>OX392507.1:15332945-17732945 GCA_947623375.1 Apotomis capreana | reverse complement strand
ATACCTCACACAAATCGATCTAGTCCCAAATTAAGCTCAAGAAGGCAAGTGTTATGGGTAGGTACTAGACGACAATATATATACTTATATAGATAAATATATACTTAAATACATAGAACAACCATGACCCAAGCCCAAAAATATTCGAGTTCATCACACAAATATTTGCCCTGGCCGGGATTCGAACCCGGGACCGCCGGCTCAGTAGGCAGGTCTCTACAAACCGAGCCAACCGCGTCGTCAAAGTAAACACTTTATAGTACACAAAACAGTTAAAAATACATCTATTACAAATAACTGTGCGTGGACTCCAAAGGGAGCTCAGTAAGCCCCTGAGGGAGGCAACAGGGGACCCACGCGCGGGCAGTTTTCTCGCGCAAAGCTTTCCATAACCATACAGCGTGGGAATGCTGCCTGCGTCATGGGCACCCCACCGAGAGGTCTTAGTTTTATAAAGAATATTAAACTATTGATACAAAGAAAATTTGAAATGAACCTGGGGGCGAGACTGGGAATCGAACCCGGTACCACTGGATTGCCAGTCCAGTGCGTTAACCACTTCGTTACCGGAACTACTTACAACCAACCTTCCATTTTTTTTTCGAATAAGAATATATTACGTCATAGAAACTTAAAAAACTAATTGGGTCAAATTCCGTGCCGCTGGGTGTATATGTGTTACGAGTATTATTATTATTTTTAATTGTCTTGTGAATCAGATACTATGGAGGGGGACATTATTCCAGGATAAATTTGACAGTACAACGGGGTCTGCCGTTCAGTGCCATCTGTGTGAAAAAATGAATTTTGTCCGCTCATTACACCAAAACGGCTGGACGGATTTCAAACAATTTTATTATTATTTTTTTTAATTCTAAAGACATCCAAATACGTAGAACTTTTTCCTTGATTAGTACGGGAAAGACGATATTACGCGGACGAAGTTACAGGCACTCCAGTTAAGTAGTAGGCAGGTATGCCTAATTTTATATTGATAGGTAAGTACACATTTCTCTTTGCATACTGTGACATAAAACATTGTCACAGTTTGAAAATTCTTACTTTTGGTATGCAAATCTCAAATTCAAACAAGCCGCAAATATTACATTGTTGTGCGTTTTTATCCTTTTTATATCAAACACAAAATATCAAATGCAAATAGCGAAATTATTCTCTACTCTAACCATAGAGCAAAGAAAAAAAAGGCAGTGCGAAAGATTTGTCACAGAAACGAGTGTTTGTGGCACTGCCGTATACGCACGATACGTATTATTTTATGAGAAATATTAAATAAATAAATAAACACTAAGTAAAATTACAGAAATACAAAAGTAAACGTATTCATTAACGAAATTTCGTTTCATTAACCTACTTACAAGTGATATACATATCTAGATCTACACCTTTCAACATTTGAATTTGGGTAAAATAATACTAACATGCACATAACATTTTATTAATAGGCTAGGCTCTGATTCACTAGAGTTCATTACTTTATTATCTTTAATGTTTATTATTAAATACATTTGACGTCTCTGATATACAATAGTGGTAATAATATATGATAAACTAGCTTTTGCCCGCGGTTTTGCTCGCGTTGAAATCGTGGTCACTATATCGTACGGGATGTATATTACACACACACACACACACGCATGCACGCACGCACGCACGCACGCACGCACGCACGCACGCACGCACGCACGCACGCACGCACGCACGCACGCACGCACGCACGCACGCACACACACACACACACACACACACACACACACATAAAAGTTTATGACAAATAGGTGGCTGTTAAACGGAGTATGAAAGAACTCCAGTTAAGAATGAAGTTTTTTGCGCGTAAATGTGCACGTATACACGCAAAAACTTCTATGCGGCGCAAGAGCATGAACAAGAAGGGCTCGGATCGCATGACCGGGTGCTAAGCTAAGGCTTCCCCTAATCCGCCCTCCGCTTTGATAACCTGTGGCGGCACAGTTCGTCGTATCGCCACGCCCCACGGCCAATTAAGTTGCATTTCACGCAAACATCCAATAAAACACAATTCTAAGGCAGCTTTTGAGAATGTTTGGGGATATTTCCATGTGTTTCGGTGACAAGGATATCGGGACCCGCGTCTTGTTAAAATTCCGTAATAGAGCGAAATTTTCGGTTTTTTTATTAAAATGTATACTTGCTGAAATATGCCAATACAAGACGCCATTTTTTAGGGTTCCGTAGCCAAATGGCAAAAAACGGAACCCTTATAGATTCGTCATGTCTGTCTGTCTGTCCGTCTGTCCGTCCGTATGTCACAGCCATTTTTTTCCGAAACTATAAGAGCTATACTGTTGAAACTTGGTAGGTAGATGTATTCTGTGAACCGCATTAAGATTTTGATGCAAAAATAAAAAAAAAATAATAAATATTGGGGGCTCCCCATACTTAGAACTGAAACTCAAAAATTTTTTTTTCATCAAACACATACGTGTGGGGTATCTATGGATACGTCTTCAAAAATTATATCGAGGTTTCTAAAATATTTTTTTTCTAAACCGAATAGTTTGCGTGACAGACGCTTCCAAAGCGGAAAAAAGTTGGTCCCCCCCCCCTCTAACTTCTAAAATAAGAAAATGAAAAATCTAAAAAAAACATATGATGTACTGTATTACTATAAAAACTACCAACGAAAATTGTTTTGAACGAGATCTAGTAAGTAGTTTTTTTTTTTATAATTTAATACCTAACTTTGCACCTAATTTATATGGGGCGCTATACCTACATACCAGGTGCAAACTTAACTTAACCACTTAGGGATGAAAAGTGTTTGTACGGAACCCTCGGTGCGCGAGTCCGACTCGCACTTGGCCGGTTTTTTATTGTAGGCGATACGCCCACCGAAGATTCCTTTATTGGCATGACAAAGATAGACAATCTTATTGATTTTCTTATTAACTGCCTCATTGTCTATATTACATTAAAGGTGCATTGATCCTATACAGCCAACAGAAAAAGCAAATGCCAGAAAATCTTAATGTCGTAAATGATCAATGGGGAATGACGCTTGCCAACTTTGAAGCTAATCAGATGAAGGGATATCTGTAAATTAGATTGGATACATTTACGGGAATGAAGCCAAAATTGGCAAGAAGCAATCGCAGGTATTGCCAAAAGATTGATTTGTTAAAACTGTCGGTTAAAGTACCTATGACTGGATATTACTTTTAAGGGTGGGTTAATTTAAAACGTAAAGTATTATGGTGTTAAGCATTAAGATGTGTTCCTATATTAGAAATATTTTGTATGATTATCTTAATGCTCCTTCAAGGAATGACAGTTGTGCGTATAAATTTTAAGGTTTGGTCGAATTTTTAAAATTAAATTATAATACTTACATACATGTACACACTTTCGTCTCAGAATATGGACATTAGAGATGTTTACAAATGAAGCGAAAATTGAAAAATTTAATGATTCGGACAGGATTCGAACCTGCGTTTCCAACGGCTTTCCGGGCCAACACTGGCGTCCTCCCAATTGGACCACCGAATCAGATGTCAGAGCCATTGAATTTTTCAACCAGTTGCTTGGACATGCCTTAGGGTGGCATCGTAGCGCCATCTACCGTAAAGATTTAGACTTTATCGTAGATAGTAGATGGCGCTACGATGCCACCCTAAGGCATGCTTACTGCTTTAATAAAAAATAAGACATTAGAGA
This sequence comes from Apotomis capreana, assembly GCA_947623375.1. Lineage (NCBI taxonomy): Eukaryota > Metazoa > Arthropoda > Insecta > Lepidoptera > Tortricidae > Apotomis > Apotomis capreana. The sequence goes on along the minus strand of OX392507.1, from coordinate 17,729,234 downwards.
TGTATGGGCTTTTCAATATTGTAATTACCTATAATTACTATTGATTGTAGAAGATAAAAAAAAAATCCCAAATGCCGGTGTGATTTGTACGAATCTACTCTCGGTTTTGACTGATATAAGCACGCCACAATATTCATAATGTGCAAGAAAGCGAATGTATATTTTTTACTTCCCTGGATAGATATGTATAAGAACTGGGGATATGAGAGTTGATGCAACCTCTACTAAATAGAAACCTTTTTACAGTAGTTTAATTATCCATGCGGTTTGTTGCTGGTCATGCTTCACGTCCACATCATCAATCTACTGGGGAACAGACATTCTCATGGGGACTGCCTCAATTTTAATCCTGTTTAATGCTGTATAAGGGTCTCCCTCGCGATCCCTAACATCGTTTGTCCTAAAATCACTTGCCCGAACTGTTTTGTCCTAATGGGCATTAGCCCTAACGATCAATTGCCTTAACAATCATTTTCCATAACGTAATGGTTGTCATAAAACTCATTTGTCCGAAACTTCAATATCCCTAACTATCAATATCCCTAATATTTTTAGCAATATTCCTCGCAATCCCTAAAATTTATTTTCGTTTTTTAAAGTCCCGGCCCCTTTTGCAACCACCGAATTGCTACCAGTAAAGTAGTTTAATGGGTTAGGTTAGGTTAGAACTGCGACCACAACAGTGCTTGAGCCGAGCGATTAAAAACCAAAATTAGGGCATATGAGTGTTAGAACAAATGATCATTATGACAAATTACTTTAGGATGAATTATCAATATGGCAAGTGGCAATCCTGTATAATTCTGTTTTGTCAATTGTTTTTTAACCCACGACAACCAAGTTCAGACCCATGTACTTGTACCTACTTAGGATTTTTTTATGTTACAGTTCGGATACGTCAGTATAGACTATAGATTAGTGTGAAATTTGAAAAGGATTTGTCGGTATTTTTTATTAAGTAAGTACTACATCTACAGGTTGGACCGCGGTAACTATTGTTGCAGATGCTGGGTCTGAAGTACAGTGTACGTTATTCCTATAGAAGACAAGGCTACTGTATGGTGAGTGGAGCGGATGCTTTAGGAGCCAGGAAATGGGCCCTAAAGTAATGACAAAGGCAAAAAAAAAAGATTTTTGATGTCGAAAAGTATACTTACGACTAAAGGGCGCCAGATGGCAATACTGTGGCAGTACTGAGTGTCTGTCAGTCACACTAAATTTATTTCATCATCATCATCATCATCATCATAATTTCAGCCATAGAACGTCCACTGCTGGACACAGGCCTCCTCAATAGACTTCCACATGGGCCGGATAGCAGCGACCCGCATCCAGCGAGTCCCCGCAACCCTAACCAGGTCGTCCGATCACATTGCGGGTGACCGTCCTACACTGCGCTTGCCGGTACGTGCTAAATTTATTTACAAGATAGCAAAAAATGCTTTTTGTTATATAAACTTCAAAGCAACAACTATTAATAATGTTCCACTCGTACGGAACCAGAAGGCGCATAGATTAGTGCAGCAAACGTCTTCCGCGCGCGTGCGCCGTATACAATCATAATATTATTTAATATGTGGTTAGAGTATTAAAGCAAGTGATGTATTTCAAGCTGGTTTAAGTTATATATGAGGCGTGCACTAGCGAGAAGTTTTATCTATACTATTATATAAAATTCTAGATTTGTATCGAAAATTAGTTTTTTGGAGTAGTAGGGCCTCGTGCAGGGTCCGTCCGGATTGTTACTACCGTCTTGCCTGCTAACCCACCGCCAAACAGCAATGTTCGCATTGTTGTGTTCCGGTGTGGGGGTAAGATAGCTGGTGAAATTACTAGCATAGAGGCATTCTATCTTCGTCCTCCGGGTAGGCAAGCACTTGTGACTCCTCTGGTGTTGTTTATGGGCGACGGTAATCGCTTTCCATCAGGCGATACGTTTGCTCAATTGCCCCCTATGACATAAAAAAAAGAATTCAGGCAATTATGCGTGTGCAGGAACGTCTTTTGTTTTGTATGGGCGCGCGGCGCTATGCTGGCGTCATTATGTTGGTCATCATTTTCATTGTCCTCTCATCACGCCGAAACGGCTGGACTAGAGATGTGCCGTTCTCGGTTTGCACAGGGAAAGAAAGTTCTCGAGAACATTTCCCATGCACATTGGAAAACATTCTCGAGAACAGCACTTCTCTAAAAATTAAGCATCCAAACGTTATATGGTCAAAATGTATGATTTTATGAATTTGTTATTTTTTGATAATTTTGTTTTCTTATTGTTCCTAGGGCCATCTAATGTTAAATTAATAACTCGATCTAAGTTATTCGAGTTGATGCAGCAAACGAAATTGCCAAATTTAAAAAGTAAACTGGACTTTATCGAAAATGTTTTGCTTGGTAGGGAAAACTTTAATGATGAACAAATAAGGGAAATCAAGCATAATTTTAGTCGGTTCAAGTCTGAAATGAGATCTAAGTAGATGGGCTGCAGCACACAATAAAGAAGATGATTTCTTAAAAAAATGCCCAGGCTGGAGCCTCATACAGATGAAATGGTGCCTGATGAAATATCGACAGAGCCGTCTTCGTCTGATCAAAGTGACACGATTTCTGACTGACGTTTGTAACTTTTGTATATACTTTGTACATATATTATTATACCTACTTTGAGCTAATATTGCAAAATCCTTATTTTTTTTGTAATTTCACCATAATTTTCTTACCGTATACATAAAAAATGAAATATTAGCTTAATATTACTGTAACTACCAATATAACATCAAAAATAATATTGGCCGCCCAGATCAGTAAAATACCACACTGTGCGCCGCACCGAAACGGCTGGACTAGAGATGTGCCGTTCTAGATTTGTATAGGGAAAGAATGTTCTCGAGCACATTTCCCATACAGATTGGAAAACGTTCTCGAGAACACAGCGCTTCTCTAGGCCGGACAAATTTTAACCTATGTTGGTACTGGGATAGCTGGACATTCAAAGATGGTGATTGGATACTTTTTATACGATTACGGCATAAAAAAGTTGCGGGCACTTTCGAGTCCATAATATAATAATACTGCTAATGGGGTCGTGCCAAAGACACCCATAGTTCAATACTTAAAGGCGTATCACTTCTAAATTTTAGCCATAAAAAAAATTTAACAAAAAAAAGAACCGACTTCAGTAAAACTAAAAAGCCAAAAAAAAAAACCCGTTCAAGTACAGATTACATTTGACTCACCCTTCGAAGTCGATCCCAAACTACTCAGTTCTTATATTTATATATTATAGTTTACGCGAGGTTTGGCACCGACTTCGAAGGGTTGAGTCAAATGTAATCTGTACTTGAACGGGTTTTTTTTTTTTTGCATTTTAGTTTTACTGAAGTCGGTTCTTTTATTTGTTAATTTTTTTTTTTTTTGCTTTTTAGTGATTCATATATAAGTTCTAGTGGCCATCTGTGGTGTTCATCATCAGTTTCCTTACACCAAATCCTATTTACTGAATGTAAATTCTTGACTTTATCAATAAATTACCGAAAGCGCCGTACATGTCCCTATAACATTTGAAGAGTTCCCTCGATTTCTCCAAGATTCCATCATCAGATCCCGACTTAGTGCCAACGGGACAAACTCGGAGTTATACCCTTTCCATAAAAAAAAAAGTGTTTGTGTCAACTCCGACGCACGACTGGAGTTTACTCCTCAGGCCAGGCGCGCACCACGATTTTTTTTTTGTCGCGCGATAATTTTGTCGCAGAAATAAGCGTACTTATGGGTTTATGAAAATCGTGGTGCGCGCACTCTCATATAAACCCATATCTTGAATTTATGCGACAAAATTATCGCGCGACTAAAATCATGGTGCGCGCCTGGCCTTAAGAACGATTATAAAATATATACTCAATACTCAATACGTTTATTGCACATAATGATTATACAGGTGGAAGACCGATCTAAATGGGTCACCCTGTATAATATCGGTTGACAACCAAAACTCACCAATAAACAAATATGTATCTATAGCATAGGATCCCAATATAAAACGACCTTCACCGAGATGTCTATTTGATGAAATGTATTTTATATTTAATTTAATATGTCAATAAATATATTGCATATGGGTTGCCTAACAAATTTTAGTCCAGGGTATGTTTAGTTAAAAATAAAAAAAAAAAAAAACATTTCACCGGTTGATTATTAGATAAATTCATAATAAAATATTAAAATCCAAAAATTCAGTCAGTTGAACCGCACATGCTTATCATCCTTTTTTTTCATTCAGGATAGATACTTCCAACCCCGCCTATAAAATCATTATCGATAGGTTATAGCGGGCTAGTTTTCCGCAACTCGACGTCTTACAATGCGCCTATTTTGCGTGAAGGGTTGCTGGCACTACTCTTGCCAACCCAACTCTACCAGAAAGCCTAGCAGTCCCTTGATGTTGCCGACGACTTCTGGGAGTGACCTCGGAGACCCGAGGTGTTGTGCCCGGTATTTGGCCACACCAGGACATTCGAGAATGACGTGGGCGGCTGTCTCTTCGGCCTCCATGCAGGCTCTGCAAAGAGGACTGTCGGTAACACCTAGAGTGAATAAGTGCTTGTTTAGTAGGGCATGTCCAGTTATCGCTCCAGTTATGAGCCGGAGCTGCGGCCTCTTCAGCTGCCTCAGCTTGCGTGACAACCCGGGGTGGATTGTCGGAAGGGCCTCTCTGCTCTGCCTGCAGGTACCTAAGTTAGACCAGTATAGTTGCTGTTCTATCTTCGTGTTTTTACGCACTGTGTTGCGCAGCCATCATTATCGATAGTAAGATTATCGATTACAGAAGTACTGACGAAGTAATTTCATATTGATGAACCCTAATCACGATACGTAATCAAGTAATCATACTCGATACAGAAGGTGGCATTTCAGCTATTAGTAACCAATTTGTATCCAAAACTTTTTTATGAATTGAACCATTTACTGCTTGATATCGACCATGCGTGGATCTGAATACTTAACAATGTTTAACGTAATGGGTGTAGGAAGCGATTTCTTTCAAGTTTCCGTAGCAAACGTATGTTTTACGCACGCAACATTATTTAGCTATTGTAGAGTCAGAGTCATTACCCTGACTAGCAATACCTCACCCACTATCTAATCCCCCCATATTTCTTTCTTACAGTGCAGTTAAAGAAAAGAGAGACAATATACAGATAAATATCTTTCATTGTGGAAAAAACTACTGGAGGGAAACTGCTTTCAATCCGGTGTCCAAAACAGTGTTCTGAAGATCTCTTGTCAATTTCTTTTATAATATGTTTCATAACGGTCATGACATGACCGTTATGAAACATATTATAAAAGAAATTCACCCTGTGAAAACAAGGCGTGTTCTTTAACGTGAGCGTGTCGAATGTATCGGCCTTCGGGCGCGCCAAATGGTCCATAGTTGAGACTATCAAAATAAAATAAACTTCATATCTCTCTCTCTTCAATCGTTCCACTGCCGTGGATCGGGACTCCTTCTAATTCCATCAATCATTTGTCTCCATCGGTAACCTTCCGTCGCTTGGTGGACTGCAGCACTGATTTATTTGTCCCGCTCCTCAGAAATCTGGTCTACCTTTTGAAACTTTAGCCTCTGGACTTGTGATTTCAATTTTACCTGTTAACAACAGGCGTTCACAAACCAGCCAACAAGCCAGAATGACGATAAAACCCCATGGTTAAAATGCTCGAAGGTTCGTTCGACTACCCGATCTTCCCGTACCTGTATGAGGTACTTACCTACTGGTTTACGAGGATACAGACACCCAAAGGGAATTCTAATCCGGTGCGCGGTGCTCATTGGGCCAAATGCCAAATTAACCAGATGACACATGAGGATATAGAAATACGACGATTGCTACAGTTCGATTTTCGATTTTTCTTTGTTTATCTATCCAAATATCATAAACCCTCCATGATGCGTTCATTATGACCACCATAAAAATAGTCTGTTTTGTTAGAACACTTATCTGTAGAAATGTTATTATTGCTAAATAATAACATCAATTTAGATAATATTATTTATTCAAATTTCGAACATCTCTGAAAAACAAAGAAACTTGATTTGACCTCTATTCTAATATCAGTCAAGATGACGTTTAGTTCGAAATTAATTGTCAATTTGCAATCAAATTTGACAAATGTCGCACGTACATTCCGACCAAAAAGAGTAGAAATTAAAAAGTGGCAATACTATAGTGTCGTCCCCGTTTTCTTATATTTATTAGAAAGGGAGGACACTATAGTATTGCCACTTTTTAATTTCTACTCTTTTAAGTCGGACTGTAAGTAAGATATTGAACGATAATGATAGTTGAGGCCGACTCTAGTTTGTCTCTGAATTAAAAAAAAAACTATGACAGCTGCCAGAAAACTTCATTACCGCCATTACAGGGTAATATTTGTCATAATGTGCGACTCCTGAGTCCTGAATTGAATGCATCATGGAGGCTTATGATATGTGGCTAGATAAAGTAGTGTATGTAACTGTACATAATTAGGCATTAAAACACTCGTGTGATGTTATAATGAAACTTGCCTTCGGCTCGTTTCATAAACCCACACTCGTGTTTAATACCCTTCATTATGTACAGTCACATAATAGTATTTTATGCAATCGTTGCACAATGGAGGTTCTTAAAGTCGAGTACCGCGTTTAGGTCACGAGGCTTGCCGAGTGGCCTATGTAAGGTACGAGACTTTAAGACCTAATTGTGTAACTATTGCATACAATACTTTTTATACGAGCAAAACTCAGAAAAACATTTTTTACTTTAATCATCATTCTCCAATATGATTTTTTATTTTTGATGTAACCTTTTTCGTTCAACTAAAACTGACCTATTAAAAAAAACATGTTCGCGATGGCCATGGCGGGTGCCTCGTGATTGGTGATTTTTTTTGACAAGTAATTTCAACCAATCAGTGAGCATCAAATAAGCCTATGTTCTCTTTTTGAAATTATTAGAGTTGTGTAGAGAGATGTCTTATGAATATTAAAGTTCTGTAGCGGGTACCATAGAGTATAGAATTTTGTTACAGGATTAAAAAGTGCGTTATTGTGATTTTGTCTGTGAAATTATAATTGACAGATTAAAGTCTGCGAGTATAAAAACTACTATTATGCACGTCAATAGATCTTATTTTATGTGGGGATCAAATGTTTGAACAAATTAAAGCAACTCCTAACCCAATACCCTTGAACGCTACATAAAACGAGTGCGATCTACCTGTGACTACGGCGCAATCAGTTTGACAGCGCTCTGTTTATGAGGCAGATTTTATACATAATACGATTGTAGTACGATCATCATCTTATTATTTCCGATAGTGCTTTAGTGCGCCACCTAGTGACGAGTAGAAAAAGTACGGCAACTAGAAGCATTCTGTTAGGAGATAGGTGGTGTATTAGTATAGCAAAAATCCGCTAGATGGCTTTTAGTTACTGTTTGATAAGAATAATTTCAGGGTTATTTTTGTCTTTATAAGGCTTTGGTATGTTAAAGGCTATATTGCATAAATAAATATTAAAAAATAAACGCGTCTATAATTAAAAAAAATATTTAAAAGACAATTCATCGTTACTCTCAAATTCAACATTAATGCTATCTCCCGTATGGTCTAGTGGCTAGGATACCTGGCTTTCACCCAGGAGGCTCGGGTTCGATTCCCGGTACGGGAATTTTTTTTGCTTTTTCCATTTGATTGTTAGGTATATTACACGATACTCCTTACTCGTTTTTAGGGTTCCGTAGCCAAATGGCAAAAAACGGAACCCTTATAGATTCGTCATGTCTGTCTGTCTGTCCGTCTGTCCGTCTGTCCGTCCGTATGTCACAGCCATTTTTTTCCGAAACTATAAGAGCTATACTGTTGAAACTTGGTAGGTAGATGTATTCTGTGAACCGCATTAAGATTTTGATGCAAAAATAAAAAAATAATAATAAATATTGGGGGCTCCCCATACTTAGAACTGAAACTCAAAATTTTTTTTTTCATCAAACACATACGTGTGGGGTATCTATGATAGGTCTTCAAAAATGATATCGAGGTTTCTAAAACATTTTTTTTCTAAACCGAATAGTTTGCGTGACAGACGCTTCCAAAGTGGAAAAAAGTTGGTCCCCCCCCCTCTAACTTCTAAAATAAGAAAATGAAAAATCTAAAAAAAACATATGATGTACATTACTATAAAAACTACCAACGAAAATTGTTTTGAACGAGATCTAGTAAGTAGTTTTTTTTAATACCTAACTTTGCAAGTTTGCACCTAATTTATATGGGGCGCTATACATACCAGGTGCAAACTTAACTTAAACACTTAGGGATGGAAAGTGTTTGTACGGAACCCTCGGTGCGCGAGTCCGACTTGCACTTGGCCGGTTTTTTTAGGGTTCCGTACCCAAAGGGTAAAAACCGGCCAAGAGCATGTCGGGCCACGCTCAGTGTAGGGTTCCGTAGTTGCTCATCCTTCACAATAAACTGCTGTTTTAAGCCCGAGGTTTACGTTAAGAAAGATTTTAAGCTCTATAAAAAGGTTGTAAACGCCCTAGAAACTGTAATCACTTATTACCTTCTGGAAGTCAACTTACGACCTTTTAAAGAAAAAATACGAAATTTGGCGATAACTCAAAAACGGCTCGACCGATTTTGTTCAATATAGTTTTGTTATTTTGTCCCTATAGGTTACGTTGACGAAGCTTGTTGCGAATATTATTTGTATAATATTTTTGAATGATTACGCTAATAATTACATAAATATCATTATAAAAAAAATATATAGTTTTCATTGAAAGTACTTATAAGGCCTCATTAACATGATTTTTTCCGAATTTTTTTGACCCCTGGTTTAAAAGTTAGAGGGGGAGGACACTATTTTTTTTGTTTTTGGAGCGAATATTTACAAAACTGCTGACTTTATCAAAAAATAATGTTAAAAAACCCCTATTATTTTTACAAGCCCTATTCAACGACACCCCACACACCAATGTTGAAAAGAAAAAAAAAATTCACCCCCACTTTAGGTGTTCGAGAGGTACCCGAAAAAAAAAAATTTTTTTTAATTTTATTGTACCGTTCTGTCGGCGTTATACATACACATACTCGTATTCATACCAAATTTCAGCTTTCTAGTACTAATGATCAGTATGATCACGGAGCTAAGCCGCGGACGGACGGACGGACGGACGGACGGACAGACGGACATGGCGAAACTATAAGGGTTCCTAGTTGACTACGGAACCCTAAAACCGGGACCCTATTACTGAGACTTCGCTGTCCGTCGGTCACCAGGCTGTATCTCAAGAACGGTGATAGCTAGACAGTTGAAATTTTCACATATGATGTATTTCTATTGCCGCTATAACAAAAAAAAATGAAATAAACATTTAAGGGGGGGCTGGGCTCCCATACAACAAACTTACAGATAATGGTACGGAACCCTTCGTGCGTGAGTCCCACTCGCACTTGGCCGATATTTTTCTTTATTTCACACGAATTTACGAAACGTTTCATTTGACAAAAACTCATTTAACATTTTATTTCACTAAACGATATCGACATTCCTCAATCTGAGTTTTAAATGTAAGGAAACGAGGATTGTACATATTCCATTTTGTGCAGCATTATTAATGCATCTAATCAAATCACTGTGTTGTGTAGATCAATGTTTTACCTGTCAAGAAACATTAAATTGTCTATCTACTTTAGAGAATTTATATAATATTGTGTGAGTGTGACGTAGTCGCTATGTGCTTTTAAGGTTGGTCACCTTAGGCTGAGATGTTTGTTGTTGCCATGTTCCCAACAATAACGGTCCAGCACACGAGTTAGTAACAAGTCATTTTCATTCACAAACAAATAGACTGGTAGAAAAATCCAAATATCGGCTTCCTTCACCGTCCTAACGGCATTTTGTGAGCCATTTTGGCAACATGACTTTTCCGATGTAAAAAAGCCTGCTGAATTCGATTCTGGATGTTGCCAAGCCGAATTTTGCCCCCCTCCCCCCATTTCCCCCCTTTTTACCTCAAAATATGTCCCTAATCACGGTTTTTACGGTTTTATACAAAAAGTATTACAGCTAGAAAAAATGTGTCAAAGACAAGAATAATCTCTATAAAATTTTCTATAACATGATATATAAACTTTTTTAGTAGGCCTTATGGTTTGAGAGCAATATCTTCCCGAACTACATAGACTGGTAGAAAATTCTATATATCGGCTTTCTTTACCGTCCTAACGGCATTTTGGGATCCATTTTGGCAACATGACTTTTCCGATGTAAAAAAGCCTGCTGAATTCGGTTCTAAATGTTGCCAAGCCGAATTTTGCCCCCCTCCCCCCATTTCCCCCCCTTTTTGACCTCAAGATATGTCCCTAATCACGTTTTTTACGGGTTTATACAAAAAGTATTACAGCTAGAACAAAAGTGTCAAAGAAAAGAATGATCTCTATAAAATTTACTATAACATAATGTATAAACTTTTTTAGTAGGCCTTATGGTTTGTGAGCAATATCTTCCCGAACTTCATTATTTAAAAAAAAAATTGATAAACATGGTCAAGGCAGTGAAATACACTTATTTTGGGATTATTGGTATCGCACAGGATCCAGCCGCTCTGCAGCGCTTGACGCTGACATCCAGTTGGCGTGCTACTTATTATCTGTCAAGACTCACGAGGCTTTCAGTCATAAGTAGTCGTCAGATTTACACGCAGAACTGTATCCAAGTCGGGCTAAAAGGGACGTAGAAAATAAAAATGCTTTGCTTCTGACCATGAAGTCATTCAAACTGCTCAGCTCTACGCCAGATTCTCCAGAAATGTGCCTTAGAAATGCAGCTACCCAGGATCTTGCAACAGACAAAAAGCTAAGCAGCTTGGCTGACTCTAAGTAACGAAGTTTGTTTCCGAAAGGCTCACCAACAGCAGGTCAGCAACTGCGCTAAGGTCATAATTAACAAAGGCCCGACCTTCAAATCATCAGAAGAATCATTCATCAGAAACGGCGTGGCGTATAACTGAGCATTTAGAATGACTTCATGGTTAGAAGTAAAGCATTTTTATTTTCTACGTCGCTTTTAGCCCGACTTGGATACAGTTCTGCGTGTAAATCTGACGACTACTTATGACTGAAAGCCTCGTAAGTCTTGACATATAATAAGCAGCACGCCAACTGGATGTCAGCGTCAAGCGCTGCAGAGCGGCTGGATCCTGTGCGATACCAATAATCCCAAAATAAGTGTATTTCACTGCCTCGACCATGTTTATCAATTTTTTTTGAAAATAATGAAGTTCGGGAAGATATTGCTCACAAACCATAAGGCCTACTAAAAAAGTTTATACACCATGTTATAGTAAATTTTATAGAGATCATTCTTTTCTTTGACATTTTTGTTCTAGCTGTAATACGTTTTGTATAAACCCGTAGAAATCGTAATTAGGGACATATTTTGAGGTCAAAAAGGGGGGAAATGGGGGGAGGGGGGCAAAATTCGGCTTGGCAACAATCAGAACCGAATTCAGCAGGCTTTTTTACATCGGAAAAGTCATGTTGCCAAAATGGATCCCAAAATGCCGTTAGGACGGTAAAGGAAGCCGATATTTAGAATTTTCTAGCAGTCTATGAAGTTCGGGAAGATAGTGCTCTCAAACCATAAGGCCTACTAAAAAAGTTTATATATCATGTTATAGAAAATTTTATAGAGATTATTCTTGTCTTTGACACATTTTTTCTAGCTGTAATATTTTTTGTATAAAACCGTAAAAACCGTGATTAGGGACATATTTTGAGGTAAAAAGGGGGGAAATGGGGGGAGGGGGGCAAAATTCGGCTTGGCAACATCCAGAATCGAATTCAGCAGGCTATTTTACTTCGAAAAAGTAATGTTGCCAAAATGGCTCACAAAATGCCGTTAGACTTGAAATTTTTTATTTGAACTACCAGTCTAGTAGGCCTTATGGTTTGAGAGCACTATCTTCCCGAACTTCATAGACTGCTAGAAAATTCTAAATATCGGCTTCCTTTACCGTCCTAACGGCATTTTGGGATCCATTTTGGCAACATGACTTTTCCGATGTAAAAAAGCCTGCTGAATTCGGTTCTGATTGTTGCCAAGCCGAATTTTGCCCCCCTCCCCCCATTTCCCCCCTTTTGGACCTCAAAATATGTCCCTAATTACGATTTCTACGGGTTTATACAAAACGTATTACAGCTAGAACAAAAATGTCAAAGAAAAGAATGATCTCTATAAAATTTACTATAACATGGTGTATAAACTTTTTTAGTAGGCCTTATGGTTTGTGAGCAATATCTTCCCGAACTTCATTATTTTCAAAAAAAATTGATAAACATGGTCGAGGCAGTGAAATACACTTATTTTGGGATTATTGGTATCGCACAGGATCCAGCCGCTCTGCAGCGCTTGACGCTGACATCCAGTTGGCGTGCTGCTTATTATATGTCAAGACTTACGAGGCTTTCAGTCATAAGTAGTCGTCAGATTTACACGCAGAACTGTATCCAAGTCGGGCTAAAAGCGACGTAGAAAATAAAAATGCTTTACTTCTAACCATGAAGTCATTCTAAATGCTCAGTTATACGCCACGCCGTTTCTGATGAATGATTCTTCTGATGATTTGAAGGTCGGGCCTTTGTTAATTATGACCTTAGCGCAGTTGCTGACCTGCTGTTGGTGAGCCTTTCGGAAACAAACTTCGTTACTTAGAGTCAGCCAAGCTGCTTAGCTTTTTGTCTGTTGCAAGATCCTGGGTAGCTGCATTTCTAAGGCACATTTCTGGAGAATCTGGCGTAGAGCTGAGCAGTTTGAATGACTTCATGGTCAGAAGCAAAGCATTTTTATTTTCTACGTCCCTTTTAGCCCGACTTGGATACAGTTCTGCGTGTAAATCTGACGACTACTTATGACTGAAAGCCTCGTGAGTCTTGACAGATAATAAGTAGCACGCCAACTGGATGTCAGCGTCAAGCGCTGCAGAGCGGCTGGATCCTGTGCGATACCAATAATCCCAAAATAAGTGTATTTCACTGCCTTGACCATGTTTATCAATTTTTTTTTTAAATAATGAAGTTCGGGAAGATATTGCTCACAAACCATAAGGCCTACTAAAAAAGTTTATACATTATGTTATAGTAAATTTTATAGAGATCATTCTTTTCTTTGACACTTTTGTTCTAGCTGTAATACTTTTTGTATAAACCCGTAAAAAACGTGATTAGGGACATATCTTGAGGTCAAAAAGGGGGGGAAATGGGGGGAGGGGGGCAAAATTCGGCTTGGCAACATTCAGAACCGAATTCAGCAGGCTTTTTTACATCGGAAAAGTCATGTTGCCAAAATGGATCCCAAAATGCCGTTAGGACGGTAAAGAAAGCCGATATTTAGAATTTTCTACCAGTCTATGAAGTTCGGGAAGATATTGCTCTCAAACCATAAGGCCTACTAAAAAAGTTTATATATCATGTTATAGAAAATTTTATAGAGATTATTCTTGTCTTTGACACATTTTTTCTAGCTGTAATACTTTTTGTATAAAACCGTAAAAACCGTGATTAGGGACATATTTTGAGGTAAAAAGGGGGGAAATGGGGGGAGGGGGGCAAAATTCGGCTTGGCAACATCCAGAATCGAATTCAGCAGGCTTTTTTACATCGGAAAAGTCATGTTGCCAAAATGGCTCACAAAATGCCGTTAGGACGGTGAAGGAAGCCGATATTTGGATTTTTCTACCAGTCTATACTAAAAAAGTTTATATATCATGTTATAGAAAATTTTATAGAGATTATTCTTGTCTTTGACACATTTTTTCTAGCTGTAATATTTTTTGTATAAAACCGTAAAAACCGTGATTAGGGACATATTTTGAGGTAAAAAGGGGGGAAATGGGGGGAGGGGGCAAAATTCGGCTTGGCAACATCCAGAATCGAATTCAGCAGGCTATTTTACTTCGAAAAAGTAATGTTGCCAAAATGGCTCACAAAATGCCGTTAGACTTGAAATTTTTTATTTGAACTACCAGTCTAAAATATGAGATCGCGCTGTGCGCTGCCCTGGTCGCTAATCACCATTTTACTATGACCTCTAAACACGTATCAAATAATCATAACCATGGTTCTCACCTTTCGCTACGATTTCTTATTTCAGATTAACTACTTGTTTGACGGACCCAATATATTTTGACCTGCTGTCTAGAACACGCATTACTGCTTCACGTGTCTAATTATATCAGGTGGGAACTAACTATATATGATGTTGTTAATTCTACTCCAGCTTGTATTTACTGCTACATATTGAAATCATAATATTTACCTTGGCTTGCTCGGGATGTTATAATTCCTGACGTTTTACTATAGCAATACGAGAATAGACGCCTTTGCTATCGTAAATTATAACAGACGGCTTAAATGGGTTAAAAAGTCGTATAAGTCGATGTTGATGATTTTATTGAGCTCGTTTTATGTGTACAATTTTGGAATAAGTTACAAAGCGGATATTAACTGGCAAGCCAATCACTCCTGTAGCGCAGAGACATCCCGTTAGTGGGTTTGTAGTCAGCATTTTTTTTTTTTTATGTCAGAGGGGGCAAACGAGCAAACGTATCGCCTGATGGAAAGCGATTACCGTTGCCCATAAACACCTGCAACACCAGAGGAGTCACAAGTGTTTTCCTACCCGGAGGACGAAGATAGAATGCCTCTATGCTAGTAATTCCACCGGCTATCTTACCCCCCACCCCAAACCCAACAATGCGAACATTGCTGTTTGGCGGTGGGTTAGTAGGCAAGACGGTAGTAACAACCCGGACGGACACTGCACGAGGCCCTACTACTCCAAAGCTCCAGCATCACAATAGCTGACATTTTTACAAGATTACAGAGAAGCTATGTTTGTTCGGGTGAAATCTTGCAACTCAATTTTTAAGCAGATCTTTAACCGATTGAGCTGAAATTTTGCAACCTACTTTGATGACAATACAATAGTATGGTATCATGGGCCTGGTCTGATGATGGAGCCGGAAGGTGGCCCTAGAAACAATGTAATGAATAAAGCAAGCCTGCCGAGCTGAGGGGTCTTTAGAATTGTCTCAGTGATTCATTGAGGGATGTTCAAATAATAGTACAGTCGGCTGTAAAAGCTTGTCACAAAAATGAAAATTTTGACAGAAACTGTCAGCTACTTTTGATGCTGAATGTTGACCGTACTCCCACGCAAAGTTCTAGATGTCAGTCGCGCGGCGTCAAACAAAAAGTCAGGGCAGTTTGCTTACTTTTTCCTCTGCAGTAGCCATACAGAATGGTCGCATATATTGATTTAAACTTACACTATTTTCACACATTATTATACCGATACGGGACTTAATAAGAATTAAAACCAATAAATAAAAAAAAATCCAACCGGCAGGACGCTTTTAAGCTTTCGTCTTCATGGTATCATCATCATCATCTCAGTCATAGGACGTCCACTGCTGAACATAGGCCTCCCCTTTGGACTTCCATATATACCGGTTGGAAGCGACCTGCATCCAGCGCCTTCCGGCGACCTTTATAAGGTCATCTGTCCATCTTGTAGGTGGACGTCCTACGCTGCGCTTGCTGGTCCGAGGTCTCCACTTGGTATCAAGTGATCAGCAAATGTAATTTGCATAAAATAGGTCGTTCTCAAGCTCAAAGCTGCGTATATCGTAAGTGTAGTGTGTTGTGTTTGTGTCGGTCGAGTGGCAACACCAGTCAGCGAACTAATAATAAAGACCAAGTGCGGGTATTTCTAAATACTTGCACGACGAGAAGACGTTCATGCCCGCCTCTGTAACATCAAGTTCGAAACGTCGAGGTAATTAAATGAACACTTTTTGAACGCGATTAAGCCCCGTTCTGTTGTTAGAATGGTTGTATGGTGGATTCAGGTTGAATGGACGCCACGCCATAGCTAGATGTGTACAATTTGCTATATTGGGAGTAAAAGTCACAAAGAGCAAATGAACTGACAGGCCATCTAATAAAAATACCGAGGTAATAATAGTAGATTGTTCAACAAGGGACTAAAACAAGCCATATAATGACACGAGATAATTTGGCCACCCGAGCAGACCCGGCTATATAATAGTTCGAGTGTCATTATGGTTGTTTAGTCTCGCGTTAAACACTCTACTTTTCACTTTGAATGCGAGGAAAAAAACGACGTTCTATACAAAATTACAATATTTATGTACAAAATTTTACATTTAAATGTATGGTTTTCCCCGGTATATAGGCTTGATAGCTTTTATATACGAGTAGTTAAAGGCATGTGTGCTTTTGGCTAGAACTTTTTTGTATGAGTTTTGCCTGTGCTGCCGCAGCATGCAGTTAACAAAATGGTCCTGTGTCTAAATTGTGTATATCTTAAAACCCATTTTCTAGATTGATCAGAATCAGAACAAGCTAAGGATCTGGCAATGATTGTTTCTCTAACAACAGTTTACCAGAGTTTTATTAGTAGGCGTCCTTGTAACGTCTATTTAATTGACGTGTTTTTGTTCCTAAACTCCAGTTCGAGTACAAAGGCATATAGACAGTGAATGCGTTAGTTTTGTTGCTAAATAGACTTTATATCAATGTGAAAAGGTTGTCTAATCTTAATTCAGTACATTGGTCTTATTATGTGTAATAGGGAACATGCATGAAATTGGAATTCATAATTATTTTACGTATTAATTTCAACAACGCTATATTAACTTTATTAAAATATATCCTCACAATAAATGCTAGTGTACTTCAAAAAACGTGTAAAATGCATGTTTTTCCATACACTTAGTAGCCTATGCGCTTAATTGTGACGTCACAAATCTGCAAGTTTTTCTATGGAGCGTTTTCAACGTTCAGTGGACAAATCTCACTCTGACTTTCATTTCCTTAGTGTATGTCACACAGTGTCAGTGTCAGTGTCACAGGTCAGTATTGGACATAATTAAGTATGATTCGGGTTCCGGTTTGTGACTTAAGATGGCCGCATGCCTTTAAGTTTAGTTATTCGTTATTTATTCATTTTGGTTGTTCAATGTGTAGTATTGATAGTCTATTGTGCAGTGAACTACCGTATGAGTGAATAGTTAATGAAGAATTCAACTTAAAGCGTACATAGCCCTTCTTGGGTCAAGGCCCGGTAGACCGCGTGGTTCTTTGTAAATCGCTATCACTTTACAAAAAGCTCAACTCACCGTACAACGTTCGTCAACTTTGACACTGGCAAAATTGACCCAATGGGCAGTAGCCATTTTTTTTTTTATATAAAATAGAATAGAAGTATGATTCGTATAGGTACAATGTATTTTTTGATGCAAGTTCTCAATTGGGTGAATACCTACAGATACAGATAGACACGTTTCTTGACCACATTGCCTTGCACGAGGATCAGAAGCTATGTAAACATAAACATCGTGCCATTTTCGTGTTTCTCGCATGAATTAATCTAAATGTATGTTTTTGCTTGTTCTAGATACATTTAGTTTGATACGTTGTTAGACAGTTTAACGTATTTCGCACTCATTCGAACCGCTACATTAATGTTAGTATTAGAGACGGCATTTCTCTACTGATAGTTTTTTTTTGTCGATTCTGTTATTTATATTTTTCAAAATGACGGAGATACGGGGGAAAACGTACAAAAAATATTATAGCTACTTCGAAGCAAACTCAGGAGATCTACAGCTCCCAGAGCCACTATATGTATATGTATGTAAACACTTAGGTCCAGTCCGTTTTTTTTATTTATTTGTTTGCCTTTTGTTTTATCTGCAGGTCCTAACCCCTACCTACTAACTCCTACCCTTTGCGTGATTTGGAGCTGACACGCTTACAGTCCGTGAGCTCTCTCTCAGATTGCCATTCGACTTTGGGTAAAAACCGAGAGGTTCTTATCTGAATCGCGCAATTGCGAGCGAGCCAGGTATAAAATGTGAATCGCATTCTGACAGCTATGTATGTTCGGTCTACACGGAAATAGATAATTGTTGTTTAGTCTTACCTATTAAAACTTGGCGTGCTTACCTAATAAGATTACACTAGAAAAGCAAAAGCACCTTTAAGCTATCCGACATATTAACAATACGTACCGGCTAGTAACAGACAGTAACCGACTACCGACGTATCATCGTTCGATTCTTCGATTTCGTTCCTCAAGCTGTGTCAATACGGCATGCATAAATTACGACTTACGATTATGATACTCGATTCATATAGCGACTTCCCAATAACTTCAATAAACATATTTTCCTCAAACATGGAATGAAATGTCGTCATAACGTGCGTTATAACAGGCTTCGACGTACCTATCACGTTTCGGGCTGAACAACTCGAGATAACTGTAAAGGAATTTCTTACAAAATTGAAGGCCTAGGGCGAGTTTTTTTAAACTTGAGGTCTGTGCTCATGAGCAGGCTAAACGGCTGATTTTCTTTTTGAGTGTTTTATTTTTTATTAGGGTTCCGTACCCAAAGGGTAAAAACGGGACCCTATTACTGAGACTTCGCTGTCCGTCCGTCCGTCCGTCCGTCCGTCCGTCTGTCACCAGGCTGTATCTCCAGAACGGTGATAGCTAGACAGTTGAAATTTTCACAGATGATGTATTTCTATTGCCGCTATAACAACAAATACTAAAAATAAAATAAAATAAATATTTAAGGGGGGCTCCCATACAACAAACGGGTTGGTTGCGTTAACTTTGCACCTCATTTGTATGGGGCGCTATACATATCAGGTGCAAACTTAACTTAACCACTTAAGGATGAAAAGTGTTTGTACGGAACCCTCGGTGCGCGAGTCCGACTCGCACTTGCCCAATTTGTTTTTTCATTGCATATGTTTGAGAAAAGCACTATACATGCTTTAGCCGTGAAAAGGGTTTGCCGGTTTCGTATCACTATCGGGCCTCCCTACGGTCGGCCGTCTATACATACTCACCCTGCAAATCCTTATTCTTTCCCGGTGTCTGAGGTAATGTCCTATAATAGACTTCTTCAAAAGGGGGAGTAACCGGGTTCTTAATAACATGTCCCTGGTGTGGCGATGGCGTTGCAAGCATCTATAGGCTTCGGTTATTAGTTTATAGGGTTTTTGTTATTTGATTTTTTAGGGTTCCGTACCCGAAGGGAAAAAACGGGACCCTATTACTGAGACTTCGCTGTCCGTCCGTCCGTCCGTCCGTCCGTCCGTCCGTCTGTCACCAGGCTGTATCTCAAGAACGGTGATAGCTAGACAGTTGAAATTTTCAAAGATGATGTATTTCTATTGCCGCTATAGCAACAAATACTAAAAATAAAATAAAATATATATTTAAGGGGGGCTCCCATACAACAAAGGGATTGGTTGCGTTAACTTTGCACCTCATTTGTATGGAGCGCTATACATACCAGGTGCAAACTTAACTTAACCACTTAAGGATGGAAAGTGTTTGTACGGAACCCTCGGTGCGCGAGTCCGACTCGCACTTGACCGGTTTTTTTATGTACGTTACCAACAGGCAATCACACAAGATCGAGATTCATTGATTTGATGAATGAACAGTGCCTACGGACGCTTGCGTCGCCAGGAGCATCACACGCGCCTTGCCAACCAATACATGAGTATTTACCCTGCCCTGGTATTTACACATTATTATCCCAATTGCAACTGGTTGGTTGTGTATTTACCCGGTTAACTATCCAATGTACCACCTAGGTACCATTTACCAACAATAAGCGTTCATGTCTATGCAAGCACGTAGGTAGGTAATGTATAAAAATTTAATAAGTTAACTAAAATATTTGAGTCCCAAAGTCTTTTTTGTCTAATTAAGACAGGTGCAGATAGCACGAATATGTAACGCATGTATGTTACGAGTATACTAGAAGGTAAACAAAGCAACTTTAAGGCAACTTCGTCTGCGTATTTTTTTTACTTTACCGTATACCTACTCGTACCTATACTCGTATCTTTGGAGGTCCAGATGACCCTTTACCAAAATTGGTTCAAATTTGTCCAGCTGTTTCGGCGTTATGAGAGGACAAAGAAAATCAAATCAAATCATCATGGAGCCAAACTAGCATGGCGCCCACAAAACAAAAGACGATCCTACAACTACTACAACGCGCTATTAAGATTTTTCCTGAAATCATGACCCCTCTCTATAGAAAACTGATTTTCATAGTAGTGTTCATGTTATATTATTATTGTTTACATATATATTCAGCGATCTCTAGACATGTGTATGTTATCAGACATATTTTGTTACCTTTTTGTTGATTTAGACGATGTATCAGCTAAGGTTTTTAGGTTATCGCTTACTGCAAGATTCTCAGTACCGCTCTTATCTCGAGGGTGATTTGCAACAACACAATGTATTTATAAAGAGATGAAATATTACTTGTTTATAAGTAATGTCCTATCTTAATGCTCGTCTATTTATATTTACACTGAATGTGAACGTTAGTTTGTAATATTCCGCTGATGCAAGAAAATTACTTACAAATCCGATAATGAAAACAACTAAACGCACGTGAGAGTCCAATGTACTAATTCAACATTTGACACTGATATCTATCCGAGATATCGCTAATTCGATGGAATATTGCGACATGGCGACATCTACAATTTAGTAGCTACAGAAATATAAGTTTCTGTTATTTGAGCTGCCATTTTTACTTTAGCTATATTAATCACTATTTTCACACTATTTTAACACTTTTCACTATTTGAATTTAACATTTAGGTACTTCACTATAAAGTACCCATTTCCATTGTTGAGAAGTAGCGCTTTTCGTATTTTTAACTTTGGCGTAATCAGAATTACATTCAATAAGCTCAACATACGTAGATACCAATTACATTCGAATGCTTTAATAAATTTTCATTTTCGATATGAGTGCTTTTGAAAATTAATTTTAAATACGAATTACTTCAGTTCTTTGACTTACTGCTTCATAGTGACCTTATATCCTTCTTGCCTACACAAATGGTGTTACATCCGTCACCCGTCTATTCAACTAACGTTCACCCGCTGCACAACGGTGGCCTCTTCCTTAAAACAACCACTTTATCGATTTGCCAAATCATCCATTTACCCGTTTATGAGCAATTACTAGCTCTACAGAGACCATAACCATTGACTTTCTGTTACCAGCCAGTGCTGCGATGCCACCTCTTCATTAACATCCAATTTATGTCAAATAATATGAAGGTACATGCATTTTCGAATTTACCAAGTCTTCGCTTGCAGAGTCGTAGTTATTTATTGTATGCATTGACCCACTATCCAATATCTGGTGACTTGCCGAGTTTGTCTTTGTAAACTAGCACACCATTTGCATTCAACTAAGCCAGGAACCATGAAACTTATTTAAGTAGGTATTATGTTTGGGCTCAGTTAATAATTTAAATGAGAAGAGCAGGTACTATTTATGAAATGAAAGTTATGAATGAAATTTATTATAATTAGGCCCTAGTAGTAGAGTCGACATCCGCAATATCAACTCGCGCCATCAGAACGCGTGATTGGGTTTCTGAGTGACAGGTTCAGCCGTCATCATTAATCCTGTGTCAAATGCTCAGAAATTTCCATAACCCACATGTGTTCTCGTTTCCGAAGTCGTGAAAGGAAGCGATTCGCGACGCTGGTTTAGCCCGGAGCGTATTGGAAACGCACGTTAGATAACAGTTCCTCTGAAACGTTCGCAGGCCTTCGATCATCACCTCTCCGTATTTATTTTTTAACGGCTGCGAATATACAAGTGTTGGAAATCGCGGCCTACAGCCAGTCGCCGTTCAGCCGACACACGATTCGCGTCGCGCGCAAGCTCGTTTTCCCGCGCGAATTTAAAAAGCGCGTGTTCCAATTTCAAACTGCGAGTTCTACTCGGTCGCTCCGCGTTCATAAATATGCCTAAAAAGAAATAGCTAAAACATAATTTCGTCCATTTTAAGTTATTTAGTAGCTTGTACCGAAGCATGTGCTAAATTGTGATTTCGTGCTAATGACATTGCGGATTGCATGCTTGTTTAAGTGGCGTTTTCGCTTGTAAAAATCTGTGATAGTACTTTGCTGTGAAACTTTTGTATTTGTACCCAGTGCATAACTTTTAACCGTTCGGTTTTATTCCATCAGTTTCGTGAAATTTAATTTCGCGAAGCGTTAAATAATATTTCTTTATGATAGGTCCATATATGAAGGTAAGTTATCGGCTTTATTATTAGCGATAAGAATTTTTAATATTACATACCACACTGCCAAGCATATGTAGGTATACCTATTACCTACATATGCTTTTTGATTTTGATGTATTTTTTTCGTTTTTTTGAAAAGTAAAAGTAGAGCAACGTGACTTGAGAACTATCTCAATAACCCGGTCATTATTATGATATGTTAATCATGGTTTAATTGACCTATTGTTTTACGTGATAGCAATCCCAATCAATTTCCCAAAACGAAAAGGTTCTAATACTAGGCCATCGTAACACGAGTTCCTATAATATTTTATGTTATGTCTCATTCGTATTCGTGCAGTGATTTACAAATCCGCTATAAAATACAGTGAAAACGAGCGTGTTTGACTTTTTGTCACAGGAAAATCGAATGACCTTTACAAAAAACATTGCCTGTTTTGTATTGAAAATTTCCTCAAGTTCAAATACCTACTCGTACTTCCATACCAAATAATTTATTAAGGTGCACTCGGGTAATTCCGAATGCTTTTTGCACTAGTTGGTAAGGTGTAAGTGTCTCCATGAACCAGTCAGTATGGCAAGGTTTTAAGACGGAAATAGTGAATAACTTACTTACTAGATGATATAGCCTAACAATCGATTACAGAATTTTTCATAAGTAATGTAAGTTTTTTAAAATACAAGCATTTCAAATCTAGTTTTTTTTTTCGTTGCCAACGGGCAATTCCGAATTGGTTCGGGTAAATCCGAATACACTTGAAAATGAGTTTTATGCGCTTCTTGCATAAGGGACATATTCCTTTTTTGATTGGAATTACCCTCCCTGCTCTTTTTACTCGATTAGGCTTATAGAAGTACATATACGTGTGTTTGACAAGCTTTTATTTCGGAATTACCCGATCAGGAATCTGTGGTACTCAAACTTTAACCCTTAAAGTCTGGATGTATAGCCCCCTGTTTACATATCTTGACCATCTTTTTGCATTTTATTGATTTTTTTATTATTTTTTCAGGGCACCTAGGTTTGAACCCTGTTATTTTTTTATTTTTCGTCTTTAAGGGTACCTAAAGACACCTGCAAAAAGGACAAAAAAAATCCGGCTTGCAACGCCATGAATCCAGGAAAACATTCCCATACAATATGTGTGAAAATAATGATAATGTACTTAATAAAAATCCACATACCGAAAAAAACATTTTCCATACATGTGGAGCAGAATTTACTACGAGAGAAAAAAAATAGCGATTAAAAAATAATAGTTTTCATTTTCACACAAATATGTGAAAATTTTTCTTCGATTAGTGGCTTTTCTAGCCGGTTTTTTTTTGGCCCATATAAGTTTTGGATTGGCATAAAAAATAGTACATTACTGCAGACGCCGGGAAAATAAGGGCTTGCCGGCGGTAAAAGTTTTTTCTCAAACATGCAATGAAATATTGTCTTTGCGTTCCTTATAATAGGCTCGGAAGTATCGGTTTTTGGGCGCAACAACTCGAGAGGACTGTAAAGGGATTTCATACTGCTTTTCAGGCCTAGGCCTGCAAAGTAACTTTTTTTTTTGTTTCAACAACAAGGTCATTCACACAGCTGGCTGGTTTGACAAAAAGCAGGTTTTGTTTTTAAAGGTTGGTTGTTAGACACTTGTGGAAAAAAAAATTCAAGATGGCGACTTTTTTTTTTCAAAATTTCAAATTGGTGCTAGGCGGCTAAAACTCAGTATCGGGGGGCTCTCGGGGCTCAAAAATATGAATCTGAAATCTTGTCCGAAAATTCGGTCAAATTCGGAAAATATCGAAAAAAAACGATTTGTATGGAGAAAATTTCAAATTGGTCCTAGGAGGCTGAAATTCGGTATCCGGGGGTTTTTGGGGCTCCTGAGTCAGAATCTGAAATCGGATTTTTTAAATTCAGTCAAATTCGGTATCGGGGGGCTCTCGGGGCTCAAAAATATGAATCTGAAATCTTGTCCGAAAATTCGGTCAAATTCGGAAAATATCGAAAAAAAAAAAACGATTTGTATGGAGAAAATTTCAAATTGGTCCTAGGGGGCTGAAATTCGGTATCCAGGGGTTTTTGGGGCTCCTGAGTCAGAATCTGAAATCGGATTTTTAAAATTCGGTCAAATTCGGATTCGGGGGCTCTCGGGGCTCAAAAATATGAATCTGAAATCTTGTCCGAAAATTCGGTCAAAGTCGGAAAATGTCGAAAAAAAACGATTTGTATGGAGAAAATTTCAAATTGGTCCTAGGAGGCTGAAATTCGGTATCCGAGGGTTTTTGGGGCTCCTGAGTCAGAATCTGAAATCGGATTTTTAAAATTCGGTCAAATTCGGAAAATATCGGACAAACAATATTAAGTGTTATTCTTTGAAGTATATTTTTTTATTTCATTGTATGTTTGAGAAAAGCACTATACATGCCTCGTCGTGAAAACGGATTCCCGGCCTCGTATCACTATCCGGCCTCGCTCGCACGCTCGCTCGGCCGTATATACCTACTTGGCCGGAAATCCTCATTTTCCCGGCCTCTGATGTAATGTACTATTATAGACGGCCGACCGTAGCGATACCTACGAAGCCTGCAAGCCCTTTTCACGGCTTTCAAGCCAAACGGAACGTTGGGGTTGTGTAATAACGGTGAAAATGAATTGGCTCACTTGTCGCATCGACGCTAGCGAGGGTTATCAACGATTAAATAAAATAATAATGTATTGACCATTTATTTGTTGCATTCAATATAGAGAGCAAATTATATTATTTATACATTATATACAGGATGATCAATCATAATGGGTCAGTAGGGAGAAAACGAAAACTATAAGAGATTGGGAAATCTGCTCTTAGGAACCATGATGGCGTCGATTTTAGATTTATTAAAAACTGCATTCAATTTTTTTTCGTATATCTCATGCATAACTGGGAATCGAACGCGGTTAAAATTGAAGAGGATAAAAAGAAAAAAAAAGATGTCAATCGATCCTATTTTTTATTAGCAACAAATATCTGTATAAGTGTACATACATTTAGAGTGCTCTAAGAGTCAGAAATTGCTGTTAAAGCTGAAAACGCTACATAAAAATATGCGTGCTGTCTAGGTATGGAAAAATAACTTTTTCCATTTTGACCATAATAATTCCCGTTTATGTTTATAGTTGTCATACAATAATTGTTTTGTTGAATTATGAGGATATTGGAAACAATTTCATATTTGCTTTTCGATAAAAAAAAAAGTCAAATGTTCGTACCTTATAGGAATGTCACTCTTTAACAGCAATTTCTGATTCTTAGAGCACTCTAAATGTATGTAAACCCCTACAGACATTTGTTCTCAATAAAAAATAGGATCGATTGACATCTTAATTATTATTATTTTCTCTACTCAATTTTGACCGGGTTCGATTCCGGGTTATGCATGAGATATACGAAAAAAAATTGAATGCAGTTTTTGATAAATCTAAAATCGAAGCCATGGTTCCTAAGAACAGATTTCCCTATCTCTTATAGTTTTCGTTTTCTCCCTACTGACTCATTTGGATTGATCACCCGGTATATTATTTCACTATTTAACTGTAAAATGATACATTTCTAAATTTACACAAATTGAATACACCACCATGCCACATTTTATTGGCATTGCTGCGAACCACTGCAATACAAAATCTTTTTTTTTTTTTTAACAATACAATACGTATTTAAAAGAATGCAACGTTACAAATACAAAAATAGCGATAGTACGGCGTGGTGGAGCGATAGAGTAATAAAAATAAATACTGATTTCGTTTACAAAGGACGATAAGTAATAAATTAATAAGTTAATAACGCGCTATAATATAGTTATAAGTACATGACACATTACAAATGGTTAAAATTGGTGGCTGTTAAATATAATAGTGGTATATGGTAATTCGAGCAAATTCCTGCATCCCGCTACGATGCAAATGTTTTTAGCTATCTTTTTATTCATTTCACTACTAGTATAAAAAGACAAATGCGGCACGTTCACTTGCGACGTAAATCGGTAGAGCGTGGGCGCTAGTATCGTGTACGTGTACGTGCGTTCCGAGGCAGAGCGTGGCAGCCACTGAATATGCCACACTGGTCTGGGGACCGGCATGTACTTGTAGCGGGAAACGTTAATCGCGGAGTGCGCCCCGCCTGGTTATATTTACACATCGCGTCAATAACTTAATTTTGATTGTTTGAGAACCACTGGCTGTCACTTTGAAAAACAAGGTCGGATAATTCCGGCCACGGAATTCCCCACTTCGGGTAAATCTGAAAATTTAATAAAATACAAGCTACAATAGATTAACTCTATTTAAAATGGCTAAAAAACGAAAATCTCTTAAACACAAAAGCAGTCAATTCATTTACTCACCAAATTACAGAGTTAGCGATGGTCGTCTAATTCCGAATGTCAAAAAGGCGGGAATTTTTCACTCGCTCACTAATCTGATGCGCCACGCGCGTAGTTTTGTCGCTAGCGTCTCAAGCTAACTGACGCGGCAAGGGAGATACTTGAACTTCATAGGGAGTGTAGCCAGAGCAAATAATGTAGCCGCGTTTAGTAGATAATGGTCATTTTCGGAATAGCCCGATTTTCGGAATTAGCCGAGTGCACCTTATGTGATTTTCCAAAAAAACAAAACGTGTGTTTTAATTTAATATAGGTATTTGATTATGTCATTTTTGAAATCACTTCCCTGTTCGGTTCGCAAATCACATTGCTGAGTCTCATTATCATATATTTATGTCCAGATAAGTATATCTCACAATACACTCTTCTTTTACTCAAAAGTAGAGCAAGTATTCAATGTGTTTTGTGTGTAAAAGAGATATTAAGATTCTTAATTATTTATGGCTTGGGTTTAAACGCCTACCAAATATGATTAAACGCCTACCAAATATATTGATAAATTACTACCAATAAATTCTTAATGCTCACCAAAACGGATGAATGCTCACCAAATAGTGTACCCCAAACTATTCTATAAATAAAGCAAATAATTTTAAACGCCTACCAAATATGATTAAACGCCTACCAAATATATTGATAAATTACTACCAATAAATTCTTAATGCTCACCAAAACGGATGAATGCTCACCAAATAGTGTACCCCAAACTATTCTATAAATAAAGCAAATAATTTTAAACGCCTACCAAATATGATTAAACGCCTACCAAATATATTGATAAATTACTACCAATAAATTCTTAATGCTCACCAAAACGGATGAATGCTCACCAAATAGTGTACCCCAAACTATTCTATAAATAAAGCAAATAATTATTTTTCTTACATCCTATAAAATCATCGTTTTTTAGGGATATAAAAAAAAAAACTAACCTAACCTAACCCGGCCGAGTCGGATCTGCTCTGAAAGGTGATCAGGATTAGATGGTTACCTAGCTGAAACAGTACCTAATTTATGAAAACAATATTTGGTGAGCAAAACATCCATTTTGGTGAGCGAAACATCCATTTTGGGAAGCAAAAAGATATTTTTTGGGGAGCACTGTTTAGAGTGAATTTATATTAAATGGAGGCAATTCAATTTATTTGGTATTTAGTTTTGGGGGTATAAAAGCCATTTTGGTGAGCATTTAAATTGTACCCATTATTTATTATGAAAATTACGAGGTTATTAAATTCATTTGCAACATAAGAAAAGCTATCGGAAGAAACTGTTTAATATATTCGCGTTGGCTATTACTACGATTACTTGCTTATAACTATTTAGGTTACGTAGGTTAGCAGTTACAATATAACTGCAATATTTTCGGTCACGTTTCTTGTAGCACGAAGGGAAAAAAACGGTTTTTGAAGTAGGTGCTAATGCTATTATAGGCGGTTCTTGAAATTTCGGACCTCTGAGTCATCGTCTGCGTCTGGCCGGTACCTCCATTAACGGACCACGTGAGTGTGTGTCTGTATAGTTAATCATAGAGCCCAAATATAAATTGCTAATCGCGTCAACCTACATTGACGGCGTTATGGGTTCATTGATATTATTCGGTTGATTTAAGTTTGCACCTGCAGTCTATTACGTTGCATGGAATTGACATATAACAGTGATCAGCATAGGTATGCAATGAGTAAAAAAAACATTTTAGAACCTCGTTACAGTAAGTATATTGCAATATATATCAACTAGCTTCTTGCATAGAGACTATCAAAATAATTAAAGTGGCACAAGTGCTTAACGACTACCGACTGTAGCACTTTTTAACCAAATTATCTAATCCTGCGACAGATTTAGCAATCTTTCCAAAAAATCCGTGACCATTGGTTAAAAGAATCTCGTGTCTTCCCATATGTTTTTAAAATTAGCAGTTTGTATCGAATGTTTAACCTCAATAAGGTCAAATTGATTTAATCAGCGACTCGGCGGCGATACCACAACAAATGAACGGCTTACATTGCTTCTCCTCAAAACCCGACATTAAAAGGTCTTTTCAATCATTCCTTTTGAAGAAGCATTGTATAGTGTCTATTTAATTTATAGTGTGGTTGGAACGCGGCGCGTCCATATTTGACCCCGAGTTAATAGCAACACGTAACATGTCTGTTATAATGTTGTCACCAATTTAGTCAACTATTTATCTAGCTATAGCTATACATTTATGTAGGCATTCTGTATATATGAACAGCGTAGCAGTGTGAAGGTTGGTATAAATGCTGGAACGTGTTATATTCTAGACAATTTAATTATTTTAATTACAACTGTGTATTGTCAAGAGTTTTCCCATCGTCAAAGATATCATGTTAGTTACCTGCCCTCGGTTTTTCTAACTTTGTTATCTTTACCTCTAATAATATTATATGTATAAAATGGTTAATGACATTCATGACAAAAGTATATTTTTTTGGGATGGGGGTTAATCGATTCTATTTTTAATTAGGATCAAATGTCTATACGGGACTAACCTAACTACACTTAGACTGCTCTAAACGTCAGAAAAATGATCGTCCAAGTTCAACATTCCTACAGAGCGCTGATACGCTTCATGTTCATACAAATGGCCACGTAATGGTAACGTTCTTATAATGTCATGGGATCAATATTTGTATGGAGACGATACGTAATTTCATCGTGCAAAAGTGAGTTTAAGCTCAATGTTGTCATACAATTTTTGTTTTCTAAAATTATGAGGATTCTGAAAAAAAAATCAAAATGTATTTTCGAGGATCCTGAAAACAATTTCAAAATTTATTTTGGATAAAAAAAAAACAGAATATTTGCGTACCTACTTTTTTTTTCATGACGTATTGAGCTAAATTTATTGATATAACTACAGTATGCTGTACAATCGATCGTCATCCCTATTGCACTGTAGTGTAGTACGCCTATCAAAACAGCGTGTAGTAGTATCTTAACAAAAAGTTACTTCCATTATTAAAGCGTCGCTAATGTCGAATTACTAACAAGATCTCGGACAGAAGTAATTAAAAATGTTGAATTCAGCTTCTTATATTACTATCCGTATAGAAATTAAAGTTATTAGTCATGCCACCACCAAGTTTCATAACGTTTTATGTACTTAGTGGAATTAGTGTCAAAAGGACGTTGAATAATTTAAAGTTCCGCTTAAATGTTGCCGCATAGTATTATGGTTTACTACATAGTTTTAGGTACTATGTAAAGTCATAAAATATATCCACAACACGTATAGGTACACGTATTTAAAAAAGGTATTTTACTGGATAGCAAACTACAGAAAATGAAAAGTTGAAGCTCGACTTTCGACTGCTCGTTTTTGACGTCACAACTCTTCCCTCTATTAAGCTTGTGGGATTTATTAAGCTCTTTTCCTTTGTAAATAAATATATAATTTTATCAATATATACCCAACAACATTCCACAAGACTTAAGTTTATAGCTTTTAAATTTGAACTAAGCAGATTTTTAACGAACAAAACTGGGACTAAAATAATTTTGACTCATTAATGACCTCAACAGAACCAATGGTAACATCAAACAGCGACATTTGCTCATTAAATTTAAATGTGTAATCATGGTAATTTAGAATCAAAAATATAGTATGTATTCGCGAACATCCGCTGTGAGCAATATGGCGCTATTATTCCCATGCAGACACTAACGACTAGATGTATTTAATTTTTAGGGTTCAGTACCTACCCAAGTGGAAAATGTAGCATCCTATGGATTGTAAAGCAAATCATCATCATTGTCTTGCCCTTATCGCATTTAATTGGACTCGGCGCAGCATGCTTTTTTCTTCCATTCTGCCTTATCATTCACCATCTTGTCAATTAATTCCTTCTCCATATAATCTCTCACACAATCCATCCATATAAAAAAAAAGAAACAAAAAACTATTAAAATAGATCGCATGGAAATATATGGATAACGGATTCGTGTTATATTCGTCAATGAGTAATGAACATACAGGATAAATAATAATACAGGATAACTTAAATATAAATGTAACAATTACTAGGTACCTACTCGAAGTTGGGTGGACTATAGAACCAAAAATAATTCAAACTATTTTACTTTTATATATTACTAGCTTTTGCCCGCGACTACGTACGCGTGGAACTTGATAAAAGGGATTATTAAAAGTGCCTAAGCAAATGTAAGAGCAATTGTGCTTTTGGTCTAATAATTACTTTTCTTACAGGGTCACCGCATCCCAACAGAAATGTTCACTCACTTTTCAATCTTTTTAGGTATAATTTCCAGGATGAAAACTATCCTATGTCCTTCCTCGGATCTTAAACTATCTCCATGCCAAATTTCATCAAAATCGGTTCAGCGGTTTAAGCGTGAAGAGGTAACAGACAGACAGACAGACACACTTTCGCATTTATAATATTAGTATGGATTATTATTCGCAGACGCCGGCGGTGGCGACACTGACAATTCGATGAATGTTATAATATATTGTAATAAATTATGCAACTTTTCTGCATTTGTTACATTCCGCGCGCAGGCGACTGCGGTACATTGAACATCCAGCCATGTGTAGACAAACATTGAATAGAGCTTTACACACCACTATTGATATATTTTTTTAAATAGTATATTTTTTTCTTCTGTTTCCTGTTTAATCAAAAACAACACGGCGGTTTTCATTTTGCTTTATGTATAAACGGTAACTGGTTAGTACCGTCATTTCGAAATTTTTGTCCGAAAAAATAATAGCATCGCCTCAGGCATCACGCAAACAGCCAAAAAATGCAAAACAGTCACTGTAATTTGCGGAAAGATTGACAGAAAAAAATTGTGATCGGCGAATTCGTATCGCTTGCGTGTAACTTTTTAAGGTCTTCAGCTAAAGTTAATAGTAGTAATGTGTAGGTACTGCATTTTGTGACTCATAATCGATAAATCTGCTAATTGATGTCAGTCAACTTTTTATGAAAAATGATGTTCAAGCAAGATTAACTAACAAAAATATTGCATTGTCATAGAAATTACACACGAATTACAGCGGTTTAATTCAGATGATCACGTTTAATGTTCACGTTGAGTAATTTAAAACAGCAAAAAATATCAAATAACTCCTTAACAATTAGTTTCCCATTATTAATATCTAAACATGTTTCTACGCGATTAAATATTAATAATGGATTATTGCAATACGCAGACAGGAAAATGCTTCATGGTAATGAAAAGGCGTGCAGATGTGGCGTCATCGGTCACCTTAGCCGTTTGAAGGGTTAACATTTCCATTAATTGCATCTAAAGACGTGTCTCTATTTGGCACTGATCGCGGTGTATTGTCTGCGTATAGTTGTAGCATAGAATAAAACACTACAGAGGGTTATGTCTTGTGAACTATGCAAAAGTAGACGGTGAACTGTATTTTATTGGATTTGTGTGAAATGCGACGCAATTGGTCGTGGGTTGTGCCGACGTCATCGTCGGATGCATGTGGATAACCGCGAAACGAAAGACCGAGACGTGAACAGTCGAGTTCTGAAATTTATGAACATTCTTGATTTTATCACATCACAATACACCTGTATTATTAACGTGGTAGAGGCGTGGTCATATATTATGAATCAAATGTTTGCTCATAAATTTAAGAACTTGAAATAAGGGCATCATCAAAAGAAGCTGACAAATTTTCTACAGACTTATGTCAGTTTAAACACTAAAAGATCAGCTACCTACTTTTGATGCTGACTGTACCATAGTGCGCTATTAGCGCGGTTCGTGGTGCGTAGTGAGCTAGTGAGTTCCTCATACTTGTGGTATAGGTACAGACGAGTTCATTTACATCTACACACTTACGAGAACAAAAATTTCTGAACACGACCCTATTGTCAGAAGCATAAAATCGTGTTCAGATATTTTTGTTCTCGTAAGTGTGTAGATGTAAATACGCGTATATTTGTGAATTTATTTAGAGAATGAATAAAGTAAGTTATAATTGTTATAATAGTAAGCTTAAAATATGTCGCATAGAGATAAATAAAATGCTTATCTGGCTAGCAAGGAAGTGCATGGTCCATATAAAATAATAACAATTATTAACACACGTGTATGCGATAATGTCTCACTGTTCCAAGCGTTTTTATATTGGTCAATCGGGTATTTTTTTTATTTAGCACTTAAGTTTGTCTCAAGTGTCATTTGGTTTAGGTATTCATTTTTATATGGACAAAAGCTTCATTTAATCCCACAAACTGAACGCTTTCCTGAATCAATTGCAACTTATATATTTGCCAGAAGGTGGGGCACCTTCTCAGTATTTTTTTTTACCATAGGTAGTAAAAATTATTCTATAACCATCTTCGGATATCCAACTATCCCGGTACTAAAATTTGTTAAAATCCATTCCGCCATTTTGTTGTGATTAGATGACAAAGAAAATATTACCAACACATGGCGATGTACAGCTAGCGCCAGGCTACTGGACTGGCTAAATAATTGGACGTATTTATGCAAAAGGGAACCAACCCACATTAAACGTTTGTACTTTATGCTATAGTTACAGGGTTCAATGTAAACGGTTTTGATATGTGGGCTGGTTCCCTTTTCCATATATACATCCTTGCCCCTCTCCAAAGAAAGCTCAGCCCGCTCAGCAGCGATTCCACTCTGCTCTTAAAAGATGATAGTGAAGGCATATTAATATCCTTTGTTAGTATCGGCATTCGAGTGCTGATTTTCTAGATGTCTCTAGACGTATCTAGATTTATAGATGTTACATTTAAGAACTTGACTGAACCTTATTAACTATATGCTCGTACACTAAGCACACGTGAAGACACGTGTTGAACGTTGTTTAACCTTATACACTATTGACAATTAGCATAAAATGATTGACAGAGGAAAACGATTCGTTACCCTGTGCCGGACTGTTTTCCTCTGTCAATCAAGCATTATTCATTCTACTTCTACGAGTACATATGCCCCGATTCGTGTATCGTTACTAACGATACACGAATCGGGGCATATGTAGAATGAATAATGCTGTCAAATCAAGGTCTGGTTAGAACTGGGTAAGTTTTATCGTGAAAAATGTAGTTGGTATAAGTACCAACAAGAGATAAGATGTAATGTTTAAAAAACATCAACATTTGATTTTTAGGTAGGTAAGTATCATACTCAATAAAAGGAGTCATCAAGTCAACAAGGATGGCAACCCAAGTAGCACAACTGGGTCTAAATAGCTCGTATATCATATCTAATTTACCACCATGACTAAGTGCTATATAGGTGGCAAGAACCCTTATGCCACCAGTATAGAACCAAAAGGAGAAAAATTGCAGCCTATTTTTGGTGCTAAATAGAATCCATAAGAGATCTCACAATTACCTTAAGTGGTAATTAGAACTATGGGTGAAAGTTATGCGCAGTGAACGAATGAAAACATTTCAGTTCGTTCAATGAGTGATAAATGAGTCGCCAAAATTATCTTTGAGTGGCGAGGCAACTGTCAAATTGTGTTTTATTAAAAGTAATACGTGATCTGCCATATTCATTTTGGATTTATATGTCTGTTTGATTGTGATTAAAACTTTACGTTATACAAGCATTGAAATAAGCACGAAATTCTTGCGTTTTTTTTTTTACTGTGAAACTATAGTATGTTTTCTTTGTAAATTTCGACGCGCCCTTCATTTGATCAGGAATATTAAAAAAGAGAGTGCTATATTAAATAAGGAATAGATACTGATAAGAAATAAAACTGTTAAAAACCTGACCTAATGATTGTAGGTTACGTACAATGTTAAAGTAACATCGTCACAACTATCAAAAGTCTGTGATTATGCGTGAGTATGATAAAATTCTGGTTAAAATAATCAATTTTCATAGGCTTCCATTTGTAAACATGGCGAAACAAAAAAGATCCTACAGTGTTTATTTTCACTTATTTGTTCCTTATTTGGAACTATCAAGTCTAATAATCACTTATTTGTATCTTGCGACTCTTGCGAGTGGCAAAGCAGTGAATGATATTACCAATAGTAATTATTTGCTCTTTTGTAGACTATTAAACAAGCAAGACTATTAAATATATTTTGACAAGGCGCAAATAGGAACTATAATAGAACTTTTAGTTCGTTAGTGGTTTGAAATAAGTGAAAATAACTGCTTTTGGTTCCAAGAACCTCCTACTGAAACCTATTTATGCGTTGGAGTGGCAATAAGGTACTTCTTAGGCCTTAAAGTTGCAATATTTTTTGGTTCCAAAAGAGCCGTAAAATTATCCCTTTAGCCACTATTGGTGATATAATTCGCTATTGTACTAGTCATTTGGAACTTTTAGTTCCAAATAAGGGTATGTTCCCACTTATATGTAAAAGTTGCTTATAAGTGATTTTAAGGCCTTATATAGCACTATTGCTTCTTATTGAGTGACAATTTGAACCTGCATGCAACTTTAACTAGCAAAATCGACTTTATCCCACCATAAGTAATAAAGTAGAAACAAAAGACGCTCCTATGCAACTACAAGTGATAGGATGAACTCATATACAGTTTTGAGTTGTGTTTAAAGCTATAAGTTGTATAAAACACTGTTAAACCACTCATTTAGAACTTAAATAAAGCTATAAGATAAGCTGCAAAATTCACTAATGTGCTGCTTGGGAAGGACTCCTAATATTTAGTGAGCTAGCTACCTAATTACTAATTGTATTCGTAAACTCATACGATTTTATTATGAGTACATTGAGTACTCTTTACCTTATATTTTAAAGCAAGTAACTTTCTGAAAATGTATTTTACAGAACTTTACAAAATAAATCTCACATATTTAATCGACGTGGTGAGACAACGATTTACAAATATGCCAACATATCTTCTGTTTAGGAGAAAAGCGAGTCATTTTTATGGATAGGCCGAGGCAAATATTTGTGTGATGAACTCGAATATTTGTTCTTGGGTCATGGATGTTATCTATACGTATATATGTATTTGTATATTATATATATATATCGTCGTCTAGTACCCATAGTACAAGCTTTGCTTAGTTTGGGACTAGGTCGATTTGTTTATGATTGTCCCATAATATTTATTTATTTGGAGCGGAGCGAGCGAAGCGAGCAAAGCTCCCATGGATCGACTCGAATGGACTTTGTAACAATGCGCAGATCTCAGCGAGTTCTCAACCGATTTGAGAAATTTTTGTTTTAAAATGCAAAAATTACATTTCGCTAGGTCGTGACGAAGAGAAAATTTGGAAAAAAAAAACTCCGCTCCAATTTATGGTGCAAGCTTAGCCGGTGGCTGACTCTGCATCGACCTAGTTATTTTTTATTTTAAAAAAACAGGTACATAGGGCTTAATATAAACAATTTACGATCGCGTCTTTTGTACGAAAGTTACTCATACAAAAGATATGGGTATCTATCGTTACACAAAGGAATCAATTAAGTTTTGTTTTAATTAAAGCCCTTAACTATGTACATGTTTTTAAAAATGACTCAAGCGCGAGTTGGTAAATGAAACAGCATCACCTGTCTTTTTCACACGGTATGGAAAGGAAAGTGACAGATAGGATTTGTAGGGCGACCAGGACGCATCCTACATGTTGCTTATTGTCACTGTTATGCTATAGGTGTTAATTAGATATGAAAAAAAAAGTTGGATACTTATCAAGTGAAGTAAAACGAAAGGATACATTTCAATACTCAACAAAGACTAATATGATCATGAACATAAGCAATCATAAATACTTACGCATAAACTTACAGTTATGTACAATATTTATGTATGTTTTCTGTAGATACGTAGGTAATTATTATATATTTATTATCCAGTTACTTCCTACATTGTGGTTCATTAGTATTAGTTTAAATTTATTTAATATCGTTTTAATAAATATCTCGCCGTTTTAATTAAAACAAGGGCCTATTAACAACTAAAATACCCAATTATAAGTTACGAGCTATGCGACTCTCGGGAAGGTCTTTATCAGCGATTACCACAAATATATAATTATTATTTTTCACCAATTTAAAAATAGAAATAATCGAAAAAGGTTTAATACAAAACTAGGGTTTTTACGAAACATTATACATACGTCAGTAAAGTCGATTGCTTGACATGGGCTGACGACCTAAAATCTAACTCCATTTTTATTATAATACTGACCAACTCGCACTGTCATTCGCACACCAAATGATACCTAATGGAATGGCATTGATGACAGTAGCATAGATAAGAATTATAGTGCAATTAATATCTCCCTAACTAAAAATGTATTGTTCGTTGGAGCAAATCGGTAGATGTCTGGTACCATACTATGACATCATTAGTCTATTGATTGTTAAAAAATGCTGTTTAAAGGTATAAAGTGTATCATAAATGTATTTTGTGATTAGCAGTGAACGGTCGGCGCGCCCGGCGCCGACCGTGGTTTGACGTCACCAACTGATAGCCCCTGGAGTTGATATGATCGTATCTGGTGGAGTGACCCACCTTGGATTATCATTATGATATCTTGCTCTTAACTTTTGGTTGGTCTTCACATCACCTACATCCCACACGTGTACATGGCCAATGAATGAAGGAATTCATTCATAAATTGGCCATAAAATTCTGCAGTTCATAGAACACATACATGCAGAGCTGGAATATTATTATACGACTATCATGAATAGGGTGAAAATGTCTTCTTTGATATCTTGTATAGAGGTATTGTTCCATATAATTACGACTGGTGCCAGTTTTTTATACATATAATATTTGAATATTTTTTATAGATTGTGAAAACAAGAGAATTGCCGAGCCGAAGACCTGTTTATTCTCGTCTAAAAGAACACTATACTATAACATTTTGGAAAAAAACTCCACAAGAAGCTTATTCCACATCTAAACACGAAGCGTACCGTGGAAGTTGATAGGGAACAACCACTGAAAGGAGTCGCCTGATAGCGCTTAAACAAAATAATTTTGCTAGTAAAGTCATATAAATTTTCTGTGCAATCGTTAACTTACGTTACTAGAGAAATAAAAATGTGATATATGAAATGAAATCATAACATCAATGTAATTAAGATAACTCAAGTTGTAGAGGGTACCTATACGCCACCCACATCGCAACGCGATTGAGATGAAAAAGTTCGACTCGGTTCAGACTATCGTAAATTTTCACTCAACTGTTCGATACTTCATTAATTATTTAATTCTCAATAAAATATGATTACAACACATTTTTTTTCAATTGACGCCTTTCAAGTCAACCGTAAAAATTCGTAGTTACACAGATGTCAATGATAAATAGGTATCGGTGACTGGAACGCGAGACCAATGACTTGCAAGTAAATCGAATCAAACAGATAAAAACTGTTGTTTTTAATGTAATTCTAGACGGTGTGTCAAATTGCGCATTGATTCATGGATTTTCCATCAGATATGACGCCCTTGGTAGCAGGATCAAAGTACGTTACCATCAGCATAAAAAAACTGCAATAATCAGAATTTTTAAGCTAAGTAAACACCATTTGTTTGTCTATTATGACATCATTTGAAGCTGAGGTTATGAAAACTAATGCGAATTGATTGGACTGACTAATCAGTAAGTAATCACTGTTGGACCTACCTAAAATCTCAACACGAAATGTATATACTGCTAAAGCTTTAGCCAAACAAAACAAGGTCGAGTCTGTTTTGATTAAACCCAGTCTTCTTCAAGCACTTAGGATAACGCCCTCTTGTACTACATATTTTTATTTACCATATATTTGTACGATAATGGTATATTTTGTTATTGGACAAAACACATGTTATTCTTGGTATTGAATAAAACATTTTTCATTAATGGAACTCTTGACGGTACTGGCAGAGTATCAATTCAGATCGCTGGTTTCTTGGAATCTGAATCACGTTTTTGTACAGTGAAATTTGACTGAAGCTTTATAACCGACATGTACCTACAGGGAAATTGTTTTTTTTTTTTTTATCGAATTGCGTGACGCTAATAAATGGCAGATAACATATTTGGAAGCATTGTAAACATATTTATTAGGTAAATACCATAATAATGAATTCATCAGTTCCATAAAAACAAAACAGTAGGTACCATGCATTGCACCTACTTGATATACTGAACATTTAGTGATAAGTAAACAGAGTCGATAGAATGAACATTTTTGATGACGGAATTGGTTCGGGTTGTCAACACTATAATAGCTTTTCTTTCATTAAATCTCTTATACAAAGTCACTCCACTAACATCGGTGCCAAATGTACCTACAAGGTACGTGCGTGGTGCGTTTGCACCTATTTTCCCGAGCGTTAATATTATTCTTTTGAATTTTCCAGGGAAATTATAAAAAAAATACGCTGACATATGTATGCATTGCTACTGCGTGTTTTCTTATCATGACATATTCTCCGAAAAGCATTTACAATCCGGTAAATAAACATTTCCATCTAGATAACAGTGTAATAAATTCATATGTCTGATAAGCTGTCTTTTACAATAGCTAAGTGTATTTTTGCAACGATATGTTTTGTTTACCTTTACACAAACAAATGAGTCAAAGTCTAGTAGTAGTAATCGTGAGAATCAAATGCGGTTCTACGGAACTAATTGTTTGGCGAATGAATAAAAGAGACTTAAGTTGAGTCAAGTGACACCTTGGCAACACGAAAACCAACGTGCGTTAGCTTCTTTTATTACCAACTTAGACTTACTTTGATGACACGATACAAATAATGATTAATTTGCAAAAGACACAGCCTTTTCGGTCGGCAAACAACACACCGACGATTTTCTTTTCAATTGATTAATTGGGGTTTTTTCCATTATGAACAAAACAACTACATAAGCTATTAATAACCACATTAGGTGCATTTGCTTTTGCAACGCGCAGTCGGGTGAAAAGGAAGAACAGACCAAAGTGAGACGCTAAAAAGCCTCCGAGGGTTGTTGGAGATTTACACACCGCCACTGATAAAACGCGATATACCTACGTGGCGAGCTATGGGGGAGGCCCGTGTTCAGCAGTGGACGTCTGTAGCTGATAGATTCACTAAGATTGTCAATATTTTTTTAAGAGAAATTTGGAACCAAAGGAAGACTTATTGTGCTGGATTTAAAAGTAATATCTGTGTTTTTTACAAGCTTTTATTTAGCTTGCATTGTATGTATGTATGTTTAAAGTATGTTCGTTCGGGTGGAATCTTGCAACTCAATTTTGAAGCAGATATCGACAACCAATTGAGTTGAAATTTTGCATACTTACTTAACTTTGATGACAATATAATAATATGGTACCATGGGGCTGATCTGATGATGGAGCCGGAAGGTGGCCATAGGAACTCTATAATAGAAAAAGCAATCCTACCGAGCTTGGGTTCTTTAGAATCATCTCAGTGAGCATTTGATGGATATCCAAAGAAAAGTACAGTTGGCTATAAAAGCTTGCCACTAAAATGTCATTTTTGACGGAAACTTATTGTGTGTAAGTAGAGCTTACAGCGCAGCGGTATCACTGATAATGACTAATATCATCTTTTTTATTTGATAGTTTTTTATTTGATTGTATTTGCTAACGGACCTCTTTAATCAGAATAACGGATTTCACAACAATAAGAGCAGTGAAGCGACAGGGTCACTAAAAGTTAGTTTTATCTCCGGTGAATGAACGGCGGGCCAACGTTCTGCTTCTTGAAATAATTTCACAAATGTACGGAAATACTCTCGATCGAAGTATCCACGTGATAATAATATATGTTTGAGGTACGCATGCCTTCCGCATTAGTGATCTAATTTTAACGAGACAATGCTGTACACGTAGTTCCCGGGAAAAGTATGAGTTTTAACACAAAATAAAGTTCTTTGTTTGACCCATATGGGGCCTTTACGTAAGGACAATTTTCGTAATTTTTTACCCGCCTGTTCTTTGTAAGAGAATAGTCATTTTGTAACGAATGTAGATATTTTCTGGTACGAACTTCTTCTTCCTTTACGTAATAAATTTAATGGAAAATAAATAGGGATATACGAGTACATATGTATGTTTATATGGTGTCATATTCATAAATACCTGTGGTGTATAGACACCTTTATGATAATAAAGTGTCCCCACCCCTGCCCGGGTGCCGCGATTGTGATGAGAGACGTCAACGGGAACGGGCAGTGGTGGTCGACAGAAAACCCATTTAAGTGTTTTATTGAATCTACTCCCGCACGGAACCCCAGGACAGGACATCACACTGGCGACGAGGATTAAAAAAACCCAAACAAGAAATGATATCCTTTTAAATATTTCCGAAAAACGAAAAGAAAAAGAAAAAGTGGGTATAGTGGCTTAGAATAAGCTTGAAGTAAGTACCTGCAACAAAATTCACATAACATTGTGATCAGTATCAGTACTTTGTGCAGTTATGTCAAAAAAATAGAACAGAGAAATCGAAAACAAACCGATAACGGTCGGCGTAATTAGTGAACAGAATGTGCCCGCTAATATTTACCTAAATGCATTCCCGTTGTTGTGTTATGGTAATAAATTGTTAAATTTGACATTGATATACGTACAATTAAAATATTTGGTTAAGTATTAAAAAAAATGCTTGATGGTTGTTAGACAGCCAGTTACAAATTCGTTATCTACCTACAAATGTTTCGTTACATATTAATATTTCTAAATAAAGTTACACATTAAAACTGAATTGTTCAAATAAAGACTACCATGAAACTAACAAAAGGAAGGCAGTACTGTTGTTGTGTAACGAAAATATTCAACATTCTTGTACATATCTAGCTGTCGCGCAATAAGTTGTTATGATATTTGTAGTGTTCACTAGGGTTTCCTATTGGGATACTTCAATAAACACATTAATCGGGCTTTCAGTAAACCTGCAGTGCGTCCGCCACCGGTGACGTCTGTCAATGTAATGCCCGATAGCTGGCGGATCGAGGGTACATTTATTATATATAAATGTCTATATACTACATCTCTCCCTTTTTACCAATTAGAAATTGCTTGGAATGAGGTAGTTACAAGTATTACAAGCCTTTAGTAGACTTACTCACTGTCCCGCCCAAGTGTCAACTAATTCTGTTTAGGGTCCACTTCCAGGCGCCCTACACCAGACAGCTATGACAAACACCAACACACGAAATGCTCGCTCAAAGATCCCGAAGACCAACAACACAACGCTCTTTACACTATGTCGATTACGACGTCTCGTTAAGAACCCGAGCTGTTTTGTATTGTGATTTTATAATCCTCTTTGTACTTAGTTTTCTTCAAGTTAATACAATTAGTAGTCAACATGAACAATTTGGTCTTCTACTTATTTATTTTAATCATACCCACTTTTTTCCTTTATCCCATGGAAACTTCTATGCCGCCCTCCATATCCCGTTGACAACTTTTTTTTTTTTGCTTTAATTTTTTATCTTTATTTCAGTTCGTTTCTATTTTATTATTTATTTCCAATTTGTTATTACTTTTATTAACTATTCAGTAAATTTATATTTTTTTACCATCTCATACCTACTAAATGTTTCTAAGATATTTATTAAGTATTTACTCATGCGGTAGCTAGAAAGCTATTTATTTATATTTGAAAGTTTATAATATCTACCGGCGCTTCTAAACAAGGCTTGCGTGATAAAGATGCGCCGCAATAAAACTCACAGATTGCATTTTTAATATAATTCTATCAAGCCTGTCAGCAAAATATATAAATTAGTTCAAAGATTTTAATGAAGATTTTTCCGAGCTTACTTTCCTTATCGCAAAATGCCGTAAGTATATTCACTTCTAAGCCAGTGATAGTTCTCGACATTAGTGACTTGAAACAACATTCCTGATACTTGAAAACAATATTCTGAAATCAAAGCAAATTTAAAATTTAATTCGTTTCACACAACCCATTAGAACTAGTTCTGCAATATAAACTTGCCCTGAACCTTGTTTGACACAACGCTTTAGAGGATACATCGAGGATACACAAAGGATACCGTTTCGAAGTCGCGACAGCGTGCAATATGCTGTAGTCGCCGATCAGTCTGTCGCGGTCGCGGCTAACCGATCCCCGTACGCGTTCGCGATAAGGAAAAGTTCTCCCACACCAATGTGGATAGGGAGGGAGTCACACTGGTGGAAAGGAAGAGCAAGACGCGCATGGTGCCCCACAACACTAAGTGGCACAGACACAGTGTCCAACGAGAGGACATGAAGGTGTACCACTTCAGACCTGTCACTACGTGCAATTCAGCTCGTTAGAGCTACGCGTGTCCCAGCAGCTACAGGCTGCTACTACCTGCCTAATCCTGCCAGCCTGTCCAGCACAACTATGCCTCGCGACTTAGCGTTAGCCGTCACTCCTTCACATTCCTGCA
The DNA here is from genome assembly GCA_947623375.1 of Apotomis capreana. NCBI lineage: Eukaryota > Metazoa > Arthropoda > Insecta > Lepidoptera > Tortricidae > Apotomis > Apotomis capreana. Next base: position 17,686,222 of record OX392507.1, on the reverse strand, counting down.
CAGCAAGAGACAGGCAAATATCTCGCGCGAGAAATAGTCGCATGTGACAGTTATGCCAGAGCTGCGGGTCAAACAACGCAACGGAGCCACGCTGTTATGTCGCTTAAGCCATTAAGGCGCTTATTAAATTAAATCTAACTAGTTTTAAGTTTTGTCTGCATGTAGTTTTGTAGTTCCAAAGCATGTAGGGTTAATTACTGTAATATCGTGTAACTTATTTGAAAAATAAATGAATTATTAAAACAAAGGTCTATACACTTGATACCAGAATTTTTAAGAATTGCGACATGTAGCCTTATCTGGATAATTATTTCACAACAACCATCTTGTCAAGCGCTTAAGAACTAGTGCTTGCTCTTTTCCCCCTTTTACCAACAATTATTATCTTCATTATTATTTATCTTCAATTATTTAAAATGAAACTGAAACTGAAAGTAGCTAACTTGCTTAATACGTCATCATGTACTCTCGTTCAATATTCTCACTAAGGCCATCATTATAATTTGTCATCTAAAATTCCGATATACCATTCAAAAGAATATGAGAATCCAAATTTTCGAAATTGCAACTAGGCCAATTGAATTGAGATGTTGAAATCGCGTCTTTTCGTATAGGATCTAGATTTTAAATCACAGATAAACAAAATCCAATTTTATTGCGGCATTCATTTAGAATACCAGACCATTCTCAATGTAAGGTTGATAACCAATTCCAGTTTAATGGAGCCATTCATTTGAAATACAGGACTATTGACAATTTAATTAATGTTTTCAAACGATTCCTATTTAATGAAGGCACTTATTTGAATTCCTAAACTAAATTGCAACTATAAGATCCAATTGAATTGAGATCTTGAAACCGCAACATTTCTAATTGGATCGAGGTTTTAAATTACAGTGATATACTAATTCAAATTTAATTCCGGCTTCCATCTGTAATACCAGACCATTCTCAATTGAAGGTTGATAAACAATTTCCATTTAATGGAGGTATTCGTTTGAAATACCGGACTATTGTCAATTTAATTAATGTTTCCAACGATTCGAACTCAATGGAAGCTCTTATTCTAAATACTAAACTATTGTCATTATAATGGAGGTTGTTAAACAATTCCAACCTAATAGGTTAGGCATTCGTTTGAAATACCGGACTAATGTCAATTTAATTAATGTTTTCAAACAATTCGAACTTAATGTAAGCTCTTATTCAAAATACTAACTTTTGTCAATATAATGTAGGTTGTTAAACAATCCCAACCTAATATAGGCATTCATTTTAAATGCCAAACTTTTGTCAATTTAAAAATGTTTTCGAACAATTACAGTTTTATCCAGGCATTCATTTGAAGTACCAAACTATTTTCAATTCAATAAAGGTTGTCAATTAATTCCAATTCACTGAAGGCTTTCAGATCTCTAGTATCCCAATTGAATGGGAGTCAAAACCAAGTCATATTCCCATGTTACGGACCCTCTGAAACCTCAGATATTCCAATTTAATGAGTCTTAAAAAAACAGCCGTTTTCAATTGAATGAAAGATTTAAAGCACATCATATTTCAATTTAATCGACGCGTCGAAGCCACCGATATTCAAATTTTAATAGAAGTCTCAAAAGCACATACTCCCCAGTTTATGAACGCTTTGAGACCTTAGATTCAGGTTCATTACAAATTCGAATTTAAAGTAACTACTTTTAATATTTCCCAATTAAAAGGAAGCTTTAATACATATAGTAATCAAATTTAATAATATGGTATTTCAAATTGAGCTTCCAGCACGAACGCGGCACTTTACATACCGCTTATAATATTTCTATGGTGTATCAAATTTACCTTCCATGCAATTATATTTGCTTCGCCTTTAAGCCTTACGATATCTTTCTTACGAATACTTTGGTTCCCGTGGTCTATTAAATAGACGTTTCAAAATGCATTTCGCTTACTTTAACAATCCTCTTAGCCTATCATATTGGCAATTCAGCGTGGTCTATCAAATTGACTTCTCATACAGTCTTAGCCTATCATATTGGCAATCCAGCATGGTCTATCAAATTGACCTCTCAAACGGCCTTAGCCTATCATATTGGCAATCCAGCATGGTCTATCAAATTGACCTCTCATGCGGCCTTAGCCTCTCATATTGGCAATCCAGCATGGTCTATCAAATTGATCTCTCATACGGCCTTTACCTATCATATTGGCAATCCAGCATGGTCTATAAAATTGACCTCTCATACGGCCTTAGCCTATCATATTGGCAATCCAGCATGGTCTATCAAATTGACCTCTCATACGGCCTTTGCCTATCATATTGGCAATCCAGCATGGTCTATCAAATTGACCTCTCATAAAGCCTTCCGTTTGCCGTAACCATACAGTCATAGCCTATCATATTGACCTTCAACTTAAAAGTCTTCCATATCACTTTTAAATTCAACTTGGTCTATCATATTGACCTTCCTTATAGATACACCTATTTTCTATAACAATCCAGTCATAGCCTATCATATTGACTTCCACTGTATACTAAGTCAGTAACATTTTAATTAAAAGTAATAAACTCCTCAATAATACAAATAACTTTACCATGTAGAAGAGTGCTGCCTCTTAGCACAAGTATTAAATAATTAAGAGATACTAAACTGTTTGTATACTGGATTACGGTGTTACTGAACAAATACATTTATAATTTAACTCAAAATGATTTTCCAAATAAAAGTCTTCCATATCGCTTTTAATCCGTCTTGGTATATAATGATAATGACCGCTCAACAGTCAACACTCGCAAATAGCTTATAATTACAACGAAATTCCCACAGACGTAAGGCTCTTTTGCTTCTTTATATTTCGTTGTTCTATACCTTACAAGACGCTGGTCTGTAATTCTATAAAAATATCTGCTGGTATGTAATTACTGATTTTGTTATACCAAATTGATTACATGTGACATATGCACCTGTGTGTGGCATGTGTACTAATACATGACCCTTGAGCTGGATGTTCATACGGTTTATCAGCTATACAAGATACTCTGGATAATTATTCCAAAAAACATTTTCAACGTAAGACAAGTAAGCTTATCACACTATAATATTTAACCCGTCAATATATTTTGGAATTCAGAACAATCAAGCCCACTCCATAGGATAGTATTAAGTAGCGTATTCAATTAAGTACGCACGCACAAATTAACAGTCGTATAAATTAAATAGACGCCTAGCAGTCCAATCGTTTTCCCAATCTGTTCATAATTATTATATTGTGATTCGTCATCCACTGCGCCACTGCGCAGTCGAAGATTAGTAACACGACCAATTCGAGAATTACGCTAAACTGCTAAATATTTATATTCCTCGAGTGCACAACTACAAATTAATATTCAAAATAATACACTTCGCCTGTGTTCCTATTTATTTAACTTTCCACAAGGTGGTGCTTTGTGGGTAGGCCTCAGCCTCATGTCGTGGGTAGGCCTCAGCACGAATTCCGTGACTAATATACACTACCCAAAATAAAATTATCCTACATTTAGCAACCGAAAACTTGTGTTAATAGTCTTATCACCCCAAAGAAACCGCATCTACTTTTCCAATGCCCTTGTCGTCCCTTTTTATTTTCCAAGAAAATACTGTCAACGACGTCGGTAATTACGTCAATGATTTTTAAGTCAAATTTAACTCACGCTTTTATTCCGTTGCTTTATACTCGTCGCCATTGTAGTGTTCACTAGGGTTTCCTATTGGGATACTTCAATAAACACATTAATCGGGCTTTCAGTAAACCTGCAGTGCGTCCGCCACCGGTGACGTCTGTCAATGTAATGCCCGATAGCTGGCGGATCGAGGGTACATTTATTATATATAAATGTCTATATACTACAATATTATTTGGATCTGTGTTCAATTTATATGATAATAACTTGAACAATATTACAATTCCATACGATTCTTAGTAGGTAAGTGAGTAATTAATATTGAAAACCCACACCTACCTGTACCTATTTACATCGTAACGTGATCAGGTTAGCTAGCATCAGCTGGACTAAAATATACCTATATACTTTCGATGTAAATAGGTTAGTGTGTTATTTTTAAATATATCATGTTTTACGGATTACCTACACAACAACAATAACAAAGAGTGCCTGTAAATATTAGTGAATTAAAATAAGTTATGGGGAAGTGAAGCCCCCCGAGTTCCTCATAAACTGGAAACTAAATAACATCAGTTTATGCAATTCACACCTACTTACATACTGCCCGTCTATGCAAACATATATGAAGGAGTAAAAGCTGCATGAGTTCTACATAGACTGAATGTACCAAATCGCATTTACAATTCTCGAGGCAATCCTTAGTATTATTATGTTTCTAAGTGCGAGCTAAGTGCAAGTAAATATAACATAACAAACACAAAAGAGCGTAAGCTCACCGAGTTTGTCATGTCTTAAGACTACTGTACTATATGTATGTATATGTTATGTAGCAATCAAGATTCAAGGAGTGAAAAGTCCTCGAGGTTCTTTGTAAAAGAGCCACGAGTAATGAATACCCCTGGTATCAAACAAAAGGTGGAAGGGCCTAATCCAGATACTGTTCATTTTGTCCCCCATACAAGTACCTATGTTTCCTTTTATCAACCAAACCGAAGTATCGACTGATGTTCGGCAGTAACAAATTTGACGTTACTAATCGCCAATATATGCGTGAATTAGTTGTGACATCGGGAGTAGACTATGTGCAAGTGTACCTAAATAAAACACGAATAACAATATAAGAGTCACTTGATGACTAAGTAATATAAACCTACTTATGAAAGTACATATTAATATGAACTACTAACTCTTCCTAGTATATACACCTTTGAGACCTGTAAGTTTGTACGGAAACATAAAGAGATCTATATAAAACGCGGTGGCATTCCCTCATCACGATCTATCCGCCATAAGAATAGGCTCGTTCCACCGCCCGATAAACTGAAACTGCTATCCTCAGGCCCATTAATAATGTCAATTAAGACTTATAATAATTTACCTGATGCTTTAAAAGAAGAAGAAGACGATAAAAAGTATATAATTAAACTAAAGCAACTACTACTAACTAAAGCCTATTACACGCTAAATGAATACTTAGAAGATAAATTATAAACACTTAGTAAGTCCTCCTCTCCCTAACATTGCAGTAACCAACAGGGTTCACAATGATCTGTAGCTTCAAGTTAACATCTGTACCTACTATTGTGATATTGCAATAAATGATTGAGTATTGAGTACATTATTCGTTTGAAAGACGTTGTATAGAAACAAGTAAGCAAACACATTAATGTACACAAAAGCAGTTAAAAAATACAACTACTTATTACAAAAAGCACAGGTACAGTTGGAAATTCGCATCTAAATAAAACAATATTTAACTAGCCCGTCAGGGTGTCTATCATAATGGTGACACACAACTCTTTACTGCGCGACATAAACTACCTGTCACTTTCATTCCAATATCGTGCGAACTAGACAGGCGCACATGAGGCAAAGCATCGGAAATTCAAATATTCGTAATACAATTTGCTTAAATAAACTACCTAAATATTTGGGTATATCTTTGCCTAGTAGCCAATAAATAAAGGAACTAGAAACACTTTTAAATAAAATTATAGGATTGGACCATAGTTAAAACAAGACTATGAGTTTAAAACAAAACCAACAGGATTGGCGGAAAACAACCCTATTTAGGGTATCAAAATAAAATCAGTTGAGCTGTTTCAGCACGAAACAACTTCAACACAAGCTGTCATTGATTGGAAATGACAGGCGGGAAATAAAATGATCTACGAATCAGTCTTAAAAAGATATATTATATATTAATACAGGAATGGCAGCTCGTGGCTTTGGCCAATGTCAGTTTAGTAATATTAACTTTATAAAGAATAATAAACCATGCCTATATATGTTCGAAAATATATATTTACATCATACACCGTAGCAAAATACCATTTCTCATGTTCACTTGAAATGTCCCTTAAAAAGTAGATGAACTACAAAAGAAGCTGTCACGCGTTGGCAATGAAAGAAAAAAAAGTAGTCTTCTAAAATGTAAGTCGTATAGATGGCCGTAATAGGGATACAAATGTTACAGTAATTCCGTCGTAGAGGGCTAATCGCGAAATTGATTGAATATATAATAAACAAGGCATTTATTTAACAACACTTAAACTCGACAACTAGTATTATACTCTATTACTTAAATAAACCGTGTTCTAGAAGTTGAAACGATTTGACTTGAATTTGAGTTCACTATAGAATAAGGTATATAACAAAAGAATATATACTAGTAGTAACGACATCTAAAGTATCTCTCTCTCTGGAGTCGGTCCCTCATGTCTGAGGATCGTGGTCAGCTTCAGGGTTGCATCTAAAGTATCCGTGCATTATAAATAAACGATTACGAGTACAAGCAAATCCTATAACACAGGTATTATGGTAAAGACATCTTAAAGTAAATTGTCGTTTGTGGCGTTTAAAGCGCAGTTACTTCCCTACGCATTTGTTTATTTCTTGGGGTACGTATGTTACATAAAAATCGTAATCAATTAATCATATAGTAGTATTCTTACAATAAACAAATGAAAACTTCCTCTCAATATTATGTAATTTGATTGGGTATAATTAAAAGGTATTTTGATTGAGGAATTTATGTTATTCCGTTATATCCTTTCTACTAGGTAGACTGAATAATCATTACATCGGGTTTACAATAATAAAGGTATAATGGTGTATAAAAAGTGCCGAAGGAGCACAAAGTCCAAACAAAAAAATGCCGAAGGGGCACAAAGTACAAAAATGCCGAAGGGGCACAAAGAACAAAAAATAATAATAATAATAATAAATAATAATGCACTGCTAATTTGGAAACAAAAAAATGGTGTACAAAATGTACTATAGTCTACAAAATGTACCAAAGTGTACAAAATGTGCTATGGTGTACAAAATGTACCCTGGTGTACAAACTGTACCATGGTGTACAAAATGTACCATGGTATACAAAATGTACTATAGTCTACAAAATGTACCATAGTGTACAAAATGTACCATGGTGTACAAAATGTACCATGGTGTACAAAATTTACCATGGTGTACAAAATGTACCACGGTATACATAATATACAAAATGCTAACGTGCATACAAAAAACGCTAATGAGCACAAAATAACAAGGTGCCAGAGGGACCACAAAGGTGAAAAACTTGCCAATAAAATCGACCTAGTCCCAAACTAAGCAAAGCTTGTACTATGGGTACTAGACGATGATATTAATAATTCTATTTATAAATATATATATATTAAGGCTGTGAAACCTGCGACCTGCTTTAGAATGAAGTGTAAACGATTGTGGTTCCTATTTTCAAAAAACTAATTTTAGACTTTCAGTACTTATGATAAATGAGTCTTCGTGATTATACATGCATTAAAACAGTGCTGTCCCTGAATTAAATGGTAAAATGAATAAAATTTGGGTTGGACGAGGGTTTTCCAAATTGAAGACTGTTTTAATGGAGAGACGCAGCATTTATAATATATTGCATCTAGTCTAGTTAATAATGATCCACGAGCCCTCATAAGAGACGTGGGTGGTGTGTTTACCTATGTATTTTCCTTGAGTTATACTCACCTGTAACTTTAAATATAAATTTCAATAATTCAGTAATAATTTGTGATTCCTTATGAAGTTACTACGGTATTTGAGATTATGGTCGGTGTACCAATCAGTTGTGTAAATTTCACTATATAGAAATTCTAAAGTAAACAGATTTTCTTTTCAAGTGATGACTAGTCAACGCCGGTTTAGTATTCTGAAATACTTACATTTCGTGAGATTTTTAACTTCATACCAAAAATTGGAAAATGTATATTTCATTGAAAAAGGCAAACTGTGAGTTTTCTTGCGGCGCTTCTTTCTCACAAAGGCCTTAGTTGGAAGCGCTGGTAGATTCCTAAATTTTCGAAAATAATAGCTTCATAGTACATTAATTCACGGGTAAATGAATATATATATGTAATCCAATGTTATGATTGGCGAAAGCAATAAAATAAAAATAACTGTTACAATACCAAATACAAAATATTCCATTACTTAATTCATTCCATTTACCAATAAAGAACAAGTACCTAAAAAAAATAAAAATAAAAAAGAAAGAAACACAAATGGAAAGAGGAGGGAACGGAAACGAGAACATAGAATTATTTAATGATGTAAAAATGAAGACAAAATTATTGAACTTGAAACTACTAAATAATAAGTATCACTCACTAAATTAACTTCATGTATGCATAAACTTATGGTTAAAAGCCTTGTCTCAAAAGGAGATTGAATACCGAATACGTGAATAGTAACAAAGAAAAAACATTTCTTTATGACACATTTATTACAAATTTACAATACAGTTGTTGATAAGATTAAACTCGTGTTACATTTCAATGTACATTCAAATTCATGATTAAGGATTAAATTAAAAATATTACATTTCCAACTACAGTCACAGAATAAAGACACTACTACAGTCTAGTGACCGAGATATTACTAATAGGTATGTTGTGCATACCAGTTACTTTGAACTATGTTGTCTGTTTTGCTCACTGCGCCGACTCACAAGCAAACCATATTAATGGCGAAACTCTCATCCTCGCTGTCACAGCGAACGTGCTGGATGCACTACACCGCCACGATAACCGTGCTCAGCTGAACCCTGAGTCTGAGCAAATGCTTCGCACCTTGGTGTTTGGCGTAGCTGGCTGGTGTGGGGCATCTAGAGGTAAGCCTCGAATTTAGTTCAATTCACTCAGACGGAGCAGTGAGCGAATCCGCAGAATATTTGTAATTACTAATAATATGAATCAATCTAGATTCCAGAAATATATTAAATGTACATGTAATACAATGGTGATATGAAATGTTAATACCTAGTAATAATTAAATAAATAAGGTGTCAATAAATAACTATTTCGAATTTATCAAAAGAGGATGGAGTGGTGTATAGACACCTTTATGATAATAAAGTGTCCCCACCCCTGCCCGGGTGCCGCGATTGTGATGAGAGACGTCAACGGGAACGGGCAGTGGTGGTCGACAGAAAACCCATTTAAGTGTTTTATTGAATCTACTCCCGCACGGAACCCCAGGACATCACAATACCCATTTTATTTAACTCTCGGATTGTTTTTGAGTTTGTGATATATAGATACGTCTATATCAACATCACCTATTTTCTACGTCTTTGCGTGGAATCGATAATCCTAATTCATCAAGATGCGTATAAAAAAGCGATTGGTGTCATGAGATGGCTATAAAATTTTACTCACCATTAAAAAGTATCGTGTATGACTTTGAGTCAAAATCACGTCTGCCGTATTTCCCGCTACGATACGTGTTCATGCTTATTTTATTGATACTAAAATGTTAAAGTGTTATTCCTGTGAGAATAACAAATAGTTTAACAGTTATTTATCCAAACAAAATGAGCAGCTGAATTTATGAAGTCTTATTTATACCTACTTAAAAGGTCAGAAGATGTCGAAAATAGAAACGTGAGATGGGACCATAATTTGTGTTTAATGTATTATTTCTTTTATCTGTTATTAATTAAACAACTAGTCCATGTCATTCTATTTTTTAAAAAATGTCATTCTATAAAATTGTATAGACTCAAGTACCAACTCGGAAAAAAATACATAAATGTCATCTAAAACAAAGTTTTTATCACAAATATAGAAGATAAAATAATAACTTTGCATCAATTTCAAACGCTCCGATCTTCAGGGAAATCAGAAACATGAACCTGTTAAAATCGGTACTAGGGATATAAGTATAGTACCGACAGCTTAAACGTAATTTACAGTTTCAGTCACTGAAAATAGAAACATAATATTTGCTTTGGATACATTCTGTTCTCAGAACGAGCCAGAAAGCAGCGAGAAAACTAAACATTATCAAGTTTACTTCCAAAAACACATGCTCGTTAAGTTCAAATTTTTTGTTCCATAATACTCATAAAATCTTTCCATTTAGACTGTGAAAATTGATTACGCTACTGCAACGTGAATAAATCCTTTCTGCGACGAAACAAGCAAGCATTGTGTGACATCTCACGTTTTCCGACGTTCGTTTCAGCTACACGAGCGAGGCTCCATCTGATAGCTATGATAATCTGTATAATTGCATCCTTTATGACTGACTGGTAATTCTTTGGTAAACAAACGATTTATCAATGCTCGATCTATCCCGATAATTTATTATGATAGATGTGAATTTTCCTGTATATTACACGTCAATCATATTATGATCTTGTTTGCAATCGCGTCGTTCATATGAATTCAATTATTTAAGGTAAACTCCCCATTAATGTTTGAGGATATATAATTAACACCATGGTTTACGGTCCAAGGTAACTATTAGGACAACGTCGAACAAATTTAGGTATGGGAGGTATATACGAGGCTTGTTCGAGCCAGGTCCTGGCGGCTCGTGATTATTTTGTAAAAGGTCATTAAATGGTAACTAATAAGAAATGCTTCACTATTGCGACTCGCTTTATAGCTTCATTGGATTAGGTACATAGAATTCATTGTATTTTTAATGAGGAAACAACATTTTTAGCTCACGAGATTAGACTAGACCATCGGTCACTCTTACTATTTTAAACTCGCAACTGAGAGCTGACAGCCTGAGAGACATTGCTGTATTTCAAAGTATGAATAAAAAACTCTCTCTACTACTCGACTACTCCGACTAAATTGTGGGTACCCTCATTTTGTGACAGTTTTTGTTTGCTGACTTAAAATAATCCCGCTAAGGCCAAGACAACAGAAATTACTTTTTGCCGACGGGGCACTATAAAATAAATTAAATAAAAGAAATAAATGTACCTACGCTATACGGAGAATAATAACACCGTGAGACATAACACTTTAACAGTAAAACGTTTTATTTAAATAGGTAAACAGAAAGCAGTAAACATGAACGTTTGACCTGGAATTATTGCAACGTGTCGAACAATATCTGTTAAGAATCATGTTTAAGTAATTGAAGTAAATTATTCTTCAAAGGCATAGGTTATGAATTTTCCCAGAACCTAGTTGTGCTAAGATTTTCCTCTTCCAATAACGTTACTTATAAATTGCAAAGAGCGTTTTGCAAGGTGCTAATTTTCTGATATTACGTCTGCGGTTTAGATATATGAAGCTAACATTTATTTCATAATAGTAATAGAGATTTAGATATAGGTATCGATAACACTAGATCTGATGTAATAGAGAAGGATAATTGCCGAGATAAATGGTCAAGCTAAGCATTGTTCTGAGTATCCCACACCTACAAGAAATATAGGGTATCTCAGAAAGCTTTTTGCACTGAAGTCTAGGCTAGGCATTCATACCTACATAATTGTCGGCGCCATTAAAGTGTCGATTGAGATAATTGTGGTTTAATTATCCAGGGATTATGGTCTTAATATGTCAATTATAAGCTCTTTATTAGGGTTCCGTAGTCAACTAGGAACCCTTATAGTTTCGCCATGTCTGTCTGTCCATCTGTCCGTCTGTCCGTCTGTCCGTCCGTCCGCGGCTTAGCTCCGTGATCATTTAGTACTAGAAAGCTAAAATTTGGTATGAGTATGTGTATGTATCACGCCGACAGAACGGTAAAATAAAAACTAAAAAAAACTTTTTTTTCGGGTACCTCTCGAGCACCTAATTTGGGGGTGAATTTTTTTTTTCGTTTCAACGCTAGTGTGTGGGGTGTCGTTGAATAGGTCTTTTAAAATAATAGGGGTCTTCAAATATTATTTTTTGATACGGTCAGCAGTTTTGTAAATATTCGCTCCTATAATAAAAAAATAGCGTCCCGCCCCTCTAACTTTTCAACCACAGGTCAAAAAATTATGGAAAAATTCATGAAAATGAGGCCTTATAAGTACTTTCAACGAAAACTATATTAAATAAAATCGGTCGAGCCGTTTTTGAGTTATCGCAAAATTTCATAATTTTCTTTAAAATGACGTAAGTGCCGCGCGATGTCCTTATACTTCTAATTTTACACATATTAGTTAAGTGCCATACTGCATTAAAACATTCCGCTCAATTTGGCGCGTATAATCAATAACTTCCAGAAGGTAATAAGTAATTAGTTACTTTGGCGTTTACGACTTTTTTTATAGAGCTTGAAATGTTTCTCGTAATTTAAACCTCGCGGGCTTAAAATAAAACCGCTGTTTTAAGCCCGTCTATTGTGGACGATGGGCAACTACCGAACCCTACACTGAGCATGGCCCGACATGCTCTTGGCCGGTTTTTATGTTAATAGGTTTCATAATCCCGTTCGCAAAATTATTTTTTATGGCATCTCATGGAAAAAGAAGTTTTATAATCTCGTATTGCTTAAAGTTTTTAACACTTGAATAATGAAACAGAAGGAGCAAATATTGCATTGTTGTTAGTAAAGTCTGAACGGGTCTAATGGACCAACTTTAATTTAATTGTATTTAATGCATCGAAAAACGAGACTTTTAACAACTTTTAGTCTTCAACTTTTTCGAAATTGACAAGATAAATGGCGAGCCAGCCTCAAATATCCATTTAAAAAGACACAGCTCACGAGTCATTGAGAGAGTCACGGTAGTAGGAATCACAGTAGCCTTCCGGTTAACGCTTTTTGCGGGTAATAAGTCATGTAAGAGTTAGATTAGACTTTTTGCAAGTCCACGAGTCAGTGGTCTCTGGAGCATTGACCCAGTTTCACGGCGGTACATTTGGCAGACGCGCCGGTTTAAAATACGACGAGCGATTGGGTCGCCGAAAAGATATATCAGTATAAAGTTACGCTAATTTTGACCTTTTCCGGTCCACATTCATATTCCTTCATGCATACCGAAACGGCCCATTCATCTGTGGCTGACATTCTAATATAGTATAGGTACTTACCTATTTATTCGTCTATGAAAATAACAAGCCAATAGAATCTAAACCTGAAATTCACGTGCATATTTTTCAAACGTTTTGCTTGAATCTATTTTTTATGTTAAACAGCCTTTATGTTAACATTAATGTTTGGCAAATGTGGCCAAGAGATGTGCCAAGCACAGCAAACTTGTCAAATCGCTGTCCTTCACGTGGTCGTAGATACTTGCCAAGCTCTTTATCCGTGACATCGAGTTTCATTCTTATAAAGAAGACCGAAGACATCTTATGCACTATGTGTGGCACTGAGAATGACATTTGCCAATATTGACACAAGTGAAGAGCTGACCTAACCGAAACAAAATGCTAATTTCGCGCTGTGCACAAGAAGGTCACTTTTTGTCTCAATGAATGGCAAGTATTAGATAGTCATAAACGCATAATAGTTATTCTTATAATAAAGCCGTTTCGTATTTATTTCGTTTCGCATATTGAATCATTTGGAAAATTTCTTGGAATTTTGAGAACCATATTTATTTTAATTTAGTCATATTTTTTATTGTTCAGTGCGAGGTTTATGAAAAGCTGTATATTTTTTTCATTTGAGTTAAACGTTTATACTTATAGGGTAGTATTAATTTATCGTGAATATGTCGTGAATAAAGTACAAACGTAGTGAATCAAATTTTGTCGACGTATTAGAAGTTGCCATTTATATTTCTATAACGATATTTTTCTCTGTAGCTTATTGAGAGAGCTAGTTAAATGAAAACGACGACAGATAGACTATAATCATAATATCAGATGAAAGATGTCCACTACTACAAAGGTGTCCTCCTAACCCCACCCCCCCTCCCCGAAAGTCCCCAACAACGGCCAGTCGTGCGCTGCCATCACCCAACTGATTCTAGCGATCTTAACCAGGTTGTTGGTTCACTTTGTTTGGAAGGCCTTCCTTCGCTGCATCTTCCAGTACGGCCGCCTCTCAAGAACGTTCCTGTCTCAACGGCGATTGGTTCTATGAGTAATGTGCTTATTTATTGTAATTAGCGTACAAGTAGTAGTAATTACCTATTGTTATAACCAAAAAAACAATATAAAACATCCAAATAACCATAACGATTGCAGCAATTGTGTTGGCTGTTTATCTAATCCGAGTAAAATACATATTCGCTCCGTTTCTCGTTAATGACGAATGAAATGCTTTCACTTTTCTTGAGTCATTTCCCTAAACGAGTGTTTGCGCGGGGTATCTCATCAGGAACACACTTTCGCAAATATGACCGTGCCTATCTAACTAGCGATTAAATTGTACTTAAAGCTCAAGTAATCCATAGCATTCCATATTAATAATAAAGCTAACCTATAACTTTGTGTGTCATTATACATTTTTTACAACCGGAGTACTTAATCGATTATGGTGGACTTGTAGAAAGCTTAAATCCTAGGGATGTAAGGAAGCTAAGACATTTTTAGTTCATCAATATTCTGATGGGTGTTGAAACGGGATGGTAAATGTCATTAAACAATTCTTTATTTTTAATTAAGTTAACAGTGATAATAATTTAGAAAAAAACCGGCCAAGTGCGAGTCGGACTCGCGCACCGAGGGTTCCGTACAAACACTTTCCATCCCTAAGTGGTTAAGTTAAGTTTGCACCTGGTATGTATAGCGCCCCATATAAATTAGGTGCAAAGTTAGGTATTAAAAATTTTTTTTATGGTTTTCGTAATTTTTCCTTTATCTATGCTATAAGACGTTGCTTCGTACCAAATTTCAAGATTCTGAGTTCACGGGAAGCACCCTGTAGGTTTTGATTCCCTTGCAAGTGTCGAAAATTTGCGGCATAAACGGCTGTATCTTTTGATTGCGTTGGCTTAGAAGTTTGATTTTTTCACAGCTTCAAGGGACAGTAGACCTGAGTAATTGATATAAATTTCAGCTTCATACCTCCACGCGTTCCTGAGAAAAAGGGTCTTGACAGACGGACGGACGGACAGACGGACAACAAAGTGATCCTATAAGGGTTCCGTTTTTTCCTTTTGAGGTACGGAACCCTAAAAAAAGTCAATATACTTAATTATAAAAGTATGCGAATTAATAATGCCACTCGGGCAAAACCGCTTACAAAATAATGAAATAATACCCCTCCAATGACTTGCATAAAGTGACCCTCTTATGAAACCGCGGTTGCGAAATCGTAAGACTTTCACGTTATTCTTAAACTCTTAATACTATTTTTACTTTGTGTTCTGAGCGCTATTCTTGACGAACATAAAATGTAATTACCTAGAAATTTGATTACTAGCTTCGCCTGTACATTGCGAAACGCATTCTACTCGTCTCTTTGTATAGGTAGTAGGCGCGAACCGCGGATCCGGATCCAAACTTAGAAACGTTTCCTAGAGGAAACGTTTCCTAACCGGTTCGTGTAGATCGGGTTGTTAGTACCGCCGGTGTTAAGGACCCGTGTACACGTTTCCGCGTGTAACACGGATACCGGGAGCCCTAATAGGTACCTATAATCTCTCGCAATTTCGGTAACATTTTGATAGCTGGGTACAGCTATATTTGCATAGTAAATGACTAAGCATAGCTAAAAGGCTTCCTTATTAGCGACGCCTGCTTTTCGTACCTGGCTTTCTCTTTAAACAATATAATATGTACAGGTTACACACGCAGAATTATTAGAAAGCCTCATTGTATATTTACGAAACACATTTTTTTCAGCAAATGACGCTTCCTTCAGACATGTGACGTTGGAAAATAAGTAGACCGTGTGTTTCAACATCTGCGTTAGTCTTGGGTGTAAATATACTTGCATTGTGCGAAACTTCAGCTAAAGTAAAAGTGGAAGTTTCACTCATGAGTATAAATGTAATTTTAACTTTCGAGCAGAACGGTCTCTTATTAAGTTTTTACGTCACTCGCAAAAAGTTGACTGTTAGGTACACTTAAATCACTGTTATGAAAGTATACTTAACGTTACTTTTTGCGTGTGATGATATACCATGGCGAAAATCAAATGCCTTGCAAATTATTAACAACTGGATTCATAGAGGCGTGCTTATTTACGTGAACTGTAGAGTAACCACAATTTTCTTTTGTTTCAGTGTCAACATTTCTACCCCAAACATTATGATTTACAAATGGATATTATGATAAGAGTGAAGTGTTGCCAAGAAACTAAAAACCCAAAGTGACGAAGTGCCGTTTGGTGTCTGTAGTGCTACGTTCCGCTGCTATCCCTTTTGCTAAACTAGTAACCATGTCGGACAAGACTTCATCGTCGGTCGGTCCGAGAAGTTTCGAGACTATTTCCGAGGAAGACCTCGCGTCGCCGTGGGAGAAGTTATTAGGAGAAGAAAAGAGCCCTGTTCCTATTATAATAAAGACTGAAGCATCGAGTACCACTTCTCGAAGCGGAGAGGAGGTGTCCTTGCATCCTCAAGCCGTGGATTTGGAGTCAAACAAGCTCACCAGGTCGAAGAGCCTGGTGCACCCACGGAGGAACAGCAGCAACGGCCTTCTCAGCTCCATTCCGCGGCAACTGAGGAATTCCCTGCGAGGAGTCCACAGCGAACCGTCCAGCGTCAAAGACGTGCCCACGACACGTAATGACAGCTCCCTTAACCTATTACTTAGGTGAGTCCAACTATATCTACTTCAAAATTACAGGTGTGCAAGTAGCAGAAAATTTCTGAGGAAGTTTTACATCTTCCTATGGAAAATATTCGAATACTATGAAATAAATGAGAAATTTTCTCGCATAAATTTTGGAAATTTTCCGTCGGCACATCATGGGTTAAATATATTTCCCAAATTGTTTAATTACCCAATCAAAGCTTTCTCAACATTTTCTCAAATAAAATTTGCCGAACATTGATAAAACAAACCTAATTGAACCTGCTCTATATTCTACCAAAAGATTAAAAAATTACATCAGACGGATTAGGTGTCCCATTCGTTCACAGGAACTTAGGTGGGCAATGAAGCAGTTTGGAAGAAATAATTTAGCAAACTATTTCATAGCATTCAATTATGTAACTGTGTACCTAGACAACAAAATAAAGGGTAAGTTTGAGTGCACATAGGTCGCGCGTGTCTGGAAATTTCTCTCAGGAATTCTCTCATTGGTGTCAGACGACGCAGGTCAAGAACAAAGGGCGCCGGCGCCCATGCGACAGGCTTCTCGGAGGCCGCCACGGTTTATTACTTCTATCGACCTACTGCAGCTAATTAAAGTGTGGTGCTCGTTTGCTTTTACTGCAAGAAACGTCTCGAACGCATTTCTGGCACTGTTATCGATACGGTAAACGAAAACGCAATCGGGACGTTCAGTTGCGTTGGATACCTACTTACCTACATTTTATATGGTTCTGTATGCTCTACAGTTCTAAGTATACATATTAACTAAGATCCTAGTAACGCAAAATTCTCATCAAGTCTTTGAAGTACAAATCAAACGTAAGGCAGCCAAGAAAGGCGAACGAATGGCTTTCACGTTCCGCATTTGTATGCAGATTTTTGCAAAGGAAACGGACGTCCTCATACAAATAGCCGAACGGTACAGGAAACGCCGCCACGGCTAGATGTTAGCCGAAAACAATGCTACATTGACAATATTGTAATTGGCGATGGCGTTAGACCTCTCTACCTCAGAGCCAGACGATTTTGTCCTCTATACTGCTACTGCACTTTAATACAATATACGATAGTTGCAAATTGAAAACTTGCTGAAATATTCGACATAACATTGATTACTGGTCTGAGGAGATACTCCTAAGTTCAAAATTCGAACCGCCGCATCGCACCTGCGTTTATTCCTTGGATTTCGAAGTTCGGAGTATTCCCTTCTGGTTGGCGTTATTGTTATTCCAACTTCCTAGCGTTCTACAAGCCCTTGCCAAGCCACACTGTATGAAAGATGTCTCGTGGTACAAGTATTACTCACCCACACAGCACAAAAAATGAGCATTGACGTTCAACGTGACCTTTTGGGCACCTTGCCGCATGGGAGAAAAATGGGGGAATAAACTTCTTTATCTCTGTTTTATTTGTTATTTAAAAACTATTCATAAATTTATAAAACATGCTACACCACATTTTTTATATTGTACCATTGATACAAAGAGCAAAGTACAAAGAAAAATTTAAATGTGTAACCTGACAGAAGAGATTAAGGTGTAAAGCCTTTCAAATAAACAATGCAGAGATTGACACACAAAGCATAAGGAGAATTCGAAAGGTTATTAGGCGTTCGGGTGGTGGAAAGGCTCACACGTTGGACCGGTAATCCAGAAGTACCGGGTTCGATTCCCGGTCCTTTCCGCCAGGTTACACATTCCATTTTTTCTTTGTGCTTTGATCTTTGTATCAATGGTACAAAATTGCATATTCCATTAAGCTATTCACAATAAATAACATACATTGAACAGCTAGCAAATTTAGGTTGGAAAACACTACTTATAGTACAGTGCGCTAATTACGACACACTGCACTAAAACCTTTATAACTGTGTCACGGTTTTTTACGGCAAATTGTTAGAACCCTGTTCAGAATGTCACACACGCACACAGACAGCAACACCATCGGTTTGGCCGTCAATGACCACTCTAAGGGCCTTATCACACTTGCGATTTGCGAGCGTATTTTCTATACAAATAAGCGACGCGGCGTAGACGCTGCGCGATCGCCTTCATACAAAATACGCTCGCAAATCGCAAGTGTGATAAGGCTCTATATACCAAAATAATGAAAATCTTGAGTCATCCTCAAGGATTCTTCCTTTTGTGACGTAAACATTTACATCAATGGGTTTTTGCATTATGTTATTTATAATCAATTTTACATCTGATCGAGTCGATGATGTTCCACGCTAGTTCGAATTGATTAAATTCAACATAATAATGTCTACCCGTCCGTGATGTCAGCGATATGATAATGAGACACGATTCTGCAATGATCCGATGACGTCAAAGTTGTTGGATTTTAATGCTGTGCACTCTTGAGGCTCAAGGGGAATGGTTATACGACTGCATTTGAATGGTATAAAGGTCAAATTCATTTAATAAGAAACTTATGACGCGTGAGATGATGTCACGGAGAAATGTAAGTTGCACTCGGGTAAGTCCGAAAATGAGTACCTAAATCTACTAAACACGGCAACATTATTTGCGCTAGCAACACTGCCTTAGATACTGTTAGAAGGAACATACAGTTTTTTTTATTTAAACTTCACTAAACTAATGATAGTGGCTCAGCGAGCTGTACACCTCGCAAGTTTTTTTTTTATTGCTGAAATTTTAAATAATTAACGTTTTCAACTCCCATTACTCATTTTGAACAACTACGAAAAACCGAATCGACAAAAACCCAACCTACTCACAAAAAAATTTGAGAATCGATTGAAAAAGGCGCTCTCTTAGCGAGAACAGCCAGGAATCCGGACATCCAAACATCCGGACATACGAAGTAGGTCGGGACAAGCGAAAACGGAGACGCTTCGCCACCTCAGTCAATACCTAAAGGTATACGATATGTTAACATTTTGTGGAGTCATGCCATCAGAAACGTCGAATTTAGCTTCTACACGGTATTTAGCAGACCTCGCATTCCTCGCATTCCTACATACACTACAGGTTCATAATAACCCCGTAAGCTTTCTATTTTAATTAAACAACCAATTTGCACCTTATTGTCGTACGGATTCCCGTCACGACTTGTCGACACGAGGCCATTCACATCCTTTGAACACAACGTGGTAACCATAGGGTTGTCAACCGTCCCGCTATACGCATATATCCCGTTTCTGGAGCCCTAGAGTAGGCGTCCTGCAAAGGGTCCGCGAGGGACGCCGATTGTCCCGTTTTCAAGCTAGACTAGATAAGCACTTTCTGTCTTTCCATGCTTTTCAATATGTTGACAGCCAATACACCTTAGTTAGACGGTGGGAAGGGAAGGAGTCCCCCATTTTATGGCCGAGTCTCGCATTTTGATCGCAAATGTACGGCAAATCTGTGCACTACGGTTGGCAACCCTAACCTACTCGGACTCTGTATACTTACAGATTAAAGCATATAGACAGGCAACTCGGCTGCTTAACTTAATAAGCTAGCGCAGCACTGAGGAGCTTTTCTAGGCTTGTACTTAAACAAAAAAAAATCTCATGCCGAAATTCAGATGCCCCATTCCACATATGTACTTACCTAAGTCAGAAGCACAAACGTATGCTTCTGTTTTTAATCGCTATTAAGTAAATAATGATTTTGTTCGTAATGTTTTACGAGATTCTCAGTAGGTATTAACCTGCGTTCTTGGAACTAGGTAATATTTGTAGGGGTAAATAAATAGCTGCAGAACGACAGTATTACTCATAGTTTTAAATAATAACATTGAATAAAGATAAATGTTGCACGTAAAGCCTTACTCATAAGAAAAAGGATGAGTAATGATGGATTGTTTATAAATAAACAGACAAGTTAGGTATGCGGAAACATTAAAACATGGCGCTATTCTCATGGTGTATTTTTTCGTTGGAAATGTCTTTTCAGTTCATTGAGAAAAAATACCTATATTTTAATATTTTTTCGTTCATATTCCCTCTTTTTCCCTTCATGATTTAACTTTTTTTCTAATCCTAGCTCAATTTAACTTTCATAGGTATTTATGTTATGTCACTCTTAGTCAAATAATATAATGCTCTTACTCGAACGTTTGTGTTTTCCTATGATAGGTATATTAAAAATTTCATTTTATTTTTCCGTAACGATGTTCATCTGTTAGTCATTGTTCAGCTAATTTGTATAAATGTGTGAAGGTATCGCTTCTATGTGTGCTGGCTGCGTTTACGCACGCTAATATTAGCCAATATGGTAGTCTGAATCCCATTCAAAAAGAACACATGACAATGAGTACATTGACGCACTTGTGCCCTTTTTCGATGAGCGATTAAAGCGTTTCCTGGCCCCGTGCGTTATCACCACATGGCGACCCGAATTACCTACCGTTCTCTATGCTCCTGCTGAGAGGGGTTTTATCAATGAGTTTTTGTAATACAGCTCCATTTACTTTAGCATTTGCGTGAATGGTTGCGTCATTTTAAAATAAGTACAACTACGATTATTCTATTGCCCTAAAAGCCAATAAATGAGCAATTTTATTGTACTAACGTAAGTATTTGTAGATAGAAGAGCTGCCAGCTATAATTGGAAATTCTAAGACATGTTAAAAAAAAGTTTGTTAATACATTTACGCGTAACAAATGGACACATTTTCCGTGCATTATCTTTTTCAAGAGTATTAAAGGGAAAAAATCATAATAAAATATCTTTTTTTAAGAAATGAGTGTTGCCGTTTGTCGGAGATTTGTTTTAACACAATGCCATAGAAATCAACATTTCTTGAGTAAATTTAATTTAACCTCGTTTCTTTATTCTTACGCACGAAAATTATTATGTTATGAAAGAACATTGTGACGTAATAAATACACGTGGGACAGTGACGTAATGACACCTGAATAAATAAGGAATCTCTTAGTAAAACACGCTGAAACAATCAAGAAAACAAACGAAGGAAAATATTGTTAATATAATTAATGCATCAGATTCTTAGATAATAGGTGTGATATTTTCCGTTTAAGGATTCTTCTAAACAAAACGTAGCTAAATCACACCTTATGGTGACATTGTACACCTATTGCGTATTATGGTAGTATATGAAGTACAGACAGAAACAATTTTGTGGAGTATGTATGTCTTTTACGGATATTATGAGCATTAAATACTCTGTAACATAATCCAAACTCATGATCTCTTTCATCATGAATCAATTCATGGCTCTTTGGGGAAAGAACCATCGAACCTACATTTGCAATTTTAAATCCTTAGAGTATTTGAAGTTAAATTTGCATCGGCCTAGTAATATTTTAGAAAGTCTTTAAGATATCCGATTAAGTTTTTTTTTCATAGCTAAGATAGATTTTGATCAATTCATTGACCTGCTCGCCTTAATGTTAACATACTATTAATTTGATGTTGATTGCTGCCTATATCTTACCTACGTAAATAGCTCCTCTAAATCAATCAAGTAAACGTAACCTACATTTCATAAAATACACAATTGAAGTCGGATATACTTCTATTGTTTGTTCTTTCTATTGTATTTTATTGTTGAACTAGCATTAATTCGGTGGTTCCTCTGGTACATTCGTTGGTACATCATAATACCAGGAAGAATCGGGTTACGGATTATCGGCGGGAAGAACTAATTTGATCAATAAATATCAGTGCTATTTTGAGTTCTGCGAAAGTTTGGCGATTGTATTTTGTCGGTTAGGCTCGTATTTATATTCACGTGATGCGAATGCGAATAGATGAGAGCCACTTGATCAGGAAAGTGTATAATATGAATGGATATAGAAGAAGAGGAAAGCCAAAGAAAGGCTAGGTGGATTGTTTAAATAATGATATGAATTAATTGGAAAGAAGTAAACGTAGTAAACGAGTAATAGGGAAGA
Source organism: Apotomis capreana (assembly GCA_947623375.1). Classification (NCBI taxonomy): domain Eukaryota; kingdom Metazoa; phylum Arthropoda; class Insecta; order Lepidoptera; family Tortricidae; genus Apotomis; species Apotomis capreana. Next base: position 17,663,763 of record OX392507.1, on the reverse strand, counting down.
ACGGAGGAACAAAAGATGCTGTGCCCACCCCAAACAAATGGGATAAGGGTAAGGGACTGATGATGATGATGAAGCTCGTATTTATATTTTTGCTTCGTAATAAGTCTAGCCAATATCATTTGAAAACCGGTGTTCACTGAATAATCACAATATATCTAGAAACGCCGTGCGCTAAAATTTATTACATAGTAAAACTAAATTATAAATTATGTATAAAGATCAAAGGAAAATCGCATCTGCCTGAGTCATTTAGATGAAAACAGATGAATCACGCTTGAAAATGGTCATTATTGAGAAATGATCACGTTGTATCGGCGAGTGACGTCAGCGGTAATATCGATGATTAAAATAAAAAGCAGGCGCCACCAATCACCATGCTTAACCCGTGGATCATGATTATGAGTATATTTGAGTTTTATGTGTACAGCCAAACATGATTTCGAAGTCGCATAGAGTTCAATTCCAGGGCCTTCGAACGCGAATTGATTTGATTTACAAGGGACGAACGGTCCTCAGTTGTCGAACCGATGAATTCGTCTAACGGACCCTTGGCTACAAAACCGTTAGGGTTAAAAGTTGTAAATTTATATTACTTATGAGCAGGCCCGGACTTTAAAGAGCCAGGGCCCCTAGGACTTGGCATTGGGGGCCCCATCCCCTAAGAGAAAATAAGTATGGTGCAAGTCCTGCTTCAGGAACTGGGGCCCCTAGGTTGGCTAGGCCCCTAGGCCCGGGACTTGTGGGCCTAGGGGTAAATACGCACTTATGACCAGGGTTCGTAAAATGCGAGCAAAATTCATTAAAGTGCTAGAGCCTGGGGCCCAATTCGAGAATGCCGTTTGAGATATCGCCAAACAGTTATATCGCCATTGAACTGTCATTTAAATGCGATGAGCTTAAAAGTGACATATCTCATCTCAATTGTGGAAATACGAAGGCGATAATGATTGTCAAAAATGTTATTCATGTATATAAATTTCAGTTTTGAACGAAACGCAACGGACTAATTTCACGTACTACGCGGTCAATTTAGAGTATGCGCCTGTTATTTATGCCGTCACATACAAAGGAAACGAAAATTTTGCGCGTCCGAATTAACGAAGTTGCGATGTTCTGGGGATATCGCCACTTGTCAAGTAGGCACACGTCAAAAGTGACGGATGGCGATGAAAATGAGAGATCTCCATTATATCGCTAAAATTGGTCGAATACCCCCCCTGGTTGTAATACGTTATTTCAATAGATTTTGAACCCCTTGTTTTTTTTTCAAGCTTTTATAAAACTTAGCTGTGTTAGTTCGTTCGTTCGTGTGGAAGCAAAATTAAAGCCACTTCCTGGCGTCCGACTGATTTGGAATTTGGTATACATGCGTAATTTTGATGACAATACAATATTGACGGATGTATAAAGAAAGATACAGTCGGCAATAAAATGATGTAATATGTTACTAAAATATATTTTTTTATAGAATTTATTTATGTTTGTATTGTAGAGGACAAGATTTTATGCCAACTAAACATTGTTTGAATGTTTTCACTATTTATTTAACGAGTTTACTTTTTTGCCAAGACTGAGGATATACATACATAGAAATGCTGCCTGCTTCCATTGCATAGTATTGAATATGACAATCACCACATTCATAATAACATAATGCATACGAATCGTAGATGACTTACGAGATACCATCAGACAACAATGCGACACTAAGATGTGAAGCAGCCATTACTAATTGTTATGTAAGGTAAGGATTGAGTCACGGTCACGCGGTCTACTGAACTATTACATACTTATTAGAACTGTACTGTATCTATGTACTTAGCTATGTATAATTATTGTTTCAGCTATTAAAAACACCTAACATACAACATAAATATGATAGCTCTTACGTGGTGTTGGTTTGGTATATGTAATTAATCTCACGTAAAAAGAGTGGTGTCAAACTTATTGCCATTTATACTTGCGCAATGAGCTTGACAACATGGTATACATATTGTTCACCATTATTCTGATGAATTTGTCAATCTGGGACCATATTAAATCGTTTGCGCATGAAACTGTTCTGAAACGTTGGAAAACAACCGTAAATAAACTATACCAAGTATACCACTTCGAAACCGTGATGTGGTTAGAAATAAATAGGTATTTTGTAAGTTTCTGATTTTCGGAAAATATAAACCCGCGTAACTTTGCAGAAAGCGAGGCTCCTTAATTAATACTTACTGTTTAACACGTTTAATTACCACAAAAATATAATCAAATCTTTGTGATTAACAACTTTGAAATAACCTTGGGTTACATTACATTCGGGTTACGTACGTACGCAATTCATTACGAACAAAAAACAATTAATTTAATAACGGCAATATTTTTATTTTTTGTTATAATTACACTGTACCTAGTTTATTGATAATCCGTGCGGTCATGTTACAGCGGAATCTAATGAATTAACTTAATTAATTGAAACTTTGAATTAAATGAGCAATATACCTGAAAGATGAGAAGCAAATTTGTACATCATGTAACTTGGCTTTAGTAAAAACATATTTTTTTCTTTGTGGCTTTCACATCTTGCTGATCTTAGCAAGAGGTATTTCGGCAATGAAGACGTTTAGACATGAGAGGAGAATGATTGGTAGAAAATTTAGATTTTTGTGATGAGATAATGTTCAATTCAATTCAATTAAATTTTTTATTGATAAAATAAAATTTTACATATGTCATGTAGGAGAGCTAAAACAAATAACATACATGTTAAGGACAGCACAGACAACACAAGACATTAATAAAAAGAGCGGTATGAGGATGACAGTAATAGCAGAAACATAAGACCTCGGCATCGACCTTCGACATCAGCAAATCTGCATAGTTGCTTGCGTACCCAATGACTATTAACAAATAAAAGTTACACCAAATTACTCAATTTATCGTAGCGTTTCAACAGTTTTATTATAATATATGGAGACTCGGGACTGGCCGGTCGAGTCGACTGTTTTTTGCCATCTTCTTCGTACCTGCCTCCTTTTGAATTCGCGGTAATCGTGACTCACAAAACCCCTTTTGGATACATTGAACCGATCGAACTTTAGACACCTTTAGCTGTACCCAATCCAATGTTTTTTCTAATTCTTGTTCCTTTTTCCTCGTCTCTTTTAGTGTATCTATTTTTAGAAGTACCCTCAGCGATTGACTAATGACTTTTGTAACAGGTAAAGCAAACTACAGCATATACGTATACATATAGGTGATAAAAATACTTCGAGAATTCCTTTCTAATATCAATTTAAAAAAATGCTTATAAACACTACTCGACACCTTACTCGGAAGTTTCATATAAAATGAACCCCACGTTTTTGTTGCCAAGTGCAATCGTATAGCAACTAAAATAGCTGACAACGCCATCTAATGGGGAGTAGCGGCAATATTCCAGAACACATAACGTGACTCACGTGTAGTATCTTCACACCACACGTTCGAAAGACGATCTCAAGATTACGTACGGCTATTTCAGACCCACGTGTCACAGACCGAGTTGGCAACAGCACTTGGTATCTATTTCATTTTGTACGAAGTTCGTTTTAATGTGGGATAATAATATCTGCAAAATCATATTAATATTCTAATTTCAAAACGTCTGCAAAAGACGTTGCGTCATCCGCAGCGAAAGATTCTTATAAGATAGGTTTTTGTCACTTCCTTGTGTATAAATACCGGCCGGTTTTTTACAGTGTCTTATCTAAAAGATCTACATTGCTAATAATATTCCGTAATCTTACGTGTCCAACGGAAGCTGAAACAACTACAATATTATGAAAAACAGCTAAGTATGTAACCACTAATTAAAAGAAATTGAAAGTAGTTTTGTGGACTTGGTACAGATGACATTTGGCAACGATCATTTGGGAGATGACGCTATATGTATATACCTACCTATCAATGAATCGAGACACTTGGCTAATAACGTTAAGTTTTATTATACCTAACCAGACAGTCTGGATTTCGCCAAGTTGCGTAAACGCTGAAATTATATTCGTAGAAGGAATTCATACCACTGATATCCCCTCAGAAATGCGACTGGACTCTCATTTCTCACTAACTACGAACTTTACAGTGATTACGAAATATTACGTTTATAGTGATCTCTATTTCTCTATAGACGATGTGCACATCGCTAATTACATTTTCATTCTTCTGGTTTCTACTAAGCTACAATATATAATTAGAATGTAGAATTCGACTTCGCGTCTCAGGATCGACTATCGAGATTTCAAGATAATTCTTAACAGCACGATGTATGAATTCCTTAGTCAGTGCCGTGCTATCTCTCAGGAAATTCGTGAACAAGCTGTAGGCAGTTTGAAGAGAATGCCAATATATAAATAAATAGCGTCTATCAAGATGACTGTCAATAGCGTACAAAATGCAGTCCATTGACCTGGTGTAGGACGGTGCCGCTAGGGCTTCCAATCTCGGCATTTTTAGAATGATCAATCCTGGAATTACCTAAGCTAGTTGTAGGTCCGAAACAAATAAGCACTATACAAAATATATGGGCATCGACCTCTAGGAGGAACACAATTTTGTGTAAACATTGAGTCTTTTTAAATTATTGTAATATTTGTTCAGACATTAAACAGAGCTACGCATACGATCTATATTCGACTTGTCAAAACGCAACTAAATACGTAAACATTTCAAAATGCCAACACAGTTTGCCATTTAGTTGGCACTAAACAACACTAACACTCGGAAGAGCGGCTCCAAAACCACACCTGCTTCATGTCAATGTCCAACTCTAGGGGTGACTGTCTGCGGGATAACGCTCCAAGCCAAGGTCGAACAAATGAGGATCGTTGTGATTCCATTAAAATGGCGGCAATTTTATTTACTCTATTGGATGACGAACGCCTATTAGCCTGTTTTTCTCAAGTTCAATGATCGCTCTAGGAACTTCGCATGTATTGATAAATAATGAATATAATGATTGTGTTTTTTCTAGTTGCAGTATCAGAAAACAACCCAATCTTATTCTTCGTAGAAGCCAAAAACAATTTATAACAATAGGTCTGTTTTATTTTGGTTTGCGAGTAACAGTTTACACCATCCCAACCATATTTTTCACCAGTAGTGTTCGCTAGTAACACATGTCACGTGTTCTATATATTAATTGATATTGATACCGCAAAAACATCACTGATTGCAAACCACTAGACCAACATCAGACACGTTCCTCCATCACGTGTATATATCAAAGTAATATGCATGCTCTATAGTTGAGCCACATGCGACTGCGTCACAAACGCATCGCTATTCGAAAACTTGTACACAAATCCCAATAGAATCTGTTCAATTGTATTTTCCGTAGCATACTTATATTTATCGGAACAGTAAAATCTTCACTATAACGCCATCAAATTTTACACGAAACATTTTTAAATTTTAACGTTTCACTGGCTATTTTCATTAACACGTAGTATATACACACCAAATACTAGCAAGAAATTTCGGAATCAAGACATTCCTTGTTACCACATGAACATTTCGATTAGCAATCCGTAACATCTTTAGGTACAGAAAATTATTTCACTCCACTTTAGAACATTGAGATCATAATATTTGTGCAATATGACTACTAAATGTCAGCAAGATAGGAGATGGAATAATCGATTAGTGAAAGAGTATAGACGATATCTTACTTTCTCAAAAAATAGACTCGGCGACGTCGTGACGCGCCGAACCGCCGCGCCGCCGCTTGGCACGGGACGCCCTCCCTGTAGTGTTTGTTTGTGAACGTCTTCGCATCTGTTTCATTAAACATCCGTTCAGTATTGGACCAATTCCCTCACTATCTGTGCGAGTGGAAAGTCCACTGCACGTATTCGGAGACATTTCTACGTCGCCATTTCTTGATGATAGTGTCTCGAGGCGTTATATACAACCGGGGGACAATGATGCGAAAATTCGTGGCACTGTTGTTCGATATCAAGGAAGTGTTCAGTGAATCTTTAATAAATGTTCTGCTGAAAGACAGAGTGGAGACGATTCTGTGTTAGTGCAGTAGTCCGTGGCGTATTAGTCGCTAATATTTACCCGTGTGATAAAACGATTTAGGTTAATACAACATTACAAAGCGCTGGTTTCGCTACCGAATGTGATATAGATTAACAGAATACAGTATTTATTAAGACTGTTTTGAGGAGTGTTTGAAACTTTCGAGAGATTAGTAACGTCGCTCGAGAGAGTGAAATTTAATTTGTGGATGCAAGAAAGAATGTCGGGACTAAAAAGATGTATAAGTCAAGTTTCCATGTTTATGACTGGAAAGCCTGTCAACTCGTCGGAATCGGCTTGGAGAGAGGAATTAAATAAGTAAGTCATTCTACCCTTACGGCCTCATCTTGCAGATAAGGCAGGGCCTAGAGTTCATAATACGGATTTATTAAGAATACCGTGAAGGATTATTGTAAGATAATGAGCAACAAGTAAGAAAGATTCTAAAAAGACTCAAATATTTTGGCAACAGGTTATACACTAAAATTCTCCCGATGTAGTTCTAGGAATCGAATGACAACAGTGAGTAACGCACAGCAAATAGATTGTTTAAAGAGTCGTCACAAATATTGATGGAACATTGTAGAATTTATGCGTCCCTATTCCCCAGTGACAAAATCAATTATCTGATTTGCGTGGCATACAAACAATATGACATTACATCAGAGCGAGAAACAAAAAGAACAGCACTTGATCGTAAATATTTTAGTGCGAGGTAATCAACAATCATCTATAGTCCATAGGGCTACATTCACTAGTTAAGTCAGCGCCTTAAATGCGAATTAAACACATAACTAACTACCCTATAATGGTCTGGTACGCAATATACATGTCCTGCGGTTTTCCTTCAATTTATAGGGCTCGCTTACGTAATGAACCCATTAAAATTTCTTTAGATGCCAATGATTGCTAGTCTGAGTAGGCAGCTACTTAGTAGTCTCTCATAACCTACATATCTATCTTGTAATTACGTCTGATATTTTAATTATGACATATAAACATAATTAAGACTGTTGTCACTTTATTGAAGTGCCATTAAGTAAGAATATCAGAAAAAATATATAGATATACAAAAAATAAAAAATTTTGATTAGCCAGTTACAACAAAGACTATAAAAGGCTCTGTCTTTTTTTGTTCTGGATTCAACTGTATTCAAATTGTTTTTTGCGTAAGTAGTGACGCAATTGGTCGTAGATCGTGGAGAGTGGTGAACAATCCACATACATTTGTGTGCGGCAGAGATGAGTTACGATTGCACACTGATTTAGCCCGAACACAAGTTGAAGGTGGAGTCATGAACACCGCTCTGATGCGAGCCTATCTATATAGCGAGGACGTGTTGATTTTGATCGCAAAGTATAGCAATTGAAAAAAAAAATGCTAGTGAATCCTACTGGCCTGTTATTGCCGTACGGCTTACTGAAATGTCAGTAGGATTCACTGGATCATTTTTTTCAGTGCATAATTCATCATTGCATGTGCATAATGACTAAACTATTATGTTCAATGGTGCTGACTCTTTTTTCAGTCCTAAAGGCTTACAAACACACGCATACATTTACATTTAATATAAATATAGAGGTATATCAATTGCGTTCTTAGCCGAAGTATTCAAATCAGATAAGATCGCAGGAATTTGCGGCGACAAATACCAAGCGGATTTATTGAATGTTACTGTGGAATGTAAACAAATGTTAAACCGGGCAGTAGCTGCACGCACCGAGTACCGTGGGTTGTCTTTGCGACATAGTGACACAGACATAGACAAGCAAATATAATTTAGTTTTGCCTTGAGATGTTAACGTTGGAGCCAATTCGAAAGATATTTAACAGAAATTTTACGATCAATAAGTAAAATATACCGATTTTTGTGGATGGTTAAACTTACTCCTTTATATCTCAAATAAGCGATACGTATTCACGTAAGAGTCGGTAGTGCTGTCAATTCCGAGTAAAATCAGGCCTAATGTCCTATATTCTGATTCGCAAAAAAACTAATCTATCAGTTAAACCCAATCCAATACCAAATTCCGTATTAAAACATTAAACATTTTTACTATCGTATTTGCAAAAAGCACGTTTATCTAGAAAGCTTTTTATACTGATAATATTAAAATATAAACACTCAGCCTATATTAGTTGGGCTCGAGTATTATTAAATCCGATAAAGTAATCTAAAGTACCACTATAAACCATATTTCATCTACTCTTTGATACTGGCAGTAAAAAGTGGGACATTTTGCAGGAGATAAATTGCACAGCATACCGCACACATAAATTATCGTGTCCATATAAATATTTCCCATAGTATTGATGCGAAACTGAGTGTGTTTGTTTGCTCAGCATTCACGGTGTTACCAATAACGAGATGTTATCTCGGTAACCCAGAATGAATTCATTCAATGAAAATATAAGAAATTTGCCTTAAATTGTTTGTGTGAAGGTATCTAATCCTAAATAACCAAGGTATCATTGTCCCGTACCAGAAAAATGAGACTTGAAACATGAGCAGAAAAAATGTTAAATTGTAACAGGTTGCTTTAAAATTTTTTTCATCCAGTTGAAAAAACAAGTAAAAAAAGAAAATCATTAGTACCTATAAAGTACAAGAGTTTACACAGTTCTCATATTTATTTATAATAAACTTGAAAATGGCCGGGTAATTATGCTGGTTTCACATCCGTCCTGATTACAGTTTGATTGCTGAACTTGACTAATCAAAACGGATTCCGTTGTTTCGATAATGATTAATGGACTGTACGCAAATGTTTAGTCATCGTGTCATCAACATCATAACCGTACGAAGTCAGAAACTCGATCACTTGTTTGCAGAAATGATTTACAGGGATTTATTATTGTTTGGTCCAACCGAATGAACGAATTCGTGGGATACCACATTAAATCGACTTGCTTTGTTATGGATGTTATGACGTTCTTTCCAAGTAATGACCCAATACCAACGCAGGCGTTCATTAATTGACGTAAAGCGGTTAAACGTTATTAGCACCACCTATAACCGCTAAATACAGTCCGTTGACGTAATGAATGTTGTCTTTCTAACTAGGAGTTTGTCTAAGCTAAACAAATAATAGAAATCATGTGTGTTTTGCAGATATCGTCAAGCCCGTTATGCAGCGAGACGCGTGAGAAAGCGCGTCATCTTCAAACATGGCGACTGCAACGTCGTCCAATGGAACGTGGCCAAGCGCAGGCGCCGGTACCTTCAGGACATTTTCACGACCCTCGTGGACGCCCAGTGGCGCTGGACGCTGATGGTGTTTTCGCTCTCCTTTATCCTCTCCTGGCTCCTATTCGCTCTCATCTGGTGGCTCATCATCTTCACACACGGGGACCTAAACCCCCCGACCAACAATACCGACCCCGTCATCCCCTGCCTCAACAACGTTAACACCTTTACCGGTTGCTTCCTATTCTCCGTTGAAACCCAACACACGATCGGCTATGGCTCCAGAACTACCAACGAAGAGTGTCCAGAGGCCATCTTCGTTATGTGCCTGCAGAGTATCGTTGGAGTCTTCATTCAAGCTTTCATGGTAAATATAGCTATTATCGTACTTTATTTTTTTAGCTATAATTATTTTTGTCATGTTTCCGTCTGCCAAGGCGTCTGGGCAAAAAGACTATATTACAGATTTTATGACATTTTCTACCTAAACATGACATTTCTTTGAAGATCATTGTAGGCATCTTTTCAATATAAAGATGTCGTAGATAACATTTTGTTGTAGGTAGAGTAAAAGTGTCTGTTAGTTTACCGTTAGCAAAGTTGCGTCTTGTGTATTTAGAAATATACCTGATTTAAAGCCAATTTGATAATTTTAAATAAACTTGGCAGAATGCCAGTCCAACTAACGTATCAAGTGATGCAGACGCTCTTAAAAATTATTACCGATTTATAGCCCACTAGCGTATTTTTTCAGATGATGTGAAAATAACTTCGTTGAAAAATGACGATATTTCAATTAGCGTAAATAATATTGAAATGGCTACTAGAAATAATAGTCATGGTCGTTGCAGACTAATTTAAGTGAAAATGTCATTGGAAATGCAAAATGTTGAACCATGGCCCTCGCCGCTGAGTGATGCGACAGTGACAACAAGGTTGTTCTAATTCTAGGTGGGAATCGTGTTCGCAAAGCTCTCTAGACCCAAAAAGCGAGCTCAGACTCTCCTTTACTCCCGTAACGCCGTCATTTGCTTGCGGGACGGGCAACTCTGCCTGATGTTCCGCGTCGGCGACATGAGGAAATCGCATATTGTCGAAGCTCATATAAGAGCCCAGATAATTCGCCGCAAGGTATATTATTTCAACAAAAACGGAGACTGGTTAGTGATTGGGGATTTCAATTCGCACGCTTAGAAGCATCTTCGCACTGTCTCCACTCTTTAACGTCAGGTCGTCATTTGAGCAGCGAATTCAAATTTCGACTCCTACAGTTTTCGATTGCCAAGTCTCATTAACGTGTTTCTTGTCTTTAGGTGGGTCTAATATTCGCGAAGCTGGCTCGAGCCAAAAAGCGTAACACCACGCTCCTCTTCTCAAGGAGCGCGGTCATTTGTTTGAGAGACGGGGAATTCTGTCTTCTATTCAGAGTGGGTGACATACGCAAGTCGCATATACTCGAAGCGCACGTCCGTGCTCAGATTATACGGAAAAAGGTATATCTCGCTGTAAATCTAAATTAACGCAATTGTAAATGTGTATTTGATGTCTACTTACGCGTGCAACCTTAACTTTCTATTTATTTGTGTTTTGTTAGACCCATCTACAGATAACTTGTTTTTGTCGCACGCTGCATGCTTGCTTTTATACTTTTGCTTTTTAATATTAACAATAAATACAATGCTATTAATTATGCCGCATTTGAAGTTAAAAACGAACATGCGATTCACTTCGCATAAACGATAGCAATTGTAGTCCAAATCTAGTGACATTTTAATACGAACAACAACCATTTGCGTTGTGTGTTTGTGTCGGTAATACGTACGAGTTCTGGAACTGATCAAACAATTTTGATATATGAATCGCAAGAATTCAAGTGGTTATGGTAGAAACAAGTCCTTGTAATGTATAAATATAAACCGTCGGTTGTTCTTCAGAGATGTTCTCAAGTTGAATTACATAATAATAATCATATTCTCCAAAAGAATACTTCCTTCTTATCTTACAGTTGGTTGTTTTCAGTAAGGACAGGACGATGAAGTTGTTCAGTTGTTCAGTTCCAGAAGGTGGCTCTGATAATTTTTTCGTTTGATTTAATATCAAAGAATACTCACGAAGGACTCATTAAACGCTTTCGATTGTGTCATTACTCATTGTACCTTTGGTTCGAGCAAAGTTTTCGATTTTCTTTAGACATGTGTAGACAGACTTATATTATTTATACAAACAATAGCAGACGTGGGCAAACAATGAACGGTTATTGACGTAAAATCGTGTTTGCTCGGACCCAAATGAACAATGGATTTGATGGCTTTTAACATGAATTTGGAGCGCTGTACTGTATGAACAATCGTGTGAGTTACCATGTTTGCTGTGTTCGAGAGTTTACAAATTTCAACGATTCTACTTATTTTGAAAAAAAAAGGTTTTCAGCACTGCTAACTTAGACGCAGAAAATCTTCTGAAATGATTAATGCAATTATTTGCAAAAACTTCCCAGACCAAAGAGCGATTAAAGATGGTCACAATTTATAGTCTTTTAAAATATATTTTGAAGATTTTTTCGACCATAGGCAGTGGAAGTATTTTTGTAGTAATTTGAAAAGGTTAGTTCACCAAATAGTTTATAGCAACATCGTTCACCGAATACTTACAAAATTCATTTCTAAATTGAGATATTTTGTAACTCGCGATTCTCGCGAACAAGAGGTAGATTCATATTCAATGGGAGGTATTTAAGCGGTTGTGGGGCATGTGGAATAATGGAATACTAAAAAAAAATCGCTTAAATATTTCTACGCAGCACAACTCCGCGTATCGTCCTTTATAAGTCCATCGTTATCCTCAGATCACCAGAGAAGGCGAGGTGCTGCCGTTTTACCAGCAAGAACTGAAGGTCGGAGCGGATGGGGAAGAAGATAGGCTCATGTTCATCTGGCCCATGACCATCGTCCACAGGATCAACGAGAAGTCACCACTGTACAACCTCTCGGCTGCTGACATGCTTAGAGAGAGATTCGAAATCGTCGTTATGCTAGGTAAGAATTTCGTTTACTTTTGCCACCAGAGTCATTGCGAAAGCGAATGGAATTGTACAATAAGGAAGGAAACATAATTAAACTAGTAAACATAAATAATAAACACTAAGATGGATAGTAAAAAGAAACATAGTGCGGATGACACGAGTTAGAGAGAGCCTCCTTTAGCAGAATCGGTATTGTTAACTTCCGTTCTTTTAGTATTTATTTATTCATTCCGTAGGAAATAATAATAATACAAAGACTCGTTTTGTTTGACAGAAGGTTACCTGAATGTAAAGAGTCAGAGTTACTCGATTTAGAAGATGCGCTATATACGTATACTAGCGACCCGCCCCGGCTTCGCACGGGTGCAATAAATGATAAATTATGCATGTATTATACATATAAACCTTCCTCTTGAATCACTCTATCTATTAAAAAAAACCGCATCAAAATCCGTTGCGTAGTTTTAAAGATTTAAGCATACAAAGGGACATAGGGACAGAGAAAGCGACTTTGTTGTATACTATGTAGTGATAATATGATCAGTTAATCTCCTCAATAATTGAAAGATTGTTATGTTTGAATTTAATAATATGTTCTTGTACATAGCTTATCATTATCATAATGTATGTTACACGTATTGTTCAATATGTCACAAGATTAGAGTTGTAACCTTTTACACATCCATGTGTTATATTTTATTGGCAGTCATCAATGTAAACTTCCGATTATATAATATTGTCTACCGTACTCAATAAACAAAGCGGCATATACAGAATTAAGCCATGATAGGTAATAAACTTCGAAATAAACTATAGATAGCTCGCGATATAGCCGATTTCCCATCCCATCAGTATCTCTTGGTAAAAGATCACAAGATGACAAGACCCATATTGATAACATGTTATATAAAACGTTTCAACCCCAGCGTACTGACATGGTCTTGGCACTTCCTTGATACCGTTTTGGTCGTTTGCCCTGAACTTTACGTAAATAACGTACAAAAGTATAGGCATACATATATGTGACGTCATTATATTTCTAGCTTCCAAAGATTAATTGTAATGATTTTGGCTTGATCTCCGAATCAAAAGTACATAATAGGGCTCTCTTCTCTCAACGTGTTTGGGTCGACTATCGAATTTGCCTGCAATAGAATATTAAAAAAGTCAAAGCGATATAAAGTCAAATTCCACAACCCACCTAGTAGTTGCTTATATACATAACACATCACCATTAAAGGGTACAGTTTTTCTTTAAGTATATATCGAATCATAATCATAATACGAAGGTCAGGACAGAAATAGTTCAGTATTAGAAATAGGTTTCTACTCGAATCATACCATCCACAACGTAAATAGGAGTATTCAGTTTTTTCCTTAAAGTTACTTGAATAGTTGAATGTTTGATGGTTCCAGAGGGCGTTATCGAGTCTACGGGTATGACAACGCAAGCCCGAAGCAGTTTCTTGCCTTCGGAAATTTTGTGGGGACATCGTTTCGAGACCATGGTGACATTCAGGAAGGATACAGGGGAATATGAGGTTAGTACATACCTACTTTATGTCGCTAATATGGTATGCAACATTGTATTTCAACAAGTCTTTGTTGGCACGAATCCTAGGCCTAAATGTAAATTCAGGTCTGTGGTTGGATTTCTCCGAGCGAAATCAGCTGTTTTGATTATTATTTGAGTTAATTAAAATAGCCTTTTACTTTAAGAAACATCTCAGTTGGGAACATCAACTTTTACAAAGATATTCAAATCCTATTTTCCCACTAGTATACGTTATTTGAATGCAGAATATGCGATTAGTCTATTTTTTATGTCGTATGGTTTTTAAGAAATATTGTTTAAACCTCAATGTGATATTTGGTCACTTTCCGAAGGTATCATCAATGTTTTCTGAAATAATATCAAAAAAACTTTACGAAGTAAAAATAAACTATTCGTAGATTTTGAAACCAAATAACCTTTGAAAAAAAAGTTCCCTATTATAATGATGAGTCTTAGAAGGAAATAGGCCTTTTTGGGTGGAGATTCCAACCACAAGCAACTAGGTACGCGTAATTTGATCCGAGCGCCAACATCAGTTGGTAGATCGTGGGTAAATTAGCATCTCGTCCACTTTTGTATTTTATCGTCCGTTAACACAAAAGGCACTTGAAACGTGTGACGTGTGACCAGTAATTTATTCTTTCCCAGCATCAAACCAAACAATTCCTTATACGAAGTGTTAATAGAACAAAGTATATAATAACAATCCATGGCATGAATCATGTTGAGAATGTCGTTAGTTATGGCTGTATTTTACGGTAGTCCGATAAGAGCAAATAGTCCTTAGAACCCCTTTAAGGTGAAACAAGTTGCACGTGTTCGTTTGCGCTTGCCATTACACTATTACAGCGAATTGTTAAGAGGAAAATTGGCCACGCACGTGCCGATGTCAACTCGCTAAACTGAAACAATGTAGTTCCCTAGTACATTTTATTCAATGCTCTTTGACTAACTAAACAAGACCAAGATTTAGATTATAAGCAATGGGGAGACACTTTATTGGGAGATATCAGGCACCTTACCAAAAGTTGGTACACGTGTTACCTAGCTTTCTCATTGAGTTGCGTTTACCGTATTGATATTGGCAGTTAACCAGCCTTACTTACGTATGCTTACAGGTGGACTATACCAGCTTCAACAACACTTACGATGTCGACACGCCACTGTGTTCGGCGAAGCAACTCGACGAGCTGAGAGCCACGGTTTCCACATCTCAGAAATTAGGTAAGGATGAAAAACGCGAACGGGATGTTATGATGCAGGCAACGAGGGACTGGAACAACAATTATAATCCGAGGAGCTTGAAACCTAAAATGAGATCATATAGAGGCAAGTATACTTTAGCTTTTACCACCTTAGATGGGTCGAATCGTCACGCGGTGTATAAGATTTTTCTACTTCTTTTTTCCATTAGACTTGTAGAACATTTGCAAGAGGTGTGATTTATTTGTAATTGGAAAACATATATACGGATATATTAATAAATAAGCTTGACATCTTTTCCGTTTTAAACTGCCTTACTTTTTAAGGCCTGAGGCAATTCTAATTACCTACATTATTATTAGACCGAACAATCCAATAACACATAATATAGTTTACCACATTTTTCCGGTGAGCCACTAAATGTTATTATGCAGAAGCTAAATGCGTAACCAATTAAAAAGTAGTAAAGAATAAAAATAAACGTCGCATTAGAATATGGTAAATAGCTAGTGCACCATTAATTAATGTTGATTATTTTGTTTATTTTCAGATCGTATGCTAGGCACCATACCAAAGACCTTCTCCAATGATACCTTAGACCTCAGTTCCGTGGACTCCATGTCTCTCGACGAGCATATTGAGATTAAGATCCCAGACGCCCGGGCCAAGGAGAACAGACTGCTCGCCCAGAACAACTTCGTTCACAACATCAACGAGAAATCAAGGAACGCAAGCCACTCCCACCTAGCCGTAGACAACGGCCAAGAACTAGCCAAAAATCATCATTTAGAAGACACTAGGACCGTTCCTACGAAAGAAGCGAAAGAAAATCATCACAGGAGTCATGGAGAAGCGAGGGAAGGCCATATCCATAGAAGTCATAGTCACGCTAGTATGAAGAAGGTGCATGGACTTACCCCGAACGGCATCGGCCATGCGGGCCACGGGCACGAACACAAAGTCGACGATAAGGAAAGAATAAAGAAGTGAGTTTATTTCCATTATCGTTTGCTTGTTAACGGCATTTAATTGTGGTCAGGGCTCCAAGTTTTTAATGGGTTCTGTATTGAGGTTAATTGGTATATTTTCTGAATGTAGTCCAAGGAATTTGTGCGAATAATGAGCATGCGGTTTTACGTAATCTTGCTTTTTCTTGTCAATTATTCGTGTTATTTTCGCTTCGCAATGACCGCTTTTAAAACTTAGTTATTATCACAGAGGTCGGGAAAACAGATTTGAGGAGTTATGAGAACACTTGAGAAATATTTTTCTTCTCTATTAAGAAGAAGGGGATATAATTAAATGAGTAACTATATTTTATTTTTGTTACAGAAGTTGTATATTGCTTGCCAATGAAATATAAAATACTTAATTGAATCCTAGAAAACTAGTTCTTGACTGTCCATTTTACTTGATTTTTTTTTAACTGTCACATTTGGATTCTTGTTTGCCTTTGACGTGATTCATTTATCGAAATCATATGACTTGTAAAATAAGATGTGTCCTCCTCAAACTGAGTTATCTGCCTCATCAATCTCCAGCCCTCCAAGAGCTCTCGACCTCTTCAATCTGCGTTAGTTTTCGCATTACACGAAACGCGATATGTCATAATCACAACATTATCAACAGCTTTTGCTCCTCTTAAAAAAAATGTAATGTGCTTGTTTCAGCGAATTAACCGACCTTCATTATAACTGATCCGCAGCCTTGTTCCGCAGATCGCCGAGCGCCAACCAGCTGACGGCGCCGCCCACCATCCCGATCCTGGTGACGTCAGCGCCCGACGCGCTCGTGTGACGCGCGGCGCTGACGCCGCTCAACCGAGAACTCCCACCAAGGGGTAAGGTAAGACCAGAGTTCGGTTCAGCAGCGAGAGCCTCGAGAACGTGCCGGTAGATGGCGCCTGTTTAAGTACTTAATTGTATGTCTAGTGTGCCGTTACTGTTGTAGATGCGTCCGTTGTCATAGTAGCATTTTTTCTGTCCATAAGTCGACGTACATCATGCTCACTTGAACCCTTAATTCAGTATTCCAATGTGCTGCCGGCAAACTTTTTGAACATAACCTTGACTGCGCAGTAGCCGATTTACGTACAAATGTACATGCGCAGATCCGCCATTTTTGTACAAAAAGTTTGCCGGTAACTAAACCTCTTACAAAAACTCTATTTTTACAATCGTTATATTGTGCCAATTTCAAGAGTCTTCCATTACACATATTTTTGATAAATGCAGAGAAAGCTATTAGTTACTTTTATTAAATGTGTAAAAACGAATTTTATTAACGTAGATCTGTGACGTATATATATACCTGCAAAAGTAACGGTTTCCTTCACTTGTAGTAAATTTATAGATGTGTGAGTGAATTTATTTAAAAGTCCTTAGACCAAGTACCTATTTATTCGAATAAATGCAACAAAAGATCGCGGAGCTAACTTACAGCAAAAGCTTTAATTTTATTAATGATACTTAGCTAATCGATTCTTGGTGTAGTTACTGCGTTATACTAGTACCTTGACTTTATAGTTGCAACAATAAATTTCCATATCCGTACCATCGACCGCACCAACTCAGAATAGGTTATGTGATTTCTTTTGCAGACAATTACATGTATTTTTCCGACAGTCCTTGTTATATGGATGTACAACTGCAGCTCTTTGATTTTTCTTCGCCGTGGTTTTCAAAAATATTTTTTTTCACTTTATCATGACAGTTGCTTTCTTTTTGGCTGAAAGGATCTCTGCCTTCAAACCCCATTTAGAAAAAAATGGTCGATGGTCGGCACTTGTCAAAGTCCTTGAAACTGTGACAATTGAGAAGTCAAGATACTAAAACATGTTATTTGTTGTCGACTAGTAAAATGTAAAATTCAACCGTCAAAATGTATTTGTAGGAATAAAAAGTCTGTATTGATTAATACTGTCGATAGTTGAACTAACGATAGACTAGTGTTTAGCTATTAACTGATTATTTCAGTTTGTAAAAAATATTAGTAGCTCTTTTGTACTACGGTCCAAAGAGAAAAGCCCTATGTTTTTTTTCTTTTGGATGCTAGTGTCTTTATATTATACTCTTACATGCCTGACTCGTTAGATGAATTATGTATGATTAGAAATGCTCCTACGCAGCAGTTATTAAAACGTTACCAATAATTATGTGTACTTGAAAAAAATAACATTGTATTTTGACACGTTCACAGACACAGGGACATTTTGGTTCACTAATGTTTGACCAAAAAACGTTTGACAAATGATCACTTGACCAAACAACGTTTCACTAAATATTCATTAGGCAAACGAGACATTTGACAAAAGTATCATATTAAAAAAGTCACTTTACAAATGATCATTTTACAAACACTACACTTGACAATATATCATTTTACAAAATATCATTTTACCAAATGTTATTTCATGTCTTGTCTTGTCTTATCTTATCTTATCTTATCTTACCTTATTTACGTTTTTTTATGGATATAAAAAAAAAACTAACCTAACCGCCGGGTTGCCGGGTCGGATCTGCTCTGAAATTGATTCACCTCAAGTTTGGTCAAATGACTCAGTTACTAAATGATCATTTGGTCAAATGATTATTTGTAAAATGAAAATTTAACATCTGATCATTTGGTGAAGTGAATCATTTGTAAAATGACTTTTTGTAAAATGATCAATTGGTGAAACGTTTTTTTGGTGAAACGTTGTTTGGTCAAGTGATCATTTGTCAAACGTTTTTTGGTCAAACGATAGGACACCGGACATTTTACATAAAACCGTGAGAAATGTTCGGCTGTAGAGTGGCAGTTTTAAAAGTCACCGCCTACAGACGTGGTGCCTCTAACACATTCTTCGGTGCCGTTTAATAACTGATTTGTGGGAGCCTTATATTTACTGAGATCAGGAGTGTGAGGGTTAGTTCGAATGTC
Organism: Apotomis capreana; assembly: GCA_947623375.1. NCBI lineage: Eukaryota > Metazoa > Arthropoda > Insecta > Lepidoptera > Tortricidae > Apotomis > Apotomis capreana. The sequence goes on along the minus strand of OX392507.1, from coordinate 17,644,823 downwards.
ACATCTAAAAAAGTCTGATTATCATAAAATCAGTGGCCCCTGCTTCTTCATAGCACAGTGAAATAAAATAAAGTATGTTAATTAGATAAGATATTTACTTGGTTTATTATTATGCTTACTTCATTTGCTTTTATGATTACTGTCGCAATTCGTTGAAGAAATTGGAAATAAAAACCTTATGTAATTGGAGCTTAAGTCTTTCTTATTGTTATTTCATTACGAATAGTGTTCTAAAGACTAGTGCCAACCAACAAGGTAAATGTGATGTATATTTAACTAATAAGTACGATTTACAAATGTAGTGCAATACGGTGTACTCAGTTGCATGTAAACATCAACTTAGGTGGAATTTTCTTGCCATTTATTAAATCAAAGTGGTCGGTATGGTTTACCCTTATTTCGTCGATAAACGTTACATCGATTGTTTTATTTCATCGACGTATCGTTTGATAGAAAGCATTTTTCTCCGAAACCGTTAAATATTTGGAATTGTTATCAAAAAATATTTTAAAGAATTATGAAAAATTTAACCTTTCAAAGAAAAATTTATTGTCTACGAAATTAAAATTCCACGAAATGTTTGTCTGTGAAACAAGGGGATCCCAGTCGGTATTGTTTTTGGAGTAAATTATTATGTGTAAGAACCGGTGTAGGTACTTCCTTTTCGCCGAATTATGTTTCGAAAACGTTTCATTTCGCAAAAGTTTCATTTCGCCAAAAGCATTTTTCACTGAAACTGTAAACTATTTCAGATTGTTGTAAATATCATCCTTTAGATTAGGTTAGGTTAGGTTAGGTTTGTTTTATAACAATTCGAAATAGTTTACAGTTTCAGTGAAAAAATGCTTTTGGCGAAATGAAACGTTTGACGAAACGTTTGACGAAACGTAATTCGGCGAAAAGGCAGAGAACCGTAAGAACCATAATCCTTCCATACGTATTAAGCTCTCAATTTTATTAGTAATTGGGTCAATCAACTTTTTCCTGTTGCTCGTCTCCATGGTGATATCCCCTGGGTTACTCTTTAAAACTACGATTTTCGGCGGCAATATTCAACAAAAACTTTGTAATTGCAGCAGTTATAAGCCCATTCTTATTTAGACTATCTCATGAAAATACCAATATTAAAACTTATCAACAATTTTCTTAGAATGTTAATCACCATGGTTGATCAGGTTGATCCACCCAATTGACATTGACCACAGTGAGTGGTCTGAAAAATTCTCATTACAATTATTTACTATTGGTCTATTACATGCAATACAGTATGCATGCATGGCACTTATACCCTACTTCTTTTGGCCGCATATCTACTCTGTAATAAATATTAAACAACCGATAGTCACTTTCTATATCTATAGTGAATTTAAAAAACTAGTTAAATAAGGTATTAAAAATGAAAAAATAGCTTACTCAGAATGTTTAATGTCATATACTTAGGTGTATGTATGAGACATTGTACAAATTTATAACAATTGTTAATTATTTAAGTGAAGTGTGATAATTAATCAATATCTATTTTGTTATGCAACTGTATATATTTACTAGTTAAATATGCAGCTTTTAAACAATAATTGGATTATATACAATATAGGTACATTACATACCAATATAAGTGTTAGATATACTAATGCTTTCATAGTTAATATTATCTTTAATAGTGAAATGTTACTATATTTTTTATTATGTACTGTTTAAGGCAATAGAATAGTAATACTGTTTATAGGTACAACTATTATAATCGTATACGATGTTGCCAAAAATTATCTAAATTCTATTTTTAAAACGATATTGATGACTGGTAATTATTTGCTCACTTGAATGGAAAGACCTAAGGGGCGGGGCTACTATAAAGTTCAAAATTCGAAGTTCGTTTTGCCATCCTTGCTCTCCTACTGTTAAACAGTGAATGAGCTCCACGGCACGACACAAAATTCGAATTTCGAACGTGTATTTCGTGTATTAAAATATTGCTTTTTTTTCTTAAAATGTTGCCAGTCTGGCTGTCACAATATTAAAAAGTACGATCAAATTAAAAGGAAAGTTATTCTATTGTCTATAGGACTAAACAGGGGCCTCCACAGCGCGGGCGCTGTTGCTATTATGCTTCTTGATGATATGTATTACCTAATTAACCTGATACCTAATGTTTATCAGAATATATGGGTATTATATATAATTATGACATTATTACCCGCCTTTTATTTATACTCTCTTAAAGTACCTACAATATACATAAATAGTAATGACACAGTTTTTTACTATGAGTTATGACTACCGAAAAATTACCCAACTATAGTCCAATCATCCAACTATGGTCCAAAACCAAACTCGTTTATTTTTATCAAAAGCCATATTCTATCAGTGATTTTACACGTTTTTATTTAAGTTTGTTTAATTATGTTGTTCACCTTACAGTTTATTCGTAATAATTGTCATAATATTAAATATTTGAATGAAAATTTTAATGAAAATTTATTCGTAAACATACACGAACTGGACAACACATTAGAAATAAAATAAAATAAAAAAATAAAATAAAATGCTAGGTGTGTATGCCACGAAAAGGTCACACCTCAGCATAAATGCTGGCTCGAGAACCAGCGCTGGTCTTCCGGTGTAACCTATAAGGTGACGCCACGGGGAACCGTACACACACGGCTGCACTCTAAGACTGAACGCATCTTTTCGGATTAAATTGGACCATGGTTGCAAGGACTGGACTATAGTTGGGTAGTTTTAGTTTTACCTTTTCTAGGGCATTTTCATAGTTAAAACACAATACGGCATTTGATGACAGCTCAAATCAGCTACTCTCATGGACCTAGCATATACTATGTTAGTGATAGTTTATTTGGTTCCGCGGTGTGTTTAGTGGTTTCAATGCCACAATTTATATTCACTAATAGTCAAACACCGTATTGTTAAACGTATTGACAACAGAGTGCAAACAAAAAAACATAGTAATTATCTACTTATTTACCTTTTACAACGAACACGACCATTTGAGGTCCTTATTTTAACTATTTAATAATAATAATATATCATTATTACAATCAGTTCACATTACATAACATTCAACTTAGTCGAGTCAAGGATATTCTACTATTTTAAAGCAGACTTAGCAGAGCACAGTCTACTCGACGACAGATGGCGCTCCCTTTCAAACGTTAACTTTATGATAAAATCGTACACGTCAAAGTGACCGTTCTTCAAAAAACATACAAAATAAAATAAATATTCTGACCCCCGAAAACTCTAGGCTGCGATCGCGACTGTGTCAGTCCCGGAATTTTAGTTATCATCCAAAAATATGAGAATTAATTAATCAAAACAAAAACTTTCTAAATAATTATGCTCATTGCAAAATGTTAGTATCGTTATGTCTGTTGTCACTACTCACCAAGAGATGGCGCCACTTAAAAATAGAATGTTTTGATACAAAATTCATTGTAAAGATGAACGTCAAAATACTCTTATTGTAATATAATAATCACTGACCATCGCTTATCCAGCAGTTTAGTCAATTATATTCTAATTAATATAGTTGACAAAAATTAATAGTTGACAAAAGCGTCATTTATTAGGACCATCACATTCACCTCCCTAAATCTGCGCCAAACCTAATCCACAATCTTCTTCGACTGCCGCTTTTTCTTAGTCTTTTCCTCTTCACTGGACGACGAAGAGTGATCAGCGGACCCGTTGAAGTAATCTGGTGGATACTTGACGATCGAAGGTCGGTGAGTGAGGCTGGATCTTCTTATGGCTTCGGCTACCAGCCTGTCGGCGATGCCGAGAGGAGCCGACGGGATTCGAGAGTTGATGGAACTTCGGTAAACGATCTCATCGGGGAGAGTTGAGCCATATCCTGGAAATTAAAATGATGCGAAATGATGTCTGGCTATTAGATGTGGATTTTATTTTTTATTAACTGTGAGGTACCTGGGTAAAATAGTTGTAGTAATGCCGTCACCTAATGTGTAGATAATTTTTGTTTTAAATTTCAAAGAACTTGTATTTTAACTTGCATTCTGCGTGGCGTCACGTTAAACAGAGCAAGGGCTATAGGGTAGAGACAGTTAACTTAAAAAAAAACCTGAAGCTACACCTGACTTTACAGATATAGGGCGTAAATAATTGACAATTATTTACTTACTTTGACATTTAACATTAATCAAACAAAAGTTTAATATTCATGAACAAATCAACCTTTTAATACGATTAGGTATTAATTGACACTTCGGGATTAGTCGAGCTTCCAAGTTTTCTATCAGTTTTATTTTTGTGAACTGTACCTACCAATCTAATGTTTGAATAGAATTATTTATCGATTCTGTTTTAATGTGAAAATACCACATTTATTTTTTATAAATATTCACACACAGGTAAATAATGCACTTAAGCATTTTTTAAATATATGACGCACAGGGCTGCTAGAGATGCGTAAAATTATGGAAACAAAGATTTGGTGTGATTGGCATAACGAGGTAGGGTCGCAAGTTCTAGTCCTGCTTACATTGCAGTGAATCACACCGCACTTTTCTTTCATAATTTACCTTTGTGTCAATATTTATATCCATACGCAATAGTCTGATAATACTAATTAATAGAATACTAGTAACTCAATCGATTTTAAGTGCGCAAGTACTTAATCTATTTTATCTATTCTCTTTAGGTATAATATTTCATTTAATATTATCAGTTCGTTTTCTACGAAACTCCAACTTTAGTTTGTATCGTCTTAGGCATTCAAATATTTATTTACTGGACAGGTAAGTATCGAGAGGAACGGCATATTAAAAACTTGTAATTTCGTACAACCCAAGAGCCCTCCTGCATCTGAGACACGGAGATGCCTTTACTTGTCATAATTTTATATGCCATAAATGCATCACTCGCCGTAAATAATTGAAATAGACTTGCTTGCTATATTTCATAAACATATTCATATGGAAATTATGAGGTTAGGTTAGGTTAGGTTAGGCTTGCGGAGAAAAATAGATTTATGGCAAACTTTATACATTATGGCATATTCAATTCGGGAAAATGATAGAAAACCCTAAGACATGATTTAAAAAAAAGATGAGAAAATTAACTTACCAACAAACGACGTCACGTTAGACGAACACAACATTTACTCCATTGAAGACGTGGCTGAATAGGTGCAATTCCAAGAGATCTTACATGACTTTAATATAACCATTTAAGCGAATAGTGACATTATCTTTATTCGATTAAATATATTTCAATTAATCTAAAGGGTTTTGAACGTTGGACATAAAAGTAAATGGTGAATGTAAGATCACTTGGATATACAATATGAATGATACCAATTATTGGTAATAATAGCTTTATAAACGACAAATTCTGAATAGTGAAAATTTTACGGAATATCCCACCACCAGATAATTTTGCTGAGCTGAACTATTTCAAGATATCTTTGTATTGGTCGTGACATATTGTGTCATATGGTTGATACATCGACCAATTTAAATCGTAAGTCACTGTAGAATTCTTGCACACTCAAAATGGAGGTAACAACTCGATAAATCAACGCAATTCCTTATGATGATAATCATTTAACCGTATTACAATACAACATACCGTGGAAAGCCCTTCGGAGGCCACGCAGAAATGCGCCTTTTTGAGATCCTTTTTTTACTAATTTTCATCATTTGCGCAAATGATGCCTGGACTTGCGACTACGTGGCCCCGAGGGGGCATTCCACTGCTCAAGGATATAGTGGCTGAGAATGGAATTTACTGATTGTCCTTAATTTGGCGTCATTCATAACTTACGAACTATAAAATCAATAAAACCCACACAAAAACATTACGAGGAAAAAAAAATAAAACACACACAAATACATTACAACATACATTTTTCAATGAGCATTCTCATTAACAACACATTTATTTACAATATATTCGCTATCTTAGGATTCGTATACAACATAGCTATATCTTCAATGTCACCTACACCTACACAACCAATAGTTTTCACAAAACTATAATGACTTGTAACTACACGTACAAATAATAAAATTAATTATATAATTGCACAAACCGCAATACACTTTAGATAGTATATTAAAGTTTACAATATATCTTAACAAGGCCTATGGAATGTCTGGAAGTATTGGACTCATATATATTGAACGTAATATATACCTAATATACCGCTCTTTTAACGTGAGATTATGTATCCGAAGGAACATATGACTTTAAAATCTTTGAGATTCTGTTTCGGATCTTTCTGTATTATAGAAGAAAAAATATAATTTTGCGCTTTTAATTTCCAAAACCAACCCCATATCTTATTAATACCCATGAATTAAATCTACATTACATCAAGGTACATAAAAACTTGTACTTTGTGGGCATACTTGAAAAAATAATTTAGAGATATCAAGATTCATTAAATTAACTTTGACTAGTAACGGCGTAACAGAATGTTAAAAATATGACACTAACTCGGCTTTCAGACGCTAGAAATACAAATTAAAAATATAATTCAATTCAATATTTTCGTATTTTTTTAACATCTAGGGCTAAATCTTTTGTTTAACATTTGTCTAAAAAATAGCCACTATTTATCATTGTGTTATTTACCTTTAAATGACAAATTTAATTCAGCTCGAATACCAAAAAAATAATGTATAGCGCGCATATATCGACAATATTTGAGATGGCTATATGTTAGGGTATATCGAATTAGACCCCTGATATTAGTTTTAATTTAATAACTCTTAAGCAAAAACACGATCAAGTTAAAGAGTGACAGTGTAATCTCCATCTTTGTGTTCGGCTTTGGGTTCCGTCGGGGTTCGATCTGCCATCTTCAGGACAAGCGGTTCCGCGTTTTCTGTATGACACCACAAACATATACACATATATATAAAACGAGAACAACACTTACATCTAGTTGACATAACTCGCACATCAGCCGAAAATGAAGACATTAGCTTAATTAATTTTAAATGTCTCATAATGCTTCAGGCCTTACGAAAATAGGGTTGACATAAAGTATTGTTAAAAACTATTAAAGTAAAAATTTAGTAAGCAGAAAGCATTAAGCGGATATTCCCTCCACCAACATTATAATAAGTACCTGACTGAAGATGCATAAAGTGCAATATACAATTTATCTTAAAAAGTGAAGTGCATATTCTAGTAAGAAAGTATATAAGTATATATGTATGTTTACTTATCACAATGATCTAAAGATCGTTAAGTTCGATTACTGGTTGATACGTAAGATGGAGTGAGCACCTAGCGCTAAGAAAATAAAAATAAACGAATAACGATACAAAACTACACAGATCCTTCCTTTACTGTTAATGATTGCATTGCAGACGGTGCATTTTCAGATAAACGAATAACGGTAATCGAAATCACTCCATACGAAGCGCGTGAGTCACAATTGTGTAAGGTACTTAATAAATAATGACAAATTAAATACTATGATTTGATTGATTACAGTACAGAAATTATTAACGCACAGAGGGTAACAGGTGTGGTAAAGACAGTGATATTTCAAAAGGATTTTTGATGCTAGAACGGTAGTAATGGCTATAGAAATGTGTCACTTTTCCCTAGCTCTAGTAGTAACTATATACACAATGAACATGTTGTTAAGAGTTGGATGGATAAAGCCGTTGCATTAAGACTTGTGCGCCGTGCAGCGTTATAGGTGAATGAACATTATGAACAACAGGAAAATAAAAGATAAGTAGTCCATTGAATAAAAAGTTCTAGAGTGCGTGAGTTAGTAACGTAAGATGTTTCTTCGGAAACATGTCAAGAGTCTCTAGGTAATAAACATACTAAAACCCCGGGACACTAGGAGGAGCCCCGGAGTGGGGGGAGGCGGGGAAAGGGTCCATTTTTTCATTTTTCGCTTAAATCTCAAAAACGGTACATGTTAGAGAAAAACTTTCAAGGAAAAGTTGAAAGGCCATAAAATTATCTACAAGTTGTACCTAAATATTTTTTTCCTATATCCTACCGTTTCTGAGTTACACGCAGTAAAAAATGATTTTGGCTCAAACAATTTTCCCATACTACATACCCATGTTTATCACATCAATCGATCAAAAAATATTTCTTTCTTCCAAAAAACTCAAATGTGCAACTTGTGACCGGTACTGATAGATTGCTCTTAATTAGGTCTATAATTGGTAAAGTAAACACATTCCTCCATGGAAGCCTTTAGGAGGAATCGATTGTCAAAATATTATATTAGGGTAGTTTGAGTTACTGAACTTGATCTTTTTATTTTTTCTTCCAAAAAAACTCAAAAGTGCAACTTGTGACCGGTACTGATAGATTGCTCTTAAATAGGTCTATCATTGGTAAAAAAAACACATTCCTCCATGGAAGCCTTTAGGAGGAATTGATTGTCAAAATATTATATTAGGGTAGTTACGCAACTTGACCTTTTTATTTTTTTTCTTCCAAAAAGCTCAAAAGTGCAACTTGTGACCGGTACTGATAGATTGCTCTTAATTAGGTCTATAATTGGTAAAAAAAACACATTCCTCCATGGAAGCCTTTAGGAGGAATCGATTGTCAAAATATTATATAAGGGTAGTTTTCGAATTTTTCACCTTTCATGGGATGTAGCTCGAAAACGGCTGCGAATAGAAAAAAAATATTTAGGTACAACTTGTAGATAATTTTATGGCCTTTCAACTTTTCCTTGAAAGTTTTTCTCTAACATGTACCGTTTTTGAGATTTAAGCGAAAAATTAAAAAATGGACCCTTTCCCCCCCTCCCCCCACTCCGGGGCTCCTCCTAGTGTCCCGGGGTTTTAGTATGTTTATTACCTAGGGACTCTTGACATGTTTCCGAAGAAACATCTTACGTTACTAACTCACGCACTCTAGACCCCCCTTGGAGGGACTCATTCAATGGACTAAAGGTAGACGTTTCCATTAACGCAACACCTTTGTGACCTACAGAAGATATTCTTTTGTTTACTAAAGAGTATCACGCATGTAATTCAACAATAAAGTCAATAACTTTTAAATTGATGTAGCATTAAAATAGTGATAACAATAAAATATGAACTGAAGTCTGATTACAACTCACATAATCCAGATAAAAACATAAATTAGGTCATACATATTGTAATCAGATACATTTTAGTGGCCAGTCAAGCTGTTTTCTTCTTCTAAGTAAAATTTTCAAATGAAATGAGGTTTTAGAACGTTTTAAGTGCCGGTTTCTTTTATCTTTTCATAGACCAATCATCTCGTGATATCATGACGGCATTCTGAGTTACTGATAAAGGCGCAGATCAAGCGCTTTAAGATTTTCGATATTTTTTATCTATTAATTTAGTATAATCTGAAAATGTGCACCTGATATTACAGTTGCCGAGAAACTTCTTGACCCAAAATGGCGGATCTGCGCATGCATATTTGTACGTAAATCGGCTACTGCGCAGTCAAGGTTAGGCTCAAGAAGTTTCTCGGCAACTGTACAAAAAATTAAATTAAAAATTGGTTAATTGTACTGCGGGCCTACGATGTTTGCTTTTATCACGCCATAAGTAAATGACAAAGCATCCGTCAAGTTTTGACAAAATGTGAGTGTGAGTGACACATGCTTTGTCACTTGTTCATCGCGTGATAAACGCAACCATCATAGCCCCCCCCCCCTGAAGTAGGTACTTACACATTTTTATAAGAAACACTAAAATTATAACAATTTCTATAATTTCATTTCCAAATCGATTTTGTTGTTTTGGTCGTATAATCGATCGCAAATAAGTATATCCTTAACGATAAGACCACCTATTGTCCATCTTCATAAAAAATTCTGTGGTGCTTTTATATCTTTCTTGTCGAGGTGTGCAATATAGTGTAGGTATTCTATCTATACATCTCATAGAAATTTATCGGTTTTTTATTTAATCGTATGTTTAGCTTGGAAATAAATAAGTGTTTTGAATATCCAAATTATAAAAATATATTGATACTTGTGGATTTTAATAATTCCATAATACGATCGCATCTCGATCGAATGTCACACCAGATCTTTTTCTGATACGATACTTTGGCATTTATAATGGCATGATTTTTACATTTGTTCGAAACATTACCAGCTAGTTCCAACTGGGTTCAAAGAAAATCGATGCAAATTAGCTACTCGTTAAAATTATACTGTAATTGGCACTGATATATATCTATCCCATCAAAAACATAAATGTAAAATGAGAGCCAAGTTCAATATCGCGTGCACTTCGCCGACAAAAGAATTGAGATCTGCCAGGGCGCCAAGTTCTTTGCTCTAAAATTTTTAGATACAAGGACATGCGACATACTCAATGCATTTATTTTACTTGGGGAGTAATTCAATATCAAGATTTGACTTGGCTAGTTTTCACAAACTAACAAAATTTTATAAAAGTAACATAGTCATAGTGATAGTTCATTATCAAGCTAACAGTATAAGTAACAAGACGTACACTAACTTGCGTACTTACCTTTACGAAAATAGATTAATGATTTGATTGATTTTGATTTATAATATAAATTTATATTTTAAAACTAGCCAAGTCACGTCTTGATATTGAATTACTCCCCAAGTAAAATAAATGCATTGAGTATGTCGCATGTCCTTGTATCTAAAAATTTTAGAGCAAAGAACTTGGCGCCCTGGCAGATCTCAATTCTTTTGTCGGCGAAGTGCACGCGATATTGAACTTGGCTCTCATTTTACATTTATGTTTTTGATGGGATATCATTACTTTTTGTACAGAAATTATTATGATGTGTAAATTACTTAATTATTATTTGTTAATTAGTTCTGTGTGCTATTCTAGTACATATTTTGAAAGTTTTGAACAAACAAAGAATTTTCCAAAACGGTTAGTACGTATTGGATTTTTATGTGCATGTATGTGTAAGTGTGTGCGTGTGAGTGTATATGCTATTCTAGTATATCTTTCAAACAAAAAAAGAATTTTCCAAATCGGTTTATAAATGACAGAGTTCTGAGGCAACAACCATCAATAATAATAATAATAAAAAAACATAAAAAAATTACTGTTTTAGATTTTTATATGTATACACACACAATTACTAAGCTGGATGCCAAATTTCACCTTTCTAGGTCACCTGGAAGTGGGTTAGGTTTTTGATTACTAGTGAGTCAGTCAGTCAGTGATAAAAATACCGTTTTTTGGACTTTAATATCTCAATAACTATTTAACCTATATAAATGAAATTTGGGGTTCTACTTGTTCTAAAGGATCTTAATACATAAGCCAAATTTCATTTTTTTATGTTAAATAGATTTGGAGTTATTGGGGGGTCAAAAGTGGCTCCAAACGGTTCGTGTAATATAACACACGGCTGCTGCTCGCCAGTTCCTGCGGTGAACTTGGCTGGACACGCTGCCGCGTGTCTAGATTTGTATGTGTCAGAACATCGAAAATAATGAATGTTAGAGGATAATTACTCTGCAATAAAATCTGAGTACGGTCGTTACAGTAATGTTAAAACTTGGAATAAGTAGCTACGCTTGCAAGAAGCGGAGCTAAATTAACTTTTATTGGAGTCAATATTCTTAAACGTCGTTGGAATCTTAGGAGCTTCCTGTTTCGAAAAGGGGGATAGTCCAGTTGTCTATATATCAAAACAAATTGGCGAAATTGCACATCCTATTCAAGTTACTGAGCTGTCCCCTAGCTAAATTCGGTTTTAATAATGACCTTAGGAACATTCAAACATCCTGGGACCAATGCTACAATGAATTCTTACCTACATCTATAAAAAACTTTTTCTCAGGCTATCAAAAATCGTATGCCTAAGATAACGTTCAAAGTTCTTTTGGTAGACATTTTGAATGATGTTTACTTATTTACTGACGTGTACTAAGTCAATGAGTCACGTGAAACTGACGAGACTGTACATATAGGTTCTAATTATGTATAACACTAACCAAGTGATTTAAATAAATTACCTACGTTGAACAATAGTAAGCGTCTTATTAACACCTTATAACGAGGAGCATATCGATTCTATGCTTTGAACATATAATTATAAATCCCCGACGAAAATAAAATGTAATAGAAAACAAAAGACTAACTAGACAAGCCACTTAACAGTTCTAATGTTATTCATTATTAATTTATGAAGTCTTCCATGGAACATTGTTTTGCAATCAAATAAGGTAAATAGTGTACACTGATTATAACAGTAGATAATAAATCAGATTTAGTGAAGTGTAGATAATGTCTAGGTACTTGCTCGAACAATAAACAAATCAAGATGCAGTATGCAGTACTGAATACAGTAGCCGTTTGCAAGTATTATGTGACATGCACGTGAATACATGGAGTAATATAATAATGAATAATAATCATACTTCAGTGCCAGTTATGAATAGAAAATTTAAAAGTTTAGAACATTCTTACAATAGACGCATGTTCTGAGAGTATTGCATTAGCTGACTGGCGAAATGCTAATTACATAAAAAAAAATCTGAGCTAGTAAATTGTAGTGTTACATGAAACATAAACATCATCTGGTCGGTTAATCCCTTAAAGCGGTAAAAGTAAATAAAAGGATTAAATTACTTATTTACACGATCTACAAGTAACAGTGTCTAGAACTCTAGACCCCTCACCCATTGACCCTATATATATATAGTACCGATAATACCAGACATGTACGGAAATGTAAACTCCTATTTTAACATAAAGTATGTCAACAGGGACGATGAAATGCGTGTAGTTATCTTGATTAGGTGCTAAGATTATTTTTGACAAGATAGCGTTAACAATAGAGAGCACGCGCATCAAAGCTTATTGTTGATTAGTTTGGCGTATATAGAGCCAGCCACCGACACCACGGGATTTGACTTGGAAAATAAACTCACCGATTGATCGGCGATCGGTCTGGCTGCCGTAGAACTCGTCCAGCTCTTTGGCGGAGCACAGAGGAGTGTCCACCTGCATCGTCTCCTCAAACTTCGAGTAATCCACCTCGTAGCCCTGGCGTTCACGATTGTACGTCACTAGCGGCGCAAACCTATGCCCCCACATAATTTCACTGGTCGTGTAGCTGGAACGAGCTTGCGTCGTCTGTCCCGTTGATTCTATCGTACCTTCTAAAATAACTACTATTTCGAATCTCTCTTGGAGCACATCGGCTGCCGACACACCGTAGAACGGACTCTCGGCGTTTATTCTGTGTACCATAGTAATGGGCCAGATAAAGAACAAGTTGCTGTCGCATCCGTCTGCATTTAGCTCCAATTCTGTTTGATAATGTGATAGCACTTCGCCCTCCTTGGTCGTTCTTGATCGAATGAGTTGCGCTCTCACACTTGCACCAATAATGTGCGATTTCCTCAGATCACCGACTCTAAACATTAAGCATAACTCTCCATCCCTCTGACACACTACCGCGTATTTGGAGAATAGAAGCGTCTGTGTCCTGTGCTTTGGTCGCGTCATTTTAGCAAATACGATGCCGACCATGAAAGCCTGGATCATAACACCCGTGATACTTTGAAAGCACATTATAAATATCGCTTCCGGACACTCTTCAGTGGTTGTACGCGAACCGTAACCAATAGTGTGTTGGGTTTCAATACTGAACAAGAAACATGACGTAAAGTCATAAATATTGAACACACAGGGTTTCCAGTTTGAGGTTTCTTGCATGGGCGGTAGGTGGTCGGCTTCTAAGTCGCCATGTGTAAATGAAATCAGCCACCAAATCAGTGCGAACCCCAGCCAGGAGAGAATGAAGGAGAGTGTGAACACGAGCAAGGTCCATCGCCACTGCGCGTCCACTAGGGTGGTAAACATATCCTGAAGGAATCGCAGTCGTCGTTGCGAAATCCTCGATTTGAGTATATTGCACTCTCCATTCTTGAGTATAGCACGCCGCCTCGTTCTCCGCGTAGCTCCGTGTCTGTGCGAGCGACTCCTGAAAAGAACAAACGGCTCATTAGAACTATCCGCATGAATGGCTACTCGTTATGATCTATGCGTTTGTAACCGAGAATGCCTAGTTCACGCTTGCATCGTCAGTACGGTAGCGACTGACCTTCGTCAATGTTAATGTCGATAATGTGTACTAGTTAAGCTTAGACATTCAATATCTTATGTTAATTATGTATAATAAACACGGAACATGTAGGGGGTTGCGGACGAACAACAAAAAGCGGAACAGTACGTTGGGCTCGGTGACGGCAGAGGGTTCCTTGGGTCGACGAACCTCTTGCTGACAGTGGGGTAGTAGACCCCTGGGGAGAGGTTTCCATTGGCGGGGACTGCCTTGACTTTGAGCCAGTCGTCGGGCAGGAGTTGCTGTTCTTCGCGACAGGCGGGGGACTCTGGGTCGGCGTGCATGGTGGGAGCGGTGCGCGCGCCTCACTGTCAGCCGAGCATCTGCTCCATCCCCCGAAGCGCTTGCTCCTGAAGCATCGCTCGCGATAATGCCGCGGTCACGACTGCCGCTCCGTACAACGGCGCGCTAAACACTGTATAATTGTATCGCGAGATTCTATAATCAAAATTATCAGCTCACCACGGAAAATAATTTTCAGTAAGTGCCTGTATTGACGTTGTAAAGGTGCTACAGCGTGATTATATTTGGTTTGATTTTACAAGTAGGTATTCGACGCCTAATCATTAGACCTTAGTACTTAGATCGTTTTACGGACTAATTAAAGCGCGTTTTCTAAATTTTATGCGCAAATAAATTGATTTATGAAGTTATTCATACATTTTAGAGGCACCATAAATGTGTGTACTTAATTTAATTATATATTGTTATTTTCAAATACAAAGACTAATTTTATTTTATTTTTTATTTATTTAATCTTTATTGCGCAAAAGAAAACTTATCGTACAAAAGGCGGACTTAATGCCATGAGGAATTTTATCTCTGCATCCAACGAAAACCGATTGACAGTTCTTTGAGTTTTTTTTTTTATATTTACGAATAAGGATTCATTTTAAATGCGTATTTTTGCGACATGTTTACGAATAGTTTTCCTGCTACAAGTGAAGATAACATACTTACTTATGTCATTTCTTGACATGTAATTTTTGGATTTTGTAATTTATAGTACGATCGGCGCGGCGATATAGATAAGCCCCGTGGCACATGTTCAATAAGCTAAGTTTCGAAAAATACAGTGGAAAAAAAATAATAATTGGATGAAAGTACATAAGAAGTACCAATTCCAGTGAAAAGTAAATGCACTTACGTCATTTGATACCGAGAAGATGCTTGAGGCATTATGTTACTATATAAATACGGCTGACACATTAGTCAGTAAATAAAACTGATTTCCTCAGAAGTGTATATATTTTTATTTAAGTACCTACGGGGGGAGGGGTACCTACCAGAATACATAATTCATTATGGAATTAATAACTTATTACATTTGCGAATAATTTCGTCTTTGTATCAAATGACGTAGATTGGAGGTCCAAACCATTACCTTTGAAACAGTCTTCCAAGCACTACTGGCAGTGATTTTTTCCTGTAACTACTAACTACTAATAATATGTATGTGCTATTTGGTGCCACAAGAGTAGGTATCCTATCGACATCAAATGACGTAAGTGCCATTTGTTTTTTTTTTTACCGGAAGTGGCACTTTTTTGTATTTACAGCCAATTCTGTTTTTTTTTCTACCAATTTCAGCATTAGTTTGATGAATAGGTGCCATAGGGCTTATCTTGGAAGCAAATTACGTAGCAGATCTTGCGGTTGCCACAAAAATGTATTATAATGTATACCGAAAGTTTTAATAAGATTAGAACAAGATTTACCTTACCTAGTAACTACTATTCAAGTTAAAAAACTTTACAAGACTGTTCATTTATATTTAGGGAGTTGTATTGACGTAGTCATAGTTATTTGAGCCTTAAAACACAAAAGTATTTTTTATAGATATGCTGATCGTGTTTATCAGCAATGTCTTTGGGACATTACAATTTGCCTAGCCGATTTTAATTCGATTTTTTTATATTTTATTAAAGCTGTAACGTTTGTTAGCGTAAACCAAATTGCTAAGGAGCAAGTGGTCGAAAAATTTAATAGCTCTCGCATCAGGTATCGGTCCAATAGGTAGGACGCCTTTGTTGGCCCGGAAAGCCGTTGGACACGCGGGTTCCAACCCCGCCCGAACCATAAATTTTTCCAGTTCACTTCATTCTAAACATAAATTAAATCATTTAGCTAATTATTGTTCTAACGTCTACGGTAAAGAAAAAAATACACGTACGAAGTTGCGGGCACCTCCGAGTTTATTTTATATACTTCGTACGCGTAATTTTTTTTATAGGGCAGTCGGATAAAAAGAATCTTGTAATCTTTGTATGTCCAGCTATCTCTGTACCGAAATTGGTTAAAATTTGTCCAGCCGTTTCGGCGTAGGTAATGCGAGGACAAAGGAATATAGGAAAACAGATGGCGCCAGACTGGCATGGTGCCGCGCGCCCATACAAAACCAATGACGATCCAGCATCACGCTATTAAGATTTTGCCTAAAATCATCCAATCAATCCATAGATAACTTATATTCAATACAAATCTAAAATTTTATACTAGTATAGATTACTGAGATAGATGGAGGACAGAGCGGTGTGTGGCACATTAGATGCACTATATAAGTATAAGTTATATCCTATCGGACATTATTGTGGACGAGGAGGTAGCTGCGGGTAAAATAAATACTTAAGAAACAATCAACTTGATAAATTCCGTAAACAAGGAAACATTATACTAGTATGTTGTTTGGTGATTCAGTTTTTCGGATTTTTTCAAAATGGTTGTTGAAAAAATAAAACATTACAAATTTCAGCCATTTTTAAAACAAACTCGGGTGGCCTACACCTACAGTTATTTTGAATAATAATGGAAAACTTCGTAATAGTAGGTACTTCAGTCAGTGTGATGCTGATACTAGTTATAATAGTGAGCAACGAAGCTTTTGACCCAATGTATTAGTTATAGTTATGTACCTACCTATATTCTGTAACTGTTGCGAAGGAATCAATAGACTGATTCCTACTACTGTTTAATAATAATAGATGTATGTACGATGAACATAAAATATTAAATTGAGTTTGGAATTTTAGTTACAAAATAGAAGCTACTTTTTACACTACAATGAAAGCAAGTACTAAAAGTAGTCCGCTTGCAAGGCTTAATCCTAAGATCCTAACTAAATCATGACTGTTCATGGCTTGGCGGTGCAGGCTGGTGTCGCCAATCTAGACTGGTAGTTCAAATAAAAATTTTCAAGTCTAACGGCATTTTGTAAGCCATTTTGGCAACATGACTTTTCCGATGTAAAAAACCGGCCAAGTGCGAGTCGGACTCGCGCACCGAGGGTTCCGTACAAACATTTTCCATCCCTAAGTGTTTAAGTTAAGTTTGCACCTGGTATGTATAGCGCCCCATATAAATTAGGTGCAAACTTGCAAAGTTAGGTATTAAAAAAAAACTACTTACTAGATCTCGTTCAAAACAATTTTCGTTGGTAGTTTTTATAGTAATGTACATCATATGTTTTTTTTAGATTTTTCATTTTCTTATTTTAGAAGTTAGAGGGGGGGGACCAACTTTTTTCCACTTTGGAAGCGTCTGTCACGCAAACTATTCGGTTTAGAAAAAAAATATTTTAGAAACCTCGATATCATTTTTGAAGACCTATCCATAGATACCCCACACGTATGTGTTTGATGAAAAAAAAAATTTTGAGTTTCAGTTCTAAGTATGGGGAGCCCCCAATATTTATTATTATTTTTTTATTTTTGCATCAAAATCTTAATGCGGTTTACAGAATACATCTACCTACCAAGTTTCAACAGTATAGCTCTTATAGTTTCGGAAAAAAATGGCTGTGACATACGGACGGACAGACGGACAGACGGACAGACGGACAGACGGACAGACAGACAGACAGACAGACATGACGAATCTATAAGGGTTCCGTTTTTTGCCATTTGGCTACGGAACCCTAAAAAGCCTGCTGAATTCGATTCTGGATGTTGCCAAGCCGAATTTTGCCCCCCTCCCCCCCATTTCCCCCCTTTTTACCTCAAAATATGCCCCTAATCACGGTTTTTACGGTTTTATACAAAAAGTCTTACAGTTAGAAAAAAAGTGTCAAATACAAGAATGACCTTTAAAAAATTTCCTATAACATGATCTATAAACTTTTTTAGTAGGCCTTATGGTTCGTGAGCAATATCTTCCGGAACTTCATAGACTGGTAGAAAATTCTAAATATCTGCTTCCTTTACCGTCCTAACGGCATTTTGGGATCCATTGTGGCAACATGACTTTTCCGATGTAAAAAAGCCTGCTGAATTCGTTTTTGAATGTTGCCAAGCCGAATTTTGCCCCCCTCCCCCCATTTCCCCCCTTTTTGACCTCAAAATATGTCCCTAATCACGATTTTTACGGTTTTATGCAAAAAGTATTACAGCTAGAAAAAAAGTGTCAAAGACAAGAATGATCTCTATAAAATTTCCTATAACATGGTGTATAAACTTTTTTGTAGGCCTTATGGTTTGTGAGCAATATCTTCCCTAACTTCATTATTTTAAAAAAAATAGATAAACATGGTCGAGGCAGTGAAATAAACTTATTTTGGGATAATTGGTATCGCACAGGATCCAGCCGCTCTGCAGCTCTTGACGCTGACATCCAGTTGGCGTGCTGCTTATTATATGTCAAGACTTACGAGGCTTTCAGTCATAGCCAGTCGTCAGATTTACACGCAGAACTGTATCCAAGTCGGGCTAAAAGTGACGTAGAAAATAAAAATGCTTTACTTCTGACCACGAAGTCATTCAAAATGCTCAGTTATACGCCAGATTCTCCAGAAACGGGCCTGAGAAATGCAGTTACCCAGGATCTTGCAGCAGAAAAAAATTAAGTGTCACTTCTCACTGTACAGTAACGAAGTTTGCTTCCGAAAGGCTCACCAACAGCAGGTCAGCAACTGCGCTAAGGTCAAGATTAACAAAGGCCCGAGCTTCAAATACAAATTCTGCCATTGCTAAAACTACAAATAAGAAAAACCGTAGCGTCCAACAACGCTTGACAGCTGTTGACAAGGCTGGGAGAACTTTAAGTCTGCGAGAGATCTTAAAACATGAGCTACATGCTGTCTCCATGGCTATTTACATCCCGGATGGATCCCTGAGGGGCGGGAAAAGTCTAATGGTTTCAGGCTATTCACCGAAATAGTAGAATATCCGCAAGTTCTTGAATCACTTGTGGATGCTCACCTCATTAATGATGGGCAGGTGCTGGTCATGGCCTTCGGGAACTAAAAGATGCCCATACTTTCGGAGACTTGGCCTTTGCAGTGTGCTAACGCATAAAAACTATAAGTGTAGGGTTCCAAAGAGTGGACTTAGTATTCGCTAGGTATAGACCATTGCACACGTACCTGTATTTTTTTGTTCTTTTGTTTCTTCATGTGTTCATTTTTTTTTTACGAATACTGGTCCCTTGACATTACGGCTGCAACGAAACAGAAACGGTATATAATTATCAGCTCGCCAGATCCGGAAGAAGACTGATTCAAGAAACATGCCATTCCTTTAAAATTACTCAATACCTTCAAACAAGGTTGGGCTCGCAGTTTTTATCCCGCGAAATTATCGCCTCTGATTTTGGCGGGACTAATTTGGTCGTACTCATACTCATACTCCATGTACCGACATGTGCTCCACGCAGTACATAGCCCACCCAGAAGACTGGTTATTAGTGTTGTTGTTGCTTATGATTCATCATCATGACAAAATTAAGGGACTGCTTTAGAACGTTAGAAGCTTTATTGCAGTTAATAAAATAATTAAATTGATCATTTGCGTTTCTAAAACATTTACCTAGACACTCCTTTGATTAAAAGTATTCCGTTCTCAGGTATTTGCAAACGTGAAGCATGGACTGTAATATACCGAAAGCACTGTGAACTACTCAATGGGATCGGCATACACCCCATGAGCGAAAGGCTGAGAATTTCCTGTCCCTGCTGTACAAGTCGAGTATGTGACGATGCAGGCTATGCTTTGTTTGGCACCACTCTAGCGCCTGAGTGTCTGCCCCCCACATCAGACGCAAATATGGTAGATTTTGAACGACCTGCCTTGTACAGGTCTTGAGGGTCCGGCATTTGTTCATTTTGAACTTTGCGTTGTATTGTAGACCTGCTGTTGGTGAGCCTTTCGGAAACAAACTTCGTTACTTAGAGTGAGCCAAGCTGCTTAGCAGTGAGAATTGTCACTTTTTTTTCTGTTGCAAGTTCCTGGGTAACTGCATTTCTAAGGCCCGTTTCTGGAGAATCTGGCGTATAACTGATCATTTTGAATGACTTCATGGTCAGAAGTAAAGCATTTTTATTCTCTACGTCGCTTTTAGGCCGACTTGGATACAGTTCTGCGTGTAAATCTGACGACTGCTTATGACTGAAAGCCTCGTGAGTCTTGACAGATAATAAGCAGCACGCCAACTGGATGTCAGCGTCAAGCGCTGCAGAGCACCTGGATCCTGCGCGATACAAACTATCCCAAAATAAGTGTATTTCCCTGCCTCGACCATGTTTATCAATTTTTTTAAAAATAATGATTTTCGGGAAGATATTGCTCACAAACCATAAGGCCTACAAAAAAGTTTATACACCATGTTATAGGAAATTTTATAGAGATCATTCTTGTCTTTGACACTTTTTTTCTAGCTGTAATACTTTTTGCATAAAACCGTAAAAATCGTGATTAGGGACATATTTTGAGGTCAAAAAGGGGGGAAATGGGGGGAGGGGGGCAAAATTCGGCTTGGCAACATTCAAAAACGAATTCAGCAGGCTTTTTTACATCGGAAAAGTCATGTTGCCACAATGGATCCCAAAACACCGTTAGGACGGTAAAGGAAGCAGATATTTAGAATTTTCTACCAGTTTATGAAGTTCCGGAAGATATTGCTCGCGAACCATAAGGCCTACTAAAAAAGTTTATACATCATGTTATAGGAAATTTTATAGAGGTCATTCTTGTCTTTGACACTTTTTTTCTAACTGTAAGACTTTTTGTATAAAACCGTAAAAACCGTGATTAGGGGCATATTTTGAGGTAAAAAGGGGGGAAATGGGGGGGAGGGGGGCAAAATTCGGCTTGGCAACATCCAGAATCGAATTCAGCAGGCTTTTTTACATCGGAAAAGTCATGTTGCCAAAATGGCTCACAAAATGCCGTTAGGACGGTAAAGGAAGCCGATATTTAGATTTTTCTACCAGTCTAATCCGAATCTTTTACAGTGCTACTACCAGTCCCTACTCGTTCTTTTGCAAAACGAGACTGAATCTTCACCTTATGTTTGAAATGGACATTTAAAATGCCACCTATTATTCGGACACGTTCCCTATACTATGCCGATTATTAATATTAACCCCCGACGCATAAACCCACGCACGACGCATAGAGAGAAGTAATATCAATTGTGTCTCTTCTCTATCTGTGGATATTGTCAGCCATTTAAGGCAAACTCGAAAAAACGTCTACCCTCGGATACCTTTCCAAGTATTTCGGGGATCAGTCGTTCGTTGCCTGACTATATCCTCAGTCTGCCTCGTTTTTATTGAATGCAGTGTTCTGTAAAAGTAGCTGGTTTTCTGCTATAGGCACGTTTGGTGAAAATGTAGCAGTAGGTATTTAAAAAATGTAGATTTAAATGTTTACAATGAATCGAAAATTTTGAATATTTATTGGTTCAGGCAGTGTTCGAACCTGCGTATTCAACGACTTTCCGGGTCAACACAGGCGTCCTACCTATTGGACCACTGAACCGGTTTTTTTTTTAGATGTATGTTAACTAATACACGAGACGCAACTAATACTAGATTAGAAACAACCATCGTCCATTTGTTTAATGGATGAAAAATATTTTATATGAAATTTAATAAGTAAAAATGCTATCGCGATTTAGTTGCATAAAAAATTACTGGCCAAGGCCATATGTCATGGCCTCATTACGTCTGTTTTTCATCTTTATCTTTGTATGTTTGTTAGGTGAGGTCTTAAGTCAATTAGGGATTTTATGAAAAAAAAAGTTTACAGTCTAATGATGTTCCCCAAACTGCTTTATTTTGCCACTGTTTAATTTCGCAATTTTTTTTCTCTCATTCCGTAAACTTTTGAGAACGTTTAATACTTAAACTAATTTTACTACTACTAAACGCGATTGTAATAATAATAAATATATAAATTACGGACAACCTAGTCCCCCAGTAGGCTCTAGTGCAATTCTACACAATGATAATAAAATAGTAAGTAGTTTTATTTCGGATCATCGGGAAATTACAGATTTGCGGAACCAAAAAGTTTGGAAAAATAGTTTTTTAGTTCAAAATTCAAAAACAAAATATTTATTTTCGGCCAAACTTTTATATATAGATATAAACACTACCAACATGTTACCTATCCCAAAAAAATATACAATTTATACAATTAAGTTACTATGAGGGTGCCCTCAACGCGAGCAATTACAGGCGAATGCTCGAGGTGAGAGGGCACCTTTACGCATACACTCTTGACTGCACGAGGGTCTGGTTAAGTTAGTGGTAGTGACGCTGCATAGCAAGTAAATATTTAACACAGTAAGGGTAAATATTAAATATATCGTCATCTGGTAGTTTAAAATCAATAAAATAAATAAATATTAAGGGACAATCTTACACAAATCGACCTAGTCCCAAACTAAGCAAAGCTTGTACTATGGGTACTAGACGACGATATACATAATATATAAATACATATATAGATAACATCCATGACCCAAGAACAAATATTTTGCACAAATAATTGCCCCGGCCGGCAAAATGAGACTATTATTTTATTCTGACGCGGGCAGCGCTGAACTGGTCGTCGTGGATATGCCTAGGGAGCCTTTTTTTTGCAGCAAACGTTTTTCAGCAGGAAATGTCAAACACCTACATGTCAAACAATGCTTTTAATATAGTACATTGCTCAAAGGTAGTCACCTAGTACTTTATCTCCGATCCGAGTCAATCTTTTTTTCCTTTGTTTTTCCACCCTCGCTGAACCTTGGGCTTTTTGGATTCTATCTTCTTTTACGTATGAGCTCACCAACCCCCACACTAAAACCGTTTCATTGTGTCTCATCACCGTTTATCATTTCAACCGTGGGACATCCATTGTTTGTAAGAATTCACCGAAAGACTTCAACGATAGCAGGTATTAAACGCTAAAGTGCTTTTCCATGCAACTTTTAAATGGTGCAAACAACAATTTTATCAACTGTGTGATCCTAATCAATATAAATAATATAATGCGAAATAAGACGAAAATGTGTAAGAATTAACCGAAAGCCTAGACATATTTACAACGTACTCTTACTACGAACAGTGGCGGCTTTAGGGGGGTCGACCGGGGCGGCCGCCCAGGGCGCTAGTTCCTAAAGGGCCTTTCTTTAACCAGGACTAGGGCGCCTAGGACGCCACATAGCCAAATAACTCGCCCAGGGCGCTTCTATGATTAAGGCCGGCCCTGACTACGAACAGCCCTGCGCTTCCGGAATCCATCTGCCTATGGCGAACTTACCCATGTCTTAAGTCCAACATTTTGACGACGCGTTTGGCGCAGACACCTGTCTATGAGCTGGCGGTCCCGGGTTCGAATCCCGGCCAGGGCAAATATTTGTGTGATGAACTCGAATATTTGTGCTTGGGTCATGGTTATTCTATGTATTTAAGTATATGTTTATCTATATAAGTACGTATATCGTCGTCTAGTACCGCTAAGGGTACAAGCCTTCTTGAGCGTAATTTGGGACTATATTGGGACTAAATAGGTCGATTTGTGTGAGGTTGTCCGACATTTATTTATTTATTTAACATTACATATTTTTTATCTGAAACCGGCACATCCTATACCTCATCCAAGATGGCCGCAAACCTTTTCATTAAATAGCCAATTTGACACCCGCAAATTGGTCCGCTAATGTGTTCTCCTTCTAATTTGTTACTCCTGATCAGCTTCCGAAGGTCAACCTCATTGTATTCCCAACACGCCTACAGTACACACCCACTTACGCAATATTATTTCATATTATATGTATATTATACTACAGTGCGTTTTTCGATTCTGTAGAGTAAGTCCCAGGATTTTCAGTTTTACAATGTCTATATGGATTATTACCTAAAGTACAATTAAAATTAATTACAAAGTGCCTATATACTACATATTATTCTGAATATATTCAATACCAATATGAAATGAAAACGCATCAATAGAGAAGTCGATGAAATGTCATTTTAATAAATATGGTTAATAATAGTTGTTGTGGAAGCACTAAAGTAATTGCAAATGATAAAGATATATTTTGAATAAATACCACTGCTACCTACGTTAATAATAAGTTCACTTTTGATATAAATTTTGCCATTCTTTTACTTGGTGATTTCAAAATAAAAACATATAAAAAAAAAAACAAGTTTATTTTGGGATGTTAGATTGGTTTTAGTCATGGGACAAAAACAATTAGGCTAACAATAATTAAAAGAGGGAAACTCGATAAAAAATATTTGATATATCCCGAAGATATTAGAATGGGTCGACATTAAGAGATTTTTTAAATATTAAAAATGCTGCCGGTAAAAATAATATTTTATAAGTTTCGCGGAATAACAAGTTATAATTATTTTTGGCTGTCATGTCACATTATTTCCGTTTTCTGTGCACTTAATTTACACCACACCTCCGTGTCAACAGTTCCACTCACGATGTTATTGTATATCGAGCAAACACGGGGACATTTCGAGTCGTGACATTAAAATAAACACTTGGGTGACATGATACGTAACTTTGAACGAATAAACAGGTAAGGTTGCAAATAATTTGCTATAATAATAGGAAATACTACTATCCGATTTGTAGTTCACATTTAGTTTTAGCTCGAAAGATACCAATTACGAGCTTCTCCATGCGGTTTCGATCGTGTAAACTTTCAACTCTTGTTTAGCTCTCTAATGAAACAATATATCCTTATAAATCGTAGCCTATGTCTCATCCTATTCTGATAAACTCAAGCTCTAATAGTGGCTCTGTGAGCTGTAGACCTCACGAGTTTGTTTAAAATTGCAGAAATTTGTATCTTTTTTCGGTTTCCACCCCCATATACCCGGTATTTTTTTTTACTAAATCGATAATAACAATTTTTTATACTTACTTATCGAACCTATAGTCACAAAATTTGTTGAAAATCGTTTGAGAAATGCGACTGTCATGTATTTTTGTTGTTCTGGTGGCAATAAATATTTTTTTATTTATTTATTTACTTAGGCGATAAAAGCCGGAAAACATCAATTTTGGGCCAAGCTGAAATGTAGCGCTTTGCTCAATCGAAATGCAGCTTTTCTTTGCACACACGGACAGACTAACCGATTGAGGAAAGGAGGAAGAAAACCGTGACTATAACGAGGGTGACTTTCGATCATCGCGGAACTGGTGCCACCGCCATAGCACCTGAAATCACGCGCGTCATCGGAAATAGTGTGAGTAGTTTCATCACGATACCCTCTGCCCAGCCCTAACAGAAGAAGCCTAGATACACCCTAATAGTGTTATAGATAGCACCGCTTAGCTGAGGTTCCTCGAGGACCTAGCACGCGCCAGCCATCACTCTTCATCAGCCACTTGCATTGGCCACGCGTCTGCAAGTGCATGATGACTTGATGAGCCCATTACGGGGGCGATATAGCCCTGACATAGTGACGTATACGCCACTGCAATTTATATGAAGTTGCGATCTTTTGGATTACACATAGAAATCGCGCAAATGAAACACTCAGGATATTTTATTTTATATGCGATTGTATGTTATTTTGCGGATATTGCGTAAGACCGTGTATTGTTCAATAGTGAATAAACATAACTATTATTAAGTATGCAAACCTGAAATTAATATGAATGAGGATCTACGGTAACCCAGATACTTACCTACTATTAAATCCCAATTCCAAATATATAATCCAATCAAAGACAAAAAGAGTGAATCTAAAACCAAATGACATACTTGAAAAACACTAAACTTGTTACTGGGTGGTTGTTGCCTGCGGCTTCGCTCGCGTAAAATGATGTTCATAATATTTTTATCGCTAAAGGGCTTTTCCAGTTAATCCTCGGTACCTAGTAGAAAAAATGTTGACAAGATAGTTACGATAGGGAAAAAAGATGAAATGAGAAACAAAATGAAGAAGTAAAGAACCATCGATTTATCTCTCTCTCTACTAATCTAATTTTTGAAGGAGTTTAGGAGTGTTATTTAATAAAAACTGTTGAACGAATGTGGAAGAAACTTGGCATACCTACTTCAGTTTATGTTTTAAGCCAGGGATTAGATATTTGTGTCACTGAAATATTTTTAAGTGCGGAAAACGGCGCAATTTAGTTTCTTCTTATCTATTTAACAACTGATCTAAATCATCTAAAACAAAAACATTCACCTCTTAATTAACCATTTTAGTGTATGAATTTCTAAGATGGCTTAAACTTGATTTCTCAGGTTTACTTATGTCTATTCTATAGGTACACAAAATAGCAATCCGCGCATCACACTCATACAGGGCCGCAAAAAAGACTTAATATGTTTATTATATGAAGCCACAGAAAGTTCCATCAAGTTTATTTAAGAATGAGAGGGAAAGTCTGACGTTTTCAACTTTGCCTGGACTAGTCCAGTTTTTAGTTGAGGTATTTAATTCACACTTGTCAAAATCGTGTGTTAAAAAGTTATCATATGCCGTAAACATAATACTTAGCTTAGGGACGTAATAAGTTTAATATTTTAACACCATGTCATGCAATGTCATGCCTAAATTGTTCTTTCACTGCCTAAAATCTTCTAGAATAAATCTCCGTCTCGCCCAAACCCCCAATAAAAACGAAAACTGTTGACTTTGACGCGCTCATGTCGAACGGCTCAAGATAAATATTTTATTAATATTACCTAACATATTAAAACTAAGCCCTAAGCTCTCAAATGTTACGTTTTATCAAGAAAGTAATTCATATTTAGTGTTATTGTTTAATCTTACCACAATGTCATGTCAACTTTTACGTAACTCCACTTGCAGCTACGTAAGTTGTGTTGTGTCAATTTGCTAATGTGGTTCGATAATTTTGAAATTGATTCGTAAACGTAGGTCAAATGGCATACGAAATCAAAAGAACCACCGACTATTTGACTTTAAAAAAACTCCTTGCCATAATGGAGTTATTAAAGAAATAATTGACAGTCATTTTAGAAGGTTTACCGTTTGAGATTCTTCTAATCGTGTTTCCCTCTATTAGACTTGTATCATATCATAACCCTTTTTACGGCGCCTTAGTCGGGCTGACCGCGTCCTACTTACAGAGTTAATATATTTTATTCGTTTGTCTAACAAAAACGTGGTATAATATTACATGGTACCTATAACTTAAATAAATAAATGCCATAAGCTTAGGTTAGTTTAAATGCCTAATATCAAAGCCAAAAGCGTACTATTACTTTTTATATGTCATTCGCGTAGTGGAAACGTCTCAAGAAGCGATTAATCAAGATTACCTAGACACGTATCAGTGTTTGCGGATTTTTGTGGATTTGCTAGATTAAGGCGCATCCAGACGTGTTTACCTTTTTGTTTGTGAGCCTTGGAAAGTGACACTTTGGGCAATTAGCCTTCCAAAGCATGTTCATAAAAGATGTGAGAAATGCCGTCATTTTCAACGTATCGAGATTATAATTTAGGGTTAGCTTTAGCTCGGTTGATAATTGCTCATGTTGACGCGATAATGATGTTAAAGTAATACTGTTTTAAAGTATGCCAACGTTTACGATGTCGGCTGTACAAGTATACAGTGCACTTTGTGAATGATGAATAAAAATCAAGTTCAGTTTGCCATCGTATGACGAATACGGAACGTCAGATATAAATTCTCAATCTTCACCCAATTTGGTTTACTCATTAATTACTAGCTTTTGCCCGCGACTACGTACGCGTGGAACTTGATAAAAGGGATTATTAAAAGCGCCTAAGCAAATGTACGAGTAAGAACAATTGTGCTTTTGGTCTAATAATTACATTTCCTACAGGGTCACCGCACCCCAACAGAAATGTTCACTCACTTTTCAATCTTTTTAGGTATAATTTCCAGGATGAAAACTATCTTATGTCCTTCCTCGGATCGTAAACTATTTCTATGCCAAATTTCGTCAGAATCGATTCTGTGGTTTAAGCGTAAAGAGGTAACAGACAGACAGACACACTTTCGCATTTATAATAGGGTACAATTTAAATGCTCACCAAAATGGCTTTTATACCCCCAAAACTAAATACCAAATAAATTGAATTGCCTCCATTTAATATAAATTCACTCTATACAGTGCTCCCCAAATTAAATTATTTTGTATACCAAACTCGATATACATTACACCAGAATAATTTTATGTTGAGTCAGAATATCTTTTTGCTTCCCAAAATGGATTTTTTGCTAACCAAATATTGTTTTCATAAAACATCAAAATGATTTCCAAAAAATATCTTTTTGCTTCCCAAAATGGATGTTTTGCTCACCAAAATGGATGTTTTGCTCACCAAATATTGTTTTCATAAATTAGTGTTTCAGCTAGGTAACCATCTAATCCTGATCACCTTTCAGAGCAGATCCGACTCGGCCGGGTTAGGTTAGGTTAGTTTTTTTTTTTTATATCCCTAAAAAACGCTCCATAATGTGCGGTAGTCATTATTAGCTATGCTATATCAATTTGAAATTTTCTCCATACAAATCGTTTTATTTTTCGATATTTTCCGAATTTGACCGAATTTTCGGACAAGATTTCAGATTCATATTTTTGAGCCCCGAGAGCCCCCCGATACCGAGTTTTAGCCGCCTAGCACCAATTTGAAATTTTGGTGAAAAAAGCCATTTTGGTGAGCATTTAGTTTTTTGCCTCAGCAAAAATGACTAAAATGGAAGTAATAATATAAAATATTGGTGACATCCATTTAACAGTAATTTAGATTATTTGGTCAGAAATTAACTTTTTAGGTGTGCATATATTTTTATAGGATGTAAGAAAAAGAATTATTTGCTTTATTTATAGAATAGTTTGGGGTACACTATTTGGTGAGCATTCATCCGTTTTGGTGAGCATTAAGAATTTATTGGTAGTAATTTATCAATATATTTGGTAGGCGTTTAAACCCAAGCCTTTATAATATTATATAGTTATATATAGTTATAGTATATATAGTAATATAGTAATAATATAGTAATATAGTAATATAGTAACATAGTAATATAGTAATATAGTACATAAAGTATATAGTATGGATTAACTTATGATATGATGTGCAAAAAATCTTGGTCCCTTTAATACATACCTACTATTAAAGAAAGTCCCACACCGCGTTTGTCTGTTTTTATGTTTGCGATAATCTCAAAAGTACTGAACGGAGTTTAAGAGGTTTTCATTTATCAACAGAGGGGTTCCTTAATTTTTAGAGTTCATATTAAGCCGTAATAAACAATACGGTATTTCACTATAGTTGAAATTAATTATGTCATTGAAACCACTAAACATACATAATAACATACATACGGAACCAAAATAAACTACCACAAACATTTGAACATTTTACTATTTTTAATTGGACAAAAACTAAAAAGAAGACGTGTTTTGATTACAGATTTTTGTGACGTCACAAACCGGTATCTATGAAGATACCGGTTTACGACGTCACAAAAATTTGAAAACTTCATACGAACAAATCGTTATTGACATTTCATAAAGAGAAGCTAATTTGAGCTGTCATCAAATAACGTATTGTGTACTTAGATGTAAAAATATGGTAAGTATAGGTATGTGAAATTCTATTAGTATTTTAATTTTGAAGTTTTATTTGTCCTCGAAGTTTCGAATTAGAAAGACAGCGACATAGCAAAGTGACGACATCATGAAATAAGTATATACCTACAAAGGTTTAAAAACATATTGACCAGAATGGATTGAGTTTTGGAAAACGAGTATTTTATAATTTTATTCACCCCCATTATTTTGTCAATACAGACACCAACTTATCATTTAAGTAGGTATTCACGTAGAAGTAAATATAATTAATAAAAAAATGCAATGATTAATACATAATTAAAAGTAAATATGCTTATTACTGCAAATTTTTCATGTATAAACAATCATATTTTCCTTCATTTATCCGGGTTTCTGTTATTTACGCATTATCAAGTAGGTACACAACTATGTCTACCTACTTGATAATGTGCACTAGTGCACTAGCACTACATTATAAGCTAACCGAGACATACCTTGTCAGTGATTAATTTAAAACAAAAGTGGCACAAAGTTGGTCAACAACGATAATGTCTCCCTTATCACTATTTACGTCTCCGTCGCATTTCTGTAGCTTTTCACGTGTTTCCAATACATCACAAAAACTGACCGACACTGAATATTCCAGAAAAAAATATTAACAGAACAAAACACGCGCGATACCGGATTGCGAATAAAATATTTAAAAACTATTTCGATTGGTAAGTAAAGACATTTATCTAAGTTTCGCTGATTAGATAGCATTCAAGGATTGTGATTCAGGTTCTCACCGGTACAAATACCACCAACAGGTATGACAAGTAAAGGGCTGATAAGTAATTAATAAACCGTTGATAACTGACCTGGCTTGTACTAGCCTAATTGATATTGGCCCTCATAAATTCAGATCAATTCAACTAGAAGTGGGTGAAAATGGAGTTTCGAAATGAGAACTAGACTAAAGAAACGGAAACTTGACTATGTTATGAATGGGAAAATGACAGTTAGTATGACCCTTTGATGTAAAGTGTAGGGATAGATTGAAATGCATATATTGTTGGAGATGCGCTGTTTTCGAAACATATGTGCAGGTATGTGTTTTCCGGTGAGAAAGAGCTGCAGATAACTACTTATGATCTATATAAATACTTGCAAGTATGTCGATGCATTATAATCACAAATTTAATCCACCAATAAGCAGTGACACTATGTTCTTAGTACGTTTAGCTCTTCGTGCTAAATGTCTAAATGCACTGTCATGCAGACGAAGTGACGTGATATTTGTTTCTAATGTGTTATCTTTCTTAGAAAAACTCGTTTGTATGTTTAAACATTTGTCCAGTGACACAAATGTAGAAGGGGAATTTTGGCCTTACAATGTTATAAGTATTAAAGATAGGTATAGGTAGTATTAGATTAACTAAGGACTTGGTATTTTGGCGCCCGTTTTATCTTTCATTTCGTCTAAGCTAGTTACTATAAAATCTGAATTCAAAGTAGGTGACATATATAGTTTTGTCTCTGGCCAAAGAAATAAAGCCCTTCTTCAAATTCGTCAAGTCTCATCTTTCCGAAGTTGTACGTGTTACATCTTGAGAGAAGGGCAAAGGAGGAATTTGTTTTCGTTTTATAAAATAGTATCAATTTCCCTTTCGACGATATATGTATTTTTGCGTATTTATTATATTATATAGTTTATTATTTGGCTGATCCGAATGCATATGCATATGGATGGGTGTTCATTATTTAGGTGATACATAACATATTACTTACCATAATCCTGTCTTATTATTCATACATAACTCTTAGGCGGCCTGTTCACAGAAGCGAAGCGGAGCGAAAAAATGAACCAATCAGGTTGTATCTTTGTGAAGCCCAAAAGAAGTGCATTTAAATCTGAGGAATGTGATTGGTCCATTTTAAGCATCTCCGCTCTGCTTCTGTGAACCGGTTGCCTTACACTTACAATATTATTATATTACTAGTTAACAGCATGGTCATCCGGCTATCACTAACTGATCACCTATAATTATAATACATATACAAAAGTGAATCTTTTTATACCCAACTAGAAGGTACCCGCAACTTCGTCTGCGTATTTTTTTTTACCTTAGACGGATAAAAAGTACCCTGTAACCATCTTAGGATGTCCAGCTATCCCTGTACCAGAATTGGTTGAAATCCGGCCGGCCGTTTCGGCGTGATGCGAGGACAATGGAAATTATGAAAACAGATGACGCTATTGGCACGGCGCCGCGCACCCATATAAAACAAATGACGATCTTGCATCATGACCCCTCTCCATAGAAAAATGATTTTCATTACAAATCCAGAAGAATCTAGAATGAGCTATGCGGCCTGTGCGTTGACTAGTTTCAACAGTTGCAAATCTTACCTGCATGTATCCTGTCTATACACAGTACTCTGTCCAATTGAACTGCTGTACGTCGGTATCCTGTGCAAACTGCTCGATGCGTGCAACGTTATCGGTGGCCTCAGAAACCCGCTTCCCCTAAACCCAGCCCCAAGCATTGGGGACTCAACCATCGAGCTGTCATACGCGCTGGTTGTATCTGTCTCTTCCTCAATAACTCCAGGTTTGTAGAAGATCTTCCCTGATGATAAAGTTGGCTTGAATTTCTCCTTCTGGTCCTCCGTTCTAATCTCCATCTCGAAACTTGGCTCCGTCATGGCAAAATCTGAATTTGTCACAATATCGTCCTTTCACTTGCACGGTGAGTATTGATTATGTAGCGAGAGTTCATTGTGTTGGGTTTTGGGTTTTCTGGTTAGTAGGACTGGCCCTGAAAAGAAAAAGATGGTTGCATTTAAATCTGTTTTAGGGAATTCATATTATAACAATAAACCATGACTTTTTTGATGCTTTGTAACGCCTTCATACACGTTTTATAGCGAAGTTTAAAGCACTTTAAAGTAGCATTCCTATAACTCGTTTCGTTCAAAATCAATCGTTCTAAATGCGTTCGCAATGTTGTATAATATCCGGCGTTGATAAAGTGTGACATGAACTGCATAAGATATTGACCGGGGTGTGGTATCTCGCCACGTGCATTTGTGCAGCACGCAGTAACTACTAATAATATTAAATACTTATTTACGAGTATAAACATAACCACAATATTTTATTATAACGGTTCGTACCAAATTCGCAGCGCCATCTCTTAACGAGTAGCGTAACTTTACACTTAATTAGATATTATGTATATGTAAACATGAAAACGTGAAACGAGACAACAGTTGGGTATCTGTATTTTACCTTAACGTTGAATAAATACGGTCGTATAGTACTGGGTATTTAGATTCGTTATTTATACAGATTCTGAATAACAATTTAACCCCATTTTGAAAAAAAAAGACAGACATGTATTCGTTTCGCACGGCAGTTAGATTCCTTAGACCTGTTGAAGTTTTATCATGTTGTGGTATTTAGGAAGATTGTCCCGTTTTGACACATCCATCCTCTCGCTCCACATAGGATGCGGCTATCGCCATACTTTAACCTGTTAACGCCCCGACGGATGTCTTGATGGCCACCCACGTATCTGCGATATTGCGGAAAACCTTGTAAAAATTTATGCCGTTTCAGCAAATGGTATAAAATTGAGGAAGAATTTGTGTCGGCGCTGTGTAGGTGATACCCAGTAGATAGTCTAGTGGTCAGTAGATTATCAGTTAGTAAAAATACATTATGGTTTATCGTGAATTACAAATACTAGTACTTAGGTAACGTCAGATGCCTAGTTAAAAAGCGCTTAAGATCTAATTTGTACTAATAATATTTAAAAAGTTAAATGAATTTGAATATTTTTTCGTTACGTTAATGTGTTTGTTTTTGGATAGTTATGTTTTTCACAAAAACGCGTTTTATTGCACTCGTATTTTTTAATAGACTTTTGAAAACTTTTAACGTAATTAGAGACATTTAAAGCAACATGTTATGTTAGGCTGAATTTTATTTATCTGGATCTTGATGATTTACTCAGTGCTTTCTAGGTTTAGGTATAATACCTAAGAGAGTCAATATTTTTTATTTTCACTCTGCCGAGCTAGCATAACTACACATTACGCACTCTCTCGCGCGACTCTTAAGTATCTCGCGCTAGAGAGAGTCGCTTGTCACAGTTGTGCTCGCGCGAGATATACTGCCTATCTCTTTCTGTACAGAGCTGTCAGAGAGTGACGGGGGATGCTATGTCGCCCGCCATAAGTCGCGAACCATAGTTATGCAAGACGGGCTGGATGCAACATCACCCGCTTCTCTTTCACTATACTGAATAGAAAGGGAGAGACGACATTTGCCGCAGAGTGATACAGAAGTACGCGATAATGCCGAGGTATTTAATTGATTAGCACCACTAACTTAGCGAACAATTGTAATTACTTAATAAATGTTTATTAATCATACGCGCCGCTCTATTCTATGTGCTTGATTAAATTACCAAGCTTTCATTCTCGCGCTTTGCTTCCACAGGGTTTCAGTTAAATATGTATAAGAACACACTAAAAAAATACTATTTAAATGCTAATAAGTACAAATACCTATCTATGCAATGCTTGTGAGCGGTGCGAAACATTCGCGTCACGTTTAGAGATGTGCCGTTTCTGGAAATTTCCGGAAACTTTCCTCTTTTCCCATACAAAATGAGGATATTTCCGAAAAATTTCCCCTTTTTCCATACAAAATGAGGAAACTTTCCGGAAAATTTCGGAACCGGCCCATTATACTAGTCATGTTTAAACCTCCAACAGGCATCTGTAACGCGTCTTAACTTTTAAATTATTTGTGTTAACTTAAATAAATGAAAAAAAAGATAATTAGGGGGCACCTACATTATCAAAAACGCCTTTGTGCAAAATTTCATAATCATACCGTGTAATTCTAGTGTGGTACAAATTAGGTACGACGTTATCTAGTCCTTATCCATTTTTACCATATGTATGTATGTAACATGTAAATAACATTGTGCAGTATTCAGCTATGGTTATAAACATGTCCATAATAATTACACATTTGTATAGGATATGTGTAAATTGTTATTACAGCCAGTTTTTTGTGATACTTATAGTCGTAAATGGTGTCACATTATTATACATTATACTTTAACTACAGATACTCTGCGAAGAGGCATTCGAACAATCCGACCAGCGAGGCTAGCATTATTGGCGCGACTTCACTTGTCGTGCGACTCTGCGTCGCCCTGTCTCGATCGCACACTATGGAAAGGAAAGCAACAGGTAGATTTGTCGCACGACGAAGAGTCGCGTGTCACAGTTATGATAGACGTACAGGGTGACTATTTTTAACCGATTTCAAAAAAGGAGGGGGTTCTCAATTCGTTATTTTATTTTTTATTTTTAATGTTTGTTACCACAGAACTCCGTGATTTATGAGTCGATTTTAAAAATTATTTTTTGGTCCGTCGGAGCCAGTCGGTGCCAAACCTCACGTAAACTATAATATATAAATATTATAATTGAGTGGTTTATCACCGACTCCAAAAGATGATTCAAATGTAATCTGTACCTACTTGAACGGGTTATTTTTGGCTTTTTAGTTTTATTGAAGTCGGTTCTTTTTTGTTAGAAAATGTTTAGTGTTATTACATAAGGTACTCGTATCCTTACCACTTTGATGAAAAAGTAACTCAAATGATGAAAACGAAGATGTTCACGGATAACATTTCTAATAGCACAGATGATATCTTAAAAGAGCACGGAGATATTTCAATATTCACAACTGTCCGAGGCACAACTATATGTACAGTGTACAGCTTGCACATCAAACCATACTGTAGGTACTTTATCAGTTTTGCCTAAGTCCTACAACCTAATCAGTTCGCCTAGAATCAGTACAACTGAACTGATACACATAGCTTTTAACAAGCTATTAAACCGTGCATGTCATGTGCAATTGCATAATTACAAATGCACGAAGGTGACCAATGAAAAGTGTGACGTCACATACCTGCGCCTGAGTGGCGAAGGCCGGCTCAATTACTAGTGTCCAGTAATTAGTAATGAGCGTGTGACCTTAGTTTTGAGGTTCGGGTTCATCTTGCTATGTGGAGCAAGGGTGATGCCTATCTTCGCGATTCGTATACTTTGTATTTGCCTGTCAGAAAGAGGGTAGGTATGTTTGAATTTTCTATAAAAAGTCTCGAGGGCTACAGCTCACACAGCTACTAGTTATAATAGATATACAGGGAAAAATTTAAGCGCCTTCATTTCTTTCTTAAAACCTTTACAACCTTAGTATATGCAGGCATGATTCTTTATAGAGAAACGAACTATAGTATCTCAGCAGAGAGTACAGTTATTATATAGTACCTAGCGTGGACCTTTATGGTATTGAGCAGAGAAACGGGCGAGCATGTCATTCTATAGTTAGCTAACTCGGAAGTAGCGGAGTTAGAGATGCGCAAATCATGTCACTCAAATGAAGGAGAACGAATCTGTTTTTAGCTTTCGAGAGAAACGAACTATAGTATCTCAGCAGAGAGTACAGTTATTATATAGTACCTAGCGTGGACCTTTATGGTATTTAGTAGAGAAACGGGCGAGCGTGTCATTCTATAGTAAGCTGACTCGGAAGTAATAGCGGAGTTAGAGATGCGCAAATCATGTCACTCAAATGAAGGAGAACGATTCATGTTTTTAGCTTTCATGATATCACGGTGCTCGTGAGGAATCCAAATAACTTCAGCAGCGCATTCCTGAGTATGTGTAGAAAATAAAATGTCGTATAAAGTAAGCCGAAATCTGCTTAGTTTTCGAGATATTAGCATTTTTTGTTTTAAAACATCTCCAGTGTAACTCATCTTTATCATTGCAATGTTGCGAGACCGTGACATTATCTCTAACTGACGTTGACTATTCAAATACGTTCCTGTCATTATCATTGTCAGTTTTATGATAATATTTTTCCAAAACTGTTAAGAATCGAGAAATTTTGTAGAATCTAATATTTCCATTGCAACTTAAGATCGTTAGCTGCAAATAAGCGGCGATTGTGATTTTTTAATTGAAAAACTAAATATTTGTTTGCACTTACAATGCCAAAAATACCTTCCCGCCAGACCACGTCGCAGATATTATTTTTACATTGGTCTGGTATGGTAAAATATGGTATACTCAAAACCAATTAATACAAGTGAAGAATTGATGCACAGAATCACGGAAGCCGTGCAGGACTTGAAAAATTGGCCTACTCAATTAAACAGCCAAATGCGCACACGGTTAAAATTGTGCATTGAAAAAGACGGATCTCACTTTGAAAATTTTTTACCTTGAAGGATGTGACATATCGTCGGGGATAATGCAATACCGCGTAAGTAACAAGTGTAGATACGAATCAATATTCAAACAAATGTTAAGTAATTTATTGAAATGCGAACTTTATCGACAGCTGTTATTTACGCGGTATTGCACTATCCCCGACGGTATTTTTTATTTCAAATAATACTTGGTTGTATTTCAAATGTATTAAAAACTTGAGAAATTGTCATTCTATTTACTTTATTTCATAAAATGTGTTACTCTTATCCATGAAGCTTTTATGTAAGATAACAGGAGTGTACAGTCAACCAATTTGATTCCTAATCACACAAATAAATGCCCTTTCTATTCTAGGATTCGAACTTAGGACCATCGGCTTCATATGCAGGGTTACTACCCATTAGGCCAAACCAGTCTTCAAATATTTTACTAAACCCAGGCAGGATTAGGCAAAATAAAAATCTTCGTTAACTATGCAAATGCTTTAATAACTAGAATAACAATTGAATTGAAATACAATAACTTAAACTTTAATAACGAGTAAATGCATCACATCGCTTTTTATCACTTTTAGAAGTCGCGTCTGCAATGACCCAACTTACTCCGTGCAAATGTCTGTACGTCTTCAATGACTCCCAAACTTGTTGGCAATGTTGTTAGAGCAGCCCGTGACCTCTCATTTGCGTTTTGCCACATTTGACACATTAGGCCCAAAACAATTTGTTACAGTTGCTGCCTTGTGTATAGAGCAGTTATCATGGACGAAATAAAATTGAGACACCTCATCTTGCGGATAGAAGTTTCGCACAGTGGGCAGCATGACTTCTTCCAAAATATTCCGATCTGAACTAGAATCCACAAAATCTTTTTCAGTTTTTACACCACCCTTGTGATATTTTGCACCGTGGAGTACTCAAAAACATATTTTTCTTCAGCTGTTATAAAGGTTGACTGCGTGAGCTAGACACCGCAATTTATTCGATGGCTAATGTAATTATTATTTGTAATAATGAGATTAAATACGTAACACCGTTAAAATCAATCACAACAATGACTTGTCATATGACTGGAGTCATTGTCAAAAGTAGTTATAATAGAAGCGAGTCGAAGGGTATTTCTTAGTGGCCATAATCATAATCCATGGAGTTTAATAGCAAAGTTATTAAAAGAGAGTGTAGAGCAGCCATTAGATAAATCATAAGATTCATGAGTAAGGAGTTTAGATCGCATATTTAAGTAAAGCCTGTTTTGAAAAAAGCATTGCCCAGCAAGAACATTTCTTTATGACATTGACTCCCCTTTTAGTGAAAAGAGAAAACAATAACAAACGTTGCCAGCTTGTTCTAAGGCATTGTTTTACTGGTGAAGTAAAGGTAATTTATTTATTATGTATGAAAATATAAAAAAAGTTAAAAATCATATTTCGACATAGGTTCATATAACATTTTTTACTCCATACGACCTCAGGAATCCGCTGTTAAAAGCATTTGGATTCCTCAGAAGCACTGTATATCACTTATTTTGTTCAGTGGATCTGTAGACTCAAACTGCTCCATCATATCAATTCAAAGGGCGGACAGTAGATGCAATTAAGGTGACGAAAGCATAACATGGATAAGTCTTATTA
Organism: Apotomis capreana; assembly: GCA_947623375.1. Taxonomy (NCBI): domain Eukaryota; kingdom Metazoa; phylum Arthropoda; class Insecta; order Lepidoptera; family Tortricidae; genus Apotomis; species Apotomis capreana. Next base: position 17,606,014 of record OX392507.1, on the reverse strand, counting down.
AATTTCGAGTAACATTTATGTATGCAGTTTTTGTAGTCATATCCATTATTAAGTATATCGTTTGACATGATTTTGACGTATATTGCATCCACTGTCCGCCCTTTGCATATCATCATCATACCCCGGGGTCTTCGGTGCACGAATAATTTGACACTAGGCCGACAGGAGGCGTCAAATCATTGCTGCACCGAAAATCTCGGAGTATGATCATATTGATCATACTCATTTCGTTCATGTCTTTCATTGCGTTCAGTGTTTCATTTGAATAATGCGTCGTAAGAAGTATTAAGAAAGCATGCAAAATTAATAGTAATGATTGGAAAAATGTGACTTATCTCAAAAAAAATAGTGCGTGGAGGCTCTCCGCGCGGAAGAAGTGAAACTTCGTAATGTGGAAATGAAATTAGGAAGGGGTAGAAATTGTAATTTCAAAAGAGAAAACCTAACAATCAATTGATTCACAAGAGACGTACCTTGACATAACCTTAAATCCGTCGCATTGTCCGTGGGATTGTTGCGTTGAACGTTTAACAACAGTGCTTTCCTACCCCCTCCACGCGGGTAGCGTTAAACGTTTAACGTTAAACGTTTAACGCAACCTTGTTGGAAGTCGCATTAGAAGTTTCACTTCAAAAACCGGCGAGTTAAATGATTTGACGTCGTTGATTTCTTTTAAGTATAACTTTAGAACGTCAAATAGCATTATTCAGTTCAGTTCATATTGAGTGGTGAGTGGTTGCGAACGAAAGATATACTGATATAGTGAGTTGGTTTATCCTTCAGTGATTGAGTGAGTTACTGAGATGGATGAGAAGATATACTTCATATGAATCACTCACTCGTGAACGACACACCTCTAAGCAGAGTAGGTTATACGGTGGCGATCTAGGCGTTACCTAAGTACCAGTTTTAAGGTCTACGTAAGTGAATTAAGGATATAGGTACGTTCAGTATGACGCATTAGAAGACGTATTCCAGTGAAGAATAAGGATATGGAAATAACAATTCAACGTATGGCTTTTGCAATCTAGCTGCTAAAACAAATAACAAGGGTCATTATTCTGGTGTTTGTTCCACGTCACTTTCGTGGAGACCTTGGTGTCGATATGCATGTAGATTTTAGAGGGGCTCCAAACTGTTCACTTAGAAACTCCTTCACGGGACTAGTAGGGGAAAAATCTGCGATCTCTAAAAGCCACAAAAATGTACCTAGGCACATTGAAAAAAAACGTGTCCACAAAAATGAGGCGAGTGAAACGCTTGAATAATTATCCTTTAGTTAAAGTACTACTGACTTCTTTAGGTTTTTAACGCTTAGGTGCAATAAGTATCAAAAAAACGATACTACTGAAATAACACATTGTCGAGATCAACTGAAAGTCAATCGAGACTTTGTCAAACTGAGTCACAAAGTCCTAATTGACATGGTATTGATTTTTATTTCAGTCATTTCTAAAATAAAATTTAGTATCATTTTTGTATCTTTTAAGGGTTAAGAAACTATCATCAGATATTGGGTCGAGTGCACACGCATTTTAGATAATTTTAAAGAATTTATTTTCAACTATCTAGCAAATCAATATACTTTAAAATGTCTACCTACTCAGTGCAAAACAATGAATAATTTAAACATAGAATAACCAAAAACAAACCTACCTCGACGCAACGCACAAAAACAGAACTGCGACGACTTTGTTTCGTAACTACGTTTTTATCTCTCAATCGAAACGTCATGACCATCCTATTATTCAATTAATTAACAGGAAACTATGAAAACCATAAAACAAGAGAAAGTGACGTAACAATTTGATTATTATCAGTTCATATTATTTCTACGAATTTGTCAACAGATTGCGTTTAAATAAAACGATTTAAACGGATCATATTGCGTATATTAATTATTTGAGCCTCGCTGACGTTTCGGTAACTTTCTAGTTACCATTATCAAAGGTTGACTAGGAAAAACACAATTTTTCTCTGTCAAAGCTACATTTTTATGCAAACTACACCCCAGGCCAAAAGTATGGAAACAAAGTTTATTCTTTGAATATTTAAAGTTTCCAATAATTATTCCTTGTGTAAATGTTAACCAGGACCAAAATGTTAGTATCCCAAACTTGTGTTCTGAGTACACTTTTGTATGGAGCTGAAACCTGGACGTCGTATGCGAAGCAAGAAAACTCAATAATTTACACATGCGCTGCCTCCGGAATATTTTAGACATCAGTTGGCGAGACAGGATCACTCTAGAGAGAGTGCTTCAAGTTGCGCAGCTTCCCAGCATTACCGCAATGCTTAAACAGCGTAGACTGCGATGGCTGGGGCATGTGCACCGTATGGATGCCACTCGCTTGCCAAGACGCACCGGGCACCCCGTTGAGCGAAGTTTCTTTTGCGAAGAGAAGAGTGGGGAGTCCCATGTTACGTTTTAAGGACTGCACAAAGCGCGACATGCTTGCATTTGGCATCAGCCCTGCTAATTGGGAAACTTTGGCTAACGAGCGTAGCAAATGGAGATCGTCTCTTGCCGAAGGCTGTAAAGCTCATGACGGAAGTTGGTTTCGGGCTCTGGCTGCGAAACGTGAGAGGAGACACAAACATGAGACGAGGGTCACTTCACCAACTCAATCATCAAACGACCCCCTAATGAGATGTCAATCTTGCGGACGTCACTGTCGCTCCCGCATCAGACTGTATAGTCATTTCAAACACTGCCACAAAAACGCTGCATAAAATCATGTATACTTACCTAACAACGGAACAACGTGCATGACGTCGTTTTTTATTGCCTTTCTCCAAAATGTTGCACTAGCAATTTTTGGCGGAATTTGCGTTATTGACTTTTAAAATCTTTATAATCATTTTTATATTGTGATTTTGTAAGTTTCGTAAGGAAATCACAGGTTTGTATATATATAGTAATATAAGCTTGAATTAAATGAATGAAATGAATTAAAAAAACTTGCATTTATAAAATATTCACTCATTCATTTTTTACAATAACTTGAACTTTGACGTGACTATGTCGTGAGGTTGCGTCGGTCACACGAGTCCGTATTTGTCATGTAGAACTTGTATTTCAAGTTCTTATAGGTACCTACCTCCTTACAACTTTATTATCATGTGTGAAGATGTAATAAATCTGTATTGCAACGATAAAGATATATTGTTGAGATATGCATTATGCGCGAAAACGGGTGCATTTTGATAAAGAATATGACTAACAGTCTTAAGGTACCTGTATTAAAGTTTCAATACATGCATTAAAGTTTGAAGAAATATCCTCTAACTCTTAACCATTAAGGAGTTGTGCCTTCCATCATCAGCTCAGCATGATGAGATAATGACTACCATATGCAAATACTGAAATAGCTTTAGAAAATATTTATAAACATTATGAGTGCCTATAAAATTAGAGGGTTGCCCTCGATTTCCCTAGGATCCCATCATCAGATCCCAACTCGATTATAATGGGACCACCGCAGAAGTATACTTCTTTTTGAAAAAAATAATTTTTAAAATCGGTCCACAATTGGCGGAGTAATCGGTGCACATACATAAAAAAATATATACAGTCGAACTTATATAACCTCCTTTTTTGGAAGTCGGTTAAAAATGATGTTTCAGTATGCTCTTTTTTTTGGACATAACTTGAACTGTATAACTGGCTCCCAGTGAGTGAGAATATCTCCTCCCCACATACAGGATCCCTGTATCCGCGTCATGTACATGTAGGTAGGTAGCTTTATATTTATATAGCTTAGGCGTACCATAATTGAAACCAACTCACACTTAGTAATCACAGCCATCAAGGCAGTTAGGACATAAACCGTAATTTGCATCGCATTTCGCTGTCTTCGCAGGAGGAATCAGAATTTATTGCAACGATTAGGTACCTCCGTAACTATGAATGGACAGGAAGAGTCTATTTTGGACTTGCACATGGCCCACTATTGGACTATTACTATGGTACGGAGCACAATTGGCCAGTGATTTGATTAGACGCAAATGTCCCGCTTAGCGCGAGTCTGATCGTGATCACGCGACGCGGAAGAATCTTTATCCGTGTTATAATGTAAAATTGTACTTTACATAACTAGGGCGGTGAATTCATGAATGTCCCATATCGCAAGGTGTTTGTGGCTCGAACCGAAGGTCTTCATCCATTGTGCCATATCCTCAACGGATGTCGGCGACCATCTTCCGGAACTTGTTCGAGTCTTGTGCCGGCCTGCAAAGACTGGCCGTGTCATTAATGTTGGACCAGCTTTTGATGTTGTCTAACCAGGTTAGCTTTCTCCTTCCTCTGCTCCTTTTACCGTCGATTTTCCCTTCCAAGATGTTCCGGATTATTTTGTATTTGTCATGTCTATAGATATGTCCAAAATATTAGGTGTCTTTTTCTTTACTGTGCTCAAAAGTTCCAAGTTTTTGTCCTTTATGTTTAAACCGAAGGTGAGGGTCATAAATATGAGATGTGGGGCTTTACGTATTACTGCCCGTGGTTTGCCTAAAGTTTTACGTCTTGCCTTGGCCAGGAACTGAGATTTTCTCCCCGCGTAGCAGGCAGAAAACCCCACTTACGGCCTAGAGCGTGGCGTAGGTAAATTATATTTGTCTCTTTTTCCCTCCTTCTCGAGACTTTTTCGGGTGTAGATACTTAGGTAATATGTCGCAATATTCCGAAAATTACTAATATCTTATCTACTTAACGCGGCAACATGATTTGCGTTAAAATATAGATAAAGCTATAAGATCGAATAAAACTGTTATTTAAATTTCGACGAGAAAGCAGTGGGTTAAAGTTTTTAATTATTAAGCATCGAGCAATGTAAAAAAATTGCTTAATTATAGGTTATTTGATATGGTAATTGCATGGGTATAATATCCATGGATCAAAGGATTGAGTAACTGTTTTTTCGCATTTTAAGGGGTCATGACACTCAGGTTGGTAATGATGGCCTAGCTAATGAAGATCGGGTGAGTCAGCGCAGAATTAGATGTGGCGTGAGACGTCGCACTCTGCTCTAATCGAATTATACGATTTAGTTCGGCTATTATATACCGGTCACAACTGCGAATCATTACCAGGAAAATATCAGATGTTTTCGCCGTGTTTCTTACCCCATATTAGAAAGCCTTATAATATACGTGAATGAAAATACGCGTAGTAGAAAGACATCGTGCTTATATTGGTAAAGTATGTCTTTTGGAGAAAGATTTAGCGTTTGTTTCATTTATCTAAGTATTGGCGTCTTATAGGACAAGTTGGTTTAACAAATGGACAGATTACATACCTAATTAAAACTTATTGAACCGGGTCTATCGCGATATTTTGATTTACTTTCAGCTAGTACTGTACGCCTGGGACTACGGCACGTGAAACCGTGTTAAAACGTCAGGCAATGAAGGTAATTCAAAATATCGCGATAGACCCGGTTCAATAAGTTTTAATTATATATGTGTTCAAATTCAAACCGCGAGAGTATAAAGTGTTATATTGCAAACCGGACAGATTACGTTAAAATAGCACTGAGAACTAGTAAAAAAAATACAAGTATCCTATAAGTAAGTAGGTACTACGAAATTTAACCTAGGTACATGACTTTACATCTCTCTTGGGCCACCAAACTTTACTTGGGATATAAACGAAAATTACTGACCTATGCTATTATAAATTCCAAAAAGTGTCATTTTTTTCAGGAAAGATCTTAAGAATGTGATGAAGGGCGCGCGGCGCCGGCCATATAACGCCATTTTATAGGTTAAATTTTCTTTGTCACCCGAAACGGCTGAACGGATTTTAACCACTTTGGGACAGGGCTGGTTGGACATCGAAAGACGTTTTACCCGACTACGGTAACAAAGAAAAAAGTACGCCGACACACAAAGCGGCACCTTAATTCCAGTAAGAAAATACGAAGCGTATATCGCGGCCCCCCACAGCACAGCTTGACAAGGCTATTCAAACTCATTTAAACATAATGCATTTCATAATAGCCTTTTATCCTCCTACCACTACTTAGTATTTTACGGCCACCTCAGCCACCTGACCAAAGTAAATAGGCAGGAATCCAGCTAACATCTAAATTCCTAGATACCATTCGATTTACGACTGCACTTTTCCACATATCATACGTAATCAGGCACTTGTAAAGTCGTAAAGGCTTTGACAGACTAGTCGTCCGTGTACCAAGCTGGGTAAATAGAACTTAAGGCCGTTCACTCAATGAAATTGTAACTCGCAATAATATTTTATTTCTAGTTCTTATTTAGTGCCTATATTGTGTCGCTATTTATGTGAGCCCATCTACCGGGGGGGCAAGTCACCATCATCCAGTAACATTTAAATCCAACGAGAGTCCATAAGATAGGTTTTAAGGTACCCAAAGGGTAAAAAACGGGACCCTGTTACCACCTATTACTAAGACTCCGCTGTCCGTCTGTCTGTATGTCACCAGTCTGTATCTCGTGAACCGTGATGATAGCTAGACAGTTGAAATTTTCACAAATTATGTTTTTTGTTGCCGCCATATCAACAAATACTTAAAATATAATAAAATAAATATTTAAATGGGGACAACAAACGTGATCGGTAGCGTTAACTTTGAACCTCATTTGTATGCGGTGCCATACATACCAGGTGCAACCTAACTTGATGGGCAGTGTTTGTACGGAACCCACGGTGCGCGAGTCCGAGTCGCACTTAGCAGTACTGTGAAGATAGAGACAAGTAATAATTCTCGTGCGAGAAAGAGTCGCGTGTCACAGTTGTGCTAGAGGTGCATGGCGCTATTTTGATTGTACTTTGAGATATCGCTCGTTAAGCGATATATCTCAAGTATATCGCCGATAACTGACATTAAAACGCGATGTTTTCGTTTCAAGCTGCATAAACTGACATTTCACGTTACTCGGTCAAGTTAAGTTTGCGTCTGATATCTACAATAGCGTCGCATATTAATGAATCGCAAACTTAACGGAACTGGGTTGGCGAAGAAGCGATATACTAGGAATATTCCTTATCTTGAAAATTATTTGTTAATCATTAACTTTGGTTATCAAAGTTATCAAACATACAAACACGCATGTTATTTTTCTTAATAATTCTAATGTATGTTATTGTCAGGCATGGCCGAACCTAACGACTGAGGGCTAACTTCGATGTTCGGTAAGTATTCGAACTTCGTAGGTACCAGGAAGAATCCGTTAAGTACATAATTTAAATATAATTAGCATTTATTCGTTTACAGTATTTTCGAAAAAAATGTACTTACTTAGTATGTCAAAGGTTATCTGTTTTAATACTTTAAAGAAACATAACTTAACCTTAATCTATGCACCAAAGTAAGGAAATAATCAGGCCTCTTTTTGGCAAATACATATTTCGCTGCACCTATTACCACTACAATATGCGAAATACTACATTAGAGCTTGTTACACCGGGTCTATCGCGAATAGGGCCGCCATCCGTCCGGGTTTCCCTGAATTTGTCCTAGTTTGGAGGCCGTCCGGGGGCCGTCCGGGGAAAACCCGGACACTTTTATGAGAATGAAAAATAAAGCATTTTTTCTTTTAATAATATTATTTTCGGACACGTCCGGGGAAAAAATGCGATTTACGCTAAATGTCCGGGTTTCTTTAAACTCTTTGTCCGGGTTCGGCGAAATTGGAGATGGCAGCCCTAATCGCGATGTTTCTTTTTTACCTTCATTGCCTGACGATACACCCGATACACGATAGTCCCGTTATAGTTAAGGTGGAAAAGAGGAACATACTTTATTGTTTAATGGGATAAGACTAACGGTTAGTTAGTCGTTGGACTGTGGCAGTCTTCTCCGGTGATAGTCTACCCCACCTTATCTTAATCGGGTTTAATTACTTATGTGTACTATGAGCTGCAGAATGGCATGGCCTATTTATGAATGAATTCATTCATAAATGGGCCATGCAATTTAATATTCATATTTATGAATGAATTCACAATTCATAACACAAGCCTACTACTAGAGCTTACTGTGGGACTGTGTGGTTGTCCGTTTTTTTTTATTCATTCATAAATGGGCCATGCAATTGTGCTGCCCATAGTACAAACCGCGAAAGTATAAAGTGTAGGTACTTTAGGTCTAAAAACGTTAAATACATATAATACCTATATCATACGAAAGATAAAGTATTTATTTTGTGCAGGTAACTGAGGTTAGAATTAACTTATAGCCAGCACACCAATAAGTAGGTAAGTAGACCTCGGATTATTATGTAAATGCATATAACAGGCTTCCTAAGTCCTATTGCTTATTTTCGGCCCCTTTTCTTATTTTTCATATTTTGATAACATGTTATCACATGTTACCGTAAATCCCGTAGTAAGCAACAACCGCACTATCCCATGATGTCAGTTAACGAAGGAAGATAATTTTCTGCTTCTAAATCGACTGCCAAATTGGATATTATGGCGTTTTGATAGTGCATAATATAATCCGATGTGTATTTAACTAAACTTGAGGTATGAATATGAATAGCACAAACGAATTCATGGTAGGTACTTGTGCATAGATATCCACATGTTTGTTCATTTACAATTCAAAACAGTGTTTAGAACTATAATACATGCATGTAAATACCACACGAGGATATATTATGTTGTATATCAGCTGACTTTATCGTATTGTTTATAAGCAAATATTATGACATTTGAATCTGGCAGTTCCCAGGAAATCTTTCTGCTTAGAATTAGCAAACATTAGGGTGGTAAGGTAACTAAAATACAATGACATAAAATACTAAGTATTCATAGATTTGTCACCTAAGTAGCAAAATATACGTACCAACATTGCAACATCAAAAACACAGTTATCCAGAAACTTCAACTTCTGTAACGAAAACGAACTATATCCCCGCCATAGCGGAATTTTGAAAAAGGAACGATTTGTTTTTAAAACTTCTCCACAGAGATTGACTTTCGCGTACAGGGCTAGGCTAGGGCTGTACCATCGTGCCGATTTCTGGCGGGCGCTCAGGTCGCCAGGATAGTGTGGACTGGCAAAGCGGACTCACTCTTGCCCGCCGGTACCTACTCCAATTGTGGACCGCGATTATTTGTTAACTAGCCACGCGCTCGGACTCGGAAACAATTGACGGTGTGCTGTTGGCCTTTGCAGATAAGATTTTATGTCCATTTTGCAGCAGATTGCAGGGTCAGTGTAACTCAGGTCATAGCAACGAATTTTGGGCATTCGTCAATAATAAACGATATGCGTCCAAAGTTCCTTACCAAGCTTATTTCGCTTACCATAAATTAGAAGACTCCTTATTAGCTTCACGCAAATTTCTCCGAAGACTGCACTGTTTTTCAGGTAGGCTATTAAATTTTTCTATAATCAATAGTACCTTATTTATTTCTACCCAAAGTTGAAGATATCGCTCATTAGCGATAAGACCGCCTGTTGTTTACCTCTATTGTAGTCTTAAGACTGCACCGAGCGAAATGTGAAAAAATAGGCAGTGGCCGTTAAGTAGATAAAGTCAACACTAATTGTTTAATCCATTTCTAAACTATAATATTTAGCATTTCGAAGAATGTGTTAACAACTTTTCCGTGGAAAAATTATAAGATTATTAATATTTTACCCTAGAGAACTAAGTTAAGTTAGACGAAAATTGTAAATTCGTAAGCAGGCGTTAAGTGTTTTTTTATACTTTAACAATGGAAATCTATTCTGATTTTCAGTTCAAAAAAAAGATGAATGTTTACATTTTAATTTGTCCGTATCAAATATTTCAATTATTGTTTGGTATTAAAGGTCCAGATTTATCAAAAAGTGCTTTTAATTCTCCATACATTTTTACTATGGCGGCCGCGCGCCGATTTAAATACGCATTCCCCGCGCTCTATGGTTCAGTCGCAAACGCTCGGCGCCCTCTTAAGTTTTTGTGTTTGTATATCTTTTCTTGTCGAAGTGTACCTATAATAAAGAGTTATCTATCTATCATTTAAAGAGATGCGATTGCAACTTATATTAAAAATATCATCTAATTCAGACCCACGTAGAGCATTCCCGAACGCCTCTGCACGTTGCGACAATGACACCTCGATTGTTCGACATCGCCTTTTGTCAACTTGTCTCATTTGTCGTCCGTCTTGTCAATCACTCAAACCTGCTACCAGACCACTCCAACAAGACCTTTCTGTTCAAATAAAATGAAAGCACGCACGGGGCTATCGATGTTGGTTGGCGGTTATGCAACGCATTTTCATACGCAACTGAAGTAGAGAATTGGGTTTGGGTTACAAATGAGAGGCATTTTTTTGGGATTGGACAGCGGATTACGTGCTAATTGTTTTTGTCTTTGTTATAGTTACACAGGCTCACAACTTTCACGTAGTAGGTAATAAGGTATTGACAGCAAAAAAAAAAACTTTAGGTGTGTTTGTGTTAAAGTCGCTGCCTTATTTGAGCGTTTAAACCGTCTTATTACTCTGTTCACAATATTGCTCAATTCATAAAAGCAATGAACATCAATTTGATAAGAATAATTAAAGAGCCGCGACTTTTACAAGACAACCGAAAATGACGCTACGATTCGTACAGAGTTCGGCAATATTGGGGACAGAGGAATATAAGACGCCTAAATTGCTCAAATAATTACCTAAATCGGTATTCCCTTTTTAAATGGCTGTTCAGAATATAATAGCCGTAAGTATATTTTTTTTATTGTATATTACTATAATGTGGCTATTTCAATTCACACTGAAATAACAGCCATTGTAGGAGGCTAGGTCTAGGGGTTAAATTCCACTTTTCAAATGATATCTAAGTCGACTTAGTCCCAAATTAAGGTTTAGCAGATTTGTGTTATGAGTACTAGACGACGATACTGATATAGATAAACATATACTTAAATACGTACATAGAAAACATCCATGACCCAGGAACAAATATTCGAATTCATCACAAATATTTGCCCTTGCCGGGATTCGAACCCGGGACCGCCGGCTCAGTAGGCAGCTGCCATTGCGCCAACCCCATCGTCTCTTGTTATGTGCTGTTGACAATGTTACAGCTATATCTATACATCTACGTACTTTAGCTTTATTTACTTTTAAGTAAAAAATACATTATCGAATAAGGCCCTTGCCAAGTCCGTTGAGGTCAAAGTTTTGGTATTGTGTAAGATTTTATAATTAACTAGGTATAATAAACAACTAGACAACTAAGAATATGCCCAAAACTTCGTCTATGTACTCAAATCTTTTTTTCTTTGTCGTAATCGGGTGAAAAGTATCCTCTTTAACCATACTTTATTTGTTGTCCTGCAACTAACCTGAAAGACCGGCAACGCACTTGTGACTCCTCTGGTGTTGCAGGTGTCTATGGGCGACGGTAATCGCTTTCCATCAGGCGATTCGTTTGGTCGTTTGCCCCCTATGACATAAAAAAAAAAACTATACGTTTACCAAATTAGTTAAAATCCTGCCGTTTGAGTGTGATGTTGCCGCAAAGATATATTCCGACCGATAGACGGCGCTATAATCAATACCTATACGAAATAAAAGACAACGTCGCGTTCTTATGATTATTTCCCCACAATCAAGAGCTATATCCCCATAGAAATAATTTGAACACTTACAATTTTAGAGTTTTATAATGATGATGATGACGGGTATCCTGTTATCCCTTATCAGGGACATAGGGCGCTGCCTCCTCGAGTCTCTTCCAGTCGAGGCTTGAAACCACCTCCTTGTTGACTGTGCGCCTTCAAGTGGTGCAAGGAAAGGATGACCCGTTCATCTTTTATTTTCCCGGAGGGTTGCCACGTCAAGTTTTACAATAAACAAAAACTGGTCTCATTTTTACAACGCATAGCAACCCTACCACCAGGTAACGGGATACATCAGCATATTAATCCCCCTACACCTCACAATTCGGCGCGATGACAGATGGACGTCGCCATTCAAGAGCACAACGATTATCGAATTACGTTCCCCGCTCGTTGCTCTTTCGATTGTCAGGGCCGTTGCGCTTTCCGCCGGCCTCACGCTGCATCCCGATGGTGATGATGAAGTATTATACCTATTACCTAGTTAGTGTACCTAGTACCTAGGTATAACCGTATAGGTGTTTCTTCCTAGTGGAAGTGGAAATTGCAGTCATTTCAACGTGTGTCATTCTCATTTTTATCGACGATGAATCTTTCTATAACAAATACGGACCCTAGAAGTCTAAAATAAAGATTTTTATTATTATTGTAACGATGATGTGATTTTGTATTGAATATTTTACTCGTTTTTTCAAAATTAGCGTTTTTTTAAGACGTCGGAATGATTGTAGAGAACGCGTCATACAGAGCTTTCCAGGGCCATGTTTTTGTAAACATGGTCCTAGAAAGCCATTGTCTTATAAGTGTAGAGAAGCGCACTTTAAGACAAATGACAAGGTTGAAATTGGAATAGCATAGGTACTCGTAGCTTTTGTGATGGGATCTCAAGTAAATTGTCTAACCTTGATTCAGTGTGAAAGTAGGTATCTTATTCCAATGAGTTAGGATATTGTAATTTCAACCTTGTGACTTAGAAAAGATATTTAAAAACAAGAAGATATTTGTTTGGGTGTTTTTGTTACTTACTTCCACTTGGTCCACTTACATACAGGAGTAAAGCACTGGCTTTGTGGGGTTTACAAGATAAGCTCACACGAGGAATCAAACAGCTTAAAAAGTTTCAACTATAACAAGGTGACCATTTACTCCACAGTCCAATATTAATTTTAGTTTGGATTTACTTAAGTATCGTCTCAAAAACTTAGTTTTCTGACAAGTCAGCAGTATTTTAAAAGGTTCATAACGTTTTAATATTAATTTTGATGATGAAGTAGATATATATATACAGTACTTATAGTAAGATTTTTTTTGGAGTCCGAATATATTCTTCTTTGACCGCAGAGTTGTTCCGTAAAATTAAAGACAATAAATTCGGACACCTTACACATTGGGGTACACATTGAAAAACAACACAGTGCATATAAATTTAGGGCATATTGTATTTAAAACAGCGGTGAAGTGCACTATAGATTATGGCATTCTTGTTACGTTCCAGAATTTTCAGGAATTTAAAAACAAGTTTGTTTATTTTTTCACAATTACAAAGGTTCTATTCTCAGACCATTATTTCTATGGTCTAAGGTTCTATTCGTACCTACATATATGTACCTAAGCGTATAAAAGTTCACGTCTCAACTAACAATGAAAAAGTTACATGGGAGACTAGGACAAAATATAACAATATTGTTTACATAGGTTTTAGCAGTGTAATACCTGATTCATAACTCTTTCAAGCTTGATACATAAATACCCTACCCTTAGGCTATTCGTATAAATTTTAAATTATTATTACGCCAACATACATAAATTCTGCGTAGGTAATTTGCTTGACCTAATCATGTATTGTAATAATTTCAGTCAATAAATCAATCAATTTCAATTTATTTCAGAGAATATACCTACTACGTGGAGTGAAATATACTCTTGGTCAAGACGGAGTAAATTAAGTCTTAATTTTTCTTCAAGAGCAAGCCGGTGGGAATCGGGTTCTATAAAAACCAGGCCACTGACCTGCATAGTTTAGTTTAATTTAATTAGTATACGTACATGCTCACGTAAAAAGAGCGGGGTTTAACTCATTGCACAGTAGGTCATTTATAATGCGCAATTAATTTGACACCACCCTTTTTTCGGATCACGACTCTTTGTCGCGCAACTCATATTGCCTGTCACTTTCCTTTCAATCATTTAGGAGCAAGACAGGTGATGCTGTCGCGACACGGCCGTTTATGTCGCAAAAAACGTACATTTCGACACTCAAGGGAATCAAAATGGTAGGGTTTTAAAACAACTTGAAAATATTTACGGAGGATATAAATGAGGAGGTACATCATATTTTATGAATCTTATATCAAATTCACAACTAGTGAACTAGTGAGAGAGAGATTAAATTGCCATTTCTACTCAACTCTAGAGGTCGCTACTACTTACACATCAAGTAATTCTTGTTATGCCAGGTTTAAATAAGTGAAATATTATGTTGTGACCTTTGAAATGTAAAATAAAGACCACTCAACTCAATTGTTTTGGCGATTGTACAATGAACTTGTAATTTGAAATTTCGTGCTAATTGCAATTGATAACTACTAGCGCCACCTGTGGTCGAGTAGGAAAAACAGAAGAAGATGCATTATATTGGAATCATTATTTATTATAAATAAAGGGCCAACTTCGTTTTAAGCATGAACTTGTTGTAACTTTAATTTATTTAACGATTTATTCTAAGCATAGTTTTATTCAACGCATTTTAGGTGTTCTTAAGTAACATAACGTTTCTTTCTTTTTCAATAGTCAATAGGGTTTATTTGTTAAACATAGGTAAATACTAAATACACTGGCGTAGATGACAATAAAGTTTGGTAACACTATGTATTGCTTTCCGGCGCACAAAAACAATTATTAATTAACAATTAATTCACAAATATTATTTTCAGGAGCATTATTATTTGACAAAAATTCGCGGAAATATATCTACAAATGTCCTATCGTAATTTTACCACGGGCTGATATTTTTCCTGCGTCATTCTTCTTAGTTCCATTAAATTATGGTAAGTGATTTGCATCACTATATTTTGTGACTGTAGTATTGACACTTTCAACTTAACTGCGCTTAACTGTCTACTACACTGTTCTAACCCAGAGTTCAACTTTAGTAACATTTGTCTATTCACATCTAGCTCTTTCCTGAAGTAGGATGTGGCTGAAAACAGTGTTTTGTCTTCCATTATCTATAAAATCACGAATATTTTCTATCTTAGATTATGAATACTTTGTATCCTACGAACAACTAATTTTAAATTCAATACACGATTATAAATTTCATGACTCATTTTTTTAAATAGTCAAGAATAAGGGTGTGCAATGATAAGAAAGTAAATAAAGATAAGATCGTATCTTTGATACTGGATAGCTCGCCAGTGCCAAAAGATGTAGAGCTTGTTAAAATGCATATTCGTAAATTGCCAAGCAATTGTTAGTATTTGGCTTTACGCTAGAAAATGTTTTATTTTTTTATATTACTATGTTTTAGGACATATTCCGATTTTATGAATTCAATATTTCAGTTAATACGTTTCAATCGGAAAAATACATCTCTACATTGGCGTTGAATGTAGCAACACTGTAAATGCCAACATTATAAAAAAAACAAATTGACAAAAGTGTGCTGTCATTTTTCTGTCCCAAATCAATCACAGTTGGTTTTCTAAAACAAAAGCTATTTAACAATATTAGTAATTATGTTTCGAGCTAATAATTTTGATAAGTTACTCGGTGAGTATCGTGTGATAAATGGATGAACTATGTGCTGTTTAAAGTTGTAGTATAATTCGCCTATTTATGTTGACAATTCCAATATCTTCCGATATCTCTACCAAGCAGAATTATCCAGTTCACTTTCTTTTATTACGTATAAAAAGTTTCTAACACGATACACTTACTTACCTTGCCTATTGCGAACACAACAAAGTGGTCATGTTGATTTCTCCAAACAAGATCTACGAATTATGAAATAATTCATTCCAGACAAAGCTACAAGTAATCTACGTTTGGATCCCGACTGGCCTACGATCCTGCAGATATGTGATTTGATTCGACAAAATGATTGCACGTATGTATGAATCAACAGGAGCTTGATGATTTGTTGATGATTGCTGATGATGATGTTGATTTGATGATTGTTTGTAGGCCAAAGTATGCAGTGGCTGCGATCAAAAAGAAGCTATATTCCCAGAACCCGCATCAGGCGATGTTTGCATTGCTCACCCTGGAAAGTGTTGTGAAAAACTGTGGTAAGGGCAAACTACTTACTTGTTAATGATATGACTCAGTGACCAATTAGAGTCTGACTTATAAAGATCATGCAATAACAAACAACTGACAACTGACCCTAAGTTTGTTGACACAGTAATTTCCTCCATTTTATTATTAAAATTAAATTTAAAAAAAAATCTTGCTTCAAGCCTCATTTGAGCTCCAATGAGTAAAAAATATATATCCGTAAAAAAATACAAAAAGACGGCCTTAATATGTGGTCAGGATCCTATACCAACACAGACGAAGGGTTAAGTTTAAGAAACACTTAAACAATAATAGCATTTATTGTTGAGCTGTAATTGTAAAATTTCTAACATTTCTGCTGCTTATGTTTATTTTCACTAAAACATTACAAATTTGTATTTCTAAATTTCTCTTAATATTATCATTTCATACAACAGGCTCAGGCATTCACGATGAGGTGGCTTCAAAGGTATTTTGCGAAATGCTAAGGGACTTGGTCAAGACAACCCAACACGAGAATCTCCGCACCAAGATCCTTGAGCTGATCCAAGCATGGGGATTTGCCTTCCGGAACAATCCGAAATATAGAGCAGTACAGGTATGAAATTATAAAGTAATAATTAAGGACTTAATTGGTTCACTGTGAATATTGAAATGTTTTACTGATTCATATGCATACATAGGATAACTCGGGGCACGTTCTAGGGATAGGATATCGATAAAAAGGATGTCGATATAATTAAATTAATATATGTGCTCAATGAACATTTTGGATTAGTATAAAGAGGTTCGATGTCATATCTGATCTGATATCGAGCCTCTTACATTAAGATAATAAAAGTATGAGGATGTCATTTCAATCAAAATGACAATTTATGTATATTATGAAAATTATTTTAAAATAAATATGTAAATACACGTTTTAATATGTTCATTTTTTCATTTGAAAATGTGGAGAAATAAAGTAATATTTATTTATGTCGATAACTTTCAGATGTTGACAGTAACATCGATATATTTTTTTGTCGATAACATATTTTGCTACGTCACTTTCGTATAGGTGCCCCGAGTTATCCTAGGTATGTTCATATGTATATATACTGCACTCACGAGCAATTAATGCTTGCAGAGCTGGGATTTTTTTGTTCAGTGGCACAGAGAAATCCCAATAGTCATTTTCAAAAAACATGTACTTAGTTAAAGGCTTGATAAAAAAAATTACGATCGCGTCTTTTGTGTAGCGAAAGTTACTCATACAAAAGATATGGGTAACTATTGTTACACAAAGGAATCAATTAAGTTTTGTTTTAATTAAAGCTCTTAACTTTGTACAGGTTTTTTGAAAATTACTCAGTACTCTCATACTAAAATTTTCTGGTACGGTAAGCATGCCCCTCAGGCAAGACTAATGTATTCATAATATAATACAAGTGCCTAATATCACCATTTAACAGCAACCTACATATTATTGTTATTGAAAACTGCATGGAGCAGGAGTGTTTATGTTCACCTTGTGAGATTTATGTTTAATAAATAAATCAATGCAATTACACTACAAACTTCAATTATGAAAAATCTCACGTTAAATTAGGGGATGGGGTCGGAAAATTACCACACCTTATGTAATCATTAAATAATAATGTCCAAATAATAGGTCATAAAATTATAAGACATTGACATTATATTTTTATTAAAATAAATAACTAATTATTAATCACATGATAAGATAAGTAAATGTACATGTGCTGCCAAGACATTTTTTTTAAAATGTTAATACATATTGCTGGCATCAAATGTTAGAATTAAAAGTAAATTAAATTCTCAAAAATATGCCCTCTAAAGTCTGAGCTTTAAAAGGTTAAGGAAAACATGCGTTTTGTCTATGCAATTCAATATAAAAATGTTCAACTGAGTAAGGTGTTTCTACTATAATTATTATATTTTCCTTCCTTCTAAGTCACAAACATTTCTAGATATGAATTGCTGATAAAAAAATGGTGGATATTATTAAAAATTTCATGATTGTACGAAAAATATAAGAGGTTTTTTATCTTGATTATCTAAATTAGCACCATTTTATTTTTATCAATAATATGTATTGCCGGTTTGATTATATCGTTTCTTTTTAAAACTTTTGTTTACTCTATTCCATATTGGCTTAAAAATGTCTGGCTATTCACTAAATTTAAGTTTATAGGTTTATCTAGAAGGGTCACCCCACATTACAATGTTATAACGTTTGTTTAGTGAGTCACCCTCTGCCCCGTTGCGTAATAACCTAATTTATATGTGATCATATAAATTGTATTCATTAAATAGAATGCGCAAATTCTGTCGCACAATAAACTCTAATTCATTTGGCAAAGTTTCAAAACAAATGACAATCAAACACTTGGCTTTGCTTTGCTATCTATGTCATAATAAGTCCGAGAATATTGACCTCATTATTGAATTTTGACATTAGTATATATATATTCTTTGATATTGATTAGATGCCTAATAGTTTAGTTCCAGCTCTCTCACGCTACATGGTAATGATTGAATAATACATATTTAATGCATTTTTAATTAAAAAACAGCTAGTAATTGCGACTAGTGGCTCTGTAAGAAGTAGAATCTTTATTGCACACCTCAGAAAGAAAGAGATACAAATACAGATAACTTCATTACAAATAGAGGTAAACAATAGGATCTTATCGCTAAAAAGCGATCTCTATCGCTCGATCAATGTAGATTTAACTTTTTTTTTAAAGGACTGAAATACTCATGTAATTTTTTATGTTATCAACCTCCATGTGTCCGCCATTTTGAAAAACTGCGGCCAAAAAATACCTATAATTATAGAACATGATCTATGATCTAAAGGTTGACTGGTAGAGAATGCCTCATGGCATTAAGTACGCCTTTTGTACGATAAGTTTTCTTTTGTGCAATAAAGATTAAATAAATCTATAAAATTTCAAAACAATCGGTTAAGGAATGCGACCCGTAGGCGAGAACAACCGGTCACCCGAACATCCGGAATTCGGACATAGGAACGAAATATTTTTTGGCCAAGCTAAAACGGAGACGTTTCGCTCGCTCGGTCATTTCATCACTTACGAATTTGACAGTCAAAACATCGCCATTTGACATTCAGTACAACAGTTTGACAAAGTACGGTCAAGGAAATGTACCTATGTTTTTGACCCTTATTGTCATTGTAACAAGAGCTAAAAAGCTACCTACGTGTTTCAAATTCCTTAACAGTTAAGGAATTTGAAACACGTAGGTAGCTTTTTCTAGTCCATCTCATACAGTAGGCGATTACAGTTACTGTAATCGCCTACTGTATGAGATGGACTGTGGGCACTGTGGCACTAAAGTTTCCAAGAAATATTTCATACAACGTCTTATTTTATCAGCAAAGCTGCAACAAAGTATTTATTTATTTAAGATAAAAGTAACTGAATACCACTAACCACTTAGTAGGTAGGCATACCTTTGTTCGGTCTTCAATACTACTGTAAAGCTACTAACATAACAGTATTTTATTGATTTTTGCCTCGGCTAATCTAATTAGACTTCTTTACCACATGACATGTCACTTGGGACAGTGACACTGTATTCGTTGTGATTGTGACAAAATGACAGCGCCTTTTATGAGAGTGAGTTAATGATTGCATAAAATGTTAACCATTTCATTCCCCTGCATATTTTATGATTATGAAGTTGTCATCTGATACGTTTGTGTTATTGATGTGTTTATTTCACGTTTATTTGTAATGATGCAGACAGACCGAACTACAAAGCCTAGAAAACTAGGGTAAATCGCCAATTACTGGCCACCTCATACTAAATAGTATAACGTGGCCAGTTATTGAAGGTTGGCCAGTAATTAACACCTTATACTAAAATTAATTATGTTTGTTGGTGAACGGAGTTAATTTTTAGTATGAGGTGGCCAGTTATTGAACGGTGGCCAGTAAATGGCGATTTACCCTACTTAGATTTATTTATATTGCTGTCATTATTCTGAATGAGCATAATTGGCACTATCTTTGTGATAAACCTTGTTTGTTAAGTAAGCTAAGTTGTATTAGTATCTACACTATTTGTGTATAATAATATGTAATAGATTATTAAATAGGTACCTACAAATAGGTCATTGCTTTTAACCTAAGGGAGATCAAGGATAGTTAGGTCATAATAATCACTTTGATAATTCGTTACCTTGCAAAAATTAGCACAATTTAATTCAATTTTCCCGCTAAAAATTTAACGAAAATTTTGGCTTGCTCGTAAAAGTAATAAGACAAGACCACGTCGTTAACCGAATGTTTAATATTATGACCAGATCATTTTCAGATGTTTTCCTTAGACATTGACCCAAGCAAGCCAGGTAAAGTAACTACAAGCAAACAAGGTCATTGACATTCATTTCACTTGTAGAATCATAGACTAAGAAAAGATTAAGTAAGTACTAAAACACTATCTGTGCAAAACCGGTGTTTTTTACAATATTCATGACGCGATTATTCTTTATCAGTCAACACCACATAAGTGACTCATAGCCTAGAATCTACAGACAAAGCAAAACGTCATACTGAATGAAACTGAACATTAACTCAGTACAAAAGTGTCACATATTTTTATGTTTAGTGATTTGTTAGAATTGAAATTTTTGCTACTCTATCCAATATACTTAGCTGAAGTGTTGTGAGTGTGATCCACCAAAATGGCTGTTTCTCAACAGGATACTGTGAATATTCTGAAAGCAGAAGGATACAAGTTTCCACCGCTGAAGGAATCTGATGCAATGTTTTCTGCTGACACCGCCCCGGAGTGGGCTGATGGAGAAGTGTGCCATAGGTGTGTATTACTGTAAATTAGTTACTAGTTCCCTGTTCTTATTGTATGAATAGAAATATACAAAACTAGGTGGTGCCTGTAACTTCATCCATGTAAAAGGTTTTTTTCTTTAATGTAGTCGGATAAATTTGGTTAATACCTGTTCAGCTGTTTTAACGTGATGAGAGGACAAAGAATTTTTACCAACAGATGATGCTGTACAGCTAGAAGCCCATAGAAATTGCATCGCGCTGTTAAGATTTTTCCTGAAATAATGACCTCTCCATAGAAAACTGATTGTCAATAAAATTTTAGAGTTTTATAATAGTATAGATGGATGGCTAGAATCGCCTGAGTCATTCAAATGTCAGAGTGGGAATGTCTCCCAGTTGTCATATCGAAACTGCTAATACGGCAAAGTATATGAATGGTTATCACAATCATGGTTTATACAGATGCCGTGTCGCCTTCTCACTGATGGTGCGCCGCCACCACTGCAGAGCTTGTGGCCAAGTTTTCTGCCAACAGTGCAGCTCTAAGAATTCCACTTTGCCTAAATTTGGCATTGAGAAAGAGGTAAAATATTGTTATATTTTATGAAAGTCGTGAAACAACTATTTGTTAGTAAGTGTCCTCACGCAATTGAACATTAAAATGTTATTTCTTCATTACAATTTTACAATTATATTATGTGTAATAAAAGTCTATGTTCTATAAATAGAACATTACTATTTAGCAATGCATAGCATTGTTTTTATTAGCTAGCACTGTCTTAACACTTTCGCTACCAAGAACCCGCCTGGTAGGCACTCGTAATCATTGCTCAGATGCCGGTCACGTATTTTTGCTTAAAGAGCTACCCACCTAGCGGGCTCTCGGTTTCTGGGGTAGGGTTAAATTTTATATCTGGCTGCGAAAGTATTAATGCTATCCATTATTACTAGCAGCATGACAATGCACCATTAGTATATGGTCCCATTGTTCAGGTTTTCATAAGGGTGCGTTGATACGCAAAATAGGCGCATTGTAAGACGTTGAGTTGCGGAAAACTAGCCCGCTGCTATAACCTAAGGGTGCGTTGATAAGTTGTTGTTATAAAATAGAAACATATTTTGTCAATGGAAACTTGACACATTTTACTAAACATTGTCATATTGAATATTCTAAGAGTAAAGACTAAATTATCCTTAACAGGTTCGGGTGTGTGATGCTTGCTATGACAAGGTTAGCCGTCCACCATCTGCACTGCCAAAGTTGGAAATTATTGACAAAAGTGGTTCGGACTATTCAGCTCCTGGTCCTGGTCAGACACAGGTAAGGATAATATTCAAATTGTAATATACAGGCTGTTTTTTGGGTCTTGGAGCAGGAGTGAACGGGGTACTGGGGAGGGTCACACTGAGCAACTTTCACTATGGAGACAACCACGAAATCTCAAAAAAAAATCCTAATTAAAAGTTAATTGATAGTTCAGTTTCAGAATATGTGATGCTTTGCAATAAACATATTGTTTATTTGTAAATGTTGAATACAGTATTTTGCATGCCACAATTTGCCCATGTGGTATGCAAAATAAAAAGTGTGTATCAGTCAGGCTAGATCCCTACCATCACATTTTAATTTTATAGAAAAGTCGTTTCATACAATTACGTTATTATTTATTTATAAATAGATAATGAGTTGTACCACAAAAGAAGAAGCATGGAAGTGTTGAAGTTTTAGACTTATAAAATGTGGCTTACGGAATTCGGTGGGCATTAAGCCGCATACAGCTCAGCTTAACATACTTATAGCTAAGAATTGCTTGCTATTGTAGGTTCGCGATTTTGTAAGACGAAAAATAGCAGGGTTATTTTTATGGTTTCTTCATGGATAACTAATAAATGATCACAAAGTTAGGTTAGAAAACTTATTTTATTAGCTGACTTGTTATAACTATCATTGGGCCTCGTAATTATCTCCCGGCATTTCACCACCCGGCACCAACATTGCGATGTTATTGCCGTTTAATAGAATTTGATCCAATTTTGTTATTTTTCTTCCTTCCGGTGTAGATTCGTATTCAGTCACGTCGTCAAGTAACATGTTTACGAAGTCGTCGAATCCTTGTAGAGTTCCCACCATTTCTTTATCATTTTTCATAATAATGTGAATCCTGGAACCTATACACTTGTCCACTAATTCTAGCGGTAATAGGGTATTTGGGTTTGGTAACGAAGATTGAGCCATGTTAAACGATTAATCGATTTTATTTTGCTAATAATTATAGCTACTTTGCATAAAACTCAAATACAATTCACAGTCGAACAAATTGTAATTGTATATTAACTTCACGAGATACAACGCTTTGCAGCACAATTCTTTTTTTTTTTATAGTTTGACAGCTATCAGGCTGTTCGAGTCTCACAATGGTCACAAAAAACAGCGTACGTCATCGTCTTTGCCCATGGCTAAGACAGTGTTAGCGCTTCACTAGCATTACCGGTTTTCTTTTTCGTATGGCAACACTTTGTGTCGAGCATAGGCAATTTTGTTTGAATCTGGGGCTTGAGACTGGACTGGTGAAAAAAAAAATCATTTGGCTTCTTTCTTTCAATTTAATTTTCAACATAACGTTTGAATTTTAACGACGTACAGAACTGATATTGGAACATAATATTTTGTTGATTGTAGAATTTTAGTTTTTGGAGTGTAATTTAGGTAAAATGTCTAGAAATTACGTGACAAGTTATCGTGGAGATACTTATTTTACGCCAGAGGGAAAGTTACGAATAAAGGACGAGCCGGTTACACCAATTGAAGAAGACTTCGGCGATCACAACAATTTAGATGACTCGATAAAGCTTGAATATGGAGGAATGAGAAAATCACTATCTATGAACGACATTGCTACACTTACGGCGGATTTTATGAAACTATCACACCACACTGGATACTCGGAATATCACAGGCAACGTAGAGTTACTGGTACAGGCGAGTTATCGAAAACCAAATTTGTATCAATGGCAGAGGCTATTTACCATTATCAGAGAGATACGCCAAATCGCTTTCATTCTAGCCGACCGCAAGTTTTCCGTTCTAATGGGGCTATGGGGCCGTCGGGATTGACAGTGCCACAATCACCAATGTTGAGATGTAAAGCGCGCTCTCGACCCATGCACATTATCTCTCAAAAAGAAAGAGAGGAAATGGAAGCAGAGGAAATAAAGAAGTTCAAGATCAAAGCCAACCCCATCCCCAAAGCAGTAATTGAAGGGTGTAAGAATCTTCCTGAAGTACCCAGAAAACAGCTAACTGTTCCTGAACCGTTCAATTTGACAGAAGTAAATAAGAAAATTAATTACTCTCCCATGCAAGTTCAGGCGTTCAAAGCCCGTCCTGCTCCTAAACATATACTAGAGAAACCACAAGTGTGTCCTAAACAACCAATTCAAGTTACTAAGCCTCTCACTCCTAAGTTTCATTATAAACCAACTGCACAATACGAGTGTGAGAAAAAAAGCAGAGAGAACTCTGCTAAATCTCAGAAACCTGTTGAAAAACCTGTCCGTCATGGTCCACTTATGCCAGAACCATTTTCATTTGAGAAGCGAGATGAGGAAATGAAACGCCGCCGAGAGGAAAGAATTAAGAAGCAACTTGAAGAAGAGCGTAAACAAGCTTCTCAATTTAAAGCGCAGCCATTACCTGGGGCTGTTAAAAAGCGAATGCAAATCACTACAGTGAAGTGTGGATCGTCATCTGCATCCTCAGAAAATAAAGAGAATCGCATCAAATTTGAGGCTAAACCACCAGTAGTGCTGTACAAGGAACCATTCAAACCTATACTGAAACCAGTACAACTCGTTAAACCCACTCCATTCCAGCTCACTACAGAGAAGAGAGCAGCAGAACGAGAGAGATTTGATAAGACTTTAAAAGAGAAAGAAGAAGAACAAGAGAGGCTAAGGCTACAGAGGGAGAAAGAACTCCAGGTAGCAGAGGAAAGGGCCAATGCTGAGCTGCGTGCCAAACTTGTGCACCGTCCTAAACCAATACCTGCTACTATCCATCCCTTTGTTCCAGAAAGATCTGAGGTACCTCTCACTGTGCCAGAAACTCCTAAATTTATTAGAAGATTGAAACAACATTAATCTAGACTAAGCTATTTTTATTGTTTAGAATTTCAAAATAATGGACTGACTACAATTGTGTTTGTCAAGTCATTAATAATATCTACACAAATTTTATTACATGACATTTTCAATTGATTTTGATTAGTTTTAGAGTTAGTATGTACTTTTTAGTTTTTAATGTTGTAATAATGTTTTCCATATACATGCCATTACGTACATACATAATGATTATGTGTTTAATAATTGTGTAAGTTATGTTTAACTCAATTTATTAAAGGTTTTAAACGCAGTTATATTCTTTTCTTTCATAGTACTTCTGATTTGTATTCACTACTTATAGGTTGCCTCAAGCCACGAAATAGTCTGTCAAGGCCAAATACCTAATACGATCATAGTATACCACAGTTGTGACTTCGCTGAATGCACGAAAGTGGTAGACAACCCTTTATTGCAGTACAAAGAGTTCAATGTCACAGTTGTGCTCAGAGGTGCAGCATTAGAAAACAAAGTATTGCCATTGTATGTTATCAGACATACTTACATCTTTATCGCTGAAAAAATTAAGAAATCATGCTGAAATGAAGCTTTCCTACAAAGTAACAAAACATTTACTACAGCTGAATTGTATAATTCATTTTATCTGCACCCATATTGTTAAACTAACAAGTTCAGATACTACAGGTAAAGACTTACATTACTTGGCAGCGACTAAAATCGACGTGTTATTTCATAAGATGATTATACGGCGCCGGCGGGGTCGCCTCATAGTTACATTCCTCCGCTCCATGGTAGTTGCCGGTAGCACTGAGAAGGTATCTACAAAAAAAAACTATGATGTGATGATGAATACGTGTGTAGGTATATAAAGTAGTGTATGCAACTGTACATGTATAATTAATTAAACTAAAGGTAGCTGTAACGTTATTGAGCCATTAGCGATATATTCAGACGACGCATTGTTTAACTAACCCACTGAACGTAGACAAATAGCTGGGTTGCACGGATATTCAGAATTAGTAACGGGATATGAGAAGGAAAAAGTTTGAACTATCACGTTAACCTTTACAACGCTTTTCCTCCCATGTCAAAATGTGGCTTATACGCCAATAGTTGATAAAAGAAAGAGCGAAAATATATCTTATCTATTATATCGGCAGGAAAATTGCTTTGACAGCGTCCGCCATTACCCCTGTTGTCGTTGGCGTGGTAGGCACGACAGCACACTACCACTTTAGTGGCTCTTGGCGTTCAAAGGGTTAAAAAGGTTGCCGAGGTGGAATTTAGCACATCTAACTGGGTAGTGTGAATTAAAGGTAAAATAAACGTTTTTCAATGAGTAACAAATTCTTATTCCAGAAACGTCCAGGCAAATCCGAGCAGGACCTCCAAGAAGAGGAAGAGTTGCAGCTCGCTCTAGCATTGAGTCAGTCTGAAGCCGAGCACAAGGAGAAAGAACGTTCGCGCTCTCGCTCGCACATCGCGCCGGACCCCTCGCCGCATCCCACAGGTAAAGAGTACAATATCGTCTGTTGACAAACACTCACTAAGTAACGAATACCTAATTAAAACGAAGCTCGTATCTCTGTGTCAATTTACTTTCTAGTTACGAGGTATTGATGAGCAGTGACGGAAATTTATTATAAAAGCGAAAGTCTGAGTGTGTTTATATGTTACTTCTTCGCGTTTAAACTGATGGACCAATTTGGATAAGTTTCGGTATCTATGGAGGTGGCTGACAGTGACACCTTAGATTAACTCATAGACTATTCTTACCTGATAAACCGCCAGTCAAACCGCGGGCGCACATAGCTGTTTTATAAACTGCCACGGTACTGTTGGGGATTTTAACAATAGGGAAGGTTAAGTCTTGGTAGGTATGTTACAACAACTAGTATACGAAAGTGACAAAGTGGGATTGTCAATGAATACGACAAAAACAAAAATAATGTCGAATTCCGTAAAAGTCCCAATAACCATTAACGGCATCACTATAGAATACGTTGACGATTACACTTATCTCGGACAGATCATATCTCCAACAGACCTTACAACGAAAGAAATAAATAACAGAGTTACTTTGGCTTGGAAAAGATACTGGTCTCTCAAGGAGATAATGAAAAACCCTCTCGTGCCACTAAAAGCGAAGAGCAGAATATTTAATTCGTGTATTTTACCTGTGCTGACATATGGATGTCAAACATGGAGCTTAACCAATCTCAACTTACGCAAATTAGAAACCTGCCAACACAGTATGGAACGAAGCATGCTCAACATTAAATTAAGGGACAGAGTAAAACTAGATACTATAAGAAACAAAACAAGAATAACAGGTGTCACTTACTGTATCAAAAAACTCAAATGGAGATGGGCTGGCCATATGATTAGGAGCATCAAGGATAAATGGTCTAGAGACATAACAGAGTGGTGCCCGAGACAACAAAAAAGGAAAAGAGGGAGACAGCGTCTGAGATGGGAGGATGACATTAAGAGGGTGGCAGGTGTTACTTGGAGAAGACAGGCTCTGAATCGCACTCAGTGGCGAGCTCTAGGGGAGGCCTATGCTGGAGAGCAAGACAATCTTCGAAATGAAATGGAATAAAACTAAAGATTGTTAAATGAAAGATTGTTAAATAAAGGCTATTATT
The DNA here is from genome assembly GCA_947623375.1 of Apotomis capreana. Taxonomy (NCBI): domain Eukaryota; kingdom Metazoa; phylum Arthropoda; class Insecta; order Lepidoptera; family Tortricidae; genus Apotomis; species Apotomis capreana. The sequence continues at coordinate 17,578,545 of OX392507.1, read as the reverse complement.
ATTATTATTATTATTATTAAGTCTTGGTAGGTGGCAAGAGTTTGAAAAGCAGACAACTCTTCAGTAAAATTGCAAAAGGCCACGTAGAAAAACAAAGGGTTGCTAAACGCAAAATTTCAGCTGCATATCGCCTTATACGTATTTATATTCATCTTTTAACTTATAGAGCGGTAACCTAAATCCTTTTTTGGGCCGACCATAGCTTATACCAACGCATGTTGTTTTCTGCTCCAGTATCGCCGACGCCCTCGTCCGTGAGCGCTTCCCCGGAGCACGCGAGCCAGTCCAACCCGGAGCTGTCCCGGTACCTGGACCGCAACTACTGGGAGCAGCGGCTGCAGGCCGCGCCCACCGCGCCCGCCTCGCAGGCCCCCAGCGACTTGTCCGAGGTACCTCATCATCAGCACGCGAGCCAGTCCAACCCGGAGCTGTCCCGGTACCTGGACCGCAACTACTGGGAGCAGCGGCTGCAGGCCGCGCCCACCGCGCCCGCCTCGCAGGCCCCCAGCGACTTGTCCGAGGTACCTCATCATCAGCACGCGAGCCAGTCCAACCCGGAGCTGTCCCGGTACCTGGACCGCAACTACTGGGAGCAGCGGCTGCAGGCCGCGCCCACCGCGCCCGCCTCGCAGGCCCCCAGCGACTTGTCCGAGGTACCTCATCATCAGCACGCGAGCCAGTCCAACCCGGAGCTGTCCCGGTACCTGGACCGCAACTACTGGGAGCAGCGGCTGCAGGCCGCGCCCACCGCGCCCGCCTCGCAGGCCCCCAGCGACTTGTCCGAGGTACCTCATCATCAGCACGCGAGCCAGTCCAACCCGGAGCTGTCCCGGTACCTGGACCGCAACTACTGGGAGCAGCGGCTGCAGGCCGCGCCCACCGCGCCCGCCTCGCAGGCCCCCAGCGACTTGTCCGAGGTACCTCATCATCAGCACGCGAGCCAGTCCAACCCGGAGCTGTCCCGGTACCTGGACCGCAACTACTGGGAGCAGCGGCTGCAGGCCGCGCCCACCGCGCCCGCCTCGCAGGCCCCCAGCGACTTGTCCGAGGTACCTCATCATCAGCACGCGAGCCAGTCCAACCCGGAGCTGTCCCGGTACCTGGACCGCAACTACTGGGAGCAGCGGCTGCAGGCCGCGCCCACCGCGCCCGCCTCGCAGGCCCCCAGCGACTTGTCCGAGGTACCTCATACATCATACATTCATCGTTCGCCGGAAGGCTGAGGGTGCAACAGCTGCAGTCCCGCCATTACGTGCACTTCAGCTCGTTTGTGGTGCGCGTGCCGCGGCCGCTGCAGGGCACCATCGCAAGCAGACTTCTGGCCGACGGGTGTTGTGTTTCGGCAGTTCCGGGGCAATCTGCCGAATCCTGCGCCAGATCAGACGACGCAACGGAGCCACGCTGTTACGTCGCCTAAATCAAACTAGATTTAAGTTTTTATTTTTATTTTCTGTATAATTTTGTAGTCCACAGTGCCTTGGTTTAATTACTGTAATGCTGTGTAACTAATTTGAATAAATAAATAAATCATTCATCATCATCTACATATCATCATCTTTGTACCTATATGTTAATTGTAATAGATGTATTTTTAACTGTTTTTGTGTACAATAAAGCGTTTACTTACTTACATCAATACTGCTATTTCCACATTCAAAACAAAATCGATAAAGACTTCTATTAAAACATTGACATGAGTAGGTACAGTCGCCATCAGATATATCGCAGCATATAAGACGTTCATAAATATCTGAACATGTACTGTAGCTATAGATGCGAAGCTGGTTGCTAACATTTCTAGCCCAGCGGCTAGAAACGGCTTATTTGGCTTATTATCATTTCTAGCGATAACAAGCGGCTGGAAACGGCTGCTTACATTTCATTGACATATTCACATGATTCAATGTTTGTTTTTGTTATTTTTCTTTTCATTTATTTACTATAGGATCTATTTAACATAAATAGACATAAACAATGACATTTGCATCTGTATTAAGTGTTAAAAACTCAAAATTCTCTTACAAAATGTGAAAGAGCAGTGGAATAGGACTATTTTAATAATTTATTTGTGAGAGATGAATTGGAAATAGGTATTTATCAGTTACCTAGTAATAGTTGCATTTAGTTGTATTTCTATAATGCACCAACGCAACGAGCCTCGCGCACTCATCCCCGCATGCCCCGCGCACCCCTCAGCCCCCCACACGCATTTATCCTGCCGCGCGAGATTCCCGCGTTTGGTTTACAATGATGATTAGATCCAAAATAAACTTATTTAGCTACCTTTATTCTTATAATTTTCATACACCGCCACCTGAACACAAACGTTGTTTCATAGTTTACTTTTCGTATCTGAATTAAGTAAATTAGTAGGTACAAATGGTGTCTTCGGGGTCTATTTTTTTAAAAAAGAACATAATAAGTGCTACTGTATAACAAAAATAAGAGTTAAACAAAAAAAAATGTAATAAAAATCATTTCTTTATTTGATGCTCAAGTCGGGTATCTACCCAGTATCAAGCGGCTGGTTATTCGTTTCTAGCCGCTGCTTTCGGTTACTACCGGCTTACAAGCCGCTGGTTTACAAGCGTAGCGCTTAGTCAATAAGAGTCGTGTTCAGATATTTATGAACGCCTTATATGCTGCGATATATCTGATGGCGACTGTAGGTACACAAGTTTGTGGATTTCGGTTCGGTCACCAAATATCAGCAATCGACAAGCAGAGAAATTGGGATATTTTGTACGATCTATGTAAATTTAGAAACTATTTCTGGGAATGGGATTCTTATACCGTAAAATAGTAAAAGCATCTAATCGAGAAACATATGAAATATGTATCTTAACCTTATGAGCGTCAACAACGGCAAATCATTGAGCCACTGACGCTATCGTCCAAATTTCAATGATCAAAAACTTTGTTATTCAATCTCCATTGATTTTAAATTAGCGTGCGGAAAAATGACGAAAAGAATTAATAACGGTCCGGCAATGATATCATCAAGTGGCCGGGTCGTAGACACTGTGCCTTAGTTGGGTAAAATATTACGATTATTAAATGTAATGTATTTTTACAGGAATACGCTAAGCCGGCGACCAGCAAAACGCAGGAAGATGACAATGAAGACAAAGAAATTGACGAATTCGTTGAAAAACTTAAGTCTCAAGTCGAGATTTTTGTTAACCGAATGAAGAGCAATTCTTCCAGGTAAATTATTTATTTCTATTTACATTTTATAGTAATATAAATCTTAATATTTTGTACATCAACACGGAAAATACAGAAAGAATACACAATTATATATTTTAAGTTGATCAAATGTTCATGTCTGTCTGTGGCATCGTAATCCCTAAATCGTTACATCGATTTTGTCTTTTGCTCAAGCATTAACACGTTCACTGTCCGTGTCCCATATGTGGGGTCACGGCAAGCCTCTATTACTGAGACATAAGGTTCACCTATCAAACTGGGACAGTGAATGTGTTAAATTATTATTTCCATGCCATATCCCATCCCATATGCCATGTTAGATAATTATGTTGTTTTCTGATTTCTGCCAAATCGGCACTGAATGTGTTCCCGAGCTGTTAAAAAGATTACCTAAATATCGACGCTTAAGAATCAATACCGTCTAACTAACATTTAGTAGTTAGATGGTATTGATTCTTAAGGGTCGACGCTTCAATCGAAGAAGAATCAATACCATCTAACTACTGAATGTTAGTTAGACGGTATTGGTTCTTAAGCGTCGATATGCATTATCTATATTTTCAGAGGAAGATCCATCGCAAACGACACATCTGTACAGTCTCTGTTCATGAATATAACGGCCATGCACTCGCAGCTGCTCCGCTACATCCAGCAACAGGACGATAAACGAGTATATCTGGAAAGTCTTCAGGTAAATTGTTTAGTTGTCAGAAAGAGACAGGTGCTTTATCTGCAGTGATAGCAAATCTTGGCGCGATTTCGCTTGCGACTCGGCATCACCTTTACCCGCACGGTATTGAGAGTAAAGTTACAGGTAGGTTTTGTCACAGTTATGATAGACATGCAGAGTTACCAAACTACCGAGATGCCATGACTGCGTAACCAGCGGCGCGGCGAGCGGTTGAGCGAGAGATCCGAGCGCGGCGGCCATACGAGTGAGTGAGACACGTACCGCGCCGCTCGCCGCTAAGACTGAAGTCGTGGCATCTCCGTAAGGCTTATTAGACCATCTAATATGGCCCGGCTATGGAATGCAAACCCGGTTATTTTATCAATTAACCGGTTATAACCGGTTTAACTATGACAAAATAACCGGGTTTGCAATTCCCTAGCCCGGGCCCGTGGAAGAAAATCGCCCCATCGTCATATATGATCCGGCATTGATATTCTCCTGTTGACACAATTCAAACCACCTTTTTTTTATCTGGATACTTAGCAGATGTGCAAGTTAATACAATGAAGTCTAATGGAGCATTATCTGACCTAATCATACACCGACAACCCATTTTCGTGTCGTATTATGTTTCATAACCATGCCTTTATTTTATAGGACAAAATAAACCAGATACGCGACAGCCGCGCGGCGCTGGACACGCTGCGCGCGGAGCACGCGGCGCGGCTCGCGGCGGCCGCCGAGCAGGCGGAGCGGCAGCGGCAGATGCAGATGGCCGCCAAGCTGCAGGCCATGAGGAAGAAGAAACACGAGTATCTGCAGTACCAGCGGCAGCTCGCGCTGCAGAGGGTTCAGGTATTTACTTCGCGTGTTCAGGTATTCGCTCAGTGGCGTGGCTAGCCATCTAGGCCCCAAGCTGCAGGCCATGAGGAAGAAGAAACACGAGTATCTGCAGTACCAGCGGCAGCTCGCGCTGCAGAGGGTTCAGGTATTTACTTCGCGTGTTCAGGTATTCGCTCAGTGGCGTGGCTAGCCATCTAGGCCCCAAGCTGCAGGCCATGAGGAAGACGAAGCACGAGTATCTGCAGTACCAGCGGCAGCTCGCGCTGCAGAGGGTTCAGGTATTTACTTCGCGTGTTCAGGTATTCGCTCAGTGGCGTGGCTAGCCATCTAGGCCCCAAGCTGCAGGCCATGAGGAAGAAGAAACACGAGTATCTGCAGTACCAGCGGCAGCTCGCGCTGCAGAGGGTTCAGGTATTTACTTCGCGTGTTCAGGTATTCGCTCAGTGGCGTGGCTAGCCATCTAGGCCCCAAGCTGCAGGCCATGAGGAAGACGAAGCACGAGTATCTGCAGTACCAGCGGCAGCTCGCGCTGCAGAGGGTTCAGGTATTTACTTCGCGTGTTCAGGTATTCGCTCAGTGGCGTGGCTAGCCATCTAGGCCCCAAGCTGCAGGCCATGAGGAAGACGAAGCACGAGTATCTGCAGTACCAGCGGCAGCTCGCGCTGCAGAGGGTTCAGGTATTTACTTCGCGTGTTCAGGTATTCGCTCAGTGGCGTGGCTAGCCATCTAGGCCCCAAGCTGCAGGCCATGAGGAAGACGAAGCACGAGTATCTGCAGTACCAGCGGCAGCTCGCGCTGCAGAGGGTTCAGGTATTTACTTCGCGTGTTCAGGTATTCGCTCAGTGGCGTGGCTAGCCATCTAGGCCCCAAGCTGCAGGCCATGAGGAAGACGAAGCACGAGTATCTGCAGTACCAGCGGCAGCTCGCGCTGCAGAGGGTTCAGGTATTTACTTGCTCTACGTATTCTGTTAAGAACAGCGCCATCTATAAAGACTTCATAGAACTCTGTAGATGGCTTAGTTACCGAAGTAAATATGTATTGTATGTATGTAGTTCCCAGCCAACCCAATAGAGGGCGCTGAAACTAATTGTACCTGTCTTAGATATAATATAGAATTAAGATTTAGTTAGTTCACTTTCAAATATACACGATCGGAAGCACACGTCTCTCTTCATCCCCCCGGTCCATCCACAAGAAGAAATATTCGCTCAGTCGCGTAGCTAGCCATAAGACATCTGTACACTATATGAGAGCAATAAAGATTTATCTTATCTTATCTTATCTTATCTAGGCCCTGAACTGCTGGGCCTCAGTTCGAGGCTTGGTCCCTAAGCTTGGCCAGGTTCCCCTACGAGCCGGTCAGCTACGTCACTTCTTTGACGGGATCCGCCTATTTTCCAGGGTGAAACTGGCTGAATAACTCTTTTCGTCACATAACTAAAATTATGCAAGAACATCGATCCATTGCTTCATTACTATGTAAAAATAGCGACAAACTTAAATTTAACAAAGCCATAAAAATTGGATTAGATTGTTAAAGATTGGAGTAATGTCCAGTAAGTTAATCTGTCATTCGGTGTCTACTTTCAGGAACAAGAAAGGGAGATGCAAATGAGGCAAGAACAGCAGAAACACCAGTACATGATGGCATCGAGCACCGGATTTTACATGCCTGGAGTCGCCATGTCGCAATACCAGCCCGGATACCCCAACCAAACGATCTACGCTAACCCTCAGTTCCACCCACAAATGATGCAGCAAGTCCCTCAAACTACCGAAGGTGCCATGTCTCTACCAGGACAACCTCAAATGTCACAGGCTGGCAATATGGCTTTAAACCCGAGCCAAATGGCCGCTATGTCCCAGTCCATGCCTCAGATGACCAATTCGTACGCCATGCCGACCACGGGCATGACTATGAGCCAAGCCCCCATGACCACGCAACAGTCCATGAACCCGCACAATATCCGTCCCACCATGAGCCAGCCCATGCCTCAACAGATGCAACAACAGATGATGATGCATCAGATGCGGATGGCGCCACCCGGCGCCCATCAGATGTTCCCAGGACAAAATGTCCCTCAGCAAAACGGACAAGCCCAACAGCCCAAACAGAATTTACCGCAGCAGCAACCCCCGACGTCTATGATGGCTTCCATGTCGATCGGCCAACCGAACATGGGCCAGCCGCAACTAAGTCAGGCCAACCCTATGCTAGGAATGCAAATGCCAAACATGAGAATGCCTATGATGCAAGGTCAAAACCCACAGTTTCAAATGAACCCACCAAATAGTCAACCGAGCCAACCAAATATGCACCAGCCCCAACCGGGGCAACCGATGTCGTTACCGCCCCAACAAATAATGCAAGGACAAAACCAAAGTATGCCACAAGCTCAAATTCCCAATAATAATCAAAATGTACAGCAAATGCAACCTCACAACCAACAAATGCCACAAAACATGCAGGGTCAACCAATGTCTATGCCGGGACAACCGATGCCGCCCGGGCCCATGAACATGCAAGGTCAACAAATGCATCAAGGGCAAAACATTCCTCAACAGGGACAACAGATGATGAACAGTGCGGGGCAAACGCCGATCCACATGGGGCAATTAGGGCAACAGAATCCGCAGATGCAAGTCCCGCAAATGGGTCAAATGCAGCAGCAAATGCCTCAAGGGCCCTCAATGCAGATGCCGCCCGGTCAACAAATGCCACCAAACCAGGGTCAACCAGTAAAGATGCCGCAGAATTATACGAATGGGCAGCCGGCTCCGCAGCCGCCGCCAAATCAGTTACCACAGAACCAGAACCAACCACAGACTCAGTCACAAGCACAGACCCCGGTCAAATCAGAGCATAACAACAACACGGCAGAACTGATCAGCTTCGATTAATAGCTAGGCTAGTGTTGTGCTACGGGGATACTTATTTAAATGACTGGCAACACGTAAAGTAAATACGCAATAATAAAGCACGTTTAGAAATCATAGTAAGATAAAACGTTTCAGAAATTATAATATTGATAGTATATAATTAATGTTTTTATATTATAACGTACTGTAATTTAAATTCACGCTTTTCATTTTCACCAATGTACGATTGATTGTAACATAGACGAATATGCGGATCGCCATAAAATTCGATCGTCACCTATGACAATCGGCAACATATTTTGTTGGTTTATAAAAAACAAGTCTACTTTCCCAAGGTATTTATACACCGCGACAGTTTTATATCCTATACTTAGTAGCTGTTACTGAATTGTTTTTTGTTTTAAAATAATAATAATGAGTAATGTGCGGTGTTCAAGAGTGACGTAATAACATGAAAGTATGTGGTGAAAGGTGCAAATTATGGCGTTTGACAATCTTTTCTATGCTTCTAATCACTAATCATACGGCTATATTGTGGGTTTTAAAGTCATAGGAAAATCATTAGTCTTATTTTGAATCGCATATTTCATTTGGCGTAGTCGTTTAGATAAACGTATTTATGGCCTTGTAACGTATGTAAATGTAACATGTAAAATATTTGTCATTTTGTAGTTTTAGATAATACAAGAAAAGTATATAGAAATTAAAAATATTTTTGTTTAATTTTTTATTTGCTGAATAGATGTTTTGTTATATTTATCTAAGTTATGATCTATGATGTATAAATACAATAAAACTTGAAAATTGTATTGTTCCTTTTTATTAAAAACTCCCCAATAATATCCTGAAGATGTTTACCTTTCGGCGTTTGTTCCTCGCACCCTTTTCTTTTGTAAAATTGGTTATAGTTGGATAAAAAGTATCCTATAACCATCTTTGAATGTGCAGCTAACCCTGTACTAAAATTGGTTATTCTGGGTGATCAGATTCAGTCATTTATTTGCCTAAGCAATGGCGGCAATTGATTTAATATTTTTGGAGCCATTCCATGAAATATTTTTTGACAAAAAAGCTGTTTTGAATTGCTTATGATTAATTTTATGTTGCTGACGCATGCTATTAAATATGTATTAAAAAAATCAAATTACAAAACAGGTAAAGCACAAGCATAACACGTAAAGGACGGGTAATGTAATTTTTAACTATATGAAATGTGGTTTGTAGGAATTAATGGGTTTAAACACTTCTTCTGGCTCTTGAACACCATTTCATGGTCTGTATCATTTCCCTGAAATGTTGCACCTTATCTTATGGTAAACGTAGCATATGCGTGGTATGCTGTCATTGACGAGAGGACGAAGAAAATTTTACCAATAGATGGACCACGATGGCACTGTACGGTTGGCGCCACACTGTTGCATCGCGCTGTTAACAGGCCCGGAATTAGAGGGTCAGGGCCCCTAGGCACTTTCCTATCTCAAAATGCTTTTCGGCAAATTAAATGTACCTAGGTACCTACAGCCTGACCAGAAATATATGAGGATGCGCCATATTGCGGAATTCCACTGGGACGAATTTCTTACATACTGGCAATGATTTTATGATGGTTTACGCAGGGTTTACGTTAGTATTAGTCTGTGGATGGTTTGTCAACAATGTCAATGTCATTCGTGCTGGTTTCCTTAAAATACCATAGTTAAAAGACAAATATTTAAAATATCCAAAGAAAATACCGAAAACCATTCACCGTCGTGAACTGACACCGCAGTGAGCGTCCAAACAGCACAATACGCGACGGGGATCGGATCGAAAGTGTGGACGCAGCCTTACGTGTGCATTAGAAAATCAAAAATATTTTCTAGTATCAAAACTATAATTCCTATTCCTACTACACAAAGTGAGACCAGCCGCAGATTTTTTAAATTTCCCGCCAAAACTGAGTAATATGTCATAAGCCAGACTATAATTATATATAGTTATCTATACTATTATACAAATTGAAAATCGGTTTGCTATGGAGAGGGGGCCCCCGTGCCAGAAGCAGGACTTGTGCCATACTTATATTCTCCTTATTTATCACTTAAAATACTACGCCTATATTTACAAGACTTATATGGCAACAATTTTGCAACCAATCGCAACCGCACTATAATGACATTCTTTTAAATACCGGTCAGTTCGTAAGTTAACCTGTGATTATATTATCTTTGGTTAACCTCGTAATATACAATGCACTCTTTCCCTGATTATTTTTCATGTTCAAACACGTGTACACTTTATTTATAATATAGGGAACTACTCGACGCGGCATAACATATTTTCGTACAAAAATAGTATAGTCTGCGCGTACCTTTACCTTTAGGCCCTTCGCCTGAAGGCCCGTGCAAGTGCAATTGCAACAAAAAAAAACCCGGCGAATATGGCGGGAATCAGAAAGTTGACAAGTAACTGACATTAGTGACATCATAGTGACATTTCCAAAGCTCGTCGGTGCATGTCTGTTCTGTTGTTATTGTATTTACTTATTGCAGTAAACTACTGATTGTTTCTACATTTTAACATTTGAAACTAATTCGAAGCGCTGTGTGTTCTACAATTTCATGAAGCCTACGCGTGTAAAAGATGGACGATGAAGGCCAGGATGGTCCGTTTACGGTCTGGCAAATGTTCAACGCACCGACTATGGTGCTCTTCAATAACTTGGAAAACGCTGCAGACGGCCTCGAAAGATTGCTAAATTCCATATTAAAGTTATCAGGGTTAGTGTTATTTTAATCTCTTCCATTTATATTTAAACGAACATGCAAGTTACATGAAACTAAATTAGGAAATAGACTTTTAGTAATAACGTCTTCAGGACAGAGTATAGTTATCAGACTTTAAAGAAAGAGGAGATAACTGAGGAGAACTGACATTGCCTCTGTTTAATTTTTCTTTGAGAACAATTTCAATATGTGCTGTGATGTAATTTTCTCCATGTTAATTTTACCTTTTGTATGATCATAGTGTTTCAGAAGTACTTGTGCCACGGCCAGGATCTACAAAGTACCCGGATGTGTATTACAGCTCTTTTAACACCTGGTTATTAGGCCGGCTGTTTTACGTGTGGTCTGTAAAGGAACTGAACAGGTAAATATAAATAAGTATTATTGTGATAATCGGCGATGGAGCGCGTAGTAACACTATATGAAAAAAACGCGAGCGCAGCGAGCGCGAAATTTTTCGGCGTGGGGTGCGTAACGTAGCAACAAAATTGTCCAAAGTAGTGTAAAAAGATCTGATCTGGCAATGTTGATGCAATGTATGGCCTATTGCGCCTGCCTCTCTCCGCGGCGCCCCGACCTCGCTCAGCGCCCGCACCCCTCGCGCGCCTTATATTTGAAGCATGTTCTTACTTACAGACGCGCTGGGACATATTGACAAACTTACAAGCGTGTTTTCGACCGAGACTTACTAGTTCTTGTTATTTTTTATGTTCATTTTGGATTGACAAAAAAAGATGAGATGTACCAGTACCAAAACAAAATGCAATCGGCCAGGGGCGGCCATGGCCCGGGTGGCCCTAGGGTAAATACGTCTTTGGCTCTGCGTGTTTCTGGGGTAGTGTTAAATCTTTATATTGATCACATTTGACTACCTACATTTGTCATGGCTGTGGGAGACTGGGGTTCCGGACTTACAGACTGAAATACATTTATGCAACCTGTGATTTTTCTATTTCAGAATACATACATTAAGTAAAGATGCTCAGTTGAAAATTTTAAATATACTGAGCATGAATGATGCTTCATTCTATCATAAACTACATTCTCAGTACTTTTCAATACTTGAAAAGTTCATTTCCTATTATGAGTTTGATATGCAAGATGTAGTATATGATAATCTAGAATACTTTAAACCAGACAGAATAGTGATTCCCAATGTGGAACTGAAATTAGAACCAATTTATGTAAAAGTTCAAGACATAAAGACATACAAATCATTGGCTGAACTAACATTACAACTACTCTCGCAAAGCCTTACTTTTGCATCAATAAGCATTGATCAATACAAGAAGGAGTATGAGAAAGTTCTTAAACACGTGCTGTATATATTGGACAATTTTGACACTGATTTAAAATTGGCCTGTTTGAAGTTCTTTGCCGAACTATTTGTAAACTATGAACAAGTGGCTATCGCCAAATTTCCAGAAATCTTCCCAGACATTGTCAGAGAATTGTTGAAGAGCCTCGAAGTTATGGTAAAATCTGTGAAAGTATATTATGAAAAGGGAGAAGTCAGTAAAATGCAACTGGAAGAGTTTAAAATTTTCACTTTGAGTTTACTGCAATTCTTTGAAAATAACTTTAAGCAAGAGTACACAGCGCCGTTAACTACAGTGTGTACAGTTGTTGTGAGAACTGAAAGCAGTGATATTTTTGGCACAGAATTGACACTGTATTGTCTATCATTGAGTAGTAAAATTGAGCTGCCTGAAGATATATTGAGTTTCCAAATAAGGAAATATCCTGTGACTAAAAGACGAGGCACCTCCGAAATTGATATGCTAGCGGAATGTTATTGTAATAACATAATATCATGGATCCAGAGTACCATAGATAACAATCAACCTGTTAATTTAACAGATAATTGGTATTATAAACAAATTGTGACTGTCATTGATGAATTTATGAAATTCACAGATATAATTGTACAAGACCTTATGTATGATTTCATATTAATGAAATGCGAGGCAACTCGCGCAGGTTTGAGGATACTGTTTAAAGTGTTAGTACATGAGGTGAAAGTGAAGAAAAGGGAGCAACACATTTTGTTAAGTAAAGAAGATGCAAAGAGAATATGGAATTTACTGTCACATAACATAGAAAAGTATAGAGGTCAATTACTACAATTGCCAGATGTCGTGAATTTAATGATGAATCTAATATTGGACACAATAACACTGGTTTCATTAACTGTTGATGAAACGAATGAAGTATTACGATTGATATCAATGCAGCGCTCTCCTGGATTTTCGGCATTTACCGTTGATTTCGACCACAAGACAACAGCTCTAATTCTGAAGCATGTGTTAGCAGCGGTAACTATATTGAAGAACAATAAAATAAATGACGCTTGGAGCAGACTTATATCCCTCCTGTTCAATAAACTTATCAGATCCAAAAATGAAGAGATGTATAAGGAGGTAAGTCATTTGTAATTTATTCAGAACTCTGCTGAAAAAAAAAAAAAAAAAAATCATTCTTTTTCTGCTAATTTTTCAATCATAAAAGCGAGACACCTGCGCGCGGCCCTCCTGCTCCCACCTATGGCCGCCATCCTGTAAATGCATAAAAATATGTTGATCCGTTCCTGCTATGGAAATAACCAACCTGCAAGAGTTTTCATCTGTAAGGTTTAATATTATTTTTTTACATTTCAGGTAATATCAATGAGTGGTTTGCTTCTCATCAACAAAGTTCTGTCAGCTAGTAAACTAATCGGCGATATACTGATGCCAGCATTTTTGACCAAAAACCACGAACTCCAGAAGCTTATAACTGAACAATTACCAGCTGTTTATTGCATTGCGTTAGGAACCTATCACATAGTCCTTGACACCACCGAGGAATCTAAAGGTCATACAATTTTCAACAATGGTACCATAAATGTGTCTATTGTTTGTTCAAACTGCCACAAGCGCTCTGATCTTCAAAGCAAAAGATTAATAATGCTTCATTCGGAATTGAATACCACAGAGAACCAATCAACCATATTAGGTTTGAGGAGTTTATTCGGTAAATTCTTGAATGATAGACAATATACTGATCTCAAAAATACTTCTTATTGGGATCTTGTTGGAAGGCTGTGCAATCACTATTATGCGTTTAACGGAATACCTAATGAACTTGTAATTGAAGAAAATTCTCATCATATCTTGCTAGCCCTGAAAACCACGATAGGAAATAATTCTGTAAGTATTTGAAACTAATTTATGTTTTAAATAATGTACGAGTCTCTCTTCCCGTAACCAGATATGTTTAAATATATTTTTCCAGGATAATCCAGAAGTCAACGGAAACAAAGATGGCGCCTTACATTCGTGTGTGAATTTACTGGTTAAATCAACACAATCCTGCTTGGAGGCCAATGACTACAGTAGGCAAACTCAAACTTTGAACAACATCAAGCAATTAGGTGTTCTCGACAACGAAAAGGTGATTTTGCCGGTGACGAAACTATTAGTGTATTTCATAATGCACCCACAATGTTCTCTTGGGCCTAAAGCAGTTCTCTATCTAAGAGAGATATGTGAAATCCACGGATACACACCGAATCAAGTATACCATAGATACAAGAAGGACTATTGTAAACTCTTTGTCGAATGCAGTTTGTATAGCGGAAAAGAGTTCACCGTATCTCTTTTGAAAGTCGTAAGAGCCTTCGGATTTGTCGGCTACAGAGATTTTATTTCAAAAGATGTCCACCACTTTCTGCCTTATCTAATGCCGTATTCGGTTATAGTGAAAGAAGTTCCAGCCATGATTGAGGAAATAGCATCGTTAGTCCAATGCTCCGTTTCGGATTTTTTGATCGAGAGATTCCCTCACGTTTATGTCCATATTTACCTTACCGAATCAAAAGATGTCGTTCAGAAGTGCAACTTGACTATAGAAAGGATGACGAAAACATCGACATTAAGCCTTATCAAGAAGCATTTCAGAGTTATATTGACGGAATTTCTCTTGCAATACTGTTGCAATCCTGAAAAGGTATTAAACGCCTGTAGATATTTGGCTTGTCATGACCCAGACGTGTCGACACCTGACGGAAGCATGAGTATGAGCACAACTCAAATAGCTGACTTTTTGAATCCTAAATTCTTAGGAGTCCTCGCGTACTTTGACCACAAACTCGTGAACGCTAAAGTGGCATTCTCAGTGAAACGGAAAGCGTTGAAAAGCTTTCCAGATATAATGCAATTGATGGGAGAGAAGTACTTGACACCGCTGAGGTTTAAAGTCTTAGCCACTTTGAGATCAGCTCTTCCGTTAGCGAAGGAGTTTCCTAAAATTTTGGCCGATGCGTGGGGTGCGTTCATACATAATATCGACAGCATGTCGCTTGGACCCCTATTGACAAATCTGGCCGTATCGCTGCTGCAACAATTGGAATACGCACCGCAAGAAATCAATAAAATCTTCCAGTATCTCGTTATCAACAACGAGAACCTATTAAGTTCGCATATTTCTGAGCTCTTTTTTCTGGAGGACACCAAATTGTCGGAAAAAATCAAGATTGTCGTAAAAAGACACGTAAAGAGAACTCAGCCTGAGGGTTTCCTTGACAAGGTGAAGTGGTATTTGCAACATTTGGACCAAGATATACCGCTGATAAAGGCGTATGCATTCAGCCAATTGGACAAGTTGTTGAAGAAGAATCGGACCGAGATTCACAAGGCTATTTTCGGCGGAAAGAATATCGACCCGGCTATTGTTGAACTAATAGACGCGTTATTACAAGGTGAGCATATTCAAATATAAATATGGCTATTTAGGGTAGTATTCTTGATATTATATCTACGTATGTTTTTAATATAATCAGCGCTGAACGTAGTATTTCTTGCACCTGAGACCGAGACGATAATTTTATCCTCGCTTGTTTGAGATGATGGTTCAAGTTCAATACCAAACAATGATTGCAGTTTCTTCCGCCAGGTTACGCATTTCTATATTTTTTTGTGCTTTGATCTTTGTACCAATGGTTTAAGTCAAAATTGTGGTGTGTAGTACATTAAAAAATAATGAGATATTACATGTTTCATAAATTGAATGATTGTTTAGTTTAACTTCTTACCCTGAATTTATATATATTAATATATATATTATATATTAAGGGACAATCATACACAAATCGACCTAGTCCCAAACTAAGCAAAGCTTGTACTATGGGTACTAGACGACGATATACATAATATATAAATACATATATAGAGATAAACATCCATGACCCAAGAACAAATATTTGCACAAATATTTGTCCCGGCCGGGATTCGAACCCGGGACCGCCGACTCAGTAGGCAGGTGTCTACCAACCGAGCCAAACGCGTCGTCAATTTGATGAAGGACTAAGCCAATCCAGTTAAATGTGACGCCATTTGTTGTTTGCAGGCTGCAAGCACCCAGACACACAAGTAAGCTCGGCTAGCGGGGCCTGTCTCGGGCAACTGGGCGCCATCGAAGCGGGGCATCTTCCCCGGCAATACGTGCAGCCGGATGGGTCGCCGTTCGCCTTTTCCATAGGGGACAACTGTTTCGCCGCCACTGCTCTGATGGAGCTGGCCAGAGCGTTTCAGTATGAGAAGGATACTATGGTAAGTACAGCAACTGGCAGCAAATAATGCATATGTAGCGAAGGAGAAAGAGGAAGACATCGACTAGTCTTGGCCCGGTAAAACGCACCCAGCCACGATTCAGTTGTTCGTTTTTTCGTACATTAGACATCTGAAAATCGGCTAGTAAAGTTTGATCCCAGACCATTCTTCAATCTCAGTCACACGTTGATATTATTCCAGAATATGGACAGCTACGCTCTGACCATTCAAGAGATTTTGAAGATATACGATATCTCGCCGACAGGCAGTAAGAAGGATGTGTGGGACAGCTTCCCCGAGAACATGCATCAGATAATGTTCCCACTTCTAAGTTCAAGGTACATAAAATACACCATCTCTCCATCAGCAGGCAGAAAGACGTGTGGCTTTGGGACAGCTTCCCAGAACACATGCATCAGATTATTATTAGTTTTTTAATGTTCCCAGCTCAGCTCGGATTAATCCGCTGATGGTCCTTACTTAGAAGAAACCGTGACACTGACGAGTGACGACGCGTTACAGCAAATGCACAGCGTCAAGTTCTTCATGTTCCCAAGGATTTGTTGGACCTTGTTGAGTCAAGCACAGTTTTTTATAGTATTTTTAACTACTGTTTTGTTTTTAATTACCAGATACACTTTGGCATATCCATCTCAACCAAAGAAAGCTCATCCTCTCTTTGGGACTGCGTTCGCCGCAACGTTTTTGGAGTGGGCTCATAAGTAAGTAAATGAAGGATCATAGAAAATACCTATATGTAAAAAATGTTTACAAATGAAGCGAAAATTGAAAAATTTAATCATTCGGACAGGATTCGAACCTGCGTTTCCAACGGCTTTCCGGGCCAACACTGGCGTCCTCCCAATCGGAACACCGAATCAGATGTCAGAGCCATTGAATTTTTCAACCAGTTGCTTCGACTTTCGACATGCCTTAGGGTGGCATCGTAGCGCCATCTACCGTAAAGATTTAGACTTTATCGTCGGCACCATCGTCTCAAATTTGTTGAGATTCTCAACGTTAGCAGACGTTACTGCTTTAATAATAAAAAAAAAAATATGTAAAAAAAAAATTAAGTTTTAGTTTTTGAACTGAGCTAATCCACTTGAAAAGCACACTAAGGCCATTGTATCTTTAAGAACAATGAATTACAAACACTATTGTTTTGTCACTAGGTATGTAATAAACCAATAGTGTATTTTCATAACCATTTTGGCCATATTATGTTTTTGTTGAGTGTTGGGAGCGTTTTAAGTAGAGTGGCTCAGTTAAAAAAATATATTTTTGTTTCAGCTGGGCAGGTCAGCTGATCCCTCTCATAGAATCTGAAAACATTCGAGAACTCTTGCGCACCGTGCACCCAAGCATGCGCCGCGATGTCAGAACTCTGTTCCTTTTCTTGCCGTATGTTCTGCTGCACGCCGTCATGTCTAAGAACAATACACAGTACATTCAGGAAGAAATATTGGCTGTCATAGGTATGTACAAACAAAACAAATCATTATCATCAGTCGAAAGATGTTCACTGCTGAATTTAAGCGCAAGCCACACAGGGACATGCGACTATTTAATATAGAAAAGACAAGGCGAGGACGCGTCGCCGTCGCGCTCTGTTCAGAAATGGTGGTTATGCCGGTTTCACACGAGAGCTGAAGAGTGAGACAGAACAGTTTCAGTTAAAAATAAGACAGTCAAGTCCACGTAGCAATAGAGGGTCAAAGACGATAACGGCAACATTTACGACAGTTAACGTGCGCGCACACTCTGTTCTGCTCTTTGCACTTTGCGTTCACCCGAGTCCAGCCACAAGACAAACGACCGAGAAAGGTGGTAGGGGGAGCAAACTGTCAAGACAGTACTGTTCTGTACTATACTGTACTGTACTATACTTTTGACGACGCGATTGGCGCAGTGGTTAAGCAACTGCCTACTGAGCCGACGGTCCCGGGTTCGGATCCCGGCAAGGGCAAATATTTGTGTGATGAACACGAATATGTGTGCCTGGGTCATGGATGTTCACAGACAACCCCCACTAGACGGAGCATGTAAGGCACATGTAAGGCGACCCGCGCGCACCAACGATATGGTACGGCAGAACATTAAAGTATCAACACGGCGGCCACCGTTTACTTGCGTCCATGTTTATGATCCATGCGTACGTCAACGAAAAAAGAAATTAAATAAATAACATGGTAAATTGTAGTGATAAGTGGTGTAGAGAGACCTCAAAAACATGGACGCAACTAAACGGTGGCCGCCGTGTTGATACTTTAATGTTCTGCCGTACCATATCGTTGGTGCGCGCGGGTCGCCTTACATGTGCCTTACATGCTCCGTCTAGTGGGGGTTGTCTGTGTGGATGTTCTATGTATTTAAGTATTTATTTATCTATATAAGTATGTATATCGTCGCCTAGGTTGATTTGTGTGAGGTTGTCTGATATTTATTTATTTATGATATTTATTTATACTGTGTGTTTTGCAGTAGGGCGCAGACGACGAAGCGACACGCCCGCGACGCGTTCTCCCCCCGAACGCCACCGAGGTCTAACGACGCCCGCATCCAACGGATTCCAATGAACTCTTCTTCATCTAATTGTTATTTTTTGTCTTCCTCTTCATAAGTAAAGCAAATATAAAAAAAATAACCGTTCCAGAACAAAGTTTCTGGGGTTCGTTGTCAATTAAATTCACTGTCCGATATTTTTTCTAGGGTCTGAGAACTCAAGAACGGAGAGCGGGGTATCAGAGAAAAACAGATATAGAATACTCCGAGACATACGTTTGACGCCAAACATCAACACGGTTCAAGCCGAGGAAGGCAACCAGGTGAGACTGGGAATAATAAATCGATCAAATGTATTTTACCGGTTTACACTCACGTGAAATTGTCAGGGACGGCCCGACATGTTTCGAAGTCGTATGGAGCTCTTCATCAGCAAAGGGCGGACAGTGGATGCAATATGGTGACGAAAGCAGAACATGGATAAACTTACATTTCGAGTCACATTTATTTATGTATGCAGTTTTTGTAGTCATGTCCATCCATATTACGTATATCGTTTGACATGATTTTGACGTACATTACATCCACTGTCCGCCCTTTACAGCAGGGACTGCTACCCTTACAGCCGCGCGATAAATTTGTCAATATATTTGTTTATTAATAAATCAATGGATCAAGATTAACTTCGTGTCATATTTTGCCCTGCGATGTAGACACATTAAAATAAATTAACTAAATTAATGAAATGAAATAACTAACTTTATGGGGCACCTGTACATGTCAGAGTCTACTGACATTTCACAAGAAAATATCCGAAGACCACAGTAGGCTTGTGTTGTGAACACTAGACGACGATATACATATTTATATAGATAAATATATACATAGAAAACAACCATGACCCACACAAATATTTCGCCCTTGGCGGGATTCAAAACTAGAACTACACTACCACTGCGCCTACCTCGTCAACTTATGCAAAACATTACTTCAATCGATTGTTCTATAATTCCACGAATAAGGCCACAACCAGCAGTTTATGTTTGTATCTTATCACAAGCCGAAGTCACACTCTATTCTCGTTGGGTGTAATTGGGTTTTAACCATAATCGTACTTAAATGTTTTTAATCTCAGAGTAAATGCAGTAAGACTATCTACACCCTGCTAGACTTCTTGAATCGATGGCTCTTGGAATGGTGTCATTCAAAACAGCGGCCACTGGAAAATGAAAATTACAAGTTAGTATACTTAATAACCAAACACATAGTTACTGGAAATACATTGTCAGAAATACATTGTCAAATATAGCTTATTCACTCAAACCAACAAAGATAAAAACAACAAGGCTTGACAGTAATACTATATATTTTTTTTGTTTATTTATAGGGCAATATCGGTATTCGTGGAGAAATTCGACAAGCTTCTCATAGCGCGCGGCAACTTCGCTTGCGGCGAGTTGGAGCGTGCTCTGCAATACCTAGAGCTGTATATGGTCGAGAAGAAAGATAAAATGCAGGAACAACTTCCGCTGCTGGCCGAGATATATGCGCTTTTGGATGAACCGGATTCCGTGGCTGGTAAGATTCGTTATATTACGTCACTCTAGGGCGTAGGTGGGATATTCTGGGGAGAAAATCTCACTCACTCGCCAAGGCAAGACATAAAACTTTAGACAAATCACAGTAATTCGTAAAGACGCAGACTGCATATTTATAAACACCTGCGATCTGGGACATTCACGAATTCACCGCGCTAGGTATGTAATGTACTGTTTTAACCGACTTCAAAAAGAGGTTCTCAATTTGCTCGTATTTTTTTTTCTTTAATTATTGTTACTTAATTGTCGTGTTGTTGTTCTGTGTAAAATTATTATGGAACGACATCTTAGTAGGTATGTTTTTTTATTTATTTAATGACTGAAATAGGTATCGAAACATTATAGTCTGATTCGTTTTTCGTCGACACAAGTCCAAATCACACCGGAGACACAATTTTCCCTAATTTTTTTTTTATAATCATTCCTTTTCTTTTTCGTTTCTATCAGGATACGCTTTTGACCATATTCCCAGAATAATAGTCAGCTTTAAGCGACTGCTATCCCCCTGTAAGTCTTGAGATGAAAATCCATCCGACAATGGCGTTTTCTCTTACTTTCCGTACGTTGGTTTCCTAACGTTCCAACAATTATTAATTACTTATACACCTACATTATTTTTACAGGAATACTGTCGATCAAGAGGTCAGAGCCTTCTCTCAAAGAGTTGATACTTACGCAAGTAGTAACGGGGCGCCTTCAAGATGCCGCTCTGTGCTATGAAAGACTGGCACAAGAAGGACAATTAGACAGACACAGTTTGCGAGTAACTCTTACATATTATTTATAATAATAATAATATAATAATAATTCGTTTATTTCAGGCATCACAGGCCCATAGATAAACAATCTAACATACATATTAAATAATAAAATACTAAACAACTAGGTCACGATGTGTTGCGTAAGTTCGTGGTGTTGGGTAGCCGACCGCGGAAACGCCTGAATAACTAGATATCTACACGTCGCTTATGAATGGAAAGAAACGTGTAATTGGTGATTTGTGCTTTTATGTGACTCCTTTCCTGTTTATATTTTGTTTAGAGATTTGTTTTACGACTTCGTTTAGGAATAGAAACCGAAACACGGGCAAAAGTGTCAACTACGTGTGTTGCGCCTGGCATGTTCGTTTGTTTAGCTAATTTAGCTAGCTAAGCACGTTCTTTCTCACTCGTATAAAGCATAATAATCATATTTCAATTAGCGTAGCGTTCATATAACCCGATTCTTCTTGAGTAGGTTAGCATATACCTATTTTTTTGACATTTTGTTTTGATCTTGATGAAAAGTAAGTCAATCCGGCTACTGCTAAATCAACTACTGTGATATTTGCGGCTGGCCTACCTACGTTTGTGCAGCTAATCGAAGAATACTTAAAAAAGGTGCACACTTGCTAATAAGATTTTTTGATACTTCAAATCATAAAGTTTTATCTGAAACAGTAGGTAACATACTCAACTCCGAAAACATATTTCAGGGCATGGTAGACTGCTACCTAGGTCTCGATCAGCCGTTTACAGCCTATCGCTTACTAAGCGAACACGAGGCCGAAGACTCGGCGACGGAACTAGCGGCCGAGCCGCTGTGGAGACTCGGCCGGTTCGAGCAGCTTGACGAGCTGATTAACAAACCTCTGGTAAGGTATACTTGGGTCAATCAACTATTTTCTGTCACTCGTTGCCATGGTGATGCCCCTGGGTCACTTTTTAAAACTACCTACGATTTTCCGTGGTTATATTTAGCAAAAGCATTGTAAATAGGTAATTTAACCTTTTGAGCGCCACAGTCGGATGTGGCCGTCAACAAAAAATCGTGCCCCTGACGCCACGTCGGCCACAGCCGTCCAAATTTCAATGATCAAAAACTTTGTAATTCTAACCGCTACAAGTATTTTTCAATCCCTGTTGATTTTGGGGCACATCTTTTTTTTTTACTCTGGCGTCAGTGGCACGGTAAATTGCTAGACCGCTTGGCGGTCAATAGGTTAAGCAGTTATAAGCCCATTCTTATGTAGACTATCTCCTGACAATACCGGTAATATCAATTATCAACACTTTTCATAGAAATGTAATCATTATTATCCCCTGGGTCACGGACAGAATAACAGCAAGAAATAGTTGATCCACCCACTTAATATATACAATGTCTTAGACTAATATACTGTTACCTATACTTGGATGTGACACGTGCCGAAAACTATGTTTTAAATAGAAGGTTCTGAGTGTCAAGGCCCCTTGGAGCACGTTGTCACGATGTTACGCGTTCATCTAGTCTCATGACTAGCAATGAATCAACTATAATCAACATTTCAGTAGATTAAATGCTGATTACTCTGGAGGTTATATTAAGAATTCTTTTTGGAGTCCGAATCTACTTACCTTTGTTACCTGCAAACAATACCATTATCTGTATTCTTCGTTGAACCGCAGAGTTGCCCCTTTTATTTTTGACACGGCTTGAACTGTATCTGGGCTGTTTAGCCCTCACTACCAGTGAGTCGGACTTTGTGTGGGAGTATAACCTAATGCTAATGGGATTATCTCCGCGCCACAGGAGTGATGCAGAGTTGTCCCGTAAAATTGAACACATAATAAGTGCAGATGTCTTATCTTATACATGAAACGCGTCTTAAATCGAAGGGAATGGGGTTCACGTATAAACACAGTGCATATACATTTTGTATTTAAAACAGCAGTGAACTGTTCGTGCCAGAATAAAGATGGCATTGTTCTCAGTTATCAAAGATAAGTAGATTTGCTATTAAAATAATTCTTACTGTAACGTAAATAAAAATATTACGTTTTTATTGTTACAGCCAAGTTCTCGAGAAAACTGGGGTGTTCTAATGGGCCGCATCCTGCTTTCCTATCGCAGTCAAGAAAACGACGCATTCCAGCTATCCTGTAAGAGTGCTACTGCTAAACTGTTAGCTCAAATGGATGGAGAGACCAAAGGCGAGAGCGCCTTACGAAGCGGCTACCAAAGCGTGGTGGGGCTTCATGTGATTACTGAGGCGGGACACGTGGAAGAGGTTTTGCAAAAGTACGTCAAAGTGATTGTGTTCTTACGGAAAATGACAATATTTTCAATTATAACGGATCTTTTAATTTGATCGATAAATCAATTTCACTCATTTCTATTGACCACCATGCATGTTTACTATTACAGGCCTATTACAACTTGATGATGATGATGATGATGATGATGATGATGATGATGATCATGATGAATTTATGCTTATGATCTCGTAGTTATTTGTTAAAATGCGTATAAAGCTGGTTTAATCCCGCCATATTAGTCGAATATCGCTTAACATGTTTCTGATCGCGAGAGGAGCGCCAATCAGTCGCGGTGGCGGCCAATAGAACACTGTCCGTTATTAGTATGACGTTGTTTATGGTTCAATTTTATTGCAGATTAAAAGGCTTAAACGATGGCGACAAGCAAGCTACTGATATACTTAACAAGTTACTAGACGAATGGCTACGACGGCTCTCAGTCGTACAGTCGGACGTGCGGACAGTCGAGCCGTTGCTGAGGCTTCGACGGATATTATTGCAGCAAACACAGGTATTATTAGAATAATTGACAAGTTGACTAATTTTTTTGGAGGATGTCAATCGATTCTATTTTTTAATATGAACAAATGTCTATATGGGACTGACTACACTTAAACTGTTCTAAAAGTCAGAAATGACCGTTAAAGTTCAACATTCCTACGTAGCGCTAAAAACGCTCCATACAAAAGGCGTCAGGCTAGTGACGTCACAGGCCGGTTTAGGTATCAATAATTGTATGGAGAAATTAAGAAATTTGTCATTTTTACCGTAAAAAATTGCGTTTAAGTTCATGGTTGTCATACAATTATTGTTTTGTAAAATTATGAGGCTTCTGAAAACATTTTAAAAATTTCTTTTGGATTAAAAAATATATCATAAAATATAACCTAAACCTAACCTAACCTTTGAAGTCACATATTTCCAAAAAAAGATTTATTTTCTGTTTTTTTTTTCTTTGTTTCGTGATATATTTAGCTAATTTTATTCATATAACTACAGTACGCTGTAGAATTCACCATCAGCCAACATGTCTATTGTAATAACTAAGTGAAGGACAGATTAGCTCATGCGTTACTCGACAAATATCATTATGACATAATATGTGTGCGTGCGTACACTCACGCTATGCTGTTTTATGAATACACGTCAGTAAGCGAACGGTAGGTAGGCAGTGGTTTCACTTGTCAATGTCTCCATTCCACGCATTTATCATATCATATTTAACTGCTATTATACATGTTTAAGCCATCACCAAAAATGTACAAAAACAATGAATAAATGTCTTATTATTATTATTATATTTCTTAACGGTGGCGAACAGGCGTACGTTAAACGTAGAACTGGCTAAGTCACCAATACAAAATTTTACAGTACAAACAGTTGAAGTTGTGAAATCACCTTATGGCTGAATGAGTAAAAATATAGCATAAACATCGGGAGTTTTACCCTGTTGTAGATAGTCATTATGATAAACAAGGACATTTTTGGCCATAGATTAAAAAAAGGACTTGGCCAGTTATTACCCTTAGCTTTAGGTTCCAACAGGGATGATTTTGTATTGTCGAATCACGTAATCCCAAACCCTTCCGTTTAATTGTAGAAGAAAAATATGTAAATAATGGTTCAAAGAAATAGTTCTTCTAAGAAACCTTATCCTGTGTATATTTCAATCAAAATGTGAATTTTTCAGGAATTGTTAGAGCCAACACACCCAGTGACAGCAGGAGTTTTCAAAGCCTGTATAGGTGATCTTTGGCTACAGAGTGCGAAGCACGCCAGGAAAGCTGGTATTTTTCAACAGGTAAAATGTTAATACTGGCGCGCTACGCCATTATTGTTCTAGTATTATATACTACAGTAATCTAAAAAAAAAACACTATTGAGTTATGATTATCAATTAACTAGTTGCGCCGCGCAGTGTGACCCGCTCATTTCACGGGAACACTACATTTATTCTGGATAAAAAGTAGCCTGTGTTAATCCCGGGTGTTAGCTACCATCATACCAAAATTTATCGAAATTGGTCCAGCCGTTTGAGCGTGAAGAAGTAACAAACTTTCGCCTTTATAATATTAGTGTGATTACCCCCATTTGCTTTATGATATGAGGGCAGTATAACTACCAAAATATTGTTGCGTTTAGGTATTTATTGCCTTGTATTTCTCCTGTATGTTTTGTGACATGTGCAATAAAGAATACTTGTATTGTATTGTATTTATTCCAGTCGTACATGTACATACTAAACGCCGAAGAATACCGTCCCGAAGAGCTGTTCATAGAGAAGTCGAAGATGTATTGGGCTCGCGGGCAACATGAGCATGCGTTTACCACACTAAGAAGGGGTTTGGACGACGCGTATCCACAGCTCGACAAACTGACTAATGAGCAAAGGTAATCTGTCAGTTTGTACTGCGTTTATTCTTCCAGATAATCCTTTAAACACCTATTAAAAAAAAACAGAAATGACCGCATAACAGATACTACTACAGCCTTTAACACAAAGATCAAAGCTTAAAGAAAAATTTAAAAAGGAGCTACCTGGTGGAAGAGGCCGGGAATCGAACCCGTTACATGTTATATGTTTGATAAATTTATAAAACTCACAGCGCCCTCTCTCGCTTGCTCGTTCACCACTGTAAAGTGGTGCGGTAATATGTGAATATTAACGTATTCACATAGAGGTCGCTAAGGTGTAAAAACCTTTCAAATAAAACAATGCAAAGATCGACACACAAAGCATAAGGAAAAATACGTCAGGTCTTCCTGGAGTTAGGGTAGCGAAATGGTTAACGCGCTGGACCGGCAATCCAGAGGTACCGGGTTCGATTCCCGGTCTCTTCCACCAGGTAGCTCCTTTTTCAATTTTTCTTTAAGCTTTGATCTTTGTATTAAAGGCTTAAATAAAAAGATTGTGGTGTACCCACATTAAAATAAATGAGACATTACATGTTTCATAAATTTATAGATACTACTACAGTTATAAATACTATCCAAGACGTACAGTGAACATCAAAAGTAGCTGACAATGTTAGTATGCAATTTGATAGAAGTCAGTAGCTAGTAAAATTGGCAGCTGCTTTTGATACTGACCATAACACTACGACCATCCACGTCATTTGAATTTTGGCTGAAAGGTGTTTTGTTTTGGCTTTTCCGCGGTCGGCTATCTAACACCATAGACTTGTGTTAACAAATTGCAAAAAAAAATGGTTTTTGGTTATTTTATATGTACATATGTTGGTTTTACGGTATGTTTATCTAATATAATAGAATTGAATTGGAAGCTGCGACAGTCATTCAATATGTAGGGGTTGTCTCGGCCTCTTAGCCATGGAAGTGGGGACGCAACTGCGATGAGTAAACGTAGGAAACGTAAGCAGCTCATGGGGGCAGGCAACTTTCATCGCATTTCTAACTGGTTCATATTTCGTTAGATAACTGTGGAGAAAGGATTTTTTTTTTACATTTTTACTTTCAGGAAAATATGTGCAAAAGCAAAACTGCTCATAGCGAAGTATAACGACGAAACTACCAACGTAGACGTGGACGTGAATATCGGTTACTACAAAGAAGCCGTGGATGTCTTCAAGCAATGGGAAAAGAGTTTGGTAAACGGAATTTTGGTAAACTTTGGAGTTGTTGTAAGCCAATTCTTATATATAGATTATCATTTCCAACAATTTTAATCACTATTGTCTCCTGGGTCACAACAACAGTAGTTGATTAACCCGTGTACTGCCTTTGAGTAGCGATATAGTTCTACAAACACAGCGCTGATTTAACCAATAAAAAAAACAATTATATTATTATTATGTTTCTGTAAATTCAATAGTATCCGTACACTAAGCACACACTAATGTTTGCATGCCTCTACGGTAGAACATAAGCACTTATTGTTTACTACATCATCTAATGTACCTAGTATGTTCTTGCAAATAAAACATTCATTCATTTATTCATTATTTTATTCATTCATTCATAAATGAATGAAAGGTTAGGTTTCTGTATGGTATTCAGAGTGTGATTGTACACTGTTTTTCTGTTCTATTGTAAATGATAACTGTTTTTAATTTATTGTAATGTCTGAAGGTATGTTTGGGCGCGTATTACGAAAAAGTAAGTAGCGGCGAATCTACGGGCACTGGTGGCACTCACTGGTCGCGAAGGTTGCACGCTCTAAATAGTTATGGAAAGGCGTTGCAGTATGGACACAAGTATCTGTATCAGAGTATGCCCAGGATGCTGTCCATATGGTAAATATACAATTTATGGATAATACAGGCGTCGCCTATTGCAGACGCCGTGCCTATCCCGATTTCATCGCACTGCTAGAAGTATACTTAAATTCATGTAAAAAGAGCGCTGTTAATCTTTCTGCGTAGTATTCAGCAGTGGAAAAAAACATCATGTCTGTATTTTGTATGAAAGATGCCTCACTTATACCATCGCAATATGTTATTGATAAAAGTAAATTCTAACCTGCTATTTAACTTTTAGCAAATAGAGTGTCTGTTTTTCAATCTAAATAGTTATTTAAATCAAATTCGTCAATTTTGTGCGCCGGTATAAAAAATCGCGTTTTTTTCATTTCACATGCGTTGTGGAAGTATAATAATATTAATAATAATTGTACCTACACTAAAGAAATACGTATTCTTCTATTTGTGATCTTGTAAGATTATGGGCGAAGTAAGTAATTGTCAGCGCTCCCTTTACGTGAATCCCACTATAGTTGCTAGCGACCTCGATTGTGAGCTCGTTCGACGATCGGCATGCTTGAAAGTGCAATAATTATCACATTTTGCTTCGGTAAGCAGAACTTATTTTTGTATGTCAATGTTATGTTTTTTAGGCTGGACGTAGAAGTGTCATCCTCAGACACCAGTATCCACACGGTGCTCGCCCAGATGACGGAAGTCATCAAGACGTATTCGGAACGACTTCCACTTTACTTGTATCTGACCGCGTTCTCCCAAATCGTGTCTCGAATATGTCATCCTGTCAAAGAAGTAAGTTTTAGTTATTTACACGTTCAACATAACAGTAACACACTACCTTCCATTTGCTTTTAAATACCGTAACCATAAATAAGTGCATATGCCTAGCTACACCCAATGGGTAAAATTGTATCACAATTTATGGCTAAATAAAAAAATAAAAAAAAACCTGTATAAGACAGGTGAAGCTGCAACAAGCGAAACCGCGGCAAAATATGCTAGCATGCTGGTCTTTTCTTAAAAAACGATATAACTTATAAGTTTGTTTATAGTAAATCCAAAGAGGCCTTATTCCTTTTAAATGATATTTTTCCATATTATGACAAATATATTGATAATTTCAACCAACTTTTTGAACTGAATAATGCTTTTCCCTCAGTTCTACAAAGTAACGTAGCTATATCATGCTTTCATTGTGTGCAGTGGAAAATAAGCGTGAATTTTGTCAAATTCGAGTAGGTAGTTTTTGACACAAAAATTATCAATGAAAAATTCACTCTGTACGTTTTAAATATATACCAATAAATCGCAACAGCCCTATTCTAAGTAGCAACATTGGTAATTTATTAAGAGACATGTTTGATCGTAGAAAATAGTAGATTGCGAGCGAGGATGAATATAAAGTCGAGTGTAAAATGCGTTTTATGGACGAGTTGCACACTACTTTTCACTTCGATTGCGAGGAAATGAAACTGTATCATGTAAATAACATATATACACATATCATGTATACCTACTTAAAAACAAATTTAATTAAAATTTAAAGTAATCTATTAGAGCAATGAGAAATATTTAAAGTAATAGTTTAAAAAGTAATAAATGATAGTACATAAAAGTTGCAAGTTTATTTCAAGAAGTTTTATTGTGTACTTTGGCTGTTGGTATATTTGCCTTGGTCTTAGAATACTAACAAAACTAAATAAAATAAAGAGTTAAAACCCGTTCCAAACCTTCCGATCCGATCCGATTTATCGGGAGAAATCGGATAATGTGTAGTGTATAAGATCCTAACAATTGCACTACACATTATCCGATTTTTCCGATAAATCGGATCGGATGATCGGAAGGTCTGGAACGGGTTTTATTGTATGAAGTTTTATGTTTTTTTTTTTTTTACTGTTTATTAAGAACCTTTTTCGTGTGGCTGTTGGACCGATCGCCTTGGTCTTCGACGACGATTTTACTTTATGCTCTAGAGCATAAAAAGCGACTTTATGTCGCCTACGCACAGCATAAAGTCGAACTTTTAGAGCGAGAGAAGTGAAAAATATCTAAAACAGCATGTTTCAGCGGATAAGGACCCTTATCATGACACCCTCTACATGTCCACAGCCTAGAAGATTTGGACTGCATGTACCAGCGTGGGCCTATTTGCAGATTTAAGTTTTGAGTTTGATTTTGATTTTCGAATGGCATTTTCTTTCCACACAGGTATACCTCCAACTGAAAGCTATAATCGTGAAACTCATTATGGCCTACCCTCAACACACGCTCTGGATGATGATGAGCGTGATCAAGTCCGCTTATCCGCAACGCATCAAGCGATGTACTGATGTATTCGCGGACCCAAGACTCAAGGAGCCTCATATGCTCAAACTAGTCAACGACTTCACTCAGTTAGCTGAAAAGTTGATCGAGCTGTGTAATAAACCTATTGTGGGCAGTGGATCGGTAAGTTTTGTAACTAATAATAAATACTTTTGTGAGTGTCAAGCGACGCGATGCACGGATTTATTCACGGACCCAAGACTCAAAGAGTCTATGTTTAAATTAGTCAACGACTCTACTCAGCCAGCTGAGAAGTTAATCGAGCTGTGTAATAAACCTACTGTGGGCCACTGCCTATCCACTGATGTGACGCACGGATGTATTCACGGACCGGACCCAAGATTCAATTCAAAGCAGCAGTTAAATTATGCCGGCGCCACATGCATGCCAAGCCATGGCAAGTATGCCGGACGGACGGAGTGAGACGGAACTACAGCATGCTCACTCTAACTTATAACTGCCGCAGTGTATCAAGTAATGTACGGATGTATTTGCGGACCTTGTTCAATTGAGTATACATATTTACCTGCAGCTTATCAAACGATTAGTTCGCAGACAGTTCCGTCTTGTAGTATAAAAAGTTATCTCGTCAGTTTTTTCGGGGGTTGTCGTTGGTTGGGATGGATGAAGTTATTGTGTGGGATGGATGGAGTTTTCGCTTTTGTATGAGATTGGTTGACATATTTTTGGAAATGCTACGAAATGTTGTACGATTCGTCGATTCTCTCGTTTCGAACCATCGAACCATATGCATTGTAGGTAACCATACCTACATTAATATTTTTTGTTTCCAATTTAGACAACGACAGTATCGGCCCTAGTCCGCACTCTACCGCGTCTACTAGCTACGGAGAATTTCAGCCACATAATGATGCCATTCCAAGAGTTCTGTAAAATCGTGCTGCCGTCCAAGGCGGCTCGGCAGGAGAGGATTGACTTCAACATTCCCGCGAGTCCGCCAGTGTATCTAGCAGGCATCGAAGAGAATATCACCATATTGCCGTCACTCCAAAAGCCTAGGAAAGTTACATTGAAAGGTAATATTTTTATGGTAAATGTTATTCAATTTAATATTAGGTATCACTTCCCTTTCTCTCTTCTCTTCTTGAGGGCAAAAGGTCTAGAGGGCGGTCCCCAACCCGATGGACGGATCTGATAAAGACAGCGACAGACACCAGCATTTCAGAGTGCTCTCGAAATGCTGCTAATACAGCAAAGTGGAGGCAAATTGCGAAGGCCGCCACCCGACCCGAGAGGACCGCGGATGAAGATCACCAGTGTACAAATACATCATCATCGAGACCACGACCACTCTGACAAGAGTGAGATGACTAGAAAGAAAGAATGACTTCCCCACTAATAGCCAAATGTCACGACTGGTGTTGAACAGCATACTGTTCAATTTAAACAACTCCAAAGAACTAAATTGAGGTTGAGATTCCAGTTTTCAAGTACCAAGGATCAAAATATGTACTTCATTTAAAGATATGAGAATATTCTAAATGCAAACTCTTCACAATTTTAGGTTCAGATGGGAAGGCCTACATTATTATGCTAAAGCCTAGAGATGATCTACGAAAAGATTATCGTTTGATGGAATTCAACGTGGTCGTCAATAGATTCCTTCAGGTACGTTAGAAAATCAATACAATCTTCAGAGATTCAGAAAGAAAAAAAAATAGTAAAGATTTTAACACAATGTTTTTTTAGGATGCCCCAGAAACCCGTCGTCGCCGACTGTACATTAGAACGTATTCAGTTCTCCCGTTGAATGAAGAATGTGGCATCATAGAATGGGTACCTAATCTGGTCGGACTGAGGCCTATTTTGCTCCATATATACAAGCAAAAAGGTGAGTTATTTGTAACCAGCGGCAATTCAATTTAATAAATCTTTTTATATTACACGAGGTATAAAATGAAAGGTATTCAAACAATATTAGAAAACATTGCGCGCATATAATTATTAATATTCAAACATGTTTTATTCTAGGTATTCATACAAGCAATCGTGAACTGAAAGAAATGATGTGCGCGAAAAACGACCCATTTGAAAAGAAAAGACGAATGTACGAGGAAAAATTGTTACCACGACATCCAGCCGTCTTTCAAGAATGGTTCAGAAGAGTTTTCTCAGACCCTTACGGCTGGTAAGTTTGGTTAATCTAATCTTTGAGGTATCGCTCCGTTAGCCCGGGAAAGTTGCGTCCTAATTCAATTTGCACTAATGTTGCTTACCCGAACAAGTTAACTTCAGATCTAGCAACTAAGTAGATATTAGGACAAGCCGGGCGATCCCAATATTTTATACCTTAATATACCTGAAAAGTATGCGTATATGTATATTACACAATGTGGTATTAAACTACTCAATCTACATTTGGTCCAATGAAAAAGTTGTACAGATTTAGTACTTAGTTTAAGAAATCATTAAATTGTTTTAGGTATCAGGCAAGATCAGCGTACATAAGAACGACTGCCGTTATGTCAATGGTTGGATATATTTTAGGTAAATATACATAATTGTAAATTTATTTTACAGCCCCTGTACTTACTCATATATCTTTTATCACGTACGTGTTATACAAACACAATAATGCAATAAAATAAAATGAACACAAATGAAATTAATAACGTAGGAATGTTTTGTATCGTATTGTAGTATTGTAACAATCTAATATTATGTATTTTCTTTTTTTTTCATTCACATAAAAAATCAAATACTTTATTCGTCAAAAATATACACATACAAAAAAAAATACTTAAGACTAGCTTAAGCCTAGTCAAATAGGGCTCCTCGGGTTGCCCCTGGTGCAAAGGTACCCATCACACTGGCCGCGTTACCACGTTGAATGGCGATGGATAACCTTTGCACCAAGTACGAACCCGCACGGGCGTCAAATCCCCTCTCCCTAATTCGACGTCCCACATCCCGAATGAAGGTTATAGCATCCGCCCCCCAGCACCTAGTAGTCCCAACGCGAGCGGTACAAAGTAATAGTCCTTGCCCAGTGCCGAATACTTCTCCCGTTTCTTGACCGCCGCAAAATCTGCCGCGGCACCTTTATTATGTATTTTGTATATTTTACTGTTGAAATAAAAAAAAACCATAAAAAAACAAGCAACAGAAGTATCTACACTGGATACTTTATTGTGTTCTTTAGTGTATACCTTGTAGGTAAGGAAAGAGTAGAAAATACGTTTAATACATTAATGATAGATATAATTTATTACAGATTCCTTACTATTATTTCAACTACACTACATTTTTCAGGTCTTGGTGACAGACATGGAGAGAACATATCATTTGACTCCACAAATGGGGACTCGGTGCACGTGGATTTCAATTGTCTGTTTAACAAGGGAGAGTCCTTCGAATGGCCCGAGAGGGTTCCGTTCAGACTGACACACAACATGGAGGCTGCTATGGGACCGCTGAAACATGAAGGAATGTTTAGGTTGGTGTTCTAAGGTTGTAATGATTGTTCAACAAGGGAGAGTCCTTCGAATGGCCCGAGAGGGTTCCGTTCAGACTGACACACAACATGGAGGCTGCTATGGGACCGCTGAAACATGAAGGAATGTTTAGGTTGGTGTTCTAAGGTTGTAATGATTGTTCAAAACAAGGGAGAGTCCGTCGAATGGCCCGAGAGGGTTCCGTTCAGACTGACACACAACATGGAGGCAGCTATGGGACCGCTGAAACATGAAGGAATGTTTAGGTTGGTGTTCTAAGGTTGTAATGATTGTTCAACAAGGGAGAGTCCGTCGAATGGCCCGAGAGGGTTCCGTTCAGACTGACACACAACATGGAGGCTGCTATGAGACCTCTGAAACATGAAGGAATGTGTAGGTTGGTGTTCTAAGGTTGTAATGATTGTTCAACAAGGGAGAGTCCGTCGAATGGCCCGAGAGGGTTCCGTTCAGACTGACACACAACATGGAGGCAGCTATGGGACCGCTGAAACATGAAGGAATGTTTAGGTTGGTGTTCTAAGGTTGTAATGATTGTTCAACAAGGGAGAGTCCGTCGAATGGCCCGAGAGGGTTCCGTTTAGACTGACACACAACATGGAGGCTGCTATGAGACCTCTGATACATGAAGGAATGTTTAGGTTTTCAGAATAACGTATTTATAAAGGGATGTTCAGGTAAGCACCCGAAGTGTACTGCTTGTTCAGTAAAGAAGTTGTGGAGGTATGTAGAGGCAAGTATTTTCTAACTGTTCGAGTAAGATTTTAATGATTTTTTATCGTTTCAACAACTTTTAGGCGTATTCATATAAATTTATAGCGGAGGATATAGATTCTTACACAAGACAAGAACAACGTAGACGATTGGCGATTTATTCGTCAAATATTCAAAAACTTCGCGCCCCATATCCGTCTCGATATACACAAGTTTCGAACACCCATTTGTTTCGTAATTCATCAATCACGCTATTTTCGCGAGGAAAGTTGCGGGCAGCGATGCGCGAGCTATGGGGGTATTTCGTCGGTGTTGCCCTCCCATCTGCGACTGTGACGTCAATTACGTGTGCGAGTGATTGGCAGTTCTGCGTACTGTGCCGTGGAGGCACGCGCGTATCAGGAAATGAACGGAATATATGGCTTTATTATGTACCAATTTATTCTCATGCTCGCGTGGTAAAACAATTTCGCTTATTATTCGAGATTTAAAAGTAGGTGTCTCACTCTAATCGCTTGCTTTGCGAACTTGTTTTATTTACGCTTTACGAACATTGGTTTTCAGAAATATACCGTATGATTTTCCGGTTCTATTTAAATTTCTATTTGAAAAATAAATTCTCTTGATCCCTTGTAACACGAAAAATTTCATTTGTTTTGGATCGAAAGGAATCTTTATCAAGTACTTACATTGAGGGAATAGATGAAGTTTGTGGGATATATCCTGATTCTTGTGGAGTAGACGAAGTACAGTGCGTGAGCCGTCGGAATGCGATTCCGTTTTACGTATACCTGTCTTGCTCGGTCTTACGCGATCCAGATAAGAACCTCTCAGTTTTCACCCTAAGCCGAATCGCAATCTGAGAGCTCACGGACTGTAGGCACTTAGCGTTTCACGTATTCATAATTTGTACAGAAAACGTAGTGAGGCGGTGATGCGAGCCTTTCACGCCTATACTGCCGTGTTCATGTGCGTGAGGGCCTTTCGAGTTTAAATAAATAATAATAATAAATAAATAAATATCGGATAACCTTACTAGTTCCACAGTGAGTTCTGGTAGGCTTGTGTAGTGGGCACTAGACGACGATAAACATACTTATCTACATAAATACATACTTAAATACAAATAACATCCATGACCCAGGCACAAATATTTGAGTTCATCACACATATATATATAACAATAGGAACGTCGGCTCAGTAGGCAGTTGCTAAACCACTACGCCAACCGCGTCGTGTAACCTGCTCGTTTTTGCTAGGCAGATCTTGTCACATAGACTGTAGAGAGCAGAGGACCAAGCTTTGATAATCGACTGACGTATTTATTTTTACTAATTATAAAAACGGTATAAACTCACGTAAAAATTGTCAGGAACGGCCCGACATGTTTCGAACTCATTTGGAGCTCTTCATCAGGGGTAGCTATCCGTGCTGCTACGCGACTCGCGACCCACTGCACTTTTAATCGCTCTTCTTGCCGCCCTCTGCGCACGCGCAGATAGCGCGGCGCGGGGAGGGCAGGGCTCTTGCGCTGTCACCACTGGACTGTCTGTCACTGCATTTTCACTATTACCCACTGATACCACGCACACTTGACTTATTGTATCAACGACATTGTCTGAACGCGAGATGTTTTTTAACGCCGGAATCACAGGTTTCCATGCTGGAGGTAGAGCCCAACCACCGTCTCGGTTGAAATTCAGGCGCCGTCCAATTTCGATAGCTTCACGTATCTTCCGTTGTACACAGCGTTTCTCACGAACCAACAACCGTGCCTTATCGAAACGTATTTATTTTTGTACAGGAAAAGTTGCGAGGCGGTGATGCGAGCGCTGCGCGCTCAGACCGCAGCCCTAATGTCCGTGATAGGGCCCTTCGTGTACGACCCGCTCGTGTCGTGGGGCCGAGCCCGCCCCATGGACTGTGGGGAGCGCACGAACGAACAGGCGCTGCAGCATCTCATTCATATAAAACAACGGTTAAATGGACTTGTAAGTATCATTTAATCTTTTGAGCGCCAAAGACGGCAAATCACGTCGACGGAAAGCCGTGCCCCAGACGCCACGACGTCATTTGCCGCTATACAATGTCATACTATCTGCTGTCAGCTTGGCGTCAGGGACACAGTTTTTCGTTGAAGAGCTGACCGGTCGAAAGGTTAATTACTATTATCATATACCGGGGTTTTAGGTGCAGAAATGATTTGACACTAGGACAGTAGGCGTCAAATCATTCCTGCACCGAAAAGCCCGGGGTATGACTGTTATTTTATTCAAATATGTTTGAAAGACCTTGGTGATCTGATGATCATGATGTTGTGCCAGTGTAGTAAATGAGGATGACATTTTTAAATTTTACACGAATACTATAAAACCAACCCTCGCCACTTGATGACGTAATATGTGGAAAAATGTCTATCTACTCCACTGTAGCGTTAATATTGGAATTTGTTTAAAAAATGCCTCTCCTGATGCCATATTTCCAAAGCGCTGGTAAATACAGATTGAAAGAAAATGTAAGTATAATAACAGTTTTATAACTCGGTTGACATGACTAACCTAAACATTTCCTAACATTATGAATATTACGATAGGTAAACATTTAAAGATACTAAAATATTCTGTGGTGATTAAGAGTGCAGAAGCATCTACCCCCAAGCGGGACCCAGATTATTTTTTTGCCAACTAAATTCATATTTTGATCTGAGAAATCGACAACGTGGGTTTGATTCCCGCTGGAGCCGTATTTTATGGAATTTAAAATATAAATAGCTAATAACTAATCATTTCCCTGTTGTTCTCAGGTGAAAACAAAGAATATGCAGCTGTCACTGTCGCTCTCTCCGGAAGGCCAAGTAGAACACCTTATTGTCGAGGCTACTAGTATTGTGAATCTCTGCCAAATGTACATAGGATGGGGGCCATTTTTGTGATTTGTGTACCAAAGTATTGTGCCTTATAATGTGATGTTAGGAATAATTTAATTTAAATAAACATTGTATACGATTACTGCTTTGTTCTATTTCATTATCGCCCACTATTATCTCGGTTTTACTGATTAAAAATTTACAATATAAAAAATGGCCGACTGTATGCATGACATTATAATTAGCCATCGGACTTCTCATAGCACGGTAGGACTTCAGAGAGCTATAGAGCCGATATTAACATTAAAATAAAATTCGTGCTCATTCATCTAGTTAATTCTAAACTGCCTTTATGGTTATTGTGGTTAACATTCCCAAGCATGAAATTACTAATATTATAAATAAAATATATCTTTACAATATTACGAACTTCTTGATTTCATTATATTAAATTAATTGTCGATTTTATGCATTTTCTAGTCATATCATAGCTCTACGCGATCATTATAGAACCCAATTTACTCCAGAAAAGTCGCAAATTTTTGCGTTTTTTATTATATGACGAAGAAAAAATAAAAATATTTGTATATTCTTCGACTTTGTACTTGACTATAAAATTAAAAGTGCGATTGAAATACACTTATGAGTATGAATTGTATTTTAATGTTAATATCGGGTCCATAGCTCTTATCAAAACATTGGGAAACTGTAATGATAGATGTAATGTTGTTATAAATAAATAAATAAAAATAAGTCTTACAATGATATAGAAGTCCGATGCCTAATTATAATCTATCATCCAAGGCCATCAGAAACATCTAGAGAGTAATACTGAAAACACTGGAAGAAATATTTTGCTATTATATTATGCGGTCGTTGGTGCGTGCAACATGTCATCATAAAGTTTTTAGGTAAAGTAAGGTTAAAGTATACAAATTAATCTTCATATGGCTAAAACCTTGTCGCCTGCCCTATACAGACAGACCTGGCAGGTCAACTAAGGTAAAAGCGAATAGAACTACTGCGTATTTTATCTTCAGAACAGCTCTATCGAGAATTTGTATCGTAGACTACTGTTGTAACTCGCGTAACTTCATTTCAACAAACTTCTATAAACACGTTTTCTCCGCCGGTCAATTTTACGGGTCACTAGAAGCGACTAGATCAAAGAATGCATAGAAAGGTAATTCCGAAATAATAATCATGCCTCGAATTTGTTAAAGGGAACCAGAGTACTTTTACTTAACTTTCGTAAATAAACCGACCACTACAGCTCAAAGAGCTGAAACGGTCGAAGAAATACACCGTAAATATTCGTTATATTGCCTTCGTAAATATATAAAGAATTATATTAGGTACACGTTTCACTCACTCAGTCGTGGGTAAACCCTATTAGTCTTTCCTAGGCTTCTCCCGCATGGTAAAGCTTATTTGTTTATCCTTAATATTACCCTTGCACGTTCTCTGGGATAAAAAGCAGCCATTGTTATTCTTCAGTCAATATTTTATTTTTAAATATAAAAAAACACACTTCAATCGTCCAAAATTCTGCCGTGCTACGGTAAAAGGCGACCTTTTGCTATGGAGCTCCATACAAAAAGGTCGCCGTTTACCTTAGCACGGCAGAATTCTTGTATAGATAACGCCACGGTTTGTAACAAAGTATATTTGCAAAGTTACAACCCTAGACGAGAATTGGGAGTAGGTTAAATTCATCACCCAGGATTTGTTTAACTTAGTTACACGCGTGCCTATACTCGACGCCACGTAGCTTGGCAATAGCGACCAATGACTCCTCCTACCATGAAACTCAATTTGTAATAACGACACCTTTTTTTGTTCCTCGTAACGACCAATTTTACTTTTATTGCTACACCGTGGTAGAGGGTGTCTGGGCGTGGAGGGAGCGGACCCTCTACCATTTAAATTATTAGAAATTGAGTTTCATGGTAGGAGGAGTCATTGGTCGCTATTGCCAAGCTACGTGGCGTCGAGTATAGCTATAAATAATAAAGGCGTACCCTCAGTCCTTCGGCACATTTTTTAACTCGTGAATAATCTAGGAATTTTTAACACAATTGCCGACAACAGGGCGTACGTGAAATGTTCTAGCAACCTACGTATTAGATAAGCGCACACCGGCTCTGCTTCCACTTTTTTTTGGCTAAAATCAGCGCACAAGCGAGACGTAGCGGCGCGAGTCGAGTCGATACACGAGTCGTTCGTGTTGCCATGCCTCATTACCTGAAGCTCGTGTCAAGGCCTTTTTAAAGCACTCCGGGGCCCTGGGTACTCCATAATTAGGGGTCTCCAAAAATGTCATCTAGGTATGTTTTTTCGGGAGTTGTTGGGTGGCCCCACGTAAGATTGGGGGCCTTCGTGAGACTGCAGGGGGCCCTCTGGGCACGTGCCCAAAGTGCCTAGTGGTAAAGAGGCCTGGCTCGTGCACTCGCGTCTTACTGCAGGACAAACCAACAGACCAAATAACGAACACACATTTATACAGGGTTTTTGGGGTTAATCATCATAAATCTGTGACCCGATTTTTTATCGCTATCGTTTAGCCTCGAGGCATTAACATACGCGATTTGAGCCTACATGTCACACTATCAGGCAAACGGATGATATATTCCGGCTTGCTCATTGTGAATTCTTCCCACGCCCGGGATGACCGCCTCCCCTAGGTTTGTCCTCGATGCTTTGCGGATCGCTTATTCGACCTTTAGGTATAATATGATGCTGGGCTCATAAATAAAGTAAATATTATTAAAGGTCCAGGCTTCAAAGTTGGTGAGCTGTTTAAGTTGATTCAGTTCGTTAGGTACACCTATGTAAATATCTTCACATCTCAAAAGCCCTAAAACGTTTTTTTGTATTGGTAATATTTTCTTCATGACTACTTCGCATACTTACTGTACCTATACTATCACGCATGCCGATATTTTTTATTCCTTTGAATTTCTTATGATAAATAATTAATTGCAGTAGGATATTAATTGTTTTAATGTATATAGATAATATATAATAGTATTATGGTACATATAAGATTAGTTTAATATCTAGGTATGAGTTATATTAATTCTTGTATATTTTAATTATGAGATTCAGTTAAATGTTTAAGTGAGAGATTGAATATTAGGTATTTATCAGAATTTACATTTTGACATGGTTTTAAGTAATTATGAAGATTCTTTAATGCCCTTATTTTAATAAGGATTTCTCTTTAGCGAGAAACTTTAATATAGAATGTACTTTTACTTCATGCCCCTATATTTTCCACCCTATAGATTCCATTAAAATAAATAAATTACGCAGAAAAAATGGGAATTAGTAAGATAATGACCGTATCAGACTCTGATAAACACGAGCGCTGCTTACTGCATACAGATAGGTTATGGGGCCGCTAAGGCACCCTACTTATTTGTTAATAACACGCAGGTTATTGCGCTGCGAGTGGAAGATAATCTATCTAATATTGCTCTCGAGAACGTGTACTAGCGCAGCACTTTGAACTAGAACGCTGGGTTACATAAACAGTACATGTAAAGATAACTAAGTTATTTAGACGTGTATTTATACAGTTTTCTTGTGGATTGAGAACTCTTTGATATAAAGTTATTTGGTAACCAAAGATACATACATATCTAGATTGGAGACCTCTGTTTACTTCATTTAATCACAAATATTTATAGTACCTAAGTAATAGTCACATTTAAGTATAAACAGTTATTTACATTAACGAATTTGCCTTTTTGCGTCAGTAATAAAATAAATGGGTACAGACACAAATTAC
Organism: Apotomis capreana; assembly: GCA_947623375.1. Classification (NCBI taxonomy): domain Eukaryota; kingdom Metazoa; phylum Arthropoda; class Insecta; order Lepidoptera; family Tortricidae; genus Apotomis; species Apotomis capreana. Next base: position 17,538,035 of record OX392507.1, on the reverse strand, counting down.
ACAATGCTTGATTTTCAGTTACTAACCAATTTCTTTTGCCAGCCACAAATTCATTACACTCGTCTCGTGCAGACAAACATTATACGAGTAGTATAGCACTAATGGCACGTTATAGTAAATAGTCGTATTTGACTGTCTATATCGCTCGCAGTACGGACCTCTCAACAACATGATGAGTTCCGTAAAACTACACAACTATAGTCCCGTCCACCCAGCTATGGTCCAAATTAACTTCAAAATGACTCGTCAATATTATGATAATTGTTACGGATAAATTCTAAGATGAAAAACTTATAATTAAACAAATTTAAACAAAAACGTATAAAATCACCGATATGATAGAAATTAATCAGTTTTGTTTTGGACAACGTTAATCAGTTTAGTTGGGTGCTCGGACTATAGTTGGCTAGTTTTACGGTGGGCACTTATATCTAACGGTTATGTGAAATTTACTGCGGGATACACCCCATAATGCCGCCTATTGTTGTTGCATCAGAAACAACCGCATAACGACCTTAGTGAGACCATAAATCAAACATTCGCCGCAATATCGAAGTGCATAGATTGCGTCCCGCAAAAGAGCAGTAGAAACAAGTCGGCGGCGTTCATCCTTTATGTGTTTCTCTGGCCAGAGTGACCTAGTATCGAGTGCGAGTTACCCGTAGCCCGTAGGTAGGTAGCTCGGTTGACAGGCAATATCCGGATGATCCATTGTTCACCTCATTGCGGATTCTGGACGAGAATACTCCCCTTTCATTCGGCCCTTGCCTGTCCGGGAGGCGAGGTAAATGTAAATAGCAGAAAATGCTCCTCAGCTCTGTTAAGTGAGGATAAGCGAGGGTGTTTTTTAAGGACCCACTAAAGGAAAGTTTCCAAGCACTACTGGAATACCTAAAACTAAAAGGAAATTGAGTGTCAATCGACGCGGTTACTTGCGAAGTCAGTTTCGTGAGCTACTTAGAATTGTTGGATACTTGGACGTGTTCAATTTGATCTGGGATCGTTTTATGTGCAAAGGAGATCGTTGCGTTTTCCATAAAACGTGGATATTTTATTCTTCTTGACATCGAAGTGCTTTTGAATTAGATAGCCTTATGTGATTTTGTGAATTAGAGTTTGCATTTTCATACTTGTTATGAATTTTAATACGTCTGTAGGTATAGGTGCGTAATTTAGCCTGTAGCATCCATTTTAAATTCTCGGTGAGCTTGTAACACCAATGAATAACAGTATGATTACAATCACGTCGGTATCACCACATTTTACGTGTCAAAAATACGTGATTGAGATTTTTAACATGTGAATAGTACCCAAATGCTTACAGGAATAACTGAGTTGTAAATTTTGTAACCATCCCCAAAGTCGAACAACACTTATATCATTTCACTACACTAGCAGAACATAAATAATCGCGTGCAGTCCTAAGTGAATGAGATGATGACTACCAGACGAAAATACCTGAATTATAAAATATTTATAATACATGAAAAACATTACTAGTGCTCATAACATTTGAGGGCTGCCCTCGATTTCCCTGGGATCCCATCGTCAAATCCCGACATGGTGACAATAAGGCCACCTCAGAAGTTTACTCTTTCAAAAAATAACAAAAAAAATGAGAATCGGTTCACAATTGGCGAAGATATCGGTGGGAATATATAAAAATACATACAGTGAAAAATAGAACCTCACTTTTTGGAAGTCGGTTAAACATAGCAGACGCGCGATGCGGATCGTGCTGCCGTGAAGTCTTAGATCGCGCTTCGACCTAAGTACCTTACAAATTCTTGGAATGTTCTACGTTATTTTTGCACAAATTTACCTGCACTACATTAGCTTCCAGTTAGTGAAACTTCGATGGGATTATTTCCGTCGACATTTAGCCCCTTTAAGCACGTTTGATTTAGGTAATGGTGATAATAGATTTTACTGCGCGCCACGCATATGCGTTACGGTTTTCCCCGAATTAAGGTTATTTACCGTGTTTGTACACATCATTTGTCACCTTTATGCTTGCCATTGTGGTAATCGCTCATAGATTTCACGGGGAATTATAATGTATATCGGTGTTTTGCCTGGCTTATTTTTGATGATAAACCTATTATTCCTTGAGTAGATGTCGTAGATTATAAAATACTAAGAAGTGCCCTTCCTAAAAATATTCTGTAATGTAGTCGGGCAAAAACTATTCTATAAGTAACCATCTTTGGATGTCCAGCTATCCCAGTACCAAAATTGGTTAAAATTCGTCTAGCCTTTACGGCTTGATGATCGGACAAATGAATATCGTGCGCCCTTAAAATTACTCGATAGAAAAGTGATTTTCAATTCATTTTAGAATTTATAATAGTTAAATATTTTGCCTAGAAAATTACGCAACAAACACATTCGAGGTGCGTAGTAGTGCAATTTCAACAGTATTATTTCTATGAATTGATTCCGCATTAAAAAGACAACAGATACCCACATAAATGCTACTCAGAAACCTGTCTACTTAAACTTATGCAATTGCAGTCGCCCAAGATGCTCCTGGGATAGAATTATGTTGGAAATAAGAAGCCTAGATTAAAGTTTCGTGCCGGTACAACTTGTATTGGATGTCAAGGGACAACTCCAAATCAGAAACTACTTGGTATTTTAGTGTTCACGTGGAGAAATTTGGCATCGGAGGTAGCTGGTGCGAACGATTTGGCAATCGAGCAACTATTTAACTAGTTTTAGTAACAACTTGCTTTTATTTTGTGTAAAGTTTATCACCTGATGCAATGGATAAGATACGAGAAAAAATATTCTTTTTCAGGATTCTTCGCATCTTAACAGCGTATAGACAATATCTACGTTGTGAACTTTGTCCGTGAACATTTTCGTTAAGACAAAAAAATATGGCTGTTTATAACTAGGCATCTAAAAAAAATATAGATCTCTAACTTAACTTATTTATTACACAAATTTTGATTTCCTGGGCGTCGACGCAGTTATTGTTTTAGCTGCCTGGAAAATAACCCAAAATGTATTGAGTGCGAATTTGGTAGTACATTTATAATACATACATTTATTGATAAAACATAATATACAGAGAGGTAACGGTTAAATTCTATACTTACTTAAAAAACAAATAAATTCACAATTTGCATAACCTGAGTTTCAGGCAATGGGAAAACCTTTACATTATTTAAGTACATAGTCATCTATATTACAGTAATCTTATTGTAGCTTAAATACTAAAATTTACACTAAAGTACTAAATTAAACAAAATATTTATTTAATGACAGCCAGTAAGTTCCCTGTATCTTCGTACGTCATAGTTTGTAGTGACTCACGAAGCGTTTTCTTACATTGAGCGAAGCTAAGTGATTATAGGTCCAATTTCGCATTTAATCTATTGTAAAGAAATGGTCCCAGAAATATAAAAAATCTTGTAGAAAATGCGTGTTTTGCTTGCATGTTCAAACAATATCTTTACGCCTCTTGTTTTTATATTCGGTGCTGTAAGGAGTTGTGCAGTGATGTCTTAATACTGTGCCGTGGATAAATTTAAATAACTGACGAACTGTTAGTACTTTACATTCACTGTATATAAGGTTAGTAGGGTAGAGGTAAGGACGATAGGTGAACCTTTAGGATTGCTCTTTGGGCTCTTTCTAATTTTAGTATTGTGGTTTTAGCCAAACCTCCCCATGACGTTATGCAATACGTTATTATTGATTGGCAAAGAGCAAAATAAACCGTCTTGAGGAGCTACTCATCAGCAATTGAGCGCAGTTTTTTGAAAACAAAAATTAACTTACGGATTCTATTACACAGCGCTTCCACATGGAATTTAAACGAGAGGGTTTCGTTGATTAAAATTCCGAGATATTTAATTTTGTCGGTACGCGTTATGTCCGGGCAGCTGCAGCTGTAGTGTCTATTTAATCGTTAATAAGCTCCGATGTCGAATCTAATAGCGCGCAAACCATATCCATACTTCCATACTAATATTATAAATGCGAAAGTGTGTCTGTCTGTCTGTTACCTCTTCACGCTTAAACCGCTGAATCGATTTTGATGAAATTTGGCATGGAGATAGTTTAAGATCCGAGGAAGGACATAGGATAGTTTTCATCCTGTAAATTATCCCTAAAAAGATTGAAAAGTGAGTAACTAATTCATGATGACATTGATGACCCTGTAGGAAATGTAATGATTAGACCAAAAGCACAATTGCTCTTACATTTGATTAGGCGCTTTTAATAATCCCTTTTATTAATTAAGGTGATTTGGTGGATATCTATCGTGTTGTAAGAGGTTGCTTCCATACTTCCAAGTTCCACGCGGACGTAGTCGCGGGCAAAAGCTAGTTTGTCATAAGTCTAAATGAGCAACATTCTTTTGACAGCGGAATCTTTAAAAATAACATTCTTTCACGGCATTAGCTTTTTAGGTTTTCCTAGTTTAGTAGCTAATAGTACTTATCAGTTTAGTTTTTACTAGTTTCAAAGTTGCTTCGAAGTTGTTTTTGTCGGTGATCCATCATTGAGTTTGTGGACTTAAATATGCTAGTAATGGTTACATTTCTGCAAGAGTTAATTGAAAATAAATGTCACATTGATAGTGGTAACTGCTTCCCGTTTTCACACATTTAATAGTGTTGTGTTTTATTCTGGTAATAATTTTAACGAGTCTAGTAACCTATGTCAGGTTTTTGGGAGGCCTTTGTCCTGCAGTGGATGTCTATCGGCAGATATGATAATGATGAGTGACATAGGTAATTTTGCTATCATATTCCATACGGTATCTTCCAAAATGATAATAGTTCTCAGCATTGTGTCTCATGTATACCCACGGAGTTTAAACATGATAGACGAGTAATTGCCTCAGAATACAATTCCTCCTCACTAGAGCTCAATGGATGCGAACGAGCACAAAGCGCTCTCTAAAATATCGGATACCTCTTGTAAAATCCGGAGAGGCAGCAATGTAGCGCAGTTACGATTCGGCCGTTTATTGGGAAAGGACAAACGCTTTCACGAAAGATAAGGGCGATTATTGTTGTATCCTAGAAAAGCTATGGGCGTGCTGTCACGTTTCAGACAGCCTCGGGGCCCGGATTAAAGTAATTCCGTGGACTTGGAAACTAAACTAGCTAGGAAGTTGGTGCGAGTAAAATGCGCTACCAGATTTTATTAGTAGCTTAGTTTTTACTAGGAGTTTGGAAGTCGGTTCGAAGCAGTTTTTACCAGCAAGGTACTTTTCTCAAATAGACAATGAAATTTCGTCATAAGTTCATAACGTGGGTTAGGTATAACAGGCATCGAAGTATCACGTTTCGGGCGGAACAACTCAAGATACAGTTCTCTTCTAAGGGAATTCCATACAAAATTGAAGGCCTAGGCCGGGAAGTATTTTTTGTAAACATGGCGTCTGTATTTTTCAACTTGCTAGGCTATCGGCCGGCATACGTTATCACGTAAAATTATCGTCCGTTAACCGACTTTACAGTCAACCAAATTGGTTGCATATCTACGCCTATGGTAGGTACTAACCCGGCAAGCCCTTCTCTCCCGGCGTCTGCAGTAATATAATATAATAAAATTATCATTGAGAATCTGTACTTAAATAAGTCTAATAAATAAAGGTAGGTGATAAATACGAATGTGATATTTGTAGACAGTGATGGTACTGAAATTACTCTGCCCATAACTGTGACAAGCGAGTATTTGTAGCGCGACAAATACTACCTCTCACTTTCTTTCCAATACCGTGCGAGCAGGAAAGGTGATGCTGAGTCGCGTGACAAGCGAAGCTGCGACAAGATATGCCCTGCAGGCATCTGCACTCATTTGTATGCGATGCCATAGATATCAGGCGCAAACTTAACCGGGTAGTGCCGTGAATTGTAACTTTATGCAGCTCGAGTCGAAAAACATCGCGTTATAATGACAGTTAAAGAAGATGTACCTGAGAATCTCAAGCTGAGATATAGCTGAGACATCTCTTATTTGGCGACAGCTCAAAGCACACTCGAATTAGCGCCCGGCCTATGATGGTTGCATTTAGGTATCACGTGATAAATAAGTGACAAAGCATCTGTCACTCACACTCGCATTTTATCTAAACGTGACGGATGCTTTGGCACTTATATATCGCGTGATAAAAGGAACCATCATACGTCCGCGCCGAGAAAGCATTTAGCACAGACAACCCCCACTAGACAGAGCATGTAAGGCACATGTAAGGCGACCCGCGCGCACCAACGATATGGTACGGCAGAACATTAAAGTATCAACACGGCGGCCACCGTTTAGTTGCGTCCTTGTTTATGAGGTATTTCTACACCATTTAACACTACAATTTACCATGTTATTTATTTAATTTCTTTTTTCGTTGACGTACGCATGGATCATAAACATGGACGCAACTAAACGGTGGCCGCCGTGTTGATACTTTAATGTTCTGCCGTACCATATCGTTGGTGCGCGCGGGTCGCCTTACATGCTCCGTCTAGTGGCATTTAGTGATGTGAGTAGTAGGTACAGACAGTTGCGATTGAACAAACCGTATAATGATGTCAGTTTCTTACCTACTGGTTATTTTATACAACGTTTTCTCTCACCTTTTATTTCGGAAATTTTGTATACTGAGCTGACAATATATTGTTATTTATTTCGTAATAAGTTTTAGAAATATTAAAGTAAACAGATAACATGGTCTTATTCTCGGTGTAAACATTTTGAGCAATGTTGCGTTACCTAACGTGAGGTATTTTCCACTTTTTTGGATCAATATTGATTTTCCAACTGCGCCACCTTGTTACACGTGTACTTACTTCCTTAATACACGAGGCAAAACAATCACGATAATTTAAAACATTGGAAACGTCTGGCATTACACAAAGAATTTACTTACGATCCAGTTCATTAGCTTTACTTTTTATAACAACATTTTCTTTTTGTTGGAATCTTGAAATAAAGAATATTAGAAGTTAAAAAGCTTGATATACAAGAATATAAAAAGTATTCAGTGGCTATGTGAGCTGTAGACTTCGTGCTTTTTTTTTGAAATAGTTGAAATATAAATATTTTAAAATTTTCAACTTTTTGGTTGTTCGCCTACAGCCAATTCTCGTGAATTTTTGCAAGCAAATTTGATAGTTGTAGATAAGTCGATTCTGCGGGCCTATGCTGGTTGCGTTTATCCCGTGATAAATAAGAGACAAAGCATCTCTCTCTCACACTCGCAAGGTCATCGACATTTTTCGGAATTGCTGACACATGAAAGTTGATATACTACATATACTAATATAAATTAATTTTATGTATTTCGACTCAACTGATATTAGATATTTTATATCTATTGTTAAAATACCCACATATAGTCGTTAAGGATTGATGTTGCTGCTCTGTGGTATCAACGTAAAAAAAACAACATATAGTCACGTGTTGATTTCAAATCCTTCTCTTTTCCAAGTTGGTTGAAAAACAATTGAACCATGTTGTACGTTACTCTACATTGTCTCTTCCTCTAGGATGTCAGTAATTAGCTCTAGAAGGTCGTTGTTATTAATTGTTCGTGTTTAAAATAACAATGGGCATGAGCGATATTTATTCTAGAATTTTATTAAAACCTACTACTTAAATATATCCGGTAAAAGTTTTATCCCAAGACATTATATAATCCAAAATGTTGGAAGTCAACATTCTTAGCCTCTAGGGTTGCCAAAATTGAAGAGGTTAATTCGAGTAGCAAGAAACTTTTAAAAGTTGGAACGGGAATGAGCACCTAGAAATTTTTATTACCGACGTTTCAAAACTTCGGTCTCATTTATGTAAGTACCTGTAAATGCATTAAGAAGTTTATGCATTACTAGATTCGGTCAAGCTATTTCGTTTGCGTGGATTTCTAACATTTTCTTACAAAATTCCATCTTACGTAATTTTCCACCCACTAAGTAGCAGATTTATTTGCGGAAATGTTTTATTATTGATAAAAATACTTTGTAGTGACCGGTATTCGGTTAAATATATGGCATTGTTACTCTTGTATAGACTAAGCCAAGACATTCTACTTTGATATATGCACCAACCCTATTGGGATCTCCGTAGAATTGCATTCAAGTAAAATACGTGAGCTGACATAACGAGCCAGAGTTTAGAAAGAACTACATCTACCCGGGAAAATATGTTGTGTACCTTGTCTCTCCGGAGCAACATAAAAGGGACGGGACGAGGTATTTGAAGGGATACATTATGCGGGTAAAGTTGGCATTAGATAGCAGTGTTCAGAGTTCCCTCAGGAACCGCAGGTACAGCGAAAAGGCCGGACTATCGGCCATTAGAACAGTCGTGACCCGGCCAGTCAGCCTTTCGCCACCTAATAAAGTATGTACTTAAATTTAAGGCTTATCGCCCTCGTTTAGTTATGTTTTGTTTACAAAAGGGAAAACAATTGGATATGAAATTGGATTGGTCTTTGTTAGCGTAGTTGAAAGAGTACCTACATATGTACAAAAGTAATACGGATTAAATATTTATCTAAGCATATTACTTATTAATTAAGACAAGAGTAAAAAACACAACAATGACACTAAGACACAATAGGGACTTAAAAAAATAATAGAGAGTGAACATATTTTAAAAAATAAGAGAAGAGCCTCCCAGGTTTAATGGAATAGTTTCAAATAAAGAAAGAATTTTTCCCTCACGGCATTATATCGAAAAAATACGTAGCTAGGAAGCAGCTTTTGCTATTCGAGTTTTAACAAGATGAAATTTTAAAGGAGCTTTGGTAAAATTTTACATTTGGCTCGCTCCTGGATATGATTCGCCATTTTCAATTATAGGCTCCTCAATTTGAATAACGTAGGTATACGGCTTATCTGTTACTATTCTAAAATTCTAGATTTGTATTGAAATTCAGTTTTCTATGGAGAGGGGTCATGAATTCAAGAAAAAAATTGATAGCGTGATGCAGGATCGTCTTTTGTTTTGTATGGGCGCCATGACAGTGGCGCCATCCGTTGGTCATAATTTCCATTGTCCTCTCATCACACCGAAACGGCTGGACTTTCAACCAATTTTGATACAGGGATAGCTGGATATCCAAAGAAAGTTACAGGATAAATTTTATCCGACAACGGTATAATAAAAAATTGCGTACAAAGTTGCGGGCACCTCCTAGTTTAGAAATATAGTTGCTAGTGGAAATGACTCCATGTTTTTCAATACACTTAGTAAAAAAATTCAGAGTCAGAAAGTTCAGACTTTCAGAGTTACAGGTTACAATGTAGCTCGGCGCCCATCTCGTTTATTGAGCATAACAATTTATGGCGTCGTCGAGAAAGATAAGCGTTGCAGCGTTATAAAATATCTAAAACGATTTCGCGGAGATGAAATAAATATCTTAAGAATGGATGCTTAAAATAGATGTGAGTCCGTGAGTATAGCTAAGAAAGTTGCCCGATATCTTGTGCTCAAAAATCACAATAACGCACTTTTTAATCCTGTAACCAAATTCTATACTCTATGGTACCCGCTACAGAACTTTAATATTCATAAGACATCTCTCTACACAACTCAAATAATTTCAAAAAGAGAACATAAGCTTATTTGATGCTCACTGATTGGTTGAAATTACTTGTCAAAAAAATTCTACAATCACGAGGCACCCGCCATGGCCATCGCGATCATGTTTTTTTTAATAAGCCAGTTTTAGTTGAACGAAAAAGGTTAAGTATTGCAAGCATATTGGAGAAACCGATTAAAGAAAAAAAGTTTTTCTGAGTTTTGCACGTATAAAAAGTATTGTATGCAATAGTTACACAATTAGGTCTTAAAGTCTCGTACCTTACATAGGCCACTCGGCAAGCCTCGTGACCTAAACGCGGTACTCGACTTTAAGAACCTCCATTGTGCAACGATTGCATAAAATACTATTAAGGCTGTTTTAGGGGGTGATCTATCACATATCAATAAATCAAAATAATTATCATCCAAGTTGCCGTCGTTTTCAGGCGCCTGATATATGTTTTCAGTGCGTTTCAGGGCACCCTCTATCAGATGACGCCATAACCTGCAAACCCGTTTTCAGGCGTTTCCAGGACCCCTTCTGGGCCTCTGAAGTACACATCAGTATATGGCGAAATTTGTAATAAAGTGTGTGTTTTAATTAGTTGTTTTTTTTTTCTATCTAATACGCAACCTACGCTCGAAACATTATCATAAAATTCAATTTTTTTATTGAAATATTGTAAATCTGTTTTCTATGGAGTGGGGGCATAATATCAGGAATAATGTTAACAGCGCGATGCAGACGTGCGGCACCAGCCGTACAGAGCCATCTATTGGTAAACATTTCTTTTGGCTCTCATCACGCTGAAACGGCTGGACGGATTTTGGTAAATTTTGGTACAGAGATAGCTGGACATCTAAAGATGGTTATAGGATATTTTTTACCCAACTACTGTAGAGTAAAACTTTACGCGGACGAAGTTCCTTCTTAGTGAATACATAATTATAATAATTAATATTTCATTTATTTTAGGCAAAAAGGCCCATAGATTACCTGTCAATCTAAAATATTTACATATTAAAAGGGCGGTGGGTTGATAGATAACTCGAAGTATCATAGCCACTAGGGCTTAAAGGTTCTTGAGTGGTGACCGCGAAAGATGCATCTTGGGAACCGTTATCTACAAGTGGATGGTTTCTTGCCTGATGTGATGATGATCATCACTAATCACTTTTGAGTATGAGTTAATGTATACTCATACTCAAAAGTGTAATTAAATGTTAATGTTGGCTCCATAACTCTCCTCTCTTACCTTTATTGGAACCCCCCCACATATAGAATAGATTTCCGTATTTTTTTAAATAGGACACTTCCTGATTCCTTGAAGGATTGTAATAGATAATTTCAATGCGTCCTATTTGCTCTCGAACACCCTGAGTTTTCCTATTTACATGTGTGTAACTACACGTGCACGTCACAGCCCGTATTCCGGTCACACGAAGCATCAGCGTCTACAGCGCTCCATTTGTATCCATTTATTTGCCGAAATCCTCATCTGTGAGGCAAAGCTGAGAAAATCAACGCTTCCTATTCAAACAAAGTTAGATACATGCACGTTAGCGTTATCTACAGTCCTTAGTTAGTTACGTTAATTTGCCACATGTACGTACCTACGTACATTTTTATGTTCGCTGTGTTGATTTTCTTAGAAATTTCGATATGCGTAAGCATGGTTTAGCGTTTTAGCGGAATGACTTGGCCTTTTTTTAGTGCATTTGCACCACATTGGGATAACGGAAAAACGGAAGCGGAAAATGGTAACGAACGCCTCAATGATGTAGCTCAAAATAAAGATCATTGGAAACAGAGGACTTTGTCTAGTAGTGAAATACCTACGTACATTTTTTACGTTAGCTGTGTTGATTTTTTTAGAAATTTCGATGTGCGTGGTTATGGTTTACCTACCCCTAATTTATCGACAGGAGTTTTATCGAATGTTTCATTGAGTATGTGTCGTCGAAAAAACGAACCTAGTCTAACCTAGGTAAACATGAAAAATGTATGATGTAAATAAAGTATTTGAACAAATTTCACATGTTGAGTAAATTTCAAATGTCGTAAAGCAAAAGAGAGGGTTTCCTCGTGCGAACAAATTGCGGGCATTTTTTAGTTACCTATTGACCGAGCGAGCGAAGCGTCTTCGTTTCAGCTTAGCCTTAAAAAAATCACGTCTCGATGTACTGATTTGCGACTGTTCTCGCCTAGAGGTCGCATTTCTCAACCGGTTACCATGAAATTTTGTGAGTAAGTTGGATAAGTATATATAATTTTAAAGTCAATATTTTTTTCAAAATGGCTTAGATATTGCAATAATGTAATAAAATACAATGAGCAATTATTATGAAACAAACTCGCGATGTCTTAGATACACTAGTTATATTATAAGCAGTTTTTTCTTTTCTTGAGTCGAATTTATAAACGAAAACAAATTCATGCGATTCTCAAACTTTCAAATTCACTTGCACCGTGGAAAGTAATGTGTGGTTTGAAACGGTCATACGTGACGTCAACAAATGGCAACTATTCCTCATTGGGCATGTCGGCGGCAAAAAGTGAAAACTCCAGGGTTGCAGCATGACGGGCCGTGACATGGAAAGGGTCGACCGGACCCTGGCAGAGGTAGCCAATTACATTCCAGAAAAGACAATGACAAATAAATTGGTTTTGCTTGATTCAACGAAATGACCGAACAGTTTTTGAATGCTAATTTAATTATACTAATGGTATAAGAAAACAATAGGTATGACACTACGGCTAGTGAGACTTTCTACGTCACTGTATAGTTGCCGGTTCATGGTAACCAAATAATTATAAGGAAAGAAATGTTTGCCGCCAGTCGTACAAAAAAAAAATAGTGCGTGGAGGCCCTCCGCGCGGAAGAAGTGAAACTTCGTAATGTGGAAATGAAAATAGGAAGGGGTAGAAATTGTAATTTCAAAAGAGAAAACCTAACAATCAATTGATATTCACAAGAGACGTATCTTGACATAACCTTAAATCCGTCGCATTGTCCGTGGGATTCAAGTTCATGGCGTGAACTTGTGCCTGTGGCATGCTCTTATTATTATTATGGGCATAAAAAACATATTGAAATATTTAATTAATTTAGATATTTTGAATACGGAATTATAGCAAACCTCATCAGTGTTAGCGGTATGAATTGGTCTTTTTCCACCCGTTTAAGAGTGAGTGAGCAGTTGCACCACAGTGGAAGAAAAACGGACCCCGAAAAACGTAAGGAACGGCTAAAAATAACCAAGATTGTAAACAGAGGACTTTGTCCAGTAGTTACAATAGTTACCTAGTTTTATAAGTATGATATATATAGATACTTTACTAAAATCGATGACATTGTTCCTTGAACAGATCTTCGTATAGTTTCAGACTTGCCTGTACAGACCAATCTAAATAGGCCACTGTATTTTTACTCCGTATTTTTGTTCATTCTCTGTTTCCATTCAGGAAATGTCTAACTCCCGTTCTCTTATCATACGAATTCTCAAGACAGGACGAAGTTGTTGTTTCTAAATGCTCCTCCCGGGGATTGTAGTGACGTGCTGTGACCTATGTATATATATGGGCTGAGTTGTCTTTGGCTAAGTGGCTGCCTCGGCCGCTTTACTAAGCAAAATATCGACATGGTAGGTGACATGCAGGGGTCGGACAAAAAGTGCGGATGACGTAAAAATTACGTAATCTTGCACACAGCATGATGTTTGTATTTAAACTTCCGTGTGACGTGTAGTAACATAGTAGTATTAATACAGGTGGTAGGGTGATTGTAGTGAATATAATAAATTTCACAAAACTTGGTACCATAAGATACGATTATTTGAAATTAATTAGGACAAAAACAGTAGGTAAGATTAGTAAAAATAAAAAAAGATAATTTGATGTTATTATACTCATTATTTAATGAAATAAAAGAAAAGGCATTTTTGAAATTTTTTGGCAAATAGTCTAGTCTTAAGTTTGATTCGGTTGGTATGGTAACTGTTTTTGCATATTCACCATCAATATGCATTTTTTTAGAAAATTGCGGAAGTTTTCATAAAATTTGTAAGGTTCATATTAAATTCACTTTGCCCTTTTTTTCTACGTTTCCGACATGTTAGGTTGTATGTCTTTTAATATTGCTTACCTTCGTTGGTATACCTATCTAGATAACAGCAAGAGCAGTAGGTATACGTACGTGTTTGTCACGTACCTCCAAAACGGAAATCGCCACAATATTCGAGTAAAGATGACATTTTACAGCAGAGCAAAAGTAGCCGAAAAAACCTCGCGTGATTTGTGCACAAGCCCTAGGCTCTTATTCAGCCTGTTTGCTACTTGGGTAGGGAATGAAATCCGTAACTTTGCATACATCCACAGGAAAAACGCAGGCCTATGTTTATAATACATATTATATGATCCAGAAAGCCAGGAACATCCTTCACATAGACAGGTATAATAATATAGTAATTGACTCGTGCATGATATTTAAGCAGGAATGATTATTAAAAGGGAATAATTAACTGTAGCGCCAAAATTCGAACGCAATCGATTAAGGTCCTATCACACCGCCAGCGTATGAAATTACATCTTTAATTGGAAATTACTCGCATGAGCACCACAAATGCCATCTTAACGAGCTTATTGCAAGGCATATTGCTTGTTAGTCAAGTCGTGCATACGCGACAGTAATGAGAAACTTCTTTTACAGTTTGCTTGTACTATTGCGTTTCGCTATCACACTCGCCGACCTTTTAGACGTGAGTTACCCTTTATTCCAATATGATATAAAAAAGGGTCCTCAGCTTTATAAAGACTTTGTTAAAAGATATGGAAGATACTTTCGAGATGAAGATGAAAAAGAGGTTAGGTATAGGGAGTTTTTAAAAACGATAGAATTGGTAAATGAAAACAATGCAATTGTAGGGTCAGGGAAATTAAAGATCAACAAGTATGCAGATTATACAAATGCGGAGAGAAAGAAGTTGAAAGCAGCGGAAAATACTGAGCGAGAGATTGATCCGGAGTTGAAGGCCCTCGACCCGGACATTCCGAAAAATGTCAAGGTGATGAGTTTATTTAATGTGTGATGGCCGTGAGTCTATTTTGAAATAAATATTCGAATATTACCCAATGAATTTTGTCTTTCTTTATTTTTTACCGTGGTGCGACAGTATGGTTAACCCATTATCGCACATATAAAAAACCAGCCAAGTGAGAGTCGGACTCGCGCACCGAGGGTTCCGTACAAACACTTTCCATCCCTAAGTGGTTAAGTTAAGTTTGCACCTGGTATGTATAGCGCCCCATATAAATTAGGTGCAAAGTTAGGTATTTAAAAAAAACTGCTTACTAGAATCTCGTTCAAAACAATTTTCGTTGGTAGTTTTTATAGTAATGTACATCATATGTTTTTTTTAGATTTTTCATTTTCTTATTTTAGAAGTTAGAGGGGGGGGGGGACCAACTTTTTTCCACTTTGGAAGCGTCTGGCACACAAACTATTCGGTTTAGAAAAAATATATTTTAGAAACCTCGATATCATTTTTGAAGACCTACTTATATAGATACCCCACACGTATGTGTTTGATGAAAAAAAAATTTTGAGTTTCAGTTCTTCTAAGTATGGGGAGCCCCCAATATTTATTATTATTATTATTTTCTTATTTTTGCATCAAAATCTTAATGCGGCGGCACAGAATACATCTACCTACCAAGTTTCAACAGTATAGCTTTTTTTCCGAAACTATAAGTAGTTTCGGAAAAAAATGGCTGTAACATACGGACGGACAGACGGACAGACAGACGGACAGACAGACATGACGAATCTATAAGGGTTCCGTTTTTTGCCATTTGGCTACGGAACCCTAAAAAGGGGTTAAGCCTTTCGAGGGTATGTGCATATTATAGTACTTGCATATACTCGTATTGTCTATTTCTTAGACATTAAACTTGTCTCAGTGTTGGAGTGACATGGGCTATATATTTTTTATACCGAAGCAAGGAAAAAGTTCTGTCTGTTTTTGTCTTTTAGTCATTCAGCTCCTTTGTATGCGCAGACTATTTTATAACAAATGTGCTTCATCATGTTATTCATTTTCGGACATAGTCTATTTATAATTATATACCTACATAGTTTAGTGTGGAACAATATAAATATGTAGGTAAGTACTTTACTATAGGTAGTAAATCTATTTTGGTAATGGCTTGATAAACACTTAAGTATGGAGTGCACTTAACATTTTCCTAATTACTCCTCAACCCAACTCCCTTAATATTATATCACTTGAAAGTTCCAAGACTGAATCAGGAGCATTCGATTTCATAGACCAAATTGTTGGGATTTCCGCTCAGATGAGAGTTCTCCCGAAGGGTTAAGCTAGTTTTGAACTTTATGTTTGTATTCAACCGAGGAAGTTGTCATAAATATCGGGAGCCTCTGCTTGTCTAACTTGAACGAACTACATCAAACTGCTTTGTTGACGCAAAAGTTAGAGGGCTCAATATCCTGCTTCTAGTGGAGAGAGCTATTATGAGTTCTATAATGACTGCCTATTATACAGAGTTGCCGTCAAAAATTTCCAAAAGGAGGAAGTAATTTGGGTCAAGTGCGTATCGCATTTGTAAGTACATTGTTTGCGAAGATAAACAATGGGATTTGTTAAACAAGTATTTAGGTCACGAGGGAATCCGCTCGCTGGTAATGTGATCTAATCTTGCACATTGAAATGAAATTAACGCATCTAATGGATCACCACAAAATGGGTGATTATTAGAACTTTTAACCGTCTTAAATATTAGTTATTCTGTGCGCAATTTTGTTCAATTCATAAAAGCAATCAACATCATTTTGATAATAAGTTTAAAAAGCCGCGACTTTTACAAGACAACCGAAAGTGACGCCACAATTCATACGGAGTTCTTTATATAATATTGGAGACACAAGTAATAAAACGGTTAAAACGCTTAAATAAAGAAGTTGGTGCTTATTGTGGTTAAATAGATTAATTTTTTGAAAATGTTAGAGCTGGGCCGACTAGGCGACTAATCGGTACAAAAATTGATCTGAAAATTAACGAATAATCAGTATTCGGCCGACTAGCCGGCAATACTGATCATGTTTGTCCCAGCAAAAATATCGCTGATTATTGCAGCACTTGTATGGCAGGTTTTCAATCAAATATAATCTATCAGTAGAGACTTTCAAAGAATAACCCTACAACATATACGTGATATTTCTCACTTTGTTACAATAGAGAGCATAAATGAAAACCAATATAAACGCTCGACAAAAACGAAAAACTCGCGAAAAAACGTGATAACGCGGCCACGTAAAATACCATGCTCGAGTTCCAGTAAAAGGCGAAAGCTTTCAAAAAGCCAGAGGACTAACAACGCTCTAAGACATTCTTTTGTTCTATTGGAAATGGAGAAACCTAATCCGCGCACGGATCGGTTGCTTGAACTCGCCGCGAATATTCCGCTAAAGATTTAGTTCTACATGATTTATTGCATCCTACTGGACCCAAATGGGATTAAATGGATGTGCAGAGCTATATTTTAACTGCACATCTTTATGGCGTTCGGAATTATGTTTTGCAGAATGGGGATTTATTCGGAAGATATGAAGTAAGAATATTTTCTTTTCATTGATTTGAAAAACGAGAATCCAAATGCGACTATTTCCTTTCTTATTGGCACGGCATGCGTAATTTTTACCAAATGGGATGCACTGCTTTTTAAACCTAATTTACAGATTATTCGACGATATTCCGGAGTGTATTAATACTATATGGACAAATAATACAACGTTCAATGTGTTCATACACCAGCATTTATCTCAATAACCAAGCAAATCCACCAAATATTATTGTTCTCTTAATATACATACAAGAACAACCAAATTGCCTGTAACATCAGTTCTATTGAGAGCGGTGTTTTTTGACTCCTTCCCCTGTTATTACTAGCCGCCTCCTGAAACTGCATGGACAGGAGTGGAATTCACAACTTCAAAAGTTCAAAACATAACGAGATCTACGATAGCAAATATTTGTTCATTAGTTATGCTATATGTACACAATATGTCTAAAGATATGAATACACGTAATGCGGTTCCCATGCTGTCGCGTCAAAGTAATCTCAAATCACATTCAACCCCGTATAGTATGAAAATGAAACAGGAATACTGTAAAATCTCTGACGAATACTGATCGAGTCCAAGCTTGTGCTCCATGTGATCGATTTACAGCGACAGGTTACGCTAGGTTCTATACTTAATTGAAATTATTTAGAGTTGCTGTAGGTAATACTACTTTGATTGTTTGATGACATATACTTATCTTATATAAAACCACGGGACTGTCGCGCGTAAAATGAAACGAAATGTCCGAATTTTCAATCCGACGCGCTAGATGTGGGGGAGCCCTAAATTAATAAGTAATTCCGCACTTGGAGTAAAGTAAATATACTGCTTCTTGGAGTTATACTAAATTGTTAACCGAGACCGAGGTAGGTATAATCCAGCTAGGCAGCTAAGAAAAAAGGTATATTTTATTAGCACCATAATTTAAAAAAAGATAAAAAAAGTATATTTAATAATATTAAAGTATCTTAACTCTAATTATTTAGACAGATAATGTAGTTATACACCCGTAATTGTATTAATATGGCTGCCATATCCTGCATAAGGGCAATAAGCATAATGCTGCCGAGCTTAGCGGAGATATGTAAAACGGACCAATAACATTCCTCAGATATAAATGCACTTCTTTTGGGCTTCACAAAGACGTAGCCTGATTGGTTCTGTAGTGTTTGTGGATCTGTATAAAACCTATTATGTGGGTAGTTATGACGTTGTCTCGAGAGTACGGGTGGGAAGACAGTCACGCGAGAGCCACCGGCTGTGACGGACGTCTGACCTGCTGGTGCCATACCGAGCCA
Organism: Apotomis capreana; assembly: GCA_947623375.1. Lineage (NCBI taxonomy): Eukaryota > Metazoa > Arthropoda > Insecta > Lepidoptera > Tortricidae > Apotomis > Apotomis capreana. The sequence continues at coordinate 17,519,551 of OX392507.1, read as the reverse complement.
ATGAGTGCGGTTCTCCTATGGGTGGTCATGGGATCACTACAGGTTCATTTTCTACGCTCCGCTTAATGTGAGCAGGCAATGTAAGGTTGTGTCTCCACTGAAGCGGAGCGGAGAGGAGACGTGCGGAATCGACCAATCACAACAGTGAAGTGGAGCTGAGATACAGATTTCAACTCAGGTGATTGGTCGATTCGGCACGTCTCTGGTCCTCCTCGCTTCAATGGAGACGCACCCTAATGTTGCGGCAGCATAGAAACATCGCAGCGCTAGTCTTCCGTGGCTCTTTGGTTACTTAAATAGAATTTCTAGGCACTAATTGTAGACACACTATTGGTAAAATATCTGGTCTTAAATTCTTGCCTGATATGAATACCTCCGGTAGCGAATCGACTATTCCATTACAATAGAAATTCGACGAAGGACGAAGTGCATTCTCAGTTACAAGGCTTTAATTCAGCGAGGCATTGTGATATCCGCAATATATCACGGCAATATGGACGCCGAGGCGGCGCACATAGGGGTATTTGAACCAAAAACCTGGACAAATTTTTTTTTTTAATTTTTTTGGCGTTCTGTTGATTGAAGTATACCTTCTATATTATTATTTTTTATTTTGGAAATTTATGACACATCTTTTCTTAATTAGGGTAGTGTAATATACCATATACTTAAAGAAAGTCTATATATTTACATTATAGGTATAAATAATTCATTGCCCTCATCATACAGACGATGCGTCCCATTCTTCCTCACAGTTTGATTCATTTCCATCTTCAACATCTGGCATCAAATCGTCAAATTTGGCATCATCTCTATATCTGGAGCAAGCATTATGTTTCTAGCAGTAAAACTAAAAGGTTTCTCAGTAATGGATCTGACGTAATTGGCACCTGGAGAAAGTTGTTGCTTAATTCCTCCTGAATCCTTTAAAGTGCTTGTTTTTGGCCCCTGGAGCCTCTTCTGATAAATATCATATAGGGAGAAGGGCATGCTTTATGACAATATGACCATGTATTAAAATTGTGTGAACAGTCCGAGTTCAACGTAGAGCTTTGCCGTGTTGTCACAAAAGCCAAAAGATAGAGTTCGACAAGTTTGAGTCATAAAACTTGTCGAACTCTATATCTTTTGGCCACTGGATGTATGATGAGGGCAATGAATTATTTATACCTATAATGTAAATATATAGACTTTCTTTAAGTATATGGTATATTACACTACCCTAATTAAGAAAAGATGTGTCATAAATTTCCAAAATAAAAAATAATAATATAGAAGGTATACTTCAATCAACAGAACGCCAAAAAAATTAAAAAATAATTTTGTCCAGGTTTTTGGTTCAAATACCCCTATGTGCGGCGCACATGATGAACATGATGACGGGTTTGGCTCGGTTTGTATACACCTGCCTACTGAGCCGGCGGTCCCGGGTTCGAACCCCGGCCAGGGCAAATATTTGTGTGACGAACTCGAATATTTGTGCTTGGGTCATGGTTGTTCTATGTATTTAAGGGTATATTTATCTATATAAGTACGTATACATATCGTGGTCTAGTACCCATAACACCAGCCTTCTTGAGCTTAATTTGGGACTAGATCGATTCGTGTGAGGTTGTCCAATATTTATTTATTTATACTATACATTTATCTTAAAAATAAAACGAAACCATCACGCGGTATCACATAAGATTAGATTAGATTTCTTTATTTCATAACATAAAATGTCAATATAAATTACACTAACTAATTTTACGTGCTTCTATACTATGATCGTCAGTTAAAATAATAATTCGTTCATTCGTCGTCTTTCCGTCTGTCCGTCCGTCTGCCTAGCTTTCAAGAGCCTTTTCTTTGGCCCGTTTTTTGGGTATTCAAGTTGCTTTACACTTAATGCGCAATGACAAGTTGATATTTTAAAGTAGGTATCTTAAGCCTACAATTTTTACATTAAACTGCAATTAAGATTCGAATTATTTTCACAAATTGCAGGGTCGAGCATGGGTTTTGGAAAGTTTTAGTGAAGTCATTATCCCTTTTATCGCGTAACACGTGGGGGGAACTCAAGAGGAGTCGTTTTACTTTGGGTATGTTTAGGCTTCGATTGCAGTGATATTTTGAAAGGCGTGGTATTCAATTCAAGATAGCGAGTCAAGTCGCTGAAGTGGAAATGACAGGCGAGACTAAAACGAGAGACATATACCAGGGTATGAGCGAGGAACCACACATTTTTTAACAGCGTATTCCTGATTTTGATGTTATATATCAATGACACTCGTTTGTCTTTAAAAAAAGTCCTGTAAATGGAAAGTTAAAGATTCCGTGATTGACATTTAGTCACTTTGAGATGTATCAATTACAACGCCCAGACTTGACTACAAACAGTTAAAGTAGGTACAGCATGCGCCGAGTTAGCGAAACACACATAACTATTTATATAAAAAAATATCAAGTAGCATAAACTAAGCCAAATCCAGTAATCTTTATGTGACATTTTAATCTGGTTTGGTTGGGAATAGGTATGTTGTTAAAATCTTGGGTTCCTCCCGGGTAAGTTTAATGTATGGCCATTATAATGTCGAAATATTGCTAAATTAGGCATATCAGAAGACCTCATCGAATTGGGGCCTAGGATTTCGACCGGACAACTTTGGCCATCATGATTTGTCGTCATTATCATGACATCTGCGTGAGTGCATTTGCATGTTCAAGTTTTATTATTAGATAGTTCTACACTTCGTTATACAGACAGAGTTAGTTTAGTCAGTGAATTCGCTTATTCAAAAGCAATGCACTAGTTGGTAAACTGTGTATTAAACGAGTAAAAAACTTTCGCGTATTCGCATATTTTGCGGGTTCCGTTGGATTGCTTTGCATTCGGTATGTTATGTGCTGTTTGTTAGTTGTTTGTTTTATCCTGACTTTAATGGTCTTGTTAAATAGTTTTTTTTTATTAATCTAACCCCAGTCAACGAGGTCTTGAAATATCTCAAAAGCAGTAGGAAAACCGGTTTTATCATGGATAGAAATAAATATAGCAATTACAGCACGTATGATATTTGAGTGACTGACTGTGCTGTAATTCCCTGATAATGAATTAAAATATCGGTTGTTGGAGCCTCTAAAGTATGTAATATACATACCGCAGGGTTTACGGTGCAAGCATGATTTGACGCCTACTGTCGGCCTAGTGTTAAACCATTCGTGCACCGAAACCCCAGGGTATGTAATACATGTTCTACACACTGGAAAATAAAACCTGTCTAACCTCATTAAGCGCAGTAGCACACTAGCTATCAGCTCAGGTCGTGGCGGATGGTCGGTGCAAAAATTTGCAATTTTTCCCCGAGCAAAATCTATTCCCGTGAAAAATGCGCTCCACGGCGGCCGGTTTCTTCGGAAAGTCACGTACTGCGGACTTTGATGACTATCCGACGGTTATCGAGCTGGACGGAGATCGCTGGGAGGAGTAATAATCCGTATTAATATCGTGGATCACTGACAGTGCAATCGGTTGGAAACTATCCGGGAAAAACTTATATTTAGTGGTTTTTAAACTTTTACATCTAATGCAAGATGGACGGGTGAAGTCACAGAATAAAGCAATAGAAGGCTCACTCTTTTGAATTAAGCAAATGCCGCTAGAATGTAATTGATTACATAGTTTTTTGTAAAATGCGACGGAATTGGTCGTGGGGTGTGGCGACGTGACCAACCGACGCGTGTGTGGCTTTAGGAGTGCCTAACCGATCTTGCCCAAACTACGTGGAAGGCGGGGTAGGTGCAATAGTGCAGTTTGCGTTGGCTTTTAGCACGGTTCACTGCACGCAGTGAGCCCGTCTTGTTTTAGCGTTTTCTATGACACACTTCACAATTTTATTCTTCCACAAATTGGAAAATAAAGTCAGCTCAGTCTCATTAAGTGCTATCGGCGCTGGTCGTGATGCGAACGGTCGGTGTTGGAATTTGCAATTTCTCACCGAGCACACTCTATGAAAAATGCGCTCCACGGCGGCCGATGACTTCAGAAAGTCACGTACTGCGGACTTTGATGGCTATCCGACTGTTATCGAGGTGGACTGAGATCGCTGGGAGGAGTAATAATCCGTATTAATATCGTGGATCACTGACAGTGCAATGGGTTGGAAACTATCGGGGAAAACTTATATTTAGTGGTTTTAAATATTAGATTCAAGGTGGACAGGGCGAATTCACAGAAGGTCCTTTTGCAAAAGCTGCCTAACTGTATTACTGTATTTTATTAAATACTTAGTTGTTTTTGTAAAATGCGGCGAAATTGGTGTGATGTCCAGCTATCCCCGTATCAAAATTGGTTCAAATCCGTACAGCAAGTTTGGCGTGATGAGAGGACAAAGAAATTCTGACCAACAGATGGCGCCAGACGGGCACGGCGAAGCGCGCCCATCAAAACAAAACACGACCCTGCATCGCGCTATGAATTTTTTCCCGAAATCATCCCGAAAGCTGATCACAATACAAATTTAGAATTGAATAATAGTATGGATGTACGAGTAGGTAAGTGATGCTCTCAAATGAATAAAATTTATCATCCCTACTGTTTACGCGATTGTCTTAATTGAACGGATTTAATTTAAATTTTGCCGGAAATTTTCCGATAGCCCATCGAGCAACAAAACGTTTTAATTTCAGTCCAATTCATTTACGACATATTGGAAGTTCAATGTTGTATGAATGAGTGCACGCGTTTGCACGGTTTCTGTGAGTGTATAAAGAGGCAGGGGTTCACAAAGAGGAATTCTTCGCGGTCCACATTAGCAGCGGTTTCCTGCGGAGTCAAATAAATGTGGGCAATTTGCGAGAACGTTTATCACCTAAAGAAAAGTTCTGGCGACGTCTGGAACTGCTGTAATTCCGCCGAAATTCGGGGGTTAATCACGTAAGCTATATATCAACGCTTAATTTGATACGGGCAACTTTGTTTGGGATTCAGTCCTGGCCATTCACACCAACTCGGGTTTAGCAAACATTACTTTGAAAAGTGACTGTCACAGCTTTATGAGCCCACGTATGTTATGATACCCTGGAAGCAACTCGAGGCGTCACAATGACAAATTTATCCGAGATATCGCTATTATATTTTTACTTTAGCGCTTATACGCTTTTCAGCGTAAGGTCGTTTTTCTCATTGATATGAAATTAAATTGACAGGAAAGTGCAATACGTAGTTTTACCTTATCTCCTTTGAACCATCAGCTTGTTAATGATACGTATGTAATGTATAAATTAATATGAATTGCGAAAATTAAACATTTCGGAAAAATCCGTAAATAACAAGGTCTCGGATTTATCCTTTATTCTCGATAAATCCGAGACATTGCTAGATCGAATATATCGCAAAGCAGCGTCGAATTATCACCCCCATCGTGCCAACGAACGAGCAACTTTGTGATTCAACATAAAGTCACTGTGACTTTCTCTTGATAACGATAACCCCCTCGTATAGTTATCGTCAAAGTAAAACTAGGACTAATCTTATGTATTGGGAGAGACAGTAGCCACATTGTCAGTAATACCTATTACAGATAAGTAAGTTTCACAGCAAGCGTTTATTTCGTAGGTGTTGCACATACTTTGCTGATGCAGCGCGCGCTCGGCTGTGTCTAGAAAATGTTCAATATTTCCTGTTTGAAAATCAATTTGCCCCGATAGAGTGTTAGTCGGCAGCTCGTGTCTTCTCATCTGTGAAAAAAGTCACGTATTATGAGGCTGAACGATTTTCTATGCGTATAATAGCCCTATAAGGTAGGTGATTAGGATTATAGGAACGTATTTTAGAATAAAGCACATGGAATTTATGTATTATCGTAACCTAACCTGGGATGACGGGCTTTGAATAAATTGAGCAGAGAGCAACGACGATTTCTTTAATATACGGATATAAAATGAAGGGCTCATTACACAATCAACCTTCCTGTAAGGTATTTCCAAATCGGACTCGGCTGCCTAAGCGCGAAATATAAATACCCAAAAATATGCGAGTCGATTTTTTACCCGTGTAACGATTTTCCGGGTATCTCGATTACTTACCGATATTTTAGCAATAAATCACAGAGATTTGATGGCGTTTGAAAGGGGAGGAAAATTATTGGAAATTATTCATGCACGACTGTGGTCAATCGAGCACAGTCACGGGTTAAAAAGAGCGATTCGATATAAGGTTAAACGAGAGAAGCTGATGGAATATCCTTCGCCGGCACGAACGAATCGAACGTAATTAATCTCGGGCAATCCCAGCTAATAGTATTCGTAATGAGGGGAAATTTTAATCACACGGCTCTAGATGGAGCATGGAGAGATTACCGGCCGCATTTAGAGTTCAGCCCGAATATTATATTAGATCAAAGGGCCAAAATTAAATTCGTACCCTCGCTGGTGATAACGGGGATAGTTTACGCATGAATATTAAATTTAATTACATACGTTTAGACAGAGCCCCGCGTAATCCTAAAAACCATGAATAATATTTACAACTGATAAGTAGTCGAATATATCTTACGGCTTTGTTCGCAATATCAATAAAAATAAAATATATCTGTCCCGGAGGGCATCATAAACATCAAAGGGAGCGTGAAGGCGACTTATTGATTTCACGGTCAATATTTCATTTACTATGCTTTTATTTGGGCAGTCCAGGAAGTGGGCTAAAAGCGAGTGATAAATAAAGGTCCTTTTAGACATGTGATAGTGTACCCTCCTCGGCAATATTTCGCGACAGGCCGATCCGTACGGTTGTAATTTCACATCTGGGAAGTTCGCTTTCTCTTTTTGTTTGTAATGTAAATTTCCCTCGTTCGGCCAAGAACTTTGCCGAAATCTCTCCCTTTGTCCCGATCCAATGTCGGATAACAGGAGATTTAATATAGACGCCTGTAAATTCCGTGCCACTTATACCGTGTCGAACTCGAATTCGGTATTTCACGCGAGATTAGCTGATTACACGATGAATACTCTTTTTATTTAGGATCGGCCTTTTGTGTTCGTATAAAAGAGATATCTCGCATAGAGATTTACGATTTCATATTCTACGGACTCCATATCTAAGACACGTACGTTAATCGATTCGTTGTACTTATGAAATCAATTTTCAAAATCATCAAGTATATTGTTTAGTGGGAACATGTTGCCAAAGTTAACCTATACCGTTGTGTTTTGTCTGTCAGGCGCTTTAGGCACATTTTATACAACATTCAATTCAACTGACAAGTTTCTCGAATTCAAAAAAAAGTATAATAAAGTTTATAAAGATTTTGAGAATGAAAAGAGTCATACGTCATTTGTTATCAATTTAAACGCTGCTGCGGCTCTTAATGAGACATCGGGTAGTGCTATCTACGTAATGAATAAATATGCAGATTTAGACCCGGGAGAAGTAGAGGACCGCTACGCCATAAATTTGAAGACTTGTAAGTAGATACGGTTAGGGTGTATTTACTTAGGTTGATGGATGGACAGAATAGATTTGCTGTTTTAACTAACGTTGAACAGTTTGGAAAATACGATTTATTACAACACAAACTTGAAAATGTAATATTTTCATGCTTTGTCAGTTTTCCAATATTCTTTTAGACATGACTTATCATGAGAAGAAAAAAAGGTTGATTGGAAAGTATTTTTTATATTGGGCAATTAAATAAGAGGTTCTAATATCGATTATACGATGGTGATAATATAGCATTAGAATTAGAATTTAAAGTTGCACATTGCTTACTTAATAGCATGCCATTTTTAGGGTTCCGTAGTCAACTAGGAACCCTTATAGTTTCGCCATGTCCGTCTGTCCGTTCGTCCGCGGCTTAGCTCCGTGATCATTAGCACTAGAAAGCTGAAATTTAGTATGAGTATGCGTATGTATCACGCCGTCAAAACGGTAAAATAAAAACTAAAAAAAAAAACTTTTTTCGGGTACCTCTCGAACACCTAGTGGGGGTGAATTTTTTTTTCGTTTAAAAACTAGTGTGTGGTGTGTCGTTGAATAGGGGTTGGTAGGGGGGGAGGGGTTTTTTTATAAAGTCAGCAGTATCGTAAATATTCGCTCCGAAAATAAAGAAAACCCCCCCCCCCCCCCCCCTCTAACTTTTCAACCACGGGTCAAAAAATTATGAAAAAATTCATCAAAATGAGGCCTTATACATACTTTCAATGAAAACTATATTGAATAAAATCCGTCGAGCCGTTTTTGAGTTATCACAAAAAAACATAATTTTCTTTAAAATGACGTAAAGTGCCGCGCGGTGCCCTTATACTTCGAACGTTACACATATTAGTTAAGTGCCATGCTGTATTAAAACATTTCGCTCAATCTGGCGCGTATAATCGATAACTTCCAGAAGGTAATAAGTAATTACTCTTAATTTGGCGTTTACGACCTTTTTATCGAGCTTGAAATCTTTCTCGTAATTTAAATCTTTCTCGTAATTTTCGTCTATTGTGAAGGATGGGCAACTACACTGAGCGTGGCCCGACATGCTCTTGGCCTGTTTTTAAATTTTTGCAGATTTGTAGTTTTTATTGTCGTCCATTATACGAGTTGTCTTGTATGGAATTAATAATAAGTTCCAATAAATTAGCTCAAGATATTCATAGAAAATTAAATTAATTGTTGCACAAACTGCCACTTTCAGATAACAAAGTTAAGAATGGTGATTATAAAGATTTGATAAAAAGCAACCATGGCATCGAAATTAATGATACCTACTTGTATGATCTGAAGAAAGCTAAACCTTTGTTCGAGAAATACAAAAAAGAGCATAACCGATATTTTAAACCAGGAACGAGACAAGGTTATCTTCATTACTACAGGTAAGTTTCGGAATAACTGCCTTGAAACTCTAAAAAGAAAATAGAAATACCAATAACTTTTAAGATGTTTGAAACGGCTGATCGACGCTTCGGGAGACCCCAGAGCTGGCGCTTACCTCTGCCAGAGAATCTCTCAGACTATACGACGAGGTAACGCCGCCAGCATACTGGTGACCATGCTAAGCCATCAAGCAAGAGTTTTGCTATCAGACTGTTGGCCGAAATTACTATCGGGAAAATAATCGTCGCATCAACATCCTACAAGGCGGTCACTTCGTGAGTCAAGTCAAGGTCCTCGTTAAGCTTGTCTAAAATGTTATTGTTATGATTACAGGTTTGTTAAGACACTGGTAGATAAGAACAGAGGTGTTTACGAGGGCTCTGATACTCCTAAACTTGACGACAAAGCAGATATTGTAAAAGAGAGTAAGGAATTCTTTTATTAAATAAAAACAATCGATTTGGAGTTATTAGTTTTTTTTTACCTTCATTTGTCTTTATATTTTGTTGCACTTAAAATCACAAATATGACGTCTCCATCAAGAATCAATCCAATGAATACCTATCATTTTGAAATGAAAGAAGATCACGTTTTAGTAATTTTCTAAAAGGTTTGGTAAAGAACCAATAAAAGCAAAGGTCATAAAACTGGTTATGATTTTGATTTTTACTTATGAGCCTACAAACGCTTTGAAAACACTCACAATCACTGCCTACAAGATTCCAGATAACCATTCACGATGTTTCGCGGCCACATAATGTGAGGGGCTAAACGAAACAGCATTTGTACGGTTCAAGCCTGGCCCGGTATAGATTCTTCCCAAGAGAAATCGGGTGGCGGCGTCCTACTCCGGGATCCAGATGCAACTTTAACTAAGTAACAAAGTTCTGCACAATGTATATGATTTTAAACGCAAAAATGTATAATCCAAAGTTAAGCGAAATAGGTTATCTCTTGGATTTCTCGCATATTTCTACTTATATGTGTTAATTTGCGTTTATTACGGTTAAACGGCTGAATCAATGTTAACTATTTTTGATAAGTACATAAATATCTGGGGCATCCATTGATGATTAATGAGGGTATAATACTTTTGCCCGGCTACGGAAAAATAGTAAAGTGTTATAACTTTTACTTTCTATCCCGACGAAGTGGTGAATACAATAGTACGTAGAGTAGAATAGTACGAATCATAGTCAAAAGATTTACTGATATCCTTAGAATCCTTAGATGTACCGCTGAAGTATAGCTTTCGAAAAATAAACCAGTCATCATATATGATTGTAATTATATGAAAGATAGGCGTATTCAATCGATTAGGTGTACATAAGAATCAATTTTCTTATGATATCATCATTCGATTGCCATCGGCTTACGTGAAGATGTTGGTTCAAAAGATAACAATTATCATGGCTTTATACCATATTCAAGATGTAGCAGCGGCAGATGGGCCATTTTATACAATATTTAATGCAACTAATAAGTTTTTTGAGTTCAAATCAAAGTACAACAAAGAATACAACTCGACTAAAGATGAAGAGAATCATTATTTATCCTTTGTCCATAATTTGAACGAAGCTGCAGCCCTCAATGCAACGTTGACAGACAGGGATACATATTATGTATTGAATAAATATGCAGATTTACGCCCTGAAAAAGCTGAAGAACGCTACGGTATACATTTGAAGACTTGTAAGTAAATTTCATTGGAAATTATTTAGTTACAGAATTGTTTCTTATCAAAATGAATTCAGTATATCAGTGTATTCAGTGTGTGTGTGTGTGCAATGTGTATTTTGTGCAGTGTACGTTTCATTAGATAGTTTTAATTTAATAGCCAATATATTCTATAAAACAGTTATATTGTTTTCAGATTATAAAGTTAAAAAGGGAGACGATAAAGAATTACTCAGAAGTGACCAAGGAATCGAAATTAATGATGATAATTTACATGACATTAATAATGCTGAAGAAATATTCAATGAATACATAGAAGAGCAGAAGAGAAATCTTACAAAGAATAGCATCAACTTCGTTCGTTTCTACAGGTATGTTTCTAAAACTAGGTCGGGAACACACGGAGCAGTGTAGATTGTGGCTTGATATGCCGTTTCTAAGGTATTACTACTTTAGACCTACTTACTTTCTTAGGCATAGTCGGTCGTTAATAACGAACAGGGCATGATGAAATTGGCCATGAGCCCAGTCGTCAAGTGATTTGTTCCAGCACATCCACTTTGAGTTAATAGACTAGTAACTGAACTAACTTTGTTCAGATCCCAGTGGCTCAATTGCTGGTCAATCATACCTACTATTTTTGATACTGATGTAAATTTGAGTGGGATTCGAACAAAAATAGTGAGTGAAACATGCACAACTATTGAATCTACTGATGTGGGTATGTTGAAATGAAAGGATATTCGAAGTACCTAATTAAAAACTCATTTAATGTACAGTAAGGGAAACTGAAACGTACCTTTTTTACCCTTAGTAATCATTGTGACAGGAGCGAAAAAGGTACATGTTTCAATTTCCATGACTGTACCTATATAAGGCTCGAAACATTAAGAGCAAATTATGTAAGACTGCCTGCTACAAGTGAAAAACAACCTCACCATTACAAGTGTAAGCTTGTTTGTCGAGTCTTAGAGATTCGGGTATAAAATACATTACAGATCCTTATTTTTAATTTCGCAAGTTCCATCTAACTTTATTTAAATATTCAGTAGACTGCTTGATATAATTACAGGTTTGTCAGAACGCTGGTGGAGAAAAATATGAATGCATTCAAACAGAATGACGTCGTACCTCCAAAGAACTTCACCAAACCAAAGGAAGTGCTAGATCAGAACAGTGATTTTTTCTATTAAAATTATTGTAGCGATGATAAAGTTCATCATATTTACTTAGCTGCGCCCCACGGTGTTACCCGCTCATCCCACGAGAACACTACATTTTACGGGATAGAACGTAGCGTTGGTGTTAATCCAGGGTGTCAGCTATCTCCATACCGAATTTTGTCTAAATTGATCCAGCCGTTTGAGCGTGAAGAAGATCAAACATACAAACACGCTCACAAGTGTTCACCTTTATAATATTAGTGTGGTATTTAATCACTAGTTTATTAGCGTGATATCGTCATCAGCACCAGTTACCTTTAGTAAGCCTTTAGAACTAGCATTGTTAGTTTGGGGCTAGATAATTTTTTGGAGGATTTTTGTAGATTTATTGTACAATACGTTAGCTCTTATGTTGAACTTCGGGTTTGTGTGAAAGCAGAGAGTTTAAAATCTCGTTCGCATAAGTGCGAGCGAGACAGGTATAAGCCGAATGGTACTTCAGTAGCTCACGAACTGTACAACGCTCGTAGTATGGAGTAGTACAATCTGACAAAAAAGAGTAGATATTAAAAAGTGGCAATACTGTAAGTAGTGTCGTCCCCGTTTTCTTCGATTGATTAGAAAGGGACGTCTATGCAGTATTGCCACTTTTTAATTTCTACTCTTTTTTTATCAGAATATAGAGTATACACAGTAACATTTCGTAAATCTTTCTCCGACTCACGTACTAAGTGGCAGAATAGCGCTTAGTATAAACCTTTCAATCTGGCACTCCTTTGAATGGAATCAGAGATAGCTATACCCAACTTTAGTGAAATACCCACACCATAGTGCGGTTATAATCGAGTTTAATTCTCGGAACTTTAAAGCGTAACTTTACAGAATCAGTAACTGTTGTAATGAATTCTAACTTAGATTCAGTAATATCCTAAGTTGAGAATGAATATTTAGGTTAGGATTCGCCGTAAATTTTGATCTCCTTGTGAGTATTGTATTCCTTGATGTTGTTTCTCTGTAGTTCTAATAATTTGAAAGGAACTGCAAGGCGTTGTAAATTTTGCTAACGACTTTTCAAGACATTCTTCTTTACTTTTTGAAATCTAGAAGATTTTGAAATAAAATTACTGTTATTTTTTAGATGGTGCTAAGGTTAAATACCTTTTCAAAAAATTTAATAGGTACAGAGATCAAAATGGATGGAGAAGTTGAAAGCGTAGGTACAGTGCGTCTCTGATCGAAAGGTGAAGACGTTGGACAGGCAATCCAAAGATACCGGCTTCGTGTCCCGGCGTGGACCACGTATGAGAGCAATTTAATTTTGCTTTGCCTTTGTATCTATATAGCAATTTAAAAAATTACTGGTTTCATCTGTATAGTATAGTTATTCACTAACTGCAGTGGAACAAACCAGAAGCTTCGACTTTGCACGAATGAAGTTGCGGCCACTTTTTAGTAGTTTTTACAATTAGGTACAACTATAGTAACTTGTATATAATCTGTGCTATAGTACAGTCAAATGTTATGAACTTGTAATTGCACATTCGGATTTGAATTTAATTATCTATGACGACATACATTTTGGGATAGTATAGGTAGAGTTTAATGTAATTTTATTAGTTAAGTATCGTAGAATTTCATTTCAGTTCACCCTAGGGCTTAGGGGGGTGGGCAAAGGAATTTGTAATGAACTAGTCACCAAGTGACAATAAATAAACTGGTAGGTAATTGGAATTGACCAAGACTGTATGCCCTAGGGTCGTATAAAAGTAATTTAATATATTTACAGTAGAACGTTGTCATGGATTCGGTTTTCATGACTTTTCGCCGCGGGTTGAGGTTATTATAGTAGAGTTGTTAGTCCGCTGTTTTCTAACATAATTGTGCGCATCGGGTTACAAGCATGAAATTTCTACCACAGATAGTGTTCCACGGTGATTATTTTCAGATGTGGAGGGAAGTCAGATTCGTCTCCTGTGAGGCGAGAGAGCGGAGTGAATACGGCCAAGTATCCCTCTTTTCTTTCTTTATTGCTGGTCAGTTAAGTCTACCAGGACGTGTTTGGTATCGTTTCCGTGTAAAACAAATGTCAGAAATTAATTTTTAATGTTATTTTTGTATAGCTCTATATAAAAAATAGGGGTGTAATGGCCGAAAAGGTAAAAATCACAACAAGTTTTTTTATTCAATGAGGTAAATTAGTTCAATTTCGTGAACATTTTCAAATTATTATTATTATGTCAAAAAGTTCATTTCATCTGGTTTCTAAAAATATATGAATCTTGGGCACTTCTCATACAAACAGTAGCTTAAAAATATATCTTTACGTCGGCGTAACCAACGTAAATCTCCGAACGCATCCTATTTCGCTTCATTAAATACATTAAATAATGATTATTAACATGCTTTTACATATAATATTTACTATATACGTCCTAGAAAAACAAATTAATGTAATTAAAACAAAATATTTTTTTGCTAATGTATCACGAGCACGCGGGCTAATCTCAACATCAACAATTTATTTAAGTTACTGTTTATATGAAGAGTGCCCAATATGTATATATTTTTAGAAACTAGATTAAATTTGCTATTTCGCTATATTTTTGTTAGTTTTAAATATTCAGGAAATATAACTAATTTATCTCCCTGAATAAAAAAAACTAGTTGTGTTTTTTACAATTTCGGAAATACAACCATATTTTTATATGGTACTATGAATAAATAACATAAAAAATGAATTGCTGATATCTGTTTTACACGAAAACGATACCACACAAGTCTTAGTAACGTTATCTAATCAGTAATATAAAAAGAAAAAGAGGACTCCTTTGTCCTATTCACCCCGCTTTCCCGCCGTACAGGGGACGAATCTGACTTCCTTCCACATCTCAAAATAATCACAGCAAAATACTCTATCTGTGGTAGAAATTTCGTGGTTGTATCCCGATGTACACAATTTCGCGACTTAGCAAAATGTACTAGAACACGCAGGCTAAGCTTAACATCAACATTTTTTTCAAGGTACTTTTTGTATCAGATGTGCCCAATATGTATACATTTTTAAAAACAAGATTAAATTTGATGTTTAGTAATATTTTTATTAATTGTTAATATTCAGGATAGATAACTAATTTATCGCTCTGAATAAAAAAAACTTGTTGTGATTTTTACCTTTTCGGCAATAAACCTAAATTTTTATATGAAACTATTCTTAAATAACATGAAAAATTAATAGCTGATATCTATTTTACACGAAAACGATGTCGCACAAGCCCTAATATAGCCTTAACTGATCAGTAATAAAAAAAAGAAAAAGAGCAGTACTTAGTCCTCTTCACCCCGCTCTCCCACCACACAGGGGACGAATCTGACTTCCCTCCACATCTGAAAATAATCACCGTGGAACGCTCTATGTGTGGTAGAAATTTCATGCTTGTAACCCGATGCGCACAATTTCACGGCTTAGCAACTCTACTATTAGTGTTTAAGATAAGTTACCAGTTAGAAATATGGAGCTATCGAAATATATCACTTTTGCCGTACGTGGAATGTATTGTAATAATCATTTCCTAGCAATCCTATACCTACCTATTCAAATAATTTTCAAAAACCTGGTTCTTAAGCTAATCCGTACCTATTGGCGTATTGGTCTTGTATAGGGACGATATATATAGCTACAGAAAAATATCAAACTCTTTTCTAATTACCTACCGTAAACAACAAAATTCAAGCGTTTCGAAATTTTTAATCCATTCAATGGTACTTACGCGATTTAATTGACTTATTTTAGTGATAACTTGCATTTTTTCTTGAAGTACGTTAAGATGCAAGTTACAATTAAACAGGACGTGTGGACAAAGACTTCACGAGGGAACTATTAAATCTTATCTCCGTAGTCCGATACCCTTTCTGCATAGCGAATGTAAAATTAATTAAAATGTATTAAAAAACCCTCTAGCGGCTAAAGTTGTCGAACCTCTTGTAACCCGTGTGTCTATTGACCTCAGGTGACCTTGTTGTACCTATTCGGTCGTCTAGGTAGATTCGTTACTTATACATAATAACTTTTTAGCGATTGTTTTTTCGAAAATTTTCAATATGGCTCTGATGTGGGGTTCTAAAACGCAAAAAACAGACAATCTCCCGTGGTCTACTGCTACATGGCCACTAGTATAGATAGTTGTCTTTTTTCTAGCCGGAACAATTTTATACGTAGGAGCTAGAAATGCGGGCAAGCCCGTCTACTCTAATTTTCTCTTGCCATGGTTTTAAACGGATACGAGATGAGATCGTACGACGAGCTCTTAAGGCTATGCGACCAAAGCTGTGCGACCTAGAGTAGTGCCAAGATATTAGCAAGTGAGGGTTTCTACCAAAGACGTGCGCGAAATAGAGTTAGATAAAAAAAAATGGATTTAGTTAAATACCTATCGGACAGAGTATAGGACCTATGCTTTTTTTATATGGCGGTTTAATTTTTAAAAAAGTTCTACAAATAAACGATTTTCATAGAACATAAACGTTGAGCAAACCGAGCCGACGAATTAATTTTATTTTTGACTGACCAAACTATGCGCCCCATTTTTTTTATCAATAAAGTCACCTTCCCGACCATTTTTGAAAAGAAGTATTTTCATATGTAATTGATTCGTTTTATTTCCTAGCACATTACACTACTCTCCATGTAGCGTCCAATCTAACTAGGGGAGCGAGCGGCACGTCTACTCCCATTTTCTCTCGCCGCCGCGGATTTAAATGGGCACGCGACACACCAGCTCCACCCTCACTTCCGTAAAGTCGCATGTGCCGGGAGCACAGTAGGTACATATTATATCGTTAGCTAAATCAGTAGCTCAATTATCGATGGAGATTATTGTTGACGTGGCCTGTAATAATTGGCGCTTAGTCTATTTGGGTGAGAGCACATTGTACGATGACGTCTACTGTGGCAGTAGGCACATGCGACGTTGTGCCCGGAGAGTAAGTAAGTATCGTGGACTTTTTACAGAGCGCAGTGAGGGAGATTGTTGTTGACGTGGCCTGTGATAGGCACTTAGTCTATTAGGATGTGAGGACATTGTGCGGTGACTTGTTTACTGTGGCAGAGTTAGGCATATGCGACGTTGTGTTCCGAGAGCGAATATCGTGGACTTTTTACAGAGCGCAGGGACGGAGATTATTGTTGACGCGGCCTGTAATTGGCGCTTAGTCTGTTTGGGTGAGAGCACATTGTATGGTGACATGTCTACTGTGCCAGTAGGCACAATGCGACGTTGTGCCCCGAGAGCGAGTATCGTAGACTTTTTACAGAGCGCAGTGACAGAATTGTTGTTGACGTGGCCTGTTATAGGCGCTTAGTCTATTTGGGTCAGAGCACAGAGTGCGGTGACATGTCTACTGTGGCAGTAGTCACATGCGACGTTGAGCCTCGAGAGCGAGTAGCGTGGACTTTTTACAGACCGCAGTGACAGAGACTGTTGTTGAAGTCGCTTGTAATAGGCGCTTAGTCTATTAAGGTCAGGGTGCCATTTTTGGTAGGTGGTACCTACCTGGTGCGATTTTGTTGACAATTTAAATTTTCGATTCAATGCCCTTTGATAATTAAAATATAGATTTGTAAAAAAAATATTCAATGTACAATTATTTCATTTGTACAATTAAATAATACAGAAGAACTATCCAGTCACCCTAAGTTTGTACCTCTTTAGTCTACGAAGTTATACTCATAGCACTCATAGGCATCTGAATTGAACGCAAGCTCCATTCGGGGGCCATTTACATAAAAATAGCCGACACAGTGCAACAGACTTAAGATAGGATTAGCTTTGTGTCATACCTATATATTTTCGAGCGCCTGGCTCAATGAGTATTTCCGAAAATATCGTGTTGTCAGATATTTTTGTGCTTGACATCTCAAAATATTGTGGCAGCGTCACAAACTGTTTTACATTATTTTCTTTTTTTTTGGTCTGCTTACAAAGTATTATATATAATGACAATTAGGCGTTTAGCTCGATGCAGTCCCGGGAAATGTTTGTATGGCAGTCCCAGAAATTCCCGGCACCTACGACGAACCAATAGCCGATGGAACATACTCAAATGTTTTCCAATACATATATTGTAAACAATGTGTATTAGTTGTACTACCGACATAAAAAAAACCGTGTGTAAAAATCTTATTTAATGCACATTCCACACTTATTTTGTAAATAAAAAAGCCTGGGCAGCTTTCCTGTAATTGCTATTGCTTTGCTTTCAGATTTCCACACTTTTTAAAATAACCTTGGAGTGCAGTTTTTTACATCTAAAATGACTGTCACGGTTTAAAAAATATTTTTTTTACTTGCCATTTATAGATTTGGACTTCCCTAAACTAGCTGACCCTTTTGGATTCCCCAACTTATCACAGTCAATGAGCATGTACAATCATTGGTACAGTCATAGAATAAAACGTTACAGAAGGTTTTATCTCCTGGTCTTAGCAAAAGCCGCATGAGTATTTTATTGGGTGGTTGTATAGGTCTCTCTTCTTCTTCGCTTCCTCATGACTGAGGGTCGTGACCATTTGAGGCCGTTATGTGTTGCACCAAAGCTCTCCACTCCACACGGTTTTCCGCCTTCCGGATTGACGCCTGAAGATTTTCTTGACAGGCTTCTTTCACGGCATCGGTCCATCGGGTCGGTGATCTCCCACGGGCCCTTTTTCCTTCCACGTGGCCAACTACAATGAGCTAGGTTGTATAGGTATAGACAATTATATACTCATTATTTTTATATTACTTTATGATAGCTTCTATCGATCGTTTTAATACTGTTAAATAATATTCAGCGCAAAAAAATGTATCTATATCCTTCATTTTTTTTTAAGATTCAGGCGTTGGAAACGTAATTATGGCGTGCTTGGTGTGACGTAACAGTCCAGAAAAAATTCAACTCGAATGTCGATAATATAATAAGACAGGTACCTCGCTAGCAACACATCGTAAACGATTAGTATGGAGAATTGTAGTTCTACAAAGTTACCGATAGAGGCGCTGTACTGTTCTCCATACAAATCGTTCACGCTGTCGCTAGCGAGTACGGCCACGTCAACTCATGGTCACAGACACCCCCACTAGACGGAGCATGTAAGGCGACCCGCGCGCACCAACGATATGGTACGGCAGAACATTAAACTATCAACACGGCGGCCACCGTTTAGCTGCGTCCGTGTTTATGATCCATGCGTACGTCAACGAAAAAAGAAATTAAATAAATAACATGGTAAATTGTAGTGTTGAGTGGTGTAGAGGGACCTCATAAACATGGACGCAACTAAACGGTGGCCGCCGTGTTGATAGTTTAATGTTCTGCCGTACCATATCGTTGGTGCGCGCGGGTCGCCTTACATGCTCCGTCTAGTGGGGGTGGTCTGTGCTCATAGTAAGGGTACGGGTGCTCACGCCGGCTACCGGTGGGCACACGCGTCTGGACTGTGACGTCACACTTGAGTTTCACTATTTATCAAATCAGCTGACCAATAAAGTCTGATTTGAGCTGCTTTGAATTTCCCACATGATTTTGGACATTTCAATAATTATTCTCACATCGAAAAAGAAATAACATGAATAATTATAGATAGAGATATGATGCTGAACAAAAATAGTTTCCATAGAAAAATATTACCCTTATTAGTTTCAAGCCCATATTCTCTATTTCCGTTGTGATGTAGTGTAGGGCGTAGCGACGCGTACCCTCTTACGATTGGCTTGTAATGCGCGCCCAAGTAGCACACATGCTTTATTAGGGCTTGTACAGCTCTTACACAACTGAAATAAGTCGTATAAGGGCTGTATAAGCGTGTGTGTGTGTGTGCGCGCACACAAAAGGGAAATATGGAGCTTGGGCATTGGTGTATATTGATGCCTAGGGTATAAATGCGACTCGCTGCGCGTAGTGAGACCGACTTGGTACAGTGCAAAGTGTAAGCAGATAAATAACAAGTCATCATCATTTATATTATCTCGGAAGCATAAATTACTTGTTTGTTGCCGCGATATGTAAATTGACCTATGACTGTAGGTAATGTATGTAGACTTGTAGAGTATAGCCCTAACAACAACAAGATAATGGCAGTGACATGCGTATCGAGAAATCTAACCTAAAAAAGGGTCCGTTTTCTAACGGAGTTTTCTAAATTCAAAAATCAGCCAACTTGGCGTCAGTTCTAACGAAGAAATGACTAAGCCACTGTCCACACCGACTCCACGTCGTCTTGTCTGCCCTACTCCTAGTAAAAGTAAAACGTATTGATTGACACCACCACAAAGTTTACTTTTCTTACTAAGACTCAGTTTCATTGGTCGATAACTCGGTCGACATACGGCATGCGGGGACTCCCCGCAGACGGTGTAACGACCAGTGAAACTCATAATGGCATGTGCTATGGAAATCTACCGCACCCCGCATGCGGGCCCTATCGACCAATGAAACTGAGCCATTACAGTTAAATTCCTTAAGACTAATTCTTCTACTATCTAATGTCTCTATCCTTCAGATGTCTACAGCTAAGGCAATATATGATATAATAATAATAATACATTTATTTCAGACATCAAAGGCCCATATATTACAATCCTAACATACATCACCTTACAATCTAACATACATTATGAATATTAAAAACACTAAACAACTAAGGTCAGATTTTTTCCTGCGATGTGTTACGCAAGTTCGTGGTGTTCGGTAGCCGCGGAAACGCCGGAGCAAAACACCTTTCAGCCAAAATTATTCCTCCATGAAGCTTGTCAGTTGGATCGGAATCGGAACCCTCTACTCATAAGTATTTTTTTTAATGGACGGACAATCATACACAAATCAACCTACCAACAAATATTCGAGTTTATCACACAGATATTTGCCCCAGCTGGGATTCGAACCCAGGACCGCCGGCTCAGTAGGCAGTTGTCTACAAACCAAGCCAACCGCGTCATATTAAAATTCACTTTGTGGCGAGACTCCAACTTTACGACGCTCAGGATAATTCCGGTCTTCACAAGTACATAACTCTACGATCTCCTCGGCCTTCGTAATGTAGACGGGACACATACAATTGCGACGTCGGTATATAAATAGCGAACTGCAGTAGATAAACAAGGTTGATTAACACACTCCTGGAGTGTATATGAAAGCCCGGAGGCGCGGAGGGAGGGCAGCCCCCGCACGCTGTAAGAAAGTACGGGCACCAAGTCCACAGCGGCTGAGGGTGGTCGCCGAAGGTTACCAAAAAGCCAAAGCTGTGGAGGCGAGCGTAGGTATTAGGTGCCGCACTTTCTTACGCTGAGGGTCGCAGCAGATCGTTTCCACAGTAGAGTTCGCTTATACTTGCATTTTACTGACATTGGCTGATTTTCGGGATTATAAATTTTCGAGATCTTGAAATTTTGATATTTTGAAATTAGTTATTTTGAGCTTCAGTATATCGAATATCGACTATTCTACTTTCGGTATTTTGACTTATTTTATTAAAATGTATAATTTTCGGCATTCTAATACGTTGGTAATCATTATTGTTAAACCTACTTTATTTCTATTGTTGACTTTTATTCGACCTTCCTGTTTCGTATAACGACACAGATTTAAATAATAATCATATCCTATTCGTAAACTTTACGATTTATATGATTCACCATATTATATATCCCAATTACCAGTCGCATTATGGACGTTCAAGTTGGTCCAATTAGATAACGACAGACCCTAAGGTGAATTTACAGATGGACTCATATATTTTAACACAAGAACGTGATAAACCCCTGAAGATCGATCACTGACCAGACCACCTTATTGAAGTGCGTGGGAAAATGCCCACATTTCGTAATAAGATGAAGGAAAATATTTCTTAGAAGGCTCTTTAGATGTAGTGACGTATTGACGAGTTACTCTAACTCTAGGCCTTTACTCGCCAATTTGCGAAATTCCATTGAAATTGGAAGCGATAATATTGAAAGCAAAACACACAAAAATAACATTAAGGATAACGGTAACTTTTATATTGGCATATTTTCAAAGTGAGAAAGGTAAAGTTTACGATGTCTCATAAAATGCATAATGGCTGCGACCCAGGGGGGAAATTTACCTTTACTCGTTTTCTCATGTTAGTCTCTGCCGGTTTTTAAGACTGTAAACTTGAGCATTAATTCTTTGCGGAGTACCGAAGCGAATAAACACGAATGAAAATTATCTCTCGGTACGGTGAACTACTTTAATAAACTCCAAAAGAAAACTTCATTTCTACATGACATCTTAATAAAATTGGCTGACAACTTCGAAGACAAAAAATTATATCTAAAATATATCTCTACGAGAACGATAATGTGACATGGGTTCGACGTTAGAAAATGTAACTGAAAAAAGATAATCCAGCATCAAATTCGATGGTTAGATTGTACAACAATAATGAAAACAATGTTTCATTTTCAACTTTTCACTTAACAAAGTCTACCTCATTTTATCAATTGTCAAAGTTTAAAAACTTAATCCACTTAAGGACCCTTTAGGGGGAGTTCAGAGTGCGCATGACGCTACCCTAGCGGGAAAACCAAGGACATACGGCGATCAGCCCGCGCTCGGGGAGGACGCCCGCGGCCACCGCGTCTCACGCAAAAATGGAATACGATCGCGCTCGGTGATTTGTAAACAACGGCGATCAACGTTCGAAAGTTTTTGAATTTAGAACAAAGTTTGAATCGGATTCTTTCTTTTTCATTCAGTTTTATTTTTTAAACTGCCAGGATTGTGATGGATGATGAACTTGGAAATACGAGTGAAGTTGGCATTATCATGTGACAAAGTAATTACTTGATTTGTAATTAACTGAAGTGCACGTGAAGGTTTTGGACATATGACGTTGTTTAGTAAAAAGTTGCACAAAAACGTTAAAATGAAGCTTTTGTCGCTAATAATGTTATGTGGTGAGTAAAGTGTTCATACTTATCAGTGTATTTCTTTAATAAATAACATTAACTTATTTAATTCTATTAGCTCGGATTACTTGGATTCCTTCTTTTTTATATAATATATATATATATATATATATATGGTTTTATCGTGGTAAGAGGATATTACAAAAAAAATCCTGAAGTATTAAAAACACACATTCATTAAAAACACACACAAATTTGTATTAGTCAGATTTTTGGGGATTTTAGGATTATCTTAAATTGTTTTGAAGCGTTGTTGCGGATATTACATTCCGGTAGATAACAAGATTATTTTTTAATTGACGTGTCCATGCAGAATTGTTAAAATTGAGTTCACAGACATTTCATACTTATATTTATATTAAATTCCCGGAGGTATCATATCAGTAGATAATAAATTTACTGGGTTAATCATTGACTATGTGCGTCATAGTGATAATTATAATAAGGTATGTTTGTATTAATTACGGAAAAAAAAACACTTTTCTAAGAATAATTAGACTTTAGTTAATAGTACCCGATAGTCATGTGAAAATTTGGTCGAGGAGAATTCCTTCTCAGAGTTAAGTAATATGGGGTTGGGCGAATATGATAGTGTGTAGAAGCACTTCGCTGCAGAAACTCATAGGTACCTACTTTGGCCAACTTCGCGATAGTATGGAGCCGGGTAAAATGAACCAAGAATATAATATACCTCTTGTCAAACATGCGTCAAGCGATATAAGATACACGTCTCATTGTTGGTAGCAAATCATAAACATCCTGTTTTTCGCTTCTATTACTATTTATTAAAGTTGTTTGACGTTGATGTGACATCGTTAAGTGCTGGGATTTTCCTTTAATTAAAGAGGAAGAGTTACATCACCGATGTAGGTACGTGAATCTCGTACACCGCTACCGCTAAAAGAGCCAAGAAAGACCAGATACCTATCCAAAAGTTTTAATTGAACGTAAGAAACAAGAACAATTACGTTCCCGTGTTTACAAGCTACTTTAGTCCACTAATGCGAAATACAATTCTCATAAAATCTCGTACTGGATTCTAAATAAAAACCTCCCCAAGTCTCAACGGTATTTTCCGACCAGTATTTCTTTAAATAAATAATGCATAGATTCTCGAGTTCCGCTCGTTTAAAACGTTCGAGATTCGAATAAATTAAAATGACGTAATAAATCTCGCCCTGTCATCAAGCAGAGTCGATAGCCCGTGAGCAGAACTTTTCGCTCTTAAAATACCTGACTAAGTGCAGTACATTATTTTAACTGGCTCTCAGACGCTGCGAAGTTGATTGGCTGGATTCTAAGTCTCAAGATTTTGCTCCGGAGTTTCAATGCGACTTCATTTGGGGATTCGAGAGATTTTAGTGAAATTAGTTTTGGAATATTCCAGCCAGTTTCCTATTACATGGATTAGTGTCCTAGGATGTTAGCACCAATCAAGTCTTGAGTGTCTCGGTGATACGTTCAGGGTTTTTAGGTATTTTCTGATGTTATGAAACCTTCGACTTCGAGATTGTGTTAATAAAGATGCAAAAAAGAAAATATAATTCTGATTTTCATTAATGGTTGATCATGCTTCGAACTCATATAGAGATCATCCTGAGAGACAGCTATCTATTCAGCTTCGCGATGGAGACGAACACTAATTTTCATAATTATTACAGATGCCTCACGAAAGTTTTAATAAGATGTCTTTATAGAGTAGCTATCGCTTTATATGTCATCATACCAAACGGAGTCTAAGTTTGGGCACCACAGAACCGACTGATTCAATCAGCTTTGTCCAATGCGGTAGGACGGTAGCAATAAACGAGAAACCAATTTGCTTCAAGTCTGAATGCCTGGAGGCATATTTAGGTGGGTAAAGGCGTATTTCATTCGTCTTAAAACAATTATTTTTAAGATATTTTGAGGTAAGTTATAATAATAATAAATACAATCTACTTGAGAATCCCTTCTTTTGAATGTTGGTTGGAAACTCTCCCAAATCTCATAAAATTGGTTGGAATTCGTTTCTGGTGGTTTTGATGCGAATCATAATATTCATATGTAAGCGTCCAATAAATCTATGATCTGACCTAATTCCTAATGGACGCTGTAGTATGCTTTTAGCTTTTTATTATTTTTATTTATACTTAAACTTTGCGCATGCTGTATTGTTACACATTTCACGTGAAATGTATATTTTGAAACGTACAAAAATCTTTATGTTCAATGCAGTATTTGGTTACCTATCTGAAAAACAAATTTTAGTTTCCGATAGAAAAAAAATCAGTAGAATTAAATTAAAACTTATTGAACCGGGCACGTGCACGGCACGTGAAACCGTGTTGAAACGTCAGGCAATGAAGGTAAATCAAAATATCGCGATAGACCCGGTTCAATAAGTTTTAATTATGTGTTCAAACCGCGAGAGTATAAAGTGTTATAGTAGTATGAAAATTTGGCGAAACGTTACAGATGGGAAACAATGATACCGTTTTATTTGATTAGCCGTGGAAATAAAAAACCCATACGTAAGAAAAAAAAACACAATAGAAAAAATAATCAATAAAAATAAAAATAAACTACTTATTAAGCTGTTTGATTTTAAAGTATAAAATATTTGTGTGTGTGTAACCATTTTATTCAAATGGGTGTTTTATACACAATCCCGTCCCGACTGTTGATTTGAAACCGGGTTAATTCTAACAATAACCAAATATTAAGTGTGACGTTGCGGCGTATTTAATGCGAGCGCTAACGGTTATGTTTAAATTAAACCGTCGTTTGACCGATGACAGATGATAAATGGCGGAGAGCTCGCGTTTGGATATTGCTCATAAACATTTTTACGACCGACAGCTATCGCGCTGTCCAATAAATACAATGCGAGTAACGAAACGCGGGCGTGGCGAGTTTTGAGAAATTATAATGTAGGTAATGAAGTGGATTTTTTGCTAAAATTAATTTTTGTGAAACGATCTTTCAGATAAGAGATTTGATCAACATGTTTAAACGGAGCAATGATGTTGTTGCGGTTTATTTAGATAAAGAAAGAAAGAGTTTGTATTGTCGGTTCAGAAATAGTTAACATTTACACAGAAGAGAAGAGGAAAAACATCATGAAAGTTTATAAGAACTCCACAAGTGTGAAAGTTAGAAATGTTAGATACTCTGATGTATTTTTTGATGCGTAAGTTCTGCGTGAATGTGTTTGCTTTACTTTTATAATTATTAATAGGCAAACAGTTAGTATAGGTATTAACATACCAGTTAATATTATTCATTCGACTTAATAAACTAACAGCAAGTAATATTTTCGTAAATTATACTTAAACTATTACAATTATGTTATAACTATAGGTAATTAGGCTTGGTACATTTTTTGTAAGACCATTAAATAATATTTTATTTCGATACTCCTTGCTGTAAGGATATACGAACAGCAGGACTGCAGTTCATTAATTTTTCTTTACCATTGCAAGCAAGCTTATTGGTACACAGAGGACATGTACAAGATTCGCTAAATTATTACAGTTTACAGTAATATAAAATAAAACAAGATTTTTTCAGACATGTATTTTAAGGTCTGCAAAATGATCCTATAAGGGTTCCGTTATTACCGATTGTAGTGTTCACTAGGGTTTCCTATTGGGATACTTCAATAAACACATTAATCGGGCTTTCAGTAAACCTGCAGCGCGTCCGCCACCGGTGACGTCTGTCAATGTAATGCCCGATAGCTGGCGGATCGAGGGTACATTTATTATCTATAAATGTCTATATACTACATCTCTCCCTTTTTACCAATTAGAAATTGCTTGGAATGAGGTAGTTACAAGTATTACAAGCCTTTAGTAGACTTACTCACTGTCCCGCCCAAGTGTCAACTAATTCTGTTTAGGGTCCACTTCCAGGCGCCCTACACCAGACAGCTATGACAAACACCAACACACGAAATGCTCGCTCAAAGATCTCGAAGACCAACAACACAACGTTCTTTACACTATGTCGATTACGACGTCTCGTTAAGAACCCGAGCTGTTTTGTATTATGATTTTATAATCCTCTTTGTACTTAGTTTTCTTCAAGTTAATACAATTAGTAGTCAACATGAACAATTTGGTCTTTTACTTATTTATTTTAATCATACCCACTTTTTTCCTTTATCCCATGGAAACTTCTATGCCGCCCTCCATATCCCGTTGACAACTTTTTTTTTTGCTTTAATTTTTTATCTTTATTTCAGTTCGTTTCTATTTTATTATTTATTTCCAATTTGTTATTACTTTTATTAACTATTCAGTAAATTTATATTTTTTTACCATCTCATACCTACTAAATGTTTCTAAGATATTTATTAAGTATTTACTCATGCGGTAGCTAGAAAGCTATTTATTTATATTTGAAAGTTTATAATATCTACCGGCGCTTCTAAACAAGGCTTGCGTGATAAAGATGCGCCGCAATAAAACTCACAGATTGCATTTTTAATATAATTCTATCAAGCCTGTCAGCAAAATATATAAATTAGTTCAAAGATTTTAATGAAGATTTTTCCGAGCTTACTTTCCTTATCGTAAAATGCCGTAAGTATATTTACTTCTAAGCCAGTGATAGTTCTCGACATTAGTGACTTGAAACAACATTCCTGATACTTGAAAACAATATTCTGAAATCAAAGCAAATTTAAAATTTTATTCGTTTCACACAACCCATTAGAACTAGTTCTGCAATATAAACTTGCCCTGAACCTTGTTTGACACAACGCTTTAGAGGATACATCGAGGATACACAAAGGATACCGTTTCGAAGTCGCGACAGCGTGCAATATGCTGTAGTCGCCGATCAGTCTGTCGCGGTCGCGGCTAACCGATCCCCGTACGCGTTCGCGATAAGGAAAAGTTCTCCCACACCAATGTGGATAGGGAGGGAGTCACACTGGTGGAAAGGAAGAGCAAGACGCGCATGGTGCCCCACAACACTAAGTGGCACAGACACAGTGTCCAACGAGAGGACATGAAGGTGTACCGCTTCAGACCTGTCACTACGTGCAATTCAGCTCGTTAGAGCTACAGGCTGCTACTACCTGCCTAATCCTGCCAGCCTGTCCAGCACAACTATGCCTCGCGACTTAGCGTTAGCCGTCACTCCTTCACATTCCTGCACAGCAAGAGACAGGCAAATATCTCGCGCGAGAAATAGTCGCATGTGACAGTTATGCCAGAGCTGCGGGTCAAACAACGCAACGGAGCCACGCTGTTATGTCGCTTAAGCTATTAAGGCGCTTATTAAATTAAATATAACTAGTTTTAAGTTTGGTCTGCATGTAGTTTTGTAGTTCCAAAGCATGTAGGGTTAATTACTGTAATATCGTGTAACTTATTTGAAAAATAAATGAATTATTAAAACAAAGGTCTATACACTTGATACCAGAATTTTTAAGAATTGCGACATGTAGCCTTATCTGGATAATTATTTCACAACAACCATCTTGTCAAGCGCTTAAGAACTAGTGCTTGCTCTTTTCCCCCTTTTACCATCAATTATTATCTTCATTATTATTTATCTTCAATTATTTAAAATGAAACTGAAACTGAAAGTAGCTAACTTGCTTAATACGTCATCATGTACTCTCGTTCAATATTCTCACTAAGGCCATCATTATAATTTGTCATCTAAAATTCCGATATACCATTCAAAAGAATATGAGAATCCAAATTTTCGAAATTGCAACTAAAGTCCAATTGAATTGAGATGTTGAAATCGCGTCTTTTCGTATAGGCTCTAGATTTTAAATCACAGATAAACAAAATCCAATTTTATTGCGGCATTCATTTAGAATACCAGACCATTCTCAATGTAAGGTTGATAACCAATTCCAGTTTAATGGAGCCATTCATTTGAAATACAGGACTATTGACAATTTAATTAATGTTTTCAAACGATTCCTATTTAATGAAGGCACTTATTTGAATTCCTAAACTAAATTGCAACTATAAGATCCAATTGAATTGAGATCTTGAAACCGCAACATTTCTAATTGGATCGAGGTTTTAAATTACAGTGATATACTAATTCCAATTTAATTCCGGCTTCCATCTGTAATACCAGACCATTCTCAATTGAAGGTTGATAAACAATTTCCATTTAATGGGGGCATTCGTTTGAAATACCGGACTATTGTCAATTTAATTAATGTTTCCAACGATTCGAACTCAATGGAAGCTCTTATTCTAAATACTAAACTATTGTCATTATAATGGAGGTTGTTAAACAATTCCAACCTAATAGGTTAGGCATTCGTTTGAAATACCGGACTAATGTCAATTTAATTAATGTTTTCAAACAATTCGAACTTAATGTAAGCTCTTATTCAAAATACTAACTTTTGTCAATATAATGTAGGTTGTTAAACAATCCCAACCTAATATAGGCATTCATTTTAAATGCCAACTTTTGTCAATTTAAAAATGTTTTCGAACAATTACAGTTTTATCCAGGCATTCATTTGAAGTACCAAACTATTTTCAATTCAATAAAGGTTGTCAATTAATTCCAATTCACTGAAGGCTTTCAGATCTCTAGTATCCCAATTGAATGGGAGTCAAAACCAAGTCATATTCCCATTTTACGGACCCTCTGAAACCTCAGATATTCCAATTTAATGAAAGTCTTAAAAAAACAGCCGTTTTCAATTGAATGAAAGATTTAAAGCACATCATATTTCAATTTAATCGACGCGTCGAAGCCACCGATATTCAAATTTTAATAGAAGTCTCAAAAGCACATACTCCCCAGTTTATGAACGCTTTGAGACCTTAGATTCAGGTTCATTACAAATTCGAATTGAAAGTAACTACTTTTAATATTTCCCAATTAAAAGGAAGCTTTAATACATATAGTAATCAAATTTAATAATATGGTATTTCAAATTGAGCTTCCAGCACGAACGCGGCACTTTACATACCGCTTATAATATTTCTATGGTGTATCAAATTTACCTTCCATGCAATTATATTTGCTTCGCCTTTAAGCCTTACGATATCTTTCTTACGAATACTTTGGTTCCCGTGGTCTATTAAATAGACGTTTCAAAATACATTTCGCTTACTTTAACAATCCTCTTAGCCTATCATATTGGCAATTCAGCGTGGTCTATCAAATTGACTTCTCATACAGTCTTAGCCTATCATATTGGCAATCCAGCATGGTCTATCAAATTGACCTCTCAAACGGCCTTAGCCTATCATATTGGCAATCCAGCATGGTCTATCAAATTGACCTCTCATACGGCCTTAGCCTCTCATATTGGCAATCCAGCATGGTCTATCAAATTGACCTCTCATACGGCCTTTACCTATCATATTGGCAATCCAGCATGGTCTATCAAATTGACCTCTCATACGGCCTTAGCCTATCATATTGGCAATCCAGCATGGTCTATCAAATTGACCTCTCATACGGCCTTTGCCTATCATATTGGCAATCCAGCATGGTCTATCAAATTGACCTCTCATAAAGCCTTCCGTTTTCCGTAACCATACAGTCACCTTCAACTTAAAAGTCTTCCATATCACTTTTAAATTCAACTTGGTCTATCATATTGACCTTCCTTATAGATACACCTATTTTCTATAACAATCCAGTCATAGCCTATCATATTGACTTCCACTGTATACTAAGTCAGTAACATTTTAATTAAAAGTAATAAACTCCTCAATAATACAAATAACTTTACCATGTAGAAGAGTGCTGCCTCTTAGCACAAGTATTAAATACTTAAGAGATACTAAACTGTTTGTATACTGGATTACGGTGTTACTGAACAAATACATTTATAATTTAACTCAAAATGATTTTCCAAATAAAAGTCTTCCATATCGCTTTTAATCCGTCTTGGTATATAATGATAATGACGCTCAACAGTCAACACTCGCAAATAGCTTATAATTACAACGAAAGTCCCACAGACGTAAGGCTCTTTTGCTTCTTTATATTTCGTTGTTCTATACCTTACAAGACGCTAGTCTGTAATTCTATAAAAATATCTGCTGGTATGTAATTACTGATTTTGTTATACCAAATTGATTACATGTGACATACGCACCTGTGTGTGTCATGTGTACTAATACATGACCCTTGAGCTGGATGTTCATACGGTTTATCAGCTATACAAGATACTCTGGATAATTATTCCAAAAAACATTTTCAACGTAAGACAAGTAAAGCTTATCACACTATAATATTTAACCCGTCAATATATTTTGGAATTCAGAACAATCAAGCCCACTCCATAGGATAGTATTAAGTAGCGTATTCAATTAAGTACGCACGCACAAATTAACAGTCGTATAAATTAAATAGACGCCTAGCAGTCCAATCGTTTTCCCAATCTGTTCATAATTATTATATTGTGATTCGTCATCCACTGCGCCACTGCGCAGTCGAAGATTAGTAACACGACCAATTCGAGAATTACGCTAAACTGCTAAATATTTATATTCCTCGAGTGCACAACTACAAATTAATATTCAAAATAATACACTTCGCCTGTGTTCCAATTTATTTAACTTTCCACAAGGTGGTGCTTTGTGGGTAGGCCTCAGCCTCATGTCGTGGGTAGGCCTCAGCACGAATTCCGTGACTAATATACACTACCCAAAATAATATTATCCTACATTTAGCAACCGAAAACTTGTGTTAATAGTCTTATCACCCCAAAGAAACCGCATCTACTTTTCCAATGCCCTTGTCGTCCCTTTTTATTTTCCAAGAAAATACTGTCAACGACGTCGGTAATTACGTCAATGATTTTTAAGTCAAATTTAACTCACGCTTTTATTCCGTTGCTTTATACTCGTCGCCATTGTAGTGTTCACTAGGGTTTCCTATTGGGATACTTCAATAAACACATTAATCGGGCTTTCAGTAAACCTGCAGCGCGTCCGCCACCGGTGACGTCTGTCAATGTAATGCCCGATAGCTGGCGGATCGAGGGTACATTTATTATCTATAAATGTCTATATACTACACCGATCGAGGTATGGAACCCTAAAAGCATATATATATATGCTTCAATCTTCAATGAGGGATGAGGCAGTTAACGCCTCACCGCTCGCTGCTGCGGCCGAAACCGGATACCCTTGACTATTTGAATTTGCCCACGTATTTAATTCGAGTGGATGCTTGAGAGAAAATTTATCCTCTTACTTTGGTAAGCTATGCGACTTAAATTTTATAAATAGCAATCTTACAACATTCCTTAACAGGGATGGAGGCGTTATCATCCATCTATATACTAAATATCATATATCCATATACTAAAAAAAACTACAGAAGGTTTTCATTTTCGCAAAAGACGCTTGAGAATTATATTTTATTTTATAAAATATCGGACAACCTTGTTTATAGGTTATATTGATAAGCAATCACAATATCAACATTACAACTAATTAATACTGCTGTTTATTTGGTACAAATATTTAGTAACAATATAAGTCAACATACATCTAGAAATTGTATGTCTTTATTAATAATAATAATAATTTTTACCATTTTTTGAAACCGTTGGTGCGGCAGGCTACTAAGTACAAACGCGGCAGTGGTTCGCGATTCAAATTTCGAAACAGGAACATCTGAAGACGATTATAGGTTAGGTACTTTTAACTCGACTACGGCCAAGAAGAGGGTTAGGCGGAAAATTTTGCGGGCATCTAGTTATGAATTCAAATTCAAATTCCAAATATATGAATGAATGAATGAATAATATTTATTTCAGATAAAAAGAAAACCCTATTTTTTTTGTTATTGTAACATCTACGTATTAAAAGTTGCTCTTGGAGATTTTAAATTTAATTATGTTAAATTAGCTATGATGTTTTACGTCTGTAGCAAGTTTTATAATTAAGTCATATTTAATTATTCTTGTCAGCTCGCTTTTCCAGTTTTTACTTGTAGCGCTCGGGCGGGGCATGTTGCTGCGAACAAACGGCTCATGAAATAATTAAAAGGATGTAAGGTATTACAATATTATATCTTTTGAATTATTTATATTAAGATTATATTGGTTCCATCCTTTAAAAACAGTAGGCATATACAAAAAGTGGCTGCTCATATCTGGTAAAAAAACCAGCCAAATGCGGTCTGATTCGCGCACCGAGGGTTCGGTACAAACAGTTATCCCATCTTAACTTGCCGGGTTAAGTAAAGCTTGCACCTGGTATGTATGGCGCCGGATACAAATGAGGTGCAAAGTTAACGCAACCGATCACGTTTGTTGTATGGGAGCCCCACTTATATTCTGTTTTTAGTGATTGTTGTTATAGCGGCAACAGATATACATCATCTGTGAAAATTTCAACTGTTAATGTGATACAGCCTGGTGACAGACCGACAGACTGACTTAAAGTCCACGTCCAGTAAAGTCTTAGTAATAGACTCCCGTTTTTACCAGAGACCACATTCCGAGTACCGGGTGATATTGCGAGGGGTCAACGTGCAAGAAAATTAAATATGGAAACTAAAATAGAAATAGTACATTACATCAGAGGCCGGGAAAATGAGGATTTCCGGCCAAGTAGGTATATACGGATAGTGATACGAGGCCGGGAATCCGTTTTCACGACGAGGCATGTATAGTGCTTTTCTCAAACATACAATGAAATAATAAAATATACTTCAAAGAACAACATTTTATTAATTGACAAATAGGACATTTTAGTCTAACAACCAACCTTTAAAAACAAAACCTGCTTTTTGTCAAACCAGCCAGCTGTGTGAATGACCTTGTTGTTGAAACCAAAAAAAAGTTACTTTGCAGGCCTAGGCCTGAAAAGCAGTATGAAATCCCTTTACAGTCCTCTCGAGTTGTTGCGCCCAAAAAGCGATACTTCCGAGCCTATTATAAGGAACGTAAAGACAATATTTCATTGCATGTTTGAGAAAAATATTTTACAATACAAGGACAAGGACGCGGGCGCACAGGGCGCACTGCGTCGTGAATAGACTGAACTGACTCTTAGGGCGGGAGGAGAGGGGGAGTGGGATTTACTGTCTGACCTGGACGATGAGATCACGGAAACCATCCAAGCGATGGTCACCGCGAACTCTTCGAACGGCGCCTCAGCGTAATCCCCGCCGGCGGGGTACTACCGCTACTTAGTTCGCGTATTTTCTCTGTCATAGCCCGATTCTCTTTCCCCTGTCCTCTCGTTGACTCCGCCTTGAATGGGATAGCGCTTGAGCACATCATGACTGATGGTAAGCATTGACGCAATCTACGCTGATGAGAGCGCATCTAGATGATAGATTTGGTCCTAAAGTAGCTCTTATTGAAGAACTCCATTTACTGATAGGATGTAGTGTATGTATACGAAGTGGGCGAATAAACGTTCGCATGCGCGCAGGCAGGTTGGGTAATTAGATTAGTGTGCCGTAACAACGCTGTTGAGCTGTTAGCAGATTACATTACGCTTAACAAGAGCAAACATCAAAGGCACATGAAAATATATTTCTCTATTAGCAGTAACAACTCCGCCTTAATCCCTTTAGTTTACATAACACAATTTGCATGACATAAAGCGAACCACTTTTAAGGAATTAACCGAATTTGAGATAATTTGACGCGGCTCAAGTGTCCTCCTTTACAAATTGTGGGGTTTGAGTAGGATTATTGTAAAAGGATTATCTTAGACGTAATTTACAAAGGCGTGGCATTTTAATCCCGCCGTAGTCCCTAGCAACTCGAAACAACATCCATTGTTGAGTTCGTCAACGTCTTTTAATTAATTTTCATTTAAATTTTGTCAATTGTCAACGGAATTAAACGAAGTTTGCCGTCTTGACAACGTGAGACGCTTGGCTCGCGTCCAGTTGTATTGTCTATTACTCTTTGTGCATTTTGCGGACAATGTGCCCGTGACAAAGGTAAATGAAAAAATGTAATAAATCGTTGGCCTCTCCGGCCTCGTGGCAGCCTCCGTCATTTGTCTAGAGAGGGATGAAATTAAATCCATTAGCTCGCGGAAATTAGTACTTCTTTCATCAAACGGGAATTAAGAGACTAATAGAAAGTCAATCACTGCCGCCATTATTTTATCTTTAGCAGGCGGCCGGCCGTTTTCGAAAAAGTTGATGTCGTAAAATTAATATTTCAAGTTTGAACGAACTCTTTTCATGGCTGGATGTAAACAGCTGTTACGGAGTTAATATTCAGTGTTTTGCAAAAGCTAACCATACTTGGGCCGTAAAATAAAATGGAGCTTGTATACCGTTTGTTTACAAATCGGTGCTTATATTAATGCAAACGGTTGTTGCAGATAGCGTCTACTACAGGTTCAAAGTTTTAAAAACCAACATTTATTTATTTTATGATATTATGAAAAATACACAAAAAAAATCTGGATATTTGTAACTAGATCACTTTTTAACCAAAATTTTCTGGAAAAAAATATTTCGTGAGCATGCGTGATCTTGATCATATAACTACCTAGGTAGGTAATAGTTATTTCATACATTAGGCATATAACCTGAGTAACAAGCAATTATTTGGTCATTAGATGCTCATAACGTTATCGATAATTACTACAGTGAAATAGCAGAACCGCTATCGATACCTACATTGGCGTATCGCACGCGCCAGCCTAATCCCGCAACCCATCCGGTATTACCAAAGACAAAAACTAATCCGAACGAGTTTTTCCGGGCGCCGGTGTAATATAGTTTATCTGGAACGGTTATCGACAAGCACTGCTCCGCGGGCCGCGACTCGCTGTCGATTGCGAGGGAAATTGTTAATTCTATCGAAACGAAACACATAGGAAACCACGTCCCTCGACTCGTACGTCGCGATGGCTTGGCACCCTTCCAGCCAGCGATTGTGCTTTACTATGGCGATTATTTTCACTGGTGCACTATTCAAACTGCTTCGGATTCCAACGACTGAATGGACATGAAAGAATTTTCGTGTGCAACGACCGACTGTAATGATGGCCGTTTATTCTTTGAAAGCAGCGCGCAGGAAGCTCGCGGATTTAAAACGGTGTTCTTCCCTGTGAAAAATTATTTACTCCCTCCTTTTATGGGTATGAAGAGCGCTAAAAGGGCGGGTGTTGATTTGCAAACGGCGTGGCCCGGCGACATTGTCTATCTCGCGCATAAAGGGTGAAACATGGATATCGGCGTTCGGAAATACGTTTACGAGACCCCATCATTTTATACGACCCTATAATGTTAGTTAGTTGCCATTTAATGCGATCACAACATTTTATTTAAAGTCTCACTTTACGTAGTTAGGATACAACGATATTTACGAGTCATAAAGAGCTCGCTATTGACTTATTGTTGCCAAGATGTCGACGGATTGAGGCAGAGCGGAATTTGGTAATATTACACAGAATAGGGACTGTGTGCCACATACCCCGGTTCCATTTATAGGGATTGCCAGCATTTTCTGAATTGTTTTGTTTTCGTCTTTATTGCATATACCGAAAAAGGTAGGCATTTCGTGGTAGCGAGAATATAAATGAAACCTCGTTCCAACTCTTGCCTACCTTATTATGTTTCTGGCATTCTCTCAAGTGTCAATTAGTTAAGATTTTAAGACAATCTTGAGGGAATGTGGTTAGAAACGTCAATCCATTCGAGACCCTCCGAGATGATCCCATCCATTAGACGATCGCAATTACTGTGGTCCTTCTAAAATGCCGACCGCGCCATTATGCGACTCGATTGAGGTCACTGCCGCATACGAATTGACAATTTCATCTAATGGAACGATAACTGCACGTAGATGGCCAATAGATTTTGGTATAATACTCTTGTATGGCCCTTCGAGAGCCAGATGTTATAGTTTTAGTTGATTTCTGCGATCAGGAAGATGATAATCAGATGTTAAAAACGCTTGTTTACGGGGTAAACCGTGAATACTTACAGTCTAGAAAGAAGTACAGCTGTGGTCTATAATAAATAAAATTGTAGCTATCACCGCAAAGCCATTTATTTTTCTCCAATTCTAGAGACAACTGTCTGGCCCCACTGTAATATTTTAGGTGATAGAAAAAAGTGGAAGACTGGCTTGAAGCCAGAACAGGCGACAATTCCTTTTTGCCATTGATACCATTTGATGCCACGTATCTACACCCGACAATTTTCCAGCTTCCATTGAAAGAGTGAGAAAAATGTCGATTCAATTTCTAAAGTTGGCCTTTATAAAAGTTACACGCTATTTATTTAGATCAGTAATAAAGTATCAACAAAATTAGAGTACGAATAAAACGAGAAAAGTTTGCTTGGAACGTCTAACTCCGCCCACGATATTAATGATAGGTACAATCATAACTTCAAGCGCTTTTGTTTTTATTGTCATATAAAAGATAAGGATAAGCCCTTGGGCTTTGTTTGAATAAACTTACTTTTATTTATAGGTCGAGTTCAACTCATAAATTAGAGTTGGGCGGTGCATGGGAATACTTAATTAGGGTAATACTCTTGGTGCTTAGCTTCCTCAGTTATTGCAAAAATGTTGATTAGTATCCGGTAGGTGTTGGGTGGAAATCTCTGGAGGGAACAGAAAGGCTATGTCTCACGCTACCCTATCCACGTACTGACTTTCCGCGTTACATTCCGCGTACTGACTTTCTGGAATACGCGGGCCTGTACACGTATATCATTGTTAACATTACGAGCTTTATAAGCCTGAAATGAATTATTGAGCGTTGACTTTAAGCTGCTAAATTTGGAGCGGAGTGTCTCTAATTACTGTTCTCGTTTTGTTCAATTAATGTAGACGCGGTTGACTCGGTTTGTAGTGCAGCTGCCTACTGAGCCGGCGGTCCTGGGTTCGAATCCCGGGCAGCGCAAATATTTGTGTCATGAACTCGAATATTTGTTCTTGGGTAATGGATGTTATCTATATAATACGAGTATGTATTTATATATCGTCGTCTAGTACCCATAGTCCAAGCCTTGCTTCGTTTGGGACTAGGTCGATTTGTGTAAGATTGTCCCTTTATATTTATTTATTGTATTTCCAGGTTTTATGAGGTGTGCAATAAAAAGAACTTGTATTGTATTGTAATATTATTGATTTATTTATTTAATACTGGGCAGCCGACTAAATAATCGCAAGCCTTCTCAGAAGAAAATAGCTGGTAGGTAGCCACTCGCCGCTGGACAGAATTAGTTCCTGATGCAATGAAATTAGGACTGAGTTTGATATTTCCATGGTCTCAGCAAAGGCACGTGCAATCTTTGCATACATTTTACAAAAAATACAGTTACATACATTCCATACCCACTTTTGACCCTCAAAAGTTGAATTAAATATCGCGATAACAATAAGGTTACAATTAAATACTTGAGATCCGGAAAATTGTAGCCATTAATTTACAAAGGGAGGAGTATTATTAAGAGATAATTGTTCGGTGACCGACAAATTTTGTAGGGGAAAAAGATTAATAAAAAAAATAGTGCGTGTGGCCTCCGCGCGGAAGAAGTGAAACTTCGTAATGTAGAAATGAAAATAGGAAGGGGTAGAAATTGTAATTTCAAAAGAGAAAACCTAACAATCAATTGATATTTACAAGAGACGTACCTTGACATAACCTTCCGTCGCATTGTCCGTGGGATTGTTGCGTTGTACGTTTAACGCAACAGTGCTTTCCTACCGTTAAACGTTAAACGCAACCTTGTTGGATGTCGCATTAGAAGTTTCACTTCAAAAAAACTGTTCTCCTGAATTTAACACCCTCTTTAAATGTAGGTACACCGACTTCAAAAGGTGACCTGAACATTAACTGATTACCTATTTTTGGCATTTCAGTGTATTTTTGAAGACGGTTCTTTTTTTTATACAAAATATGTATATTTTTACCAAAATCTTTTTTAAAGATTTTTCAACTACCAAAACTGCACTTCTAAGTTTTCTTTACACCATTCTGGAACACAGCTAAAGGTGAAAAATAAAACAACCTTATAGAAATACACGGTGTATTTAGTTTCATCCAGTTATGTTTATACCCGCTCCGCACGGGGGGTTGTAAGTACGTGTATCTCGAACCTTCCCTGAAACTTGATCCTACACTGAATGGAGCTGAACAGATTTTCTTCAAGTTTGATGAAAGCATGATATTTATATTATAACCTCAATAAACTCTGTCCGATCTTATGAGAAAATTAAATTTAGTTCGCGGATGCACTAAGAAAGGGGATCATTTAGGTATATGAGCATTAAAATGGTACAAACTGTATAAAGGTAAATACATATTAAAAAGCACGTCAAGTGCGAGTCCGACTCGCGCACTGCGCGTTCCGTACAATCTATGGAAGTACTGAATATTGCTGTAACGGAAAGATAAACTGGATTGATGGAAAACCTTACTTTGGCTACATTTGGCGTGAGAAAATTACTGTCCCCATTCATTAACATAGATCGGAGTTAGTTTACCAACTAAAAATAAGTTTGTCAATACAAAAAAAAAATCTTATCCAATTACACACGGTGGTAGTAAGATTCGGGTCATTGTCAGATTTAGGTGCGCGTCTTTCTGGTGGACATTTGCGAAATTAAGGATTCCCGGGGGCCTATGATGGTTGCGTTTATCGCGCGATAAATAAGTGACAAAGCATCCGTCACGTTTTGACATGATGCGAGTGTGAGTGACAGATGCTTTGTCACTTATTTATCACGTGATAAACGCAACCATCATAGGCCCGCAGGGCCTAATTTTCTGATAAAATGCCTGTGAGAATAAAGAACGTTCCCTCTTCTATAATTCGATGTAATAGGTGGTAGGTAATAGCAACATAACCTAGATTCATACAAGCTCTTAACTTTTGACCACCGAAGGGACAAATTTTGTTTTTTGAACTG
This sequence comes from Apotomis capreana, assembly GCA_947623375.1. Lineage (NCBI taxonomy): Eukaryota > Metazoa > Arthropoda > Insecta > Lepidoptera > Tortricidae > Apotomis > Apotomis capreana. The sequence goes on along the minus strand of OX392507.1, from coordinate 17,480,056 downwards.
ACAATGACCCATTCATGACATGCCTGTATTCATTCGTGCGTTACTGGCGCTGAAACCGCTCCGCACGGGTGATTGTACGTGTATCTCGAACCTTCCCTGAAACTTGATACACTGAATGGAGCTGAATAGATTTTCTTCAAGTTAGATTTATAATAACTTTTGAGAAAATTAAATTCATTCCGTTTGTTCACTACGAAAATAATCTTTAAGAATATAGTTACTAAAAGTAAAAAGTAAAACAAATATCAGAAGTTTTCAAACGAAAAGTACAAAAATTTGAATAACGGTAGACAACAGGCGGTCTTGTCGCTAAAGACCGATTTCTTCCGTAAACCTAACTAGTATTGACTTGTATTAAATTAATTTCCCTGTATATGTTTTTTTCAAAGGATAAGTTGCCCTTTGTAGATATAGTTACTTATTATTGTGTCTATAGGGTGTGCACGTATTTAGGTATATACGTTAAACAAAATTATTTACACACATAAAAAAAATATATAGTTTTACATTTGCTCTTTTACATGAAAATTCACATATTGCGGTTGCACAATATAGGTAATAGATTACTCAACGAGGGACCAAAATGGACCGTCATAATACGAGATGAATTATAGCCCGATCTGCATACTGAGGGGGTGTAATATTCAAGTACTTACATTATTACACGAAGAAGATTGAACACGTCTGATAATACACGAATAGGTAAAACAGTTAAGGAAGGCCCTTCTTTTAGTATTGGTTTTATGTATGAGATTCGAATTTAAGAAGTTAGAAAATCTGATCTGGCAAATATCTGAAAACACCTTTATATATTTCTGTATAAGTCCGTTACACACTTAAACAAAGGTTTTATCACCATGAAAACTGAAAATATATTTCATCACAATGTAAAACGATTTATCTAACCCACAACATAGCAAACGGGAAAAAACAAATCGTCAAACAACAGCCTACAAAAATGAATGCCGTAATAATGAAACATTGTTACAAAATGAATATTCAAAGGCAAGAATTCGTGCAAAACAATATTTTGAATAACAATTTCAAGTGTGCCGATTTGTCGAAATGTTCATAGTAAAGCAACTTAAACAAATTACTGGACCCCGCTATAATTATTATTCAGCCTTTATCCGAGGCAAATCGAGTAAATTTGTTCCAAAATTACTTTTATTAAAAGCATTTCTTTCCCTCCGCCGAACCAAAGTGCTAAAGTAGAGTAAATGGACTGGAATTTCCGTTTCACGAATAAATTATCTAGGAATATTACAGTAAATTACTCTTAGAAAGACGTTCGCGATCGTTGCAAATATTGGTCAAATATTTAGAGTGCAAACATTTAGATTTTATCAGTGGCACCGGGCTATTAGGACGTATGTAGTTGCCCACCTCGCTGCATTTCCGAGAGACGAGGGCCCTCGCAAATAGATTTTAATTTCAATAACACGCTTACGCACACGTGCAGCGCGTTTCGTTTTTCATCAAGATGTTGTAATGTCTACATTTTACTTCCACCGAAATTTGGTAAGTGAATTATATACAATTTTACTTAGGTAGTAAGTAGATGTCCACACTTCTCATCTTAATACACAAGCTGTAGGTCTGTAACTAGTCTAAGTGGCCTTTGCGTAAATAAACTAAATAATGATATCTAGACATGTCAGCCAGCCAGCATTATGAATATTATGATGGTTGCGTTTGTCGTGCGTTAGACATATGACTATTCCTATAACTTTTTCTTGATGCTTTACTTATTATTTATAGCATGATATCCATTCCTGCAATGCAAGGGACTTTCAGTCGTCTATTGCTGAACATAGCCTCAATGAAACCATTGTTGGCTTTCTACATTCATAACAATTCGATCAACCTTAATCAGCACCTCTGGCATAACTATGACATGCGACTCTCTGTCACTTTCCTTTCAATAACGTGCGAGCAAGACAGGTGATGCTGAGTCGTGCTACAAGCGAACTCACAGCAAGCTATGCTAGACTGGCTGGTCACCAGTTCATTTTGTGGTATCAGAGACACAACTCAAATGTATTCTCGAGTTCCAGTCATTTCGGCGAATACAAATCATCCCATCATCAATAGGTTCTTCACGTAGGTAATTAATTAATTTATTCATGTAGAATCATTATTATGAATAAGATAATTTGTCTATTGCATTCTTAATCTAGGCTTATATTATACACAGTGTTTGGATTAGGATGTGCAATTTTCCGGGACTTGGTAACGTAATATTAAATAATCGTAAATCTAAAATAAAATATGTGTTTCGTTTCTAAACCTTACTCAGTTATAAAACAGGAATACTTATATTATTTTATTATACAAGCGTCAGTAATATTGTGTTTCTACTCCTGTACTTTTTATCCATCATTTATATATAGTCACCAACTCGAATAAAGATATAAGTATTCTACAAAAGCCATACACTACAAAAGCCTTGTAAAAGTTTAGTCTATTGCCCAAAACCGCAGTACTAAACGATGTTATAAATATAACGTTACCAAAAAAGGGGCTTTCCGGGATCCCCGGGTATATCCAAATTATTAACATTTAAATAAAAGCATTTAAGGGCATTCATCCCAAATGGCAAACGCAATCCGAATACTGCTAATATATAAATCTATTACAATCTGTACAAATTCCTTACTAACTTCTATCACACTGTTCCATAGTCTGCACTGCACAAGTCGTTGAAAGTCCCAGCGAATAAAGAAAATTCACTACATCGGTACTATGAAATATTGTGTATGTCACGTTTCACTATAATGGATGTTGGACTCATCCAAGATTTATGAATATTAATTTCGAAATTCAGCGAAGAATCTTTACGACCTACTATTAAAAGCATAAAGTTCTCATACGAAGTGACGTGCCCGACTTAGTTAACGGTCTCTAGCAAGTACTGTCACTGTAAAGTCATGGTAAGGGTACAGAATCCGTGTTACTAACTTTCACTAGAAATGTGATATCAATGAAATTAACTCGTCGTGACATCAATGGTGATATTTTGGACAGATATCGGAAAAAACTTCTCATTTCTTATCCTTCCCATCTATTTATTATATCGTATGGATTGCTGAACATCGATCGAAATTCAAAATTTTAATCGCTTTTATGAAATTTTCAAGTTGGTAACACTGACTTTTGTCGCTTCCAGCCACAGTTTCCAAGTCCCTTTGACGCGATTTCAAACGCTTCCACTAGAAATCTGCAGTGATAACTACTTTACAATGCATGTGCTCAAAAAGAGCGTATTCTAGGCATTCAAACTGTGCGGAAAGTACTACTTTTCCGCACTAGTGCTTTTTACTTTTCAATTTTTTTTTAATTTATAGACGTATCTGACAGCCTGACACAAAGAGGTTTTATTATATACAAAAAGTTTGATAAATAAGTCAAATACCGATTATTATCACGTATAAAAGTACAATAAAACCAATATTTCATTAATTAATTCATTTAACACGGCATTAATTACATAAGATATAAAATTTGATTAATAAACGAATTTTAAATCGTTATTCATTAAATAAATTTGGCTGAATGTACACGCGCTTGTGCCATTTTGACACAAGACGAATATTAAAAAAATACTTTTGCACATGCGCAGTAGTAGATATGTCGAGCGCGGTTTTCAAATAACTCCGCCATTTTTTATTGATGTCTAGTTTATTTTGAAGTTGTTTTGTGCAAATCTGCGGAAATAATGGCGAGATAAAGGGACGAATCATTAATTTAAACCCATAAAATGTTATTGAAGAAGTAAAAAATGTGAACGACGGCTTCTTATTGGATAAATCAAATGAAAACACTTTTTTCCAATGTAAACAGTGTTTGTGAGTATTAAAGTATTTTCTTTTTTCTCGTACATGCATAGTAAAGTTTTGTACGGAACTCGTGTGTAAGATGATTTCCGACTCGTGTTTGTTTAATCACTCGCTCGTACCTCGCTCGTGACTAAAAATCACACTCGTCTGAAATCACCTACCTTCCACACTTGTATCGTAAATAACTATTTCAGTAACTTTGTAACTTGCTCTTACAAGATATTTTCTGCTAACGGGGAAAGTAATGTCATAACGCGACATTGTAAGCAAGTAATGACGTTTCGTAGAGTTGTCGCTGATAGCAAGTAACATATTGTACTAGGGGCGAGATTCGATGCTTTTAATTATATTTAAACGAAATTATTATCTTTAGATGACTATTGACTACTTACTTTGTCAATGGCACTTAATGCAACTCGAATCGAATAATTATATCGGCGCTACCACGGACATTATAGGGCTGCAGATATGATGAAAAAGCAATGTCAATCAAATATAGAATTTTGACCCTCACGGTAAAACTGTATGGCATTAACTAAATGTAATGCTCGTAAAATAATACTCAAATGATTTATTTCTTGGACAACATAAGTAGCTAACCAACTAAGGAGACAGACTTCGAAGAAATGCTTTCCGAAGTCCGAAAAGTTGTTTTTTGGCCCTCGCATATTACGGATATTTCGTGGCATTAAGTAATTTTACAGGCAATAAGTATTTTTTGGTTGATTTATCTAATATCACTAATGTAAACAAAGACAAAACATGTCTGAATATACCGCGAATTTTGAAAGAATTTTCGCGTAATTAGACAAATCTATGGCGATATGAGAAAAGTGTCTGTCAATACACTCACTGTACTGTTCAATATTTATTTATTAACTAGCTGTTGCCCGCGACTTCGTCCGCGTGGAACCATTATCTTGAAAATTTTACATCTTTATTATTTTCAGATCTACCTAAGTAATGTTGAAATTGCTAAACGTGCTTTTTTTGCAATTGTATACGAAATAGTAACGAACCCTTCGTACGCGAGTCCGACTCGCTCTTGGCCTTTTGATGAGTCAGTCAGTCAGGACACTTGCATGATTAGCGGATTTCCCCATACAAACTTTGCACCCCTTTTTAACCCCCTTAGAGGTGAAATTTTCCAAAACGCTGAAATTACTTTTTTTGTATTTGATTACGTAAGCTTTCTACAAAGTTTCAAGTCTCTAGTTCAAAAAAAAAAGTTTCTCCCATATAAACCTTGCACCCCCTTTTAACCCCTTTAGAGGAGAAATTCTCCAAAACGCTGAAAGTACTTTTTGTGTTTTTGAATAAGTAATCTTTTTACAAAGTTTCAAGTCTCTAGCACTAAAGAAAAAGTTTCCCCCTTACAAACTTTGCACCCCTATTTAACCCCCTCAGAGATTGTTTTTTTTCAAAATCGCTTCTTATCTCTTGTACACTTTATAAATGCAACCTAGTGTGCAAAATTCAACTCTCTAGCATTTGTAGTTTCGGCTCTGCGTTGATGAGTCAGTCAGTCAGGACACTTGCATTTATATATATAGATAGATAAGAACGAAGCTAAGGATTGAGATGCATTCCGATATACAATGTTTCGATATTGAGTTTGTATGCCACAGAGATATAAGAGAAGTTTTTTCGATATTGCTCAATACTTATTTCTGGAGAAGATTGAGCTGCATTCCGATAAACAATGTTTTGAAATTGGGTTCGTTGACATGCCGATAAAACGGGTGTAAATTATTGCAATATGAAAGCTGTTTGTAGCACCACTATACCGGGGCCAAACCACAATTTATCCGGCTATAGTGCCTACCTAGTAGTTACTACCAACGTATAAACCTAGCTTACCTACAATATGTTCCAGTCTTTAACGCAACGTAATTTATAAACTTGGTAACATATTAAATATAAATTACGTTCAGAAGTTCTGAATATTAATCGAGTCCCTTCGTAACTATGAGTTCTAATTTATGCAAATAGGAAAGGTCTGTACCTACTATGATACGATATTAAAGCTATCTGGTAACTTGCAAATGAATCTGATTTGAGGTCCGAACTTGTTCTGACAAGTTTAGTAATTCGAAGGTAACGGTGTTTCACGTGGTTGGTAATATCTTACACGGGCCATAACATTGTAGCTGTGAAGCAAAAGCATGGGAAAATTAATTATAGGTCGCTATTGTGAAGTAAAGTAACTTTTCTCAAACATGCAATGAAATGTCGTCATAACAGGCTTCGAAATATCACGCGCGGGCGGTACAACTCGAGAGAACTGTAAAGGAATTTCATACAAAATTGAAGGCCTAGGCCGGGAAGTACCTTTTTTTTAAACATGGCGCCTGTTCGTGTACAGGCTAAACAGCTAATTTATATATTTTTTTATTTCATTGCATATGTTTGCGAAAAGCACTATATGTACATGCCTAGCCGTGGAAAGGGCTTGCCGGTTTCGTATCACTATTTGGCCTCCCTAAGCTCGGTCGTCTATACCTACTCACCCGGCAAGCGCTTCTTTCCCGACGTCTGCAGTAATTTACTATAAATGGCTATGCTACTTTTGACCTGAATTACAAAATATCAAACTTAACAAAGATGTGGCTACAAAGTTAGTACGGGAAACTGTTACTCTGAACGTAAGCCGGCTTTAATAAGAATCGTATTTTAAGATAATCGATTGGGATAGAGGTCAGATGTGGATATTCCGAGAAGATGAAATATTCTCGTCCCCGCTCGGAAATGTGAGCGGCAATTTTGAGGTCATAGTCCAGTAAAAATGGCGCTTTAGCCTTTGATGTTTGTTCGAGTGCATTATTAATGATATCTGAGTGCTAAATTTACGAATATACAAGTTTTCTCTCTTATACTTTTTTCCACAACCAGCTAGCGAGATGGTAGTCAACAGTTTTGAGTTTAAATCCGTCTAATATTTTCGTAGTTTCATGCGAGCAGTGCTTATTTTGTAAAAATCTTTAATTAAAAATACCGCAATTTTTTTGAAAAGTTTTGAATTTTACCGAATGCATAGACTTTCTAAAATATTGAAAATAGCTTTCAAATAGCATCATTTATTCACACGCTTGAATTGAGCGATTTTAGAATTATCAAAGGTTGACTTTCTATTATCTCTAATTTTACTGGACTATCATAGGAGATGTAGCTTTAGTAACTAGTAGTTATAACATGAAACTTGTTAGTCTTAAATTAGTACAAGCTCTTGTTCGGTATTCTGGCTTTTATGTGTGTTATTGCATGGTATGTATTTAACAATATAGTTCATGTTGCTCAGTATTTTATCTTTTACATTGTTGTTGTCTAGGTTTCGATTTTGTATTCCACGTTCGTAATTTGTATAGGTACTGTAATTTTTTAATTGAAAAAAAAAAAAAACTGACCTTGAAAAAACACATTTCACCACTAGATAATAAATGCCTTATGAATACAGGGATTGTATGGAAGAGATCGCTCTTTGGACCTCTAGTCCTCTTATGTAATTTTACGTTTTTGTATGTGCTTGTATTTCTTTTTTATCAACGTCGGAAATATAGAGTATTCTATGTACGTATTGTTAAACATTGGTAAGTACTCCAAACAGTTGATACGATATTTGATACTATTTTGGTGACAATTTAAAATTCTAGACTACTAACAACAAACCACGCATTTTACCTAAACAATCAAAAAATCTCATTGACCAGGAGATTTAGTGTGAATTTTAGGGTTGGGGACGAAAATTAATGACGTAGTTATAGACTGACAAAATAAATAGACAACCATTTTAATACCTTATTATTTAGTACAATTCTGGAGTAGTATAAATGTAAGGACGGGAATGTAGCACCATAATATAGGCCGAGTTAAAACAATTTCATCATAATTATTGTCATCATCAGTTTATGTTTGCCATTCTGATAACTGTTCAAATTCTGATAACTGTTCAAGTAAGAGTGCTGATTTGGTCGGCGCGAGAGTTATTGCGGAAGCGTATTACACAGCAGCACAAGCAATTCTACGACCTTTGATAAACTGTCCAGGATAATCTTGCAGAAAAATTTAGAAGGAACTGCAAGCAATGTGACCTCTCTAATTGCCGCGTTAAATTAGGTTGGGTTAATCTACGACAGAGAGTAACGACCATTTAAGTGCGTGGTTTGTTATATGTATGACGCAAGTTTAAGTGTCAATATATCTGGGATAAAACCTAAATCTTATATATACAGACAATTTGCAACATACATCACCATCATAAATAAAAGAACACGTACTGGTAACTTTCGGTTACATAAGTATACATACTCACAATTGTATTATACATTTTGTTTGAACCGTTTGGTCTGGAGAAATCAATCTTCAGTCCATACATCTATGTCGCTGGTGCATCCGTATGTAAGTAGGGGCCCAAGCCCCCGGAGCAAACATTTGCTCGTGTGTTTACCGCGTTTGCTCTGTATACAATTTGTCATAATTTTAAACCAATTCCGCTACCGCTTTGAATTTCTGTACCGCTCTGCAATTTGTGTTTAATGTTCTGTGGGCAAGATAACGAAATCTGCGGCATTTGGCATGATGTTTGTTCATATTTAAATAAGATTTCAAGTGCTCTCAAGTGAGAATTAACGTTATTGCTTGGAACGGTATTGGAACGGTTAAAGAGTTGAAAGAAGGAAAGCTTTTCTTAATCGTACAAAACGTCAACATACAACCCAAATACATATGTATCCTGTACTTCTTAAATTATATATAATATTATATATTGAGGATAAATTTCCAATAGACTTAGTTTGAGTGCCACTAAGTGGGCGGCTCTGCTCGTAGCAAGTTATCGTTATGTACGCATTTTTCCATGATGTTGAGCTAGGAGTGAGTGTAAACGCTACGATAAACTGCATTTTCACAAGGCATTAGCTACGTACGTGCGTAGCACTCCGATAAAATTGACACATTCACTGAACTCTACTAGGTGGTTTTGTGCGCTTTTAACCTCGCGAGATTCAAAATTGATGAAATATATATTTTTCCTTTGAAAAAACTAATACAAACGAATAAAAATTCACGACTATCAGTTGAAAAATGAGACTAGGGGGCCTATGATGGTTTATCACGTGATAAATAAGTGACAATGCATCTGTCACTCACACTAGCATTTTCTCAAAAACATGACGAATGCTTTGTCTCTTTGTCACTTATTTATCGCGTGATGAAAGCAACCATCATAGGCTCCCTGCATGAGATAACAGACGGAGTTTTGGACAACTTTATTAGGCCTCCCCGCTTCTTTCCCTAGCTCCCTAAGTATCTCTGGTTTTTCTCATCCAGTGTGGTCCCAGTCTCTGCGTGTAGATGTGTAACCATATTTTATTTGGACGTCCTCTTGATCTTGTACTATCCACCATCGATCCATTCTATAATTATTTTGGGCCATCTATTGTGGTCCACTGTAAATACATGGCCGTCAACAACAGACTTTAGACCAAAAATAAACAACCTTAAAAAATCTTATGAAGTCTGTAAAGCACCCCGTTAATGAATGAAGTGGGGCTGGAGCGTGGTCGGCTGGTCGCTTCAAGCCCGTTCGATGCTTGACCGATTTTTTAATGACACACTAGCTTTAAGTCAAACAGGTTAAGTCATCTCAGTCTAGTAACAGGAGCAGGGGAGCCATCAAAATGGGTCAGTTTGGACAGATCTAAGTAAATTCTATGAGATAATTTGAGTAAACAACATTGTAACAGACATCGCAAAGTAATCACGTTTTGGTGATTATCTCTAGTTTCAGTTGTTAATTTTCTTTTGTATTCTGTTCTGTCCGTTTTGTAAGTGTGTGCAATTAAGAATGACTTGTCATCAACATTACAGCCAGGCTATCGGTTGATATCTCCAAAGTTTTCCAAGAAGATCGGTCGTGTCCACGTATCGGGTTCACGCGATCTTGGCCAGGTCGTGGATCCAACAGTAATTACAGAAAGATTAGATAACAGCACAAATTCCGACTCACTAGTAGTGAGGGCTAAGACTTAATACAGTTCAAGTCCTGTAAAATAATGTGAAATGTCGCCCTGGTTGCACTCTCCGTACTTCTCGTAGACTTAAACTCGTTGTCCCTCTCCACCGCTCCGGTTTCATGTCCTATTCCTTCACGGTTCAGGCAATACGCCTCTGGAACGCTCTCCCACTCAACATTAGACAAGCTCAGAGCAAACTCTCCTTCAAGTGCATGTTGCGCAAGCATTTTTCGGACAATCTCTCTTCCTAACTTTCTTCGAAATATTTTACTTTGGGTACATAATATATGTATGTAAGTATATCATATAAAGTATTCGTGTACGTTTATGGCAATTATATATACATTCCTATATATATCTTATATTATTGATTTGTGTTTTAATTATTTCGTTTCTCTGTAACTCTGATCCTGCACCGACTACATATTTCTGTTTAACCCAGTGGTTGACTGGTAGAGAATGCCTAAAGGCATTAAGTCCGCCATTTGTACTTTTTTTTTTTGTATTGTGCAATAAAGTTTAAATAAATAAATAAATAATAAATGTCAAAAAACCTCATTATTTTGCAGTAAAATAATACGTCTCTTCACTCTAGAATAAGTGAACCACTAAAATGGGTCAAACTTCGCACAAATCTCAATACGGTTTTCAGAATTAACACATGTGTACAAAGTTCTTCGAATATATTTGACGGGACTTACGTGAATACCTGAGAGTTTCACGAACGGTGGGAGTAAAACTTGAAAATAACTAATTAAACGTTTAAACATTACCACAACCCACGTAACTGAAAGTTTAACCTCATTTCTATCAGCTAACCACAAGGTAAAAATCATGTTGAAAATAACTAATTAAACGTTTAAACATTACCACAACCCACGTAAATGAAAGTTTAACCTCATTTATATCAGCTAACCACAAGGTAAAAATCATGTCATATTAGTCAATTAGCTAGTGGTATTGCGCTACAAATACAATGACTAATACATAGCTGACTCTACTCACGTGTTTTTTTTGGGTTCCGTACATCAATCTACGTGATCCCTATAGAATGTTCAATGCTTTCGTAATTTATACGGGACCCTCGATGAGCAAGTCAGACTTGCACTTGACAGACTCTTAATTTCTCGCCAACATTTTTCCTAAACAATAAAATAAAACTAGTCGTTAACCACATTTGCATAAAAAGATCACACAGTGTGTGTGAGGTCGTTAATATTTTTGAATAAGGCTTTTTAATATTGACACAAAGGTAAATTATGAAAGAATAATTTAATGTAATCTAGTACAATCTAAGCAGGACTCGAACCTGCGACCCCTACGTTTCCGGCGTAGTGCTCTCCTAACTGAGCTATAAGATCGTTACGTCAATCACACCACTGAAACGCCATCAGCGTCATATGTGTTTGAAATGCTTATGCGCATTAGCCACACCCTACGATGTGCGCTTTTCTCCCATGATCGTGTGTGTAAAGCCCGATTGCTTTACAGCAAATGTGACGACTGCGAGAGAGATGGCGCTGTTCTAAATATTTTTATAGAATCTTACTATTTAACTAAAAACATGAGTTTGATTTATTAATATTGTTCCCTTAAAACATCACAATGAATTGAATGAATTATTAGTAAAGGCATTTCGAGGACATTCATTATAACGCCAAAAATAAAATGATTCTTGGAAACTTTTTTCATTCCTGTAAGATGACCGCGAATAAATTTTATTTCAATATTATATTACCTACTTCTGCCTGAAGATCAAGAAGATTCTACAGAAGCAACAGATGCTTTTGTACAGATTACATAATTGGTAACATTAGTGTTGATTTTGGCGGCTATGATATTGATAACCTAAATAAGGTGACATTAACTCAACATATTATTAAGTTTCTTATTATTATCTTATTACAGAATAAAACACTACAAACTTTAGTTTTACCTATCGTTTTCCATGTATTTAAGTAACATAATAATTTAATACATCGTTGTCTATTGCTCATAAGACGCGACCATCATTTTAGTACTAAGTAGGTCGGTGCAAGATTGTGAAATGTATTTAGTTAGTTGGATATTAGTTGCTAAAATACTTCTTTAAAATACTTATTTTTCCTTGTCCATAGCCATCTCATCGGCCCACGAGATCACGCAACTAAAAGTGCCCCTGCACGCTGATCCACGGCGGGCGGCGGAACTAAGCTGCCACTTCCAAATGGACGACCAGAAGCTACACTCCGTCAAGTGGTACCGGGACTTGCATGAGATCTTCCGATACAATCCATCACAAAAGGTAATATATAACGCTTTCAAAGTACACGTGTGATGAGACTAAGTGGCACTTGTTACCAAAAAGTGGCTATAACAGCGTGCTATCTTAATCTCTCTCAGTGCTCAATGGGAGGGCAAGGGAATCTCATCTGATCCTGGTCCATGGTACCACTTTCGATTCCTGGTGTGAACTATTGATCACAAAAATTTAGTTTCTCAATCTATATCGTGATATTAAGACGGAAAAAAAGTGTCCGGGTAGACCATGAGTATGGTTTCCTCTAAATGTTAACACTCCCTTAAGTGATACCGCAATCGCAAAACAAGACGCCGCAATTTAAAGTTACCTGAGCGTAGAGCATTTCGAATTGAGGTTTAACAGTAAACTTTAAATTAAATGTAATAACAGTTCCTTTTTGAACGTTAATATACTACAAAGCAACATTCGCAGGGAATATTGCTTACGTTGTTTTGGAGGAAACTTTAATAAGAGTATGAAGATTCGTTGTTAATGTGCCTTTTGTCAAAAGCCTCTGGATTGAGGAGAGTCCGTTGGTTTTGATATCCAAATTCACAAGTAGAATTTTTACTGTTATTACTATCCATTTCATCTAAAGATACCTTCATAAAGGCTACTTAACGCGGAAGGATATTTTCCGACAATAATGAAAGAACGAACAATTAAAAAAGAAAAGGGGGAATTGAAAATAAAAAAGAAACTTTGTACAACAAAGACAAAGTTACGTAATGACCGAATAAGGTTAGAAATCTTGGTCGAAGACTGGATGACGTCACAATATTGACAACCACTTTTTAAAATTGTTGTGATAAGAATGAGATGATGGTATTTCTATGTTGCTTAGTATATATCTATGTTGAGATCTCAATGCTATTTAATGTTCTTCGCAAAGGAAATATCGATCTACTGTCTAGATAAAGTCGACATAATATTACTAAATTGGAAATATATAATGTCCCGTTAAATTAGAGCCGTTTTAGTATATTCATTTACGATCTTAGCGCATTTTTTACTCAGACTTTCAAAACACACACAGAGGTTCAAACCCTCCCTAAAATATGGCCCTCTTTACCCTCGTTCTGGTGTCTAGCAGTACCTAGCAGAGGTATATAAGAGAACAAGAGTGTTTAAAGTGTAAACAGTACAGTTTTGCCAGCCATATCAAGACACACGCCCATAATTATGAGGTACAAAACCACATTACGAGTAGTATTGTTGGCTTTAAAAGTCGCTGTCGATGTCGTCAGTCGAGTTCGTCGTCGTCGGTTGCTTTATTTATTCGAACCCCTCCCGATACTAGGCTACGCCCGTTATAAGATATTTACTCATGCCTACATTGATAAGATAAACCGTCCAAAACTCATTTCAAATGGATTCACCTGTTACTTCTCTGTAGCAATTTTGCTACAAGTATTTTATATCTCATAAATAATTAAACGCCTCTCGTCAGAGACAAGTTTATAAATTAAATATCGACGCACTTGACCTATTTTGCCGTGGCTAAATAGAATATAGGAGACCAAAGATAATGAGAATCGAGCAGTATTGCTCTTTACATGAAAGCAATAAGGATCATACTGGATGATTTATTCTCGTGGTTTTGCTACACTAAGTCACTGTCAAAATAGCATGAAATGCAAAATTGAGCTGACATTTCCATTTCACGTTATTTCCAGTAAACTGTAGGTAGCGCACTGCCTATTATAATGAATTCATGGTCGAGTTCGCAAACAAAGAAAATTAAATGATTCGGTAAATTTTTATTCAATGATGAAGGTATACGTTGTGTTGGTAAGGGGATTTTCTTGCACGTTTTCATATGTCTTGTTTTATAAATTTTCTTATTACTAAATATGAATCACTCAAAAGGTAATCCCACAGACCTTTCCAAATGGATTTATATAGTACATAAATAAAATAAATATTAAGGGACAATCTTACACAAACATCATCGAATAGGAAACATCATCGAATGTACTTTTTATTAATTAATTGAATCAGGCGTTACTTTGCGGAAATCCATATTAATTATTAATATTGCTTATTATATTAGAAAAGCAATATTATTATTTGAATTTCATTTGATTGTAAAACGGTATAATAGGGTATTTCAAGGTGTGACATATGTTACTCTTTCTGTAACTTTATGTTTGTTAACAATCAATTTATTGTGTCTATTTTCCACAGACGCAAATCCGCTTGTTCAACGTGACCGGCATTATGGTGCAAGGCGGTTACTGCGAGCAGGACTCCTGTGTCGTCCGAGTCATGCCTTTACCCCAGGCCACGAGGGCCGCCTACACTTGCGAGGTCTCCACCGAGGGACCCAAGTTCCAGATCGCGCGGCAGACCAAACAAATGACTGTTGTCGGTGAGCGTCACTTGTTAATACTTCTTAGCTGAGTAGTACGAGTCATGCCTTGACACTTGCGAGGTGTCTGCCGAGGGACCTACTTCCAGGTCACGCGACAACCAAATAAATGTCATTCGTTCCTAGCTGAGTACTAGGAATCATGCCCATACCCTAGGTGACGAGGACAGAGGGACCCAAGTGCTAGATAGCACGGCAGATCAGACAAATGACGGTCATCGGCGAGTCTTTTTAATACTTCCTTGGCAATACTATTCTCAGACTGAATTGATAGACAGAGACGTGATGCCCTAGTCACAGACAACGGCGTAGTCTTTACCTAGATCAAATAAAAAAAAACGTATCTTAGTGGAAAATACAGTACAGTAATATTTATTTTTGTGAGCCTCATTACCTTATATTCGGCCTAAGTTGTAATCTTAACAGATAAATATTTGTCTGTCTAACAGTCATTTATGAAATTTTTATTATGACGTTTGATAGACATATTTAAATATCATCATATTTTGGACTCTTCTAAAAATAAACGACAGATGCTGTCGAATTTAGCAGAGAATTTGAATCTAGGTCAACCTTATTACGATTTGTTGTCAAGAAGGCGCTTCCCTTGTAAATTGACGTATAACTTAAGGTTTTTACTGTCGTTTGTATCATTTATGTGTCGTTGTGTCAGCAAGTAATTCATTTCGCGGAGATAGCTTATCTAAATGAAAGTGAGGAAACGCAAAAATAAACGGAGGTTCGGTTCTGCGGGCGTCTGCAAAGCAATTATAATTTTCATTATCATTCCTTTTCCCGAGACCAAATTCTGGGTATTTATGAAACACTTTTATGTAACATTCGTTTCCAATGTAAAATATAATTGTTTCAGATTCCGAACTGGTATAACGTAAATACAGATTTCAATTTCCGTAAATACAGATACGAAAATCTTTAATAATATTATTACATTTCAAGTGGTGGCTTGTGTATTCAGGGGACAAAAATGCGTTTCGGTAATTACTGTCGATGAAACCGTTAATCACTGAAGCAATTAGACATTATTCTGGTAAATTGAATTTCTGGTGAGGGAACAAAATACCCCCTTGAAGAAAATGCGGTAACACATTGTCATTTCTTTGATTTCGGCGTAACGAGACGCCTTGAGTGCTTCTGCGCCTAAAGATTTAATTACGTCCCCATCCTTTGTTTCAACTTCCACTTAACGATGCTCGAAAGAAAATTCTCTTCAAATTCTTAAATGACTCGATTCTCTTTAGAGACTTACTTACCACTTATTCCCCTTCAATTTTCATAGCTAACTTAGTAATAAACTTAGAGTTATAACTTTGCGATTTATTCAAATTAATTTTACCTGCAGCCATGCCGGATCAAGATCCAGTCATAATTGGAGCTCCGAAATTGGTGAAGCCGGGAGAGCAAATGCTGTTGAACTGTACGACGGACTATTCCCTGCCTCCGTCAGACATTAATTGGTACATCGACAACGAATTACAAAAGGTTTGTGGATAATATTAAGCCTTTACACACAATGAGGCCAAACGCGCCCAGGGGATACCCTGTCCCTGTTAACTGACTATCCTAGTAATGGAATTCAGACTAGCAATTTGCGGATAGTACATTGCCTTACCTATCCATTATTGTAATTGAACACAATGACTTGATGCTTGTCTAGATTCTGTTTAGTCCATTAATAACAGTGTTTAATTAATTATACCTATAGACTACGGTATTTTTGGTGTAGGGATACTGGCGCTAGGTTTCATGTTCTCTTTTATGAAGATTTCAGTTTGAGTTCGCAATAATTTTGTCGTGAGATTAAATTTATGTATGCGTTTCTTAAAGTGGTGTTGTTTTCATAATCTGAACTACACTCATGGTTCCCAATACCTACCTAATAAATTATACGAACTTTTTAAATTCGTCAACTAAATCCTTTTTAACTACTTCAGAGTATGATTTGCACTTTTTCTACTTACCTAAAGTTTGGGCTGAAATTGGCTTTAAGTACTAAATAATTTAAGCCCAAAAGGTTTTGAGCGCATTTGAGAAACTTAATCTGGTCTCAAACGTGGTTTTCCCGAAGATTTCCACTTCATATAACTACTTTTAGAGCCAGTACAGCGGGACCACTGACGGAATTAATGCGCTAAGTGCATGTGAGATTAGGGTTCTGTTTTCACTATCTGCCGTGCTGCATTAAAAAAGTCTTATCTTACTATGTATCCATATAAAGTTATGCCCTTTTACCGTAGCACGGAACCTATGTACGCTCGTTAGTTAATCGCTTCGGTATTGGCGCAGGCAATTTCGTGTTGAGGGGAAGATCACTGGGTCTAGGATCGGTCGAATCCGATCATTTACATGTTATACAGTTAGTTATCTGCGAATGTTGAGGCTGATCTGTCGTTGATTAAAGAGAAACTACATGGGGGATAAAGGACTGTGGACTAGGGATTGAGATTTACAGAGATCAATTATATCATTGCTCGTGAAACTGAGAGCCGTTAGGGCAGAAAGGTTCTATAGCGGCGACCGCGTAACGAAAGACGCAGCGGGAGGCTCCCAAGAAGACGAGGGTGGCATACAACCGATCGTTGTGGAGAACTTTGGGGGAGGTCTATGTTCCTTAGTAAACGTTTTTCGGCTGTTATTATGACGATAATGATGTTGAATTAAGACGAGGTTCTAGTCTTATACAATTTAGTTATCTGGTTATAAAAAAGTCTGTCTAGAATAGTCTAGGTTCAATCGAGATAACATCAATTACGTGATATCTCAGATTGAGAATCCTTGAAGCCTTTGAATTGCGCATTTAATTTAACTTAGATCACAAAGAAGGATTTCTTTGATTCCGTTTTACTCTGTCCTGAATAACTGGAAAAAATGCTGTTTTTAGACTGCTTGTGGTATTCCGAGGCATGTAAGTAGCACAATTTTACTTTGGGAACTATTTGATTACATTGAGGTGGTTATATAAAACGCAGCGTGGCTTTAAATTACAACGATGTAAAGATAGAAATCACCACCAAGTTGTCATGATTAAGTTCTACGACATTAAGCGTCGTTAAAAACAAATGTCATGTTTTAGGTCCCTTAAATTAGATTCTCTTACTCTATAATAGAAAATAAGAAGCCTGTTTGCAGAATAATGGTTTAATTTTGATGATTAAACAAAAATGAAATAAGAGCCTGCCAAATGCACTATTGTAAATGTAGAGCGTGACATAGGCACAAATTTAAAAAAAGAAATATCGAAGTTGTTTTGCTATTACTTTTCCCACCAGCTACCTCCTAGTGAAAGGTTACAATGATTGCTAAGTAATTATCGTTAGTACTAGTAGTACATACTAGTAGTATCGTTTATAATAATTCTATGAATGTGTAGTTAGCTATAATATTATTTAGAATTCTTTCAATACTGCTCGAAAGAAAATAAGGGGCACGTGATATTTTGCGCTTAATAAAGTTGCGATTTTAATATACAATATTTTGAAACTAGTAAACCGGGAGCATCGTAATAGCGGGTTTAAAGTACTTCAATTCCGGATTTACTTTTTTCACTCTGTATTTCAAGACTGTAACTCTTAGAGTCTAAAATGGGCATCAACATTTAATTGGCCCTTATATTTTTTTCAGTACCTAGTATTATTTTACTCAGCAACAGTAAAGAAAGCATTTAGACGATTTGTACGGGAAGAATCCTTTCGAGACCATCACATTCAAAACATCGAGTTAATGAAATAAACACTTTTTGAACGCGATTAATTTTTTTTTTTAAATAAATATGTGAGAAAATTCAAGTTATATAATTTTTCTTTTATCGAGTTGCAAGTACTTTTTTACATGTTTTTTGTATAATAAATTAAACCCATAATACGGTTAAAAATAAAGCTTGCCGTAGATGTAAATCAAGCCAAACATAACCGAGTGATGGATGCTAATCTATAGCCTCGTCCTAAAAAAATAACGGCTTTAGAGGAAAATTCTCAGATGAGAAATGCTATTTTGGTGAAATATTTGGAACGTTACGAAACATGAGAGTTCTACTATAAAAGTTTATAGTAAGAGTAAAGTCGATTAACAAGCAGGTACCTATATTATGTACTATTGTTTTGTTCATTTGATATGATTGGAATTTTCTGAAACTTTGAATTTTGTCAATCAAAACCAAAATATGCCTCGTAGAGGGGAGAAACACGCTCCACTGCAGGCGTAATTATTTGTTAGTTAATTTATAATTGCGACAAAACATATAGTCATCTTATGAGCGCAATTGTCCGCCGTAGGCTGCATCAATGATTAGCAATAATATTTTTAAAGTCATTTGGAATTAAATGATTCTATTTTGATTTTCTGAGATCCCTCAAATCTTCCGAAGTTTCATTTCTCCGAAACCATCAATATTCCGAATTATCAAAATTCCGTAACGCGAAGCGATCTTTTTTCCATTGATCATTTATGTTGCGTACCACAATTAGGTTAGGGTTATGTAATATCCCTAAAAAAATCTAAATATTTTATCAGAACATGGTTTTCGGAATTATGAATGAATAAATGACGAATTCGGACAAATGAAATTTCGGAGTATGTTACATAAATACTGCTTCTGCTTGATGAATAACTTACGAGTGAGTTGGCGAAAAGTAGGAGTGTTCTTCCATTTCAGTGGAAAACGTTTTAATGAAATATAATTTCAAAGAATTTTCTATTTTATCCTTGAAACATAATTATTTTTTTATAATTTTGTAATAGTGAGGTTGTAAGTATGAGTAGGTTTGTTTTATGATAATTCCAAAATATTACCGTTACTGATGTTTCAATCTTATAAGTCTTGATCCCCGAAGCGATGCAAAATAGTCGTAGATTTTTATGTTTTAAGAGTTTATTTCTTATCGTATTTAATCAAATACATGATTAATCGTCGTTTGGAGTAACAAAACACACATTTGGGAATTTTATTTAGTCACAGCACTAAAACATACTATGTATGACGTGTCTGAAAATATTAAGAATGTGTGTACAAAACATTCTAGAAACATATTAAATCGTTGATTTCGCACTTTTCTGGTGACAACCGTTATAAGTTTCAAATTGACAGTATACTAGAGTGACAGTGTATCTTTGTATACCCACTTTATTAAGCTAGCTGATGAAGGCGTTATATAAGCGATATTGTTTTGAAATTCCACTAATAAGATTATCTCATATTATTTGGGTATTGGATATTAAAGACCGTTATTGTTACAGCCCGAAGCCTGGCAACACACAGAGCTGAGCCCGCCACAGCCGGGCGGTTTACGCGCGTCGTGGCGCATCTTACGCGTACGCGTTCCGCCGACGGCGAGCGGCGCGCTGCGTTTACGCTGCGAGGCCATGCTGCAGGTCGAGCAACCAGTCGTACGCGACTCCACCGTCACCGTCACGGTCTACTCTAGGACTCAGCTCTCTAAATATGTTTCTAATGGAGGTATGTTCACAAATGGTCCTAAATATTAGATGACCTACTCTTATAATTAAGCATATAACGTGTAGCTAGTTAGGACATTTTTTCAACGACGTAATAGTACATTATATATTTAGGGCGGTGAATTCGTGAATGTGCCAGATCGCACATGTTTACATGTGCGAAATATGCAATCTGGGGTTTTACGAATTACCGGCCGTGGTTTGTCTAAAGTGTTACGTCTTGCATTGGCCAAGAAGTGAGATTTTCTCACTTCCTGGTGGGCATACAATCCCACTTAGGGCCTAAGGTGACGCACACAATATTTAACTATGCACTGGAAACACCTTAAATAAACAAAAGACATACGACGTACCTACCTATATTTTTTTTTTTGTGGATTTCCTCAAACGCTTCATCAATTTCGATATACATATAATATGGGACTACCTCTGAAGTATCATCTCCCAAACAAAAAAAGAATCGTCAAAATCGATTCATATCGCGTGACAAACATACAAAATAAAAATACAGTCGAAATAAGAACCTCCTCCCTCCTACCGCCTTCCTCCATTTTTGAAGTCGGTCGAAAATATGATCCGCAAAACGCTTCAAATCACGGGCGATACATCGCTCGGGTGCGCCGGAGGGAATTTGCTTACATTTGGTATTTTAGTCCTCGCGAACAACAAAAAAATACAAGTGTTCCATGTTCAGAAAAAGGTTGGCAACCACTGATCTAGATCAAATGATGTCATAGAATTTGAATAACATCGTTTGTTAAGAAATATTGTGTCCAACTAGGTATGAGCTAACCTAATAGGCGTGGCGATGCCAACGTTCACAATGTTTGCTGCTTCCCACTTGGGAATACGAAATTATTATTTATTTAGGTTTATAAAACTAGGAGTGCTCAGACATTAATATTAATATACACTTGTTTGTTTCAGGTGGAAATATTTCCGTGAATTCTTACATGGTGGTGGCCTGGATTTTCACTGTAATATCAAGGTTCATGAGCTTATGAGGATCGATCTGAGTTATGTCTGGTGATATTAGAAGTAAGTGTAGATACCTCATTTTCCTCGGCCTGCGTTCAAAATTTAATATGTAAATGAAATGTTAAATTAATGTCCATAGATCGAAAAATGTACCTCGGAAAATCACTAATATACATAATATTTATAATTTATGAAGACCGTTTAATTATAGACCCTCAACTGCGTATCAAGGGGAAATATTTTTTGTACATTCTAAATGGCAACGGTTAAAAATTAAAATGTATAAAGCACATAAACGTTTAGTAAAACCGAAGGTGTGTAGAAATGAATCTAAGTATCTATTGCAGGAGTTCCCAAACTTTTTCCTTTCGCGACGCCATAGCTAGTCGACATACAGGGTAGTTTAGCTTCCGAAAAGAGTAAATCGGAGCGCCTACGCCTCGAAGCGTTCTTCTTTATTGTCTACAGCAAGGTTTCCCAACCTTTTTCTGGTGAGCCTCCTGAATTAACAAATATATTTTCATACTCCATTACAATTTCCCTTTAATAGTTTGAAAAACAAAAAGCGTACTCTATTATAATTCCCCTTTAATAGTTTGATTTTTTGCGTGTTTTTTTAATGATTAATCCCACGGGCTTGCTTGGGCTGACAGGTGGCATTGCCCCTTGGTTGGTAACTTCTGGTCTATGGCGCCCCAGAGCGCCACAGTTTGGGAACCCCTGACTTATTTCTATAAGAATGCATTTGTTTCTCAAAGATGTCATGTTTTGTAGCTTTTCTGAGCGTTAATTAGTTTTACTATAATAGACATAATTAGGCATTAATCTAATGGCTGTGTTTTTAATTAAGATAACGTCAATTCTTTGCACGACATCTTTTAAACTTTACTGTACAGTTACACAAAATTGTTGTTTTTGTTTTACTAATCGTAACATATAAATGGGATACGTAAATAAAAATATAAATACAACCCAGGTGGTGTTTTTATTCCCCCATAGCAATGCTTTACAATTTACCATTAGGTAAAACTCAGTAGCGTTTCAACCAGGGCTTTTAACCGGTTAATATTATTTTGGAATAGCTCATTAAACACACTTTATTTTCTACTTTGTGGTCTTATCCCACTTGGGGATACACCCTTGTTCACCAATTTACTTAGGTTAAGTTATTACATAACAACAAAATATACCTCCATATTTGTTGTTAACTTTATTGCACTTGAATGAAAGAGCGAATACCTCCTACCAGAAGTGCATAACTTAAAAGGAGGATTCGACAAGCTGATGTTAGACAAATTGTTAATAATAAATGATTTTTTGTTTTGATAGTGTGTGGTCCATATTTATTGATTCGGATTAACGAAATAAAAGACATGAAACAGAAAAAAGCGAAGTTAACAAATGTAACTAAAATCTCTAACCGGTTGATTAGTAGGTACGGATAAAGGCTAACGGTTACAAGCACTGGTTTTAACCGCTATTACTATGTATCAAAAAAATAATCAAACACCTAGTTTTTGAAGACCATCACAACGCATAAGAGGCGTTAATATAAACAAATTAATAACTTCAAAAATATAGTTAAATATACCTGTCTAAACGTAACACAAAGGAAACGCTTTGGAGTTTTACTAACAATGATGAGCAAATTTTTGTCGCGCGGCAAAGTTGTCTATCCAATTCCTTTCAATATAAAGCGAGAAAGACGGATTACAATGTGTCGCAGACGGTTATTCTTGCAGGTCTATTATTTATGAGGACATACCACTACCACTGCTCGTTTTCCCATACTATTAGTTTACATTAAGTTTGCATCTGATAACAATGGCGTCGGATACAAATGAGGTCCAAACTTATCGCAACTGGGTTAGACAAATCGAGGTTTCGTTCCTGACTGTTTCTTCTTCCAAAACTTAAACAATCGTAACAAAATTTTGGTAATTGAAATATTCTGTGTCAGACCGTTTTGCGCCAATTATAATAGAATTTGTGTACTCGGCGTGCGTTTGCGGCGGAATGTTGGCCAAAACAGACGCCTAGTACATACATTTTATAATAATAGGTACGCGCAAAAAATGGAAACAGTCAGACACAGAAAATTTTCTTCAAATTCAGTTCCTAAAATTTCGTAACGATTGGTTAAGTTTTAGAGGAGCAAACACGGAAAAATGAGCAATAATAAAGTTCTTTAGCAGTTGCGTGTACGTGTGAGTACGTGTAGGAAGATGCTCTTCGTGACGTAGAATTCTACATCACGTAACATAAAAATTTACGGGCACAAAAGGGAGCGTTGCGATAAAGTGCCAAGTAAGGTGAACTTTAATTGAGATAAATATGTTTCTTAATTATTATATCTCGTTAAGTATCACAATGTTCCACGTTACAATTATGTGTCGTGGAGATGTGACTTCCGGGGTCACTCAAAAATTCCGATTTATTTTTTATCAGAAACCATAATTATTCCAAATTTTCAAAATTCCGAAAGTGAAATAACGTGAAACCGTATTTTTTTTCATTGATCATTATGTTACATGCCATAATTAGGTTAGGTTAGGTTAGGTGATATCCCAAAAAAAATAAAATATTTTATTAGAACATGGATTTCGGAATTATGAAAATTCGGAGTGATGACGCATTCGGACAAATGAAACTTCGGAGTATTGTAGTGTACCCGTGATCTCCCCCATTCTGTTCAGTGGGTCACGTGACTAATAAGTGACAAAGCATCTGTCACTTACACTCATTTTGTCAAAACGTGACGGATGCTTGTCACTTATTTATCGCGTGATAAAAGCAACCATCATAGGCTCCCAGGTTATGTAAATATTTGGTACCAGCGACAATCGACCGGTTTACCATTGACTTATAGAAAATACAGCAACATTTAAATGCAATCAGTGCCAGCAAGTATTTACCCTTCCGAGCTGCTAGGAAATATTCCAGTCGCGAGCAAACGAAATTAGATTTTCGCCTAAAACTAAATCTGTATCGAATTAAAACTGTATTGAGAAGTATGAATAAAAAATTTGCGGTGAAATTTCCCCCGCTGAATACAGTCAATTAGAAGTGAAGGTAAAAGTATTTATTTCAAAGTAACTTAATATTCTGATCGTATTCAACCTGTAGCTGGCAGGGTATTTCACTTTTGTAGCGAGGTTTTAACAACACCGTAAAATTATTTTATTTAAGCCTGCGAATAACTCGTCGGATAAATCAACAGACGGAATGCTTCCCCCGGGATTTCTGTGATACGTCGTCGTGTTTGCGTGGAATATTATGATTTATAAAAAGCGATTGTTATGTAGATTTGGGACGGGGATAAATTGGTTAAAAAGAGAGAGCATTTAGCTCTCGTATTTGCTCTGCTTGATCAGCGACGGAGGAAGGCTAATGAGGGGAGCCACGACTTTTGTTGGCACTAGGGCAACATAGAGGTATCGGAGGTTCTAACGTAAATAGACTGAAATGTATTAGAATCTAAAGTGTACTAGGGATACCACTGCATGAGTTTATAAATTAGAATTTGTGCCATTTTTATCAATACAATTTTTACACACTTTTACAAAGGACCATGAGTCCAATTTCCTAAATACAAATTTGCCCACGGTCCTTTGTGAGTTTTCAAAATGATATACTTAAAGGAGTTCCCAGACCAGATATTTAGGACCCTCAGTCTGAATCGGCCAGGCTAATGAAACTCAAACTTAAAATATAAGCTGTATTCGACGTACAACCCTGCCATACAATAAAATAAATAAAATAATGATATAGTAACTTCTGACGATACTGCTCAAAAAAAGATAAGGGCCACGTAATTTTTGATTCAGTTTTTAAACTCCTTAAATACAGCTTGACAATCAATAAGGAAAAAATATTAATTTATGATTAGAAATTACATAGTTTTACCTCATATTGCGTGTAATGTTCCTTTTCACTGTTAAGTGAGAGAAGTAAGATTCTATATGAAAATGAGTAGTAAAATGTGTAGTGTGTAAAATGTAGGTAACCGGCCCTTATTTTTTTGAGCAGTATATTATAAAATTCTAAAATTGTATCGAAAACCGTCTCTTTAGAGGGGCGGCATCATTTCATAAACATCCTAACAGCGTGATGCAAGATTTGGATGAGCGCGCGGCACCAGTCGTATAGCGTCATCTGTTGGAATAATTTCCTTTGTTTTCTCATCACGCCGAAACGGTTGGATGGATTTTAATGAAAATTTGGCACAGGGATATCTGGACATCCAAAGATAGGATACTTTTTACCCGACCACAATAAAGAAAAAAACAAGGGATAAGTTGCGAGTACATTCTAGTTAGTTAGTAATGTAATCCAGTGGCTATACATGCCATACGATAAATAAATGGTTAGTAGTTAAAAATTGGACATTATGTCATCGTGGTGTGATTTGTACCTATGTGTATATAGCTTCAAGTCACTAAATAAAAATACACAGGTAGGTGGTAGTTTTTATCTAACTTTGGTTAAGCAATTATCATTTTTTTCTTAATGGTATGAATTTATAAAAAAAAATGAATGCAGTTTTTATTAAATCTAAAATCGACGCCATGGTTCCTAAGAACATTCCCCTATCTCTTATAGTTTGTAACTTCTCCCTATTGACCCATTTGGATTGATCACCCTGTATAGGACATAGTACCCACAACTTCGTCCGTTCAACCCTCTTTTATCTAACCATGTTAGATCAAAAATTGGTTCAAATCCGTCCTGCCGTTTTGGTCTGATGAGGCCGTATTAATATCTCCAATAAAATATTTACCATAAAAGAAAAGGAAACGTGCATAGCGTTTTTATGATTTTCCAGCAACAATCTTGCTCCATAGAAAATTAACGTTCAATACCAGTTTAAAGGTTATAAAATGTATAAGAAACGAGCATAAATGCGCCTTGTAAATACATTTTTCTACTCCAGTACTTTTTGTCATTTATATAGTTACTAACTCTAATATAAAGACATAAATTATGAAAGTCTGTAAAAGTCTATAGTCTATTGCCCAAAAAAACACTGCTAAACGATGTTATAATGTCGCCAAAAAAGCATCACTTAGTAACACAGATTACAAGATAAACAGCTGCATTCACACAATTTGCAATTTAAAATAAAACTTATTGTACTAAGGCATTGCTGCCAACTTAAAAATCTTCAGTGCATGGATGTTTAGTATATTCTATGGTATAGTGAACGTATGTATACCTTTATGTATAAGTTCATATTTTTTTGACAGATGGACGTCAATAAAAAAAGTTTATCAGAGACTATTATTTTTTTTAATTTTGTTTATTCCGAGCGGGAACATGTAATTATTTTCTTTGTTGTTTATTTGCATTTTATTTATAAAATGTCGAGTCGTAGAATAAGTATTGTATGCAACGTTGTATAAGTAGGTCAAAAAACGCTCGTGGCATCTTTCTTACGATGTTCGCTACGCTCACATCGTAACCCATGCCACTCGCGTTTTTTGCCCCCTCTTATACAACGGTTGCATAAAATACTATTTCTAAACTAGAGCATTTGGTATGTCTTATCAAACATTTCGCAGTGTTACACCATTATATTAAACTTTCGGCAATAAAAATTACTTATTAATTTGTCTGTACCCAGTGGCCGTGGAAAAGACGTTGTTTTCAGTTAAGCTTTAAACTTCTCTTACTCAGGTTCTTGCAACAGAAGGAAGTTTTCCAACTTAGGCCACAGTCTGAATAAACGAAACGTCATTAAAACATAATAAGCAAAAGCCTTCACTAATTACTGTTTAAAAGACAACGTCTATATACCTATCCCAGACTTGGCGACGCCACTAACTTACTTTCAGTTAAGCCCTTTGGGAGACAGCTATTTCAATCTGAATGTATACGGCAATGATGCCTGACAATGCTAAGCCCAAAACCAGAAAGTTATATGTCACTGCGGCGCTTAAAGTATACACTCGACGTTGTTCTTCTGGTTGGATACACAACTCGCGCGAAACGATAAAAGAGAGATCGTTAAATTTTAAAGTTGTAACTATTGTGTTTTAAGGATTTTGTTACGGCTGGGCTGCTTTGAAGTGCCCGTCAAGTCAAAAAGCGAGAGTTTATTATCTGCCATAAAATACAAAGTGCCTTCCAGTTATTTTGCACTAAATATTTTTTCTGTCGTGCTTAAATTTTGAAGTGAAGATTAATTTACTGACAGGACTTTTAATGTAAAGCAAAGACTATATACCCCCTAGACCGATATTCTTCATACTACGCACCGTACTCCGTTTGTTACTATCGTTCTACATCGCTAGATGCCGCTAAGGGTATCAATTCATTCAAAAGTCGACATTTTTCAATTTCTACTGTACGGTACGCGCAAGCGTGAAGTAACACAGTCGTCAAGCGTTCAACGACATTCCAACTTCCAAGTGACAGTAAAAAGTGAATAGATGACGTTAGGTGCGATGTTTGTTTACTACGTTCCGTTTCGTCTCATTTCACTTTTCGTCTCATTTCACTATTTGTGTATGTTTTATTTAAACATAAAAATTACTTACATCCTAATCCTAATAATATTATAAACGTGAAAGTTTGGATGGATGTATGTATGTACGTTTCACTTAATCTCAAAAAACTACTGGACGTATTATGATGAAACTTTCGAGTTATGTACCTTACCTTACCTGCCTGAAGGTAGAATACGTAACGATTCTGACTTCACGCCTACCATAGTTTAGTTTAGGTGCTGTAATTTTAGCCAATTTGATAATAGGCAAAATAATTCTTAGGGCAATTCATGTTAGGAATATTATGCTTTAGGTAATTAGATTTTAGTTATCAATATTAGGACAAACTTGATTTAGGACTTTAAGAGAGTATGCGCAAAAATTATTAGGACAAACGAGTAGTATGCCATTCAACAGTATGCCAAACTTTCTCGGCCAAACATTTTTAGGACAAAAAACGTTATGCGATACGACAGGCACCCGAAATTTATCTATACAAAAACTAACAGAACTAACGACAGTGATAATTCAATAAAACCACAATTTTATAAACGTTTTTTTTATATTACTTTTAACAAAAACAAAACGAACGAATATATTTTCGCAGGCCGCCTGCATGTAGGCAATTTCTAATTGTTCTAGGGTAAATGTCAAACATTTCCGCAAATCGTCCCTTTGGCGTAAAGCCGTTTTGTCGTCGGCGTTGGTCTTGGGCCATGGCAAACGGACGATGCAATGGTTACTTTGCTTTGCAGTAGATCAATAAGGTTTCCTTCAACATTATATCGCCGTACCCAACGTCAAACTGTGTCCCTGCTAGCATTGAGCCGACGCGTGATCTCATAAATCCGTATTCCTTCCTGGTGTAACTCCACTCTTTGAGCTCTTCATTGTTTTCAGTCATTATCATTATCTTTTAATAGTTCACGGTTAGCGGCAAGCATTTTATTTTTCATATTAATAACGTTGCTGAAAATTATTTTACGATTTTCTCGATTGACTGACACTGACATATGTTCCTAATTAGAAATTAAAAGCAAATGATAACCTTTCGCGAGGAGGTTTTTTGTAAAATGAAGTGACAAATAATAATATTGACATTTCAATACTATTATTGAAATATAATTTTCGACCTTAATGCATTGCGAATGTCTAACGACATTGTAACGAAATGGGTAGGAAATGAAATTCCTTGACTGTACAAAACTTATCTAACAAATATTACGTTACTGACTGTTTGTTAGTGGGAAATGTCGCATGACAATTCGGGCGTAACTTATTTTGTCCATTACATCAGTGCACCAACGCCATCTAGCTATTTTGTGTAGCAAAAATTGGCGAGCCCGCAAGCAACCTTGAGCTATCCAGAGGTAGTGCCATCTATTTTAATACGATCAAACCACGTTTTTGAAGAGTAAAAAATATAATCCTTAAAAATTGTGTATTTAAGTTATATTATCGTATTAAAATAAAGCAGTAATGCGTTTGATTTCCAAAAATCAAAAATCACTTAAAAATGTTGGTGAAAAATAACATTTTTGTCACTTCCAGGCTACGAAGCAGCGCCATCTAGTTTTTATACCGAATTTTGAGCTTTTTCAGAGTTACGTTTTTTTGTATGAGTACATTATGTCTAGGGGGTATATAGTCTTTGATGTAAAGTAATCCTCCTTGTAGTAATACAGAGTCTGGTGATTTGCATTAACTAATTTTCACAAATTGTGGTGATAGTGGTGATATTTCGGACTGATTCTAAGAAATACCACGTGTTTTAACGTATATGAGGTAAGGTGGTGGGAATCGGAAATCTTTAATTCCGATTGTAAAAACCAATGCCAGGAGGAGATGAGACAATAAACGTAAGTAAGTAAGCAAATTAAATGACAGATGGTGACGAAAGTCACTTTGCTAGTTTACCTTTGTTTATCGATTATACAAGTAGACATGTTACTTTGGGCTAAAACCTCGACTTTTTAACGACATAATAGGGGCGTAGATATTTTTTCAATCGAGAAGAATACTACAATGCTCTAAGAGTCAGAAATTACCTACTGTTAAAGTTCGAAATTCCTACGGAGCGCTAAAAACGCTCAATACAAATGGATAGCGGGCCCCCTAAAGCTACCAATATGTGTATAAATAATGTCCAATATAAATATGTTGCCATTTTGAATGTGAAAACGTGAGTTTAAGTACACGGTAGTTGTAAAAAATTTTTTTGCTGAATTCAGGAAACGATTTCTAATCTTCTTTAGAACTATAAGAAAAGAACATAATTGCGTGTTTTTCAGGTCATATGTATATATAAAGCACTTTTTGTTATAATTATAATATGTCGTATGTTTCCACATCAGTTTACACCCCTATTATCTCCGAGATCTTTCCACTTCATCTGTTATTGAGATAAACATACTCTATTCTAATGGGTAACCGTAAAATTAAAGGTGACTGCTGTGTACGATACGAATACGAGTATGTATGTCATTCTCCAACTCAAATATGGTGACTTTGCTGGTCATCTCGCAGTGAAAAAAATGCGATTTTCTTTCGAGCGTCAGTACAAAGTAGCTTCTTATTTTTTGAAATTTTTGGTCACTATAATGACAACCGTGTTGGTTGTGAGGGACTGGTAGAGTGTTGGAACTTATAACTTCAATTAAATTATATTGCTATTCCTTTTTAAGTAGCAGGTACCTTTTTTCTAATTCATAATATCACTGAAATCAGAAACAAAGACTATGCACATACCTACCTGAACTGAATGGTTGGAAGAAAAAGCACAAAAGCGTTGAGATGAAAAGTTGTGTGTGTGCTACAACGAGAGCAAAGTTTTTTGCATCTCGTGCTGTTGAGCCCCTCGCTACACTCAGGATTCTAACATAGAATCCTCCGCTTGCTCGGGACTCAAAATCAGCACTCGCAACAAAAACAACTTTGCTCTCTTGTTGCAAAAATAACTATTTCTGATCGAATATGCAAATTGTAAACCTCTAATATGTCCGTATTTAGCTGTACCTAATAAAGAGATATTGTAATACCTCAGGTCCTGAAGTTACGTTACGAAATTTAATTTTAAAATACTGCTGAATAAAATTTCAACTGCCTAATACATACCTCAAAAATCATCATTGGACGCATAACAGAAACACACACGGTAGGTAGTAGGTACCTACTTATGGTCGAGTTATTCCCACGTACAACCGAAGCCCTACAAATACATATTGAGTAAGGGATCAAAGGAAATTAATTGTGTATTAGCTAATCCCGACAGTAATGAGGTGGACTGGTGAATAATCGGTGAGAATCGATTTTCCATTCATAGTAACACATAAATATTCAAGCTCGCCCGTCGCCCTCCGTCCTCTTAGGAGTCGTTTGCACTGAGGGATTTTTGATCGATAGGTTCCTCTAGAACGAATGTCATTAAAATGATGGCCGTTTCATAGTTACTCAGTGTCAGTTTGAGTGACTTATAATTATAACTTATTGCGTGTCGGAAAATTCAAAAGACGGGCTAGTATTGTAACAATATCATCAAATGTGGTTCTTTACTTATAAGAGTTATGAAGAAAATAATAAAATGAGGAAGTTTGTCTTCTTTATTTTTCCCATTAACTTTTTTGTCACAAAATTAACCTTTATGACATTATAAAAAAATTCACCATTAATTCAAAATGGCGGCAAGTGCCTGCATGTCCTAAGGTGAAACGCTTGCGTTCTTATATTATACCCCCATATCTACACAACATAACGTCAAAATAGTTTATACTCTACCCTTTGTGAGACACACCTAAGGACATTTAAGTAGTATGTTCATCTGGACACCACAAGGTATAACAGCAATGTTCGCATTGTTGTGTTCCGGTGTGGGGGTAAGATAGCCGGTGAAATTACTAGCATAGAGGCATTCTATCTTCGTCCTCCGGGTAGGCAAGCACTTGTGACTCCTCTGGTGTTGCAGGTGTTTATGGGCGACGGTAATCGCTTTCCATCAGGCGATACGTTTGCTCGTTTGCCTCCTATGACATAAAAAAAAAACTGTACTATTTTAAAAACTATTCGAATTATTTCACCTGATTGCCCATTCGGCTTAATTTGCTCGAATTAACTCAAATTTAAATAAAACGATTAAAACGGATTATATTGTGTATATTAATTATTTGAGCACCCCTGACGTTTCGACGACTAACTCAAATGAATATAATATAAATATCAATTGAATTAGACCACTCAGAAAGTCTTCATTTATTTACTATAAAATTCGATGTTTAAGCCGCTTGAATACTTAGACTTTTAAAACCATAGATAATATACAAACCCAATTTTTGAGAAAAAGAGATTTACCTTTTTAAGAAATTCATTATTAAAAAAAAAAAGCTTCTGAAAACAATTTTTCGCCGAAGGAAAAGTCACAGAACTATATGTGACTAGGAAAATTAGATTAAGCAAAGAGATTTTTTTAAAGGGGCTTTTTTGAAATATGTAGTGTACCCCTTTCGTATAATGATCAGCGTGTGTACATGGCTCGTTAGCCGCCCTTAGCTGCTTGACAAGAAGGTTTATTTATTTATTTATTTATTTAATCTTTATTGCACAAAAGAAAACTTATCGTACAAAAGGCGGACTTAATGCCATGAGGCATTCTCTACCAGTCAACCTTAGGGCAAAGCGGAAAAATTGTAGGCGGTGCAACTAACTTACACATAAGTAACAAAACATAATTATAATAGTTATACATAATTTTGCTATACATGTGAATATACATCTAATATAATATAAACATATATAATATAAATAAATATATACATAAATACATACAGCGATGAAACATACTAAGCAGATAGACTACGAGACTTCATTTCTGCCAGCAAAGAAGCTGCACACGGACTTTTAAACGCTAGCTTACTTGGTGCCTGTTTTCTCATACATTCTGGACGGCGCGTTCCAGGGTTCAAAGTTGGGGTTCCTGCTGGTTGGAGGCACCACCGCAGTCCACACCTACACCGCCTACACATCGCCGCCGTTTTTTTGAAACCCCGCTATCCACCTCGACGGACGGCCGCAGAAGTACAGTCGGCCACGATTGCGAGCGCACCGATCTTCACCAACGGAATATTCAAGGCGAGCGTACCTAACCGTAGGGAAAACAGAAATCGCGGCTGTGTAAATTTATAAATATATTTTGTTAAAAACCTTCGACCCTGAGATTTTTAGATTTTTTTAATAGTCGGATTAATAATAATTTTAATTATACATTATTTGCATGGATCTTGTCTACTTAATTTCTCTCTTATAGAATAAGAATAGACCCTACAAGACTTATACCGTGACATTGGCCGTACCCGCACAGGCGCACGGGCCTCTACTTGATTGACGCCGGGTTCCCGAAGGAACGGATTAACCGGTATTGGTAGTTTACGGAGGGGGACGAGTCCAACCACAGGGCTAATGCGTGATCCACACCGCTCACGTGAGTCAGACTCCAGGATCTAGGTCAGAGCTAGCGCGTAGGGTGAAACACACCGCTCTTGTCCCTAGAGAGGATACCCGTCTAGAGCTGATAATGCGTCGTGCCGCACCGCTCCTAGTCCAGGCCGGCGGACTCCCGTGTGCTACAAAGCGCGTAGAAAACACGCCGCACCCACCGGGAGGGGAAGACACTTGCTACAGCTCGACAGTTCGAGACCACCGGGGTAGACTTATACCGTGTTTATGTATGTTGTTTACTTTTTCATAGCAACCCTCATCTGATTTGCATATGGGTTGTGTGTGTTTCATTTTATTGAGGTGCGTTAATCATAAAATATGATTAGCGCCGAGAGTAGGTTTTGTCAAGTCAGTATGAGGTCATGATTATTACTGAATGCTCATTGTCATCATCATTATTTATTCATTAATTCCTTCCGCCTACCAATTATTTAAATAAATATAATAAATATCTTTTGACAAACATGCATGCACAAATCAACCCCAGTCGTCAAATAAAGTTATTGGTGCTAGACGACGAAATAAGTATGTATATAGTATATGTGGAGGCACGGCAGTTCCCCCGCCAAGTCGAGCAAACTCGCGCGCCGGCACGCCGTACCATGTATCCTTTTCTCGAAGCCATTCAGAACATTTTCGACCTGTTACTATAGTTGTGTAGGTAAATACAAATATATACCCCACAATTATTTATATGTATAAATTATCCAAGAGCCAGAACATTGTACGGTCAGCGTCTAAAGTAGCTGACATTATGTCAAATTGCATGGCACTGTACAGTACATACCTACAGGCGTGGATTTGTGTTGTTGTTATTACCACCGTGCACCGACTCGCTGAGAGCGATTTGCAACTCCATTTCACATTAGGCCGACTAAGTAGTGGAACTCTCTTCCAGTACGTCTAGCATAACTTTGACAAGAGACTATGTCGCGCGAGAAATACTACATGTCACTTTCCTTTCAGTACCGTGCGAGAAAGACAGGAGATGCTGACTCGCGCGACAGGTGAAGTAGCGGCAAGATATGCCAGCCCTGCAGCAAGCCTTTTTCTCGAACAATATTAATGGGACCTCTTAGAGAGTGGCTGTATCTGTCCGTCCTTCAGCGTCGTATTTATCGCCCCTTACCAACACGTGAAATTAATACTTGTCTATCTTATATAAAAAATAATAGCGAGTCACTTTTTGCTGCACACGACAAATCGGTTAAAGATATCCTGTAAGATAAACGAAAAAAAACCGGCCAAGAGCATGTCGGGCCACGCTCAGTGTAGGGTTCCGTATTTGCCCATCCTTCACAATAGACGAAAATTATGAGAAAGATTTAAATTGCGAGAAAGATATCAAGCTCTATAGAAAGGTCGTAAACGCCAAAGTATCAGTAATTACCAGGGGTCGGACTTTCGTTCGCACGGTAGTACTAATGGAGAGCTATGGAGCCGATATTCACATTAAAATGATTTTTATACTCATACTCATAAGTGTATTTCATTCGCAATTTTAATTTTATAGTCAAGGACAAAGTCAGAAGAATATACAAAGACCTGATTTGTGTAGGCATTGTTTTTTTTCGCCACCATAAAATACGTAAATATTTGCAACTTTATCCATGTTTTCTGGAGTAAATTGGATTATATATTGATCAAATATCCATTTATAACTAGAAATTTAATGATATTGACAATAAATTGAGTTAAATTAGGAGTTTGAAATATGGTAAAAAAAAATATATTCATAATTTTAGTCATTTTTAATGCTTGGGAATGTTAACCATAATAACCACAAAGGCAGTTTGGAATGAAATAGATGAATGAGTATGAGTATGAATTGTATTTTAATGTTAATAACGGCTCCATAGCTCTCCTACCGTGCGAAAGAAAGTCCGACCCCTGGTAATTACTTTCTACCTTCTGGAAGTTATCGATTATATGCACCAGATTAAGCGAAACGTTTTAATACAGTATGGCACTTAACTAATATGTGTAACGTTCGAAGTATAAGGACACCGCGCGGCACTTACGTCATTTTAAAGAAAATTATGAATTTTTGCGATACCTAACTCAAAAACGGCTAGACCGATTTTATTAAGTTTAGTTTTCATTGAAAGTAGGTACTTATAAGACCTCATTTTCATGAATTTTTTCCTAATTTTTTGACCCGTGGTTGAAAAGTTAGAGGGAGGGGGACACAATTTTTTTTATTTTCGAAGCGAATATTTACCTACAAAACTGCTGACTTTATTAAAAAATAATGTTTAGTGACCCCTATGATTTTTAAAAGACCTATTCAACGACACCCCACACACTAGTGTTGGAACGAAAAAAAAAATCATCCCCAGTTTAGGTGTACGGGAAGTACCCGAAAAAAAGTTATTTTTCGGTTTTATTTTACCGTTTTGTCGGCGTGATACACACACATACTCATACCAAATTTCAGCTTTCTAGTACTAATGATCACGGAGCTAAGCCGCGGACGGACAGACATACAGACAGACAGACAGACAGACAGACAGACAGACAGACAGACAGACAGACAGACGGACAGACGGACATGGTGAAGCTATAAGGGTTCCTAGTTGACTACGGAACCCTAAAAAACGAGTTAATAACGTATTATAAGTTTCACAATACCCAAGTTTGTTTTGAAGTTTAACAATTCGTTTTGTTTCCATGTTTCAGATTTGACGAGATGTTTATCAAGATATTTCCATTCAAATTTATCGACGCTTCGTGTTAAATTGTCCACGTGTACTACGGAACTAAATTCCCTAAACATCTTATTACTAAGCCTTCATTGTCTGTTTGTCTCGTACAGTCAGCAATCGAAATGAAAGAGACTTGAAATTGTCCTTTGCATTATTTTCGCTCTTTCATTCATATTGTTAAATGTAAGTAACTCTAAATGAACCTCTTCCGGGCTAGGATCAAAAAGTTGGACGAAATTAACGAAGAATCGTAGTTAGCGAATAAATAAAAGCAAATGGAATAAGTTCCGTTGTGCGACAAAAATTAACGACACAATAAGGAACCTTAAAATAGAACCTTAAGGTACGTTATTGGAAGGTTAACTGTCGTCGCACAACGGAAACTTTGATACAAATTATAATTGAGTGATTGATTCTTTCTAAATAATTTTTAAATATTGCTTTAAATACCCACTACTTTTGTTATCTTGAGACAAGAAAAAGGATAAGCTTCCTTCAAAGAATATTTTTCCCCGCTGGTTTAAAGGAAATAATTCTGTAGATATTTTATATTTTACTAACGTTCCAGGATTGTTGATTATACGTCATTTTTAAAAGTATTAAGCAAATCAAAGAATATAAAAACTCTAATAACAACATCAGCGTAAAATATACTGTAATAACAAACATAATAAAAATACAAAATTTATTACAGTAGGGTTCAACATCAAAATAAACAATAAAAGTCACGAGGGCAAATAAAACAACAAGGCGAATTGGTGATAAAAGTAATGTGTATGCACAGAGTAATTATTTTTCCAAAATACGCCGTTTTATGTTCTCTGAGGGGAACAACTAAAGGCTTTTGAGACGACTCATAATAACGTAAACGACCAACTCCCTAAGGGGAGTCGAGTAATTTAGTCGTCGCCTCTCGGATCATATTATCCGTATTCCTAATACAAATGATCCGCAGTTCCGCTGGGACGTGCCAAAATGGCTAAATTAAAACGGAGTATACTTCGGGCAGCGAATTTTGCGTGTATAAAAAGCCACGCATACCGCCTGGCTACCATCCAGCCTGGCGGATTGTCAACGGGCCCATGCTACTAGATTTTATCAAATTATAGCGAAGGCGGTGAAATAAAAGGGTTGTACATGTACGCGATAGCGTCTGATAAATTCTGCGTTGTTTAGCACCGTGTAATCTTCCATAAATTGGCGTAATCTAGATCTTTAATATCAATAAAAGTGAGTAACTTGTAGTACATAATGTGTCGCACTTTTGGCAGAAAGTAATCTTTTATTATGCAATATGTTTGCTAAAATCTCGTCAGTCCCTTACAGCTGTTAAAAGAATCCGACATAAATTATTAAGCCATTTCAGCATTTATTACTAAGATTCTCGGGGCTAAACAAAAGCTCAGTTTCTGGTACAATGTTCGTAACCATAGTCGTGAATAAAGAAGAAGTCCTTGAGGTTAGGCTCAAGGAGGCTTTCAGCAGAGCTGTGCGAAGTTGAGGAACGGTGCGAGCCCGTGCAGTAGAATGTGAAAACGTATAAGTTAGCTGAAGCCAATCATGCACGAACAACCTGAATAGTGTGAGGATGCATAGCAAAACCATGAAAGTGTGCAGATGAGTGATGCTCGGAGTTTATCCGCGTGATAGAATCAGAAAAGAGGATGATATTTCCGCAGAAGAACCAAAAAGTTACCGACATGGCTCACAGGATTGCACGGTTGAAATGGATTACCTCGGGCGCGCCATGTAGCACAGAACGGATGGTCGTTGGGGCAAAGTCCTGAAGTGGCGACTACTTTTATAGAAAACACAGCGTGGGACGGCCCCCGACTAGGTGGACGGATGACCTGATGAGGTTAGCGGGGAGTCGATGGATGCAGTCTGTACAGGGCCTTGTGGCCAGTTATAGGGGAAGCGTATGTTCAGCAGTGGACTACTGTGGCTGATATATATAAAGACTAGCTTTTGCCCGCGACTACGTACGCGTGGAGCTTGATAAAAGGGATTATTAAAAGCGCCTAAGCAAATGTAAGAGCAATTGTGCTTTTGGTCTAATAATTACATTTCCTACAGGGTCACCGCACCTCAACAAAAATGTTCACTCACTTTTCAATCTTTTTAGGTATAATTTCCAGGATTTCCAGGATGAAAACTATCCTATGTCCTTCCTCGGATCTTAAACTATCTCTATGCCAAATTTCATCAAAATCGATTCAGCGGCTTAAGCGTGAAGAGGTAACAGACAGACAGACACACTTTCGCATTTATAATATTAGTATTAGTATGGATAGAGCGATGCGTGGACGCGTAGCGGATTCTTTTCGGATATGCTCTTCGTCAATGTAGACTGACCTGACGTGGTTGAATTAGGTTCCAATTTACATGCAACTTCCAAATAAGTCACCGTATTTTTTTTTCAGTAATATTTTTTTTATGGATTGAGTAAGTATAATTCTAACCACCCAAATGATTTTCGTGCATATTCCGTATTTTTATCTAACGGAAAAAGCCCAACATTTATATCGCAAACGACATTAGCAGCCCAAGCCTATTATCAAAAGACATTTAAACATGATTAAAAACACAGGTACATTGTACGTTCCTTTTCAAATATACACGTACGTATTACATATGCAGAATAACACAAAATGAGTCTGAATAAAGAGCTAATTAAATAAGAACGGAATCCAGCAGGGTTTCATACAATGTGCCACGGAGGCTTTGCGTAATTAATTTGATTAAAAGGAGTTTAGAAAATTTAATCCAATTCCCTTACATCGCGTACATCGGCAATAAAATTAGAGAATTCGATTTCTGATTTAATTTATTTGGTACCGCTGGAAAAATTTACTCGTAATGTGTGGTACTTGTGAATTTAATTAGCATACAAAGGCATTGTCGGGCCAAAATAAACTTGCAAAAAATGGAGTCATAAACGACGTCCCACTTTAATCGTATTTTATTTAACAAATAAATTAAAGACCTTTACATACTTGATGTGGTGTTTTGAGTTGGTCATAATAATTAATCAGATAAATCAAGTAGATCTCTCTTTCTCTGGTTGTTAATGACTCGACGTCGAGTTCTACATTGATTAACGGAGTCTTATTTTAAGAGAAGTCGGATTCTCTTGTTCACCTCCGGTACCACGTGGCATAGGTTACATACGATACGCATACGTCTAGATGCTTTCGCAGACTCGCGTTCTTATTGCTACTTACTTACCCTATAGCGCAGAGACATTTCCGTTTGTGGGTTCGTGGTCCCACACAAAGTCCGACTTCCGACTCACTGGTACTGTCATTCTTTGTTTCAAGTAATAAAAAAACAGGGGCCCAATTCGAGAAGGCCGTTGGAGATATCTCCAAACGTCAAATCTCCATTAGATAACAGTTATATCGCCATTGAACTGTCATTTAAATGCGATGAGCTTAAAAGTGACATATCTCATCTCAATTTTGGAAATACGAAGGCGATAATGATTGTCAAAAATGTTATTCATGTATATAAATTTCTGTTTTGAACGAAACGTAACGGACCAATTTCACGTACTATGCGGTCAATTTAAAGTATGCGCCTGTTATTTATGCCGTCACATACAAAGGAAACGAAAATTTTGCGCGTCCGAATTGACGAAGTTGCGATATCGCCACTTGTCAAGTAGGCACACGTCAAAAGTGACGGATGGCGATGAAAATGAGAGATCTCCATTATATCTCTAAAATTGGTCGAATACCCCCCCAGGTCTAGTGCGAGACGGACTTGCGCACAAACTATGAAAACACTGAATATTTCTCCAACAAAAAAAAATGACTAGATTGATGGACCAACTTAACTTTGACATTGACATATAATGTATTTGTGCATTATGAATAAATGAGTATGAGTATGTGTATTTGCTGTGAGTAAACTATTGTCCCCATACATAGACTAGACATAGGTACATAGGTCAGGGTTAATTCAACAAATGCAAATTAATTTGAAATCACAAAAATAAATGAATGTAACTTCAAATTTACGGTTTACGGACTATTTCCTTTAGTTGAGCTACATGACGTTGCTTCTTGCCAAATTTCATGACTAGGTCAACGGGATTTGATTTCCTTTCGATCTTTTGATTTCGTGATTCTGAAGTTTGATTTGTTCACTGCTTCAAGGGATTTAATATTAATTTCAGCTTTATACTTCCACGCGTTCATGAGTAAGAGGGTCTTAACAGACGGACATACGCACAACAAAATGATCCTATAAAAGTTCTGTTTTTGGCGATTGAGGTTCAGAAACCTAAAAACCTCAACCTATACTTTTACTTCAACCATCGCAAGTTTTAGTGAAATACCATTATTACTCTTATAAAATACATGTAACCAAGCTTATTTTATGAGACTTCCGTCTTCAGCCCGCATGGTGACATCAAACAAAAATACCTACCCGTCTCAAGAAAGTTATTTACCAAGATATGAACATTTTAGCTGAACAATGTTCCTTCGCATTTTACAGCGAAGAATAAGGGAATATATTCCGAAGACTGTTCAGGCATGCATAGAGCTGGCACGAGCTATGATTTACACACAGCCAACCAACGTTATTATTTTATTATACAAATAGTTTAAGAATATGCTAACCAAAGATAATATAGCTCGTTTAGATTCCAACGACCAGCATTCATATAAACAAGAGAGCTATGACACGGAACGGAATGTCAGCGATTTTTATGCATGTTTCATTTTAAATGGAATAAACGAAGTGAAAAGGAGAAAAAACATCTCGAAAGCAAATTACAGGAAGCGAACGAAACTAAAATGCGGGACGGCTCGCTCTGGCTTGAACTATAAAATATTTGCATCCAAACGAGGCCAGCAACAATAAGATGGAAATGCAAAATCCGCTGCAGAGTAATGCATATTGTCCGCTCGCGCTAATAGAAAAGGGCATTTTATTAAAACTGAAGCTCACCACCATTCAAATGGTTTTATCGTGCTATTCTAAGGGAAGTGGCGTTATGGGAATTAGCTTGTGAGCTACCCAAACAAACGTGGAAGTTTCCAGTTGGTTTTTAGATATATCTGCATATACCTAGCACTTCGATTGTTTGTTTGTAGTTTAACTCATTATGTACCTATGTCCTATATGGGTCTTACGTGATTTTCTCTATAAATTATTAATATTGTGTGTCTTGCCGGTGAAAGTACCGCACTGGCGCATCATGATGCGCCATCATGGCATCAAGTGAGGATGTTATAACTAAAGTTACATGGATTGCTTCGAATTTTGAGTTGGACTGTATGTATATAATAAAATAAGAGCGGTGAAAGGTAGCCGTAGTTACCAAAAGCAATTGAGTGGATAGTTATACAGTTCATAATAAAAATAGAGGTAGGTACTTCATCTATGGCTATTATTGATAATTATACGCACACAACACTTAAACTTTCTAAATTACTGAAGTAAATATAACACACTGAAAAAAAAAAGTTAACAGTAGCCCAAATGTTAGGTGCTAGTTAATAAATCGGAGGACTGACAAACTGCCGGAGAGGGAGACTACAAGTAACCAAAATAATTTGTGTAAAATTAGCTTAATTTTGGTTACTACTCAGCACAATTTGGCTATTTCTACGTAAAGTAGTCAAACTAGTTGAGCTATCTTTTTCTGTCCAGTAATAATACTTTCGCTCTTCTACATTTGGAATGTAGCATCCCCTCAAGTTACCTTCATAAAGTCTAGACTAGACTACACCGCGAGAAAAGTGTTAAAAGTGATGTTCATTTCACCTCGCAGAGCACAGAGAGTGGAGCTTCTGTACAGTACATTTATTCCACGTCTCTTCAATTTTGCGTTCACGAATTTGCTCAGGAAACTTAAACATTGTTTGATCGCTCACGCGCCATCATCGTTTACTGATTCATACGTCACTATTTTAATATTTCTGGAGCGTGACGGGCCCTCGTAAACGTCCTCGCGGCACTCAAGCAGCCTGTAAAGTATTCGAATGGCAGCAGACAGAAGAAAATTGCCGAATGTAATACAGCATGGTCCCAACAGTAGGTACAGTACATTTATTCCACGTCTCTTCAATCTTGTGTTCACGAATTTGCTCAGGTTTAAACAGTGTTTGATCGCTCACGCGCCATCAGCGTTTAGTGATTCATACGTCACTATTTTAATATTTCTGGAGCGTGACGGACCCTCGTAAACGTCCTCGCGGCACTCAAGCAGCCTGTAAAGTATTCGAATGGCAGCAGACAGAAGAAAATTGTCGAATGTAATACAGCAGGGTCCCAACAGTACAGTACATTTATTCCACGTCTCTTCAATCTTGTGTTCACGAATTTGCTTAGGTTTAAACAGTGTTTGATCGCTCACGCGCCATCAGCGTTAACTGATTCATACGTCACTATTTTAATATTTCTGGAGCGTAATGGGCCCTCGTAAAGGTCCTCGCGGCACTCAAGCAGCCTGTAAAGTATTCGAATGGCAGCAGACAGAAGAAAATAGCCGAATTTAATACAGCGGGGTCCCGACGGGCACCAACGGGACCTCGCGCGTCGCAGACTGATATTGTGAAACTTTTCTTCGACGCAATCTACATAAAAAATGAGCCGAGGGTTCGTGGTGACCCGCTGGTAAATGAGAGCCTTTTGAACTGTTAATTTTGTTTGCATACAAAATGAAATCTGACATGAAATTTATTTGCGCCTTGATCTTCTTAGAACTCTATTTTTTGCATCGCGCATTCAGGGACTTTGTTATGAAAAGTAGGTAGATTATAACAACTACGTTGTTAATTTTATTTTAAAATTTGGTTCTTGTTTTTTTTGTTGGTTATGTTACTTTCTTTAGTTTTGTATACGTATTGTTTACTAAAAGGTGCCCGTAACTTTGTCCGCGTAAAACTTTTTTCTTTACCTTCGGGCAAAAAGTATCCTATACTTAAACATATTTATTTGTATGCCCAGCTAACCCTGTACCAAAATTGGTCTGTACCAAAAAGCCTGCATCCTGCTGTTAAGCTTTTTCCTGAAATAATTAATGACCGTTCTTGATCTTTAATAAAAATTTGGAATTTTAAATTTAGAATTTGTATAGATGTTACTAATAGAATCCTTCTATCGATTCTGTTTGAATGTGAAAATACCTCATTTTTTCATCCTGGCATGAGCTTTCATTGCAGTGGATCACATTACAT
Organism: Apotomis capreana; assembly: GCA_947623375.1. Classification (NCBI taxonomy): domain Eukaryota; kingdom Metazoa; phylum Arthropoda; class Insecta; order Lepidoptera; family Tortricidae; genus Apotomis; species Apotomis capreana. The sequence continues at coordinate 17,437,234 of OX392507.1, read as the reverse complement.
CTTCTTTTATAAATTTACATTTGTGTTAATATTTATAATTCGTATAGATATTCTTTCTTAATAATTTTTTTACCCATATTCACTTATTTGCGTTTACCTAATGTGATCATGAAATACTCGTATTGTTCATTGAAAGGCGCCATTTTCGACTGCATATTGTAAGACAGATGACACAGTAACTTGGCAACAGAAAAAAACTTTGCAAATATTTTCTCTTGAATGTAGACATTGCAAGTGATTTAAAATACAACTTTATATAACAGTCGATTCTTATTTTGACGTAGCTACTTAGCCAGTTAAATATATTTTTTAAACACAAATATCAATAATTGAATTCATTACACGAGTAATACGAATCTGCGAACTGACATTCCCGCCGAGGCTTATATAGTGCTTTTCTCCATATGCTTGGAAATAATCACCAATCTACATTTTGAAATTAATATGTCAGTGCCATAAAGTTCATTTGGTACTTATTTTTTTTAGGAATAGGAATAAAAAATTGGGTCCGAAGCATATGTTTGATTAAAACAAAATATATTAATGAGAATTAAAATTATATGAAAACACAATAATAAAAAATATGGGCATAATTATTATAATTTTGGTTAAATCAACAACTTATAAACGCACGATTTTTTTTTAGAAACCTTACCATATTTTATCATTCGGATAAGATCGTAAGTTGAAAATAACTTTTATATTGATTTGGACACAATCATTTCCGTTTTATTTTTTATTTGCTTACGTTTGGTAAACTTATTAATTTTCAATTCACTCATTAAATACCATCATATTATTAAAATCAAAACTATCGTGGAAAATCTTTAATAAATAACTAATAAGAATCACAAAAAAAAATTAAACGCATATAAAATTATTATTTAAATTGTTTGTCCGTTATTCGAAATTTGTCGACATTTAAAATACATTGACAGTAGCAGAGCCGAGAAATGTTCAGTGCGAGAACTAAACGCAGAAAACAATTTAAAAGTTTAATACTAGTTCTTATTTTTTTAATTCAGTTTTTGATACTTGGTTATTGGGCTGTACAACCCGGTTACAATATCTGTGGATCTGGCGTCGATGACGTCACGTCGGTTCTCTGGTACGGTGCGCGACGCGACTGGGCGAGCGCGGGTAGGTACAAGGGTAGGGGGAGGGGCTTCACATTCCAGCGAGGTCCACAGATATTGTAACCGTGTTGTACATATTGAATTAAGTCGATACACAGTACATTATAGTATTGCAATTATGAAAAGGTACATCTGGTGCGATGGAGACTAGTGTCCATCTCTCAGATATCTATAACAACAACCTTTGGGGATTCGTTCAGAGTTATATTAACTCGATAGAGTAGTACTCGTAACGTTCATAAAGAACAGGGTTTATTAAAACTAAAGGAATGCAAAATATCTCTCAAACTGAGAAATTTACGTCCGCCTCCAGCTGCTTATGTCTTGTTGTGCATACATAACTTTTTAACAAACACATCTTTCTCGATCATTACCGGGTTGTGCTCTGACCGGTACGAGAATCGAAGTTTCATAGACAACTTTATCTTCTGTTTTTGTAAATAAAAATGCTTCTTTTATATATTCTTTAAACTTCAATTTATATTCAAACTTAAGGCGCTTTCAACTTCATGCACGTGAAATAATAGTATTAAGTATTAACAAGAGTCATATAACAGTGCGTTTTCGTAGTTGGGTGAAAAGTATACTATAGCCATGGTACTCAGCCATTCATGTACCAGTAATAGTTGAAACCAATCTAGCTGTTTCGGCGTGACGAAGTCGCAAATATACATACAGATACAGATACTTTATTGATAAAATGGTATTTTACAAGTCAGTCATGTTACATTATTATTATTATAAATTACAATTATCTACATAGTATGATTACAATTCTCAATTATTATTATAATACATTTTCAATTGTTATTATAAACTACAATTTAATTATTACTATCAATATTATACCAATACAAGGTCAATGATCACCTTCAAAAAACTCATCTAAACTATAGTAAGCAAGGGGGGGGTATTCGACCAATTTTAGAGATATAATGGAGATCTCTCTTTTTCATCGCCATCCGTCACTTTTGACGTGTGCCTACTTGACAAGTGGCGATATCCCTAGAACATCGCAACTTCGTCAATTCGGACGCGCAAAATTTTCGTTTCTTTTGTATGTGACGGCATAAATAACAGGCGCATACTTTAAATTGACCGCGTAGTACGTGAAATTAGTCCGTTACGTTTCGTTCAAAACAGAAATTTATGTACATGAATAACATTTTTGACAATCATTATCGCCTTCGTATTTCCAAAATTGAGATGAGATATGTCACTTTTAAGCTCATCGCATTTAAATGACAGTTCAATGGCGATATAGCTGTTATCTAATGGAGATTTGACGTTTGGCGATATCTCATTCGGCATTCTCGAATTGGGCCCAAGGTCTATGAGCAAGGATTTGAGTTTGCTTGTGAATATTATGTCACTAGTGGCTTCTTTTATGTTATTTGGTACTTTGTTATACATTTTGGGCCCAACGACGCTGAGTGACTTTCTAACCTTGGCAAGTCGATTTTTAGGAACTTGAAGCAAGGGTTCCCTGCGCGTATTGCTTTTCTGTATTGCGATGGTTTTGTAATGTGGGAGATTCGCCCTTACATAACTGCAAACTGTAAGTATGTAGACCAATGGTAGGGTTAGAATTTTGAAGTTTTTAAACAGGTCCCTTGCTGTGTGGTCGAGTGGTTTTCTTGCAATTATTCTCAGCGCTCGCTTTTGCAGCTTGAGTGACTCAGTGGAGAGACTTGGTGCGAGTCGTGATAGTGCAAAGCACGCAGAAGAGAGAGAATTGCATAAAGACTCAACATGTGACGACCAGGTCAGCCCAGAGTCGATTATGAAACCCAAGTATTTACTCTCTTCTACTTGCGGGACAGGTTTATTGTTTATTGTTTATTGTAATGTCAAGTGAATCCTTATTTGAATGTTTCAATTGAAAATGCATTATATTTGTTTTTTACACATTTAAAAGCATACGTTTGCCGTAAACCACTTGTCAATGTGTAACATTGCGCGGTTTAGTTTAATACATAGGTACATACAAACGTATGTTGAGGACATAACTTGCTAACAAATACGCCTGTCTCGACAATTACCGCGATATTCTGCTCCGACCGGTACGAGAATCGAAGTATCATACTTATCATAGAAAACTTAAAAAATAATAACGATCTTATTTTTGGCTATTACACTCTATTTGAGTAGACCTTTAGTTTATGTGTACACGTAAATATAAATTACTGTAATTACTATGCTTGGTTTATACATATGGAATAAATTACTTACGAATATTGATGTTATTTCGATTGGGACTTTCAAACTGTCTGTGAACGTAATTTACTTACCTACTCGTAGGTATATTACACACCTACTCGTATAAACCAATCTTAAACTGTACGTGCCAATATGAATTTGCCTAAGTATATACTTATCGAACCTACTTACGACATTTCAGAACACTCTAAATGTATGAAATGTAAAAATAAGGATCCATTGATATTAAAAAAAATAGACGCCTTAATTACGCACGATATTCATGCTTAAACAAACTTCTAATTATACATACTTACCTATTAACTATTTGTTGTGTTGTTTTTGTATTTATGTGTGTAAGCACGATATTCATGCCTAAACAAACTTCTAATTATACATACTTACCTATCTACAATTAACTATTTGTCGACACTCTTTGGCATTGAATAACTCGCCTATCTGCTCCTACCCGTTGCGCGTTGGTTATCTTGCGGGGAATATTTGGTACCTATTTTGGCGCACCGTTCCGGATGCATTCAGCAAATGTTCGGATCAGTCCTATTTGATTTTGTCGCATTTTGAACACGTGTACGATACTAGTTAAAGCTTTGTTGAACTGTTGGCTTGCTCATTTCTGCGAAGAGTGAAATGATATAATGACAAGACGGAAAACTGACGACGATATGATGAGGCCTAATTGAACCTCATGTCAGACTAAGGAGAATAATTTCTATGAAATGTTTGAAAGCCAGACTTAATAACATTAACTTAACTGAATTGAAAAGGTTCGCTTTGGTTTCGCCTTTCACAGTAAAATCAGGCTTATTTGTCTGGCTTTTGGTTTGGCTTGGTCTAATTGCCGCATGGGAAGGCCCAACTAATGTGAACTCACGATCTGATCAGGATCAGCCATTACAAGAGGGAGGACAGTCATTGCGGAGTACCTTGGGGCCTCTGTCCAGCATCAGTTGTCTTTGGGAGAATCTGATGCTTGTCTTGTTTATAAATAGGTACGTCATCATAAGGCTTACTATATCGATAAATAGACGTCCAAGATATTGACCGCACTCTAGTATTGTGATGATAAAAAAACCGGCCAAGTGCGAGTCGGACTCGTGCACCGAGGGTTCCGTACAAACACTTTCCATCCCTAAGTGGTTAAGTTAAGTTTGCACCTGGTATGTATAGCGCCCCATATAAATTAGGTGCAAAGTTAGGTATTAAAAAAAAAAATTATGGTTTTCGTAATTATTCCTTTATCTATGCTATAAGACGTTGCTACGTACCAAATTTCAAGATTCTGAGTTCACGGGAAGCACCCTGTAGGTTTTGATTCCCTTGCAAGTGTCGAAAATTTGCAAATTAGGTGCAAAGTTAGGTATTAAAAAAAAAATTTATGGTTTTCGTAATTATTCCTTTATCTATGCTATAAGACGTTGCTTCGTACCAAATTTCAAGATTCTGAGTTCACGGGAAGCACCCTGTAGGTTTTGATTCCCTTGCAAGTGTCGAAAATTTGCGGCATAAACGGCTGTATCTTTTGATTGCGTTGGCTTAGAAGTTTGATTTTTTCACAGCTTCAAGGGACAGTAGACCTGAGTAATTGATATAAATTTCAGCTTCATACGTCCACGCGTTCCTGAGAAAAAGGGTCTTGACAGACGGACAGACGGACAACAAAGTGATCCTATAAGGGTTCCGTTTTTTCCTTTTGAGGTACGGAACCCTAAAAATATTGTTGATACATATCATAAATATACAGGGCCGGGTAATTAATACCTAATTATAAATGTATTTATTTATTTATTCAAAGTAGTTACACAGCATTACAGTAATTAAACCAAGGCATTGTGAACTACAAAATTACATTAAAAATAACTTAAATCTAGTTAGATTGAGGCGACGTAACAGCGTGGCTCCGTTGCGTCGTCTGGTCTGGCGCAGGATTCGGCAAATTGCCCCGGAACCACCGATACACAACACCCTTTGGCCAGAAGTCTGCACTTGCGATGGTGTCCTGCAGCGGCCGCGGCACGCGCACCACAAACGAGCTGAAGTGCACGTAGTGGTGGGACTGCAGCTGGTGCACCCGCCGCGAGAAGCCAGTCTTCTGGCGGACGTACTCCACCACATCGTCAGCCACGGCGGAGTGATGCAAGAGCGACACATAGAGCGCCTTATTCGGTGTCGGAATCCGAAGACCAGAACCAACCGGCTCGGCAGTGCCGCTCAGTCTTGCTGGGCACCCTACGCGCCTTGCTCTTCCTTTCGATCAGTGTGAATCGCTCATTATCAACATTGGTGCCGGAGGAGTTTTCCTTATCAGGAACCCGCACTGAAGCCCGGTTAGCTGCGACAGGCTGACCGGCGACGTCAGCATAAGCACGCTGGCTATATTATTATCATAATATTATATAATTATAGCAGAGGATACAAAATAGGAACGATCTTAGCCTATCTGCTTATTAGATGAAACGTATTTTACATTACACTAAGTGGTGCAAATTCGTCCGCGTGTTATTTTTTATTTACCATAGTCAAGTAAAAAGTATCCTATAACTAACTTTGAATGTCCAGAGATCCCTGTACTAAAATTGGCAACAACCGATGGCGCTGTACTGCTAGCATAACGCAGCTGCATCGCGTTGATAAGATTTTTCCTGAAATAATTACCCCTCTCCGAACTCTCCATAGAAAACAGAGTTTCAATACAAATACTGAATGATATATTATAATAGTATAAGATCTCGTATTTTTATTTAATATAGTGAATGGGTTCCTGATTTGGATATAATTAATTAAAAATTACATAATTAAAAAAACTACTAATATATAATACCTGTCATATATTAAACAGATGGGTGAAGGATATTAATTTAGTTCGTATCTTATACGAAGTATAAGTAAATAGGTACTTTTTATTCTGAATCAATTCATGGTTCCCAAAATAAGCAAGATACCAATATTAAACAAGCAAAACCTTATATTTGTAGGAATTATTCTAAGTAAACCATTATTGAGATTAATAATATCGTTAAATAAGATAATCTGAAGCTATTCATTTATTAAATATTTGTCCAAAATGCCAAGATTTCAACGAAGTTATCCGTCCACTTCCCAGACAACTCCTTTAAATTCGTCACCCAAGCCCCTGAAATAAATGAAATACTTAAGTAATTTACAATTTGTTAACAAGATTTGATCCTTGCCCCTTGTCAAAGTCTTTAGTGAGTTTACTCGCTTCTCTGAACAATACTTGCTCCAAGCTGCAATTGTTAATTAGAAGGAATAACTTGTGGTGACTGTACTAACGTATTTCCGGTAATGGCGTCTATCTTCTCCTGTAAATTGTTTGTACTGTAACCGACGTATAGCAATTAACAGTGCATCAACATTATGATAGTTCACATTGAGATATCTATATATGTCTACATAGTATGTTTTGATGACACAGTTTGGTAGTGCAGCTGCCTGTGAAGGAGAAATAGTTGTGTAAAAGATTAAATTTTGGAAATAAATGAAAGGTAATAGAGATTAACCCTTTCATTCACTAAGCGAAGTTTGCTTCTCATGAAGAATTTCGTGTACATCTTGATCATTTTAAATCAACGCAAGTTTTTTTAATTTCCGCGTTTGGTATTTATTAGTGTTTTGTATATAATTATCTTAATAAATAAATGATACTTTACTCTCTACGTCGTGATTCAGTTATTACCTGGTGATCAAGTATTAGGTACCTACGTTGGTCGTTCAGTTACATGAATCGTAGGTACTTACAAATCTTTTGCCTCACTCATCATTGACAGCTTTACAAATCGTCAGCGGCTCATCTCTTTGCAAGGTGCAAACAGGCTATGACGACGTCTGCATCATAGCCCGTCTCTCTTTTCCCTCTACTTCCGCCCTAAGTCAGGCTGACCCGTTTCAGTCTATTCACGACGCAGTCCACGCGCCCAGTGCGCTCACGTCACCCTCCCCTAAAGTTACTCCTGTGGCGCGGAGATAATCCCATTAGCGGGTTATATACTCCCACACAAGTCCGACTCACTGGTCTAAACAGCCCTGATACAGTTCAAGTCATGTAAAAAAAACAGGCTGTGATTTCCTTCGTTTGTTAAGCGATAATTTATCTGAGTTCTCTCTCGTGTTAGATGCTGATATGTACCTACCGTGTGACAGAAGAGTTGCGCAGCGCAATAAAATTGTACTAGAAATACAGGGAGCTTCGTTTATAAAACACATTATATTTATTATTTGCATTTTAGATATATATGAGAAGCGTTTTTAAATAAATAAACTAGCCCAATTTAAAAGCGTACCTACATAAACGTCGAAATAGGTATAATTCTCAATTACCTCAACAAATATTTTTGTTCGCCACCGCTTAAATCCGAAAGGATCACAAACGCAATTGGTGCTGTTTGTATATCATTTACTGAGCAAATTCAATTATATTTAGATTGAGTTCGACAGACAAAATTTATACTATTATTCGACAGAATCAATGAGCGATCTGTGTTTAGTTCGAGACCCCTCATACAACAGATTTGCGAAAGATTAAGCCGCTTTTGGTTTTATGTGTGCGTGTCTACGAAACTATCACTAGGCTGTTGTTTGACGTTGCGTCAGATGCGGACACGGACGAAACTTAGCCCGTGGCTATAATCAAAACTAGCTTCACTTGCAAGCGCTGACTAGGATTAAAGGCGTACCTATTCTAAGGTTTAGTTTAATTTGGTTCGACTGTTTAATTATGCTCCAAATGAATATCTACGTATACTGGGACTTAGTGTCACGGATTTCCTTTTAGCGAAGGTCGTTATTGTGATATATGGCTTAATGTTTTCAAACAATACGCTTAATGTAAGTAAGTAACAAATCCTGTGACCCGAATCTCCCTTAGTCAGTTAAGTATATTATAATTCTGATACTAAACCGATTAAGTTTGGTTTAATTCAATTAGGTTAGGTTTGTTTTATCACAATCCTGAAAAGTTAAGTTTCCGAGTAAAATACAACTATGACTCAAGAACATTTTGACAAAGATAAAATTATGATATGACTATCAATTTTATGGAAGCCAATAGTGACCCATTATATACGATAAACCAACAACCAATAACAATAATAGTTCTTTCATCTATAGGGCTGTGGTGGTGTCTCCGTGAGCGTCTTATGGCACAGAATGATGGCGCTCTCGATATCTATAAAACTAAAAGTTACAAGTCGATAGATAGATAGATACTTGTATGTAGGATACGACCAATTTATATTACGACGAACAATTTTTTGTAGCTTTGTACATGTAATCAGATCCGATATAGAAGAACGACCTCCTCTCATCTGTTACTTAATTCCAACGAAGTTTATAAGTTAGATACCTAATATAATTAATAATTTGCAATAAGGTTGCCTAGCTACAGGCGGGGCAAATTACAAACTTCACAGTGTCCCAGAATTACTTAATGAGCAAGAATCAGCAAGAAACTCTTTTGGCAGACAATTCGTATTGAGGTGTATTCGCATTTCTTTCTCTTTAGACTACATACCTTCGCCTCCAAGTTCAATATGTAGCCTCACACCCGTACACTCAAGAACCGCTCGATCCTGCCAAAATTAGAGTTAATTGTTTGAAGGTGCCAACGCTTTAGCACTTGGCTGTGCACTCGCTCGATTAAAATAAACACCTCGAACGTGCTTCAAAGAATCTTTGAGCCCATAACTAAGCATTTATTTGGATAATATTTAACGCCCGCATCGTGGAGTGTTTGCGTAGGGGATAGAATATTGTAATGAAGCTCGAACTGTATTTATCTAGTACGTTCAATATCGACTGTAAGAGTTGAGTAATTTTATGATTCTGTATTCTGTCTGACGACTCCACATACATACAATGTTCAATTTTGTTCTGATGATGAAGTAATAACATGCATTAGCCGCAAAAAAATACGAAGGGACTCATATTGTTTTTAAATTAATAACACTATTATGAAGGTCAGTCAGGACAAAAAGTAACAATAAATGGATGTGAGTCGTACGCAACAACAGTAAGCTCTGGAGTCCCACAAGGATCCATTTTAGGTCCTTTGTTGTTTACAATATTTATTAACGACATTAGTGAATGTTTCAATTTTTGTAATATCCTACTTTACGCAGATGACCTAAAAATATATCGTGCTGTATGCAACGAAAACGACATTTATAACTTTCAACAAGACTTAAATTGCTTCTCGGACTATTGTTCTGCCAATAAACTCGAATTAAACATCGATAAATGTAAAACTATTACTTTTACAAAAAAGAAATTAATCATTAATAATTCCTATTCATTAAGCAGTACGGAATTAGCTACAGTTCAATCCATAAGGGACCTAGGAATCACGCTTGACTCGAAGCTACATCTTGACCAGCACATTAACTCCGTAATCAATAAAGCATTTAACATGTACGGTTTTGTTATGCGGTCTAGTACTGAGTTTCGCAATCCCAGCACATATTTACACCTATACAAATCTCTGATTCGCTCTCAACTAGAACATGCTGTATCCGTTTGGAACCCTTACTATAATAAATACGCAGATGCCCTCGAATCCGTTCAGAAAAAGTTCCTGAATACAATGCACTTTAGATGTTATCGTAGTAGATTATCCTACAAACAGCTGTTGAATAAATATGGGCTACTAGACCTTAGCTCTAGACGCACATTACTTGAAGCAATGGTATTGTATGGCCTCTGTAACAATCATTTTGACTGCATAGCCCTTAATAATAAACTTAGTTATAAAGTCCCAATTCGCAGCAGACAGCGAGAGGTGCGCCCGCACCAGCTGTTTGTGACTGGCCGCTGCCGTACGCACGCTGGTGAGCGCGCTCCTCTGCGCAGACTTGTAGACACTTACAATAAACGATTCTGTCATGTAGACATATTTAGTTCTAGAGTAAGTCAATATAAACAAAAAATTATTGAGGCATTAAAAATACTATAAATGTTCTCTGTACTGTACACATATTATATGCCAATTGACGTCGGTGCAGCTGTACCGACAGGAAAACCATGGTGGAAAAAAAAAAAATGCTTATACGGGTCAATATCCGTATAAGCATTTTTTCTTTTTCTTTTTTTTTCTTTCGTTTCTTTGTTTTTTCTTTTCTGCGGCCAATGCCGCACTGTTGATGTGTAGAAGCTTATTTTGCACATATGTTCTTTAAAAAAAAAGACAGTTATGTTGTTGTTGTTAGATAACAGGAGTCCTTCAGACTCACTATGCCATACCCATACCCAGCACCGAAAGATCAAAATATTGTATTTAATAAGTGGTGAACGGTGTTGGTCACACATACTGTATATAATTCTAAGTTACTTTTAGTTGACTAGTCAATTTGTAGTGACTGTTTGTTTACCTAAATAAATCAAAAAAAAAAAAAAAAAAAGTGAGCCTTCGGGGCATTTGTTATACTGCTAACGCCATCTTACATTTTGCCAACTAGCTATACCAGTACTACAAAGTTCTACCGTGCTATGAGAAGTCCGATGACTACTGATTATTTATCTAATACAAATTATTGCTATAAAGCAAACACCGTCGTAGTCGTAACCATATGTATTGTTACAACTCAACAGGTTAATTTGTTAAACCTCCATGAAATTTGAAATCTAATTAGATACAAATGTGGACCGAATCATGTCCAATAAAATCTAACCTCAAATACTTTACCTACACGGTCAACAATGCTTGCTATTTCATTAAATTAATCAGGACTTCCACAACTTTTGTTTAACGGAGTTGGACAAATCACCGCATTTTCATGTTCCACATTGTTTGGAATTTCCATGCAAATTTAATAAGATTTAATTCATTTAATATGAAACTTACGTCATGCATCGTCGTTTGGTCTAAATTATAAATAAAATAAATAAATAAATATTAAGGGACAATCATACACAAATCGACCTATTCCCAAACTAAGCAAAGCTTGTACTATGGGTACTAGACGACGATATACATAATATATAAATACATATATAGATAACATCCATGACCCAAGAACAAATATTTGCACAAATATTCGTCCCGGCCGGGATTCGAACCCGGGACCGCCGACTCAGTAGGCAGGTGTCTACAAACCGAGCCAAACGCGTCGTCAATTATATCGGAAGAGTTTCTATGATCTTGTTTTTGCAATATATTTTGATTGTAGAACGCAATCTTCATCTAATACAGTTACTTAATTATTTCTTTTTTGTCTTATCTTTAGTCTACACACTATCAAGTATTTTTTTTTATATCGGACAACCTCGCACAAATCGATCCAGTCCCAAGTTAAGCTCAAGAAGGCTCGTGTTATGGGTACTAGACGACGATATACGTACTTATATAGATAAATTTATACTTAAATACATAGAACAACCATGACCCTAGAACAAATATTCGAGTTCATCACACAAATATTTGTCCCGGCCGGGATTCGAACCCAATTATCAAACATAGCCTTATGGCTATTCATTGAAATAAAATTACTAAAATAATTGGTAACGAAATAGGAAAATTATATTGAACTTTATTTGAAGTCTTATTTTGTACAAACTTTTAGGAAATGCTCTTCAATGAAAATAATCATTGAATGAAACATCTTTCTATGAACCAGGGGTAAACCATGATTGGTTAACATTATTATTGATTAAATAGGCTTATATTCGAAATTTTCAAATTTTAAAAGAGGATTTTCTTTAAACAATACAATACAAGTGCTCATTATTGTACACCATACAGTATAAGAAATTACAATTAGAGGTAAACAACATGCGGTCTTATCACTGAAAATCGACTTTTCCAGACAACCTTAAAATCATTCTTAAAATCTCTCTATCACGTGGTGGTCGGGTTAGGTCGAAAATATCATATGGCAAGGTAAAAAAACAGGTTCACGATCTGTAAAAATATTATGCACACGCAAAATATTCATCGCCTATTTTCCTTCCTTGTGTGTTGAATATTTTCCTTATGGTACATGAAAAACATCGAACTTATTTCTTATTCTATAAAATCATCAGATACAAAATCAGTTAACATTCGGCACTAAAGCTATTATTGCAATCGGAAGGGCTAAGCTGAAAAACTGCCTAGTAGTAGGTACATTATTTTTAAAATGAATATTGTTTGTTAATGTCATTGACGTAATAATTACATGGACACACAATCAGACGGAAAAAATGGCACCCTCTCAACTAATGCAAAATCACAAATCGCATTAGTTGGGCGATCAGTAGCGTTTAGACCATGACACGTGACGGGTCTCAAACGTGACTTAATTTTCAGTGAAAAATTACAGAAATAACAACTATAAAATAAAGGAACAGGACGGAATATTCTTTTTTACTTAAGTTCTATTGATTAATTAACGAATCCTATGTAAAATCATAGCATATTTTGTATTAGAATTATTAACTTTGTCCCTACAAAATGCACCTCATCACAGAACAAAAAGCTAAGGAGTCGCTATAGTTTTATATTTTTTATATTTTATTAATAAATAAAGGAGTGCAATAAATAATTATCCTATTTTTTTTATTCAAGATTCCCATGCAATACTTAACAACGTAAAAATGGAGATCACATTTAGCAAGAGACAAACGCGAAGAATAATTGAAGCCAAATAATTCGTCTCTCGTGTGTTCGGCATAATCATATGTTTTTTTTTAATGTTAATCAACAGAAGCGTAAAATGGTGACATTCATAAATTACTAAAAAAATTGCTTGTTATTGTTTTATTTTGTCACAGAGTCTAGACACTGTCAGTTTAAACCTTTGAACGCCAAGAACACATAAAGGCGACGGCGACGTGAGCATACCACGCCACCGACAAATAAGATCAAACTTTAAAGGGTTAATAATGACAATATTTTGCACTTGTCTTACTCTCATTTCACATACTGGAACAAGGAGAAATAATGTAATTATTACTGATCCCTTCTATCGTAAACTTTTTATGCAGTTGTTGTTAAATAAAAACGTAACTAAATTTGTTATTAACAATTTACGAGTTTATTTAGTTCAAACAAAATATATATTTTAATACCTAAATAAAATAATAATGAAAATATTTTTAGTGTGTAAAAATATTAAAATCTGCTCCATTCGTGCCATGTTCCAAGTTTGACAAGAGACATGAGTCAGATTACGCTAAAAAAGTTAATTTACACGGAAAATATTTGTGGTAATAAGTACGTAAGCCAATTTGACACTTAAACGTTTGAGCAAAGAGTTCTTTTGTACGAAGTAATTATGTTGTTGTAAAATTATAAATAAGCGTTATTGGCATCTACTTGAACAGGACAACGGCGCCACTTTTTTTGACATTTTTGTTCGAGTCTGTGGCTCTATTATAAATAATACCTCAATGGTTAATGTACATAGATTTGAACTCATAAAAACCTCTGCATACATTTCTTTCTAAACCACGTACCCGAAAGCGCGCTAACAAAAAAGAACAAAAAACAAAAGAAGTTTTTGACATGTGAAAATTTTACGTTGTTGTGTTTCTGTTGTATGTTCGCTATTACTTTTTCAATAAATAGTGTGATTTTTAGTGGTGTTTTAACATGTTTGGTCCTTCGAGTTGGAATGTAAATTTGTAAATAGTGTAAATAAACGAAGTAGTGTTAGTGATTTGGCATAAATACTGCGAGTGGGTAAGATTAGACTGTAAATATTGACTTTGATTTGGTGCTATAGTGGAGCTGCGGACTCATACGAACTACTATTGTATAAACCATTATAAAAGTGATTAATATTTATTCTACGTGTGGTAATTGGACATTTCACTACATATAAATTACCATTAAAGTGTGCTACGAACATTTTAGCTTCAATAGTCGGGACATTTATATGACAAACTTTGAATTGGCCTTTGAACTTTGAACGGCGTATTCGTATTTTTGGATGATCAAACGAACTTACCTAAACGAAGACCAGATAATTCATGTCACAAGTCACAATCGGCACGAATATACTTCTTAGAGCCTTATCACACTTGCGATTTGCGAGCGTATTTTGTATGAAGGCGATCGCGCAGCGTGTTCGCCGCGTCGCTTATTTGTATAGAAAATACGCTCGCAAATCGCAAGTGTGATAAGGCCCTTAGACTTCAATAGACAGTATAGTGATATTTGGACTCGTTCAATAGTGATCTAGAACTTTCACAACAATGGCTCAACTTTGCGAATCACTTAAGTCGTTATCGGAACGTATTTTGAAATTGCATACAAATACTAAAAAGACGTCTAAAGCGCGATACACACAAGGATATTTGCAAACGCGAGTGGACACGCTAGAAAATTATTGGTCTAAATTTCAAAATATACATGATACAATTACTACAACTGTATCATCAAGCGATTTAGAAAAAATTGAGTTGGATCCGAACAGCCTTTTTGAGGCAACTGAAGACGTGTACCTGGAGTTTAAGGGCTTATTAACAGATTGTTTGCTTGAATTTTCTAAGTCACAAACAAATACAGTTACTGTAAATACGCAGAACGATTGCCAAAGTCCTAAAGTGAGAACTAATTTGCCGCCGATATCAATTCCGAAGTTTTCAGGCAATTATGATGCATGTACAACCTTCAAAGACTTGTTTGTGTCACTGGTACATAACAACACGCACATTTCAATCATAGAAAAGTACCATTATTTAAAAACAAGCTTATCGGGTGAGGCTGAACAGCTATTAAAACATTTTGCACTTACGGAAGCTAACTATGAAAAGGCTTGGAACACACTAGAGAGTCGCTATAATAACAAACGTATGATTGTTACAACGATAATCAGCCGCTTAATGAATCAAAAAAAGATGAGTACAGAGTGTTATAGAGGCTTAAAAGATATCTTAGATACTACGAAAGAATGCCTAAATGCCTTAGACAATCTCGACGTGAGTACCTCCACGTGGGACGCGATAGTTGTGCACTTAGTTGTATCCAAGCTAGATTTAGACACACACAAAAATTGGGAACAGTCTCTTGGATCATCACAGGATATACCGACATTCGCCCAACTATCGTCGTTCTTAGAAAGTCGCTTCCGTTCTATGGAAATGGTAAACGTAACCCACAGAAAAGACCCACTGCAGAAGAATGACTTAGTTAAAACCACTACATCGCACAAACCCACTCACACTATGAAATCGTACGCCACAGAAGTAAATAGCGAATGCACTTATTGCTCACAGAAACATTACATTTGTCACTGCAAAGAATTTGCTTTACTAGATGTTCCACAGCGACAGGATTTTGCAAAGAAAAGCGGCATCTGCTTTAATTGCCTTGTTAAGGGGCATTCCGTTAATGCATGTCGACAGAGCACTACTTGTAAGAGATGTAACCGTCGTCATCACACTCTGTTGCACTTCACAAGCTCTAACAAGAATACACCAGTGTCGGAGAACAATCCTCGTCCAACTGATTCGACTGCACCCAGCCAATCTACATCCACGGTCGTCGCTAAGGCTGAAGTTCAAAGTGAACAAGTTATCTTAGCAACCGCACAGATTGCAGTTCAGTCAAGGAATAACCATACTGTTATTCTAAGGGCTCTGATTGACCAGGGATCACAAGCCTCTTTTATCACTGAGGCAGCCGCGCAATTACTCAACCTCGAGCGCAGCTCAGTCTGTGGTAAAATCACAGGAATATCTAGTGCCACACTCACAACCAAGTCTATGGTCGAACTAAAGTTTCACGCAGTAGGAGATCCTTCACACAAAATCACCGCTGAGGCGTACGTCCTCAAGCGACTCACGTCATTGCTACCGTCAAGAGAGTTCCCTGCAGACACATGGCCGTCGTCTGAGTTGTCTGACCTTGCAGATCCCCACTTTCATAAACCAGCATCTATAGACGTTTTATTGGGTGCCGACGTGCACGCTCACATCATTTTAGACGGTTTACGAAAGCATGAATCGCTAATCGCTCTAAATTCTCGCCTAGGTTGGTTAGTATCCGGACGCGTTACAGAGCAAGGCGTACACACGCACAATGTAGTAGTCATGCACACACAAGTAGAAGTGGATCAACTACTTAGACAGTTTTGGGAAATCGACGAATATCCGTTAAACGCCCGACCTTTGTCGAAACTCGAGATACAGTGCGAAGAGCATTACAAGAAAACTCACACTCGAAACCCTGACGGTAGATAGTATCTACTAGATACGAGGTCTGTTTACCGTTTAAGGATGCACATGCTCCAAATCTTGGTGATTCTAGATCTTTAGCTGAAAATAGGTTGCATCAGATGGAAAATAAATTTAAACACAAACCTGAGTTTCAAGAAGAATATGCTAAATTCATGCGGCAGTATGAATCACTCGGCCACATGGAAGTCGTACCTGAAACTGAACATAAAGACAAAAAAGCTTATTACTTACCTCATCACGCGGTTCTCAGGGATTCTAGTCTGACCACTAAACTAAGAGTGGTATTTGACGGAAGCGCGAAACCAGTAAATGGAAATTCACTAAATGATGAGCTGCTGATTGGTCCACCTCTGCAACAAGATATAAGAGATTTAGTGACAAGATGGAGACAGCACAAATACTGCTTGGTTGCAGACATTCAGCAGATGTATAGACAGATACTTATATCAAGACAAGACGCAGATTACCAAAGAATCTTGTGGCGCGAGTCACCGCAGGATCCTATAAAGGAATACCGCTTATTGACAGTCACATATGGCAGTTCATGCGCTCCTTACCTTGCAATTAAAACATTGCATCAACTTGCTGATGATGAACGCGTAGACTTCCCTGAAGCGGAGCTCCTGAAAACTGACCTGTATATGGATGACTTAATGACGGGCTCATCTACAGAAGAAGAAGCTATTAGACTGAAAGGTCGTCTAATCGAGTTGTTCCAAAGAGGAGGTTTCGTTTTACACAAGTGGGCGTCTAATAGTGATAAAGTGTTGAATGAAATACCTGATACCCAAAGGGTATTACAAAGTGCAGTGAATATAATAATGGATGATTCAGTGAAAGCTCTAGGCATCACCTGGAAGCCCCAAAGTGTTCTATTCGAACTGGTAGTTAGGTTACCTCACGATAAAAACGTTATCACTAAAAGAACTGTACTATCTGCGATAGCGAAAACGTTTGACCCAGAAGGCTGGCTAGCGCCCTGTGTAGTTCTGCTGAAAATTTTCATACAAAAACTGTGGCTAGCTGGCTTAGAATGGGATGACGAACTGCCCGAAGACATGAAAGCTGAATGGCTCACTTATATGAGAAATTTCGAACACATGAAACCTATTCAGCTTCCACGTTGGTTGGGAACCTGTAACACGAACGATAGAGTGGAATTACATGGTTTTAGTGATGCCTCTTGTGCTGCATATGCGGCGGTTGTTTACCTCAGAGTTATTACGGACAATGAGATCAAAGTTAACTTGGTAGCAGCCAGGACTAAAGTAGCTCCTGTCCGACAAATCTCATTGCCACGTCTTGAACTTTGTCGTGCTGTGTTATTGGCAAAACTGATTCAAACTGTCAAAATAAGCTTAAACATTCCTGACAACTGTGTGTTTGCTTGGACGGATTCAACCATAGTTCTGGCCTGGCTTCGCAAAACACCCAATACTTGGAAACCGTTCGTTGGTAATCGTACCACTGAAATCTTAAATGTCACGAACAGTGGTCAGTGGCATCACATAAAGTCTGCTGATAATCCGGCCGACTCCGCCAGTCGTGGTATCAGTCCTGCTGATCTTGAGCAGTCACAACTATGGTGGGAAGGTCCAGCATTTCTTAAGGAATCTGTAGATATAAGTTACCCTAACTTCACTGTATCGGAAACCACACTTGAAGCTAAGCCGATAGCAAAAGTCAGTCACGTATGCACCAGTGAACCCGATGAAACTACGAAGTATTTAAATCGATATTCGAGTCTATTGAAACTTAGCTTTGCTTTCGCTTTATACGACTTTGTAAAGATAAAGTTCTCAAAAATAGTAACCCGAAACCAACATATATTACTACCAATGAACTTCAAAATGCAATGAAAACGTGTATTAGGATGTCCCAATCGATTTCATTTGAGAGTGAATTAAATTTGTTAAGCCAACATAAACCTATTCCTAAAAGTAGCAAAATTCATTCTCTATATCCGATCCTTGATGATGATAAAATAATCAGAGTTGGTGGACGTCTTGCTAATGCTCAAATACCTTATGATATGAAGTCTCCTGTGATCCTTCATCACAGCTGTAATCTTCCAAATTGATAGTAACAAATTTGCATCACATTTGAGAACATTACATGGTAGGAATAGCTTAACGTTAAATATTATTCAACAAAAATATTGGATTAATGGTGCAAAAAATTTGGTATAGAAAATTATAAGGTTATGCAAACCTTGTTTCAAACAGGTGGCAAAAACATTAACTCCGTTAATGGGAAATTTACCACAGTGCAGAGTTAAACCTTCACGCCCTTTTTTGACAAGCGGTGTTGATTTCTGTGGTCCATTCACACTTAAACTGTACTCTGGTAGATGTACAAGAACTTGTAAAGTATATATAAGCGTTTTCCTTTGTATGGTCACCAAAGCCATTCACCTAGAACTGGTGAGTTCTTTATCCAGTGCCGCTTTCCTAGCAGCCTTCAAACGTTTCACAGCTCGACGTGGGCGTTGTAAAGATATCTGGAGTGATTGTGGGACCAATTTTGTGGGTGCATCTAAGGAATTAGATATTGCGTTTAAAAACAGCAAATCTTCTGTTGTTGAAGAAATCGCCCAACTTTTGGCAAACGACAGCACGACGTGGCATTTTATACCGCCGAGTGCGCCTCATTTTGGAGGACTGTGGGAAGCAGGAGTCAAGTCCGTAAAGGGACATATAAAACGCGTCATTGGTGAGACCTGCTTAACATTCGAAGAGTTTAACACCCTTCTCACACAAGTGGAAGCTTGTGTTAATTCACGCCCACTTACCTTAATCAACTCAGCCATTGACGAATTACCTTTAACCCCAGGGCATTTTTTGATAGGAGAAACTCCAATCTCCGTTCCCGAAGAAAGTATTATTGATACCAAACTTAATTGTTTAGATCGGTGGCAAAAAGTACAACGTATGGTACCAGCACTGTGGCATCGTTGGCAATCCGAGTACCTCACTATGTTGCAACATAGATACAAGTGGTCCCAAAATCTACCCGATCTTGATGTTGGTACAATTGTCCTAGTGAAGGATGACCGCTTACCTCCGGGAAAATGGCTTTTGGGCAGAGTGGTGGCGAAGCATCCTGGCGCTGACGGCATAACACGCGTAGTTTCCTTGCAGTTTAAAGACAATATATTTAAAAGACCCGTGACTAAACTGTGCCCGTTGCCTCTTGATACTTCGGAACCTAGCTATTAATTTGTAAAGCTATGCTACTGCTATCTTGTATTTGTTATGTATTCAAGACAAAATGTGTTTTTGTTCTTTTCGCGATATAAAAAGGACCACAGTAGTCCTTGGGCCGCGGCATGTTTGTTAATGTACATAGATTTGAACTCATAAAAACCTCTGCATACATTTCTTTCTAAACCACGTACCCGAAAGCGCGCTAACAAAAAAGAACAAAAAACAAAAGAAGTTTTTGACATGTGAAAATTTTACGTTGTTGTGTTTCTGTTGTATGTTCGCTATTACTTTTTCTAGATAATAAGCGTGATGCTTTTAAGGCTAAACCACCGACAGCCATCAATTACAATTATGTTGACGGTGTCCTTACGTGCCGTCAATGCTCGCGCACGTTCACGCACAAGATTGGCTACTGTAGTCATGTGAGGGCACACGATAGGGCTAATCACCAGAACCCCTAAACACAGGCGTTGGTACCTAGCAGTCACCGTAGCCGAAACCGGCATGGGAGTATATATATATATTACTTTTTCAATAAATAGTGTGATTTTTAGTGGTGTTTTAACAAATATTCTTTTCATCTCACTCGCTCGGAAAACCTCCGTTTATAGCACGAAATCTGCGTGCAAAAGTAATTTGAATTTCGAATACGATGATTATGATTTCCTGTGATGCATGTTACTTTTTCTTTATTTTTAATACGTGTGCTTTTCTCTTATTTATTTGGTTTGGATTTATGTTTTTAATTTGATATGTTAAATAGAATAAAATATAATTATTTTAATATTTCAATTGTTTTTCTTGCATCCTGCATTTTACTCGCCGTAGTGAGGTGAAAAGTTATGTGTTCCGCACGGTTCCAAAATTATTTGGTTTCTCGTGTCTTGAAAGCCTCGCTACGCTCAGGAATCTATTCGCTTCGCTGAATCTTAGATACATTCGCTCGTTCAGCTTTCAATTTTAACACTCAAGCCAAATAAAAACTTTGCAAGCTTGCATAACAAATAACTACTAGTATACCGTGAAACATGCCAACTTTGCCCGCTTTTTTCGTAAAAACCCGAATTTCTCTAATTTTTTCTATGACGGGATAAAGTTTTTTTTTGTCTAACGCATCCATCGTATTCATATGCATGCGTTTATTACGAGAAACAATTTTTAAATCTACATTTAACCATTTTTTTTATCAATTTTCACCTCGGGTAAAGTTATCTAAACTTTTGCAAACATTGCCCAAATCGATTATTTTCGTAACCATAGCCCCTACAACGTTAAGATAAAGATCAGTATTAAATCTGGGGTAATAATGGCCTTCTACTTAATATCTTGGTCTTAACTGTACAAACACGTGTGCAATATGGGTGGGCAATGTTACATAGGTATTTTGTTTTTCTCCATACAAGCCGAATCAAGCAGTTTGAAATTGTCAGGGTTGTCACTTTTGGTTGAGTAAACCATTTTTACCAATACCATTATCAAAATGAAAAATATATGCTTAATATTCGATACCAATAGTTTGGCGGTTATTTTTTTACTTCACGTTAGAATAATCTATATAAAAATTGTCATAATTGAATATTCTATGTTTTTTTTGTTTTATGGACATGACATGACATGACATGCAGCTAATGCTAAAAGTACAACGGCTTAATTGAAATATAATTTACCTTAGCTTAAATACATAACCCTCCTTTATTTACGCAGTCAGGTAAAATTACGACAAGGTGACAACCCTAACCCTTTTTTTAGTCTGGGCAATGTTGGCATTCATAGGTTAGCAAGTTACTAGATAACATTGCCCACCATCATAACTCCGGTTTTAATAAGTATTTTTAGTTCAAACTACAATAAAAATGATCTACAGTTCTTATTTTATAACAAGCAATAAGATACATTCACCTGAGCCTTCCCCATTCTGTAAAAAATACACCAGAACTTCACCTAGAATTGGCTCGCCAAATCACGCACCTTATTCGACTAGTCCCAACACGTTACGGAATGAAGTTGCGCGCAAATGTGACTCCCAGTGATACCACAGATATAATCAATTTTCCACTAAAAATAGTAGTGTTGCCATAATCATCTTGAAATTGTCTACAGTAACGTTTCTTTTTTTAAGTAGCGTTTTGGGCAAAGTTCCCTGTGGAGGCAAAGTTGGCGTATTTCACGGTATATGGCTACAAAATTACCCAGTTCATTATATGACTAAGTACCTAAAACTGGGGTAAAACTCACTGTCTGGGTCCTGATTTTTTAAATATATTTTTACTTAAGCCATACAGTCCTAATGTGATTTTAAAACTTCAATTGTCTGTACCGTAAAATGTTGAAAATGCTAAGGCTAGTTCTTCCCCTTAGCCCTTCCTGTTGGAAAGACGATCTGGTTTGAAAATATTCGCCAAAACTGATACAGTATTAGGGAACAAGCCAACTTCATATTACGTTAAAGCAAATTTGAGCTCAGATTTAACTACTTCCCTAAATTCAATAATGGGGTCCATTGAAAGAACTAGCCCAAAGAATAATTCGGTATACTTAATAGATAAACTTCCCATAAAACTTTGGATATGAAGAAAACATTTCTTACTTATTTATCAGACTTTAGTACATACAACATAGTTAGTCGGCATGAGTGCCTATTTATTTCTGTAATATACATATAATAGAACTAGCTTATACATTTTTACGAGACCCGGTTGAGAAATTCGACCTGCAGGCGAACAGCCGAATAACCGGAATTTAGACATACAATTTTTTTTTTGAGCCGCACCAGTAGCCTAACCTTTGTAAGAATTCGGGGCGCATTCATAGCCAGTCATAACCCAACACACGCGTTGGCCAATTATGTTCCATTTTACGCAAAACAACCAGTAAAATTTTGGGACGCTGTCGCGAAGATAAACAGGGACAACTTTAGGTCTCGACAAATAGTATTTTATTCTGAGCTTTCTTTTATATGCCAATCTCCGGTTAAATCTACACTTTTGACTGTCTCCAGCGGTACTCAAAATGTACCTGGAGTTACCAAGAAATCTGACTTTAAATATTTAACATATGTTCTGTTTTTTTAAATTTTGCGTTGACAACCCTTTTTTCTATGTACTCTTTGAATAGACTCTCTAATGGGGGCTTAGCCTTCCAGGAAAAGCTAAGCACTAGCCAGGACTAAAAAATAAAAAGAGGCTTTTCCCATTTACTGCTGCATTGAAAACTTACGCGGGACTTCGAAATCTTTGACTACAAGATGAAGTTTTCCTTTTGACTGCTGACCCATACCTTTAGATAAAGATTTTTCATTTCGCTTTTGAATCTGAAGAAGGAAAATTATTCGGGACGGACCGGAATCCGACAATGGTTTAAACAAATATATTTTTGAGAAAATTAATTTCAATACTCGTGCCTGTAAAAATAATAACATTGTTGTTTTTGAGACCATCTAGCACCACTATGCTTCGCGACTCTTGTCGTGCGAGATAGCGCTACCCGTCACCCTCTTACGTTCCTGCACAGAAAGAGACGGTAATTATCTCGCGCCACGGGTAATAATCGCGTATGACAGTTATGCTAGAAGTGCAGCAGAGCTAACATATCTTGCCGCGACTTCACTAGTCGCGCGAGTCAGTATTTCTGTCTTACTCGCACGGTGCTGAAAGGAAAGTGACAGGTAGTATTTGTCGCGCGATATAGAGTCGCGTGCCAAAGTTATGCTAGATGTAATGATATATTATGTTGAAGTAACGGTACGTTTACTAAGAGAAGAGTCGTGTGTGTTACCTTTTTAACGCACTACACCGGTGCTCAGAATAAGCCGACGCACCGTAAACGCAATCGAATGCATGAAAACAGACGCGTGACATTCGCGTCACGTCTTTTTCATACGTTAAAAACGGTATGGATGGATTCGCTGCGTAAACGCACTATAGCGTAACAAAACGGGACCCTCATAACATCGCTTCCAGAACTTCACTGCCCATGTTCGCAGATCTAACCTGGCTTCGCAGTGTTCCATCCAGATATTTGCCATGACCACTGTCACAGGGCTACCCATGGCAATATCCTCGATCTGGATGTAATGTCTTCCGCGATCCAAAAAGTAAAACTGCCTTCAAAACAGTTTCGCAATAAATCATTACACAAACAGTTACCTACGTACACAGTTACGTGCTTCTTTTTTTTAATCTGTGTTGTGATCAAATCTTGCGTTTCGATTCATGTAATATTTCTGTAAATTGGTAGAAATCGATTAAATTGATCAATTGATGAACTGAAGAAAGAGCAATAAAACAAATTACTATTTTAAATGGAAAACTCCAGTGAGACCTTACGGCTCTAAGTTCAAAAAAATATTGTTTTACACAAAATAAAGAAAAATATATGCGGGTTCGGAAAAAAGTTTGTCGATAAACTCGATTCGATCAACCATTCATAATCGTTAGATTTGGCAAACAATATGTCTTTGCTTCTACAAATGCTACAAACTTCAACGTAGAACTGTCAAATGTTTGTTAAAAAAATAACCACACTGTAAAGAGGTTGGCATTATCATTTTCTAGTCGCGCGAGTATTTCAAACTACCCGCATTTGGTCTATATTACTGGTTTGCTCACTCTGATTGTCATTCACCGACATGTCGGTATCGCGACACCCAACACTTACTATATCTAAAGCTTTATGTGCCTTTGTAATTTATCTATCGCGGGATAAATAGGTACAATATCTAATCATAGGCCCCCAGAGTTTCACAATTCAATTCAATTTGTAATTCAAATGTACATATTATTTTACCGCTAAGCAAACGAACGCGATAATCCCATTGCATAAACCAATCCTTTAAGCCAACTCCGAATAGATTGAAAAGACATCAACTAAAGTACTTCACCACTGATTGACTTGGATATACCCGACTCGCAAATGTCAGAGGGTAGAAAGATCGGTTTTCGAGTCACAGTAAATAGTTGTTGAATAACGTATGAGGCAAGCCGATCTCGCTGTTCGAGAACATTCCCAATTCACGAGCCAGGGCTGTCAGCGAATTCATTAATTATTAAACTTGTTTGTCATGTGTTTTTTTATCCGAATAACCGTTTGAAATAGTTTCCTGCATGATTTTAATAAATAATTTGATCTAACGGGAGATTTTCAGCGTGTAGTGTAAAAATACGTTTACGAGATTTTAGAGAGACATGTACTTGTTGCTGTGAGGGTACCGTGCACTAAATGCAGTAATGTTGTGGTTCGAGCTCAAGGCAAATATTTTTTTATTTAGAATGTCTCTATGAAAATAAACTGAGTGACAAATCAACAATTATTAAATTTTCGATTTACTACTCCGAAAAAAACACGTTTCTTAATACCACATAAAGTTTACAAAAATCGTTATATGGGTTTATGTAAGGATGTTTATGAATATAAAAAACAAGCTTTATAGTTTGTTAAATTTTGTTATCACGCCGTAAATTAAACGGAAAGTTAGTTGACGCACAATCAAGCCCGCTGGTTAATTTAAACATGGCAGCTACAACTGTTAAGTTGGTTAAGGCTCTAAGCTACCGTTATAAAAACTTTCTCAAGTTAATCTACATAATAAATGAGGTGACAGCCCTTGAGCCAACGGGGTCCGTTTATGAGTGGTTAATCCGCTTTACATGATAAATGCAGCAAAATAGCTGTTAACATTTCAACACTAGAAATAAGAGCTGAAGACAGCAGTCTGAAAAGAAGATGTCAAAACATTTAAATTTATAGCAGGCTTAAGAAATAAGATAAGAGCGAGCTTTAAACCTACTCGTATAATGTATACATTATTTTCTAAATAAATACCTGATTTAATTATGTTCATCAAAGGCCTAGGATATTTTTTATACAGCGATCTAGGGGGGGTTAAAAATTGCTAAAACATATAAATGGCTATGAATGGTTATAGGTACTCAAATTTAAACAAGTCATTGAACAGTAAGATAATCGCCCGTTCGTTTACATAATAGCCGTTTTGATATGCGATTAGATGTAATATATTGGAAAACTACCAATACGCAATAGCCATGAGATGCAGTTCTCTTGAATTTTATGCAAAATTGCCTTTTTACGACCGCGCGTCGTGTCGCCGACCTACTGATAGTGCCTCTAAAATGCGACCACCTTACTTAGACCCTGTAATATGCATTCCCGTTCTCTTGTAACACCTGGAAAGTAAAGAAACGAAGGGGTTTAAGTAGGTCTCGTTATGTTGGCAGCGAAACTAGCAGCTGCTTCCCAATTTCTCGATGCAAGAGCATGGAAACTTGCTTGAGGAAGTTGAAAGTATTACTTAATTAACAGTTCCTTCATAAGGCGGAGAAATAACTTTGACAATACAGTTTCCTGCCAGCTGAATCATCATACAAGAAGGTACTTAACTACTTAGAACGTATAGCCGTACATTTGAGAGGAATGAGAATTTTGAAGGATTATGACGACATTTTGTGTTAGTTTACAATTAAAGATTTGAAAAGTTTCCAATTATAAACTATACATTTTAATTGTAACCAATTTTTACTATGAAAATATAAACTTTTTCTTTCAGTAAACTTGTCCGTTACATTTCTCCGGCACCGTACCTGTTTACCTAGCCAGTCGTTTTTGTAACGGATTGCTTTAATTTATACCCGACCAACGTATTACCCACTCCCTGGCCTTACAGTTTTCAATAAAACTTACAGTATATTTCCATTGTTATCGTCTGCTTATTATTATTTATTGATGTGTATAAAAGGGTTTACTTTCATTGCACTTAGGTATTTTTGTTTCATCCCGGAATTTAAGATTCTCTCAAAAAACGATGTCTCCGGATTTTTTAAATCTTTCTCTAGAATCAATGTATGGGCAAGGTTTTAGTCTAACGATAATCAAGCGAATATTTATCGCTTATTTACCAATTAAACATTTAGTTTTAGTAGCAGACGCAGTATAAGAATTTACGTCTTCAAAACATATGGAAAGTGATCAAATAATCTTGGGAAAAATCATGTCACACGTTAGTGAACCTTTAACTTGATTGTTGCGTCACTAACAACTCAATACGTTATTGTTTTTCAAGAGCATTAAAAAACGTTTAACCGTCGTTGCAAAGAGGGCTGTTATGACTTCAGAACACGTGTGTGTCTGTAGCATTGCAACTCTCCAAGTCTTCATTTGCGAGTTAAACGCGGTTTTTTAATTGATTTCTTAGACTTACTGAAGGCAAAGATTCTATGATTTACGAACGCAAAATAAAAAATCTGCAGTGCTAGCGCAACTAGTCGCATTTTCACACGAGACAGTATCAACAATCACGATCGTACAAAAAGGAAAGAGATAGGACAATACTTATTTATGTTGTAGAGGTGCTGCCAGGGCGGAATTTATATTATATCAGTTTCTACTCGCTACTTCGTTCACGTAACTATACTGTATACTCGTCAATCGACAAGGGATTTATAAATAGCCCAAATAAAATTGAGTGGTCAAAATTCAATTAGAGCTCATAGTATTTATGTACTTATTTTCATAGGTGATCGTACTTGGTAAAGTAAAAACTATCCTAATGTTTGTTCGATTCAAATTATCTATATACCAAATTTCATTTAAATCTGTTCAGCCTTTATTGTGTGGTTGAGTAACAACCATCCAGTCATCTTCACAAACTTTCTCATTTATTATATTATTTTAATACTACCTGCGCCTCGCGGTCTTACCCGCTCAACCCACGGGAACACAATATTTTGAGGATAAAAAGTAGCCTAAGTGTTAATCCAGGGTGTCATCCACCTCCATATCAAATTTTATTAAAAATGATCCAGCCGGTCCATACTGTAAGGATCTCTTTGGTTGTTGACAGCAGAACGGCAACTAGATTGTATATTAAAAATATATTTATGGCCGTCTCTGTCACACACCAAGGGAGCCGTGCATTCGTGTTTAAACCTTGTATATGAACAGAAGTCCAAATATATAAATTTAAAACCAAGTCCTATCCTTTGTTCTGCACTTCCACTGAGCTACCCCCCACAATACACACAAACTTTAGCCTTTATAACATATGTGTGATTAGTAGGATAGGAGATGGGTATTTTATTATTCTTCGCAAACTATACATGTTTAAACATCGCAATCCCTGAAAAATGCATAGTGAGTAAAAGACAAGTGCAAAAGTTACGTTTTCATAAAACCGTAATTTAATAATGTTCCATAACCAATTTCAGAAACCCTGAATCTGAGACAAACTTTCTTACTCACAAAGAAATTAATATAACGGTATTGCACATGTCAAACTTTGGACGTCGAGAATCTAATCCCATTAGTACAAAATTTAATTTAGATACCAAAAGAAACTTTATTAAACTTATAAGCGAAACGAGGCGCACATTTACTTACTAAATATTTGTAGTAAGTCTACAAGAAAAAGTCTTTTGATGACACTTTGTTGCTATACAGCATTCTGCATTCTGCATTAAGCTGTCTGTGTGTTCTTTTATGGAATAAACATTTTTCTTTCTTTCTTTCATTTGATGAATCGCTTCACGATGAATTTATGGGCATCTAGTTTTGAAAGAGCTTATTCATTCGTATCGACTATTTAGAACCATCTGCATTACATGTAATTCAAAATGAAGCGTGCAATATTTCATACAATGCCGCATTAAGTATGTAATTAGAGTCAGGTTCCTTCAATGCATGTTTGATGTTGTTTTCCCCTTGTAATTAAACGAAATTATGCTTGGAGGGGTGACCGAATGGAGGAGCATTCCATTTAAATTAGCGTCACATGTGGCGTAGGGTTTCGTCATTATGTCTGGTTGATGTTTTAAAACCATTTAGCTGTTATAAATTAAGTACCTGGGCAACACAAACCTGTCTACAACTTTAAAACTTCGTTGTAAAATTTCACCTTTAATTTAATAATGGCTTCTCTATATTTAAATTGGTGGCTAGCCCAACTGTTAAACCTACTAAACAGAAAATATGTACATATTATTTATTAAAACAGCAATGACTTCTAGCATAAACCACTTTTTAAGTATTGTTTACACTAAAGCGAAAAACTGAAAAGTAGGTATGTATTTTAGACGCTCGATTTCTTGGTAACTCCAGTAACAGAAAGTTTTGAGTAACGCCGCAAACAATAAAAAGTGTCAGTCAAAGGTTGATTCGCCCACTTTAATTTCGCCCATTAATGTTGTCATTTGAATTTAATTGTCTTACGTTTTGCAGCACGTTTTTTGTTTCATTCCCTGGAAATATTTTTATGAGGTGTCAAGGTACTCACTTTAAAAATAAGTGCTAGTGTTGTCCTTGTCAACGCTTTTACTCACCTTTTACTAGATATGACAGCAATCAACCTTATTACTAAAACGCTTTTTGATGACGATGGTTGAGTTGCGTCGACCACGGCACATATTCGCATTAAATATTATTTAAAACGGATTATGAGGTCGGCAAAGAAAAATAGTTATTTGTTATACAAGGGGGGAAAGTTGTATTTTACCCGCGAGTGTTTATTTGAAACACGAGCTAGCGAAAGGATCCTATGATTGACCACGAGCGAAGCGAGTGGTTCAAAATAGAATCCTGAGCGTAGCGAGTGTTTCAATACACGAGACGTAAAATAACTTTTCGCCCGTGTATAACACAAAACTTTTCACCTCACTACAGCGAGGAAAAAATAATAAGGGTTTGTACTATATCTTTGAAAAATATCTGCAATAGGTAATCAACCAATTTGCCATTTATTAAAACTAAGGTCTAATTAGCTTTCATGTAGGTATTTTAAACGGGATTTTTCAAAAAATAAGCTCATGTCAAATTTTACTTTAGCTGCGTTGAAACGTCAAAACTCTTTCTCCACATGTGGATAAAAAGCGATTTTCTCAATAGATATCAAACAAACAAACTGGCCTTTCCGAGCTAGTGAGGTGAAAACATCTTTTTGGGTAGGAATGTTAATTTATTTTATTCTTATTAACCAACAATGGGCCTCCTGTTCCTGTTCAATGGGCCTGGGAGGCCTATGTTCAGCAGTGGACGTCCTATGGCTGAGATGATGATGATGATGATGAACCAACAATGGACAAAGTTACAGTGCGTCGTAGTCGTGGATGGTCTGTAATATGTCTTTTTTTTCGAGAGAGTGCAGAAAAAGTTATATTTATTTAGCTTCAAATGTTCATCTTCTATTTACCCACTTTATAGACACAGAATGAGTCTTGTATTTATTATTTACGCTTTAGATGTTGACTCCTAACGGCAAACAAGTTATACAGTTTGTTATATAGAACAAATTAAACGGATTGAACCTCCCTGACGTTTCTGAAGCTTTACAGTAACCGTTGTCAAAGGTTGACCTTTGTTAACGCTAACTGTAAAGCGTTTAAATAGTTTTATTTAAATGTGTGACAGTTGCGGAAACCGAAGAAAATATTAAGTTACACAGTGTAATAATCAAACTTCGAATTGTATAACAGTAAATGTTTATTTTCCCTCCCCATTCTACCTATCATCCAGAAACCGCTCTCCAACATTACAAAGCGCTCTTTAAAACGCATCCTTACCCACTGTTATTCGCGTTCCGTCATCTCTCGGAGCTATAATTGCGCGGTGGCTCTTGTTCTACAATAACACAACTATTGTCTTAATTATTTTGTTCTCTCGGTGAAGGAAAATGTGCTGAAAGAATGTTGGGAGTGCGGTCAATTGTTTTTTAGAAACACAGTTGAGTGTCTCGTTCTTTGTTTTGGTACGGTTTTCTTGTTTGTGAGTGAGAATAGTAGATGATAGTATTTTTTGGAGTACTTTTCTATAAACCAACGTCTATTTAACCGAGTGAGCGAAGCGTTTTCGTTTCAGAATGGACAGAAATGCTTTTGTATGTACAGGTCGCATTTCTTTACCGATTCTCATGAAATGTAATTAATGTATATTTATCCGGTAACTTAATTAGCTACTATGAAATGTTATTTCGGAATAAGTATTCAGTTATCGAAAAATTTATTATCGGAAGGATGTCCCTAATTAATTGAAGTTATTGCCACGAACACTTCTATGTCTGCTGATGATGCTTCATTTTCAATCTGCGCGTCTTATGAAGCTATATGCTCCTTTAATTGTCTTCTCGATTTTCCTTCTCATTCCCTCAAACGCAGAAACAGTGACCAAAAAGTCATATTATCATGATAATTGCAGTTTTTAGTATGGATTGCATATCATGTTCTCGCCACTGCTCTATGTAGAACCAAACAAAAAAAACCTCTGCACTATCTGATGAAAACTTGAGCGGGTAAATATTTACAAAAATTATTATGGCTTTTGTTTGTTTTTGTTAACTTAGATTTGTATGGCACCGTCTATTATCGCGTCATTATTACTGACTATGAGCTGCGAACAAGTAATAGAAGAGTGGTGATTTGTACATCTTTTTTTTTCTTGTTAAGGTTAAAACCCGATCTCGAAATCAAATTTTACAAAAATTAAAAGAAACCCGTGCATGACGAAGCATTTTCTGTATTTCTTTAAACTCCAAATAATGAAATAATGAACTTTATTCTGCAAGTAGGCCACAAGGGCACTTTTACATGTCTGAATCTACCGGCATTTCACAAGAGGAGACCACTGAAATAATCCCAATTCAAACAATAGACTTATTCTGCAGCTCTTTTCAAAAATACAAACCATTTCCGTAGCTTAAAAATCAGTGCGTTTATTTAAATAACGCACCAAACGACATTACAAGGGTTCCGGATGGGCCCCCAAAAAGGATAAATGTTAATAATTAAACGAAGCTCATGGCCTGTTGCGGGCGAGGGGATAGTGAGAATTACCTACACACCATGTGGTCTGTCATGGCCTTGTTATTTACGTCCCTATTTATTACTTAAATGGGAAATTTAGTCCTCATTATACTTTTACAAGTACCAGCCGGTACCCTTGTTTTTAGTTCGCTACGTAAAAGTATTAACCACTTATTACGTTAAAGGGTGATTCTACAGGCGTTTCAACCGCCGTCAGTCCGCTGTCATAAATATCAAAGCAATGGGCCATAATATGCTTTAAATTAAATCAATTATGGGAAGAAATACGGTTACAGTATACCATTATTATTAAAGTTTGCAGCTTGGTGAAGCTCATACTTTCAATATTCATCCCAAAACATGATTACACTTTTTGCTGATATGGTATCTTTTTTATCTATGTTATCTTGATGATGTGGTGTCATGACGAAGTTTTTGCTGATTTTCACGTACTGGAAGACAGTGAGTCTCCCAACGCGGTGAACCGACTACCTGGTTAGGATCACGGAAAGCAATTGGATGAGGGCGGCGCACGACCGATAATCGTAGATAACTTTGGGGGAGCCTGCTTTTGTCCAGCGGTGGACGTCTGTCATACGTCATACGTTGATGATGATGATGATGATAATGGTGATGATGATGATGATTGTATCATTTTGGGTTAGCCGAAGCTGACCATAGAGACTTTTTGCAGACCATGTTGTTGTATTTCAAAATAAACGTCGCTACTAGTTAGATATTTATTTTACCTAATAAATGATTCCACTCTGAAGAAACGGGGCTAATGCCATTACCTCATTACTCGACGTTATCCAATGAACTTACCAGGTATTTTTCTTTCGCAGGAATAAATCTTTGACGCTCTTATTCTAAGTGTTTTGTGATGAGTAGTCACATAACTAATAAGATAACTTTCCTATAAAGGTGGTTTCTTTTTTCGGTAATTTTCACAGATAATAGTTTCGTAGTCTGAATTAAAATGACGCAATACTTTGTAATTTTTATATTCCAATTGCAGTTACAGTTGCAGTTAATAATCACAATAGGATGTAGGTTTTTTATCATATTTAAATTAAGCCCTTACTCGTCTAGTAAACAAAATTCACACTGCAAAATTTCATACATTAATTGGTTTATTTGCGAGAATATTCCTGGTTTTGGTATTAAATGACCATTTTGAGTGAATCTTGATTTCTAAACAGGACATTGAGAACGAATAGACTAAGGATCTCCGTATTACATCTGATATCCGATCAATATCAGCATCATCATCATTGTATTAGTTGTAAGACTTCCACCGCTCGACAAAAGTGTTCCCAAAGGATTTTCAAAATGACCGATTAGTTAAGGTAACCGAAAAACGAATTATTAAAATAAAACCGGCCAAATGCGAGTCGGACTCGCGCACCGAGGGTTCCGTACAAACACTTTCCATCCTTATGTGGTTAAGTTAAGTTTGCACCTGGTATGTATAGCGCTCCATACAAATGAGGTGCAAAGTTAACGCAACCAATCCCTTTGTTGTATGGGAGCCCCCCTTAAATATTTATTTTATTTTATTTTTAGTATTTTTTGTAATAGCGGCAATAAAAATACATCATCTGTGAAAATTTCAACTGTCTAGCTATCACCGTTCTTGAGATACAGCCTGGTGACAGACGGACGGACGGACGGACGGACGAAGAGCGAAGTCTCAGTAACAGGGTCCCGTTTTTACCCTTTGGGTACGGAACCCTAACAAACAGAACTTTCATCGCGTGATATGATATTGCTTCATAGGAAATAGATTTTCAATTAATTTATTTATGTGTGTGAAGCGGTTCCTTTTCAGCTTGGTTTACAAGGAATTCATTCGGATGTCCGGATTTTTGGATGTTCGCTTGTCTAGTTATCCATCTGTTCTCGCCTAGAATTGGCATTTTTCAACTGATTCCCCGATTTTTTTCAAAATGGCCGCTATATGTAATAAATTACAAATTTCAACCATTTCAAAACAAACTCGCGAGGTCTATAGCCACTGGCATAATAATTTTAAATAATATAAATAGTAAGTCGCATGCACCTAACACGATAACACATACCTCAACATGTTGACCTGTGAGGGAACAACGCAATCTTGGCACAGCAACGCTCGCGCCGCAAACGTACTCCGGCCGCGATATCTTCGGCCACACGTGACACGCGGCCACTATGTACAACCGCAGTACACATGCTGAGGTGGTAACCGCAGGTGAATCATATTCGAACAGACGACAAACAGATAGGTGGATAGACAGACATGCCTTAATATCTACACACATATAAAGGCTGCGATGGTACCCGGAGACAAATCATATTCAAACAGACGACTGATAGAGAGACGAGTGGACAGGACGGTGGTGGTTCACGTCATACATTAAAGACAACGAAAGGTCCATTTTATTTATGGACAAAAGAGCGTTTCGGACACAAGAACATTAGGTCAAAAGTGTTTAGGACAAACATGTTAGCGCAAATGATTTTAGGACAAACGTTATTAGGGATCTCGAGGGTAACTCGGAAAATACATATTCAATTAATTTATTTTCGTGTGTGAAGCGTCTCCTCTTCAGCTTGGTCTACAATTCATTCGTATGTCCGAATGTTTGGATGTCCACTTGTCTAGATTTCCGGCTGTTCTCACCTAGAATTGGCAATTCTCAACAGATTCTTCAAACATTTTCATAATGCCAGATTTTTCAAATAATATATGGGGGTTGAAAACGTTAAAAATTACAAATTTCAACCATTTCGGAACAAACCCACGAGGTCTATAGCCACTGGCATAATATTTTTTTACATTATAGGTATAACAAATAGCATCCACCTAACACGTTAAACACATACCTCAACATGTTGACCTGGGAGGCGGTGAACAACGCAATCGGCACAGCAACGCTCGCCCCGCAAACGTACTCGAGCCGCAATATCTTCGGCCATACGTGATACGCGGCCATTCTGTACAACAGCAGTATACATGCTGAGGTGGTAACCGCAGGTGAATCATTATTCGAACAGACGACAAGAAGATAGGTGGATAGACATCAGACATGTCTACACACATATACAGCTGCGATTATACTATATCTATACACATATACAGCTGCGATTATACTCGGAGATAAAATCATATTCAAACAGACGAAAGGTAGGTAGCGAGACGGGTGGGCAGGACGGTGATGGTTCACTTCATACATTGAAGACAGCGATAGGTCCATTTTATTTATATTATACAAATCAAATCAGCTACGTCTGACATCCAAACCTCAGTGTTAACAGGGCGAATCATCTTTTTGACCGACATAATTCTGTCTATAACTATTAAACTTCGTTGTAGAATTTCATCACATAATGGCATCTCTATGTTATAATATATGGTTTAAGTTAAAATTCAATGTCTCAACTGTTAAACCTCAAAGACAGAAAATATTTATATTAGAAGCCAGATATCTTGGTGACTCTAGAGAAATTGTGAGTAACGCAAGATACAGTAAAAAGTGTCAATCAAAAGTTGATTCGCCTAGCATCCGTTAAATTTCTTGCGGTCAATTATACCAGTGGAGAAATATTAGAAACAATAATTCCCTAGTCCATTATGGCCCTGTCTCGACTCTGTGTACCATCTCCCAGCTCACTAATGCAGTTCGGTTAAACTCGGCATGTTTCTAAAGAAAATTAGAGGAATGAATAAACGAAGACAAGGAGATGTTAGCATTTATTTGAGTCATAAAATCAAGTCAAAGCATACCATCGCCCAGCGCACCATACCGTACTGGCGTTCGGTTATAAGAAATATGTCAATTAAAATTAATGGGAAACTATTGCGTAACCAATCAAGTTCTTCGGGAAGTAAAATGTGTAGTGACAAGGAGGCAACATAAATGTTATCGTCTCCTACAAATCATAATATTATTTTATGTATGGTTCTAAAAAAATTGAGGAATGTATAAAACGAAGACATTAAACGTTTGTTTTTAATTAAGTCATAAAAATGAAACCAAAATCACTTGACTCTCTATCCAAACAGAAAGAGTAACACGCGTTAAATCCCTTGCGGTCAATTGTACTGATAGAGAAATATTAAAAACAATCATTCCCTATTTCATTATGGCGCTGTCTCGGCTCTGTGTACCATCGCCCAGCGCACTAATGAAGCTGCCATACCAGATTGGCGTTCGGTTGAACCCACTTAGGACGGGCGAATTGGCTCCAGCTTCAAAGAAATTGTGTAGTCTCGCAAAGAAATAAATTACATTCACCACCCGACCGCTGTATGGATCTCGCAGTGTAATTGCTTATTATTATCTGACACAAATAAGTCGTATTCAAATTTGTCTTCCTTTGAAACGCCACGGTTGAACGGGAATGATTGGTGAATTGAAAAACGGTGACACATAATGCACAATAATAAGTGTTGGTAAATGTTGATCTTTTCATTCAATACGAAGAAAGCAATAGGTATTTTTATAAAAGACAACGGAATTAGAAACGGTAATAGAAACTACATTTCAAGAATTTACTACGAATAATCATTTGCTATCGGAAAGCTAGAATGTCAGAGACAGTCCTGAAGTCGGCTGTCCCAAATCAAAACCTAGTAAGTGCATTTAGCGAAATTTTACAGGAGACGCAAATAAAGACTTTGTTGAAAAAAAACACCCACAGAGACCTCTTGCACACAAGACTTGTTACCATTTAGAGAAGTATACCTTGCTTTACAAGACGCATTAGTCAAACTAAATTTATGTGTAATTTTACAAGTTTTATGTGCCTTACTAACGGCTGACTATAAAAACTAGACATAAGTGTATGTCAATTCCCATATAAAAAGCTAGCAAGTGGTCCTACTAAGTTTTTGAATTGGTTCCTTTTGAGGACTAATTTCAGATCCGTAACATAAAACCTAGCTAATAAAAGTATAATTAGGAAATTGGATTAGGATTTTGATTTGTTTTAACGGAAAACTTGTATAAATTTATGAAACTTGTAATATCTAATTTTTTTTAATGTACACATCACAATTTTTATTTAAACCATTGATACGACGATCAAAGCTTAAAGAAAAATAAAAAAATAAGTAAGTTGGTGGAGGTCGCTAAGGTGTAATAAACAATGCAATCATTGACACACAAAGCATAAGGAAAAAATCGATAGGTTGCTTGGGAGTTAGGGTTGCGAAGTGGTTAACGCAATCCAGAAGTACCGGGTTCAATTCCCGGTCTCTTTCAACAGGTAACTCATTTTTCAATTTTTCTTTAAGCTTTGATCTTTGTATCAACGGAAAACTTGTAGTATTGCAATCTATAGTAGGTAGGTATACATTAATCAGGAATTACTGAATACCAGCTTTTGCCCGTGACTTCGCCGCGTACACTTGAGTTGAAAGCAGCTGCCTACTGAGCCGACGGTCCTGAGTTCGAATCCCGGCAAGGGCAAATATTTGTGTGATGAACTCGAATATTTGTGCCTGGGTCATGGATTTTATTTGTATTAAAGTATGTATTTATCTATATAGGTATGTTTATCGTCGTCAAGTGCCTAAAACCTATACAAGCCTACCAGAGCTTTTTTAGTTCCACGAACTAGATCGATGTGTGTGAGGTTGTCTGATATTAATTTATTTAACTTTTACATTTTCTTTTACCCACTTAAGGGGTGATTTCCGGGATAAAAACTATTATTTGTGTTAATATAGAGTATAAACTACCTGTGTGCTTATTTTACGCAGATTTATTTAGGCGTTTTAGCGGATTCAGTAACAAACATCCGAACTTTCACATTAAAATTTGTAAAATTAGTAGGATCATAATAAAACAATAAAAATATATTGAAAAACTAATATAAAGTAGCAAGAGGCTGTTAGTTTGTTCCATGAATTAAATTAGTAACCGCTTATAGTTATATCGTCGGGGATAGTGCAATACCGCGTAAATAACAGCTGTCGATAAAGTTCTCATTTTAATAAAATACTTAGCATTTGTTTGAATATTGATTCGTATCTACACTTCGCGGTATTGCACTATCCCCGACGATATACGCTTTTAATGTAGTACAGTCAGCATCGGAACGGAAGCCACTAAATGGAATTGTGTTTCTTCATTTTCAGATGCCTATAGCATGACATAATTATAAAAATGCTGTTGTATAAATGCACATCGACATGGTTTAATATAATATATCTAATGTTTACGGATATTTATACGACAGTTTCATACATAACTTATGATACCTACTTTATAGTAGACCTGTGTATTGGTAATAGCTTTTCGTTACTGACTGTACTCATAACTACTATGCCTATAAACCCTACACCATACGTCAACAGCTCCAGCAAGCACAGGCATCCAGCTATTAATTGGGGTAGAAACGCATCAATGCTAGAACATTCTATTTCAAGTTTCTAACGACATTTAGTTTGTAATGTACCTACTTCAGAAAAGGGGCGCCAAAAATATTAAATGGCGACCGTTAACGCCAACTTCACTCATTACTGACTAGCTGCTAGGTTTTATTTATTGTAATATTTGAATTCCTTGTTCTACACTTCGGCAATTTTTAAAATCAAAAACCCAGTATGGGGCAATTTCGGATTTAAAAACCTAGCAAGTTCCGGTTACAAATTCAAAAACCTAGTATATGCCGCTTTTAATAGGTTTTTGGACTTGGAAATGTTACTTACTAGTATTTTGAATTTGATATTTGCAAGTAAGATATGCACTTGCTAGGTTTGATGGGTCTCATAACTTTGATTCTAATTGTGATAGCAATACAGGTGTTTTTGCATTCGACGCAGCTCAAAATTTGACGCAGGTTTATCAGAAAAACGTATTTTACCAAAAAATGTCCCTTGCTAGGTTTCGATTTGGGACAGCCGAAGTGCTTGACACTTCGAAAGTACTCTAGGTTCAGAGAAAATATTTATTCACTGTATGTCGTATAAGTATTCCCTAAGTAGGTTGTGCCTGTATATTATTTAAGAAGTCATTTTAAAATTGCAAGAATTTAGGTAGGTACACATCCATTTTCAGCAATGGAAACCTAAACAAACATGTTTATCTCCGTTGCAAACTTTTTAAACTCTAATCAGCGGAACGCCGAACGCGGATAATACTACATAGAAAGCTTTTGTCTGGTAGGGGAAAGTGGGGGGTCGGATAGTGGTTAAAACAAGATGGCAGTTTATTTCCTATATCAGCTATTCCCACCTTGATTTGGCACCTTAGGCTTGATATAACCAACATTTATGACTAGAACTCATGCCAATTTATATGACATTTTGTGTATTCGATTCCGAGTAAGTCTTGTTCCAGTTTGGTTAACTCTAGCGTTAGAAAGTTTCCGTAGATCATTCTCAGTCCGTGTGTAATTGTCAATCAGTGTTGTGTTTAGCGTCACCGTCCAGAAATATTGTGCTTAGTAGTAAACAAAGGTATGCTAATTTTACACAACTTTTTTTGGTTACTAGTAACCCTCAGTTTGTCATTCCTCCGATTTACGTAACACTAGCTGCTAACATTTGGGTTACTGTTAATATTTATTTTTAAGTGGAAACTGTAAGGTGTTTCAAGCTCTCAACTCAATAACCTGCTCAGCATCTGGGTCACTCAAAGATACATATACGTGAAGTGGCGTCCGTTTGTCTGTTCAGAGTATAAGTTCGAAATATCTCCAATTCAACTCTGTCTCGGCTTTATCACGGTCATTTAAAGGGCAATGATTTTCGATATTCAAACTGCGTTGAAAAGCATTGACTGCATTGACTGATACGCTTACCAAAATAGAATATATTCATGTTGTTCATAAATATAATATATGACGACGCGGTTGGCTCAGTTTGTAAGTGCTTGCCTACTGAGCCGGCGGTCCCGGGTTCGAATCCCGGCCAGGGCAAATATTTGTGTGATGAACTCGAATATTTGTGCTTGGGTCATGGTTGTTCTATATATTTATCTATAATAAGTATGTATATTGTCGTCTGGTACCTATAACACAAGCCTTCTTGAGCTTAATTTGGGACTAGATCGATTCGTGTTGTCTTCTTCTTCTTCTTCTTCTTCTCAGCATATATGCGTCCACTGCTGGACATATGCCTCTTGCATGGATTTCCAAGCTGATCTTGATGCGGCGATCCTACTCTAGGTCGGCCCTGCCGTCTTGTCTGATATTTATTTATTCATGTTGCGTGCACGCATGTCCTAGAAGTGTCATGGTGAATGCACTCAGCATTTAATAAAAAGCAAAGCTCTGTATAACAAACGTTTACAACAAAACGAAAAGATTTCGCTTCTTTGTAAACTGGTTTACGTTAGCAGACGTAATATTAATGAAAATTAATTAATTTGGGGTAGCACATGTTACTATAGATTCTCAAAATAAATTGAGACGATGGTGACGATCATGAATTCTAAATCTTTACAGTAGATGACGCTACTCTCGCATCGGTTTCGTAATTCAATAGGTAGGACGCCCGTGTTGGCCCGTAAGGCCGCTAGAAACGGGTTCGAATCCCGCCTGAACCATATATTTTTTTTACTTTTCACTTCGTTATAAACATTCGGTTTATACTTCAGATAATAGTGAAAATTATTATTTTATTTTAATGTATTAATTTGTATTAATACATTTAAATAATATAGGGGAGAGTAACATATATAACCGGCGCTTAAATTGGACCACCTGTATTTCTACCAAATAACACAATTTATTTATTACATCAAATTGGTGGACTGATTATGGCGCTGTCGTCGCTTCATTTTTTGTTGCCAGTGTAAATAAATTGTGTTATTTGGTAGAAATACTTCTAGTGGTCCAATTTAAGCGCCGGTTCAATATAGGTTACTCTCCCCTATCTATTTATCTTAATTAAATGGAACGAGAAATTGAAATATAGCATATCACTGTAGAAGAGTGGCCACATTTGAGAAAATTATCATTACAAATGTCAAATTTAGCCGAGTGCTATTTGCTTTGTAAATTCGTATGCAGGTATGTGCTGACTTTAAATGTATGCGGGCCGAGAATTTGGCTAAGATTGAGTAAACCAGCTCCCAATTAGTCTTCGGATAGAATTAGGTACTACATTCAATTCAATGTCGGCGATATTCATACCTGCAGGAAACCAGAACAATGCATGTTAGGCAGAACATTTCGGTTTTCACACTATTTAATATGTAGATATTCATAATCTTACCAAGCATATAGTGTGAATTGATTTCTACGTAAAGATTTCTATAATATGTAAAAATAATCATTTATCGACCACACACAAATCGTCCCCTGGGTAAAATAACAACGCATCTGAAAAATTAATCACTTTTTATCAAACATTAACCGATTTCAACTAAACTAATTTATTCTTTCCGACAGCGACTGGTACGAGTTACAAAATAAAAACGGGCCAAGAGCATGTCGGGCCACGCTCAGTGTAGGGTTCCGTAGTTGCTCATCCTTCACAAACTGCTGTTTTAAGTCCGAGGTTTAAGTTAAGAAAGATTTTAAGCTCTATAAAAAGGTCGTAAACGCCCTAGAAACTGTAATTACTTATTACCTTCTGGAAGTCAACTTACGTCCTTTTAAAGAAAAAATATGAAATTTGGCGATAACTCAAAAACGGCTCGATCGATTTTGTTCAATATAGTTTTCGTTGAAAGTAATGATAAGGTCTCATTTACATGAATTTTTTCGATTTTTTTTGACCCGTGGTTGAAAAGTTACAGGGGGGGACACATTTTTTTTTGTTTTCGGAGCGTATATTTACAAAACTGCTGACTTTATCAAAAAATAATGTTAAAAGACCCCTATTATTTTTACAATACCTATTCAACGACACTACACACACCAGTGTTGAAAAGAAAAAAAAAATTCACCCCCACTTTAGGTGTTCGAGAGGTACCCGAAAAACATAAAATTTTTAAATTTTTATTTTACCGTTCTGTCGGCGTTATACATACACATACTTGTACCAAATTTCAGCTTTCTAGTACTAATGATCACGGAGCTAAGCCGCGGACGGACAGACGGACAGACGGACATGGCGAAACTATAAGGGTTCCTAGTTGACTACGGAACCCTAAAAAGAGATCCAAAACACGATTTCATCCAGATTTCATCATTATAATCCAGTGAATAAAGGGGTTTTACCTTAAGCTCTTTTCTAGCTAAAATCCTCCTACATGAAGATATAAGTCTGAAGTTAAATTGCGTTCTTTTTAGTTTTTTTGTGCATATCTCCGTATCTGATCTTGAAACAAAATTTAAAATGTATATTATAGTAAATTTAATTCTGTACAACATTGTCTAAGCTGTTTGCTAACTAAAATGCTCCCCAACGAAGATAAAAATCTGAAGAAAGTGCCGGTTTTTTCAATATGGCGGCGGGCGCTGAGGGCTGGAAATATTGCATTTTGCATTTTACTATAGACACCATACTAGATAACATATCAAAAACTCATAACTACCTGATCGTTTGTAAGGTCACCCCTAGTCCCTAGTACTTTAGTCTCTATTCACCGAACTATTAGACCATTGACAATGGGATCAAAAAAATCAATTGCTGTTCGTTTGTCTCGCTATAATACTCCAGAACGGCTGGGCAGATTTAGCTGATTTTGGTTTTGAAATGTTTGTCGTGGTCCAGGGAAGGTTTAAACAGCAGCTTCTGACACAGACTGAATTCCACGCGGGCGGGCACAGCTAGTATTATATAAAATATTTTATTTCCCTTTCCAACAAAAAAATGAATTTTCCACATCGATCCAATCATCTTCAAGAAGGTAATCTGCCAACATACATACAAAACAAACATCCATAGGAACTGGGTCTCCTTAGTTTTTGGCGTCGGTTAAAGG
Organism: Apotomis capreana; assembly: GCA_947623375.1. Lineage (NCBI taxonomy): Eukaryota > Metazoa > Arthropoda > Insecta > Lepidoptera > Tortricidae > Apotomis > Apotomis capreana. Next base: position 17,394,836 of record OX392507.1, on the reverse strand, counting down.
TCTTCGCACACTATTTCCACACCACTGCGACAGCAACTACTCACACTTTCGATGAGTAGTCAACTAGTTGATCCACCCAATGGTCATTAATGGACAACGCAGTGTCAACGAGTGGGCATAGTCGCCGCGGGGACGACGTGTGGTCAACGCGTGACAAACGTGTCGGAGTTGACCTTAGTGTACGACGCGTAGACCACACGTCGCCCACTACTTTAATATCATTTTTTGAAATTAAACCTAGAAAATATGACATAGGGCTTAAATTTTAATATTTAGCATAGAATCGAGTCGCCGTTGAGTTGTTATGATGTGCGAAGACCTTTATGAAAACACCTGTGTTGTTTTCGTGGGTGCTGAATTCGCAGAATAATAGGAAAAATACACACAGTCGTACAAAATTCCCCTCCTTTTTTAAATCGGTTAAAAACCACATTGTAGGTACTAAATGGGTATATTATTGGAAAATTCGATTTGGTCACAGGAACGTTTCTACAAGACGATAATTTTCAAGAATGTTATGCTGACTAAAACTGTTTTTCTGCTTGGGGAAAATTTCAATTAATTAATATAAATGATTATCTATTTCAAAATGCTATTGCTATTTAGGTTAACATTTATATCCCCAAACCAAAAATAAACAAATTGGCATTGTTTTCAAAAGGATTATGCTTTCACAGAATCAAATTGAACCGTACCGTTTATCCGTAGCCTATCCCAATACAGAGAGGAGGAAAATAAACCAAAATCTACAAACAAAAGATTTCCGAGCATAGAAAAGAAAAACAAAAGATTTCGAAGCAAAAAAAAAACAAAAATAAAAAAAACCTCAAATAGCGAGTCTCATCCCTAAAGGTTTATTCACCTAATTCTTTGAAGAATAAACAAATTCCTCTTGACATTTATTCCGAAGTAGATTAGTGGGAGACTCCCCATAAGCTCATACATTACACATTCGGCCAAGCTTTGCGGATCCTTTTATAATCTCCTGCCGGTTTACTGGCTTATTATAAAAGACAAGGGCTTTGCTATACCTATTTTGACGGTAACACAAATAAATAACGGGATTTCCTACTATATATTGTAACTTAGTAAGCGTTTAGGCCTATAGACTTGCATTGAATATATTCGTGATGATATGGTGTCTACAAAGTCGTTATTTTATATGTTTCTTTGGAAAGAATTGCAATTGATAAAACGCTTCGTAGTCTGAATGTATTCACACGACTTAAAGAAACTATGACGTTTAAAATTATAAGTACCTGGGCGACCGAGCTTTGCTCGGTTATTACTATTTATTGTAATATGGTGGTGTTTATGTGATAATCTACAATGTAGATAACATCAACAACAACAACGTATGTATAGATTCTATATAAGCTTGTAAAATGTGAACTGACAATTATTATTTACAATCGATTTCTGCATGTGTAGATCAGGTGTTTGATTTCAGTGATCCTAAAAACTGATATGATCACATGAAGGCTTTCCTTACTTTATTTTTATTTAGGCCCTTTTCAGAATGAAAGGTCAAATATTAAAATATAGGTAATAAAAAATGGGCCCAAACAATAACTAATTTTTTTTTTACTTGTCTAAAAACAATAAAAACTAAAACATATGTATAAACTTGAACATTATATAAAAAAAAAACAAAAGTAAGTTACCGAGCGGGATTCGAACCCGTAACACTCGTTTCTTGCCGTTCGCGTCTTAACCCGCTGGACCAGACGGACAGTGGCCCGAGGGACGAAATTAGCGACCATATTCTGCGTGGAAAGAAAAACGCATGAAAACTCGAAAACACGCGTTTTCCCAAACATAAGACTAATCTAGATCGATTGTTTACCTCTGAAAACCCCCATATACCAAATTTCAGCGAAATCGTTAGAGCCGTTTCCGAGATCAGAGAAATACATTTTTATACATATAAATAAATATACAAGAATTGCTCGTTTAAAGGTATAAGATCTGTGGGTCAGTCTAGTCCAATTCAAAAGAAGTTCCTTTACAGGGCCTAATTCCATGCATGTCATCGTAGGGTTAGTTATACCCGAGATCTTCCGGACATAAAATGTCAATTTTTACTTTTGAGTTGCAGCACGTTAAAAATAATGTCACTTTACCAATTCGGTCGCGTTATAACTTTTGTTATAATTCGATCTGCATTTTTTCCAAACCGTATCTAAACAGTGGTTTGGTTTTTACTTCACCCCTTTATCTCGTCTCGCTAATTCCGTGGCACATCTGGCATGCGTTGCGCCGCAGCGCCACCAGTAACGAACTTAAGCGAAGTTAATGACTTCCAACTCCACTAACTTGCCTTGCTTCGCCTTCGCTGGATGCCGAGGAATTGCTGTGTAACTAGCATTAACTTTGCCCGCCATCGGAAGTCACGGTAGAAAATCGCTCTTTTAGACTTGCTATATTTTATATGGAGCGGAGTTTTTGAACTATAGTATAGAAATTATAGCTGTGTAATTTTTACTACCCAGTCAGTAACATTTTAGAGAGAGTACTAGAAAAATCGAAAATTAAATACCTACCTTATAAATTTAATAATTATAAAAACGGTTGAAAGTCACGTAAAAATTGTCAGGAACGGCCCGACATGTTTCGAACTCATATTATATGGAGCTCTTCATCAGGGGCAGCTAACCGTGCTGCTACGCGACTTGCGGCCCACTGCACTGGTTATGGTTAAACCGTTTTTATAATGATTAAATATGTCTCAAGATAATTTTAATAATATTACTTAATGTACTCATCTTACCTACAACAAGGAAGTAACTGTCAATGGCACGGTACGATTAACAATGTAAGTAGTCATAACCCGAATCAGAAACTCATCTCAATCATAAACTTAAACCTAACCATTTCCCTTCTAAAATTTCATTTCGCGAACTCCACGTGTTCTCACAATGCAAATACTCTACATTGATCACCTCACAAAAGAAACTAATCTCAATTTTTTCGCAACAAAAACCAATCATATCTGTCTCTTTAGCAACACGATACAATTCGCAGATTAAATAATCCCATGAACAACTTACGTTGAATTGAATTGTTATTTCAAAGCATACATAAATCATCCTTAATGTCGGAAGAATGATATATTTGCCGATAAAACGACACTCGTGAATACATTGGAGGTTCCACTTGACATTTCAGAGAATTTATAACTTGGAAAAGACTGAGACACGTGTTATAGTTTCCAGTACAGTGAAAGTGTAACTTTATGGGGTGTGGCTTCGTGCCGGGCTTGCTGAGGTTACACGTTATTTAGGAGCCAATATCTAGGAAACTGGGGTTTTAAAATCGGTTTCCGTCTGTCCTTGTATTTATCGTCTGCTGTATTTTACGAAAGATAAAATTTACCGGTTGGAAAACTTATTTTTTTTGATCAGTTAGTATTTGTGTATTTTCACTAGTGCCGTACTTGTTATAACATGATTTAATTTTAATACAGTAAGCGATGTTTATTTAGCGACGACGGTGGTTTTCTTATTTCATTAATGTTTCAAAATTACTTTCACTTTCATTATTTAAAATGATATTGTTTCGAATCACCCAAAAATTCCATTTTTTTAAGACAGTTTAGGTAATGCATATGTATGTGGTATTACCAAAAGCTCTATCACGCGAAACGATCATATTTGCCGTGGATTGTATGTTACACAAAATAATTAGGTTAGGGCTATAAAATATAAAAAACTAAATATTTCATTGTGCTTTCGGACAAATTAAGCTTCAGAGTTTTGTAGTGTGCCTACCCCTTATGTAATCAGATTTTACGCTTCATTCAATATAGACATTAATATTTTTAATCAACCGTATCTTTATCTCAATCACAAGAACAAAAGACAAGAAACTCTTTCATCCCGCCCTTCAAATGTTACGTTAGATATCATTCAGCGTTTCAATGGACCAAAGAACTATTGTCTATTCGAGCGGAGTGCTAAAAATCCCGTCGAAAACAGTTGAAAGCCAAACCTAGGTCATTGTACGTCGGTTGACGTTTGAAGACAATACATCCATTCATTATTCAGCGATGTACGTATACGCTATCACTTTTCACGTACTTAGGCGTAAAGTTTTCACTTTGAAGCGAAGTTGGCGCAAGACCGGTATTTCCTCCCTAATTAACGAGGTGTAGGAGTGCCGAGAAGACTGCATTGTTGTGTGCAACGCTACCGTGCTACGGTAAAAAGACCGTATCTTGGTGAAGATAGCTTACTAAGCTACGCCTTTTTAGCACGGCAGAATGTGCATCCCCGTTGGAAATGAACTCAGTCTTCCATAAACTCTGTGGGTATACTCGTAGGAATCAATTTTGTTGCGTTTACTGCTCATCCGGACTTAACTGGGTGAAGTATGAAATTATTTCTAAGAAATAATTATAGAAATTGCTGCAGTTCAAATAGAATGTTCAAAAGTTGTTAACTAGATACCTATAGCATTAGTTTACTGTGGAATTGTGTACAGACTCACACTACCAATAAACTATGCTATAGGTAAAGGATATTAAAACAATTGAATGCGCGCCTTACAGTTGGAGTTTGTGAATTAGAGAGCACTTAACACACAATAATAAATAGATATAATATAATTTTTGACGAAAATTCATTATTATCTAAAGGTTATAGGATACTTTTTACTAGATTGTGATAAAAAAATACGCGGACGAAGCTGCAGGCACCTTCTACTAACCATATGTCCATACATTCTATTTTTGTAGAATAATAACATGAGACTTTTTTTTTAGATTGTTGTTTAAAATTACTATGGCACTGGATACTATCAGTCGTTCGATTCGCCGACAATACGTGGATATCCAGCGTGATTCTAATGCACAATGGAAGTTCGCAATAATTATTTGTGGTTATCGGCTCATACGTAGCATTTCCCTAACACCGGTACAACATAATAGATAACACGAAAATCACGCTATAAATGTTTGCTTTTCAACATTTGCCTGCATTTACGGTCTATAATATAGATAGGTAATGGAAGGACATTTTTCTCTTGCTGCAATGAAAAGTTACAGGAAACTGTGTTCGCGTTTTTTTCCTTACTGTAGTCGGGATGAAATATGTTTTAGCTGTACAGCTATCCATATACACAAGTTTATACATGTTTAAAATCCGTCCGTGATGAGAGGACAAATAAAATGGTATGAACGATGCCGCTGTACAGTTTGCATCCCGCGCACCTACAAATTCTGCATCGCATTATTAAGATTTCTCCTGAATTAATTACCCTCCTCCATAAAAAAACTGATTTTCAATAGAATATTAGACTGTAACAGTCGAAAATTGTATTAAAAATCAGTTATAGGATATTTTATACTAAATTATTTAAATTTAAATTATACTATATTTCACATTTTAAACTGATGTAAATAAGTAAAGCGCATTTACTAAAGAAATAATTGTATTTAAATAATTAACAAGACAAACAATATATTCGAGTCACACACGGTTAGCGGTCGCGATGCGAGAGAGCGAGAGAAGGCGACGGGGAGAGAGGGACGGAGCGTAACGTTCCTTCCGCTATAGTGGCGCCATAGTTTGCATTCGTTCCAATTCCAACATAAACACAGGTTACACTGTTTAACAGTTATAGGAAAAGTTATTCTCTTCGGCTTCCACAAATGTCACACATTAAAATAAAACGATTTAAACGTATTATATCGCGTATATTAATTATTTGCCTCACTGACGTTTCGCTAACTTTGTTAAAGCTACATTTGTGTAAACTACCCATTTTATAAATATGAACTAAAAATAAAGGTTTACTTAAATATAGGAAAAGTTTACAAGTAGGCACTTTATAACTTGTTATTGTTGTTTAACATATAATGTGGCCTTAAAAGCATGCCAGTTCTTTGTTTTACCAGTTTTACCTGGAAATGGATAGACATCGAGCACAAAGCGAATGCTCGATAGATTTATGATAATAATTTGGAGTTACCAGCCATTTGCTCAAAGGTTAACTGGAAGAAATCCCTTACAGGGATAAGTTCGCCCTTGTACACATGTATTGTTTTTGAGTTTTTGTCAATATTGTTTTATGTGCAATAAAGTGTTTACATACATACATACATACATACATACCAGCCTGTAGGTACGTCGCATTGTTGACGTCGATAATAAGTATAACATAGATTTAGGCACGCCATTAATGTTTTCCTTTCAATACATTCTACGTACATTTTCCGGCTCTATTAATATATATTGTTTCTCTGGCCCCATTAAAACGGCCTCGGGACGTTGTTTTAGTTCTTTAACTGTTGAACTATATGGTAAGTCTGCCATATAATTATTTCCCATTTTTCCCAGTTTTGATTTGTTTTAGCAATGTTATTGTAGTTATATTATTCAAATTTGTTTTCAATGAGTAAACCCGTTTCTTTTGTTGTACCATTTCTATTAGCTATTTGGTAATAAATAGTATAAACTACTGTATAAACTACCGCGAACTAAGGGGTTGTTGGATGAGTTTGGGGTAGGTGGCTAAAACGAGTCCTGTAATCCCTGTTCATGACGACGGTTTTATAGTTTTTTTTAAACAATTCTCCATACCTAATTTTACCTCATCTCTCCATTTAGCCTCATAAAATTTTGTAAGCAGGTTCACTAAATATTATGGAATTAGTCTGTCGGGTCTGTATTACGAAAATTTTATTTCCAAAATGGCGGAGCTGTCGAAAACGTAGAAAGTAATATTTCAGACATTTCGAAATAGTATCGCGAGATCTATGACAGTTTAGAGGGCCACTAGTTTTAGTTCTCTAATTGTTGAACAATGGTACGTAGTTATTTCTATTGTTTGTTTTAGAGTATGTTTTCAGAGTCTCAATTGCTTAAAATAGAAAATAATATTCGGTCAATATCTAAAAGTAGCCAAACTTTTAGATATTGACCGAATATTATTTTCTATTTTAAGCATAACATTAAGTGTTATTATTATTAGGTATGGCGATACCATTGTCATAAATCAAAATTTAGACTGCAATATAGTAGATTGCGTAGAATTGTATATTCATAATATTTAACCTCTGTATCAAAAAAAATGTTTTTGTCAACTTTACTACATACTACATAATTTTGACCAGTTAAACCAGTCAAATTTAAACCCTCTCTATAGGTGTAATTACACGCTGTTTAATTATAATTAAAACCATCAAAATAACACTTAATAAAGCAAAACAGAAAATAAATTACGATGATAAAACGGACTAAAGAGAAGCCTGAGGTATGTTGTTTTCAGCGCTAAACGTTTTAGCTGTAATATATTCGCGTGTAAAAATATTGTTGCTGCAAAGCAATATTGGGCAGATAATTTAAAAGCAACAAACTGCGATGTGGAGCGAGTCGGTTCAATATGGAACTTAATAGCGTGAGCAAATATGATATTATTACGTCTATTTTGGTAGTCCCTACTTAATAATAAAAAAAATGCCTTTACACCGATAAACTTATTTCAGAATAAATTATATATTATTTATTTCGTTACAAAAATTATATCTGCTTCATAAACGAACATCGGAATTTTAGGAGGGGTTGGTATATCGACAGCTCACTGTTAGATGCCTTTAGCCTAACTTTACTAACAATACATTTTCCGGGAATCATATCTGAAATGTACAAAATTAAGTTTTAACAACTAAATGGTATTATTCTCAACAACTAACTAAATATGTTTTAACTAAATATCAAAGTGCCATATTTCAAACTATTCATGAATTTCATTGAATACAAATGCTGTCGAGAGTTTCACAAAGGCTACCGCATACAGAGCCACTATTTTAATAAAGCGAGGTATTTACTATTCACTTCCTGAAAATGCTACATGTGACATTTTCCAAGAATCCTCACAATATCGAATACATTTGTTAAAACCATGCATTATTATTCTCCGCATAATTGTTGCAAATTATCATAAAATTACACGCAATATTAACAGTTTTAGGGCACTTTCGTTTGTAATACAATATTAAAAAGTAAAAATAATATGTGTCTTTTCTTTAAGAAGTGAAAGGGATTTTGTAACTTATACTATTATACAATTCGAAAATTTTATTGAGAGAGGCTCAGTTTTCTATGGGTTGATGCCATAGTGCTGTATCGCTTTCCTGAAATAATGGTTGCGTTTATCACGTGATAAATAAGTGCCAAAGCATCTGTCACTCACACTCGCATTTTGTCGAAACATGACGGGTGACTTATATCGCGTGATAAACGTAACCACCATCATATACCCGCTGATTTTCAATACAGTTTTATAATAGTATAGATAATCACAGTCCTACTCGTATTATAATTTAAATAAGTGAAGCAGCAAAGGAATATGGGCTTTGTGAAAATAAAGACTTAAGCCTCTTGATCGCAACTCAACTTATTTGAAAGCCACATCGGCTAGCTAACCAACAAAAAAGATGGGCAACTCGACCGTGATACAATTCCTAACATCAGTCAAGTCACAAACAAGATTACATTGTAATCAATCAGGAGTGGAGAAGACGAGATGTCGACGATAATTAATCACTTGTCGTACAGACAACGTCGCCGAACGATCTCGCGTTAAAAATGGACGCTAGTCTAAAGTGAGCAAAGGCAGGTAACTTTGATCGAACTTAGGCGATTTATCATTTATCGCTGGGCCCTTTTAATTTGAATAATTAGTTAACAGTACTCGTAAAAAATGACTATTGTGCTCAGGAGCCTTAATTTGGTGTTTGATACATCCGAGATATCGCTAGTATGTCGAAACTTCAAAGTTTTGCGTTATTCAACCGTTACGGAAATGGAATATCATTGTCGTTCTTTATAATGATGAATATATTGACAAGCGTAAAATTTCATATTGTAACAAATATCATATCTATTACGTATTACGCGCTTAGGCATTTTTTCTCTTATCCACTTTTGTAATATTTTGGAACAGATAGTTTGTAACCTCTCCATTAATTTATTTAGAATAATTATAAAATCCTAGATAGATTATTGGAGCCCGAGCTGACATTGACACTTTCTCTCTCACCCTCGTTTATTCGCCAGCAGAATATTGCTCTAGTGTGGTACAGAAGCGCACACACATCAAGTCGACGTCCAACTTTATCGTGCCATGTGAACAATCTCAGGTAGTTTGGAGCCAACTTCTACCAGATGGCACTGTGTTCATTCATATATCGCTCCATCAGGTCTCAGGAGGCTTACTTACAGTCTTGCAAACCTATATGGTCCGACTGCCGACAACAGGACAAAGAAACATTCAATATTCTCCAGGAGTGGAAAAGGCAGTGGCACGAAGAAGGTGGCGCCCCAGATACAGACCCTACCAAAATGCCAACTGGCTTAAAGGAGCATCGCAACGTCTGGGTTAATCTCAACCGCATCCGTGCAGATGTGGGGCCATGAATAGATAAAATAAATAAATAAATATCGGAAAACCTCACACAAATCGATCTACTCTCAAATAAAGCTCAAAAAGGCTTGTGTTATGGGTACTAGACGACGATATACGTAATCTTCTACAAAATAACTATAATCTTAACAAAATAACCAAGTTCACAATTCTTTCAGGAAACAAATGTGTTGCAAATTTTTATTGTCATAACAGTTTGTAAATTAGCTAATGAACGACAGTGAAATTATTAACGCTATCCAATTTAAAACCCCGTCCCTTCAGCTATCTGATTTAAAAGTCATATCGATCGGCGCGTTGTAGAACGCATTCAGTTCATAAATATTCATGAAAATATCCGCATCCACGTCTGTGCAGACGTCACAAAAAACTTGCATCGGTTACAAACCCGAATCGCATTTTCCATACGCGCCCGCCAATGAATTGAAATAGGTACATTTTTACGAAAAATTCTAAAAGAAAAACAAAAAATGTCTTTGAACGCACCGCAATGGTAAAGCGTTTAGAAATATTTGAAACGGACTTCATCGGAGCGGACGCGTTTGATTAAAAGTCCTCTATGTATTTGCCGGAATCCGGTTCGAAAACCACGAACGGCTTCATATTTTTCTATTTCAAAATTATTCTAGTTACTTCGCAAAATATCAAAGGAATTTCTACTAAACCCGTAAATTACATTCTGAATATTTTCATCTTTATGCCCAACGGGCAGTCGCTAATATTGCAACAAAATCGTGGCACACGATATCCCGCAAGACGTCTACTTCATGCATTTTCAATTTTCCGGGGGTAGTTTCGCGTAGAACTTCTGATTCCGGAGCCCGTACCAACATTTCACAACCATACGAGATGACACTTGAAGATGAATGTGCAGATATGACTGAATTATTAAGAAACATGGAGGGAATACCGTAATCGCAGAAATGGAATTCATGAGACGGATGGCTAAATTGGAATGGGGGGTTGGTACGTTGAATCCATTAAACCGATACATTTTACATAAGTACTTACAAGAATTTTGGGATGGCATTGTAAAACCACGTAATACATTAGAAGTTATCAGTAAGTAGGTATTCTGTTTCAATATTTGAGAGGCGTGTGGTAAAGTGCCAGAGGTCAAGACCTCAAGATTCACTTCTGGTTGGTGTCCAAGCTAATTAATTACGAGTAGGATTCACATAAATGACGCTTTCATGTTGTACATGTTAGTAAATGTAGGGTTAAGTGCACTGAATTGAGTAAGGTATATCTAAGTTTCCGCCTCGTTGTACTAATACCAATATAATTATTTTTCGTTCTAACGATGGTAAAAAAGGCAATACACAGAAATATGCTACATTTTGGGAGTCCCTAAAAGTTACCACAATAGCTCCTTTGCGTAACTTCGCAGCGAATTTACCGTGAAAACTTAAACTCATATTAGGGGTACAAGGATTTCGTGACCACTCACTACTTTCTACATCTACGTGTACCTATAGTAAGAAAAGAAAAAGATAAAGCTTTTCCAGGAAATGGGCCATTCGCCGCCCTTTTTCAGAGCTATCGGGTATTAGCAATTTGCTTTGTGTAAGGCACTGTCTCTCAAAGTGGAATTGTATCGGTCGAGAATAAGGAAAAAGGGGGACTTTGATAATTAACCCTAAAGGAGCGTAGCGGAAATGGGAATTTTACGAGAAAATTTGAAGTGCAACGTGTTAAAAGATTCAGATCATATAATTGTTTTGAATACTTTGCAAAATCACTTATTACTTATAAAATTCTTTAATTAAAACTTATTATAACGGGTCTATTCCTTTACGAATGTAGCTGCGTATAGGAAACGTCATACAATTCAACTATTTAACTATAACATTTTACTATAGACCCGTTATAATAAGTTTTAATTAAGACTGTGTCAATCGCGGGAGTATAAAGTATTGTCCCACTAATCTCACTAATATTTAAAAAGTGAGTGTGTGTATAATATTTCACGCCGAAAGGGCTGGACTGTGTGAAATTTTAAACAGAGATAGATTATAATCCTCACCTCATAGGTTAGTTGTTATAATCGAAATCAGTTTTTTCTACAATTTACGTTTCTAATAATTATTATATTAATCCTCTACCCAAAGGTTGTCTGGAAGAGATCGCTCTTTAGCGATAAGACCGCCTATTGTCTACCATTTATAAATTAAGGTTTCGATTGTAATATTTTTCTTGTTGGTGTGCAATAAAGAATTGCTGTATTGTGTTGTATATTGCAAAAGTATTAACTGTAGGTACCTACTCCTTCAAAACCAAATTCCAATTTAATTTGACAAATCTGAAAACAGTTGAAAGTCGGTCGCGCACTAAGCCCCTAAAACATTTGGCCGAATCAAATAAAAAGTGACACTTTATACTCAAAACTATTCCCAACCCCGTTAAACTTTTAAGACGTTGCGTCCAAAACTTCAAACTTAAGCTAGTTCCCATTATCGCCTTAAAGAAATTTCTAGGCAAAGTGAGCATTAGGCGTGTGAAGAAAGTTTCGTGCTGTCCGACCCGCATCACGGGGATTCTCCTTTGGCCCTGTCTTATCTTGTCGGCTTCACGAAATGAAGCTACGACTGATTTCCGCAGATATCTAATAGTGGATATGAGAAAAGATTGAGGATGGGATTTCCCGGTTGTGTTCTTGTTTTTCCTGATTTCTGTTAACTTTCACGATAATAAGTTGGTGAAGTTTCGCTTCCTTTTCTAAACTCGACTAAAAAGAATTTCGCTACACCCACATTGTTGTACTACTACATAATTATGACAAGTTCAGATACTATAGGTTTACTATGCAGCGGCGGCGGCTGTAGCAAAATCAGTGACGTTATTTTATAATCATCTTCATCTATATATATAAAAGAAGAAGTCCTTAATGACTCATCAACGCACAGCCGAAACTACTAATGTAAGAGAGTTGATTTTTGCACAGTAGGTTACTTTTATAACGTGGGCTAGAGATAAGAAGCGATTTTGAAAAATTCAATCCCTAAGGGTGTTAAAAAGGGGTGCAAAGTTTGTATGGAATACAAGTTTTTTTTAAAGCTAGGAATTTGAAACTTTGTTAGAAGATATTAAAATAAAATGAAAGAAAACTAATTTCAGCGTTTTTGAAAATTCATCCCCTAAGGTGTTAAAAAAGGGTTGAAAGTTTGTATGGAGATAAAGTGTTTTTTTTGAGCGCGGGACTTGAATCTTTGTGTAAAGGCATACTATTAGAATACAAGAGAAGTTATTTCAGCGTTTTCAAAAATTCGTCCGCTAAAAGGGTTAAAAAGGGGTTGAAAGTGTGAATCCATTACAAATTCCTTGAAACTTCTTATTAAGGCATATACAATAATAACAAAATAACATTAATTTAACGTCATGAAAGATTCAACCTCTAAAGGGGTTAAAAGGGGGATGAAAGTTCGTCTTGGGGTTCTAATTTAATTTTGAGCTAGGAACTTTAAACTTCGTAAAAAGTTATGCAAATAAAATGGAACAAAAGTGATTTCAGCGTTTTTGAAAATTCATCCTCTTAGGTGGTAAAAAGGGGGTTGAAAGTTTGTATGGAGATCAAACCTTTTCTTGAGCGTGGGACTTTAAAGTTTGTATAAAGGCATATAATTAAAATACAAGGAAAGTAATTTCAGCGTTTTCAATAATTCGTCCCCTAAAATGGTTAAAAAGGGTTGAAAGTTTGATTCCATTACAAATTCTTTGACTGACTTGAAACGGAAACTCTCTTAAATGGAATGGACGAATGTGGCATAAGGCAGCCTCTGAACGGTTGGTTCCGTGACTACCTGATGTCTCGAACTTATCGTGTAAAGGTAGGCGAGGTGCTCAGCGATGAGGCGGCAGTCGATTGTGGGGTTCCGCAGGGGTCGGGGTATGGTCCAGTGTGCTATCTGATGCACGTTAACAGTATAGGTCGAGTCATACGTCACAGCACACCTTACATGTTCGCTGACGACTTGTGCACTGTGAGTGCCGGGACCAACCTCGTTGAAATGACTCGCTCTATACAACTTGATATAGATGCCATTGTGCAATGGTCCCATGACAACGGTATTATGTTAAACGCGGAGAAAACCAACCTACTTGTAATACACTCGCTATATATGAAAATACCAGATATGACTTTCCACCTAGTTGCCCATTGTTATCACTGCCTGCATAGTAATCTAGTCAATTGCCAATGTAATCCAATAGATAAAGTAGACTGTGTAACATATTTAGGAGTAAAAATAGATACTTGTTTTTCCTGGTCTCAACATATAGATTACATCTGTGATAAATTAAGAGTGTTGTTAGGTAAATTTTACCATCTCAGTTATAGAGTTCCTATTGGCACATTAAAATGTTTATACTTTACGTTAGTAGATTCGGTACTAGGGTATGCTCTTGACTGTTATGGTCTCACATTTAAAACTTACTTAGATAAATTAGAATCTACAATTACGATTTTTAAAATTTCTCGTCCCACAAAAGATTAAAAACAACTGTAAAAATGATTACCGAAAATTGTACAAAATTTGTAAAATACTTCCCGTCACCTTAAAGCACAAATACCTCCTGGCTACTAACAACTATGACAGTCGTGAGCTAAACCTATGCAGAACTACCCACGAACATGGCACGAGGTCGGTGTCCACGGGTAAGTTTGATGTGCCTAGAGTTAACAACTATTACGGGGACAGGACACTAAAAAAACGCCTGCCATACATTTTTAACAGCTTACCCGAGGACATCCGTCTCGAACAAAATAAACGGATATTTAAAAGAAAATTGAAAAAGCATTTACTAGATACACTACCGTAATCTTTAAAAAAATGATGCTGATTTTTATAAATTGTACTTTTAGTTAGTTAGGTATTGAAAAGTCTTCCTGTAGACAAACTGTCATAACAGTTTCGCAGGGCTTTAGATTATATGTAATCTTTGTTGTAAAATTAATAAAGAAATAAATAATAATAATAACAAAATAACATTAATTTAACGTCATTATAAATTCAACCTTTAAGAGGGTTAAAAGGGGGATGAAAGTTTGTCTCGGGGTTCAATTTTAATTTTAAGCTAGGAACTTGAAACTTTGTAAATAGGTATTAAAATAAAATAAAAGAAAACTGATTTAAGTGTTTTGAAAATTCATCCCTGAAACTGGTAAATAAGGGGTTGAAACTTTGAATGGAGATCAAACCTTTTTCTGAGCGCGGGACTTTAAACTTTGTATTAGTGTATATAATTAGAATACAAGAAAAGAAATTTCAGCGTTTTTGAAAATTCAGCCCTGAAGGTGGTGAAAAGGGGTTGAAAGTTTGTATGAAGATTAAAAATTGTTTTGAGTGTGGGACTTGAAACTTTAAATAGAGGCGTATTTTTAGAATACAAAAAAGTGATTCAGCGTTTTTGAAAATATATGTAGCCCTGAAGATGGTGAAAAATTGGGCAAGTGCGAGTCCGACTCGCGCATGAAGGGTTCCGTACCTATATATATATCTATAACAAGTTTGTTGTATGGGAGCCCCCCTTAAATATTTATTTTATTTTATTTTGAGTATTTGTTATTATAGCGGCAATAGAAATACATGATCTGTGAAAATTTCAACTGTCTAGCTATCACCGTTCTTGAGATGCAGCCTGGTGACAGACGGACGGACGGACGGACGGACAGCGAAGTCTCAGTAATAGGGTCCCGTTTTTACCCTTTGGGTACGGAACCCTAAAAAGGGGTTGAATGTTTGGAATGGAATGGAGATCAAACCTTTCTTGAGCGCCGGACTTGAAACTTTGTATAAAGGCATATAATTAGAAATCAAAAAAAGTAATTTCAGCGTTTTTGAAAATTCAACCCCTGAGGCGGTAAAAAGGAGGTTGATAGTTTGTATTGAGATCAAACATTTTTTTGAGCGCAGGACTTGAAACTTTGTATACAAGAAAAGTGAATTCGTTTTTGAAAATTCAGCCCAGAAGGTGGTGAAAAAGGGGTTGAAAATTTGTTTGAAGATCAAATATTTATTTTGAGTGCGGGACTTGAAACCTGAGTTCATAATGATTCCGCGTAATTAGAGCAATTTAGCCGAAAAAAAAACTAAAAAGAGGCCAAGAGCGTGTCGAATTCGCGTACGAAGTTCGGTACCATTACGTATAAAATAGCAAAAAAACACGTTTATTGTATGGGAGCAGCACTTCAATATTTATTATTATTTATTTTTAGTTGAATTACAGTAACCAACATCAAAATCATCAACTTGCAAAAAAAGAAAAGCAATTTCAACATTGTTTAGATCTGAAAATAATATAATAAAGATGTAAACTGTTCAAGATAAGATTCCACGCGGACGAAGTCGCGGGCAACAGCTAGTCTAATCTATATATATAAAAGAAGAAGTCCTGACTGACTCATCAACGCACAGCCGAAACTACTAATGTTAGAGAGTTGATTTTTTCACAGTAGGTTACTTTTATAACGTGGGCTAGAGATAAGAAGCAATTTTGAAAAATTCAATCCCTAAGGGTGTTAAAAAGGGGTGCAAAGTTTGTATGGGATACAAGTTTTTTTTAAAGCTAGGAACTTGAAACTTTGTTAGAAGATATTAAAATAAAATAAAAGTAAACTCATTTCAGCGTTTTTGAAAATTAATCCCCTAAGGTGTTAAAAAAGGGGTTGAAAGTTTGTATGGAGATCAAGTATTTTTTTGAGCGCGGGACTTGAATCTTTGTGTAAAAGCATACTATTAGAATACAAGAAAAGTCATTTCAGCGTTTTCAAAAATTCGACCCCTAAAAGGGTAAAAAAGGGGTTTAAAGTTTGTATGGAGATCAAGTATTTTTTTGAGCGCGGGACTTGAATCTTTGTGTAAAGGCATACTATTAGAATACAAGAAAAGTTATTTCAGCGTTTTCAAAAATTCGTCCGTTAAAAGGGTTAAAAAGGGGTTGAAAGTGTGAATCCATTACAAATTCCTTGAAACTTCTTATTAAGGCATATACAATAATAACAAAATAACATTAATTTAACGTCATCAAAGATTCACCCTCTAAGGGGGTTAAAAGGGGGATGAAATTTCGTCTTGGGGTTCAAATTTAATTTTAAGGTAGGAACTTTAAACTTCGTAAAAAGTTATGCAAATAAAATGGAACAAAAGTGATTTCAGCGTTTTTGAAAATTCATTCTCTTAGGTGGTAAAAAGGGGGTTGAAAGTTTGTATTGAGATCAAACCTTTTCTTGAGCGTGGGACTTTAAACTTTGTATAAAGGCATATAATTAAAATACAAGGAAAGTTATTTCAGCGTTTTCAATAATTCGTCCCCTAAAATGGTTAAAAAGGGTTGAAAGTTTGATTCCATTACAAATTCTTTGACTAAGGCATATATAATAATAACAAAATAACATTAATTTAACGTCATTATTAATTCAACCTCTAAGAGGGTTAAAAGGGGGATGAAAGTTTGTCTCGGGGTTCAATTTTAATTTTAAGCTAGGAACTTGAAACATTGTAAATAGGTATTAAAATGAAATAAAAGAAAACTGATTTAAGTGTTTTTGAATATTCATCCCTGAAACTGGTAAATAAGGGGTTATAACTTTGAATGGAGATCAAACCTTTTTCTGAGCGCGGGTCTTTAAACTTTGTATTAGTGCATATAATTAGAATACAAGAAAATAAATTTCAGCGTTTTTGAAAATTCAGCCCTGAAGGTGGTGAAAAGGGGTTGAAAGTTTGTATGAAGATTAAAAAATTTTTTGAGTGTGGGACTTGAAACTTTAAATAGAGGCGTATTATTAGAATACAAAAAAGTGATTCAGCGTTTTTGAAAATATATGTATTATGTAGCCCTGAAGATGGTGAAAAATTGGGCAAGTGCAAGCCCGACTCGCGCATGAAGGGTTCCGTACCTATATATATATATAATCTATAACAAGTTTGTTGTATGGGAGCCCCCCTTAAATATTTATTTTATTTTATTTTTAGTATTTGTTGTTATATAGGCAATAGAAATACATCATCTGTGAAAATTTCAACTGTCTAGCTATCACCGTTCTTGAGATACAGCCTGGTGACAGACGGACGGACAGCGAAGTCTCAGTAATAGGGTCCCGTTTTTACCCTTTGGGTACGGAACCCTAAAAAGGGGTTGAATGTTTGGAATGGAATGGAGATCAAATCTTTTTTTGAGCGCAGGACTTGAAACTTTGTATAAAGGCATATAATTAGTAATCAAAAAAAGTTATTTCAGCGTTTTTGAAAATTCAACCCCTGAGGCGGTAAAAAGGAGGTTGATAGTTTGTATTGAGATCAAACATTTTTTTGAGCGCAGGACTTGAAACTTTGTATAAGGGCATATTATCAGAATACAAGAAAAGTGAATTCGTTTTTGAAAATTCAGCCCAGAAGGTGGTGAAAAAGGGGTTGAAAATTTGTTTGAAGATCAAATATTTATTTTGATTGCGGGACTTGAAACCCGAGTTCATAATGATTCCGCGTAATTAGAGCAATTTAGCCGAAAAAAACCTGAAAAGAGGCCAAGAGCGAGTCGAACTCGCGTACGAAGTTCGGTACCATTACGTTTAAAATGGCAAAAAAAAACACGTTTATTGTATGGGAGCAGCACTTCAATATTTATTATTATTTATTATTTGTTGAATTACAGTAACCAACATCAAAATCATCAACATGCAAAAAAATGAAAAGTAATTTCAACATTGTTTAGATCTGAAAATAATATAATAAAGATGTAAACTGTTCAAGATAAGATTCCACGCGGACGAAGTCGCGGGCAACAGCTAGTATATTATAAAAGAAGAAGTCCTAACTGACTCATCAACGCACAGCCGAAACTACTAATGTTAGAGAGTTGATTTTTGCACAGTAGGTTACTTTTATAACGTGAGCTAGAGATAAGAAGCGATTTTGAAAAAATCAATCCCTAAGGGTGTTAAAAAGGGGTGCAAAGTTTGTATGGGATACAAGTTTTTTTTAAAGCTAGGAACTTGAAACTTTGTTAGAAGATATTAAAATAAAATGAAAGAAAACTAATTTCAGCGTTTTTTAAAATTCATCCCCTAAGGTGGTAAAAAAGGGGTTGAAAGTTTGCATGGAGATCAAGTATTTTTTTGAGCGCGGGACTTGAATCTTTGTGTAAAAGCATACTATTAGAATACAAGAAAAGTCATTTCAGCGTTTTCAAAAATTCGCCCCCTAAAAGGGTAAAAAAGGGGTTTAAAGTTTGTATGGAGATCAAGTATTTTTTTGAGCGCGGGACTTGAATCTTTGTGTAAAGGCATACTATTAGAATACAAGAAAAGTTATTTCAGCGTTTTCAAAAATTCGTCCGCTAAAAGGGTTAAAAAGGGGTTGAAAGTGTGAATCCATTACAAATTCCTTGAAACTTCTTATTAAGGCATATACAATAATAACAAAATAACATTAATTTAACGTCATCAAAGATTCAACCTCTAAGGGGGTTAAAAGGGGGATGAAAGTTCGTCTTGGGGTTCAAATTTAATTTTAAGCTAGGAACTTTAAACTTCGTAAAAAGTTATGCAAATAAAATGGAACAAAAGTGATTTCAGCGTTTTTGAAAATTCATCCTCTTAGGTGGTAAAAAGGGGGTTGAAAGTTTGTATGGAGATCAAACCTTTTCTTGAGCGTGGGACTTTAAACTTTGTATAAAGGCATATAATTAAAATACAAGGAACGTAATTTCAGCGTTTTCAATAATTCGTCCCCTAAAATGGTTAAAATGGGTTGAAAGTTTGATTCCATTACAAATTCTTTGACAAGGCTACTATATAATACTTTATAATAATAACAAAATAACATTAATTTAACGTCATTATAAATTCAACCTCTAAGAGGGTTAAAAGGGGGATGAAAGTTTGTCTCGAGGTTCAATTTTAATTTTAAGCTAGGAACTTGCAACTTTTTAAATAGGTATTAAAATAAAATAATGATTCAGATTCAGATTCAGATTCATTTATTTCATGTGAAAATAACTGTATACATTTGCATTAAATATTCAAAAATATAAGTATTCACATCATGATCGTCAAAATAAAAATATAATAATAAAACTAACTATAACAATGTCAAGCACACGAAATGTTAACCATAATAATAATAATCAATATAATCTCCCAATAAGGATCGTCATCACAACTTTAAGTCATTAAACTAAAACAAAGCAAACTATCTATATACACAGAAAATAATAATCAGATGACATCTAATAATACAAAATAAAATCATCGTCGCAATACAAAATAAAATAAAATAGGTACTAAATCAAATGTCAATAACAAATATACAAATAATAATTAGAAGTTTTAGTTCCATGTACTCACTCACGGAGTACAGAGGGTTTTCCAACAAAATGTCTCTCAGTCGACGCCGAAATATTTCGTAAGATGGCTCATTTCGTAGGTTTTTAGGTAAATGCTCATAGTAAGTTGGGCCAATGACCCGTGGGTAAAAGAAAACTGATTTAAGTGTTTTTGAAAATTCATCCCTGAAACTGGTAAATAAGGGGTTGAAACTTTGAATGGAGATCAAATCTGAGCGCGGGACTTTAAACTTTGTATTAGTGCATATAATTAGAATACAAGAAAAGAAATTTCAGCATTTTTGAAAATTCAGCCCTGAAGGTGGTGAAAAGGGGTTGAAAGTTTGTATGAAGATTAAAAAAAATTTTGAGTGTGGGACTTGAAACTTCATCTGTGAAAATTTCAACTGTCTAGCTATCACCGTTCTTGAGATACAGCCTGGTGACAGACGAACGGACGGACAGACGGACAGCGAAGTCTCAGTAATAGGGTCCCGTTTTTACCCTTTGGGTACGGAACCCTAAAATGGGGTTGAATGTTTGGAATGGAATGGAGATCAAACCTTTTTTTGAGCGCCGGACTTGAAACTTTGTATAAAGGCATATAATTAGAAATCAAAAAAAAACAAATTTCAGCGTTCTTGAAAATTCAACCCCTGAGGCGGTAAAAAGGAGGTTGATAGTTTGTATTGAGATCAAACATTTTTTTGCGCGCAGGACTTGAAACTTTGTATAAGGGCATATTATCAGAATACAAGAAAAGTGAATTCGTTTTTGAAAATTCAGCCCAGTAGGTGGTGAAAATGGGGTTGAAAATTTGTTTGAAGATCAAATATTTATTTTGAGTGCGGGACTTGAAACCTGAGTTCATAATGATTCCGCGTAATTAGAGCAATTAAGCCGAAAAAAAATAATTAAAAAGAGGCCAAGAGCGAGTCGAACTCGCATACGAAGTTCGGTACCATTACGTATAAAATGGCAAAAAAAAACACGTTTATTGTATGGGAGCAGCACTTCAATATTTATTATTATTTATTTTTTGTTGAATTACAGTAACCAACTTGCAAAAGAAGAAAAGTAATTTCAACATTGTTTAGATCTGAAAATAATATAATAAAGATGTAAACTGTTCAAGATAAGATTCCACGCGGACGAAGTCGCGGGCAACAGCTAGTAACCTATATGATGATTGTGACGAGCTCGCTCGTGTCGCTGCCACATTAATTTGTTGAAATTTCTGGTATCTTTTATTTAAACTTTATTGCCCAAAACAAAAGTCAGTACACATGGCGAGCTTAATGCCAAATAGCGTTCTCTACAAATCAACTATAGAGCCAAACAGAAATACTTTGAGTGCTAACTAAATCAATTTAACATAAAATAATTACTTGAAAAACGCAAAGAATTAATAAGTAGGGTATAAACCGTTGATTCACAAAGCGTTCTACGCTTAAGCAATAGACATTTTGATTTATTTCGCCGGTGTAATCTGCCAGCAAAGTTTCTTGGTCGCTCCGAGAGTACAATCAATCTGTTACCGACTTTAGTATACGATTGTTCCGTTTTCGTTTGCTCCATTCAATTGTCTCTGTGGCCATTAATCCAATTTCTTTGTCACCGAGAAAACAATTTTGATAAAGGTTAAAAGGGATAACTGGGAGATATTTTTCTATAAAAAGTTGGTCTTATTTTGTCGAACGACTGGCTAGTATAATCTGTCCTATTATAAAATTCTATATTTGTTTTAACGATGGAGAGGGCAGGTCATGATTTTAGGAAAAATCTTAATAAAACGATACAGGAACGCCTTTTGTTCTGTATTGGCGCGCAGCGCCATGCCAGGCTGACTGTCTTTGTCGTTTCATCACGCCAAAACGGCTCGATGGGTTTTCACTAATTTTAGCACGGAGATAGCTGGACATAAATTAAAAAAATGGTGATAGGGCACTTTTTACTCAACTAAAGAAAAACGTTTTACCCAGATGAATTCGCGGGAATTATCAGTTTCACTTTCTGTCTCAGTTTTTTAATGAAGAGGGCGATCTTAACAGTGGGCCGTCTGTCGGTAAATTTTTCTTTGTCCTCTCATCACTCCGAAACGGCTGGGCAGATTTCAAGCAATGTTGGTATAGTACAGGGCATCCAAAGATTTAGTTGAGTACGCGAACGAATTAGGCACTTAAGTAGTTAAGGAAATTGGAAAATTAAGACTGGTAGTTATTAAATCTTTGATAGCTATAGGATACCTTTTACCCGACTATAGTCCGTATACGGTTAAAACGATGATAACAACTTTTACTCCCACGTGGACGAAATTGCGAGCATCTTTTGATATCGAAAATACTCGTATATATTTGCAGTTACACGGTCCAAAAAATCAAGGTAAGTCAATCAATCAATCAATCAATCATTTATTCATGAACAACAGAGTTGTGTATGAAATGCATATAAAAAGGTACAACATTAGGTTTAACACAGTTAAAATTTATTATCTAATCAATAAATTTCAAAATCTTATCAAATGATCAAAGTCAACACAATTGTAATAAAATAAGTTAAAAAATAACAGTCTCATTAAATATTAATAATAATCATCAAAACATAAAATAATATCATTAGTCTACATCATCATTCATAATATACTAAAGATCTAAAATTGAGTAATCTAAACTTGGAATAAATCAATTAAGTACCGTCAAAAACAATAATAGTCATGATTAAATGAGTGAATACTAATAAACAAATACAAAATTAGCTAATTAATAATAATTGTCAAAAATCACAAATTCAAATTATCAAAGATCATCAATGTAAACATAAATAGGGAATGTAAATGTACTTTAGGCTTGGTCGTAATATTCCTCAACTGAGTAGAAGCACTTTTCCAGCAAGAATGCTTTCAATTTATTTTTAAACATGAAGCTACTTGTTATCGACTTCAGCTCAGTTGGTAACTTATTGAATAATAAGTGCCCAGATATCGACATAAAATGCTGCTTTCCATTATTATACCCCAATCAACCGGCCTATTGTGGGCTAAACAATGTGTACCTGTAATAATTCTGCGTCGGGAACAATTATTAATCTCGATAATTCATGTTTCACCGAGACCCATTTGATCGAACATGTTCCCTAGACGGTTACATTTAATTATGATTATTAATAAATAATTCTAACCTAGGTATACATAATATATGTTATCTTGTTAAGATTATGCTGTGCGTCTTGAGAAGGTAAGTACCTATAACTGTTTAGAAGGTACTTGGTTTGGATCCTATTCATGGATCCCATTAATCTTAAAATATTTAGATTTTGGAAATTTTTATTTGGATCCTATCCTTGGATCCCATTAATCTTAAAATTTACATGTTAGAATATTATAGATTTTTACCGCTATTGTAAATTTGAAATTAATTAAAATATGCTTGACGAGTTGTTTAGGTTCATTCATAATGAAATTCCCATCCAAGCTGAGTTGATTGTATACCTGAGAACAAACCCAGCGATCGCTCATGAGAGAATAAAGAAGAGGGCCCGCTCTGAAGAGCAGTGTGTCCCCCTCTCTTATTTAGAAGAACTACACACACTCCATGAGGATTGGCTGGTGAACAGAACCCATACAGAGTGCCCCGCTCCAGTACTCGTCATAGACGCAGACTTGGACCTATCTCAAATAACAGAAGAATACAAGAGGACTGAGCACCAGATCCTAAGGAAGGCTGTGGATGTGGTCATGAGGTCTCCCAACAAGCTGAGCCCCAAGAAACCCATCACCAGCTCCCCCATCAAAATTGTTCCACAAATTAGACTGTAACATAGACTTAACCTTTCGCTAAGGTTGCTTTAAATATTATTTATTTAATGTGTGTTCTTGATTCTATCAAAGTTTTCACTTTGCTAAAATGGTAGTTTAATCTGTCGCTATTCTAGGCATTGGCTTTGTCTTCTTTGTATATTGAAATTTCAATATTGATATAAATTAACTAAGGATTATGTTTCATAAACTACTACACCTGAATATTAATCTTAGGGCATATTTGTCATTCTTCCGTAACTTGAGGTTTGACGGGATAGGAAGCATGCCTCCGGATTTGATTTCACTAAGGGTCAGGTACTTGTAGAGATCTTTTTTACCTTGACTACACCAGTGAGCAATCGGAGCACTTGGAGCAGCTAACAGAACTGCAAAACTCTGAAATGCTTTTTGAAAGTGCTGAATTAAGGATATATTGATAGAGCCCAGTTGAAATATGTTAATACTGAATATTTTGGTAAATCATAGTGTGCCTTGTTTGTTTCAAATTGTTTCAATGCTTGAAGCAAGTTTCATTAGTTTTGACTAGCAATATTGTTTGTTGTATAACGATTAAAGTTCTCTAGCTGTCTGTGTTTGGCGTCTTAGATTACCTGAATTATTTTGAACTGGGGTAGATGCAGGACTTTTAACCCTTGTTTATATTGTATTGAAATTGTGGCATGCCTAATGTTTCCTTCTGTATTTAGTATTATTTTGTCTAGATTGTAAGTTGTAATTTATAAAGTATATATAATGGGTGATTATTTGAGCGTTTTAACCGGCTCATTAATATGTCTGCAATATCGATGACCTCCGTATAAACTGAGGCACTAGTTTCGGTTGTAGAGATCGCGGATTTTTACAATTCATATCAAAATGATGTTAATAGTTTCTATGAATTGGCCAATACTGTGGACAAATTAATGAGAAAAATGATGTTAATAGTTTCTATGAATTGGCCAATACTGTGGACAAATTAATGAGACGGTTAAAACTGTAAATTAACCACCCCAATGACTATGTACATTACTGTACATATTGTACCATTGAATATGGGAATTTTGATTGAAGATTGCAATTGATTTGCAAGATAAAGGTGCATTTTATTATATATGTTAAAGACATATTATGCCTTTTAACATATTGAATTTAATATGTTTATGCAATATTTTATCTTGCTGAGAAAGCTATTTCAAAATTAATGTTCATAATATATATTCCTGTTGACTGAAGCAAATATTTGTATTTGCACAGGAATTCATTTTCGCCAAATATGCAAAATTGACTATATATAATGTAATATAATAAATAAATTACATTTTAATTACATATGACATACCTAATATGTCCTTTGGTATTCACTGTCTTGAAATTAATTAAAATATGACATACCTAATATGTCCTTTGGTATTCACTGTCTCGAAATAAATTAAAATAGAACATAATATTACGTTCTTTGGTATTCATCAACCAGCCACAGGACGTCCACTGCTGAACATAGGCCTCCCCCAGTGACTTCCAGATCGGCTGGTATTGGTATTCACTGTATCAAAATTACATAATAAGTCTCTCAGAGTTTGTAGAGAATGATTATAATTTTGTGAATCCCGCGTTATAACTTTCACTAGGCCCTATTTACCATTGTGTAATAATTAAAACACGTGTAATACAAACTCTGAGCGAGGAAATTAGATCGTTCCATTGAAGGAAACCTCAAAAGTGCTATGGTTTCATAGATTTACAGAGTTTAATTAAGTTCCTGGATGCTCACGCGAAGAATGCTTACAACTGGAATTACAAATCAAACAAAAGACCGCGTTCATTGTAGTTTCCTTAGTTAGTTAAGTTCTTGAGTTTGGAGCAAACTATTGTTTGACATTGGTAATTTTGATCAAAGGACGTATAATCTAATTTAATTTATGAAAATTGAGTTAGACCAAATTACTAATTGGTCATTTTAGTTTTTGATTTCTCATAATTTGTTTTGTGAAGAAATTAAGTCATCTTCACAAAATTTAGCCGTTAAGTCGAAGATCATTATAATGCAAACATATTGTAAGTATCAAAGGGTAATAATGATGACATTTTGCATCATTACTTGAGAAAAAAAAGAAAATAGCAATAAGGCATTTACTGCTGTGGGTAGCAGGGGATGAAAAATTTCAAGAATATCTACATGTTTTTAGCCCGTGACCAAAAAAGAGGGGTGTTATAAGTTTAACATATGTATGTCCGTCTGTGGCATCATAACTCCCAAACGGATGGACCAATTTAAGTGCATTTTTTTTAAATACTTGTCCGTCGAGATGGTTCTAAGCTATGTTTGGTGGAAATAGGAACAGTAGTTTCCAAGATATTTAGCTTTAATTGGAACAAGTGACAAGATCTCAGCCAATATTGCTAAGTAATATTGCTAAGCTAAGTATTTCAAATTTAGTAGTTATGTTCAGTTTTAGCATTGAGGGTCTCATGATGATCAGCTACTTGTGTCGGGGGTACTTAAATTTTTAATTTGGTGTTTTTCGTAGGAGCACAAGACTTGCATTAGCAAAAATAAAAACCCAGACGGAGTTGGCGGGACGACTTGTGGACGCATTTCTCATTCCGGTTGGAAGAGGCATCAAAACAGGGACCTATGGAAATCCAGGGAGAGGCCTTTGTGCAGCAGTTGCACACAATTACAGGCTAATAAAGAAACTAAGTGTTAATTTTTTCCAAACATCAACGCCAATCAAATGGCACTTATCTACGTTCATTAATGTAACTGATGTTCTCACAAAATGTGAGATTTCCTATGGTATCACAATGACAACCACTATAAGAAACCGTAATACGTATTGAAAAAACTGGGAGCTAAGACAGTCACCTGGGGCCACTATTGTACTAGACGTAGGCACTACGAGTACATTTTCCCATTCACCGACATCATACGAGAACGGGACCCTACACAAGAAGATGTTTTTCTTTCTCTACTCAAAACAAGGAGGTAAGTACATTGTGTTTTGTTACGGAGTTTTCAAAACATTGAGGGGAAATTCGTTTATGGAAGTTATACGAGTATGTGTTTGAATAAAGGACAGGGAAGAAAAATTATCGAGATTTTTTGTGTTGAATACAAAACCTTTGTACAGATATGAAGTAGATATGATTTCTATTAATAATTAAAGAATATGTCAATACCCTCAAACAATTAAACTCTTTATTTATCTTTACGTATTTCGCTGTTCCAAACGAAAGTAAACATTACTTCACTGTAGCATCACATTCTTGCCATTAGGTTGCGCTTATGTACTTTATAATGAACCTGTATTACTTAAAACCACGTAATAAAATGCTCGTTAAGTTTAAAAATATCTCCCTTAACATTCATAAAAGCCGCCTGAGAACTGTATTTTGATAATTTTTGTAGTTCGTCGAGAGGCATTGCGATATAAGCGACATCCACGAATGGGTGCCAAATTATTCGATCAAGGCGGAAGACGGAGCCGAGTGCCAGATGTGCGATGTTGCGCAGATTACCTCCTAGGGCGAGTATTGAGCGTCTTGTGTAAATAGTGACAGTGACGATAACATCTATGACTGAAAAAATATTCCACACACCTACTGCATCAACGAACGATTCTCCCTCGCATAAGCAGTATTCAAAGTGATCAGGGGCAAAATACTCATTAAATGTAACTAAGTACCAAAGTTCTCTTTGTAAAACAGGCGACTTGAATTTTAATTCGAGTTTCAAGTGAGATAGAATCTCCTTGCAGCCCAATTCTATTAGCAGGGCCCTTCGGCCCGTTAATCGTTTTGATACACCGGAGATTGATTCATAAACTTTACGTCTTCATTTTGTTTTTAAAGTGAAAAACCGCTTGTTATTTCATAATAGAAAATCGAACTTACCTGTAAGTGACTTTAGATACATGCAAGGAATTCCGTACAACAACTACAGGTAAAAAATAACAGGATAAAAAATACTTAAAAGTAATTTATAAATATATACAAGTATGATGGAGACTAACCTAACTTAAACTTATCTAACTTAAAAGAGCCCGCCCTGCATTATACCTGGCTCAAAGGTCCCCATAATACCAGCAGCGTTGCCCCGCTGAATGGCTATGGACACCTGCTGAACCAGATAGGAGCCAGAGCGGGGATCGCAGCCCCTGTCCCTTAGTCGTCGTCCAAGCTCCCTAAACAGATTGCGGGCTTCAAGACTCCATGGTCCTGCTGTCTCCACAGCGACTGGCACAAACTCGTATGCTGGCTCTAGAGCGGAGTACTTGGTGTGTTTTAATTTCGCAGCATTTTCCGCCGCGGAGCTGGGATGCAGCAAATGTGCTGACACATGTTGCATCCCATAGGAGGCAGCGTCCCCTGAAGGTATAAGGGTTAGGCCATCCGGTCTCTTACCGTCTGTGCGGCTTAAACCTGGTGGCTCCAAAATACAAGGCACATTAACTGAAACCATGGCGTGACGGATGATTTCATTAATTGAGTAGTGCCTTGGGAACCGACCGGCACACCGTTGACAGCTGAGGCCGTGATGGCCGTTTTCTTCTACCGTTACTCCACAGCGACAACGATGAGCTTCGCATACTTTTGCGCCTAACCTGAGCGCTGCGGCTATTCTTAAAGTATCGTTGTCTAACAGGGTGCCAAGTTGAGGCGACGGCAAGGCGTGCAACCATGCCCCTGACTCTGGTCGTACGATTGCCTTAAGGCGTGCCAAGTCAGCCTCCAGAGCACTTTCCACGAGGGAATCGTAAATGTGTTTGCTAAATATGTCATCCCACTGCCTTTGGATGATAGGGTTTTCGGGTAGCTCGCCGTCTGGGAAAACCATGGACCATTTTGTCAGAGCCTTCGTCATAAAAGAAACTGAAACGTTGCCACCGTCAGAGCATAATATACGAGTGACAAGATCTCCTGTTCCGTGTGACGACGCAAGATAAGCAACAATCCCGACATCCTGAACGCGACGAATGCCTAGCCTTCCAAATCATATGGGAAGTGTAGCCTGAACCCACTGTGACTGACTTAACCCCACATTTAATATAATCTCTAAAGTAAATTTTAGTTCTAGGGCAATTTCTTTTACTTCATCCATATATATAACCAGAGTGGAGTAGTTCTGAGGATATAGGTCATCCGGGGTGTAGCAAAACAATTTCGTAGTAAGGTTATTGAGACATGGGATGACATTTTAGTAAGGTGTTCACGAACTCCGACTAGAGCATCTTTTTTTAACTGCAGAGCAGCCTTGACTCCTTCAGGGAATATAGGAGCACCTAGTAACGAAAAAGTTTCTTTATTTATGGGCCTAATCCCCGGTAAAAGCTGTTTTAATTCTGTCAATGAAGAGTCTGAAATAGGACCGCAACTATAGAGCTCGCATTTGGTTGGGTTAACGTCTAAACCCACCTCTTTTAAAACAGGGATGAATTACAAAAATATAACAGAGGGCAGTGTAGAATTTATAATGATTGGCTTGCCATTTTGTGTCGAGGTCAACGTACATTAACTAATAGTAGCCGTCTTGTTAGTTATAAAAGTAAAGAATAAATTAAATGAGAGGCAATTAAGTAGCTATAAAAGATCTACTTAGATACAAACCCTTCGAGGAAACCGCTAGTATATTTTTTGTTATAGATTTTATGACGCTGAATCAAATTTTAGAAAATAACTTAGTAAAACAAATCGGATTTAGAATCAAAGTCAAAAACTCCGAAAGAAAAAGTGTGTTCTCACTCTGTAAGTAACACCTTAAATTTTGTGGCATACCTAGTGTGATTCTCCTCTCTAAACGGAGAACACAATGGCCCAATAAAAATTATGTATATTATCCACCCAGTTCTTCCGAACTGACTTGATTGGTGCAATCTCTGGCTACCTGACCACAGTACATAGACTCATACGGACACTTACATACATAACCATTGATCGGATTAGTGCGTGCAATTTCTCGGGAGTTCGTTACATAATATTAATATATAATTTATATAAAAGGTAGATACTCACATTATTAAACCTATTAAACGACGCGTTTGGCTCGGTTGGTAGACATCTGCCTACTGAGTCGGCGGTCCCGGGTTCGAATCCCGGCCGGGGCAAATATTTGTGCAAAATATTTGTTCTTGGGTCATGGATGTTATCTATAGATGTATTTATATATTATGTATATCGTCGTCTAGTACCCATAGTACAAGCTTTGCTTAGTTTGGGTCTAGGTCGATTTGTGTATGATTGTCCCTTAATATTTATTTATTTAAGTTAGTTGCACCGCCCACAACTTATCTGCTTTTCCCAATTGTTGACTGGTAACTAGAGCATGCCAAATGACCTTAAGTCTGCCTTTTGTACGGGCTGTTTTTCATTAGTGTCATATAGATTAAATAAATATATATTTTTTTGTCATATAACAATAAAAACCGGCCAAGTGCGAGTCGGACTCGCGCACCGAGGGTTCCGTACAAACACTTTCCATCCCTAAGTGGTTAAGTTAAGTTTGCACCTGGCATGTATAGCGCCCCATATAAATTAGGTGCAAAGTTAGGTATTAAATTATAAAAAAAAAACTACTAACTAGATCTCGTTCAAAACAATTTTCGTTGGTAGTTTTTATAGTAATGTACATCATATGTTTTTTTTAGATTTTTCATTTTCTTATTTTAGAAGTTAGAGGGGGGGGGACCAACTTTTTTCCACTTTGGAAGCGTCTGTCACGCAAACTATTCGGTTTAGAAAAAAAATGTTTTAGAAACCTCGATATCATTTTTGAAGACCTATCCATAGATACCCCACACGTATGTGTTTGATGAAAAAAAAAATTTTGAGTTTCAGTTCTAAGTATGGGGAGCCCCCAATATTTATTATTATTTTTTTATTTTTGCATCAAAATCTTATTGCGGTTCACAGAATACATCTACCTACCAAGTTTCAACAGTATAGCTCTTATAGTTTCGGAATAAAATGGCTGTGACATACGGACGGACAGACGGACAGACGGACAGACAGACAGACAGACATGACGAATCTATAAGGGTTCCGTTTTTTGCCATTTGGCTACGGAACCCTAATAAAAATCAGGTATCAGTAATATAGTTTGTCTATTCGTGTACTTCCTTCTCCTATTAGTACTATTCCTTTTCTGTATTTTTTGTAGGTAAATCTGGCATGTATATAGTCATCAACTCTAATAAAGATATACATTATCTTGCATTGTAAAAGTCTATAGTATTTTGCTCTAAAATGCACTGCGAAACGATGTAATGATAATGTTGCCAAAAAACCGGGTTTCCAGGAATCCCGGGGCATATCCATATTATAACATTTATGGTCAGATTCGCCCCAAATTTCACAACCTAATCCGAACACTGAGTATAACTCATCCCACCATCGCCAGCAAGATCTGCTTACCTCCGTCTGCATGTGAACGAATTGAATTAACTTCATGGTAATTTTGGTCGACACCTCATGATGCAGACATTGACCAGTCTCACTTCAACTTGACCGACTTCCGAACTACGGAAGTTCAAGTTTTGGAATGTTATACAGTAGTTCGGTATTAATCCTCTAATTCTACTCAAAATATGCTTCGCTCCGTGGCTCGCTGCGCTGCAAACCAAGACTTTGGATTTCAAAAGTTTTGACAAAGAACAATTCTGAACAGGAATTAAACTAAACCTAGTAATACTTACCTACTTAAATTAAACTTTCAAGATTTCTAATATACGTATACATACGTACGCTATACGTGAATTAAAAGTAAATGACAAATATTTATTTTAATATCGTTGTTTCACATGAATTTACAATATATCAAAGATTGACATGATTGGTTTTCGTCATGCGTCGCTACTTTTTTTAACCTTTTTTTGAAACGGAGGGCGTATTTCACAAATATCATTACTTACCTTAGTGAAATCCACTGTACTCGTATCAAAACCACCACCAGTAATAGAAATAATAAGGCAAAAATTACTCGGTCGTAATACTTCTGTTGAACAGCGTTAATATTTAAGGTTTCGACGCTCACACAATAGCAAAATGAGGCACTTATTTCGACGTTGTTATTTTTCACAAAACACTGATCAAGGATAAAAAATAAATGTAAAATTATGTTAAAAATGCTTGACTGTATTTACAGATAATTTTATCGGCGAATATTTTTCTTAAAGAAAAATCAAATACTTATACAAAGTATTCCGTAAAGCAGAATGACTTGTTTCAAAAGTGTTATTACGAAATATTTGAAATTATTTCCTCAAATCGTCCTCCCACATATTTCCTCGACTCAAAGTCAGCATTATTACTCAATTAATTAGCAAACAAGGTTCAAAGTTAAACATTTATGCTTCTTGTTTCGCTTAATCAGATTGTTTTATTTTCCATTCATCTCCTAACCGCATATTAATAAAGTTTGATTGGCGTCTTTAGCATTCCTGATTATGTATTAATGCCGTAGGACGATTTATAAATCGAATTTTCGCTCTAGTTCTAGGGATACTACGAAAGTATGGTGAAGAAAAGAGGCTGGTCAAAAGTAGTTTTGCCTAACTGATTCCGTAAAAAGTTTTTTCCCTAAAACGCCCGACCCCGCACCATTTCTAAAAGGTGTGCCCTTCGGGCATTTGTAGATACCTAACGAAACTAACTTATTGGGCATCATTACCCATGTTTGCGCAATACCCCAAACTTCGATTTATCAAATTTAAGTATGTACTTAGTATGTATTTATCGTCGTCTAGCGTCCATAACACAAGCCTACTAAAGCTTACTTACTGTGGGAATAGATCGATTTGTGTGAGTTTGTCATATATTTATTTATTATTTATAATATTTATTAACAAATCGTCCTACGACATACATAAAAACTTCACAAAGCATGAACGTAATAAGCGGAGACTTTTAAATTGCTTTCCGTAGCAACATTTCCTCTAGTTGAGAGGTGTGTTTATTTTAACATTCAAGCGAGCGATGCAAACTGCGGCTGTGTTCCGTTTGAATCTAGGAATCTCTCAGAAGTTACGTCGTGCTGTAAAGTCGCGGGTTCCTCTGTATTTCTAATACAAAACGTAGTAAGTCCACACTATCTTGGTACGAAGATACAACTTTTTTCTTCGGGGAGGTAATGCTGCATCGCGCCGGGTTTATCTCTGCGCCGTTATGCATACGCGATGAATTGTTTTGATGCTCGTATTCAAACTTAGAGACACGTTACTCAGCTGTATTAGGGGAAATAGCAGTGACTTATGAAGCCTGACGTTTAAATTTCACAAATGTTTTCGAGTTAAATGGGCTATTTAAAGAATTCAAGAGCTTAATGTTTCTTTTATTGTGTTCCGTATGAACATGGGTAATGTAAAATCTTTACCGTGGTCGCAATCCTTACGTATGTGTCGCGGATATTGATTTGTTTTTTAATAAGTACATAATTAAAATCAAAGGATATAAATGTAAAAAAGTAAGAAAGTAGGTATTTTTTTATAATACAAGTCAAAAGTAGTAACAGTAGGTAATTGGGGGTCATCCATCAATTACGTCACACGTTAAGGGGGAGGGGAGGTCATACCAAACGTGCCAGTACATGTTAAAGGTATAGCAAAAAAGCGTGACATAGGGGGGGGAGGGGTTCAAAAAGTCGACATTTTGTGTGACGTAATTTGTGGATGACCCCTTGTTTGGGAGACTATGAAGTCATTTTATGTCCTAATAGGCATGACGGTTATTTTTTGAGGGTATCAATCGGTTCTATTTTTTATTAGGAAATGTTTATATAGGATTTTATGACACTTAGCTGCTCTGAAAGTCAGAAATGACCGTCAAAATTCAACATTCCTACGGAGCGCTAAAACGCTCCATACAAATGGCCACGTAATCGTGACGTCATTATTGTATGTTATATAGGTACCAATATATGTATGGACATTAAGTAATTGCCGTGAAAAAGTGCGTTAAAATTCATGGTTGTTGCAATTATTGTTTTGTTAAACAGGATTCTGAAAACTATTTCAAAATTTATTTTTTTGGTTTCTTTTTCTTTGTTTCATGCCATATTGAGCTAATTTTATTCATATGACTACAGTGTGCTGTACCATTTAACATTCCCTATTTGTATATATATATATTTTTAATATATGTTTGGTAGACTATCGAACGTAATGATGTTACGCCGTTGTCAGCACTTAGAGGAAATGTTAGTCCGTTTACTCAAATTGTAGGTTAGTCCCAGTTAGAGCCTACACTTTGCGCGGGTTGAACACCTATTGAAAAATAGTATGACGTATTTTTCTCATACTTTTACCCGCAGGCGTGCACCCGCTCCATGCAACCAAGCAAGTTAGCGGAGGCCCTAAATTTGTTTCCTAATAAATAGGTTCAAATGAAATAAAATAAAAATAGGATACTACAAGCCTATTGTAACTATTGTAAGTGCAATTCTAAAAGGAACTTAGAACTATCCAATATGCGGATTTACCTTACGAATTTTAGTAAAACCGGCCAAGTGCGAGTCGGACTCGCGCACCGAGGGTTCCGTACAAACACTTTCCATCCCTAAGTGGTTAAGTTAAGTTTGCACCTGGTATGTATAGCGCCCCATATAAATTAGGTGCAAAGTTAGGTATTAAAATTAAAAAAAAAAACTACTTACTAGATCTCGTTCAAAACAATTTTCGTTGGTAGTTTTTATAGTAATGTACATCATATGTTTTTTTTTAGATTTTTCATTTTCTTATTTTAGCTTTGGAAGCGTCTGTCACGCAAACTATTCGGTTTAGAAAAAAAAAAATATAGAAACCTCGATATCATTTTTGAAGACCTATCCATAGATACACCATACGTATGAGTTTGATGAAAAAAAAATTTGAGTTTCAGTTCGAAGTATGGGGAGCCCCCAATATTTATTATTATTTTTTTATTTGTGCATCAAAATCTTAATGCGGTTCACAGAATACATCTACCTACCAAGTTTCAACAGTATATAGCTCTTATAGTTTCGGAAAAAAATGGCTGTGACATATGGACGGACAGACAGACGGACAGACGGACAGACGGACAGACGGACAGACGGACAGACGGACAGACGGACATGACGAATCTATAAGGGTTCCGTTTTTTGCCATTTGGCTACGGAACCCTAAAAAACGCCTTCGAAGTTAATATTCACAGATGTATAATTGAAGTAGGGGAGACCAGGTATGAAAGTAACACGGGATGAACGTAACAAGTGAGTTTTTGAACGAATTATGTTGGCTACAAGGACGGCTGTTTTACCGCCATACGCCATTTTGAACCCCCCCTTCCCTCAGTTGCACTCACGGCGCTGTGCCGCCAGGTTGTTGACGTATTGAGTCGGTGCCGAAAAATTACGCGAAAAGTAAGTTTTGATCGTTTTTTTCAACGGTGATTGTTTTAATTATGTGATGTTGTAGCTTGTGTGTTATGGGTGAGTTAAATAGCACAACTATTCGTCTTTATGTTTTGGCATCCGAAATGGTACATTTACAACGGTTTTTGTAAGGTATAAGCACGTGTTTGTCATATTCGGGAGAATTTATAGATCGGGATGAAAGTAACAACTTGTTACTTTCATCCCGATTATTATCGTAATAACTCAAAGCATATTTTATTGTATTTCTTATATTTCAGAGCTACACAGATTTATTTTTTCTATTCTTCTATTCCGTCAACAAGTCGTCAGATTGATGCAATGTCCTGTTCACCACCATCACGCGATCATGCAATTTCGACTGATAATTTACTGGCCGAACGGTGCGAGTTACGCTCACCATCGCCATTAGTAACACCACCATTGGTAGGTTCACCGTCTTTGCCAGCATCACCATTGTTGCCAAGAAGTCCTCCTGAATTAACTTTCCCACCAACAGCCTCAGCTTCAACGACTATTTCGGAAGTAGATGTCTCTGTACCATCAACATCATCTCATAATTTAAACTTCCCATCTACCTCTTCAGCTACTGTACAGGACGTTACAATGATATCGTTTAGTCCCTATCAAATTAAGCCCCTACCAAAAGCAGGACCAAGGAAGAATAATGGAAAGGGAAGAAAAGGGAGGAAAACAGCAATAATGACTGATACACCAAACAAGCTTGAAATTCAAGAACAAGAGGAAAGAAAGCTCAGAGCCAAAGAAGTTAAGAAACCCATTTTGCAGACTGCCAAAGAAATAAAAAAACCAAGGACACCAGTTGTTAAAAAAAATATGAAAAAAAGGGAAATAAAGCACCAAAGAAGAAAAAGGGTTCTAGATTAACAAAGAATACTGATAGCTCAGATAGCGAGGATTGCTTTTGTCTAGTCTGTATGGAATCATATGCAAACAGCAGGTCAAATGAAAAATGGGTGCAATGCCTCGAGTGTCACCAATGGGCTCATGAAGATTGCACTAATAATGAAAGAAGTTATATCTGTCATAACTGTTTGTCTGACTGAGATTGTTGATTAGTTTTGAAGATTATTTGTCATGTTTCAGAAGCATTTAATAATTAGTTTTGATTATTGTGACATTATTTTATATGTTTCAGAAGTGTTTAATAGATAGTTTTGATTATTGTGATATTATTGTAAGACCTAAAAGGCTGATTGATAAATAAGAATAATAATGTTGTTTTGTGATAAATAATAATGTTGATTATGAAAGATACATAGTATTTATTTGAATTGTTACAAGCATCCCCTGATACTGTTACAACCAGCCCTACCCCTAGGGATGGTTGTAACAGATTCCAAATTTTTTTTTTGCTCATTTTTCTCAAAATCTCATATATCAGTTGCATTTAAGGTGATCGTTAAAGATAGCTGAAAGACTAATCTATCATTTGTATTGATTAGAATCTTGATATTCTTAAAGATGTGTGAGATATTACGAAGAAATCGAAAATTGTTACGTCCATCCCTGGTCTCCCCTAACCAAAAATGCAACTGAAGTGATATTTCCGAGACACCGTTCACAAGTTTGAATAGAACTCAAGACAAATATAAAGACGTTAATTTGATCCCCTCTCGACAGTAACTCGCTCGAACCTTTTCGGACAGAAAAAAGTGGCGTAACTCAAACGTCCCACTTTCAGCTTCGCGCCAAAGGATAAGAACGTCCGACAATAATTCGTAAACCGATCGGTGAGCATTGCAATAAAGCGGCCAAGTCACATAGTCGCTGGGGCGGCCATTCGAAAACTAATAAATTTCACCGGGGCTCTGAATTTATTTGATAAACGACCAAGATAAGGATGCGGAGGAACCCAGTCTCAACACTTTGTAGCGGTCAGCACTAGGACTTTGAAATACGCTATCCTAAAGCGGTACTTTGAGCCATGCGAGCATACTGCATTTAGATATTCGAACTACGATACTATATTATGTAGTACGAATATTTTTTTGGGGGGCCGAATTTATTTATAACAAACCTATGCTACCTACTAATCAATGAATAACAGGATTTTTTGAATTACACACGTCTGTTTTTTTTTTCATAAACGGAATATGTACGTGCTAAATAAAATATTTTCTTGATTATGTAATTTCCGAACCTGATGATTGCACTCGCGTGTATGCACACTTGAACAGGGGTAGTGTTTCAACGGAATCATTGTGTGTTTTGTTGCATATTCGGTTTTTTTAGGGTTCCGTACCCAAAGGGTAAAAACGGGACCCTATTACTGAGACTTCGCTGTCCGTCCGTCTGTCTGTCACCAGGCTGTATCTCAAGAACGGTGATAGCTAGACAGTTGAAATTTTCACAGATGATGTATTTCTGTTGCCGTTATAGCAACAAATTGCTATTTCATGATAAAACAATAATGATTAAGGGGGGCTCCCATACAAAAAGAGGGCTTTCTGCATGATATTTAGTGAATGTTCA
This sequence comes from Apotomis capreana, assembly GCA_947623375.1. Classification (NCBI taxonomy): domain Eukaryota; kingdom Metazoa; phylum Arthropoda; class Insecta; order Lepidoptera; family Tortricidae; genus Apotomis; species Apotomis capreana. Next base: position 17,357,412 of record OX392507.1, on the reverse strand, counting down.
TTTTGTCATGAACCGTTTTAGGTAGATAGTTGGAATTTTCACAGAATGTATATTTTTGTTACCGCTTTAACAACAAAAAATAAAAATAAAAAATAAGTAAAAATTAAAGGAGGACCCCATACAAAGAACGTGTTTTTTGTTCAATATTGGTACGGAACCCTTCGTGCGCGAGACCGACTCACACTTTTACTTGAAAGTTTCTCAAGTACAAGTTAAGCTCGTTGTGGGTGGATCGCTTTAATGTGATGAAAACTAGCGGCGATATATGACGCCGCTTTCGAAAGAAATCAAGATGGATTTGTTACTGGTAGAATAATTTTGTATAAACCGTATGACGAACAAACGTCAAATCTCATACACAAAAAATTACTGCCATGAAAAACGCCTTTGTAACTTTATAAAATAATTCCTTGGCTTCCAAGTACTAATAGTGGGTTTTGTGCGCAGTGGACCTCGTGAGTGTGTTTCGAAATGGTTGAAATTTATATTTTTTTACGTTTTCAACCCCCATATCATACCCCGCCAAGGCAAAATTAAAAAAAAAATTAAATCGTTAAAAATCCTGACTTTTTACAAAACAACCTTTGGCTAAACTGAAACAGAGAACCTTCGCTCGCTTCGCTCGCTCGGCCAATAAAACCTTTGCAACTTCATAAAAATAATTCCATGGCTTCGCAACAATTCCAACTAATGTAACAATATGACAGTTAATGGCAAGGAAATGTGAAGGTGGGATGCAAATAACCTCTGGCGCTGAGACGTGACATGCTCGCGCTCGCCCTGAATACGAATATAACCGACCACCGGTGAACGACTCTAACAATATACGGGCCCCATACATCCTTAGTACCTTTGAGAGTTGGGCGGGTGAATATAACCCTGCACCGCGATAACTGACGGAGCTACAGTACCTGAGAAGTATAAAACTGTAAGTGCATTTTTATAATTTTAAAGGAACGTGTTGGTGATCTGTTGTCTGTTGGTTGACAATCGTAATAGACCGAAATAAATGGCTTTTATTTTTAAAATTTCAAAATTCACCAGATAACTGTTTTCTATTACTTGTGCGTAAAAAAAAAATGTAGTTGTTACGGAGCCGAGACGTGGAACCTGACAGTGAAACTAGCCCACCGACTACACGTCACACAGCGAGCTATGGAAAGGGGTATGCCCGGAATCTCGTTAAGGGACAAAGTCCGGAACGAGATTATCCGACAAAAAACAAAGTCACTGACGTAGTTCAGAAGTGAAGCAGACTGAAGTGGCAGTGGGCTGGTCACATCTGTCGCAGAACCGATGATCGGTGGAGTAGACGGGTTCTCGAGTGGAGACCACGACTCGGCAAGCGTAGTGTAGGACGCCCTCCGGCCAGATGGACCGACGACCTGAAAAAAGTGGCTGGTGGTGACTGGATGGCGAAAACGGGAGATCGGGCCATGTGGCGAACCCTGGGGGAGGCTTACGTCCAGCAGTGGAATGCAATAGGCTGAAATGATGATGATGATGATGATGAAAAAAAAAAATGCCGAAAGTGGTCATGTGACGCTTTAGAATAGAATGAACGGCGGCACTGAGCACCCAGGTGTGCACTGGTGTGTAAGCTACTGAGTAGCCCAGTACGTCTAGCATAACTTTGACACGCGACTCTTTGTCGTCAATTTTATTTCAATCTCGTGCGAGCAAGAAAGGAGACGCAGACTCGCGCGACAAGTGAAGTTGCGGCAAGATATGTTAGGCCTGCTGCATGATTTCAGTACTTACATAAATCTATTTGAATAAACAACAAATAGCTGGCTTACAATACAGTGGATCATTAAATTGTTCTTTCATAATTTAGCTTTGTCTCAATAACAACTGTCTGACAATTAATAGCTGCAGCGTGGATTTGGATTCAGAGTTCCTGGAACACTGCAATGAAAATAAAATATCGAAAACCTACCCAGCTAGGGCTCTTTAAAATCATTTTGACGAGTAATTGATGGACATTAAAAGGAAGGTACAGCAATGAAAGCTTGTAACAAAGAGTAAAAACTCAGTAATCGTAAAAATATACTTACACTGTTATACTTCCCAGGCACGGCGTATGAAGTGTGAGCCGGAGAGTCTTTATCACTCGCGTGATTTGAATGCCTACTTTTGTTCGGCCAGTATGACCAAAATGTTTGCGACGATTGCGTTTTGAATACGTAACAACTTCGGCATGATTCCCCTTTTCAGGGGAGTTTTTACACCTGGCGTTCTTTTGTGTTGAAAATCAGGTTGACTTTACATTCAGCTACTCTTATTTAACCGTACTGAATTGTTTTACGATTCAGGTTATTTTACCAGAGTGTATGATACAACTATCGCTGAAACTCAATTCTTGCGGAATGAGAATAGGAAACGGCTAGAGCTTAGGCAGACTAAAATTGGACGTCATAATTTAAAAAGGTAATTTCATTTCGGACTTTTCTCTTATCTTACATAGGTAGAAATCTTCTAAGCTGAAATGGCGCGCCCTACCTTCGCATTTGAGCGTTCTCGGAGTTATCACCCGACTAGTCGACCGTCTTGTACGTGAACAGATCATAGTTCACGGAACAGTCGACAATCTCAGACAGATGAAAGTGTCGTTATTAATATTTGTACGTACATCTAAATAACTAATTAAGTAGTGGGGCGCGTAATTTTACCTTAGACGATCTTTGCATTGGTCTAAACGGTACCTTCCATTACAAAGTCAGTCAATTAAGGCATCAATTTTATTTAAGCTATTAAGACACCTGACACATCACATGCTTAATAACTACATAGGCGTATATGTATCACTTCGCCATCCCCATCGCTTATCCCCGCACGTGGCTTTAATTAAAACGTCAATGAAACGATCCTCTAATATTTGTTCTTTATAATTGAACCAGATTTGCTCTATGGATGATCAGAATCTTGATCATAATAAGACAGGGTCCAAATAAAATATCGTACTTACATAATAAGGAGACTGAATAACATGCCATTTTGATCACCCATAGATCACCCATAGATCAAAATGGCATGTTATTCGATCTCCTTCTTTGTACGTACGAGACTTTGTTTCGAACCCTGTCTTATTAAGAAATTAACTTTAGCTGTTACCTATTAAGGTGTCAGACACATACATAACTGTAATTGAGGGGTATAGGTTCGTATCACTTCGTCAAAAGGGCTATCAAAATCAAGCACAGCAGGGATAACGCACGTCTTTAATTAAAGCGTCAATGAACCGATTTTCAAATATTTGTTCCTACTTAATTTTATTATTGAACCGGATTTGCCATTTTAAATACTTGAAGGTATTGAAATCAAAAGCAAAAACATTTTTTCAGCAAACTAGACTTGATCCTCATTTCAATCGAACAGTCTATTTCGGAATTTTACTCTTACACCCGTAGATCAAAATGGTATGTTATTCCGTGTCCTTGCTTTTATGTACGAGACTTTGTTTCGACTCTGTCTTATTAAGAAATTAACTTTAGATGTTAGACATATACATAACTGTAATTGAGGGGTATAGGTACGTATCACTTCGCCGAAAGGGCCATCAAAAGCAAGCACAGCGGGGATAACGCACGTTACGTGGCTTTAATTAAAGCGTCAATCAACCGATTCTCTAATACACGGGCCTTTTGATCGAACCGGTATCAATTTTGCAGGCGCTCTAAAACTAGTTGACAGCGTATGTAGTTGGTATAACGATGTTAGGTAGGTGGGTGGTGTCAACTGAAATGTGCCGTATTATCTACTTTGTTAACCTCAATATACTATGATGTTGACGTATGAATGATGTAAATGTTTTTATCTATCCAAATATCATAAACCCTCCATGATGCGTTCAAGAACCACACATTATGACTACCATAAAAAGAGTCTGTTTTGTTAGAACAAATTTCTTATCTGTATAAATGTTATTATTGCTATAACAACATCAATTTCGATAATATTATTTATTCAAATATCGAATATCTCTGAAAAACAAATAATTTGACCTCTATTCTAATATCAGTCGAGATGAATGACGTTTAGTTCGAAATGAATTGTCAATTTGCTATCAAATTTGACAAATGTCGCACGTAAGATATCGAACGATATGATAGTTAGGGCCGACTCTAGTTTGTCTCTGAATTAAAAAAAAAACTATGACAGCTGCCAGAAAACTTCATTACCGCTATTACCGGGTAATATTTGTCATAATGTGCGACTCTTGAATGCATCATGGACGCTTATGATATTATGTGGCTAGATAAAGTAGTGTATGTAACTGCACATAATTAGGCATTAAAACACCCTTCATTATGTACAGTCACATAAACTACTAATAATAAAGAGTGCTTTTTACGTTACCAAAAAGCTTTGAAAATTCGACGCATTAATATTGGCATAGCTGCGAGACTCGAGGTAACGCACACTGTGTAATGACAGCGATTTTTAAATTATAGTGCGACCAACTTTTTTCTGAAACAGTGAATACCGTACATACATTTTCATAGGAAAAACATAGCTATATAAGCAGAGTATGCTCCCCTGCGGAGCTACATTCAATGTATTTTCGTTTTCGTTCCCTATTAGTACAGGTATAAATATCATACTTATCTTATAATTTATTATGCACGTCCAACTTAAATCTTTTCACCATATAATTAATTGATTGTCATTATGGTGACACCGCGGCAGAGCAGCACACATTTTTCTAGAATTCACTACTTTTTTCCAATCAATACTTGAGGGAGACGGAGAGCTAATCAAAGGACAACTAATTTATAACTTAATCAGAATGACATGCTATTTAATGTTCTCTACATCCCTGCTTCACCTCCTTACCCCAGTGAAAGGTTTAAATATATGGCCGATGAGAGTGGTCACCGCTTGCGGTCGTCTGCCAATCTCACTCTGGCTGTGCCGTCTAACAAGACGCGTACTTAACGCTAAATCTTTCACAGTAAGCGCTGTTAAGTTGTGGAACGAATTGCCACTGTCCCTTAGGAAGTCTCCATCTGTAGCATCTGTAGCAAGAAGTTATGGCTTTCCAATGACTTGTGAATTGGATCTACAATGTATTTATATTTATGTGTATAATTATTAATAATTTAATTTATTATGTATATTTATGTATGTATGTATGTAGATATGTATTAATAGTTTATATGTGTAATTATTGGTACTCCCCTACTTGACCTAATAACGCAAGTGCTAATATTATTACACCTATCAACGTTAGCTCTAATTTTCATTAGCCCTAATGTCATTTCACCTAATTTTTATATCCTAATTAGTTGTTAGACCTAATAATCGAATACTCTAATAATGATTTGTACTAATAATCAAGAATACTAATATGAAATAACCTAATAATTAGGTACCACACCTAATGATTATTAGACCTAATCATTACTGACACTAAATGTCAAGAGTACTAAAGACCCTATTTTTTACGTTAAAACAAAATAAAACGGACTTGGACAAATATCGAACAGGCTGAACCCCGAAAACTGTAGGTTAGGTTAGGTTTGTATTGTGACATAGCGGAGCGAGCGAAGCGTCAAAAGATTCTCATGTGCATCCAGAGTCTATGGCAATCCCGACTCCCCGTGGTCTTGTCTGTCCTACCTCTAGAGTGTTATTCCAAAACCGGAGGAGAGCAGCCCTCGCCTTAGGTTTATGGATGATTAGGTTTAATAAAATTTAGGTTTTGGCATTATTAGGTGTTATAATATTAGGAGTCTAAAAAAATCGGCTAAGTGCAAATTAGGGCTAGTGAGAATTCGGTATTAAGTAATTAGGCATTATGACAATTCGGAATCCTGAAATTAGGGCTATTCATTAATTAGAATGAATGAAAATTCGGGTTAGTGATTTTCGGGTTACCAAAATTAGGGCCAATGAAATTAGGATGAAAGTTTTTCGGGCTAACGGAGGGGAACCCACTCAATTGCTCAAAGGTTAACTGGAAGAGATCCCTTATAGGGATAAGTTCGCCTTTGTACCTATAATGTTATTTGTAATAGATGTATTTTTTAACTGTTTTGTGTACAATAAAGTGTTTACTTACTTACTTACTTAGATACATGACAGTGCTTTATATACTTAGTTGTGGTAGGAGGAGGCGTACACATTTTTGGAAAATATTCATTCACTACTTATTTTGCAACAAAGTTTTTGAGGTAAACGGAGACAACTAATTTATTACTCAATCAGAATAACATACTTGACAGTACTTTATGTAGTTGCTTGGTAGGGGCTATATTATCTTCACGAGAGTTTAGGTGAATGATCGCCTCAACTCTCGTGGAGATAGAATATACAAATACAAAATGCTTTATTGCACACCAAAAAAGTTTACAAATAACAATAATTTTAATAACGGTAGACAACAGGCGGTCTTATCGCTAAAGAGCGATCTCTTCCAGACAACCTTTCGGTAGTGGAGTTGATTAGTATATAAATCACACAATGAGTAGTAATATACCTTACTTAAAAGATTTTATTAGCTTTTTTTTAAAGACTATTGATCAGTGTTCCTTTTGTAAGCACCCTGAAAATTTCTGAGAAAATAGTTTTTAGAGTCGAAAAAGTCGTAAAGTAAAGGATGAGTACACTATGACTATTACAATATTTTATGCTACATTTTGGAGCAACGTAAGGTACAATTCTGTGAAAAAGCGAAGGCAAATAAAGTCAACAGATTAAAGCACACGTTAATCCGCTTACCCCAGTAAAGCAGTCTTACCGTACATAATATATACTAAACTGATCAACAATACAACGTCTTGGTGATCTACTAAGGCAAAGCTTCCGTGATAAAAAATACATCTTGTATGGGGATCAAATTTAATCACGGAGTGGGGATAGCTTAATAATGTGATAGTAAAATCGCACAGTATTTATGTAGGTAAAACATTTAAAAAGTCACATGTTGAGGTTTCATAATATACGTATCTTGTATTGTCTATTTTTAATTTCAATTTGATTTTATACTGTGTTGTGTGACAAGTTGCCTTGCCTCGACCGACGCCCTGGAAGAACAATAATAGACCCTTTAGTACGATTTTAGTATCCATCATATAAATTCATTAAATCGAGTCCAGGCTAAGTATTCATTTAATCAAATGTTACTCAAAGTTTTGGCGGGAAATTTAAAATCTGCTGCTGGTCACACTTTGTATAGTAGGAATTATAGTTTTGATACTAGAAAATATTTTTGATCATCTTTGCGCACATAAGGTACCTCGGGAATTAAATAAAATATATACTGACGTGCGCTCACAGCCCGCTCACATAATTTCTACCCCTCAGTACAGTCAACGACAAACACACATGTTTACACTTTCTAACCATATACAAGGCGAAAAATTAAATGTAGTGTAAATAAGACCTAGCTCGATAATACCGTAATCCATAATATTAATCCATCACCGGAAAAATTAACTAACAACTCAATCGGAATGTTAGAACTAGTACATAAAGTATCAACATTATTTATAGAGGACCCATCCTGCTAAATTGTTTAAATCATAGACAATTGGTGATACCACAAGGAAATATCTGTGAACATACTTTGGCAAGCCAGACTCTAGTCTATTCTAAATTTTATCGAAAACAGTTTCGGTTTAAAGAGTCTCAAAGTATAGGCAAAGGTCAAACAAAATATTAATAAAATATCTCAAGGCGTATTAATTAAGTAGGTACCGACTACAAAGAAGGTACGTTAAGAATTAAGAGACTTTTAGACTCTATGTAAACATTTTCTAAACAAATTCATTAAATAAGTTGAGCGTTCTATTATAACTTCAAAACGCATGACTTAGAGCCCGGCGCTCACTACGGCTTCTAGTGGCCGCCACGGCGCCACAGTATATCTCTCTTTTTCTTACTTTGAGCGTGGAAAAGGGACAAGTGTACTGTGGCGGCCACAAGATGCTGTAGTGTGCGGAGATCGTAAGGGTGCGTCTCCACTGAAGAGGAATGGAACAGAGACGTGCGGAATCGACTACTCACAAAAGTGAGGCGGAGCTGAGATACAGATTTCAACTGAGGTCATTGGTCTTTTCCGCATCGTAGCTGTGGCATCGTAGCTCCAAAACGGAGGGACCAATTTGAGTGCGGTTTTTTTTATCGAAAGATGTCCATTGAGATAGTTCTTAGCTATGTTTGGTGGAAATAGGATCTGTATTAGTTTCCAAGATATTTAGCTTTAATTGGAACAAGTGACAAGATCTCAACCAATAACGATGCTAAGAATTCCAAATTTTGTTAGTTATGTTCAGTTTTATTGGCATTGTCTAAAATGTCTAAGTCACTCATTTAATGAGTGATATAGACAATGCTTCTTGTGTCGCGGGTCTTTTAAATTTTTCCTTTAGGCTATTATATTTGAATGCATCTAAGGGATTAGGTATAATGCTTCAGTTTAAGTAGAATTTTCAATGAATTCATCGACAACTTTTTTAATCCAGCTTTTGGGATTTTAGAAAAGGTCATTTACTGGAAGTAATTAGGTCACTAGTAAAGGTAGGTACCTAGTTTACGTCTGTTTCATAACAACCCCATACACTAAGAGAAAAATATTTACTATGAAATGATAATGCAGATGAAATATCTGTCGATATAATAAGGATAAAGCGTCAATTATGAGAATTTCACGGACACAGCTATATACTTATTTTAAACAATCCTACAATGTCTCACGATCTTTTCTTTAACCAAAACGAAATCAGTTTCAAGTGAATGTCAGAAAAACTTATTAAAATCTTGTGAATTTAAGATTTAGCCACCACAATACCTAGTTAAGCGTGTTTTCTCAACCACAATATAATCTTAAATCAAATGAGGTCTTGGAGAAAGCTCACCCGCAAAGAATAGCAGAAGCGAGGACACAATTTAATTTCACTTCAACTTGCTTACGCCACAGCCGCGTCAAAGTAACAACAAATAAAACAAAGTGGAATTTCTTAAGACCCTTTTATAGCGAATAATTGTCTGGAATAAGGGGAAATTGATTTAGCGATTCAAAATATTTTTGCGCAAGTATTGGTTTGTTAAATTATGGAGTTTAATATATTATGAAATATGTAGTGGTTTGACGACATGGTTGGCGCAGTGGTAGTGCATCTGCCTATTAAGCCGGCGGTTCGCATCTCAGCAATGGTAAATATTTCTGGGTCATTGATTTTGTATGTATTTAAGTATATATTTATCTATGTAAGTATGTAATATGTCGTCGTCTAGGACCCATAACACAACCCTATATACTAGAATTTACTTTGTGACTAGGCCGATTTGTGTAAGGTTGCCCGTTATTTACTCGTAAAATAGATTAATGTAGACGTTATAAAGGCGATAAACCGAGACATGTGCGCCGCTGCGACACGCTACTACGACAAACGCGCGTTCATGTAGCCCGAATACAGGTGGAAGTTGGAGCCCGAATAAAGGAGGAAGTTGGAGATTTCTAACATCTGCCAAATCTGTGGTCACATGTAATCCAGATCAGACGATGCAACGGAGCCACGCTGTTACGTCGCCTAAATCAAACTAGATTTAAGTTTTTTTTATGTAATTTTGTAGTTTACAATGCCTTGGTTTCATTACTGTAATGCAATACTGTGTAACTAATTCAAATTAATAAATAAATAAAAATCATACAACGCTCTCGCAATGGCATAAAAACGAGTACCTACTAGATAGCCACTAAAAATTGTCTTCGTTCATGACAGTAGGTATTGATATAGTTTGTACGAACCTTTCAAATCCATGTAATTGACCTGTCCTTCCTTTATGTTTAATATAAAATACGACGGTAGGATATGTTAATCTAGGTTTTTTGCGCCGTTGACCGCATTTTGATTTAGGTTTTATACTTTAGTATTATTATTCTCAGAAATATCCTGATTTTATTTTATGTACAATGAGCCGCAGAATTTAGGCAGCCCTACGAGTACATAGCGGTCTCCTGGCGACGTTATGTTTAATTGAAAACAAATAAAGATAATATACATTTATTCATGAACATAATTAGTAGTACAATAATAATAATAAAAAAATAGCAAAGAAAAATCGACTTTAAAGTTTGGTTTGGAAGGCATAGCTTTATCAGATTTGGACGCCAACAAACTATTAATAGACTTCCGACGATAAAGGTCACACATAATACAATTATGAGCATGCCACGAAAATGTACTTACAAGAAAAGAAAATGTACTTTGTAGTCAAGATAATGCTAGCTGAAGAGCCAGCGCTGATGTTCCGGTGGGACCACAGGTAATTATAATAATTAATATACCTTAATATATGATGCTTCGTATTAATTAAGTTTTCAGCGCGTGTACAGTCCACAACAACATATTCAAGTTTGTCTACAAATCTAACGATTCCGATTTGACCTAGTTATTGGTCCAGGTCTGAAATTTGGCATCGTTACATTGATTACGTCATTGACTTGTTTCAATAAATCCACATCTCATCGCTTAGTTTCTCTACGTTGAGGTATAAAAACAAGAAAGAGAGATTTGACTTTAAATAATTCTTATTCGGACATCATCGTCTCTGTAATAATAAAACAAACGCAGGTTAACAAAAGCCTAGAACAGTGAACGCATATTCCAGTCAAGAAAAAAAAACCTGATATAGAAAAAAAATACGCAGACGTAGTTGTCGCACCTTTTGTCAAAATGTTCATTCAAAACTATCAACATCAGTATTTAAAATCATCTTAAGAAACAATATAACGGTTACAAGACAAAAGCACTCAATTATTTTACATGATTTGTCTTAGAAAGATGATTGACATATCCAACGACCCATTGTCCCATTCGTATGAGAATCTCATTCATACGTCCAATATTATTTCCGAATGAATGGAAATATTTCCAATAAGTATCGGTCCCGGAATTTTGCATTTTCTTGACGTCCCCCCGCGGCCGTATCACTATTTACATTGAACCGGGGTATTCGGTGGGAAAAGCGATTGTTTCTAAGCTCCGTTACGTTCACACCTGTCTGATTTAAGTGACATATATACTAAATTTTATCTTTTATTTTGTGTATTCTGAAAGTAGGTCATTGTTTGTTTGTATTGAGTTTAGGGTGGTGGGTTGAAAGTAATAAATCTCGAACCTTGATAAAAAGACAGTCAACTCTGTGTAGGTAGGTAGTTATTGTATTTTTTACTTTATTCAATAAAAATCCAGTAAATACAAATTCAGCGAGATATTCATTTTGAATTCTCCCGTTCCTAGTTTCATTCAAATAGGTAATAAATAAAATTCTACATTCAAAAACGTGTCCTTGTTATTAGCGATTTATATTCTTTAAAATTGGCTCAATTAATAACACTTCCATTAATTAATTGTTATGAAAACAGTTTTCATGTCAGTCTTAAATAACTTAAATAAGAATTTAGCACTAATAACCGGAACACATATTTACGAAATTTTGATTCAGCCTGACAACTTATGTTACGTGGTAAAAAACAAAGCTGGGCAAATTTTAATAAAATATTTTCCTTAGGTACTATACAATAATCTAAAAACTAGGTCATTTAATAAATATTGTACATTTTTGGTTTAAAAAAGATATAGAAACTCATTTCGCTAAGAATTTTCCCGTCCAAAGGCTGAGAAAAAAGTGTCTAAAGATAAAAGCGAAATAATTGAAATCGCGTCCTAAATAAGCGCCTTGAGACTTTGAGAGTATTACCTAATCCAACAACGCCCCGAGTACACGGTCGCTCAAAGGTGCCTAATAAGGCCGTCTTTCCATTTAATAAATATACCATTATCCCGCTCGCCACTCTTGAGTAAATAGAGGAATGGGCGATCATTCGCTTGAGAGTGGCGGTCGCATCTGGCGTTCTCCGGATTATGTTGGTAAAATTCAATAATCTTCCCTGAGCCATCTGAGAAGGATGGTCATTGCAAGTTTTTTTCGGGTTCGAGTTGCGAGACTTCGGTAATCAACTTTGCGTATTTCTGTTAAATTGGGTTCGCTCGTCCTGTAAAGGGTCGTTGGTCGGACGTCCTTGCATCCTAAGTAAATAGTGCTAAGTAAATCAATTCAAACACATACGTTTTAGTTGTGGTTCGAATACGTGATGTCGCCGCCACAAAGTGAGGGAGTAAGCGCCCAAGATTGCTGCCAAAGGGAAAAAATTTAGATTCCCTGAAAAAATAATGTTGCTCTGAGAGAGTACTTATTATTATTGCTTACGACCACGATATTTTTCTGATGTATTAGGTACGTAGATAAATATTTAGAAATAGGCGAAAGAGGAGACAGTGAGTTCTTATTCGTTTGGGTAGTATATTAAATATTATACAAAATATGTTATATGTTCCATACTAAAGAAGTCTTTACAAGCACTTCTTCCTCATGTGAAATTTGCCCATGCAAATAGGTATCCTGATTGTATTCTCCCCCATCATCTTTCTCGCTCATCTGTCTTGTGGCTCGACTCGTGTAAACGCAAGGGTAGGGCAGTGCTAAACGCAACAGTATGTGCGTTGCGTACACGTTCTGACTTATTTTACGTTGACTTGACTATACTATTTTGAAACGCCACAACTGTCCTTCCCAACTTTTCTGCCCCACTGTTCTGCTCTCTTGTGAAACCGGAATAAGAGATGTTTCCATAAAATTTAAAATACACATTAGGTTGAAGTCAAATACATCTTTTAATATTCCTAGTAGATAATACTTAGTTTGTATTTACTTAATAAAAATGGATATTTCCATTAATTAAAAAAAATAGTTGTATTGAGAACCAACCCTGGGAAAAGGCAGTAAATGTATGACTAGGGTCGTTCTCTTCGTTTCCAACTTTGTTTTAATTTATTCTTTACTCGTGTTTAAACTTTTTATACTTACAGGTTAATGTGGAAATGTTCAAATAGATAAAACCGAAAGATGAAATCTTTTTAGAATTACCCACTAGCGTTAAATTAAGTTTGTACGTGTTTCACGGAAGCCGAGCTTTCTTTTCATAGTGACTTTAGATTACTTTAGATATCGCCATGGGGGACGTTAGAGGACTTAAATCTCTCGGCATTCACACATTCACAGTCGATATCTAGATGGAATCAGACCTGACGTCAACAACTTTTTCCTGCTGTATTGCCTCTATTCACCGCTGGCACCAACTAAATAATCCGTACATCCTCCGCAGATGTAATCCTGACATGCAATCTCCGGCGTCATCAATCAGACGCGAGAGAACGGGCGGGGCGAGGGCGGCACACAAGAGAGACAGAGAGGGGATTATACGGGCATAATTATTCGCGAAACGTCAGGCGATCAAATCCTGGATTACACCTCGCACAATTAAGCCGTACGCAGTTGATTCATTTACACATCTCGAGGCACGCGCGACCGCCTAAATACCGCGCGGTTCCGATTTACACGTACTGCAAATATTCGAGTGTGCAAATATTATTCAGTTGATTTTTCGGGATCGAGCTTCGATATTTAATATAAAACCAGATTTATATCACGATTTCAGTTGATCTATTCACGTTATATTTTTCAACCACTGCTTCAATAAACTTTATCAAGTACTTGAAATAATCATGACTAATTTGAAGAAGCAACTGCATATTTACCTAATATTTACCTAAGATACCAATCTCGCCAATATTCACTAATTTTTTTACATATTTATTCTTTTGCGAATAGTTTCGTTTGGAAAATAACTGAGACTCAAAATTTTTATGTTCAGACAACAGACTATAGAAACGCATCAAGTAGCATGTTAGTTAATACGATAAAATTAAGTTACACTTGCACGCAGTTGATTAATTTACACATCACGGTGTCGCTTTACATTTACATACTACAAATATTTGAGTCCGTTAATATTTTTCTATTGATGTTTGGAGATCGAGCTGCGATATTAATAATTCAATTAGGAACATACATATCACGATTTCAGTCTTCCTATTTAAATATATTCTTCAGTTTTTTTTTGTTACAGGTGACCAAGTACTTCCTAGGAATTCTCGCTAATTTAATTTGATTTTTTTATGTTTCATGTTTTGAATTCATACAGTATATATCACGCAATGGACTAGTCTGTAAGTGATATGTATCTTTTCTAAATAAATTGATAAAGTAATCAAGAAAAAATTGAGAGCAACTGCAGTCCATAGTTCAATTCCATTACTGTGCCAATCCAGTCAAAGCCAATGAAAGGCTCAAACCTATAATGATAATGATAATCATAATGATAATTTATTCACTGAATATATGGTAAGTAACATAATAAGGTGGTATAATATAAACATTTGATCCTTAATATATTCGGCCCTTAGGTATGGCGTGTGAACATTTGCTCAACTATTTTCTAGGTAAAAATAGCATGCATTCATAATGATTATTTATATACACATAGCTTTAATGTTTTAGCATGTCATTTACAATATAGTCAGACTTAATAAGCACATTACAATTATTATATATTTATTGTATTTTAATTACATGCACATAATATTAATATTACTTATTTTAGTTTACATTAGTTTTAATTTCTCCTTAAAAAAATCTTCACGACAGTAATAGGCTCTGTTAATGAGTTCTATCTTTTCTCTATTCACCTTGATTAATACTAGAAACCAGATGGTGAACTACACCTAGCTACACACAATTACGCTGTACGCAGTTGATTCATTTACACGCCACCCGCTACCGCTTAAATACTGCGCGGTTCCGATTTACACGTACTGCAAATATTGGAGTGCGTAAATATTGTCCTATTGTTATTTGGGGATTGAACCAACTATTAAACCGTCTCTATGCTACGTATTTCACTGTTCTTTAAAGTTTTACTGAACCCGTTTATACAATGCAAGTGAAAAAAATCGTTTCAGTCAATATTTTTTGCCGTCTGTATTTTTCTTTGAATTTGAACATCCACCAATTTAACACCGAGACGATTCTAAAGAGCCTAAACTTGGTAGGATTGCATCGTCTGACAGCGTTTTTATGACCACCTTTCGGCTTCATCAGATCAGCTTCATGGTCATATTATTATATTATCATCGAAATTACGTAGGTGTACCAAATTTCGGCTCAATCATTCACCGGCAAGTGGTTCAAATCTTACTTGCAAGATTTGTTTACAAACACCGGGACAGGTGAAGGTAAATAAAAGCTTGTAATAGGCACAACCCGCAGCCAAAGGACACACAGGACAACTAATTTATTGCCATCTCGAGGACCAAATACATTATGCACTATATTTTTCTATTTCACAATAAATTATATAATAATTAATTAAAAAGGAGTTTAGAATCCAATCTTCGTATGAGTATGCTTCGTGAAAGTATAGTAATAACAATAAAAATTAGAATAAATAATAAAACTTACACGAAAGTAGTTATTTCAAATAAATGGTTAAACTGAAGGTAGATAAAGTTTCAAACAAGAGCGGAAAGTTACCGTTATAATATTCTTATTACATCTTCCTTATTTTGTGGCTGGCCATCTTGTTCGCGGAATGACTAGCATTAATAACAAGTATTATAGAGAGGACGATATTTCTGTTCCCTCCATTCCACCGCCTCGTTACGGGGATTTTGCAGGAAATTAATTCGGATCGTTAATCAAACCACTAAGCGCCAAATGACGAGACCCAAAGGTAATTACATTTTTTCACATTAACATGACATTGATGCTTCAATAGCTCCATAACAAACAAGTCTTTCAGCCGCGCGCTCTCATTCTAGGCTATTCAAACGGAGTCAAAAAGAAACATTTCAAATAAACCTCGTGGCATAGAACGGAGTAGCGCACGCCTCACACGGCAGCCCAGTGTATACGAAAGCGGCGTAAACCCCCTTAAATGTTCAATCACTAGCACTACAGCAGCGCTTTTAAAATGCGGCTCTTACCGGGATATTGGGGTGAAATATTGGCACGTCAAATAAATTCTTGTCACTCGTAAATACTTTACATAGATTGGATCCAGGGGAATTCCCGCAACAAAGACGCTAGAGGGCTGTTCCAATAAAAGAGGACGATTGGATCGCTTTTGACGGAAAGGCACAGCGACGATGCCAATTCTCCCCTTGTTTCCTATTTTCTTCTATTTAAAAGTCGTTTTCCGGAAAGAAAAAGCATTTTAGTTACGTCTCATCTAGCGGTTTATTTCGTTTGAGAGAGTACGAATGAAAATGTCTAACAATTCAATTCTGATAGGTTTGCAAGAGCGATGTCGCTTAGCCGATGACAAGATTGCGAAGTTGATAAGGATTTTGCTGATTTATCAAATTAGGGTTGGCAACGCATTTGAAATTATTAATTATTTGGACGTTTCGTTACAATGTACATCATTAATGAAAATGTGAGCGATTTTATTAACAAATAATTTTAAATATGTCGCTGTAAAATTCTACTTCAGTTAATAACCTATAATCCTTTTCCTAGTAATTACATTATATTGTGCAGGCCAATTTAATTAATAAATGCGATTATGATTTAACCCACATTTTCGAGTTACAATTTTATGATTATTCTACACCGTGAAAATGTGTTTATTAACCGATTTCCAAAAAACCGGCTAAGAGCATGTCGGGCCACGCTCAGTGTAGGGTTCCGTAGTTGCTCATCCTTCACAATAAACTGCTGTTTTAAGCCCGAGGTTTACGTGAAGAAAGATTTTAAGCTCTATAAAAAGGTCGTAAACGCCCTAGAAACTGTAATCACTTATTACCTACTGGAAGTCAACTTACGACCTTTTAAAGAAAAAATATGAAATTTGGCGATAACTCAAAAACGGCTCAACCGATTTTGTTCAATATAGTTTTCATTGAAAGTACTTATAAGGCCTCATTAACATGAATTTTTCCAAATTTTTTTGATCCGTAGTTGAAAAGTTAGAGGGGGGGGGACACAATTTTTTTTGTTTTTGGAGCGAATATTTACAATACTGCTGACTTTATCAAAAAATAATGTTAGAAGACCCCTATTATTTTTACAAGACCTATTCAACGATACCCCACACCCGAGTGTTGAAAAGAAAAAAAAAATTCACCCCCACTTTAGGTGTTCGAGAGGTACCAGAAAAAAAAAATTTTTTTTTAATTTTATTTTACCGTTCTGTCGGCGTTATACAGACACATACTTATACCAAATTTCAGCTTTCTAGTACTAATGATCACGGAGCTAAGCCGCGGACGGACGGACGGACGGACGGACAGACGGACAGACGGACATGGCGAAACTATAAGGGTTCCTAGTTGACTACGGAACCCTAAAAAGGAGGAGATTCTGTCTCACTGTACGTATTTTTATTTTAAGACTTAAAGTCAATGGACGTACCTACGAACTTAATTATCCCAGTAACCCTTACTTACTTGTAAGTACCTAAATATATAATTAAGTAATTTAGACAACAACATAGTACCTACAAACCTCCTTGGACATTTTAGCAAGTAATTACCGCGAATATTGGGCGCCCAAGTACCTTAGTTCGAGAGTTGCTCAAGGATTATCACTAATTGATAAGAGGCAGATAATAAATATCTAAATAAGTAAGTAGTTAACTTTGGATGTCGAAAACCCATTGATTATCTACAAAATTAATTAAGACGTAACTTTGAACGTAGTTAAATACAAATTTCAAGATGTAATAACTTCTGTTATACTATAATACTGTAATTCGTAAAAAAAACCTGTTATTTTAATCACCAAATTATTGTAGAAAGCGTTCTCTTGATTTTAGCGAAAACTACTAGAGAATCTTATTTTATTGCTTGTTTGTATAAGATTCAAATCTTGGCTCTGCCTTCCGCATTTGTCAAAAGTCAACGCACGTTCGTATCCAGTCTTAGTGGCAAGAAAATACACGCTTTTTACAAAAACTGCCAAATCTCTTTTGAAGTGTCACTTGGTACAGCACAAGTAACAAAAATGGTAAAATTTCCGATAAAATGTTGTAACAAAGACAAGACATTCATAGGATATCGCTAGATGTCGTAGAATTGAGGCCTAGCCAGCATTCCCTATATGTGTGTAGGTGATGGACATGTACTGCAGCACTGACACTATGGGGAATACGACCTCAACATAATGTCAAGTATAATTATAACTAAAACTAACTATTTTGGCTCAGTGACCCAAACAGGATCTTAGCCTCCAAAACAAGAGTACGCCACTTGTCCAGATCCTGCGCAGTTTCTTGCCAGTTTTTGGCTTGAAGCTTACGCAGATCGACCTCCACAACGTCTCCCCAGCGGTACCTGGGACGACCAACCGATCGTGGACCGGTTGGTTGCCTCAAGTATGCTCTTTTTGCCGCGTGATCCTCTTCCGTTCTTTGTAGATGACCGAGCCAACGAAGTCTATGGGACTTTGTCTCTCCGATAATGTTTGGTTCGGCCACCAGCTCCTCAATCTCAATTATAAGTAATCAATAATCATAGATCTAGCCTTTGGCCTTATAGTTGTCTTCAATAAAACCTGACAATCTGCTAACAAAGCCATTATGTTTAGACCTGTTATCTAAAACACTTACTTCTTGAGGCACGATTTGACGTGGGTCTTAGATTAGAACGACACTAAAATATTGGGCAAATTGTAGTATCTGTAGATTAGATATAACACACGGCTGCTGCTCGCCAGTTCCTGGAATGCACTTGGCTGGAAACGCTGCCGCGTGGGAAGGACCCCAGTAAGGTTAACCGATGACCTGACCAGGATCGCGGGTAGCAGTTGGATGAGGGGGGCACGAGTGATCGTTTTGGCGAACTTTCGGTGAGGCTTTTGTCCAGCTTTGGACGTCGTTCAGATGGTATAATGTTGATGACTATCTTTCACACTTCCCGCGTAATCTGTCAGAATTTCATTAAGCGTCACCCAGCAATATCTTAGATGCCTGCTCTGCAATATTCTTTTATTACGCGACGGAGCCTATATACGTAACAAACCCAATACTGGTCACTATCGATTACCTGTTACGTACAGTGATTTGATTAACTGAATCCTGTGTTCAATTTGAACATCAATTAATTGCAAATCAAACGCCGATTACAGGAGTGTCGAAGCAAAGTGCAATTTTAAATGCCGCGAGGCGGGGACACTATTAGTCGCATACGATTCAGTTCGGCAAAGCGCCCACGCCGAATGACATTGCCCATTCATTTGGTCTTTCCATTAACGCTTGGGTCCAAGCGATGAATGTATAGCGGTGAGGTATATATTGTCAGAGAGTAAGGCAGTGAACGCTCGAATTGAGCGTGCAGCGTGGCGTGCGGGGTATTCGTTTTCCTCAACTCAAAAACTAATTTATGTGGTAAACGGTATTCAAGAAACCCGGAGCCATAGGTATAATTGCATATTTCTAAAAACCTTCAAAGGTTTACGGTCACGCGTAGCCAAAATTGAGTCATACAGACTGCGCAGGGGCAGCTGCGAATTCATGTTGGGCTGAACCTTAAGGAGGCATTACGATCAAGGCGCGTACGCGACCGAGGCGAGGCGACAGGCGACCAAGGCTTACTTTTTGTCGTTGCAAGACGGTCACGTTTCAGCCAGGTCGCGCGACTCAAGTTATTCTGATACGACTATTGGAGTGTAGTCGAGTCGCTTGCATCGGCAACAATTGTATAGTAATACATAGAAAGCAAAAATGGTGGCGGTATTGTTATTTTCATACACTATGGCTGTATTTACATGCAGTGGTTGTAGCGGTATTCGCATTTAACTAATGAGAGAGAGAGTGCGCAAAAAAGGAGAACGAGAGATAGAGAGTGAGAGATTAGATAGAGATGTCACCGGAGACAAAGAGAAAGAGAAAATGAGAGCTAGAGAGAGAGAGTGAGAGAGAAATAGAGAGGAAAATATTGAAAAAAGGAGAGAGACAGTGGGAAAAAATTGAGAGAGAGGGGCTATTATATCGTCGAATCTTCCGCTGTTCACCCATCACTCGAACCATATCGTAAAAGGGAGCTTTTAACTACGGCTAATTTATGCAGCGCACGGTTTGCCGGGACAGATTACAGAGTGGCGTTACCATTCGGTGCTACGTTCGGGCCTGAATCACGCCTGCCGAATGTGCTACATCTAGTGGAAAAATTAAGCCTGTTTATTCGTTCGCATTTAACTGGACAGTCGCTACCTGCCTAAATACGCGCTGCCTTTTGTAGGCAGTTAATTATACATATAACATTGGAAAAGGCTTCTGTACAAAGGAATTATGTAGTCTTTATTTAAAAGTTATTTAAAGCGTCGGCCGTGTGCCAAATGGGTTTTGTTTATTCTTTTCCGGATTTTGGGGTACTGTGCAGTTTTATTGGATACAATACAAATAATTTAGTTTGATATAACGAGTTTTGTTAAATTACTACGTTTATTTTCTCAAACAATGTAGACGATACAGTTCTTAGAAATAAGCTGTGACAGCTCAGTGACATTCACAAGCTGTCATTTGAAAGGAGACATGGCTAGATTTGATAAATTGCTCGCGCCTTTTGTTTTTACTCTAGTGATGTGACATTGCATCTTGAATTCACCCAAGTTACAGAAATGAATGCTATCTCTATAAGATAGAAAATGTCAAAACGGTTAGTTAGAATAATATAAACCACCAAAATAGATAAAGTAAACAATAATGAGATCTCAAATAAATATGACAAATACTGAATGTGGACCCTGAAGAGTGATGAGAAGCCAAATAAAATTCAAATGTATGTAGGTATTCCAATAAATAATTTCAATATATTGTATATTCGTTTCTGAAATATTAATTTCTAGAATTCCATTAATAAACATATACCTAATTATACTCGTAGAATTTTATAAAAAGGTATTGCTCAGGTTTCCTTTTCATGTCTCATACCTTTGTATATCATTATGAACTAAACGATAACTTTACACTTTGGAAGATATTAATATGAGAACGTATTTACTACTATCGTTTCATAAATTATAAGTTTATTTTCTGATATGTATATCGCAGCCAACTAAATGAATTAACCAGTCAATTAAATAGCTAAGCGGTTGATTGATAGCCAGCTTCAATTGAATGGATAGCAGGCCTAGCTATTTCACTTGGGTGGGTTATATTCGTACAACCAGCCAAGAGTAGGATAAATATAATATGCATAATAACCGGCCAAGAGCATGTCGGGCCACGCTCAGTGTAGGGTTCCGTAATTGACCATCCTTCACAATAGGCGAAAATTACGAGAAACATTTCAAGCTCTATAAAAAGATCGTAAACGCCAAAGTAACCGTAATCACTTATTACCTTCTGGAACATATCGATTATACGCGCCAGATTGAGTGAAATGTTTTAATATAGTATGGCACTTACCCAATATGTGTAACGTTCGAAGTGTAGGGACACCGCGCGGCACTTACGTCATTTTAAAGAAAATTATGAATATTTGCGATGAATCAAAAACGGCTCGACCGATTTTATTCAATATAGTTTTCATTGAAAGTACTTATAAGGCCTCATTTTCCTGAATTGTTCCATAATTTTATGACCCGTGGTGAAAAAGTAAGAGGGGGGGACACTATTTTTTTATTTTCGGACCGAATATTTACAAAACTGCTGACTTCATCAAAAAATAATGTTTGAAGACCCCTATTATTTTTAAACGAACTATTCAACAACACCCCACACACTAGTGTTGGAACAAAAAAATGATCACGGAGCTAAGCCGCGGACGGACAGACAGACAGACATGGCGAAACTATAAGGGTTCCTCGTTGACTACGGAACCCTAAAAACGTGACTCATACCATAAGTCAATGCGTAAGGATGCGTCTCCACTGAAACGGAGACGTCTGCCATACTAAAAGGGCGTATCTAACTATGACATCCGTATAAAGATACGAGGGTGGCTCTACTCAGGAGGGACGAAAATGAAGTGATTTGCGGCACACCATTTTTTTAGCTTCTAAGGTCAGAAAAGTAGCTTAACGCCTAGCGGAGGTCGTTCTTTTACTGATCTCAAACGGGCCATTCAAAAAAAAAATATACTAAATTTATGACCATATATGGGCCCAGGAGACTGAGGACAGGATACTGAGATTATTGTAAGTTTTTAGCCAATAACTACGTTAATGCAACATTTAATATTGAAATCATGCAGTTCTGTACTCTAATGCAACGAATTTACGACCTATGAATGCAAAAAAAGTGTATAGAAAACAATGGATTTTAAATAAACACGGGCCAGGATACTGTTAAGCTGACTGGCCGTAGCACAACTTCACTTACACAACTCGCCGTAGCGACTAAGCCAACCGCGAACCGAGACAAACGCGATCATTTATATGCTAACTTCACTTCGATCTTTCACTCAGACCGAACAGCAACGCGCTAGACGTGGTAACTCAAACTGATTTTAACGTGTTTTGATGTAGCAGGAGACTGAGGTAAAAAACGAGGGACAAAATATAATGCACTTTTTTTAATAAGTTTCGCATTTAAGCTAAAATTAGACAAACACATTGAAACTACATATATTATAGATTTCTATTTTAGCGAAAATATTACGTACATACTCAAAATGCAGTTATGGTGCAGCCATTAAGCTTTCATTTCGTCCGAGAGACATGCCTGGAGACTGAGAATTTGGCACTTTAAAGTACAATTTTTGAGAGATATATATTTAGGCTTAACTAATTTTCAGTGTCATACTAGAAACCATTTAGTTGCACAGTTTCGATCGTAAATCAATATAATTTGCCTACAAAAACTATACAAAATAAGGTGAGCCGCGGAAAATTCCCTTGTGAGTAGAACCACC
The DNA here is from genome assembly GCA_947623375.1 of Apotomis capreana. Classification (NCBI taxonomy): domain Eukaryota; kingdom Metazoa; phylum Arthropoda; class Insecta; order Lepidoptera; family Tortricidae; genus Apotomis; species Apotomis capreana. Next base: position 17,334,649 of record OX392507.1, on the reverse strand, counting down.
CACGACCTTTTACCGTAACACGGCAGACGTGCGAAATCAACCAATCACAAAAGTGAAGCGGAGCTGAGATCAAGATTTTAACCCAGGTGATTGGTCTATTCCGCACGTCTCCGCTCCGCTCCGCGTCAATGAGGACGCACCCTAAGGCTGACTGTCCACAGAAAAGGAGCGGAGAAAATGAACCAATCAGGCTGCGTCTTTGTTTAGCCCAAAAGTGAATTTAAATCTGAAGGATGTGATTAGTACATTTTACACATCTTCACTGTTCTAGTGGACAGGCAACCTAAACGCACCGTCAGGGTATTTTGAGCAGTGGTCGACTCTTAATATTTACTTTAAAGGAGAAATTAACAACATACACACACAGCTGGCAACAAAAACCGTCACAAACTTTTTTTCAGGTACTACTAAGCATAATTATGTAGGTATGAGCCTATACTTAGTAATATGCTTAGGCTTCGTAATATAATCTTAATTAATTAAAGAGCTAAGCTTTGTAAAACCAAATTATTTGTTAAAGTGAAATAAACAGTTGTTTTTTTATTATTATTATTATTTAAAAAAACCAGTCTGTTTTAAAAATTTAACAGAGAACAATGAAGAACATTAACATTTTCCTAAATGACCGTACAATATCTTTTTGAAATGAAAAAAAAACCCAAAAATAAATAGTAATATATTATTGAACGTTATTTGGTAAGCATGAAATTTACTAAAACGAAACAGGAATACCTACTATCCACCGTCACGGATTATGTTACACAAAACACTACCATAAAATATTAATGCGAGTACTACGATAACTCGAACATTTATTTATCGCGTTACACAAAAATATTTGGTGCGAACAAATATTGATGCTTAACAAAATGTGGATTGAGAGCAATTAGTTCTTGGAACTGATTTCAATTAGTTGAGGAAAGTCGGCGTCATTAATATAAGAAGTGGGATTGGCTGGCTCTAATCAAAACTTAGTAAGTGACAAACTTTAGTAAGTCCTTAGCCAATGACAGACAGCAGTTTAAACATAGCCGCATTTACCAGAGGTTTAAATGCCTAGTAACCAAGTACTTGTACATGACGAGTATCGTTTGTCCAGAATTCAAAATAACTCACACCAAAACCTAGCAAGGGCTTGAAATTGGTTTCGGAGAGTTTCGCCAATAGTTTGGTTAGGAAGGAAATTAAACTTGAAATCGTCAACTTTCTGAAAAAAAATGGCCAAATTAAATGTGTATAAACTGCAGCTTAAATTGAATTGTAGCAAATTTAATGGACTTTAAAATCGCATAACATACGTTGTTTAGATCCAAAACCTAAAAGTAATTAAAAATGTCACAATTTTTCACGTAATGCGCAGCGATGTTCCAAAATTAAGAGGGCTTATTGCGTTAAAAAAAAACATTATAACAAATATATATTAAATTTTTGAAATGAATAACACTTTTCCCTGGGTTCCAGATAGTATTTCATGCTTTAATTGTGTACTGTCGAAAATAAGTTGTAAAAAACAGTTTTTTGCGTGAATTTAGTAAATTTCGAGTAGATTTTGAAACAAAAATCATAATATATGTTAAGAAACATGTCATTGAGAAAAATCTAAAACAATCAGCATTTTTGAACGGATAAGGTGCCTTAAAAGAACACAGCCCTAACTTTGTCGTAACAACATATTAAAATCCACAACTACATTTTGCTTTGCATTTTAGCTTTTTAGAGCGTCGATATCTACTGGGTTAAAATAAAATGCAGTCCTGACAGTGAAAGTAGGAATAAAATCTGATTTTTAAAGTATAGAACTTGGCCATTATTACATATATTGATTATAATTTATTCTTACGTGTTTGTTATTTTTAACCGAAAAATATATTTTTTTTTAGGCTTTGGTTTTTCGCTCTCCATTTGGTCTGAAGCACATACTAGGTTTTGATACAGAGCAGCCGACTTGCACCGAACAGCTTGTTGTTCGTTAAAGACTGGGTTTCAATTAAAACTTCTAATTTTGCTCTTTATTTACGGACAATCCAGACTTCAGGCATTTGGTTAAACTTCGCCGACTAATTAACTGATTCTCTGGACACTTATTCTTACCAATTAACTTCTCAGTCAACAAGACAAGCCAGCTTGACTTACAAGTCGATTGTCGATTATCGTTGGTCCGGTTGATAACCTAGTGATATGTACATAATTAATTATTTTAATTCTGATTATTGCTGTAGAATATTATTCTATATGAAAATAATAGTACAGTCCGTGAGCTCTCCCGAGATTGCCATTCGGATTTGTGTGAAAACTGAGAGGTTCTTATTCGGATCGCGTAAGAGCGAATGGGACAGCCTGTCTCGCACAATTATGCTTCGCAACTCTTGTCGCGCGACATTGCATCGCTCGTTGCTCTCTCAAAGTACAGCAAAGAAAGAGATAGGTAATATTTGTCACGGTTGTGCTCTAGAGGTGCAGGTTTGGTGCAGGTATAAAAAGCGAATCGAATTCTGATAGTTACGATACTGTATCAGTAGGTACCTACTCGCTATTACGTTTTATTTTTCATTATTCGATTATGTTTATTAGTCTTTTTAATCCAGATCCAAAATTCAAAATTACAAACCATATCTATATAGCTAAAATATAAAATGGCAGTTGCGAGCAGATCAAAATTTGACGTATTAGACATGTCTCTCTAAAAATGTCAAGTCCTCAATGCGCACATTTAGGAAGAAGAAATAATAAGGTTAATAAAGCCGATATCATTACCATCATTATAGCCTTTTACATCTATAACAGATGAGTTAATCAGCGTCTAATAAGCTGCGACACTTACAAAGATGGCTGGATAGCTCGATACGAGAGCAACAGCATAATAAAGCATTGACTTAATAAAGCCGCTATATACTACGTGGGAATATTGCAATGCTCGTCGATTAGAGCTCTGGTGGTAATGAGGGTTCGGAATTAGACTGCCACTGACAATCCAGACTCCAGGCATTTGGTTAAACTTTGTCGACTAATTAGCTAGCTCTCTGGAAATTTAACCCACTTATATACATATTCATCTTATGCTTCTACAGGTAGTAGCTATGTCAGACTTTGGAGTACCTAGCTCATAAATCTTGGGATTAAATTCGAAGTTCTAACGAAATTTGTTCGAGATCTCACCAATATACGTCTTATTAAGTAATACACTTTATTCGTAGGAGGCGTTATAACATTGTCTTTCTCATAGAGATGCTTTGCATTCCTCATTGAATGACGACTCTGGGTCGTAGCAAAGATTAAAACTGCTTCCGATAATTCAGACTCTACTCTTTTTGGGTAAACTATGTGGGCAAATTTTTGAACTTTCTGGAAACTTAACCTAAGTAGGATAAGTATCCTGTACATGTTATGTTTGTAAACACATTAGGTAGTAACAGGAATGAGAAAGAGTCACTGGCAGACACCGAAAATAACTTATCGAGTTTCCATAAAAACACCGAAATCGCTATAGCCATGCCTATAATATTAGAGTAATAACTTCGTTTTCTCATGGATCTCGTTATGAAATTTTCACCACATTTTTTCATTTTATGGGACCAATTTAGAGATGCATATTCCCGAACAAAAAATAAAATAATACTAAATCTATTAATTAATCATGGAGTTCTGAAATAACAATCATAAATAAATATTTATGTAGGTAAGGTTATTTAACCGAATTGATAACTTGGTCTTTTACAAGTCTGTTGAAATTGTAAGTACTAAAAATGATATGTTTTTTTTATATTTACGTATTACCTTTTATATTAAGTTAGTAAGATTATTTATCTAATATAATAAATAAATAAGCAAAAAAAACATAAGCAAAATGGTGTTGATGTCTTTGATAATATCTTAATTTTGAAACCTGCTTGATTATCTCCCTAATGAAGAAAGAGTGAACTTTGAACCAGTTACAACAAACTCTGTTACAAACACGCTCAAATACGATAAAAATAAGTCTGCGAATGTTGCTGTTTTCACGATACCATCTCATAAACTGTCTGCGAAGCATAAGAAAGTTCACGTAACTTTTCTACATTATTAGTTCATCTTTCATTTAGCACCGGATCCAATAATACTATCCTTATGGACGCACACAATGGACCACCGGAGATATCGTTCAGCCTGTAAACAACTAGCGTAAATATACGAAGTTTCTACGCAGGGTAAGGTGAAGTTCACCGTGGAATAAGCTGACCATTGTTACGCTACTAATACTGTGATACATAGTATTAGAAATGTTTGCTTGGTCGGACTCAGTTCTAAGCTCTGGCACACAATTAAACGGTGTTTGTGTTAAAATGCGACGCAATTGGTCGTGGGGCGGGTCCTATCAGAACACCGAAACATTGTAACGGTTCGCTAAATTATAATTTGTCCGAATGTAATTTTTTCCTGCAACTCATATTTTCAAAGTTTTACAAACATGCTTTTAAAGAACCCTTTAGTTTATTTTTGTTACAACAATAAAAAAAATTACAATTTTTTTTTCCAGTGCTTCAAGTTCATAGTAAAAAAAGTGACCTGAAGAAAGTGTTTAAGTCATGTCATATACACTTATTAAAAAAAAATATCCGGTAGCATAAGAGTGGTGGGTTTTTAGGAGTACGAGCGCAAGTTGTTTGGCGTTTGGCATACAGGGCCCTGATTCAATAAACATCTCTCTGATATCTCGGAGAGATCCGGACGTAGCGATATACCTAGAATATCGCCGTTTCGTCAACCTGGTTTAGTTTGCGCCTCAATTATATGGGACGTCATAGATATCAGGCGCAAACTTAACTTGGCCGGAGAACGTGAAATGTCTAGGCATCGGACTTCTGATAGCACGGTAAGACTTTATTTATTTATTTTATTATACTTATTGACAGCTTATTTTAATTCGCGGTTACCTTGAAGACTACAACTCTACGCAGGCATAGTTGTCATAGATTTCAGTTATTTTACATATGTATTTTCTTATATTTCTTAACATAGGTACAATATAAAATGAATTCAGATATATTTTTTTAGTTTGTACACCACGCAAAGCTCTCTCGATTTCTATATTGATTTTCACTGTGATTTTCACCTATTAGAAATATGAAATGTTGTCAATTATTATCCAAACAGCATAGACCACCCCTTAGGAGGAAGTCTCCGGGTAATGTCTCGGATGACAGCGTAAGCAATCCCCGTGCCGTGATACTATCGCTCCTCATAGCTACGAAAGAATTTCGTTATAAGTTATGACGAAATTCCACGCGACTAATATGGTTAAAGCCGAAATTCGTAGGACATACTTGCGTATATGTAGATAGCATTTATATTAAACGGGAGATAGCTTAGGACTAATGCCTTTCAGTTATTCCGTCTGACAGTTTAAGTTATAACACTAAATGCCAGGCGTTATAATAAATCTAAAAGGTCACAGACGTGAGCGTACTGATCAAGGCACGAAACTTATTTTGATTAGTATCTTCTAGTGAAGGTGCCTGCAACATTATCTGTGTATTATCTTTTCTATGCCTTAGTCGGGTAAAAAGTATCCTATAACCATCCAGGACATCATCCACGACTGCCCATAACGTGCTGTGCCGTAGGGTGGGTCACTTTTGTATGGGAAAAAAAATTAAACTTTTATTTCTTTAGGCATAGAAAAAAAATTAACTCATAATAATATAAACTAAAATACCAAAATTGTATTGTAATTGATCTTTTGCCTCCGGATCCTTTTTTTAAGTTAGTATAGAATTGCTCATATTAAATGATCGTTATGATTATGAAGTCTGGTTTTATTATTTTGGCCCAATATTTTAATGTATTTTTATTCTTAGTATAAGTAGGTAGGGCATCACAAATGAAATACAACAAAAAAAAAATATACAAGGCCACTTTTTTTTAGTGCTCCATACATTAGGAACTTTTTTCTGGAGTAATTACCGGAGGCAAGAAAACGGAAATATACAAATAAATAAAAATATGTATCCATTAATGGCACTAAATGGCACCTTTTTTCAACTGTGCCCGTTAGAAATAAAAAAAAAATGACCCACCCTTTGCCGGCGGCCCTCTTGAAGACCTGTTCTGCCTCAGTGACGAAGCCATTAAGTGCCTAACAAATCTTAATGTGGATTTGTAATATTAAGTATTCGAGCTGTCTGTTATCACTGTGTATGCGATTAAATAAATAAAAACCATCCTAAAATCCGTAAAGCCGTCATTGGTGAGAGGACAAAGGTCAGGTTATATTTTCTTTAATGTAACTATGGATGAATACTGTATTGTAAATGGTGACCTGGAATAGTGAAACTACATTGTCAATTATTTTGTTTGTGAGACTGCAACACAAAATCGTAGTATTATGTATGTATTAAATAAATAAATGTATCAGACAGCTTTTTACAAATCGTTCTAGCCCTAGAGTAAACTCTAGTAGGCTTGAGTTATGCTAGTAGGCTTGAGTTATGGCCTAACTACTAATATATTATATTTTATATAGGTAATCTTTTTTTCATCGATTCTATTTTTTGGAAATACCTACCACATTTTTATTTTATAAATATTGACACAAAGGTAATATGAAAAAAAAAGTGATCTACTACAATCACACTACCACTATATACCACTGCGCCAACCACATCTCACAAGCACGCTCACGAACCACTTATTTGAGCAACATGTTTACCCAATAAACATATTAAATGCTTCATTGAACAAACAATTTTTCGCTGGCAATTCCATTGAGAAAAATAGGTAACTATTATACTCGTACTTCGAAAGTATTAGGGCTTCTGTCATGGGGACTTATAAGTGAGAACAAACATGTTTATGGCGAAAATTGCCATTTCATTTTACAAGAGCTTTTGAAGTCAAACGTTGTTTATCGAAATTTCATCTGCTCGATAATTATCTGTGCCAAATATACGTATAGGGTAAATAGAAGCGAACGAGGTGCTCAAAAATATCTGCGCTCTAAAGACAAAAATGTCGTTGCTCAGATATTTATTTTATGAGCACCGTTCGCTCCGATATTATTAGCTACTCGTAATGGTGTGTGGCGTCACACGCGACCTTCCCGTTAGTGGGTTTGTACTTCCACACGAAGCTAACCAAGTAACCACACGAAGTCTGACTCACTGGTATGATACAGTTCAAATGGTGCACACACCACTTTTTATAGACACACTAGTGACCCGCCCCGGCTTCAAATGGGGGCAATGCTGATAAATTATGCATGTCTTATACATATAAACCTTCCTCTTGAATCACTATATCTAGTTAAAAAAACCGCATCAAAATCCGTTGCGTAGTTTTAAAGATCTAAGCATACATAGGGATAGACACACAGGAAGCGACTTTGTTTTATACTATGTAGCGCAAAAATATTGGATTATTGGTAGGTATACACTCATGTTAGTTATTTATGTGGGTGGAACGAATAAGAAAACATTTATTGCGGGCAAAAATAAATTATATTTACTTATTTTACTTGACAGTTATTTATAACATAGTGAGTGGTCTGCTTAAGACTGCGTAGGTGTAAAACTTTGAGTCGTAAGATCGTTTCTGAAATTAGGACGTGTGGTAGTAACTAATATTAATTTATTGATAATATGCTACAATGAAAGTTTTAGGTAAAATAACATTAATGTATAGTCACGTCAGTCACCAGATATAGTACTGGGACTACTGGAACTACTGGAAACTACTCGGAATGGGGATGTGCCACTGCCGGCTTGCATAAAATGAGAAATTAGGGGTGTTTTCGGGACTTTACTTTAATATGTAAAGTTATGGATTAGTGGCTAGCAGTTTATATGTAGGGGAGCGTGGGGGAATTGGAGCCTACGAAGGCAAAAGTTCAATATAAGGCAAATGTATGGGTATTTTTGGATCTTTTTAATAGAAACTAAATCCTTAGTTACTTGACTATCATTTAATTACAGCATCACCGTTACATTATCAGGCATTTGGCGACAGATAAACTTTTTTCAAAAAAACAGAATCGCTCCCATTACCCGACTTTGCGGGAAATGAGAGCCTATAGATACCCATATGTGTAATGGGAGCTACTTAATTATTGAGTCAGCCTCAAAACATTAACTGTCAGCCTAAAATCTCATATTCATATAAATATTAACATAAACGTATGCGTAAATTAATTAACTTTAAGGATCCAAACAATAATAGCCTAATAATGTAATAAGCTCTGATTACCCGACTACCACCATCTTGAAATTTCATAAAATAATATTCCGAATCTAGCTTGTAATGAAATGATATGAATAGATACTCAAAATTGATAACATTAGCTATTAAATAAAACAGGTTTCATTATAACAAACATATTACTTCAACTTAAGCTGGCCGTTGAAATATCGTAGTTTATATAAGCGCGGAGCAAAAAACCGATAAGCGTCCGTGGTAACATAATGCGTGGCACTGGCGAGCTGAGCGAGCCAGGGGAACACGGCCGCACTGTGCCGAAAACGCCCGCGCGGTAAATGAGTGAATATGAGCTATAGTTTTGTCTCTAGTCGCACCGCTCCTATTACCCGCCGGTCCCCATTACCCCAGGTTCCCCTAACACTGAACAGACTAAGGGCCGATTGTTCAATCACCAGATAAAACATATCTGTCAGATAAATGTTGGTTGTCACTTTTCTTTTATATGACGGGAGAAAAGGATAGCAATAATTTTAACTGGCAGATAAATTAATCTGGTGATTGAACAATCGGCCCTAAAGAGAGTAACTATGTCTAACACGTACGAGACGCTTTGTGGCGAGGGCGTGGTAGGTAAGTGCGCGCGAGGTGCGCGCGCGGTTGCTATACGGTGGTGCGGTTCGAGCTCGATTAGAGGCCGAGTGGGGCGCGGAAAAGAGAAGACACGTATTACGCTGGCTTCACACTTACGCTAGAGACTCTAGAGAGTAATCTCGCTGATACGCGTCCGCGAGAGGCCCGCTCGGGCAAGACATGACTAGGTACAGGAATATTTGGAATAGGTACGGTTATTTAATAAGGTCTTCTCATTTTTAGAAAAAAATTTGTTAGACTACCCTACCCTTCTAAAGGAAATTTAAAATGGGAAAAGCGAATTTAGTTTTGTCACAAACTTACCTCTATATTATCTGCTTTACGCAACTAACACTTGTAAAATCTTCTTGTGTTAAATTGTAATATATTAACAACATTCGTCAGTACGTACAAAACCACTGTGGATGTAATCTAGTGAATAAAGGAGTAATTACGGAGATATATTATGTAAAAAATCAAGTCACATTTCCCGGAAATTTATGTGAAAAATATACATGCATTTCATAAGCAATTAAATTTCCTGCAAGTTTTATTTTGATACTTGTTTTCCTAGACTAGTCCGTAACTGAATTACAGCGTTCAAAAGCCAGAACTTTGACAAATTTTCGGAAAATACGACTTTTACAGATTTTTAAATGTGCATATCTCCGTAACTAACCGTCCTTGAAACGAAATTTGAAATATAAATTATAATAAATTTAATTCTCTACACTACAGCCCGAGCTCTTTTCGAGCTAAAATGCTTCTTAATGAAGATATAAGTCAGAAGTTTAATATATTTCTCAGCAGTTTAATACATTTCTGGAAATCGCGATTTTTTACATTTTTTAAATGTGCATATATTATATCCGTTACTATTTGTCTTAGAAATAAAATTTGAAATGTAAAATATAGTAAATTTAACTCTCTACAACATTGTCTAAGCATGCTCCTAAACGAAGATATAAGCAAAAATCTGCAGAGAGTGCCGGTTTTAAGCACTCACTAATCATCTTAGACAACATTGAAAATGAAAAAAAATTGACAAAAATTGAAAACTACCGGACCGTTTGTAAGGTCAACCCTAGTACTTTAGTCTCTATTTACCGAAGTAATGCTTGAATGTGGAATATGTGGGTGCTAAATTTCTATAGTGTGGTTCGTGCGAAATGATCTTTGGTACTTATTCATGGATCAGGAATTTGTTATTAATATTTATGTTTACAACCGTACTGTTAAATAATAATTTTACAACTGACGAAGACTACGAAGTCAAAACAAATAGAACTGTTGCTTCATACACAATACAATACAATACAACAATACTTTATTGCACACCAACAAGAAAAATATTACATGAGAAATCATAAATTAAATAATGGTAGACAATAGGCGGTCTTATCGCTAAAGAGCGATCTCTTCCAGACAACCTTTGGGTGGCGGATACAACATGTTAGATTAGTGTGACAAAGTCCTTGGTGCCAGTTATAAATAAACAAAAGGTTTTATGCCCAATATCACAATAAAATTGAATGATCTCTATAGAATATGGACGAATTGGAAATGTGGATGAATTGCGAATGTGGATGAGTTGGAAATGTGGGTGATTTGGGAATGTAGACGAGGCAGAAATTTGAAAACTTGGGAATGGGACGTGAAGAAAGTGGGAATGTTAACGAGCTAGGAAATTCACAAAAATGGAATGTGGAAGAAGTGTGCTTTTTATTTGATCCTAATTTATAAATTGCTTTTGGTAGCTACGGCTACCTGTCACCGCTCTTATTTTATTATACAAATAAAGTCCACCTCAAAATTAACCAGTGGATAATCACCATTGTTGAAAAAAGGAGTAAGGCTTATAGAGGCATTTAAAGCGTCAAATAATTAAGGTAAATCTAATGTCTTAAGCTTTTCATAATAATATTGGTTTACATTATCTCGTATTCGCAGATTCAAATAATATTGTCCTAACGTAAACCAGAGACAATCTTCATAATTTTTGGTACGCAAATGACGGGAAAAAGGGATAGGATAAGATAATAATATACGACACGGAAAGATATAAAAAATATATTCACCGAAAATCGTTAGGTTACAGTCACATTACAGCCGTAAAATATACAGTTACTCCCCGAAACATCAGAATTACGAGGAATCCCCATCGTAATATAAAGTCGAATGACAAAGCTCAGGTGTACAATGCTAATGCTAGTATATTCTGTCGACAGGGTTAGCATTGGGAGAGGCCCAATGAAATTTCAGAGCCATATTTTTAAATAAAAAAGTTTTGGGAAGAATGAAGCAAAAAGTTGCCCGTATTTGGGAATTGAGAAAATGGGCTAGTATTTTATGAAGTTCAGTCTTTTTACGACAAGAGTAAATTAAAGATATTATGTATGCATGGTACTTTTTAATGAGACTAAACATTTTAGGGATGCCGGATATTTATAATAGTGAGCTTCTTAAATCATTATTGTTTAATATTTGACTTACGAAACTTGTGAAATTTTTAGTATTACGTGCCTCAATCGGAAAAAACGAATCCCTTATAAGATTACTTTGTTTTCCGTCCGTCCGTCTGTCTGACTATCAAGACCCTTTATCTCGAGAACGCGTTGAGGTATCGAGTTGAAATTAACACCATATACTCAGGTCGACGGTCCCTTGAAGCTGTGAATAAATCAAACTTCTACGTTAACGTGAAAAACAGATACATATTTGGAGAACTCGGTTGCGTTAATTTTGCGCCTAATTTGTATACATTTCAGGTACAAACTTAACTCAACCAGGCCAATTAAAATGGGATAAGTGACTTTGTACGGAACCCTCGGTGCGCGAGTCAGACTCGCACTTGGCCGGTTTTTTTTTACTTGGCTTTCTCTACCGTCTAACTTGACTTAGCTAGATTTGACCAGCTGTTAAAAAACGGACAAAATTCGTAGTTATATAATTGCACTCGAGTGGGATGCCTCGGGCGTTTGTCAAGGCATCGTTCGGGATCACATTCCGTCAAAGCCCATTTTTTCCATTGCTTAAATGTTTGTGACAATTCTATTCTCCTGGTATTTATGTATCGAATATTATTAAATGAATTATGATATAAACATGTTTCTGGCTTTGATCGCATGAATAACAAGCTTTTATATATTATATAGTACCTTTCTAGAGATCAAAAGATTGGTTTCGTTTTGCCTTTCTGATCTGAAATCGCTTAAACCTCTGAGCCACTTACGAAGTAAAAAATCGTTCTAAGAGTGCAAAGAGCTCAGGGTGCTAATTCAAGTGTAAATAAATAAATAAATAAATATCGGACAACCCTTAAAACGAGATGTTTACGGTTCGAGCTGCATAAAATGAGATTTCATGTTACGGTCTAGTTGTGTTTGCATATCATGCCTATGGCGTCGCATATAAATGAGGCGCAAACTTAACGCAACTGGATTGGTGAAGTGGCGATATACTAAGTATATCGCCACTGAAGATCTCTCCGAGTTATCAGAGTGATACATATGGAACTAGGCGCTGTAGTGAGTAAATAGGGAAACGTAGAAATGTAAATCCCGTCCTAATTGAATAAATGGCGTGTTATCTGTGTAATTGATAAGGTCCTCCTTTGATGAGGCAGTAGGATATCCCCTAATAGGGATGATGAATTGATGACTGATGTAGAATTTTGCAGCATATTGTGAATAGAAATAGCCCAATATGTCAGGAAATAAAGAACCAATAAATAAATATATTAAAAGGCCTTTGAAATATGAGACTTCAAAGGTAGGTAAGTACGCAAATATTTGAAAATGTTTTTGAAGCAAAAGGCAGATTTGAAATTGGTTTTCATAATCTTCATATTTCAATAAAGCAATATTTGACAACCAAATACCTCGACGCACTTTTTGAAGGCTAAAATGATAAATTACTTATTATCCCTATTGGTACTCGACATAGAAATGGACTACTAAACAAATGTTCATGTTTCTAAAGTTTAGTCCCACAAGACACCTTCTCTGTTGCCTGTTTTTGTCAAGATTAATAAAATCAAATGTATGATAATAAAGTTAATTACTAAATTACGTTAAAAGCTCAAAAACATTGGAAATAAGCTCTTAATAAAGGTACGCTAAGTTTCACAGCCCTTTATAATAAGTTTTTACGTGCACTCAGGTTTCAGCTTAGACGACGTGGGATCATATTAAAGTCTAGACAAACTGCGCAAGATAGACATTTGCATTTTTTAACACTTTACTAAAGCAAAGTTCCCTTACCTATGTAAGTGCAGTGCTCTCAGATTTCTCAAAAAAGTTTACTTCGAATAATATTATCTGTTCGTTTTCTGCGAGTTAAACTCATTTAAATAAGGAATGTTAAAAGGATCTTTCATAAGCAAAAAGACGTCAATGACCGGCTGAGAACCTCCCTAAGTCAGCGCTTACGCAGTCAGTCTAGCGTCCATCAGTCTGGCTGGTCATAATGACGAAGGAAATGATCGTGTTACCCTGTCGGACTGACTGACTGGACTAGTGAAAATGAATGAATGACAGTAATCTGAAAGTCCACAATGATGGAGGAAATGGAGGTCAGAATGAGCGTGTTACCCAAGATGTTCATAGTCACCATAACCTGGTCGGCTCTCAACCACGTTTTTGATAAGACCATCGATTTTTATCTTGTAAACAAGTCTCGAACGAATTTGTGATAATGTTATTTATGTATGGTACGAGAAATCTTAACGCAATCGAAACGTTTTTGTGTTGAAAGTGAAGTGAAGGTGTTAGGCGGTTACAACTTCCGCTGAAAAGTGCGGACGGCAATAGAAAATAGTCCGCACGGAGATACTTAGTCGATGTGTACTACACTGAGCTGGCGGTCCTGGGTTCGAATCTTGACATGGTCAACTATATCACTGATGAATATTTATTCATTGGTCATGGATGTTGTCTTTTTATATGTAGATATTGATTTATTACACGCTGCGCTTTGCGGCGTTACAAGCATTGATTAGTTTAGGACTCCTTCGATTTGTGTGTCTCTAATATTTATTTATTTTATTTTTCAAAGTACATAAATAAGCTATTATATTACATACTAAGGCCCCCACAACTTCGTCCGCGTATTTTTTTTCTCTACCGTAGACGGGTCAAATATATTCTATAACCATCTGTGGATATTCAGCTATCCCTGGCACCAAAATTGGTTAAAATTTGTCCAGCCGTTTCGGCGTGATGAGAGGACAGTGGAAATTATGACGCCAGACTGGCGTAGCCCCGTGCGCCCATACAAAACAAATGACGAGCCTGCATCTCGCTATTATGACTTTTCCTGAAATCATGACCTCTCTATAGAACACTGATTTTCAAAGAATTTTATAATAGTATAGATGTAAACATGGACATATTTCCAAATTATATACTCGTCAGCTTCTGAAAAATACAATACGAATATCACAATGAAGAGAATACGACGAACAAAATTACAGAGATATCTGCATTTTATTCAGTCGCAATTGCCGCTGTTGTAACAACATTTGATGCAAAATATTACTGACTTGGAACCAGCTTAATCTTTGCCGTAGAGATACGTTTCTTCATTTACATGCCGAGAGTCCCCTGTGGGACCCGACCAGCACTGCGCACGATTCTCCCATAACTCGAGAATATCCTTCTTTTATTTTGCTACACTCGTGTTTGCATTTTACATTCGTTTGCGCGGAAGCCATGTTGGCGGTAACAAGATTTTGTGGTTATGTGTAATGGTGTGCGGTATTATCCCTTAGCTGCGTGGTCTTGTTTGGATGTCTGCTAATGGGTGTTAGGAGGTTTTCGAGATATGTTTATTTTTGTAATGCCAAAAATAAGCCACTCTTTGCAATTTTTCTGTTGTAAAAAAATGTTGATATAAAATAAACTGATGTCAACAAACATGCAAACAAATTAATATTATACTATGTTTTAGTCCGTAACTTCTTCCGTGTGTTAAAAGTATAATGTTTCGGAAGCCTAGATCACACATAGGTTTCCGTGGGATAAGCGGGAAATACCGCGCGCCGCAACTAGTAATATATATAAAAAAACCGTCAATCCACGTCTATGTTTACAAGAAAAGACAAATGAAAGTGATTTGTTTCGTCTAAAGCGGCGTTCAGACTGTTTAGGCGTTACCTACATACGCTAGTCGGAGCGTGGGGCGGCAGATGTACTTTTGTATAAACACATGCTGGTTACAATTACAACATACTGAACCACTCGACCGCGCATATCTTTCATGGTATATTACTGCAGACGCGGGGAAAGAAGGGCTTGCCGGGTAGACAGAAGGTATAGACAGCCGACCGAAGAGAGGCCGGATAGTGACACCAAGCCGGCAAGCCCTTTTCACGGCTAGGCACGTAAGTATAGTGTTTTTCTCAAACATATGCAAAGAAATTAAAAAAATTACACTACTCAAAACAAATATAATTCAGCTGTTCAGCCTGTTCAACACAAAGACCATGTTTGAAAAAAAAAACTTCCCGTCTTAGCCCTTCAATTTTGTATGAAATTTCTTTACAGTTCTCTCGAGATGTTCCATCCGAAACGTGATACTTCGAAGAACATGAATACAATATACTGATTTATTTTATACTACTACACTAGATGCAACCTTTACGCAAATGTAATTGGTGCGATCCTGCGTGACTACACTAATTTAGCTAGTAGGTAAGTAATATAATATTTATTCAAAACTTTTTACATGGCAATAATAATTAAAATACTTAAAATAATACTAAACCCAAAAATTAAACTAAACTCGAACACAATAGAGTTGAACTAAACTTGGTAAGTAATTAAGTACAACAAAGTTAGATCTAGATTTATTCAATTAGATTTCAAATTTAATCAACTTTAGCGTACGTTAAATGCAAGTCTCATTAACTAAAATTATATTGCTAGTAATGGTTTTCCGCGGTTAGCAATGACCAACGCTTTTACGGAAAGGTTAAAGCATTCCGTGTTTTAACCAATTAATGTATATACAGTGAATTTATTATTGGGAAACTGGGGCCAACAAAACCGCACCAGAAAGTGATCCATATTCGCATTAAATGAAGATAGTCGTGAATTTTAAACATTGATAAATTAATTCGAGAAATATATTGCTTTTAATTTAAATTGTTGGTATCATAACGGCACTCAAATAAATGGCTGTAGTATTTTATGCTTATAGATTATATGAGCTCAGTTGAAGCTTAACGCTGAACTTTAAGCGCCTACACATGCTTAAAATTTATGATAGGTAAGTATGTATTGATTGATACTGGTATCGGTCTAATACCTCGGCTTAAATGAAATAATTTTGCTTTGTTATTTGAAAATGTTTCGCTTCACAGTGGTTTAAGAATAGTATTTACAACTAAGTAGAACAAAGCTAGATCTAGCTTTAGCTTGATTTTTTTAGTACTGGTTGAAATCGGGCTAAATTGTGGAGTGCATTTGAATAATACTAGCGATCATACACATAGTGCAAAATAAGTAAATAAGTAATATTATGTTTTAGGTATAAATACATTTCCATTTTATAGAAAATTACGTTAAAATATTGGAATTGCACATTTGGTTTTTCCCTATCAAATCCTTTTACATACTATATACTTTTTTATTGTTGCTACGTAATTATTACCAATAATCTTTTATTTATGCTTGCAAAGGAAAATAAAAATTTGAGAAGTGTAAATAGCCAAACTGATAACTAGTATTTATACTCAGGAAACATAAGAACATAAAGTGCTCACTTTGTTCAGATAAATTATAGTGGCGGGAGCGCCGGCATCTTCTATTGTGGTAAAGGATTTAGTTCCACTCGAGGAAGCCAAGCAAGTCGACAGTCGGTCGGCTTAGCTAAATTAATACCCTGTAAAAGTTTAACAGGTTACACTTAACCTGGCTTAGGGCAGTGACGCGCTAGCGGTGAGACGGTAAATTAGATGGGAATATTGGCACATGTTATATTATATTATATATGATATAACTAGATGGCTGCTAGTACAGTGGCGAAAGTTTGTAGGTATCTTCTATTCAGAACAAAATAGTTTTAGTTCCGCCTCGTGTAGGATGAATAGCCACGAGAGCCAAATCTTATCTTACAGTTTATAACTATAATAAAACTGTAAAAATAAAATGTAAACTGTATATATAAGATGTTTTATCAAATGTAAGCGGAAATTTGCAGACGTCACAATATAAATAATTTAGTTTCAATCTAGGAAGCCGGAAGAGTCACCTGGTTTAAGGTAGTGACGCGCCAACGGTGGCATCCTAAATAGGATGGGATGGGAATTTTGGTTCAGGGTTATTAAATAAACTACATAGATATTTCTATTTAACTTACAATAAGTATATAACACCTTTTCGTTTGATTATATACACTTAATTATATACTATATTATAAACATAGCTTTTAAGCACATTCTTTTATAAAGTAAGTAGTAGTTAGGTGCTGTTATATTTTATCTCTATCTTCAAAAAAATCCAGACTGTGGTCACTTATATGTAAGCTGATCTACTGGTTACCTATTACATCGCTTAAGTCCAGCCTCGCATTTACAAAATTAGCGTCATGGATGCTTTTGAAACGGTAGGACCTTTTGAGAATTTTTATGGACAGAAAGTACACAATCAAAGAGAAAGGGGCCAAGCAATTAACCTGTTTGGGATGTAAACATCAAGAGCTGTTCCTGACATTGTTATTTTAGTTTCTATTGCTTTTAAAATTTAATAAATGAATTTGATATAGCTATTTCCTAAATATAAGGGAACCCCTACCTTAGTAGTAAATTAAATTACCTGGCTTGTAAGTAAATGAAAACCTATATTCTGTAGGCAATAGAATTTATTTCTTTAAAAATTATGGAAAGGTTACTTATTGTGATAACCAGAAAAATGCTTAAGTTGAAATAGTTTCTCAATATGTAGGTAGTATCCTCTAAAACAATGGCAATGAATTACATAGCGTATATCAATTTATTTAAGTTCCCGACGTCTTGGAAGCTTTACAGCTTCTGTGAATAATTAATACCTAATTACCTGAGAGGGTAGTTGGATATTCCCAATATATATAACCGACCGACATTCGTGCTGTAGTGAATAAATAGTGCATTACTACAGAGGCCGGGAAAATGGGGATTGTTTGCCGAGTAGATATAGGCGGCCGAGCAATGCGGGGCCTGCTACGGATCCAAGGTTGGCAATCCTTTTTCACGCCGAGGTATGTATGGTGTTTTTCTCAAAACAAATATGCAATGATATAAAAAAAACAAACAACTAAATCATATCACAACATGAATAATTTATAATTTCATAACCAAATGTCAAAACTTTTTTTAGTCTATATACTGTTTGAACTTGCGAATATAGTACATTACTACAGAAGCCGGGGAAATTACAATTGCCTGCGGAGTAGGTGGCATGCAATTTCGTTATGTATTTTTATAAAGTCGTATATATCATTTATAAAATTGATTATTGATTTATTGATTTTATGTAATTAAAACTGCAAACATCACTTGTTGTTTGTATCTTTTTTATGGGCGGAGTGGCCGAATGCCATAACGCTTATGTTTTTTAAATGGCTGTACGCTATGTTGTGTCAAAAAATGATATTGTAACAAAACAAGGTTGCTTTTCAGGCCACGCGCCTGAAATGTTGGTTGAAATATCGTTCAATACTCCCTTCGTGTCGAATCTATATGAAGACATTTTCAAAAACTGTGTAAAATGTATGACTTCAGGAAAGCAAAAGTCGGCGAAATGAAACATTCCATGAAACTTTGTCTATAAAAGAAGGGATCCCATGGAATATAGGTAGACGATACGTTTGGCTCAGTGATAGTGCAGCTACGTACTAAGCCGGCGGTCCTGGTTTTGAATCCCGGCAAGGGCAAATATTTGTGTCATAAACTCAGTTACTTGCTCCTACTAGAGCTTAATTTGGGACTGAGTCGATTTGCGTATTGATTTAATAATTTGCCCCAATTATTATGATCTCAAATAAAACAGCAAGAAAATACTTTCCATTTTATTCCCATAAAGTGGGGTTATCCACAGCAAACGTTATAACGTTAAAATTCTGGTCGCAACAACATTTCTCAACACAAAGCATTTCGTTTGAGAAAAACAATACACTTCCCTTATTTCTGAAAAGATTGTCTCAACGGAACAGCTTAAAATGTTAAGTCCTGTGAAATCTTAAGCCTTGTGGTAGGTCAACTGTTTGCTTGAGCGTTCTGCATGTTGAGGAGTAGATACTTCAATTGTTTTACATGGCCATCTTATCTATGACGCCGAATGAGAAATGAATGAAGTATATCATAATAGTAAGACATCCCCATTACAGTACGTATAATTTTAATATTTTATTTTGCTGTCTTAATACGTGTTGACATTTTTTTGGAAATTATAATTTTTAACAAAAGGCAAAGCATGCAGGACATTTTATCTTAAGCTATAACAACATTATTTTTATTCACTGATGTTTTAGAAATAAATTACCTTCATCTTTATTACATCAAGGCGCATAAAAATTTAAGTAAAATAAAATTGGAAATGCCTTATATTTTCCGAAATATTTAGTGGGATGCAGGGCTGTGACATCACTTGACGAATACGCTTATTGTATGAAGTTAAGTACTATCAGCATTAGTTTGATGACGTCAAGCATTGAGTGCCATACAAAATTTAGGGTTACCTAGGTATCTGAAACACAAATTTTGGTTTCCCATCTGTAATGTTTCGCCAAATTTTAATTTATCCGAATACCATCTTTTTTCCAAAACTGTACATTTTTCAGAATTATCATAAAACAAACCTTGCCTAAGCTACTATTCTTTAAAATAATGTTTATAAAATCCTGAAAATATTACTCATCATCATCCTCCTAGCCTTTGTCCCATTTTTTGAGAATGAATTCTCAATCGGGGTCGGCTACCTAAATCCCAAGATGCGGCGTAGGCACTAGTTTTTATGCAAGCGACTGCCATCTGACTTTCCAACCCAGAGGGGAAACTAGGCCTTATTGGGCTTAGGTGGTTTCCTCACGATGTTTTCCTTCACCGAAAAGCGAGTGGTAAATATCAATTGACATTCAGTACATAAGTTCCGAAAAACTCATTGCAACGAGCCGGGTTCGAACCCGCGACCTCCGGATTGAAAGTCGCATGCCCTAACCACTACGCTACCACCGCTTCAAAATATTACTGGTTCCTGAAAATATTACTGGTTCCAGTAAAAAAATACTTTCGGACAAATTGAAATTTGGCGAAACGTTACAGATGGGAATTGTTTCGGAGTTAAGATAGGATAGGATACCAAATTTACAATATCGTAACATCAAACTACCTTCTCGCCTGATTTAAATGAAACAAAAACAAGTGTACCTGTTTCTCAGCGTGGTATACGCTTATAACGTTCCGAGTGATTTACCGGACCTACCTAGTGCTGTTTTTAATTCTATGTGAGTAAAAAGTTTAGATACAAAGATCATGTGATTCGATTTCATTGCTTAATGATTTTTTTATTTTAATTTTATATTATTCCATATTTGTAGCATTATAGATAGATAGATTTAACCGTCAAGATAGTTCTTAGCTATGTTTGGCTTATTTTGGAAGAAGTGACAAGATCTCAGCCAATATTGAAGCTAAGAATTCCAAACGTTGTAGTTATGTTCAGCTTTAGTAGTATTTTTTATATCACATCACACACACATTTACATGATGACTAGCTACGTGTGTCAGGGAAATTGAAATCGGCGTGAAAAAGGATTGGCCTCAGTTGCTCGGCTGACTAAACTTACTCGGTAGGCTATCCCTATTTTCTCGGCCTCTGTAGTGATGTACTATTTTTCTCCTCCATGGCTGACATTACAGGCACTTTCTAACAAACGCCCCCTTTATTATTTTCTGAAAAGATTGTCTCAAAGAAATGAAATGTTAAATCTAGTGATACAACGTAAGGTTGGTGGGCTAATGGCATTGACCCAATCGTTAGCCGGAAGGCACTTTCAGCGGAAACTGGGCGCCTTAAGGAGCAGGAAATGGGTACAGCTACTCAGAGTATGTCTGCACCATAGCATATGCATGCTATGGTTAAATCTTAAAGGACTTGGACGAGGCTTCCTTTCGGGGACCGACTATAATAGCGACTAGCGTTTTCCACGGTATTTTAAGACAAGTAACATTTTGACAGATCTTGTCTCATTAATAAATAAATAAATAAATATCAGACAACCTCACTCAAATCAACCTGGTCCCAAATTAAGCTCAAGAAGGCTGATTGATTGTTGATTATTTGTACAGATATATTATGTAAATAAGTATGTAATGAAGTGTACTTACTGCTTATTTACGCTTTTAATGTTTTATAAAAATATTGTCATAGAGTAATAATGAAATGTTAAGTTTATGATAAAACTCGATCCATTATGTTATATTTTGGTCGACCAACGGGCCTTGGAAAGCACTAAACTTTCTACGGAAACTGGGTGCCTTAAGGAACTGGAAATGGGTATGTACAGCTACTCAGATGAGTGCATATGCTTTGGTTAAATCATAAAGGACTTTGACGAGGCTTCCTTATCGACGTAGCGTTTTGCTTTAGTATTGAATATAATTATTATATAAAGAAAGTAATATTTTACATAGAAAACTGCCGTGAGTCTCGACAGATTGAAACACATAAGTATGTTTATTCACGTCGTATATTGCTTGACATGTTTCGAACCGGTTCGTGATTCATCATCAGGAGCGTCGATCAGTCGTGGCGGCGACCAATGTTCAATTGGCCGCCGTCGTGACTAATCGTTTCATATGCATACAACGAAAGAACTTTGGTAGAAAGATGATAATTATTATTTTTGTTTTGTCATTTACGCGATCAGCTACTGAACATTATAAATTCCAATACATCGCATTAAAATGTAGCCTGGGGATACATAACATTCTACTAGCACAATTCGAACTACATAAATCCGAGACAATTGCGATATGTTTTTTAAACGGACTCCTAAAAAGAGGATTTTCTATTTTGAGTGCAATTTATAACGAATGGAGGTTTTATTATGGTTATATTTTTTTGTCTGCAGGGCTAGTATATCCTGCCGCGTTTGAATTAGCTTGTCGCGCGACACAACGTCACCTGTCTTAATCGAAATATATTGAAAGGAAAGTGATCACGATAGTATTTGTCGCGCAACAAAGAGTCACAGTTATGCGAGACGTGGTCTACTCCTTATAGTGTTATTCAGTATTTCAATGGTCAAATATATAACATCCATACGTAACTTATTACATCATCAATCCCAACATTACGCGATCAATAAAAAAGTAGATTACCGAACTAAATAACGCCAATAAAAAACTGGAACACCTGCAGGGCAAGCATGAATTACAGCACTCTATCGGAAGCCCGGAGCAATTTTGCAACTAATCCCGGGGCGGCCGCCCGCGGGAACGTTCACATGATAATTATTATTCCCGGGGTGCCAGTTCCCGGTCCACGGCACTCGATTATCCCGGAATCTTGCCATATTAACAGTTTG
The DNA here is from genome assembly GCA_947623375.1 of Apotomis capreana. Classification (NCBI taxonomy): domain Eukaryota; kingdom Metazoa; phylum Arthropoda; class Insecta; order Lepidoptera; family Tortricidae; genus Apotomis; species Apotomis capreana. The sequence continues at coordinate 17,312,284 of OX392507.1, read as the reverse complement.
TCTGCGGCTTGCTTGGAAAACAATCTGGGTGACTGCAGTTTGGTTTTTGTGAGGGTGTTATTGCTTTTCAGAGTTGTTGACACGTACAATTGGTTTTTGCTTTAGTTATTGCGTGAAAACTAATGAAACACCAAACTACCTTCGCTATAGCTGTTGCTGTATATACTTTTTAAAATATTTTTGAGATGAAAACATTGTAATAAAACATATTACTACCTATTTCAAACGTTTGATCAAAAAATTAATTGCTCGACTAACTTATTTTTTGTTTCAAGTGTAAAGCATACATGCCCTTGCGTTACAAAAACTTGACTTATCGCAAATAAATATTCACGTTAATAGTCTTGGATTGACTCTTTACTTGCTGTGATGATATGCAAAATGATGTCCGTTTAAACCAATGTACTGCAATTGTCAATATTTAAAGTAGATAAGTTTTGCAACGGTGCTCTTAAGATGTGAATCGGTCCTTTAAATAATGTAATAATAAATCGTAAGTAACTCCATTCGTTCAACACAGCTTGTGATTCTATGTTTCTGGCGGCCATAGAGCCCAGGAAGGCCCCCGATCGTGGCTCTAAGGAAATGAGGTCCGCGGCGGACTCGTCGAGCAAAAGGTTATGACATTACGAAGACTCTGACAACCATCGGCGATGGAGACGGGATATAGCTAAGCTACATTTATATATTAACTAGTTGCGCCGCGCGGTGTTACCCGCTCATCCCACGGGAACACTATTTTTTTCGGGATAAAAGTAGCCTATGTGTTAATCCAGGGAGTCAGCTACCTTCATACCAAAATTTATCAAAATGGATCCAGCCGTTTGAGCGTGAAGAAGTAACAAATATACACATAAACACACTAATAAACTTTCGCCTTTATAGCGTGATAGAACGCGCCCGCAACTTTGTCTGCTTAAATCCCCTTTTTTTTTACCGTACTCGGGTATGTCCAAAAAGGACTTTTAGGATGTTCAGCTATCCATGGTTAGGTACCTATTTAAAACACAATTTTTTGTTTAAGGTAACGGTTCGCCAAATTTTCATTTGTCCGGATGCCAAATGTTTTCCAAAAATGTTAATTTTTCTAACCCTAATGGGTTCTTTAAAACGATATTTATAAAATCCAGAAAATATTACGGGTTTCAGAGAAAAAAATACTTTCGGACAAATTACAATTTGGTGAAATGTTACAGACAGGAAACAATGTTTCGGAATTGAGATAGAATACCGCTGTCCATGAACCAAACTTGGTTAAAATCAACAGAGGACAAAGGATATTTACTTACAGATGGCGGTGTATGGCAGGCGCCGTGCGAAAAGAAATCCTATGCCGTGCTTGTTTTGACGAACATGTTCGAGTAGGCAAAAAATATCACTCTGATAATACCACTAGTGATGAGACTACACCGTAACTATAAATAGTAATAACATATTCCTGGCAGTTCCTGACTTCACTATATCACGTTGAGTACTTTCACGTTAAAGCTTACGGTACATGTCAAATACTCGTAAAAGTTCATGGCAACCAGGGGCCCAATTCGAGAAGGCCGTTGGAGATATCTCCAAACGTCAAATCTCCATTAGATAACAGTTATATCGCCATTGAACTGTCATTTAAATGCGATGAGCTTAAAAGTGACATATCTCATCTCAATTTTGGAAATACGAAGGCGATAATGATTGTCAAAAATGTTATTCATGTATATAAATTTCTGTTTTGAACGAAACGTAACGGACCAATTTCACGTACTATGCGGTCAATTTAAAGTATGCGCCTGTTATTTATGCCGTCACATACAAAGGAAACGAAAATTTTGCGCGTCCGAATTGACGAAGTTGCGATATCGCCACTTGTCAAGTAGGCACACGTCAAAAGTGACGGATGGCGATGAAAATGAGAGATCTCCATTATATCTCTAAAATTGGTCGAATACCCCCCCAGTTCACTGACATTCTCGTAATTTCAGCGTACAACGAGTTTTTGCATGTTTACTCTGTATAAATGGCGTCATTACTTCACTCACTTTATAATTCATTATTCGCGAAAAGTTGAGAAAGAAAATTACTACCATTTTATCGTTGGGGAAATCAAATTATTCAGTAGTTGGAGTTTTCCGGTAACTGTGTCACAATGAAACTTTAAATCGGTGAAGTATTAAGTTTTGGGTATGTGTTATTTGTGGCCCGCCACGGGTTTTGCATAGTTTAGAATAGTAAAATTTACATAATATACCTACATAATACAATAATACTACCAGAATCGACGCAGATATTTTGATATGTTTTTCAAGACGTGTGACACTATAAGTGAATTTTCTCAAGTCTATCTACAAGGGACATATTGGTTCATATAAAAATCAATATGAATAACGCAATGAAATTTCTATTCTTAGGTAACTATGTACATAAGTATAGCAGCCTTCACCCGGTACCATGAGTTTACAGTGAGCATACTGGCAGGCGACTGCGTAAACGATTTGAATGGATAATTGTAGTTGTACAAAGTAACCGCTGAAAAAAGTAAGGGCTGCTTTACTATTCTCCATTCAAATCGTTCACGCTGTCGCCAGCGAGTACGGTCACGGTAACTCATGGTAAGGGGTCAGTCAGATGGATTGTCAACGCATTCTATGCAAGTTTAGGAAGCGCCACACAGACTGCGAGCTATGCAGTCGACATTACGCTGAATATTCCGCTTGAGCGTAATTACCTCCCACACTATTTGTTCGTGGGCCTTGTCAGCCAAAGCAGCTGCAGAACTTTCATTGCATTCCTACAACACAGTATTAACTTTAATGGGACAAATCCCATAGCCCTATACACAAAATACCATAACCTGCAGGTTTTTTTAAATCTCATATAGGGTAGTTTTTATATTGTATACAAATTTTGGCAACGGAAACTTTCTGAAAATTTGCTGTAAACTGTAGGGATACAGGTACAGACGGCAAGTGTAGCGAGTTGACAAGTACACAAATCAAATACATCATTATCATCAATCGGTATAGCTGAACGACATCCATTGCTAACAAATTAGTCCTACTTCAAGAATATTCATAAATACTGCATTCGATAAGAGGTTTTCTGCGATTTAGACCACGGAGCCATCCTGCAGTTGGCCGCTAAGTAATTCCGGTTTCTCATTCTTCTAAATAATATCACAGAATATAATATCAAGATTTAATAGAACCAATCAGGGCCTATGATGGTAAATCACGTGATAAATAATTGACAAAGCATCCGCCCCTTTTTAGGGTTCCGTAGTCAACTAGGAACCCTTATAGTTTCGCCATGTCCGTCTGTCCGTCTGTCCGTCCGTCCGTCCGTCCGTCCGCGGCTTAGCTCCGTGACCATTAGTACTAGAAAGCTGAAATTTGGTATGAGTATGTGTATCTATAACGCCGACAGAACGGTAAAATAAAATTTAAAAAAAAATTTTTTTTTCGGGTACCTCTCGAACACCTAAAGTGGGGGTGATTTTTTTTTTCTTTTCAACACTGGTGTGTTAGGTATCGTTGAATAGGTCTTGTAAAAATAATAGGGGTCTTCTAACATTATTTTTTGATAAAGTCAGCAGTTTTGTAAATATTCGCTCCAAAAACAAAAAAATTAGTGTCCCCCCCCTCTAACTTTTCAACCACGGGTCAAAAAAAATCGGAAAAATTCATGTTAATGAGGCCTTATAAGTACTTTCAATGAAAACTATATTGAACAAAATCGGTCGAGCCGTTTTTGAGTTATCGCCAAATTTCATATTTTTTCTTTAAAAGGTCGTAAGTTGACATCCAGAAGGTAATAAGTGATTACAGTTTCTAGGACGTGTACGACCTTTTTATAGAGCTTAAAATCTTTCTTAACTTAAAACTCGGTTTTAAAACAGCAGTTTATTGTGAAGGATGAGCAACTACGGAACCCTACACTGAGCGTGGCCCGACATGCTCTTAGCCGGTTTTTTTGTTGTTGGTTATGGCTCCATCGATATCGTCGATGATTCCGCCAATGTCAAAGTTAAAGAAGACACGTGTTAACTATTAGGAATTTGGCCGGTCGCCACGTTTTGACAAAATGCGAGTGTGAGTGACAGATTATTCGTCACTTTTTATCACGTGATAAACGCAACCTTGATAATTTAATATACCATCAAGTTTTACGTTTTTTCTCAAGGATCAAACGTAAGTATACGACATCGTAGCGAATGTTGTTTTCTTTCGATTAAGGCAAGCGCCATCTATTCTGATAGCTCTCGAGTCCACGAATCGCTGAATTTCTAGGTTATAAGGTCCCCAATGAGCTGTTTTATAGGTCGTTAGCCAAGCGGTGGGAGATTAATGAAATCTTTAGATCCCAACGTCTGTTGGAGGGAGGAAACTTACCGCAACGGTTTATGGCGACAGTGAATTAGTGGAGTGATTGTTTGTGTAATGCTGCGGTTGCGAATTTAGCGACATTGCTGTCTATTTATTTTTTATTAGAGCACTAACGTCTGCTAGTGTTAACTAAATGTAACGTTGAAGCTGACCATGAAGTTTCACGGTAAATGGAGCCACGATGCCACCCTAAGGTATTCAAGAAACAACTGGTTCAGTGGTCCAATAGGTAGGACGCCCGTGTTGGCCTGGAAAGCCGTTGGAACACGGATTCAAACCCCGTCTGAACCGTTTTTTTGAATTTTTATCGCTTTCATTTAAACATTGCAGTCTAGGTACATAATATTTAGGTTAAGTACCCTTATATTATATAGGACGAATTAGGTTGCGAACTCTAGGGTTTCAATTTATGTCGGAACACAATCAATCATGTTTTGCAGTGTTTCAATGCGGCTAAATTAACACCACATTTTTTTAATTGTTCGAGTCCTGTTGTCGACCACGTGTGAGCGCAATTTAATTTTTCTTTGAGAGTTCTTCTTTGTACATTTTGTTACGAGCGTGGGGTTCGTATTTGATAGAAAAGCACAAATTAATCCACTAAATAAAACACTCACTTTATTTATTTTTATTAAAGCAGTAACGTCTGCTAACGTAAACTAAATGTTTACAAATGAAGCGAAAATTGAAAAATTCGGTGGTCCAATTGGGAGGACGCCAGTGTTGGCCCGGAAAGCCGTTGGAAACGCAGGTTCGAATCCTGTCCGAATCATTAAATTTTTCAATTTTCGCTTCATTTGTAAACACTCACTTTATTACCCAAATTACGTACTTACAATTCACACGAACTGTACTTAAAATCCACTAATTAAAATTTAAAACACACACTATTTCACAAATTATGCACTCACTATTCACGCGAACTGTACTTAAAGCGCACTAATCACTTAAGAGTCTCTTTCCGAATATCCTTTTACTCGTACTGTATCGCAGTTAAAATGTAACTAACTCACGCCGGCCGTCGGCGCCTTATATATCCCGCGGAACCGTTCTGGACGCATTGTCCACACATATCGCGAGTATTCTAGTAAGGTCCAGTGTGAGGGCCGAGAACATTCGAGGCCATATATGTCTCATTCTAATGGTGGCTCTCTGTCACTCCCTTCTCGAATGTTCCGAGTATAGCTATCTCTTTCTAGTGGTCCTATCTCTGTCACACACTTCTCGAATGTTCCGAGTATAGCTATCTCTTTCTAGTAGTGCTATTTCTGTCACTCCTACCGGATATTTCGCCATATAACGATTTGTGCTTCAGGGGCCCATAAGGGGTCCTGAAAACGCCTGAAAACGGGTTTTCAGGTTATGGCGTCATCTGATAGAGGGTGCCCTGAAACGGACTGAAAACATGTTTCAGGCGCCTGAAAACGACGGCAACTTGGGTGAAATTTCGATCTTTAGATATGTGATAGAGCAACTTCTGAAACGGCCTGAAATGACTTTTCAGCCTGCTGAAAACGCTTCTAAAGCACTGAAATTGTCGTTAAAAGTCTTTGACCTAACCTACCGGCGTAACAATATCTATCTTATACCAATTTAAGATTCAATGTTCAGGCTTTGTAATGTGACGACAGTTTATTAAAACTTATCACTTTGGATTTCTAAATACCTGTGTCTAATTTTCGTAAGGAAATGTATGAACCTAGTTAAACGGACCTGTGGGGTAAGTGTATCTGTTGGCGAACTGTACACATAAGTGGCGTATCTCTAGACCACTGTCAGCTACGACCAGCATTGACGAAATTCCTTCAACGGTGTATTTCGCTTACATGGATGTGAACTATGGATGCAATGTATTTGGCACCACCAAAGTGTTCAGATGGCATTTGAGGTTGACGGTTACCTTCTTTAAATGCTACTATGTTGTAACGCTATTCGATTCCAAATGTATTGGCCCCGTTACAAATTATAATGAAAGGTATTAATTTGCGTCACAATAGGTAATTCTACTAATCGGTTGTTGGCAAAGATTGGTTGTAAAAGGAAGTCATGAGCGAAAAGTTGTTGTTAAATGAAATACGTTCAAAAATATGTTCGGCGAAAAGGCGGGCAAGGCATGAGTATGAAATAAAGCTAGCTTTATTTTTAATTTATTTCTTGTAACTTTGAGAATATTTGCGCAAATTGTTTACGGAACTCGTAAATTCCCCATTACTCTTGCAAGGCGGGCTAGTTACCCATTATATCCACTCACCTTGCAGTAAGAACAATAATTGCCCTATTAAAGCATTTTAAACGACCGAAACACCAACCTGTATAAGTACGTAAATTGCTACTGTAAAGTTCCCCAAAGAAATGTTGGTTTTAGAGAATTACTCTTGGGTTATTGCAACGTTTGTTCAAGCCAGAGCTGAAGCAGCAAATTAATGAAAGTTATTAGTTTCAGCGGTACTTTAATTCAGTTTTATACGGGTACACTATATTAACTGTAATAACATAAGGCAACTGAAATATAGACTTGTAGATTTTAATGTTACTTACTTGCCACAACGTTTATAGGGGCATAAAGATAGTATAGTGGAGACTTTATCATAATCCTTATAAACCGACTTCAAAAAAGGAGGTCCTCAAATCGACTGTATATCCATTTTTGTTGTACCTATGTTATGCGATTATACCGCAAATTAGTTATGAATCGATTTTGATGTTTTTTTTGTTTGGTAGATGGTGGTGTGACAATTCAGAGGTAGTCCCATTTATATAAACTTTATAGAAATCGACAAAGCGCTTTTTGACTGTACTGTTTCCTTTTTGCCCTCATTATGGTACAGTTGAAAGACAAGAAAAACGCTTTTAAAGAATGGCAAAAGGTTTAAAGATGGACAAGATACGGAAAAAGAAACGAAGAGGGCTCTTTACAACGAAAGGAAGAAAATTGCTAAGCGAGCAGTTGCTATTGCTAGGGCAGCAGCACAGGACAAGCTTTATAATACACTCGATACTTCCAAAGGTGAGAAACAGAGAAGAGCTCTAGAGACGTATCGCACGTAAAATTTATTAAAAATGATGAAAGCAGAGTCTTGTCAGAGGATAAAGCTATACAACATCGGTGGAAGGTGTATTTTGAAAAATTAATGAATTTATTTAATCGTATGGCAATATGTTTCATGCAAGCAATCAAAGAATGAATGAATTAAGAGAATGTATGGAATTGTGTATTACAAAATAGGGAAGTAAATATGGGTGTGGTAGGTGATGTATGGACGAGGTAAGAAAGGCTGTAAGAAATATGAAGAATGGAAAAGCTGTAGGGCCAGATAATATCCTAGTGGAAGTTTGGAAGGTCTTGAGTGAGGATGGATGTAAGTGGCTGGCTTTATTCTTCAATAAGTTGTTGCGTGAAGAATCCGTCCCTCACGAATGGTGCAACAGTCTACTGGTGCCCATTTTTAAAAATAAAGGCAACGTACAAGAGTGCAATAATTATAGAGGAATAAAGCTCATGTCACATAGTATGAAAGTGTGGGAGAAAGTGATAGAAAGACGAATACGCGATGACACTAATATAACCCAAAACCAGTTTCGTTTTATGCCCGATAGAGGTACAACAGATGCCATTTTTGCCCTTCGTCAACTATGTGAAAATACAGAAGTGCACAAAAAAATCTGCACATGGTATTTGTTGACCTCGAAAAGGCTTACGACCGAATCCCGCGAGAGGTTTTGTGGTGGGCTCTGAAAGAATGACATGTGCCTGGGAAGTATGTAGAGCTAATTCGGGCTATGTACAATCAATGTGGCACATATGTTCGGCCGGCTGCTGGAATCACCGACAGGTTCAGTGTCACGGTTGGCTTGCACCAGGGATCGGCTCTAAGCCCTTACCTCTTCCTGCTAGCTTATTATGGATGCTTTGTCATCGGACATTCAGGAGGAGGCGCCCTGGTGTATGCTATTCGCCGATGATACCGTCCTTGTCGGTGAAAACGAACTTGAGGTCCAGAGTAGACTGGAGAAATAGCGGCAAAAACTGGAAAATGTTGGGCTGAGAATCAGCAGATCCAAAACGGAACATATGTTTTGCGATTTCGGCGGTCTTTCCAGTTTTGCGGCCATAAAACTGGATCAAGTAGCGCTGCCAGTCTGCTCCGATTTCAGATACCTCGGTTCAATTATACAGAGTGACGGTGGCATTGAACGGGATGTCAAAAACCGAATTAGCTCAGGATGGATGAAATGGCGGCAGGTCTCTGGCACGATATGCGACCACCGGATGCCGCTTCGGCTTAAGGGCAAAATATACAAAAGCATTGTAAGACCTGTCGTAAAAGGGACGGATGAAATGAGATTACATGTGGCAGAGATGAGAATGTTACGATTGATGTGCGGGGTGACCAGAATGGACAGAATAAGAAATGAATATGTAAGAGGAAGTCTGAAAGTAGCACCAATTAGGGAGAAGCTGCAAGCTAACCGACTATCATGGTATGGGCACGTGATGCGAAGAGAGGAAAGCCACGTAACCAGAAAAGCGTTAAGCATGAGCGTGGACGGATATAGAAGAAGAGGAAGGCCAAAGAAAAGATGGATGGATTGTGTGAAAGATGATATGAATAAGAAGGAAGTAAGCGACGAGATGACGAGTAATAGGGAAGAATGGAGGAAGAAACCATGCTGCGCCGACCCCAAATAAATGGGATAAGGGCAAGCGAATGATGATGACGGTTGGCGCAGTTTGCAGACTCCTGCCTGAGCCGGCGGTCCCGGGTTCGAACCCCGGCCAGGGCAAATATTTGTGTGATGAACTCGAACATTTGTGCTTGGGTCATGGTTGTTCTATGTATATAAGTATGTATTTATCTATATAAGTATGTATATCGTCGTCTAGTACCCATAACACAACCTTACACAAATCGATCAAGTCCCAAATTAAGCTCAAGTAATTTGGGACTATGTAGATCGAAGTTGTCTGATATTTATCTATTTATTTATATTAGCGAGTATTTAGGTAATGGATAATATATATTTTTTTAAAAAAATTCTATTTTTCTAAATATTTGAACTTGCTATCAGTACGGAAAACGAACAGTTATTTCAAAAACTCGCTGTCAATGCATGACATTTTGTGTGCTAACGCGTAGTTAACATTTAGAGGCTGCGTAGTAGACTGTACTGACCATTAGGTATAGTCACCTACCTATATCTCCAGTATGCAGCTATTACAATTTTCTAAATGAGTCACTAACGAGAGAGATACATCAATACGAAGTAGTGAGATGAAGTTATCTCCATACGAGTTTCCCATATTGCTGCATCCCTCTTGTCAGTGACTAATTATGGAAAGTGTAATATTTAGCCGCATTAGTCACGACCGTTACAACACACTTTCCGCGCAGATATTCCTAGCGACCACACGCCGCATATACGCGTATGTATAGATAGCGTTGCGCGGTGTGAAGACCACCTTAGAAAAAGTCGACTAACAAATAATATCCCGACATTAAAACACTAACAAGCAAAATTTTAGCTGGAACTTTAAATCTAGTTAAAAGAGGTTTATGGTTTCGTTGGAGACGTCACATGCTGCTACGCTGGAATATACGGTCCGGGCATTCAACTCAACTTATATGATCACAAGAGAATATTTATAGGCACTATTATTTGACCGCTACAGTAATGAAATTTCCTTTCTCACCTAAATTAACTTATTATGTTGATTAGTAAAATTTAAATATCACACTTTGGTTTCTGCTGATAAAAAATCTGTATAAAACTGACTTCAGAAAATAATTATTGATTTAAACTAACACGGTTTACACACATCATAACAAAACGGGGCTTAATAACATTCAAAAAGTGTTTATTTAATTACCTCGACGTTTTAAACGTGATGTTTCCTACTTTCCGTGATGTTTTGTGAGTATCCCTTCTAGACCTTAAACGTAACATCACGTTCGGAACGTCGAGGTAATTATATAAACACTATTTAATTTTGGTCTCTTCTGAATGTGGAAGTCCAGTATTTTATTATTGTATTAATGAATGTATGTAATAATAGTATATTATCAGTTGCACCCTTTCACAGGATAACGCAATGGTGTTTCGAAGCTTTGTGAGGCTTCCACGGAGCCGTAGTTAATGCATAGAGGCCCTTCGACAATTATATTAAATTAAACTTGTTCCTGCTCCTTTAAAATTATAGTCATTCGGAATAATGACGGAGATGCCACGACTGCGTGACAGCGGCAGCGGTGCGCGACACGTGTATCTCGCTCACTCCCCCTCCCCCGCTCAACCACTCGCCGCGCCGCTGCTTGCTTTCGAACAAATTAAATTTCTAATTTTTGGGGGTTCCATATTTCTTTCCAAGTTTTTTTTAATTATAACGCATTGTCGCCTGATGAAGTGATAATAAACTTGCGAATTTGTAATATTATAATATAGTCAATTCGGATTCTACACCAAAATTTGCACAGTTGCAGATATAATGTCGAGTCCGTCATGTTTGCCATGTTGACGATGAGGTGCAATGAGTATTTATGTACATTTCGTGCTTTGGAAATGGAAATATTGGCCACACTAGTAACTAGTAGAGACTAGAGTCCGCTTCGGTTATAAGTTGGTGTCAAATATCAAGTTTCACATTCATTTAGGTTTTCCATCATTAACAGCCACTGGTGGCCAAATACGTCTTGAGGACAGAGTGGTTGGTGTCTCGACACAATGTCAACTGCAATTAATTAGTGGTGAGGATGTAAACTGGCCTATTGTCGGCCTTCATAAAGGAGCTCTGGCCGAGGGGTGTTTGTATTCCGGCGTCTTCGAGCCGGTTAGTTGACACCAAGAATTTGCGCTAAACGAAATATGTATGTAAGTTTTAAGGTATTTATCTCCGGGCCATAGTTGCCTGAAATAAATGATTTGATTGATTTGTGGAATAGTTACTCTTAATTTGTACGGTTGCAGATATCATTTCAAATCAGTCACTTTACCATGTGAACTCCGATGTGCAATGAGTATAATTATGTGCATTTCGTACTACTTCGGTAATGTCTTTGGAAATAGCAATATTAGCCACAATAATAAGTAGTAGACTAAATTTCGCATTGGTTTACACCCCAGGCCAAAAGCCCAAAAGTATGGAAACAAGGTTGCTTCTTTTAATATTTTAAGTTTCCAATAGATTCTTCACTGTGTAAATAATAGTAACCATTTGGCCATCCCCAAAAGATCATAAGCATTAAAACGTTCAATTATTAAAGTATCATAATATTGTAAAAAATATATATATATACCGGGTGTAACCGACGGTGTACCGAAAACTGAAACCATGGCTTCAGACCATTATTCTGGGCTGGAAAATCGTGGAAATTTGTTTGAGAAAATTCACAAATTTTCCTCGCGAGTTTTCATTTTTTCTTTATTTTTCCGTTAATCTAACTCTACCGGTAACAATTTTTCATGAAAAATCGCATGAAAATAGTATTTTCCGCAAAACACGCAATGTATTACAAACAGTATTATGTAAGCTTTACGGTACAATACAACACAGGAGCATGGAGTGGGAAAGATAACGGTACTGGCCGGTCATTGATCCGCCAGGCCAGTGCGCTCGCACTGTTTTAATTACCTACCGGCATTAATGTTTACCTACCCGCACATTTTAGTTGCTTTACTTGCTTGAATGAAAATAATCTTGTTAGACTGTTTTAATTTATCGGTCAGTTGTTATTGGTGTTAGGTAGTACACTAGTTGTGATCTGTGGTTGCGTTGTTTTTGTGGTTGCATTTATTCATGTCATTCGATGAGCATTGGCGTAACGGTATGTTTTGCGCTGACGCGTGAGTGGAATGGGGAGCGCCCGGACCGGTCGATGCTTGCCGCGTGCTCTCCTCCCCGCGCGTCTGCACCCGAGAGAATTGGACGCAATACATTGCGCGTCGAGTTTTATAATTTATTTTGGAAAATCTTATCCTTGAGTTTTTCGAGAAAATGAACACTCGTTTTCAGTTCGTGATTATGGTCTAAAACTACAGTTTTCGTTTTCGGTACGCTGTCGGTTACACCCTGTATAATATATTAACCTAACTCCGGCAAAAGGTTGCATGTCGCCTTTTTTCATTGCCTGTCTAAAAAATGTTGAACTGACAGTTTTCATAAACAGAATTTGGGTTATAGACTTTTAAAATGCTTATAATAATTTTATATTGTAGTTTTGTGATTTATTCAGTAAGGAAATCACAGCTTTGTATTGTAATATAATATAAGCTTGTTTCCATACTTTCTGGCCTTGGCTGTAAGTATATTTCACATATCAAGTTTCACGTTCATTTATGTTCCTTTATTGATAACGGCTCTGGTGGAGGGTGTTTGTATTCCAGCGATTTTGGGCCGGTTAGTTGACACTAAGAATTTGCGCTACGACATCGCCTATTTTAACGTGATAGTGTACTTGTTTTATTGTTTTTAACCCCTGACGGAAAAAGAGGGGTTCTATAAGTTATTACCACGTCTGTCTGTGGCATCATAGCTCCCAAACGGATGGACGAATTTGAGTGCGGTTTTTTTTTCATTTTAAAGGATTGATTAATTTATTTGTGTAAGAGATGGCGGGACACGTTCCTCAACGGTTGGCCGGAGGAGGCTTCTGATCGGGAGTCGTGGAAATCAAGAGGAGAGGCCTTTGCCCAGCAGTGGGACACTCAAATAGGCTAATAAAAAAATAAAAAAAGAGTTGTTTAGTTGCTCAAGGTAAATACAACTAAAATATTTTATAAATACAGTGGAAACTGGATAAGTGGAACCTGGGTAAGTGGAAAACCTCTTTAAGTGGACCCAAGTTCTCGGTTCCAGTCCCTTGGCAACGAATTACCTCTATAAGTGGAATTTTGGGAACTCTATAAGCGAAATCCATTTTTTCGAAAATTTCTTATTTTTACCTCTGTAACTGGAAGCAGCCGTCTCCGAAACCTCTATGAGTGGAATAGCTCGGCGTTATAAAATTTGTATTTTTAATAAACCGTCACAAGGAGGGTAGTTTGTTTCGTTAACATTATGGTTCGTGTTTTAACTACCTACGTATTTTGTATGAGAAAAAATGTACCAGTTAATGGACCAATGATAAAAGAAAAAGCTGAAGAATTTGCAAAAAGGCTAATATTCATAATTTTTCTAAGAGTAATGGATGGTTAGAAGGATTAAAAAAACGTATTATTTAAGTCTTGATCTTTTGTTGACTATATATGTATTTATATACGTGACCTCTATAAGCAACATTACTAGCATCCACAACCTCTGTTAGCCAGAGCCTCTGTAAGTGAGAAAACGTTTTATTTAAACCTGGTTAAGTGGAAAACTGGATAAATGGAAAACCTGGATAAGCGGAACTAAACAGCCGGTCCCTTGCGATTCCACTTATCCAGTTTCCACTGTATAGTAAAACTGTTGAAAATAAATAATTATTTATTTTTATTAAAGCAGTAACGTCTGCTAACGTAAACCAAATGTTCACAATGAAGCGAAAAATTTAAAACTTTAATGGTTCGGACAGGATTCGAACCTGCGTTTCCAACTGCTTTCCGGGCCAACACGGGCGTCCTACCAACTGGACCACGAACCAGATGTCAGAGCCATTGAATCTTTCAACCAGTTGCTTCCACATGGCTTAGGGTGGCATCGTGGCGCCATCTACCGTAAAGATTTACACTTTATCGTCAGCACCACCCTTTTCGGTTCGTGCTCCAGTTGGTTGGACGCCAGTGTTGGCCCGGAAAGCCGTTGGAAACGCACGTTCGAATCCTGTCCGAACCATTAAATTTTTCAATTTTTCGCTTCATTGTAAACAATAAATGATTATCTTATCTAAACAATCGATAGCCGACTCATAACACATTTTTATTAAATCCCACAACAGTTCAACCTATTTTACAACCGTGTGAGAATGGTTATATTTTATCGACTAGGGTTCACAAAAAAGAGGGCTACGACTTTCCCTTCCACTGCATGTATAACTTTTCGTTAAAATGTAAAATCGTTAACTTTTTACGTCGCCCAGTTCAGTTACGAAATTCTCATCGCCAGCTACCGCTTTCTGTCGCGAGCAACACTGGGCGAGCAAAAAAGATTCTCAAAATTCGAACATAAAATGTCCCGTCCATGTTTTTTCGTAATTTCAATTCGGAAATGTTATTTTTGTATGTTTTCTTTTACGGCACTAATTGATCTGGTTTATGCGTATCATTGATGTTTATTTTTCATTATCATGTGCGAGGCCTGGGGCGATCATTCGAGTTCACTTTGAGATATCGCCAAATAAGCGATGTCGCAGGTATATCTCAGGTATATCGCATTTGCCATTAAAAGACGATATTTGCGACTCGTGCTACATGAAGTGACATTTCACGTTTCTACCAAATGAAGTTAGCTTACGCCTGATATCTAAGGCGTCTTATATAAATGTGACGCAAACTTTACGTTGCACTATTAAAAATGGTAATAAGTAGTTTTTTTTTTCGTTCATTTGCAGTACCTACCATAGGACATCCTATCACAATTCCGAACCATTGTTTCTCATCTGTAACGTTTCGCCAAATTTTCATTGGTCCGAAAGCATTTTTTTCCTGGAACCCATAATATTTTCAGGGTTTGATACAGATTGTTTTGAAAAACCCATTAGGTAAGGTTATTCTATTCTAATTCTAATTTTAAAATATGGCTTCCATCAAAGTTAATGATGATTTCGCCAATTTCGAGTTTGCTCGTAGAGCATGCCGTTGTTCGGTGAGGTTTTGCTTTTTGTAAAGTGATAGCGATTTACAAAAAACCACGCGGACTATCGGGCCTTGACCCAGGAAGGGCTATGAACGCTTCAAGTTGAATTCTTCATTAGCTATTCACTCATACGTTAGATCACTGCACAATACGCTATCAATACTACACATTGAATAACAAAAATGAATAAATAACGAACAACAAAACTTAAACGCATGCGGCCATCTTAAGTCACGAACCGGAAGCTAGGTAAGGTTAGGTTTTATAAATTTTATGAAACATGTAATGTGTCATTTTCTTTTTTTTTTAATGTGGGTAGGTACACCACAATTTTTTATTTAAGCCTCAAAGATCAAGAGTTACCGGGTTCGATTCCCGGTCTCTTCCCCCAGGTAGCTCCTTTTTCAATTTTTCTTTAAGCTTTGATCTTTGTATTTAAGGCTTAGGTTAGGTTTGTTTTATAATTATTCTGTAATATGAACGGTTTTGGAATAAAATGACTTTCGGAGAAATGAAAATTTGGCAAAACGCTACAGATGGGAACCAACAATTCGGACTTACGATAAATAACCCCTACTTCGTAATAAGTGGTTTTACTGATAGATACTCGTACATATATTATTATGGTTATACTAGCTGTTGCCCGCGACTTCGTCCGCGTGGAATCTTATCTTGAACAGAGTTTACATCTTTATTATATTATTTTCAGATCTAAACAATGTTGAAATTACTTTTCTTTTTTTGCAAGTTGATGTTTTTGATGTTGGTTACTGTAATTCAACAAAAAATAAATAATAATAAATATTGAAGTGCTGCTCCCATACAACAAACGTGTTTTTTTTTGCCATTTTATACGTAATGGTACCGAACTTCGTACGCGAGTTCGACTCGCTCTTGGCCTCTTTTTAGTTTCTTTTTCGGCTAAATTGGTCTAATTACGCGGAATCATTATGAACTCAGGTTTCAATTCCCGCACTCAAAATAAATATTAGATCTTCAAACAAATTTTCAACCCCTTTTATACCACCTTCTGGGCTGAATTTTCAAAAACGAATTCACTTTTCTTGTATTCTGATAATATGCCCTTATACAAAGTTTCAAGTCCCGCGCTCAAAAAAATGTTTGATCTCAATACAAACTATCAACCACCTTTTTACCGCCTCAGGGGTTGAATTTTCAAAAACGCTGAAATTACTTTTTGATTTCTAATTATATGCCTTTATACAAAGTTTCAAGTCCGGCGCTCAAAAACAGGTTTGATCTCCATTCCATTCCAAACATTCAACCCCTTTTACACCATCTTCAGGGCTATATTTTCAAAAACGCTGAATCACTTTTTTTGTATTCTAATAATATGCCTCTATTTAAAGTTTCAAGTCCCACACTCAAATATTTTTTTAATCTTCATACAAACTTTCAACCCCTTTATCACCACCTTCAGGGGTGAATTTTCAAAAACGCTGATATATATGTTTTCTTGAATTCTAATTATATGCCTTTATACAAAGTTCCAAGTCCGGCGCTCAAAAAAAAGGTTAGATTTCCATACAAACTTTCAACCCCTTTTCACCACTTTCAGGACTGAATTTTCAAAAACGCTGAAATTTCTTTTCTTGTATTCTAATTATATGCACTAATACAAAGTTTAAAGTCCCGCGCTCAGAAAAAAGGTTTGATCTCCATTCAAAGTTTCAACCCCTTATTAACCAGTTTAAGGGATGAATTTTCAAAAACACTTAAATCAGTTTTCTTTTATTTTATTTTAATACCTATTTACAAAGTTTCAAGTTCCTAGCTTAAAATTAAAATTGAACCCCGAGACAAACTTTCATCCCCCTTTTAACCCTCTTAGAGGTTGAATTTATAATGACGTTAAATTAATGTTATTTTGTTATTATTATATATGCCTTAGTCAAAGAATTTGTAATTGAATCAAACTTTCAACCCTTTTTAACCATTTTAGGGGACGAATTATTGAAAACGCTGAAATTATTTTTCTTGTATTCTATTTATATGCCTTTATACAAAGTTTAAAGTCCCACGCTCAAGAAAAAGTTTGATCTACATACAAACTTTCAACCCCCTTTTTACCACCTAAGAGGATGAATTTTCAAAAACGCTGAAATCACTTTTATTTCATTTTATTTGCATAACTTTTTACGAAGTTTAAAGTTCCTAGCTTAAAATTAAATTTGAACCCCAAGACGAACTTCCATCCCCCTTTTAACCCCCTTAGAGGTTGAATCTTTAATGACGTAAAATTAATATTATTTTGTTATTATTGTATATGCCTTAATAAGAAGTTTCAAGGAATTTGTAATGGATTCACACTTTCAACCCGTTTTTAACCCTTTTAGGGGACGAATTTTTAAAAACGCTGAAATCATTTTTCTTGTATTCTAATAATATGCCTTTACACAAAGATTCAAGTCCCGCGCTCAAAAAAAATAATTGATCTCCATACAAACTTTAAACCTCTTTTTACCCTTTTAGGGGTCGAATTTTTGAAAACGCTGAAATTACCTTTCTTGTATTTTAATATTATGCCTTTACACAAAGATTCAAGTCCCGCGCTCAAAAAAAATCTTGATCTCCATACAAACTTTCAACCCCTTTTTTACCACCTTAGGGGATGAATTTACAAAAACGCTGAAATCAGTTTTCTTTTATTTTATTTTAATATCTTGTAACGAAGTTTCAAGTTCCTAGTTTAAAAAAAAACTTGTATCCCATACAACCTTTCATTCCCTTTTTAACCCTCTTAGGGGTTGAATTTTTCAAAATCGCTTCTTATCTCTAGCCCACGTTATAAAAGTAACCTACTGTGCAAAAATCAACTCTCTAACATTAGTAGTTTCGGCTGTGCGTTGATGAGTCAGTCAGGACTTCTTCTTTTATATATATAGATAAAGAGTGAATAGTTCCAGTTTCACTCAGAACACGCTTTTGATGGACCTACATAACTACAAATATAATGAGCCTACCTATGCCCCGAAAATAAAGCAACATGAATTTTGCTCAGTCATTTAATCCTTTCGAACTCCGTAAATCCAGGAACGGCCGTGCGAAAATTTGCCCCAAAAGGTTTTAATAAAATTCATAAGGGATAAAATTACGATCTAGATAGGTGTCATGTCACGCCGGTAATTTGTATTTATGTCACATTTGCCCTGGTTTATGACGTGGGTTGAATCTGTTACAGCAGATTTTTGACAAAACGGATATTATTGGGATAACCTGAAGCTAAATTCCCTAATGATTTACATTCAAAATACGAAATGTCCGTATATGTCTTTTACCCACAAGCAAGTTGATATTATTTGTCAAATAAGTTGATTTTTAGGGCACACGCCACAGACTATATCAACTTAATGCAGTTAGGGTAGGCATTCAAAAGTGAATAGACCACATTGCTATGTGACAGTTTTTTTTTATCGAAAGGGTTTTGTCGCAGAGCGACAGTGTTTAGTAAATCGTCCTCTGCATTGTTCGGGTTTCTGTAGAGACAAAGTCAAAACGTGCTTATGAAAACCCGAAAAATATAATCTATTACTACATTTTGTCTCACATTTATGTCGATATGTCGGAAATCACGATTTAGAAACATCAAATTTAGCTCATAGAAATGTCACCGTACCCCGACTAATAGAAAAAATTCTTCAGCATCAGTCGCGCTCGAAGAATAAAAAAAATTGGGCAAGTGCGAGTCGGACTCGCGCACCGAGGGTTCCGTACAAACACTTTTCATCCTTAAGTGGTCAAGTTAAGTTTGCACCTGGTATGTATAGCGCCCCATACAAATGAGGTGCAAAGTTAACGCAAACAACCCGTTTGTTGTATGGGAGCCCCCCTTAAATATTTATTTTATTTTATTTTTAGTATTTGTTGTTATAGCGGCAATAGAAATACATCATCTGTGAAAATTTCAACTATCTAGCTATCACCGTTCTTGAGATACAGCCTGGTGACAGACGGACGGACGGACGGACGGACGGACGGACGGACGGACGGACGGACGGACGGACAGCGAAGTCTCAGTAATAGGGTCCCGTTTTTACCCTTTGGGTACGGAACCCTAATAATAGGGTCCCGTTTTTACCCTTTGGGTACGGAACCCTAATGATCAAATTTTCACTTAAGCACAATTTATTTTAATTTTAAAATAATATAGACAATTCATTGCACCATCCTAATCATAACTCAGTGAAATTCATCCATCCAGATTCCAGTGTTTTGTTTCCGGAAAGTTCTCGTGCTGGTTCAGTGTTCATTTAGCGCTGCTTACTAACCATACATCAGCGCAAGTTCTAGAACACGCGGGTAACATTAACATCCTCGGTTTGTTAGGTATTCGCCATGCAACTTTGGTATGAGAATATTACAATCAAGCTATTAGAAAGAGATACATATACGTTCCCTGTACCACCGAGACTCAAGAGTGATTCCTATAACATTGCACAAGTGTTGTTACTGGAATCCGAGAAAAAAAAACTTAATCTTGTCTTAGCTGCACTTTAAGCATAACTGTGATACGCGACTCTTTGTCGCGCGACATACAGTACCTGTCACTTTCCTTTCAAAATGAGATGCTGAGTCGCGCGACAAGCGAAGTCGCGGTAAGATATGCTAGCCCTGCTGGTCTTGCACACTCCGATTATTATTTAATCGTATGGAGTTTAATATATATAATATATAAGCCTATAATTTAGTCACAAAATTAAATTAAGTTATTATTAAAATTATTATAACATCAACAATCAGATAGGTAATCACTTTCGAGTGGTACAAGAATAGTTTGTAACTCGCACGTTCATAAATCCTCAATTATTCAAATAATTCAATTAAATAAACCATATTTATATTAACGAAACAACATTTTTAAAATGACACGAAGGGGCATTCATTCTATGGTCCTTTAACGCTTTTTTTTAGATCATGCCTCTTTTGTGCTCTCGCCACACGCTCGCCATACATAGTGAATGCGATATATCTCTCATTATTTGATTACATTTTCATGGTTTTTTCATTGTTTTTTTTTATTTAGATATTATGACCAAACATTTTACTTGATAAACCCTGTTAAGATCACAAGGTTAAGTTACTCTTCGTTCTGTCATACTTGTACGCATCTCGATATGCCTATCCAACCAATCTTCATAATTTTCTCATAAATCGCAAAAAACAAAATATATTCTAAAGAAAGCCACTGAGCCGTCCGGAAAAAACTAAGTAGCAGCTCATTATAGTGAAAGTTGGTGGGTTTTCCAATCAGACTTTAAGAAAAGAACGGCTGAAATGTATTCGATGCCAAGAAACTTCCAATACGAATAAAGTAAAAAACTCGTCCGCTTTTTAGCCGCGAAGGTTTTCATGTGCACGACTATTTTAAAACTGTTGAATACTTATCTGTACTATAATCGAAACGAAAGCCCGTAATTTTATTTTAAAACTATTCATGTTAAAACTGTAATTGTTCTTACCAATTTGTTGTATGTATTTGAGTGAACTTATAGATAAATAATTATTATACTAGGAATATCGCCACTTTAGAGACATAGAGATTTATCCGAGATATCGCTTAAAAATAAGTACAAGAGTAGAGAGGGATTCAACAGAATTAGATGCAAAAATCTACTTTATTTAAGCAGTTTGGAAAGTTTTGCAGATACACGTGTTTGCTTATTATTACCTACGATTTTTATTTTATAACTCGTAAAGCACCAAATAAAATAAATACAA
Organism: Apotomis capreana; assembly: GCA_947623375.1. Lineage (NCBI taxonomy): Eukaryota > Metazoa > Arthropoda > Insecta > Lepidoptera > Tortricidae > Apotomis > Apotomis capreana. The sequence goes on along the minus strand of OX392507.1, from coordinate 17,291,407 downwards.
AAGAAAATAACCATACCGATTTACCTTTTATTTTAATATATACGTACAAAAACGTTGCAAAACTAAAAAGAACAATAATCTATTCGTTATTCAAAAAACTCATTTATTTGGGCATTCGGTCGTAAAAAAAATGTGTGGCAATTATAACTATTTTTCTCAAACATCCAAGGAAATGTCGTTCTTATGATCGTGGTAATAGCGAAATACGTCTTTGTGTAGCAATTGTTGAAGATTCGTTCTAATTTCAAATGAGAGGTCAATAAAGGAATACATTATTGGCCGTGGCCAACAAAGAGATTGTCTTTTGTTTCAGTGGGGTTTATTTCTTTTATTGATAATCTATGGCATACTGCCAATAAAAAAAACCTTGTTTGTGCATGTATATTTACGTTTTATTTCTTATATTTAACTAGATTATATAATTATATTAAAACAGATATTCAAAAAAACAAGGAATCACGTTTATTTAAAAAAATATGACAATATCTAAATAAAAAGATGTTGTAATTTTTTAATAAATAGAATCATCTTAATATTTGGTGGCAAAAACAAATAAGCCGAACAGCTTAAAAAAAAAAATTGAAAAAAGTAAATAGTTGGCGGGAATAGTAAAAATATATGGATATATAAGTTGAACATTTGTATTATTTCCTTGGATTTATTTGAGAAAAGCACTATACAAGCCTCGGCGCGAACAGGGATTGTCGGCCTCGTATCTGTAGATTACTACTCGGCCAACAATTCCCTATTTCGCGGTCTCTGCAGTAATGTACTATTGAGTATTTTTAAATTTTATGGTATTATGGGAACGTGTTATCTTTCAGTCGGATTCGAAAATCGAGTTTCGAATTGATATGTTTTTAACGCTCGCTTTTTCATAATACCTACATGGATATATTATGAAAAGGCAGAGGGCAGCGGAGTTCGAATGATTCGAATTTTATAATTAACCTGTGGCTGAGAAATGGCAATTCGTAGCCAAAGATTGAAAAAATTAAAAAGTTACTTTGAAAGTTACGCTCGAATCAAGCTCTCACTTTGGTTACTGTTATTTCGCAGCAAAGTCGTCATGTTTGAGCTGGTGAGGTGAAAAATTATATTATTGGTAGATGGTCAGCCTAACTTTTACGAACTGTATTTTGCTACTCGGCCACTCGATGTCACCGGATAAATTGACTTTGACGTAGGTATGAAAGGGGTTTCTTTCAAACGGACAAACAAGTAAAGGGTACCGCTGGAAGCCTGTTGTTGCTCTGTAAGTATGAATTGAGGAAAATATCTTAGATTTGGAACGAGATAACAGTTTGTCGCTAAAAATAGGCGTTTTTTTTTATTCAGAGATGTCACGGATTTGATTGAAGTAGTCGGTTAAAAGTATAGTTATGTAAAACATACGAGTATACTTTCAACCGATTTATGGAGATGGTTTTCTATTAGGTTGTATTTTATCTTATTTTTAATGTTTTTTACCTCAGAACTCCTAATATACCTATTGAAATGTTTTTTTGCTTGTGATTAGCTGATTAGGCATCTCCAGATTGGTCCCATTAAATTTTGGCGAAGATAACGAGATATACGTGCTATTGAAGAAAATCCTCAACTATTGTAGGTGATTTGGTGTTATATTAATCTAAGTCTCGAATATTTGCGCTTGGGTCATGGTTGTTCTATGTATTTAAGTATATATTTATCCATATAAATATGTATATCGTCGTCTAGTACCCATAAAACAAGCCTTTTTGAGCTTAATTTGGGACTGGATCGATTTGTGTGCGGTTGTCTGATATTTATATTTAAGTACCTAACTCGTTTAGTTGTTCACGGAAATACGATTACTACTCGTTCAAGTCGGTTATTTTTTGGAGAAAAAATATCGTTTTGTACTTTGATCAGGAGTACCTACGTTTTCCAGATCACAGATCAAAACATACAGGTCAATTAGTTTAGATTGTCGAAATAAATAATACGATTAGCCCGTGTCAGTAACTCGTTTTCCGTATAAGCCAAATTTAATTATATCTTATTCAAACATTCGTGAGACATACTTCATAAATGGTTTATGTAAAGTGGTTTACACACGTGAAATTGTCAGAAACGGCCCGACATGCTTCGAAGTCGTATGGAGTTCTTCAATCAGTGACTAATTTGTCGTAGTAGTAGCTGTCCCTGAGGAAAAACTCCATACGGGTTCGAACCATATCGGGCTGTTGCGACTTGCGAGTGTAAATATTCAATGAATCAATCAATCAAAACATTTGTTTTCAGGCAACTGTGACCTGTTAAACATATCCTAAAACTAACATACGTATCAAATATACAAATAAGAATAGAAACATTAGAGAAGCGACACGGCCGCGTAAATAACACGATACAATACGATACACTTTCTCTGCCAGAAGCCCGCCTCGCGGATGCCGTGCTCATAGTAAGTTTTCACTACATGCACATTTTTCCATTTTACTTATCGGCTACAAAATTATTGAATAGTCCAGTAAAAATAGAGTGAAATAGAAAGTCAACCTATGACGATTCTAAAATCTTTGAATTTTGGCATGTGTATAAATAATGAAATTTGAAAGCTATTTTTAAAATTTTAGAAATTCTATGCTTATGCATTCTATACAATTGAAATTTGAATTTATTTCTAAAATTTTATATTTCATTTAATAAAACAATCGAAATTTTCAGATGTGGAAATATGAAAAACTCAAAAAATATAATAACCCTACCGTAGTTAATGCAATGAATGTTGCTAATATATTTTAATAAAAAAAAGTCTGCACAACTGAACCTACAGAGTTAATAGATGGATTTCAAGTAGCAACATTTGACTACCATCTTGCCAGGCGAGGCTGTAGGGGAAAAAGCAAAAAAGCATAAGAGTAGATCTACTAAATTTTTAAAATCTCACAGTTAACATAAGTATTGCAGTCGAACAAAAAACAAAGACTTTATAATTATCAAAGGCTTAAACGCTATTTGTACTGAACTATGCGTTAACACACGCGCCTTTGAGACGTTTATCGCATTAAAAACAACATACACTATTTACTTAGGTATGGATATTTCGTACACAATACGAGTACAGATTCGTTTTTGTTTTTACGTTCGATGACAAATATGGTTGCCGTCCACTAAAGGATAATCTAGTGAACTATTGACGGCAGTGTTCTCGAATGATATACGATAGCTCGTTCGTATCTACATCCCATCCAACATTAGAGTCGCTGCATTAATTCTCGCGCCAAATCCGACCACATTTAGATTAGCCACTCCATTATTTCGTATGTTTTCCATTTGGAATGCTCATTGAATTTAGGGGCTTTGAACACTGGAGATATTTTCAATTAATAAACTCAATTACAACTCGATATTTCTGAGTGAGTAATATACTTACTTTGTGTTTTGTGCATCGCAAATTCGTATAGACGTTTACCTTAAGTTGATCAAATCTCATTGCTATTTCACTCATACGTACAACAAAACCGTCCATAAATCTACAGCTGAGAAACAACCGCCATCAAAGTTTAGGCAAATATCGATCCAAATTTTTTATCTCTGCTTATGTCTCTACTTGTAATTGGCATCACATGATGTTGACTTTTTGCATCAAGTATCGTCCATCTTTTGCGTGAAAGATAAAAGACAAGTAAATCAACTGAGACATTTGAACTGTCAAGAAAAGCTCCTTTTTAATTATTTAAAGTGTTCTCGTCTCGAAAAAAACCTTGTACTTCCATGTATAAAAACTCTCAAGATATCATTTTTAATCGCAACACATCCATGGTTCCATGGGTCCATCTAAACAAACAATGCAATAAATCCATAATTATACGCAAATTTGTTATGTACGTACACTATACAATTTTAATGGGAGTTGATAACTTTTCATAGCAAAAGATAACACGAATATCCTATCAATGCTTGTAGTTGAGTTTAATGTCTGTTTCCTAGTTTTAATCGAATCGATGAATTGAAACAATGTGCAATCTGCAAAGCCCGATAAGCGACTATTCGACTAAGGATCGTGTCGCATGCGAGCAGCCTTAATGACCAGCCTAGCCGGTAACAGATCGTCCGCTGACCCGGCATGTTTAACATTGAATAATGCTCTAATACAGATGTCTATTCGGTAAAGCCTGATGGAACTTCGACCGCTCTTACGCTGTGAATGGGCATTGGTTTTATTGAGCTGCCACTGGTTAATCGATTTCTACGGTTATCTGAACTATTGTGGCAATATGGTGCAACTTAATTGATTGCGTGGTTCTCTTGCAATATGGTTTTGTAGATGGTTGTCACACACAATGTCACACATACAACGGATGGTGCTGTACGGCTGATGCCACGCGTCTATAAAGCCCATACAGAAATTTGCTGAAATAATGAGCCTTTTCCATAGAAAAGCGAATTTAAATACAATTTTTTATACTCGCAGACTTTAATCTGTCAATTATAATTTCACAGACAAAATCACAATAACGCACTTTTTAATCCTGTAACAAAATTCTATACTCTATGGTACCCGCTACAGAACTTTAATAGTCATAAGACATCTCTCTACACAACTCTAATAATTTCAAAAAGAGAACATTAGCTTATTTGATGCTCACTGATTGGTTGAAATTACTTGTCAAAAAAAAATCACCAATCACGAGGCACCCGCCATGGCCATCGCGATCATGTTTTTTATTAACGAAAAAGGTTACGCCAAAAATAAAAAATCATATTGGAGAATGACGATTAAAGTAAAAATGTTTTTCTGAGTTTTGCTTGTATGAAAAGTATTGTATGCAATAGTTATACACAATTAGGTCTTAAAGTCTCGTACCTTACATAGGCCACTCGGCAAGCCTCGTGACCTAAACGCGGTACTCGACTTTAAGAACCTCCATTGTGCAACGATTGCATAAAATACTATTAGAATTCTATTCTAGTCCAGATAAGAACACACAAAGTAACATTAATTTTAACTAATAGATAATGATTTTATTTTTCTATTTAAGTTGCCATTAAAGTTCACCAAATTCAGAATAGTTCAGTAGTAGTAGTATTTAGGTACCCATTTTTACATTTTTAATCGTGTATACTGTACGCAAAAAGAACTTAATTTCGAGTCAATCGGTAGCTCAATTATCAGATATATAACTTGGCTACAATCCAAGATATTTATTTCATTCAATAAATAATACTCGCATAAAATATTTGACATTTACCGCTTTTTACAGAACCAATGTTAGGTATACAAATTACGGAAGCAATTCTGAATTATACAAACGATAATAAACAAAACATTGTTTAATGCTAGAGTGGAGACTTTTAATTATTTGTTACTCAAAGATATGCATAATCTTAATACATGTTTCTTTACATATGAACCTAACTTAAATCTGTCTTATGATATGTTTTCATTAAGGACTGGCCGGCTGAATAATTTCGGTATGAATAATATAATTGTTAATTTGCAGGCTAACATCTTATGGCACGCTAATAGTGGCTCTGTAGAGATAAACCAGAGCAATTCTATCGTAGAGCTTTTTCGTTAATGAGTGTGGAAGTAACTACGATATTATAAACATCTTTCATCAAAATGTATGTGGGATATCTAATAAAGTTAATGACCTGGAAATCTATCTTAATGGTATTAAACTAATAATGCACTATGTATGTGTCAGTGAACACTTTTTAAAAAAGCATTCTGTGTCTTCTCTTAGTATTGAAAATTATAAATTATCTGCACATAACACAAGAATAACGAAAAATAGGGGAGGGACGCTTATAATGAGTTTAAATAATGTGAAATCCGAAGAAATACCTATTTGCAATAAGTTATATAAGACAGAGAGCTTCGAGATTTGCGGTGTTAAAGACATATCTACAAATGTTTATATATCGATGGCAAAAAGCGAGAACGTAGTAACCGCCACAATGCAAACTTTACACCAGACCACCAGAGCCAAAAAACTTTTCTATTTCGAGAAAAAAAATCATAACTCTTTCATTTATGAACGAAAATGCTCGATATTTGGATCTAATTCATAACTTATGGTTTTCTTTCAACTGGCTTATTTAATATTTAACAAAAAAGACTGGTTAACGACTTAGTGGCGGTTACGACAATTGAACTCTTTTTTTTCGTTACGCGAAAACGCTGTAAACGCCAGAAGTAAATGTACTAAAATGGTGAAACGAGTATTATTTCCATAAAGCATAAATGCTGTAACCAGATGCATATTTATTTTAAGATTCAATAATTTTGACGTAAATGTCATTACGTTCTTTATAGGACTAACTGAAATGTGGTAAGTGTCCACCGGCAAAAAGAAACTGTGAAAATAAAACGACTTAAGTATCAATCAACTTTTATTTATTTATTTATTTATTTAAACTTTATTGCACAAAATACATAAGTAAAAGTAAAATTGGCGGACTTAATGCCATGAGGCATTCTCTACCAGTCAACATACTTTATTAAAATGTTTCCAAATTTTAAATGCAGGTTTCTTACAAATTAAAAGCTCAGAAGCAACAATTACCGTCTTAACATATCAAATACTATCTAGTCTTAATTTCTCTGTATAAAAACATTACGAAAGTTACTTAAAACCTCCGTTGCTTATAACATTTCAAAAGGCTAATAAAATCTCTCATATTATAAAATCACAACCTTGTACTTGTCGTGCTAAAAACAAACATAAATATTCTTAGGGTTAATCAGACTATAATATTGTTATGCTAAAACTAAATATTATAGGTAATGAGGTTTAATATTCCCGTGAAAACTTTAAAACTCTTTTTGGCATTAAATTGTCTTTTAAGTAACTTTTATCGATATGAAACTCACTACCTATTAAACCCACTAACTATAAAAGATGTTTTGAATGTAAGTATTACTTATTATACATATAAGTTTTCAACATAATTCTTAACTTCTAAACAGCCGAAGACGGTTCAGATGCACTGAACTAAAACCTCTTTGATTTTATTAAAATCACCGGTGCAGCCAAAAAATCTGAAACTTTTTTTTTGTGCTAAGAAAGCTTATTCCTACCACCAGTAAAAATTTCAACCACTTTTAAAGCACTTCTGAAATTTTCATCCATTCCCCATTGTTTGAACACAACTATCACCGCAATTATAAAAATATTTCTTTGAACTAATCTCACTGAACCATTAATATTTAACTTAAATAACTAGACGTTATATTACTATGGTACCGTACAAATTAAAATTGTTATTATTTATTTAAATAAAAACTCGGAGTCATTTTTCTTAGGCAGAATATCAATTGACATTAAAATAGGAACCTAAAAATTGCATTCCAATGGAATTCGTTTTCATAATAACATAATTAAAATAACTGTTCTTAAAAAAATACTAAAAATTCCACTCTAAAATGCATTGTTTTATAATAACACTCCTCAAAATGTTTGTCATAATTAACTCAAAAATCACCCCTCTAAAGTAATGAAAATTAGTGCAATAGTGACTGATGGACATGTGCATTCTTCCAATCCTGACCTACGGAGCGCAGACTTGGTCTTTGACAAAAGTTCAGAAGTCCACCCTCAAGGTTTGTCAAAGAGCCATGGAACGCAGTATTCTGGGCGTAAAACTGACAGAATTAAGAACACAGTACTGCGTTCCAAAACGCTGGTAGCTGATGTAGCTCAAGCAGCCGCAAAGCTGTATATTATGTCCGTGATAAAACGAATGACGACAGTTGTCGCAGTGGTTTAAGCAGCTGCCTACTGAGCCGACGGTCCTGGGTTCGAGTCCCGGCAAGGGCAAATATTTGTGTGATGAACTCGAATATTTGTCGAATAATATACTTGTGCCTGGGTCATGGATGTTATTTGTATTTAAGTATGTATTTATGTGGGATTGATGCTGGTAGAATATAAGGAGCTGGCTGATAGACGATTAATGCTAGTTCGAATGGACATTTGTTGATGAAAAAGAAGCAAAGGGCAGAAAATTAGTAACGAGTAAATGGATATTTACAGTCAAATCAGATGGTCGATATAAAGCAAGATTAGTTGCAAGAGGTTTCCAACAAAAATATAAAATAGACTATGATGAAGTGTATAGTCCGGTAATAAACAGTACTTCGCTGAGAGTACTATTATCAATTGCAGCAAGCAAAAATTTGAAAATGAAGCAGTTTGATGTAAAAACTGCCTTTTTACATGGAGATTTGAAAGAATGCATTTATATGAAAGTACCTAAAGGTTACAATGGTAAAGATGGCAAAGTTTGTAAATTAAACAAAAGCTTATATGGATCGAAACAAGCCCCACTTATGTGGAATATCAAATTTACAGAATTCTTATCAAAAATGGGTTTCAAGCAATTGAAATTGGACCAATGCATTTTTGTTATGGAAGGTGAGAGAAAAATCTTTTAAGCTGTATATGTAGATGATGGCTTAGTGTTCGGCGAAAAAGAAGAGGATCTTGTACATGTAATAAAAACAATCGGGAAAGCCTTTGAGCTAAGAATTTGTGACGAAGTTACTAACTACATTGGTTTAGATATAAAAAGAGAGGGACAAGGGATTAAAATTTATCAAAAGACATATAGTGATAAAATAATAAAGAAGTTTAACATGAATGCAGCCAAAGAGCTATTTTGATAGAGCAACATCCGTCTGTCAAAGTTGACATTAAGTCTCATGAATTGTACCGTGAAATCATTATTATATCTTGCAAATAAAACAAGACCTGATATAAGTTTCCAAGTAGGTTATTGTTCGAGACATCAGAATTCTCCGAATTTAAATGATTTAAATAATGCCAAACAAACTTTAAAATTTTTAAAAGGTTCAACAGAAAAAGGTATTCATTTTTCTGAAGGTGATAAAGTGCTCCGAGGATATTGTGATTCTGATTTCGCTGAGGATCCAGACACTAGACGAAGTACTTCTGGTTTCGTGATTTGGCTAAACGGTGTACCAGTGGCATGGAGCTCCAAGAAACAATCAGTTGTTGCGCTGAGCAGTACAGAAGCAGAGTTTATAGCGGCAGCAGAATGCTGTAAAGAATTACTGTTCGTAAGAGACTTAATTCATGAAATAACAGGAGAAAAGTTAGAAATTGAAATGAAGGTAATGAAGAAAGGCATCATGAGCAAAAGAAGTAAACACATAGATGTAAAATATTATTATCTGAAGGAGAAAATTGATGAAAATCAGATATCTGTTAAATATTGTCCAACAGGATCACAACTGGCAGATATATTAACAAAAAGTTTACCACCTGTAAAGTTCGAAAAGTGTCAGCGAAGATTAGTGTTTTAGTGGCAGGAGTTTATGAAATGTGTATATTTGAGGGCAAAAGTGAACTTAAATATTTATTTCGGCTTAGTGTAGGGGTCTTTGTTTTTTATTATGTCGTACTATCCTCCTGACGACCAGCATTCATAATTTGTCAATTTAATTTGAACCTTATGACAAATAGTTGACAGTTAACTATTAATTGAAGTTTATGTACTATGTGTAGGACGCTGGAAGTCAGGAGGGTATGTAAGTTTTTTTATAGGGTGTGTAAGTAGTAGGGATTCGCCGATACTACGATACGGGGCGGACGGGCCTGATGGGCGGCATCCAGGGCGGATTTGGCGGACAACCAAACCTAACAAAAAAAAAAAAAAAAAAAAAAAAAAAAAAAAAAAAAAAAAAAAAAAACAAATAGCCCCCTACTTAGAGCGTTTGGAATAGGTCCCAGGACGCTCAGACAGCTCTGTCAAGACTTACAGAACGCCCTACGCTAACAATGCAACACCTTCCCCGACCCATCGACCCTTTTCTATTGTCTATCCGAGCTCGGGTTTTATTGCCCTCTCGGACGCCGGGCTCACTTTTATTACGGTCTACTATTGTTTCCCTCTTTTATATTTCTCTGGCTACAACTGTCTACAACTTCCTTTGCAAACGGTATACATCTTTTAAGAACATTCTTTAGGTAAAGCTGGACAAATACCTAAACATCTCATACCTAAACTATCAGACTAGGTCCGTCACCTTGGTTCTTATTGGAATCGCTGTTTCAACGCAGCCTGTCTCACATCGTGTCTTTACTCCAGGTTTCTTACTACGTGATATGTGCTACGGTGTACGTATCACTAATCTAAGCTAACCTATGCTAGATCACAATTCTAACCTAACCTAACCTAAGCTACAGGACTACGCCCAGCTAACGCAGGATACGTTACTTGACTACTTAACTTCAGGTAGCCTTACTTCAAAGTATGTCTCTTGTTACTCACTACATATGCTGCATTTGGAACGTTGTTCTATTTATATATTTTATCTTGTTCAACTTAACATTACTTCTAACTTAACTTAACTTCAAAAACTAATTTTGAAGAACTGCTTTATATACTTACCTACTTAAAACCAGCTACGAGCACAGCACAGTTGTTTTGGTCTTAAGAACGCTGTTCTGACCTAACCTAACCTTGCATAAATTTGACTACGTACTCAATGTTACTTTCATTTCTTTTTTGTAATAACCGACTTCAAAAAGGAGAAAGTTCTATGTAAAAATATTGCATGTAGCATAAGGATAATGCGAATCTAATCTTACAATAGTAATGCGGTATTTTATACAGTAATAACTGCTTCAAAACTATACTAACTTATTTAAGCTGTAAGTTAAAAATACGAGTTCTATTTTTGCATATTTATTTATTTCGCCAAATATTATGTTCTTGAATAGATGCTTAAGAAAATACCTGAATAAACTTTGTAACTTGTACTAACGTGTATTTGTAGTGGGCTGAACTAAACTCGTTGATTTTTTAATTTGTTTGTTGGGTCCATATTGTTTGTAAAGATTTATGACAGGTTTCTTCTCCGAATCATCAAAAGATTCGAAAGTCTATTATAAATTTTATTACTGTTTGTTGGTGGCTGTTGGGCGCGGTACAAACTAGTCGAAACGTGATTTTAACGGTAATCTATTGTCACATCCTTATAAAAGCCGATGGACAGTGACGATCTATAAGTATTCAGAACCGAGTCGTGCTTGTTACCAGAGCTCTCTCAGTGTACACGTACAGTGACATAGTGTTGAATCGTGCTACAGTGCTTATAAAAAATGGCAAATGTAAGTATGTACTATTTTTTATAAAATATGTATGTAGTATTTTTATGTACTATTTGTTTAACAGTGTTTTTTTTCTGTAACTTGTGTTCATCGTGTTACTTGTTAAGTGTGTTAATCGGATGTATAACTTATTGTTGAATATTGTTACAGTTCACGGAAAACACTTTCAAGAATTTTTATTACCCTGAACCTGAACATGATGATTCAGGGAGTGATGAAGAAGGCACACTCGGTTTTAAAGTGAAACAAGCCATAGCGAAGAAACGTCCTGCAAATAGTATCGAGAGTTTCTTTGAAAAACCGCAGAAAAAAGTGAAACCAGTGAAGAGATCTTCCAGTGTGTCGCAAAGTTCCCATACCGGTGTTGCTTACCTATCTTCGGGTAAAGACGATGCTGCGTATGCATCACACCTTATTAAAATAGAAATATACGATCTTGAAAAAGTTAGGAACATCGCACCAGAAGAGCACTGGAAGCACGCCGATGTGAGATTAAAATCTTACATCTCAACTGAGCAAGATCCACAGCTTGAGACTGTCCGTGATGTTATATACAACATGACGAAAGACATAGCTTCGAAGGACACGTGCGTGAAATATTTTATAAACAATACGAAAAAGTAAACTAAGTGTTTGTGTAGTTTTAATACTAGGTTAAAACTGTATTTATTATATAAGACATTAGATAATATTTTATAACATACCCTTGTGTACTACTAGTATTATATATTTCTTACTGCTTAAACAACAACTTTTTGTTATTCAAAATTGTTAAGACTCGTTTTATAACCACATGTTGTAATTTGTTTTGTAGCCTAATCATATTGATCTATTTCCCTTTGCAAATGTATAAAAGTCTCCACCCTTTAATATAAAATCACTAAGCTACGTTTGTTATTTTAAGGAAAAAATTTGTTGTAATGTAATCACTATTTTCTTAGACACATCTCACGATGGACTGTTTAAGCTGTGATGTTTACGATTCCGAGCTCGTCAGGCTATGCGAAGAAATTGAAAGTGATCAAGAAATGTATGAGATCGGGGAATTACTAAGCCAGCTGCGTAGTCAAGGGTGAGTACTCTTGTTCCAACCTGTTATATTGTTTATTGATATTGTACTTGTATATTTAGACATGCAATTTAAACAGTTTATTCTTGTTCAAACTTGTACAAAACCATTGACCAGTGTCATTGAGTTGTTGCCTTTTTATGGCTCAGTTTCATTGTTCTCTGTTGGGTGGGGATCCTGGAAGGTTCTTTATAAGCGACGTCTCTGGTGTAGAAATCATTCATTATTCCAGTTACTGTGTTTGTGCTAGTACTGTGTCTGTGTATTGTACAAAATACTGTTTTAAAAATGGTGCTTGGATACTTTCATATGGGAACTAGTTTAACCCACGACAAAATTGCAGTTTTAAGCAAAGGATTCATTTTAAAAGTATTTCATAGAAACATAAGATTGTGGTATATTGACAATCAATTACCTCAGGCGCTTTTGGAAGATGAAGATATTATACCCTATTACACACCATGTGATGGGCATATCAATAAGTCGATGCATAACTTGTCATCAGATGTCATTGATGGGGTTTTAACAATGCAGGCATATTGCCAGCAATGTCGAAAAAACTTAAGTTAGTATAATGATAATAATTTAATCATTGTTTTGAAGTTTTAAATCTTGTATTAAATACTAACGTTTCACTTTTTCTATTACAGATCTAACCAAGTAGGACGGGGGAGAAAAAGGACAGCTACAAGTACGGGTGCAGAAGTACCAGTGAAGAGAAACTACCCTTCCAACAGTCGTGATATGTCTACATCCTCAAGCGAAGAACCATTATCCGATGTCAATGTAAGTACAAAAAATAATTCTGAAATTGAATGTTCGGTGTGTAAAAAGTTCGTGTCAAAAAGATATTTTGGTAACCATTTAAATAGTAATATTCACAAAAATAATGTGTTGAGATCCGATAGTGAATATGTTAATGTCCAATTAATTGAAAATACATTCAAAAACAGAGTCGCTACTTACAGAATATTATTTAATGAAATGGATCACCAACCTCTTGATCCCGAAACTATTTTACAAAAACACAAGGATAAGATCTTTACATTATTAGATCGTTCACTTAACAAACATCACGCTTTAAAAGTAAATTTTATTCTTAATGCAAATTTTACACAAGATACCAAACAATTAAATAATACATTTGATTTCCAATTAAGTAATAGTATTGTTGATATCAGCACTGATAAAGCTGCTGTTTTTACGTCCCTAGTAAATGAAATTTTGATAAGGTTGTCAAACTTTGAAAGAAAAGATAGTGGGTGGAGTTTAGTAACATTTAATCATATCGATCTCAATATTAACAAATATAATCCATTACGCGGCTCTTCTTTTATCGAATTACCTCGTGATATAAAGAATAAAAAAGCGGTTATTAATGTAAAAAACAATGACCATGAGTGTTTTCAATGGGCTGTATTGTCTGGTTTATACGAACCCAAAAGTCATTCAAATATGGTCAGTTCATACATATTACATAAGAATAAATTGAACTTTGAAAATTTAACTTTTCCATTTAAATTGGGAGATATCCATAAATTTGAAAAAAATAATGATATTAGCATTAATGTATTTGGTCTCGAGTACAACTCTCAAAACAAGAAACACGATGTTATAGGCCCACTACATTTAACTAAATTAAAAAAGTCTAATCACTTAAACTTGTTGTACATAACTAAAGATAACCAAGGACATTATTGTTTTATCAAAAATTTATCGAGGTTAGTGTCGAAGCAATTGTCAAATGCACAACATGCTGTTCATATTTGCGATGGTTGCTTAATTAAATTTACATCACACGAGAGACTAAACCAACATCAAAAAAACGACTGCTTCCACGTATGCACAAACTTACCATCCGAAAAAGAAGACACAAGAAATTGGTTTAACGAATATGTTCCATCGAATCAAGTTACTTTTAATAATTATGAACGACAATTAAGAGTACCTTTTGTTGTATACGCTGATTTTGAGGCATTTTTAAATCCAATTCAATCCTGTTCTAACAACCCCAGTACATCTTCTACTACCAATATTCAAAAACATGAAGTTTATAGCTTCGGTTACTATATTAAGTGTTCTTATAATGACAAGTTATCTGTGTACAGAACATATACAGGTGAAGAGTGTGCAAAAACATTTATGAAAGTCATAAAAGAAGATTTAGAAACTATTTGTAAAAGTAATGCGTTTGCTAAAACTTCTTTCCCTCTAACAGATGCTAATAAGGTAGACATTATGCAAAGCCATGCTTGTTATATTTGTGATAGAAATTTTAATGATGACTCAACCGTTTCTTATAATTATCATACTGGACTTTACGAAGGCGTTGCACATAAATTTTGTTCTGAAAAATACAAACCACCCAATTTTGTACCTGTATTTTTCCATAATTTGAGCAATTACGATAGTCATTTTATTGTACATGGACTTGGTCTTGAAGATGGTGACATAGAACTAATCCCACAAAATAAAGAAAAGTATATTTCGTTTTCTAAGTCTTTACAAGTGAATAATCGTGTTGTAAAATTGAGATTTGTCGATTCTCTTAAATTTATGTCGAGTAGCTTGGATAAATTAGCTAAAAACTTGACTACTGACCAATTTTACGAATTGAAATTGAACTTTCCTCGTGAAGAAGACTTTAAACGTCTAATACGGAAGGGTGTCTATCCATATGAGTACATGACTTCGTATGATTCACTGAAATTAACTTCGCTTCCTACACAGGATCAATTCTATAGTTCTCTTACTGACAGTCACATTTCCGAAAACGATTTCCTACATGCTCAAGATATTTGGTCTCATTTCCAATGCAAAAATATGGGGGATTATTCCAACCTTTATCTGAAAACAGATGTTTTATTACTAACTGACATATTTGAAAATTTTAGAAATGTGTGTCTTAAGACATATGGTTTAGATCCCGCCCATTATTATACCGCGCCTGGAATTTCCTTTGATTCGATGTTGAGGACTACCAAAATAAGTTTAGAACTTTTAACAGATGTCGACAAAATAGCTTTTATAGCGAAAAACATTCGAGGAGGGATTTCCCAATGTAGCAACAGACATGCAAAAGCAAATAATACATTTATGGAAGACTATGATCCAAATATTCCTTCATCTTTTCTCATGTACTTAGACGCAAATAATCTCTATGGGTGGGCTATGTCACAATGTCTTCCGTCTGGCAAATTTGAATGGGTAAATAAAGATACCGATTTCAATGTTTCAGACGATGCTGAATATGGGTTTATATTAGAAGTTGATCTAGAGTACCCCAAGGAATTACATGACTCTCATTCAGATTTGCCGTTCTGTCCAGAAAATGTATGTCTAGGTGATTCTAAAGAAAAAAAATTGATTCCCAATTTAAACAATAAATATAATTATGTATTACATTACAGAAATCTTAAACAATGTTTAAAAAATGGGTTGCGTTTAGTGAAAATCCATCGTGTGTTGAAGTTCAAACAATCTACTTGGTTAAAAAGTTACATAGATTTGAATACCCGAATGCGTTCGCTGGCGACATCTGATTTTGAAAAAGATTTCTTTAAACTTATGAATAATTCTGTTTTTGGTAAAACAATGGAAAATGTCACGAAACGTGTGAATGTTAAATTATTAAGTCACTGGGAAAATCGCGGAAAATCCCAAGGGGTACAGTCCTTAATATCTAAACCTGAATTTCATAGTTTATCAATATTTTCTGAGAATTTAGCTGCTGTGCAATTGAAAAAAACAAAAATCTTTTATAACAAACCAATTTACCTTGGATTCTGCATTTTAGATCTATCGAAAACTTTAATGTACGAATTCCACTACAATTATATGAAATACAAATATACGGAAAATCTCAAGCTCCTTTACACGGATACTGATAGCTTAATATATGAAATAAACACTGCTAACTTTTATGAGGACATTAAATCTGACCTGAACTTGTATTATGATACATCTGATTACCCACCCAACAATGCATATGGTTTACCATTACTAAATAAAAAGAGGTTAGGTTTTTTTAAAGACGAAAATAATGGCAAAATTTTCAAAGAGTTTGTTGGTCTTAGATCAAAAATGTATGCCTTAGATGTTCAAAATAGTGGTATTATATCCAAAGCTAAAGGAATAAACAAGTGTGTTACCAAAAAATTAACCCTTAACGACTATAAAAGTTGTTTATTTGATAGAAATATACAACATGCTCAAATGTTACGATTCCGATCAATAAAGCATGTTTTATTTACGCAAAATGTCAATAAAATATCATTATCTTACAACGACACAAAACGATATTTATTGAAAAACACTTCGGATACTCTTGCGTGGGGTCATTATAAAATACCTCATAATTCTTAAAAAAAAAAAAAAAATACACGGAACATTCAATTTTCATATTTATTTTTTGTACATATTATTGTATTTTAGGATGTTTTTTTTTTATTTTTTAAGTTTTGGCAATAAAATGATTGGCAAAAAATATGTTTTTGTAAATTTTTATGTGATTTATCTAGAATAATATAAATATTAAAAAATAATTAGCAAAATTTTTGTTTTTTTTTTTATTTGTTACCCCATTTTTTTTACCAAATTTATTTAAAAAGCTATGGTCTAGAAATTTTCTCATTTGAAGTCAATCCGTTAACATATGAACACACATATTTAAAAATTTATAATGATTCATTTTAACCACCCTTTCACTACAATAGTAGCGGGTCCAAGTGGGTGTGGTAAAACTCAGTTTGTTACCAATTTTTTAAACAATGCAAAAGAAGTATGTAATGTTGAATTTGATGAAATTATTTGGTGTTATGATGAAATGCAACCTTTGTACAATCTGGAAAATGTAAATTATAGCCAAGGAATACCAGATTTTTCTTTATTTGATGGAAAAAAGCCCAAGCTTCTCATAATTGATGACTTGATGAGAGAATCGGATGGACGAATCGTTGATATTTTTACAAAAGGAAGTCACCATAGAAACTTAAGTGTTTTTTATATTACTCAAAACATATTTCATCAAGGCAAAGGACAACGTGATATTTCATTGAATACCAGCTATATTGTATACTTCAAAAACCCGAGGGATAAAACACAAATTCGCTACTTGTCACGACAAGTTTATCCGGAGAACCCAAAATTTGTAGATGAAGCCTACAAAGATGCCACTAAAGATGCTCATGGTTACCTTATGATTGATCTGAAGCAAAATACCGATGACATATGTCGTTTTAAAACTAAAATATTTCCTTTTGATGGGCATTGTACCGTATATGTTCCCAAGAAAGGGTTTAAATACGACAAGAATCAACACGTTTTAATCAGTTCCAAATAATGCATCCAAGAGTACACACATATAAACATTTACTTGAAGCACTGCAGTTACTTAAACCAAAGTATCGCACAGCGTTGCTAAAATCTTGTGAAGATGAAGAAATTAATATTATTTGTGAGTGTATTTATAACGTTTTAAAAGGGAAAATACCACTGGAATCAAAAGATAAATCAAAACTAAACAAATATAAAGACACATTACGAAAACTAGTTTCGAAAGGGAAACACAAATTGAGGAAAACTGTTATTATTCAAAAAGGAGGTGCATTTCTACCTATTATATTAGGTGCAGTTTTAAGTGCCTTAGTAAGCTCCGTAACATAAAATAAAATGGAAAACACAAAAAAAATGTTGTTAGTTGAACCAGACTTTATTGAAAGACTCAAACGAAATGATAGCCAACCCGAAAATGTATCATCTCGCCTAGACGGAGAGATGCAAAAAATCCTGAAGAGTAAAATTAATGATCGTGAAAAGTGGGCATTATATTCTCAAGCACTACAACGATTTTTGCACTTTATTGAATCAGATCGAAAACCATTTAAAATACCAATAGTGATGGAGGGGTTTGATCAACTCAACGATGAAAGTAAGGATTTAAACTTAAAAGTAAACAAAAAGGAGGAGGATGAAAATTATGAATCAGTTGCAAATAAAACACTACCAGATGGTGATGTTTCTGCAGTTACTGCAGCTACACCGTCTGGTACAAAAAATCCAGAAACTGTACTATTCAGTCCATCTCGTATTATAGATAATTTACCAAAATCATATGAGAAAAAAACCAGAACATTATTGACTTGTATTGTGTCAAGCAGACCAAAAATATGGTGGAAAACAAATGGTGAAGTTGTAATAAACAATCGAACTATTCCAAACAGCAATATTCTCGATCTGGTAAGCGATACGGTTAGATCTCTTAAACGCCCTAAGCCAACAGGATGGGAAGAGTTTGCTTTATTTTTAAGAGATATAAAAGTTCCTACGTCTTGTATAGGTAATCCTACTAATCTAGAATTTATAAATAAACCTCAATCGAGTGAACCTCACGCATCATCTGCTCCATCAAGTGCTCGATCGTCATCGTCATTTAAAGACACAAGCGCCAGTACACCTCTTTCAAGTGTACTGCTCAAGGCAAACAAAAAGAAACTAGATTGGGAAAGATGGAGCCCTTATAAGACATTCATGCAATATACTACGATGTATCTAATCCAGCAGGCTACAGTAGTTTAAATAAATTAAGTAAACAAATGAAAGGACGAATGAACAAAGACGAAGTAAAGAACTGGTTACAATCTCAAGAAACGTACACACTGCATAAACCGGTTCAAAGGCGATTCACAAGAAATAGATACGTCTTATCTAACTTTAATGAACTCTGGCAAGCTGATCTGAGTGATATGGGTACTTACAGTCAATATAATGATGGATACAAATATATTCTGTGTGTTATTGATGTGTTCAGTAAATATGCTTTTGCGAGAGCTATGAAAAAGAAAGATGCCACAACCGTTATAAATTGTTTTGAAAGCATATTTACTGAAGCCAATTCTACTCCTCGTCACATCCAATCTGATAAAGGCACCGAATTTGTTTCAAAGGCAGCAAGGGATTACTTTAGGAGCAAAAACATTAACTACTATACTACTAACAATCCTGACATTAAAGCAAGTATAGTAGAAAGGTTTCAAAGAACTCTTAAAATGAAAATGTGGCGTTACTTTACTCATAAGAATACATACAAATATATAGATATTTTGCAAGAACTTCTTTATTCTTATAATCACAGTTATCATTCTAGTATTAAAATGCGCCCTATCGATGTAAATTTTGATAATATCATGACTGTTTGGTGTAATTTGTATAACAGAAAAAAGGATAGACAACTTACTTTGGAAATCACAAAACTAAATGTTGGTGATCATGTTAGAATTACTAAATATAAACATATATTTCAAAAGGGTTACGAAACTAATTGGAGTGACGAAATATTTAGAATTGATTCAATAATAAACCGCTTTCCACGAGTTGTGTATACGTTAAGAGATTTAGAAGGTGAGCCTATCGTTGGTACATTTTATTCTAAGGAATTACAAAAAGTGACTTATCTCCCCTCCATTGATTATAAAATTGATAAAATAATACGCTCACGTGGGGTTGGTGCCAGAAAAGAAGTACTAGTGAAGTGGCGAGGTTATCCTAACAAATTTAATTCTTGGATACTCGCTTCAAGCTTAAAAAAAATATGAGTGAAAACAGCTTTTATATTACATTGTTAAGTAACAGTTCCTCGGACTACTATACCGATAATACGACTGCACACTTCTTAACCAAATTACCCAGGAGTATAAAGTTGGAAGGAGAATGGGTAGTTGGCTTAGTAGAATTTCAATACCCTTGTTCAATGTACAATGTTCAAGATCATGAAAATATGATTTATTTAAAAAAGAAAGTAGTGTCACCCACTGACAAGATAGCCAAAATTGTAGATATAAAAACTCATATACCAGCAACTACATATGACAACGTTGACCATTTTATTCAAGCTTTTAATGACAACCCACAACTGAAAAATAATGTAAAGTTTAGATATGATAATCTAACCAAAATGGTTGGGGTAGCAACAATTAATAACGATATAACTTCTCTTATAACAACCCCAATACTAAGTCTACAGTTAGGTTTTAAACCGAAAACAAATTTACGGCAAGTTTCATTTGGTAAAAATCCTGTTAATTTGTATTTGGGCTTACCATCACAATTATTTGTTTATACAGACATCATACAACCACAGTTAGTTGGTGATGTTATAACTACGTTGCTTAGAATAATACCATTAGATCCAACAGAATTCCATTATGGAGCATATAAAACACACATTTTCTCACCCGCTCATTATGTACCTGTTTTACGTAGAGAATTTGATACTATGGAAATAGATATAAGAACAACTACCGGTGCAAGAGTGCCATTTCAATTCGGAATTTCCTGCGTGAAACTACACTTTCAACGGCTAAGATGAATTATAAAAGATCATCTCACTCTTGTCCCTACGATCATTATTATACCCATCAAGCTGGTTCTGGTATAGGAATTGTCTATAAAGGTGTTCCGTTTCAGCGAGGGCATGGGATTGGAAGTTTTTTGGGGGGACTGTTTAGGTCAGTAATTCCTTTGTTGTCTAGTGGTTTTAAAACTGTTGGAAAAGAAGCGTTAGATGCGGGGGTTGGTTTGTTATCTGATATGGTAAATTCACGCCCTATAGATAGTTCAGTTAGGTCTCGATTTAAAGAAGCTAGTGCTAACTTAAAAAGAAAAGCTGATGAAAAGATCGATTCTCTGATGTCGGGATCTGGGTATAAAATGTCAACTAAGAGACGGGAACCTCTCATTACCTTGAAAGCATCGCGCCGAAGAGGAGCTAAGAGAAATAAATATAGTGACGATATATTTTCAAAGTAAATCATGTCATTCCTACACAATCATTCGTGTGAATGTGCAAAATCTGAGTTAGATATATTTGCCCTGCCTTCGACACAGACAAGTATTGAGAGTGGACAGTGGGTTCATTATAAACCAATCTCATCTTTAAGTGATGATGGTCCTATTGAGTTTCAAGTCCCCGGTTCAGGTGATGACTACATTGACTTATCACATACATTATTACATATAAACGCCAAAATATTAAACCAGGATGGTACAAAGTTAAAGCCTGATACTCAAGTTGCCCCCGTTAATAATTGGTTGCACTCCCTTTTTAATCAACTTGACGTATATTTAAATCAAAAACTAATCTCGCCACCAAACAACACATATGCTTACCGTGCTTACATGGAAAATCTACTTAACTATGGACCAGCCGCTAAAAAAACTCACCTTACTTGTGGGTTATGGTATGAAGATACAGCACATTATATGGACACCGTTGACGCAAATAACAAAGGATTTCACAAAAGGATGGAATTTGTTACAGATAGTAAACAAGTTGAAATGATTGGACATTTACATGGTGATATGTTTAACCAAGAGAAGTTTCTAGTGAATGGTGTAGAAATGCGTGTTAAGTTAGTGCGATCAAAAGAATCGTTTAATCTTATTTGTCACCAAGATAAGAAATTTAAGGTACAAATAATGGACGCTAGTCTCATAATAAGAAGAGCTAGAATCAGTCCAAGTGTTTTGTTAGCTCATCAGAAAGTGCTAGCATCAACAACTGCAAAATACCCTATCACAAGAGCAGAAGTAAAGGTACTTACAATACCGTCAGGAATACAGGGTAAAACTTTAGATAACATATTTCTTGGACAAGTACCTAAAAGATGTATAATTGGTTTTGTATCAAATTCATCGTTTAATGGTAATTTTGCATTGAACCCTTTCAATTTTCAAAATTATAATATGAACTCTTTTAGTTTATTTGTAGATGGTCATGAAATTCCTTCTAGAACATTACAACCATCATTTAGTTCTGGTTTAATAGCATCAACATATCATACTCTATTTTCTGGGACTGGTATTCACTTCCACAATGAAGGTAATGCAATAAGCAGAACCGATTACGGGGAAGGTTACTGTTTGTTATGTTTCGATTTGACGCCTGACCTGTCAGCCAGTTCTACCTCACACTGGAACCTTGTAAGAAACGGAAGTGTTCGGATAGAAGTTCGTTTTGATAATGCCTTGAGCACTACTATTAACTGTATTGTGTACGCTGAATTTGATAATGTTATTGAAATAAACAAAAATCGTGATGTATCTGTAGATTACAACAGTTAAAATAAATATAAATACAGTGAAATTAACAATTAATCTCATTTCTTCTTAATCTGTGTTTGTAACATCATCGATGAATGTATACATATTTTATTTATTATGGATACTAATGAAATTCAATATTGTATGAAAAAAATTAACCCTAGATTTAAATCAAATGTTTTTGCTGCTAACCGAATCCCTATTTGGGTTGCTCGTCCAGTTTTTATTGTAAGCAATTTGGACCCTGATTCGAAACCAGGTTCCCATTGGGTTGCAATGCATATTGATGCTAAAGGTGTAGGGGAATACTTTGACTCATTTGGTCGGAAACCTACTGGTTATCATAAGTTATTTTTGAATAGAAATGCAAAACGGTGGTTTTATAACCAAAGACCACTTCAAAATCATTTTACTTCAGTTTGTGGCGAATATTGTTTAGTTTATTTATATTTTAAGTATCAAGGAAAAACTATGAGCGATTTATTGAGTTTGTTTTCTGAGAATTCTCTTTGTAACGATTTAATTTTAAGAAATATGTTTAAGTCAATTTTTGTGAAATAAAACAATATATATATACTAAACTGATTTTTTTATTTATAAATAATACCTTAATTATACCTTATTTACCTAAAAATAGTGATTACATTACAACAAATTTTTTCCTTAAAATAACAAACGTAGCTTAGTGATTTTATATTAAAGGGTGGAGACTTTTATACATTTGCAAAGGGAAATAGATCAATATGATTAGGCTACAAAACAAATTACAACATGTGGTTATAAAACGAGTCTTAACAATTTTGAATAACAAAAAGTTGTTGTTTAAGCAGTAAGAAATATATAATACTAGTAGTACACAAGGGTATGTTATAAAATATTATCTAATGTCTTATATAATAAATACAGTTTCAACCTAGTATTAAAACTACACAAACACTTAGTTTACTTTTTCGTATTGTTTATAAAATATTTCACGCACGTGTCCTTCGAAGCTATGTCTTTCGTCATGTTGTATATAACATCACGGACAGTCTCAAGCTGTGGATCTTGCTCAGTTGAGATGTAAGATTTTAATCTCACATCGGCGTGCTTCCAGTGCTCTTCTGGTGCGATGTTCCTAACTTTTTCAAGATCGTATATTTCTATTTTAATAAGGTGTGATGCATACGCAGCATCGTCTTTACCCGAAGATAGGTAAGCAACACCGGTATGGGAACTTTGCGACACACTGGAAGATCTCTTCACTGGTTTCACTTTTTTCTGCGGTTTTTCAAAGAAACTCTCGATACTATTTGCAGGACGTTTCTTCGCTATGGCTTGTTTCACTTTAAAACCGAGTGTGCCTTCTTCATCACTCCCTGAATCATCATGTTCAGGTTCAGGGTAATAAAAATTCTTGAAAGTGTTTTCCGTGAACTGTAACAATATTCAACAATAAGTTATACATCCGATTAACACACTTAACAAGTAACACGATGAACACAAGTTACAGAAAAAAAACACTGTTAAACAAATAGTACATAAAAATACTACATACATATTTTATAAAAAATAGTACATACTTACATTTGCCATTTTTTATAAGCACTGTAGCACGATTCAACACTATGTCACTGTACGTGTACACTGAGAGAGCTCTGGTAACAAGCACGACTCGGTTCTGAATACTTATAGATCGTCACTGTCCATCGGCTTTTATAAGGATGTGACAATAGATTACCGTTAAAATCACGTTTCGACTAGTTTGTACCGCGCCCAACAGCCACCAACAAACAGTAATAAAATTTATAATAGACTTTCGAATCTTTTGATGATTCGGAGAAGAAACCTGTCATAAATCTTTACAAACAATATGGACCCAACAAACAAATTAAAAAATCAACGAGTTTAGTTCAGCCCACTACAAATACACGTTAGTACAAGTTACAAAGTTTATTCAGGTATTTTCTTAAGCATCTATTCAAGAACATAATATTTGGCGAAATAAATAAATATGCAAAAATAGAACTCGTATTTTTAACTTACAGCTTAAATAAGTTAGTATAGTTTTGAAGCAGTTATTACTGTATAAAATACCGCATTACTATTGTAAGATTAGATTCGCATTATCCTTATGCTACATGCAATATTTTTACATAGAACTTTCTCCTTTTTGAAGTCGGTTATTACAAAAAAGAAATGAAAGTAACATTGAGTACGTAGTCAAATTTATGCAAGGTTAGGTTAGGTTAGAACAGCGTTCTTAAGACCAAAACAACTGTGCTGTGCTCGTAGCTGGTTTTAAGTAGGTAAGTATATAAAGCAGTTCTTCAAAATTAGTTTTTGAAGTTAAGTTAAGTTAGAAGTAATGTTAAGTTGAACAAGATAAAATATATAAATAGAACAACGTTCCAAATGCAGCATATGTAGTGAGTAACAAGAGACATACTTTGAAGTAAGGCTACCTGAAGTTAAGTAGTCAAGTAACGTATCCTGCGTTAGCTGGGCGTAGTCCTGTAGCTTAGGTTAGGTTAGGTTAGAATTGTGATCTAGCATAGGTTAGCTTAGATTAGTGATACGTACACCGTAGCACATATCACGTAGTAAGAAACCTGGAGTAAAGACACGATGTGAGACAGGCTGCGTTGAAACAGCGATTCCAATAAGAACCAAGGTGACGGACCTAGTCTGATAGTTTAGGTATGAGATGTTTAGGTATTTGTCCAGCTTTACCTAAAGAATGTTCTTAAAAGATGTATACCGTTTGCAAAGGAAGTTGTAGACAGTTGTAGCCAGAGAAATATAAAAGAGGGAAACAATAGTAGACCGTAATAAAAGTGAGCCCGGCGTCCGAGAGGGCAATAAAACCCGAGCTCGGATAGACAATAGAAAAGGGTCGATGGGTCGGGGAAGGTGTTGCATTGTTAGCGTACGGCGTTCTGTAAGTCTTGACAGAGCTGTCTGAGCGTCCTGGGACCTATTCCAAACGCTCTAAGTAGGGGGCTATTTGTTTTTTTTTTTTTTTTTTTTTTTAGGTTTGGTGGTCCGCCAAATCCGCCCTGGATGCCGCCCATCAGGCCCGTCCGCCCCGTATCGTAGTATCGGCGAATCCCTACTACTTGTGTAATTTAGAACATTACAATCGTATTGTAAATGTAAGAAAACTTAAGGATTTCTAAAAAAAAAAAAATATGTTTAAGGGGGTGTTTTTTAAATAATGATTCACTTAAGGGGGTGTAAGGTGAATCAGGTAAATATAACTGAATCATTATTTAGTTAAAAAGCAACAACGGAGAACTTAAATAATTTTAATCTCTTATACACAGTTTTTTGAAATGAGAGCCTTAAGTATTTTTCTATTTTTATATAAATTAATTTGATTGTATTTGTTTCTTATATATTGTATATTGTTTGTTATTTAGGTTTTTTTCTGGTAAGTGTGAGTTGGTGATATGAGTGTAAGTTGTTGTTGGTTGTTGTATGTTGTAGGTTAATGAGTTTAACAAAAATGTAGTATCGAGTGGGTGGATAAAAGATAAAGGTTTAAATATTTATTGTAATTTAATGAGATGAGGAGTCGAGTAGGAGAATATAGTAGTTGAAATATTTATTGTAGTTTTATGAAGTGAGGATTCGAGTGGGAGAATATAGTAGTTGAAATATTTATTGTAGTTTTATGAGATGAGGAGTTGAGTGGGAGAAGATTGAAGTTGAATTTTTTTTTTTTTTTTTATGTCATAGGGGGCAAACGAGCAAACGTATCGCCTGATAGAAAGCGATTACCGTCGCCCATAAACACCTGCAACACCAGAGGAGTCACAAGTGCTTGCCTACCCGGAGGACGAAGATAGAATGCCACTATGCTAGTAAATATTTATTGTAGTCTAGTGAAATGAGGAGTCGAGTGGGAGATTATGAAGTTTTAAATATTAATTGTAGTTTCAAATTCAAATTCAAATTCAAACATTTATTTATAAAATAATATTTTACATGTCAATTTGTTATTATAAATATTTATAATTCTTAAACTATTTAAGGTTAGGTATAATTGTAATTTAATATAGTTTTTACATTAGAACACTACATTATTGTTGGGTAAGTGACCAGGGTTACATTATCCAGGCGTTTGAAAAAACTCGTCAACTGAGTAAAACGCGTCACATATCAGTTTGTTCTTTAGTTTATATAAAAATGCTCTGTCACTGGGTGCGTTTTTTATGTTATGGGTATTGCGTTGTATACTTTTGGACCAATTGAAAGTAGAAACTTTTTAGATTTGGATAACCTTATCGGTGGTGGTCGCAGGAAGTTACGGCTCCTTGTGTTGCGGTCGTGAGCATCTCCGAACGTTGGGAACTGTTCTGGGTTTTTTCTTACGTATTTAGCCACTTCAAGAATGTATAAACTAGGTAAGGTTAGTACTTTGTGCTCCTTGAACAAGTCTCTAGCAGGGCTGTCCCACGGCGCGCCGGCCATTATACGAATTGCTCGCTTCTGCAGTCTAAATGGCCTTTCTCGCTCTGCAGCGTCGCCCCAGAGGTCTACACCATAGGCAAGTAGTGAGTGGATATAACCGTAATACGCCATCTTTATGTTATTTACGTGTAGACTAGGGCGCAGCCTGCTGAGCGCAAAACATGCAGACGATAATCTGTCACATAAGCTGTCGATGTGAGGACCCCAGGTGAGACCTGCGTCAATAGTCAGGCCTAAATACTTCACCTGATCTACTTGCGGAACGATTTGTCCGTTGCAAACGACATGCAGATCATGTTCTTTCCTGCCGCGTAGCCCAAATTCAATGATGTTCGTTTTGTCGACGTTTAGTGCCATACCGTTCGCTGAGAACCACGATCTTATTTGACTCATTACTTTGGCGAGTTTTACCTTGAGCTGGTCGTGAGTATCTGCAGCGACGATGACGCACCCATCGTCCGCGAATAAGACAAATTCCGCTAGATCCGAAGCAGTTGTGAAGTCGTTCATTAGTATTAGGAAGAGGTTGTTTCCTATGCTGGATCCTTGGGGCATCGATCGGTCGCCCAGGTTTAGGAGCTCTGACCTGGTGCCGTGTACGGACGTTAACTGCTGTCTGTTTAATGAGGTGATGTATCGAGTTGTAGATTTTGAAGGTTGTTATAGGAAAGGTTGGGAAAGGGATTTTTAAATACTTATTGTAGTTTTTAATAAATGAAGTGTCGAGTGGGGTATAATAGAAGTTGATTTAAATATTGAAGTCGTTTATTGAAGTTAAGAGTGTAAGAATTTGAAATTCATATTGTGTATTGATGGCGAGTCTAGTGGAGATTTATAATGTATTGTTATTTAGTTTTATCGATTTTTTAATGATGAGTATGTACCGAGATGAAAGTCAATGAACATAATAACAAAGTTTGGTTAAAGTTTTTGGATAAAGATGTAAAATTATAATTGCTTAGAGGAGCTTAGGAATTATACCAATTTATTATATTTTATACAGGTTGTCTCTAAAGATTGGAAATTCAGATTAAAGTTGAGTCGTTTAGGTATACAGGGTGGTTCAAAATTTGTGAATATACAGGGTAAGTTTAGATTAGTGAGTCGATTGAGGGGGTGTGTCATGAGAGACTGGCAATCGACTATTTATGGTTCTGGATTTGATTTGATTCAAATCTAGTGACAGATGTAAGATTGAATGTTGATGTTGACTTACTCCGTTGACAGCTGCTAAAGAGAACACATCTTAAGTTGACATGTGTATTGTATTTTTAGAAGTTTATTATTAATGTGTTGTGCTTAAATAAATAAGTGTTTGAATTGCCAAGGCCCTTTAATTAAACCCATTAGAACGACGATGATGATGGCACGGAGTGGTGACGACGTAGAGATGGCACGACGATTTGGATTGGTACGACGTAGTTGATGGTATGGATTGACGGAGACGACGAATTTGGGAAAGAAACGACGGTGAAATTAGAAGATGGGACATCAATTAAGACCAAGGAAAAAGAAGAGCTAGTGTATTGTGACGTGTTTGTTTTTATAGTGTACCTAGTTTGATTTTTATGACGGTGTTTTATACAGGGTGTGTTACGAAGACGTGAGAAAGATGATGACGCGAAGGAAGGATGCTAGACGATGCATGTCTGAGGACAGACATGAGTGCAGGAGGGCCGAGTGTGGGATTGATGCTGGTAGAATATAAGGAGCTGGCTGATAGACGATTAATGCTAGTTCAAATAGAATGAAAAAAGGAATGTATTAGATTTGACGTATGACGGAGAGTGTCAGACGATAGAATGTTTTAGTGGACGTATGAAGATTTATAATAAAGTTGTAAATATTGTAAATAAAATAAGTTAAGACCAACTAGTGCGTTTTCCCTGCCCCATTCCCACATTTATCTTTACCAGTATGTTCACTTGTGTCCAGAACACAAGCCTCCTAGAGCTTACTGTGGTACTTGATTAATTTGTGTGAGGTTGCCCGATATATTTTTTTTTATTCATTTATGCGTATGGTTACTGTGAAAATATTAATCGAATCAGGCACCAGTTAACCGGTAAATTTTAAATACTGTACAGTTGTTTATTTACCGCAGCTCAACAAATTTAGTGCTTATCTGATTCTAGCCCTTGGACAATAAAGATGCGGACGTGACACCCCAAACTAGTTTGATCCGGCTTGAGTCAGTTTTTTAGGGGTTAGACCAATTAACTCTTAATGGTTGTAGTGAAACGTAGTAGATTACAGCAAAACTTTCTTCTAGCGATTACAACCGTAAACTAGATATACATATTATACTAATAAAAAAAAAAACATTATTTTAAATCGAAATCAAAATTGAAATGTATACATATTCTGTAAGTAGGCCACTTTACATGTCTGAATCTGAATTTATCGGCATTTCACAAGAGGAGGCCGCTGTCGAGAAGAAAGCCGAAAAAAGTAAATATTTTTTTCATTTTTTTTTTATCATCATGCGAGCGTTTGCTCGTATCTTTTGATTGCATTTAAGCTGAAAATAAGCAGACCTTTGATGATATTTGATGTTAATTCCAGCTTCATACCTCCACGCGTTCCTGAGAAAAAGGTCTCGACAAATAGATAGACAGGCATAAAAGTGATCCTATTTAAGTTTAGATTTTGGCGATTGAGGCACGGAACTCTCTAAGCTGCCGCGTCCCGCGCCCCAACATCGTTATTTTCTTCCAACAAAATGTAATAAAAAAAATTTTGCTGTCCTTTCAATATTAATAAAGCAAATAAATATGCTAGTTATGTTTTATCCCAATATTCATATTTTCCATTAAACCCGCAACATATTTTACATCCAAAAAAGGCATGTACACAGACTACGCACACCCACTCGCTCCGGCGATCGCCGATAGACTAAATCACAGGTCGTATTCACGAGCCACATCGCCGCGAGCGCACATTTTTTTGCTGTATCTTCAAGCACTACCCACTTCACGTTGTGTTTCAAATGTCGTTACTGTAGCTTGCTGTTAATTCATTTTCGAATGAAATGTAGTAAGCGTCAATCATAGGTAATTTATTTTAGGATAATTGCAGTAAGCTTGGTTCGTAATTTTTTCACTACATGCATAAATGCTGCATCCGCCACGGAACAAATTTTCGGCAATGCTGTAACCGGCACACCCTTTGATTTATGAAAGAACAAAATTAGCGTAAATGTACTCGTTTAGAAAATTGCTACTATTTGGGTGTTTACAGCAATTAGATGTGGGCATCGTCAAAAAAATACATTCGTTTTGCAACGTAGTCCAGTTTTTTCTAAGCGTCGTAGAGCCATGGGACCCAGACCAGTCGACGCAGAAAAATTCGCTGATTCCGAATATGCAAAAAATTTTTTTTTGACCAAGTGGCGATACTACGTTCTCGCTTTTTGCCATCGATATGTTGTTGTTACAGAAGTCCTAAGGACTCTAACCTTGATATGTTTATGAAGCAATTAGAATCAATGTTACAGCACCTTTTCAATAAAATGGCTATTATCAGTGGAGATTTTAATATTAACATGCTCGATACTAAAAAGCAACGAAATGACTTTGTAAGCTTACTTAAATGCTATAATTTTAGGCCTCTTTTAAACGACATTACCTTTGTGAGAAATGAATCACAATCTTGCCTCGATAACTTTCTTACAAATGTTCCTGAAGATTTAATTAGCCATACAGCCATTGATCATAATGGATTAGCTGATGGACACGGAGCTATCTTTTGTGGACTGCTTACAGAAAAAAATAATGATAATAAAATCTCTACTGTGGAAATTGAAAGACGTGCTTTTACTGAAACCAACATCCAAAAGTTTAAACAAAAGTTAGATAATACTAATTGGTATGATTTGGACGTAAACAGTTTCTTCACGAAATTCACTGATGTCTTTGATCAATGTTTTAAAAAAAGGAAGAAAAAGATACCACTAGCAAAACATGATAAATCTATGTGGATAACAAAAGGTATTAAGGTAGCTAGTCAAATGAAGCGGATCCTTTGCAATATAAATAAATCTTCATGTGATACTTCCATTTTGAACTACCGGGGTAAAAATTTAAATATTTTAGGAGGGTTGTTAGACAGGCTAAAAGGTCGGCTGTTCAAGCACAGATCTGTAAAACAAATTACTCATCCAAAGGGATATGGGATGTTGTTAGTAAAAAAAGGAATAAATTTCGCTCTAGTAAACAGGATGATATCGTCATCAAATCAAACGGTAATATGGTACAGAACCCTCAAGAGGTTACGGACATTTTCTCATCACAATTTGATTACGACAAGACTCCGAGTACGGGTAACGTCGCGTCTACTGTTCATTCCCTGGAACATTCGACCAAACGGCGTTTTACAGATATATCCTGGCAGGAGTTTTCTTCGTCGGAAATAATTAATATTGTTAAATCTATGGAAAGTAAAAAATCTTGCGGATACGATGAAGTGCCAATTACTGTAGTTAAAAGTAGTATTGAATTGCTATCAGGTCCTCTTGCGCACTGGTTTAATAAATGTTATAACGAAGGTATACTTCCTGATCAATTAAAATTGGCCAAGGTAATACATGTTTATAAAAAAGGTCCCAAAACGGATTCAAAAAATTATCGGCCTATATCCCTACTACCAGTACTGTCGAAAATTTTCGAGAAACTTATTAAGACCCGACTTTTAAAACATTTTAAACAAAATTCGATTATTCATTGAAGACAATTTGGATTTCAAGAAAACAAAGGGACGACAGATGCTATTGACTCCTTCGTGGATGACATTGTAACAGATTTCCATAACAAGAAAAAGGTAGCTGGTTTATTTCTAGATCTTAGTTCCGCGTTTGATTTGGTTTAGGGGTAAACTATTTTTTTATGGCATTAGGGGTCAGACATATCATCTTCTGCAGAGCTACCTCAATAATAGGTACCAATTTGTGGAGCTAAAGAGGCGTGAAAATAATATCGAACATTTTGTGAGATCAAAGTATGTAAAAATAAACAGAGGTGTCCCACAGGGTTCTATTTTGGGTCCTATTCTTTTTATTTTATATACAAATGACCTTATTGACTATATTTCTGATACAGTTACTGGTTGCCGGTTAACAGTATTTGCCGATGACACTAGTGTTGTGATATCTGCCGACAGTTTGTCTGAACTGGGCGGTTTAGCGACAAATGCTATAATAGCATTCCAACATTGGTTCGTCATTAACAATTTGCAGTTAAATACGGATAAAACTAAAATAATGGTATTTAAACCAAACACTAAAAAAACTGATGAGCTTGATGTGGTAATAAATAATGCTTCACTAGAAATAGTTGATAGTGTCAAATTTCTGGGTGTAAGTATCGAACTTGAGGCAGTCGAGCACTCCATTTCTTCGGCTTGTTATGCCTTGAAGAGCCTTAGGGATGAGCTCTCTATTGATCAGCTGAGGATTGTTTATTATGCGTTAGTAGAGTCCAAGTTACGCTATAGCATTAAACTTTGGGGACATAGTTTTAAGTATAACGTTAATAGAGCCTTTGTAGTTCAAAAAAGGGCAATACGAACTATTTTGCGCATTCCCCAGTGGATTTCTTGTCGAAACTATTTTACAGAATTGGGCTTAATGACAGTTCCTTGCCTATACGTCCTTGTATTGCTTACTGATTTTGTTAAAACGTTGTCAAGGCACGAGTCTCTCGATGAACAAGAATTGCGTTTACAAACGCGAACAAAAAATGTCAAGCAAAGTTTTTTCCCCAAACTCAAAGTAGCAAAGCACTCTGCTAAACATCAAGCTGTTCAATTGTTTAACAAACTACCCACATAATTAAAAGTTATTACGAGTCATAAGTTGTTCAATAGAAAATTAAGGATTTTTTTATTGAGAGGGTGCTTTTACAGTATTGAGGAAATCTTCAGTACTAATTATTAGTTATTAGTAAATAATACCTGTTAATGTTTAGTTAAGTAATAGTTAATTACCCTACTGTTAATAATTAAGTGATCTTAGTTAAGTACACAGTATTATTAGTGCAATTTTATTATTGTATATTTCAAACACAATCTCTGTATTGTTTCTGAATAAACATATCTATTGCATCTTTTCTTTATGCTATTCAAAAACATTACATTAGTGCATCATATTTTATTAAAAATATTAATGTATGAGCAGACATCGAAATATTGAGAGAGGTAGGTAGAGAGTTCCATATCGATAAACTCACTTATCGATGCTTTCACTGGTATTAAAATTTGGATTCTTGTGTTGTTTCTGTTCTTTCTTACTTTGAAAAAAAAAAAACTATTGTCAAAAAAAACGATCAGATATATGTAAACTTTCGTACGTTAATCGTCTTCGTCTCTTGACAGACGAATCCAGACTTATTTTCAATATGAAGAACCTACCTACCCTACTTCACTATCGTCTCCAAAATGATACTTAGAAAAGAAATAAACGTACAAATCATGCTGGGAGCGATCAATAGGCATCGATAATAAAATTTATCCATAAAGCAAACCAGGTAGGGGTCACTCCCGAAATTCCGATGTTTCTGTATGACCTATGGTATACTCTTACAGCTTACAAGTAAAATTATGCAACATAATAGCTCGGCTTTATCTTCCAATGTTACGTTGCTAAAGAGCTTATTAAAATATTTCATTTTTTTATCTACATATTAATACCGGCGTTTGCGATTTTCTACAGAAGCGCTCTACAAAAAACGTGAGCAGAAAGAGTTAATCCCTGTAAGCTCCCTTAAGTATCCAACGTACGAGTTTTTGCTACGGAGTATAAACATCAATAATTAATTAAATTTTATGTGCAAGTACGCTTTAGTATAGCAATACAATGAAAACAGTCGAACTACTAAATATTCATTTTATATTAGACACCGGACGAAGTGTTCGGAACTTTCTCTGACTCTGTCCCTAGTCAGTTAACTAACTCTACGAGTAAGCTTAGGAATTTACATTTAACACAACATGGGGAATATTCGACGTTTATCATAAAATAATATATATGACATCTCACCACCTTTCGTCTACTTTAGCGATTAGTCTATTCGAACAACGGCAATGATAATGACAGTTACTTTCTCACCGAAATCAATACATCATATTTTGATAGGCGTATTTTTTTCTTGAGTGGCCACCGCGGACTGAAAGTCGCAGCGTGTTAGGCCCCCAACAAGATGGGCCGACGACATGGTTAGGATCGTGGGCAGAAATTGGATGACGGCGGCGCAAGACAGATCGTTGTGGAGAACTTTGGAGGAGGAGGAGGTTAATTTTTCCAGCAGTCCACAGGAGAGGCGATATCTACCAATTATATGGCTGTACTTACTCAAGATATTTCAAATTTGGGGATATAGCAATATCTCGTTTCATTAGAGATTTTGTTATCATTTCAATCATATAACGTTGAAATTACTAAGCAACTACTACCAGATGATGAAATAACTAAGCTTTATCCCGAAACATTAGCCCGAACAAAGCAATCTTCATAATACTAATCGCTAGTTGATTCCGCTCAATAATTACTATCTGTGCAGATTAGTCTAATGACCAAATTGCTGCCAATATAGAGGAATTATCTCATCATTTAAACGGAGATACTTATCATAATTTAGATTCAACGCATTATTATATTATGTACTTATTTTAATAACCTGTTAGAAATTTACATTCACATTAATCTAGGTCATCATAAAATCCTATTTAGATATTGTCCTAATTGTGCCGGATTTGCCGGTAGCAATTTGGAGTTAATATTGGATATTCTATAGGTAGGCATAAGCCCATTATTGGCGCGCATGCCAGCCACTGACGTGCCGGTCCATCGCAGGCTAGATAGACGGAATATTGCAGAGAGAAATTAACCATTTTATTAGGCCACTCGTGTCAAGAAAATAGTGTCTCAGCAATCACAGTGAATGATGGTTATCTGTCTGAAACACATTTTTTGTTCCTATTTGTAACGTTTCACCAAATTTTCATTTATCCGAAAGTCTGTTTTTTTCAAAACTCTTATCTCCCGCCAGATCTCCATTTGTTTTTTCACCACAAGTGAAGTAAAGACGCCAAGAGTGAAGACACAAATACCCATCACAACTTGTTAGTAATTTTAAAGAAAAGTGGTTATCATTATTTAAGACCTATTAAAAATAAGCCTGGCTACCATACAGTTCTAATACACACTAGTTAGCATCACAAAAAACAAGACAAAAAATATTCGTCTGTGGCCTAGACTAAACAAAAGTAATCCGACTATCTCAAAAATCAAGGGATATTTTCGTAAAGCTAAAATTATAAGCCTATTTTTTAGACCTATCTAAGGGGAGTTAGAAGGTACTAGGTAGGAAGGTGTGTACTGACGCCCATCCGTCTGATCTCTGACCATAAGTAACACAAATTATAACGGGTCTATTGCGTAGTTTCTTATTTACCTTCATAATCTAAAGTTTCGGCGTAATTGAATACGCCGTTTTCTCAAATATACTCCTTGGCACCAATTTGAAGATGCTTTCTCTCGAACATAAGAATAATTTTCCAAATCAGTTTGTATTATGAATGAATTCTGAGGTAACAAAGATTAAAAATAAATACAACCAAATTGAGAACCTTTTTTGAGGTAAGATGAAAAGGAAAATGCACACGGCTTAATTAATATTTACTGGTATCTAATTGGTATAGAGACCTTGCAAAGAACAGCGATGTATCCTTTAACCTGATTGCACTATCTATAATGCAGAATGCAGTAGGTATGTATGTGGCGGATAACAACATAGTTCACAATATAAGTTGTCGATCGGGTCGCTTTATCTTACTCCTTTCTTTTCATTTTTCCCGCTTGATTTGTGTTCTATGAGTGTTCCGCTGCGCCCGGCCCGCTTGCCGCCTCGGGGAATATTGGATATCTGTCATAAGTCATAAAATTTTGCATACCGACTTTATAATGTGCCGCATATAGCAAAGCCATCGCATTGCAAAATGGGAACAATTTGTCGTTTGAACTACCACACGAAACTTAGAGAGAAATTGATTTAAAAGACATATAGCTCGATCGGTGAAATTTATATCATCTAAGCTGGATCAAATTTATTTGATAAACCGCTTCTTGCTTGCTATATTTTCAGGATTCCTTCTGACAATGGTATAAATACCCGCCAGAAGTGTATTCCTTTTGTAATATAATATTTTGTCCGTTTTTCCGGAAATATCATTGAGTGCAGAGTCAGAAATGTAATAATATCTTTAATAACGTCTCAGCGATGGCTGTGTAAACATTCTTGGCAGGCCTAGGGTTATTATCGGTGTGCAGAGATGAATAATGAAAATGAATGCTCACATTCCTCTAGATGCGGCAAATGATCCGACTGTATTTGCTGTTAAAACAAAATTCATATTACTCCTTGTCGGACTTTAAATTAAATTTGAAATTCTTAGTCTAATGGATACATCCAATTAGGAAAAGTGCCGTCAAATATTATTCCCTCGTTGGAGTATAATGAGTTCTCGTGGAGGGAGGGAATTTATGGCGCTGTTGGTACGAGAATATTAGCCGTCATTGCTCAATATTGCGTCTCATAACACGAGCCACGTATGGAAATGATACTCGCGGCTACGGCGAGGCGCATAATATACTTTGTGGGAAAATTGCGTCCTTGCTATGTTATTCGCCCGAAAAAGTTTCGGAGAAATAACAAAACAGCGGTTTCCTCAACGCACAGCATACCCTAATGTAAGTAACCCTGATGTAAAATCATAAGAACGTAGTTATGCAGAAAGCCACCAGCGTAGATATTTTGTCAAAGTGATTTAAAAGTCTTAATCAATGAATAAGTTTGGGCGCTTTTTGCATTATGAAAAGAAAACTTTGTTCGCTTTCTGCATAAATATGGAAAATTAGATAAATTAAATGTACGTTACATTGTTGCAATCAATCATGATGTTACAATCTAACTCATGTCACTGAGAAAATTCATTACTGCCATTCAAAATTCCTTAATCAAAAACAATCTTAAACTAAACGCACCTCAAGTATAAGACAATATTTGGTATTCATATGAGTAGTACATATTTATTATAAATATTTAAATAATATTATATTTTACATAATGAATCTTCACATAAACAATCACTGTAACATGAGTTTGCGTTAGCTAAAACAATCCATTTTTTTGTCGACGTCAAGTAACAGTGAACCTGAGTGAGTGTAGAATATTATGAGGTCTACCTACATCAGCTGAATACTTCAAAACGGCCTCATCAAAAATTATATAAGACAATTATCTAAACTTCACAATATATTGCCCTAAATACCAGAATCAATACCGATAATCAAGTGAACAGTTTAGCCTAAATGGTTTCACAAATTTGATACTGTAATTAATCAAACCACAGCGTTCGACAAATTAGCGTGCAACTAAACAAGTTACCTCCAGAGTATCAGGATCAGGATACCTCCGCTGGTAATTCATTCGTATAATTAAGTAGACACGTTAGTGGAAGCCGAGAGGTACCCTAAACTGAGTTGGAGCGCAAGTGTTGAGATATGGGCGAGGTTTTTATTTCCCGTGGGAATAAAATTCTCACTTTTAGCATTCCTTAATAGCTTTTTTTTCGAATGAAGGGATGCTAAAAGTGGGAATTTCATTCCCAAAAATTTATCCGATCTGCCATCGTATGTTCTAGTTTTAGTCTCATACATCCGTCTCATTCACTCATCCTTCCTCTCGCTCGCACAAACGATCCGTTCCCTTCATTAATTTTCCTAAGAAAT
This sequence comes from Apotomis capreana, assembly GCA_947623375.1. Taxonomy (NCBI): domain Eukaryota; kingdom Metazoa; phylum Arthropoda; class Insecta; order Lepidoptera; family Tortricidae; genus Apotomis; species Apotomis capreana. The sequence goes on along the minus strand of OX392507.1, from coordinate 17,253,894 downwards.
AAAGCAACATTCATCTTTAGCTTGAATCACTGTCATTTTAACTGACCAACCGAGCGAAGTGTCTTTCTCTGTTTCAGGTTTGCTAAAAAATATTTCATCAGTATATCCGAAATGCGGATATTCGGATGTTTGGATATCCGGTTGATCTCATCTGCAGGTCCCATTTCTGATCGAAATAATTTGGAGCAGGTTCGATTTATATTATTATCAATTCCGCTTTTAGAAATATTTTAAAATGGTCCATATCTTTATATGGCGTGGAAAGCGTAAAAATTATATATTGCAACAATTAAAAAAAAACCAGAGGTTTACAACTCACAGAGTTACTAGTAAAAAGAGATTTTTACCCTAACATGCCTTTTCAAAAGCTCTCCACAGCGGTCGGTCTTGCGATATCAATTTTCAGAGACTACCCTCCATAATTACAAGATCGTCTTGTAGAGGGTCAACCCTCTCTGCGTCCTCTAAGGTACACAATAATTATAACTTCATAAAAATAAAATAACATTTACTTACTACTTCGGCACTGAATTATAGAAAGTTACCGTAGAGAAATGGTATATCGTTTGTTATCATTAACACATACGCTGCCAAGATCCCACTGTGCAAGTTTTTTTATGAGGAAGTTTGGCACTGGAAATGTAAAGTATATTATCCAATTAAATCTTTTGAGTCGACTTTAGGACCAGGGGGGGTATTCGACCAATTTTAGAGATATAATGGAGATCTTTCCTTTTCATCGCCATCCGTCACTTTTGACGTGTGCCTACTTGACAAGTGGCGATATCCTTAGAACATCGCAACTTCGTCAATTCGGACGCGCAAAATTTTCGTTTCCTTTGTATGTGACGGCATAAATAACAGGCGCATACTTTAAATTGACCGCGTAGTACGTGAAATTAGTCCGTTACGTTTCGTTCAAAACAGAAATTTATATACATGAATAACATTTTTGACAATCATTATCGCCTTCGTATTTCCAAAATTGAGATGAGATATGTCACTTTTAAGCTCATCGCATTTAAATGACAGTTCAATGGCGATATAACTGTTATCTAATGGAGATTTGACGTTTGGCGATATCTCAAACGGCATTCTCGAATTGGGCCCCAGGGACCTAATTCGAGATTGACATGCGCCTGTTATTTATGCCGTCACATACAAAGGAAACGAAAATTTTGTGCGTCCGAATTGACGAAGTTGCGATGTTCTAAGGATAACGCCACTTGTCAAGTAGGCACACGTCAAAACTGACGGATGGCGATGAAAAGGAGAGATCTCCATTATATCTCTAAAATTGGTCGAATACGCCCCCAGTTCCCGGTTAAGTGAATATAATAGCTAACCTATTTTTTATCAGACCTTTTGTAAGCAGCAAAACAGTTGGTTACAGTTAGATAGTTACCTAATTGTAAAAGTTTTATACTAAATTGAAATAATTATATCTTTGTTCTCTCATTACGCCTAAACGGCTGGACCAATTTCAAGATTTTTATGTACAGTCAAGTAGTTGGGTATCACCAGATGGTCTTTTTTTGTGTGGACGAATTTCAAGGGCACCTTCTAGTAGGTCACTAAAATATCTATTTTAGATCGCTCTAGGGGCCTACGTAGCGCGTAAAAAATAAATGAGGATAGAATAATAAATGAAGCAACTTTTAATGAAAAATTCCAAATCCACGCTTATGAAGTCCACGCAGGTGGAGGCGGAATCTATTATCCAAGACTATCAAGAATAAAGAAGACCTAAATTACGTTCGTTGCTTCTTTACTATTATAAAATTTGTTTAAAAGTCGGTTTTGTATTGAGAAGGGAAAAATCTTTACAGCGCGACGCGCAACATCTGTTGATAAACATTTCTTTGTTTGCTCATCACACCGAATCGGCGGACAGTACAGAAATAGCTGAACATCCAAAGATGGTTAGAGAATATTTTTCACCCGAAAACGTTAAAGAAAAAAGTTTACCCGACTTTAACCCTTCTAGTATACCTAATGTAAAGTTGTATACGAGGTAGGTAGGTACCCAACATCCTGTCAGAGTGTTATTTGGAAAACTTCTTCTAAATATTAATTACAGATAGTTACCGGACTTACTTATGGGATTTATACTGACATTTTATATTATAAAATAAATAAATCTAAATCTAATCTAATAACTACCTCTCTAGAGACCCACGTATCCTTAACCTGTTTTGTACTTGTGCCAAGGTGTTAAAGTGAAATGTACGCCCCGCCTTTCATTAGACGAAACTGCGTGGTCCCTTCGGTAAATGGATGTACGAGTATGTTGTGAGCCAGTCTCAGCTTTGATGAGTCCTGCGAGAAGCCTTCGTAACCGTAACCAACACTTATGCAGTTGCTAATAAAATGTTTATGTTCCATGAAATTGACATACTTGCGTGAATTTTGTGACTGTCGGCAAGTTTGTTATTAAAATTGTTTGATGCATGCAGACGTAGTTACTGTGAGCCGGTTACATTCGGCGGAGAGAGATTATTAGACCGTAAATCTGTGCTTATTAAAATAGTCATATAATATTCTGTTCATGCAGTGAAACAAGAGACAACCCACTCTGCGTCCTCTAAAGTAGGTACACAATTATTTTAACTTCATAAAAAGAAAATATATATTTTTTAATTATTGTATCAAGCGGTTTACACTCGTGCGAAATTGCCAGGATCGGCAAGACATGTTTCGAACTCGTACGGAGCTCTTCAATAGGGACTGCTACCCATACAGCGGCGACCAATTGTCAGTCTGGACCACCTTTTACAAGCTTTTATTTAACTTGCATTGTATGTATGTATGTTTGTTCGGGTGGAATCTTGCAACTCAATTTTGAAGCAGATATCGTCAACCGATTGAGCTGAATTTTGTATACTTACTTATCTTTGATGACAATACAATAATATGGTACCATGGGGCTGATCTGATGATGGAGCCGGAAGGTGGTGTTTTGACAGAATTTTATATCTTATAAAAATATCAAAATTATTATTTTTTATTACCGAATGTTGAACCAACTTATGTATTGTTATTACATGTTATTTGATAAGGCTATTTAGAAACCTAAGGGCTACTAAGGGGTACTAAGCAAAAACAATGCTTTGTGGCCTGATTTTGTTTTATCATTGTAATGTTAGGAACATAGGTATATGTTTTAAGGTAAAAGACATTTGTTCCAAGTGTTGCTATGGAAATATATATTAGGGTTTAATTAACTTTCAAAAAACCAAATAGGCCCTTGGGTTCCAAATAGCTTTGGTTTTTGGTACATGATTATACTAAAATATCAAATGCTTTCAAGTGAAAATAATAATGTAGAAAACTAAGTAAAGGAGCCTCTAGCGTATTACTTCGCTCTCAAAACGAAGATGTCGAAAATTCGTTTAAATTTACATCAAGGCAGCATCTTAAAAGCAATGCTCATTTTGAAATACCGCTAGTTTAGACATGAAAGTAAATAACATTTACGGAGACATTTCGTGTATTTATAGACGGTGTCTTTGGTTGCAGCGTTCAATAGGTAAGGAGTCGGTAACATATCCGTTGGGGAAGAAAGTTTGTTTGCGTTGAGTGTGTAGTCCTATTCAGGGAATAAACGGGAGAGGTAGATAGCATTAGTGGTCGAATAAGGAGTCGATTCGAACTGCGAGTAGGCAGGTCGAGTAGTCGATTTGCGTCGAGTACGCGGTGGGTGCAGGTAACGAACGCGGGCACGTTCTTTGATCTCGGCGCTCTCGTCTCCTTTGCCTTCTTTGAGACCTGATTGAGCGCAGCGCTCTGTGTGCATACGAAAAACGTCTGCGCCCACTCCTCAGGATTTACTACGTTTTTCCATAAAAGAAACCGTTTTCTTTTCAGCTCCAGGCGAAGTATAGGCCTGTTGGGCTTTAGTGGCTATTTGGAATGTATTATTGGAACTTTCCAGTCGCTTTCAATCAAAATGTAAAAGCCGCCGCGCTTTGTGAAGCTTAATTGAAATACTTATTGGCAAAGGATTAAATGAAATTACAAAGTAAATTTCGGGTTTATTTAACGTGAAGTTTGTTTAAGTTTTCAAATTATTAAACAGAAATTCTAGTTTAACATTAGCATAACGTTTTATGAAGGGTCGTTATTGTTACTATGTGATTTGGCATGATGGTATATTGTAATACTTCTTTAGTTAGGAGTCGATTCGACCAAAAATTGAGATATCTCCGTTATTTTGCCATCTGTCACTTTTGACGTGACAGATGGCGAGATGTAGCGATGTCCTTAGAAGATTGCCACTTCGCCAACCAGGGGGGGGGGGGGGGGGGTATTCGACCAATTTTAGAGATAATATAATGGAGATCTCTCCTTTTCATCGCCATCCGTCACTTTTGGCGTGTGACTACTTGACAAGTAGCGATATCCCTAGAACATCGCAACTTCGTCAATTCGGATGCGCAAAATTTTCGTTTCCTTTGTATGTGACGGCATAAATAACAGGCGCATACTTTAAATTGACCGCGTAGTACGTGAAATTAGTCCGCTACGTTTCGTTCAAAACAGAAATTTATATACATGAATAACATTTTTGAAAATCATGATCGCCTTCGTATTTCCAAAATTGAGATGAGATATGTCACTTTTAAGCTCATCGCATCTAAATGACAGTTCCATGGCGATATAACTGTTATCTAATAGAGATTTGACGTTTGGCGATCACTCAAATGTCAATCTCGAATTAGGTCCCAGAGACCCAATTCGAGAATGCCGTATGAGTAATCGCCAAACGTACATTATACATCTACAACACTGCTGAGTGGATTAACGGTGAACAAATAATAATAAAAATTTCAAAGAGCCGGTTGAACCATAAAAATATTAAATAAAGGCAAATAAACGAAACGGTGTGGCTGTAGCTGGGTAAACTAAATAATGTTATATATAATAATATGCAAATTGTTTTACAACTTTAACTTTGAGGAAATATAAATTCCAGCTTTCATTATCGCTGAAAGTACATGAACAAATATTTAATTTTGATGCCATTAAACGAATGGTTAATAAAAATATAAATGTACGCATACAAAAATATTTTTGATTTCACAATATACTAGTTAAGAAATACCTGTTAATCAAATTCAAAATCATGTTAAGCACCAACAAAAAATAGATCTATATTTTATTTACATTATAAGTTCTGGACCTAAAGATACACTTTTTCTTGTTTTTAGTATCCTATGTTGATTTAATTCATTAAAAGAACTCAAGTTGTCCTCGAAATTTTAATATCTTGAAAAAAATATGTTTTATAATACCCTCAAATAGGAATAATATAAACAGTCATAAACTAGTAAAAGTCCAATAGTTCAGTCAATTTCTACAAGATAAAAAGTATTTCTGCATATAATCGTCCCTTGCACACTCCCATCATACATACCAGAGTTGAGGGAGGGAGACGTCACAGGACGAAACTTCTTTTTCCAAGAGCCACATTCCATTGGAAAACCCTCCGTCAGCCATTTCACAATACCTCAAAAACCGGCCAAGTGCGAGTCGGACTCGCGCACCGAAGGTTCCGTACAAACACATTCCATCCCTAAGTGGTTAAGTTAAGTTTGCACCTGGTATGTATAGCGCCCCATATAAATTAGGTTCAAAGTTAGGTATTAATAGGTGTTGGCGCAACATAACAGTCATCGTACTACCGGTTCAGCAGTGACGTCACACATACGTCATATGGCCGCCGCCCTGCAGACTGCACCGCACAACCGTGGCGGCAACACCATTTTTATTTCATTTCTATTGTAACTGTCCTTGTATATAATTAAAACGAAGATTTGTACTATCCTGGTGTTCCTTCATTGACGATCCTGGGATTCCTGGTCTGGAGAACTTACCTGAGGAGTACACGAACATATTGGCGACCGTGAACCTGTTGCTACGTGGATACGTAGCACGAACTGCATACTTACGGAGAACAAAGGAACAAGAGATCGCTCTGCACTGCCGTTGGAAATCACTTGGACTAGACCTGGATGGATGGCTATTAAATTCTATGGATACATACAGCAAGTGTTAGTTAAACCGACAACAAGTGTAAATAATTGTGCCACAAGAGGATCTTCAAAAACCGAAGGGAAGTCAGCCCGTTCCTTATTTCCTATTTATTAATTGTGTTAGCCCTGTAAAGCTTCGTTTGTGCAAGCAGATCTCACCCCTTTAATAGTTCAAGTATCGAAAAAAGTCAAAAAGTAATAATTTGTACCTAGCAGTTTCTCATTAGTTTCGCGACTGCATAAGTAAATAAATACTATTTAGTTAATAAATCGTCTTAGTTTTAAAGTGTTACAGGTGTTTGGTGAAAAATAGCTTTAAATATCGAGCAAATTTAAAAGTTAACTGTAAAAACTAAGACATAAAGATTGCATCAGCCGTTTACGTAATCACCGTTAGTCATTGCTTAACCTCAGTGCATTGAATTGAAACTTGCATTTTGTTCCTATTTCGCTCAAATCTTCTCATCTATCGCTTCTCTTATCGCGTCAGTACGATACAAGTAGGCAAATTATTGTTTTAATAAAGTAATTAATAGTTGTCCGGCCGAACATTCCAGAGCACCCGCCCGCTGCGCCCGCGCCGTCCCCTCGGTCACCTGCGCCGAGCATCTTTATTGTTCTGCGTTATCGCCGAGATTCGCCGTACAGCTGTTTCATATATTCGTAAATAAGCCTACATAACAAGGTATTTATTGCAATTTTATCTATTTTGCTACGAATCTAAATTGTTTACATAATGACTGACACAGAGTTGAAAGCGAAGAGGGCATCTATTAAGGGTCGACTAACTACGTTTAGAAATTACTTAGATGATTTTAAAAAACATAAACAGGTGTCACAGAGTAATTTAAATGAAATAAAATTAAGATTACGTAAAGCGGACTTGTTGTTTGATGATTATGACAAGATTCAAACACAATTGGAGGTTTATGAGGCGAAGTCAGGCCGGCCTACCGAGGAGCAAGTGGAATATTGCGAGCGGGAAAATACTGAAAAATTGTTTTTTAGCGCAATTAGCCACGCTCAAGAGTTAATCGCCGCAAATGAGCCTCGCTCCTCGGAAAGCACGGGTCTCGATAGAATGGTGGACGCGCGCTCAACTCATAGTGGCGCCGGCGCAGATGCTGGTGTCAGGCTCCCGACCATCAAGCTGCCTACCTTTGATGGAAGTACATGTAAATGGTTAGAGTTTCGCGATGTGTATATGTCTATTGTGCATAATAATGAGAACCTAAGTGATATTTGCAAGTATCAATATTTAAAAGCATCCTTATTAGGAAGTGCAGCGTCTGTTATCGAATCGTTAGAAATATCGGCGGCTAATTATGAAGAAGCCTGGAAACTGGTTAGCGGCAGATTCGATAACAAGCGACAGCTGATTCATACTCACCTTAAGTCATTGTTTGATGTGTCTTTTATTGGAAGGGAGTCTGATAAGGCCTTGCGTTTCTTAATTGACCATGTCTCGAAACATTTGAGGGCTTTAAATAGTTTAGGCGAGAAAGTCGATAACTGGGACACGCTCATTATATTTATGTTTTCTAACAAATTGGATACTTTAACCAGTACAAAATGGGAGGAGTATAGGAATAGTTTAAGCGAAAATCCTACGTTAGAAAATTTTTATGATTTTTTACGTCAAAGGGCCGATGTCTTGGAAATGATTGGTGCAAGTACTAATAGCGAAAAACTGGACAAACAAGTTCCGTATAAACGAATTGATAGGTTGCAAAAGGCATTTGTCGCGACGGCTAGCGAGTCCAACACGTCAAACCATTTAAACGTAAACAATACGCGAGTTTGTCGTATATGTAATGGTGATCATTTGTTATATAACTGTGAAAAATTGAATCAAATGTCAATAGATGAAAGAAACACTTTGATAAGAAAATTGAAAGTATGTATTAATTGTTTTCGTGGTGGACATTTTGCTCACCAGTGTAAATTAGGTCCATGTGCTATATGTAGACGTAAACACAATACTCTGCTACATAAAACTATTACATCTAACCCGCAGAAAGATACAGAGTATAAAGAGTCTGTGTCTACGCCTATATCGTTATCAGCCAGCGTCGAAAATCAAGTTTTGCTATCGACTGCAATTGTGTCAGTAAAAAATGTGAACACAAATAAAACTTATGATGCCCGTTGTCTGCTTGATTGCGGCAGTCAATCTAGTTTTATTACGGAGGCACTAATTAATAAGTTAGGCATACAGAGTGAACCTGTTGACACGGTTCGGGTGACCGGTATTAATAATATTTCCTTTGATGCACTACGCCGGTGCACCGTGTCAATTCAACCGCGCGTGCGGAATGATAAGGAAACTTGTAAACAAATTGATGCTTTCGTTATTCCTCAGATAACGGGACAGTTGCCATTAGAACAGGTAGACGTATCAAATATTGTTATCCCACAAAATGTTATTTTAGCTGACCCTAGCTATTATAAGCCGTCTCAGATAGATTTGTTATTGGGTGCAGACATTTTCTGGGACTTAATTAGCAGTGAAAGGTTAAGTCTTGGGCACAATAAACCCATTTTACAAAATTCCTTATATGGTTGGCTGATGGTAGGACCTGTAATGTTAAGCAGTTCAGATAATATTACAAAGATAAAAAATTCTCATTGTGGATTTAGTATGGAAATACGCAATCAGCTAAGTAAGTTTTGGGAGTTGGAGGAAGTACCGACTACACCAGTGTTGTCCCCAGAAGAGGAGGCGTGCGAAGTTCATTTCAAACAAAACACGAAACGCTTAGCTGATGGTAAGTTTTGCGTTACGCTGCCATTTAGAACTAACCCAGATGTGTTAGGTGATTCGTACAGATTAGCTAGAAAACGTTTTGATTCATTGGAAAAACGTTTTAAACGGCAGCCTAACGTAAAAACGCAATATGTAGATTTTATACATGAATATGCCGAATTAGGTCATTTATCAGAGAGTGATAAGCCAGAAAAAGCTTATTTCTTGCCGCATCATCCAGTTTTAAAGGAACATAGTGAGTCTACAAAATGTCGCGTTGTGTTTGACGCATCGGCTAAGACTGATTCTGGTTACTCACTCAACGATATTCTCATGGTGGGTCCTACGGTTCAAGATGACATCTTCTCCATTCTAATAAGATTTCGTCAACACGAGTTTATATTTACGGGAGATATAGAGAAGATGTACAGACAAGTAGCCGTGGAACCAACACAGAGACACCTGCAAATGATATTATGGCGAGATGATGAGGCCGAGCGCATGAATTACTTGTCCCTAAATACTTTGACATATGGTACGTCCAATGCGCCTTACCTCAGCACTAGATGCCTAGCCCAACTAGGTTATGAAAGCAGTGATCCCTTGGTAAAAGAAGTTATACTACATGACTTTTATGTAGATGATTTAATAACCGGTTTAAATGATGAAAAGAACTTAATACATTTGTATCAAGGGATCAATGAAACTTTAAGCTCTGCGCATTTTAATTTAAGAAAATTAAAAAGCAATTCAAAGGAATTTATTTGCAATGTCATGGAGGAAAGTAATTTGCAGCAAGATAATTTGAAAATATCCAATCAAAGTAACACGTTAGGTATCGAATGGAATCCCAATGAGGATAACATTTTAATTAAATGTTCAAAGTTGCAGTTGATAGATAACCATGTAAAATACACTAAAAGGGCTGTCTTATCAGTAGTGTCAAGTATATACGATCCATTGGGTCTATTAAATGTATGCGTTATTTTATGTAAAATCTTCTTGCAAACACTCTGGTCACAGAATTTGGACTGGGATGATGAAATTCCCCAGGCGCCTGACTGTATCTGGACTAGGTTTATAAATAATATAAGTTATTTAAAAGAATTAAAGATACCGCGTCATGCAAGCTGTAGCAATGCTGTAACAATTGAAATCCATGCATTTTCGGATTCATCTTTAAAAGCATATGCTGGATGTATTTATTTAAGATCATTCGATGAGTTAAAAAATTGTACAGTTCGACTATTATGCGCTAAGTCGAAAGTCGCGCCTTTAAAGCCCACGACCATTCCCCGCCTTGAGCTCTGTGGGGCCTTATTAGTTTCACGTTTATATGATAAGCTTTTACAAGCATTACGGTGTGATATTAATAATAGCTATTTTTGGTCGGATTCAAAAATCGTGTTGGGTTGGTTGCGCATTCCAGCAAATAGGTTATGCACGTTTGTATCGCACCGAGTCGCCGAAATTAATAACAAATGTTCGAATGCTTTATGGATGTATGTCCCGTCAGCTCAGAATCCAGCTGACCTGGCTTCTCGTGGGGTATACCCGGACAAAGTACAGTCGTTGTCACTGTGGTGGGAGGGACCTGCATTCTTGCAGGATACTGAAAGCCAATGGCCTGAACAGGGCGTTGCGGTACAAACGAGCTTACCGGAGTTGCGTGCGCACACAGTAAGCATTGACAAACCGATATCGACACTAATAGACATGTCAAAATATTCTAGTTTTCTTAAATTACGTCGCATATTTGCATATGTCTGTCGGTTTGTCAATATATTGGTGCATAAACAGAAGTGTACTACGAGTTCATTAACGGTAGACGAGCTTGAGCAGGCAGAGTCTAAGCTAGCTTATTTATCGCAATGTGAAAGCTTTGCGAAGTTTAAGGGCAACCCAAGTTTCATACCTGGCTCAGGTAAATTAAATCTTTATGTAGACGAGTCAGGTTAATACGTGTAGGTGGTCGATTAGATAATTCTAATTTTGTTTACAACAAGAAACATCCAGTCGTTCTGGATACAAAACACCATTTTACCAAGTTGGTATTTAGATATTATCATTTTAAATTGATGCATGCACCACCGCAGCTTCTTCTTTCAGTCATTCGTGAACACTATTGGCCTTTAAATGGCAGATTACAGGCAAGACGTATTTATAGCGATTGTACACGCTGCAAGAGAATGAAAGGAGAAGTTGCGCAACAAATAATGGGCAATCTACCAGCGCAACGGGTTACACCCGGATATGTTTTTGAGGTTGTGGGAACAGATTTTGCTGGACCCTTCTTAGTAAATGATAGAAGAGGTCGTGGTGCAAGGCAGTTTAAGAGTTATCTTTGTGTTTTTATAGATTTTAAGGTAAAGGCCGTTCATCTTGAACTTGTCAGTTCGTTGAGTACTGAAGATTTTATTTTAGCATTGCGTCGTTTCATAGCTCGTCGAGGGCGCCCTCTAGAGATATTTTGCGACAATGGAAGAAATTTTGTCGGGGCTAATCGCGAATTAGGTGAATTTCTCAATGCCGCTTCTAGCTCTGTGTCAGCGTCATTTTTAGAAGATAAAATAAAGTTTAATTTTTCGCCCGCGTATGCCCCTAATTTCGGTGGGTTATATGAAGCAGCTGTTCGGTCTGCAAAATACCATATGAAAAGAGCGATAGGTAATACACATTTAACTTTTGAGGAGCTAACAACACTGTTTGCACAGATTGAGGCCATACTTAATTCCAGACCCCTATGTCCTATGTCCTCATCTCCTCATGACCTAGTTCCCCTCACTCCAGGGCACTTTCTCATAGGTAGACCCCTAATGTCATTACCGGCACCTGACCTGCAAGAAGTGAACCCCAACAGACTTCAAAGATATGCCAGAATCGAGCAGGCAAGGCAACACTTTTGGTCAAGATGGAGCCAGGAATACGTCTGTGAGTTGCAGCAACGTACCCGATGGCAGCGACGCCGTCCCGATATTAAAATTGGTCAGATGGTTCTAATAAAGGACGAGGCGACACCACCGCTTAAATGGCCACTAGGAAGAATACAAGCAGTCTACCCTGGCACCGATGGAGCATGTCGAGTTGCGGACATTCTAACTACGAAAGGCACAATTCGTCGCGCAGTCAACCGAATCTGTCCTTTCCTTGATGATGATCAAGCTTAAAGCCAGAAGCTTTAAGAGGCGGGAGGATGTTGGCGCAACATAACAGTCATCGTACTACCGGTTCAGCAGTGACGTCACACATACGTCATATGGCCGCCGCCCTGCAGACTGCACCGCACAACCGTGGCGGCAACACCATTTTTATTTCATTTCTATTGTAACTGTCCTTGTATATAATTAAAACGAAGATTTGTACTATCCTGGTGTTCCTTCATTGACGATCCTGGGATTCCTGGTCTGGAGAACTTACCTGAGGAGTACACGAACAATAGGTATTAAAAAAAAACTACTTACTAGATCTCGTTCAAAACAATTTTCGTTGGTAGTTTTTATAGTAATGTACATCATATGTTTTTTTTAGATTTTTCATTTTCTTATTTTAGAAGTTAGAGGGGGGGGACCAACTTTTTCCCACTTTGGAAGCGTCTGCCACGCAAACTATGCGGTTTAGAAAAAAAAAACTTTAGAAACCTCGATATCATTTTTGAAGACCTATCCATACCCCACACATATGTGTTTGATGAAAAAAAAAAAAAATGAGTTTCAGTTCTAAGTATGGGGAGCCCCCAATATTTATTATTATTTTTTTATTTTTGCATCCAAATCTTAATGCGGTTCACAGAATACATCTACCAACCAAGTTTCAACAGTATAGCTCTTATAGTTTCGGAAAAAAATGGCTGTGACATACGGACGGACAGACGGACAGACAGACAGACAGACAGACATGACGAATCTATAAGGGTTCAGTTTTTTGCCATTTGGCTACGGAACCCTAAAAATGGAACCCTTATAGAAGCACTTTACTGTCCTTTCTGTCAAGATCCTTTTTTCAGGAACACTCATTAAACTTTTCATTCTTCACATCATCCTGCCAAAAATTTATATAGCCTGTTATATGGCTATTTATAAACTCTATTATCTACGTTTTATATTTTGATACCACAAAGCAACTTCTCAGACTGTTAACGACCTTTAATAAAAGGTGAAATCGCGAGCTCTATTACAACAATATGTTTTCACATCGTCAACCTCGGTAATATATCTCAAATTATAATTGTTACTTTAATGTAGAAAGGAAATGTAGTATATAAGGAAAATGTGACATATAATTATAACCCTTTTACTTGTAAAGATGTAATGATAAAGTTAAATTTATCTGCACGAGTACTCTTTATTTCACACATCACAATACTTACAAACAAGAGATAAAATGTAAGAAAAAACAATTAGAGGTAAATAACAGCTCCGGAACGAGATTATCCGACAAAAAACCAAAGTCACTGACGTAGTTCAGAAGTGTAGCAGACTGAAGTGGCAGTGGGCTGGTCACATCTGTCGCAGAACCGATGATCGGTGGAGTAGACGGGTTCTCGAGTGGAGACCACGACTCGGCAAGCGTAGTGTAGGACGCCCTCCGGCCAGATGGACCGACGACCTGAAAAAAGTGGCTGGTGGTGACTGGATGGCGAAAACGGGAGATCGGGCCATGTGGCGAACCCTGGGGGAGGCGTACGTCCAGCAGTGGACTGCAATAGGCTGAAATGATGATGATGAACAGCTCTGTAGCGATACGACCTCATCGAGTGATCTCTTCCAGGTAAGTTTTGGGTAGTGGAAAATTAAAATTGTATTTTTTTAATACTCAATACTCAATCATTTATTGCATTCCACAATGATAGTTTACAGGATAATAGGTAAACTTAAGTTTCGTAACAGTTACATAATAGTGAACTTAAAAATGTGGACCTTGTTGGGCACAGCAAATTCCGTGAAGAGAAGACGACTTATATTTAAGTAAACACTTTATGTAAAATTAAATTTTTTGGAACTTGCATATACACAATGCAATGCAAATTATTTGGAATATTGTACCTACTTGATATTTAATATACTTTATTTAATTTATTTTCTATCTTAATAGGCGGTGCAAAGCAGAAAAAAGAACAATACAATACACGAATAATATGACCTTACCCTTTGAGATAACCCGATAATGAACTTGACTGTTATTTTAGGGTTCCCTACCTCAAAAACGGATCCCTTATAGAAGCACTTTACTGTCCTTCCTGTCAAGATCTTTTTTTCAGGAACACGCATTAAACTGAAATGAACACCAAATACTTAGCAATCTCTTGAAGTAGTGAATAAAAGCAACCTTCTAAATCAAGGCAATCAAAATATACGAGCGCTTATGCTGCAAGGGACTCAAAATCTGTTGGGTTCTTCCCGTTTACTTGCATGCAGCTGTAGCACTAGTAAAAAAAGTCCGACAACCGTAAAGTCCGACAACGTAAACCGTTAGGTACTTTACAATAAATATTTTTATGTGATTACAAACTTGTTTGTAGTTAGTAAAATAACCATACGTCGATGTGTGATTATCTCGTCAATAGAGCAATATTCAGCGTTTCTATAGATTGTATGGTATCCTCGGTGCGCCAGTCCGATTTGCACTTGATCGGCTTTTTTATGTGTCAAAAACATTTTAAGGTTAGAACAATATTGAACCATTGATACAGACAGCGCAAAGAAAAATTTAAATGAGTAACCTGGCGGAAAAGATCGGGAATCGAACCCAGTACCTGATGTGGATTATCGTCCCAACATGTTAACGTCCCCATCACCCTAACGCCAGATTGTTTATTGTTTATTGTTTATTAAATTATACACACAAGCTCACAGTTACACACCAAAACGCTTACATGCTACACAAATACATATTATTATTAATTAGACTAAGGAAGTACATAATTTTACTTTATCACTATTTACATATCATTAAAATTACTTAAAAACATACATACTGTAGTGAAACGCAGCTTGCTAGTTGAACACTGATTTATTGTCACAACCGGAGGGTATGCATATACAATGTGAATCTACCCTTAACTTACATATACTACATCTCTTCCGTTATGGAATAAACTACAAACAAACGGGCACTTTATAACTGCCTATTATATTTATATAACATCTTATACTTGAACTTGAAAATTAAAATTAACACTAAAATACACTCGCGACTGATACGTAATGGAATTATTATATATCGAAGTTCTATCTATACTTAAGTGCATTTTATACTGTATCAGTCTACTAGTGTATTGACTTACATGAAATATAACCGTCATTACGATTTACTTATCTATATACTAATAATATACCTAGATTCAAATTAGTAGATAAAGGATGGATCGTGAAGATGTGTCAAATCGCATGACGCGTAACTTAAGTGTACTTTACGTATGTATAAAATAACTGGTTACAAGTTGGTATTGGCGTCCTTACTACGATTTAACACTTTCTATCTACTTCCATTCATAATCTTCCAACAAAACCACTATTGGAGTTTATTTATTTATTTGTATTTAGTTGATGAGGAAAATGTTTAAGTAAAACCATGATATGCCTATAACTAATTAAGACCGTAGCAGAAAAGGTATAAGTACAAGTTATTTTATAGATAAAAATCATTTACAGCTAAATGTAAGATTTAAATACATAGGAAAAATCCATAAATTATAATACATCTTACAGAGTACATACATGTACTCTTCACCTACAAAAACATTTACAGGTACCTAAAGCTAAAAATATTCAAGGGCTTTCTCTGCTAATATGCGGGCTTTGCTCCTGGTCACCGGTGGTGAATATGGTAATGGTGGTGGTGGTGGTGGTGGAGGAGGCTCCGCCCGACTCGGAATTCCCGTTTTGGAATCACACATCTGTGTTCCAGTGTCATTAGGCAAGTCATTGCTCTCGCGCGGTTCCTGCTTCAAGTCTCGACTGATGATGTGGCGGCGGTTTCGCCTGTACTTACGCCCTACTGCGTCCTGCAGTATGTAAGACCGCGGTTCCGCCGCTCTGTTCACCACTTCCATAAACCGTCGGGTGCTTCCGTCCACTACCACTACCTTGCTTTTATTAGGTAGTGCAGGGAGGTCCCGAGCGGACTTGTCATACTCCGATTTAACTTTTTGTCGTTGCTTTTCTATCTCCACATAATTTTTCTGATTGTCTACAGTTTCCGTGAGCAATGGTGTGTATACCGGTAACCGTGTTTTTAATCGCCTTCCAAATAAAATCTGCGCCGGTGAATCGACATTGTTTCGCGGTGTCGACCTATAATTTAACAAACTCAGGTGATAATAGCTAGCAAAAATAGCTAGGTGAGTCGTGAAAGACGTCGACCTCAGGGCTTTGGATGGCCAGTTCATTCAAGAGCGACAGTGCCCGATTGGTGGGAGCGTTTTTAGCCTGACGCGTGCGCATCCCGCTGCTGGCGAAAATGCCGCGGCGGCGCCGCAGCGTCAGCGCGCCGCCCTGACTCGCACCCGGGACGCACGTCCTCGGTGCCGGTGCGAGCAACCCTATTCGATCGAGAACCGTAACGTTATTGATTTTGTTTCGCAACAGGTCATAATAATGCATGAGTAAAATCATTTTACGCCGCAGCTCCAAGGTGTCAAATCCTACCATGCCCGCAACAAACATTGATGGAAAAAGTAAAGGATAATACCCGTATTTCCTCTTGTACAAGTACCTAAGGAACTTTCTTTGTATTTTCTCAACCATGAGAACGTACTTTGCCTCATGGGGATCCCAAATACAGGCTCCATATTCTAATCTGCTACGAACGTAAGCATTGTACAAAAGGATTGGAATATTCAAGTTGGAGAATTGTGATGAGACGCGCATAATGAACCCTAACATCCTACTAGCTCGCGCACATATCCCCTTAATATGTGCTCGGAAATCCAACCGAGAGTCTAAGGCCAACCCAAGGTCCTGTATGACGTCCACTCTTTCCAGTATCCTCCCAAGCAGTGTGTATTGAGTGGCAATAGGTGTTCGAGCTCTGGTAAAAGTAATCAGCTTGCATTTGTCGACATTGAAAGGAAGCTGGTTAGTAGTACTCCACTCAGCCACACTGTCGATATCTCGTTGCAAAGCATAACAGTCAGCTACGCTCTTCACACCCAGAAACAGCTTTAGGTCATCCGCGAACAAGAGACATTTAGCTGTAGCTACAACATCAGATAAATCGTTTATCATAATCGTAAACAACCTGGGTCCCAATGTACTGCCCTGGCTCACCCCAGACCGTGTGTAGTATGGCTCTGTTTGATAACCTTTTGAATCTCTCCTTATGCTTTGTGTGTCGATCATTGCACTGTTTATTTGAAAGGATTTACATTTTAGCGACCTCTATGTGAATACGTTAATATTCACACCTTACCGCACTACTTTACAGCGGTGAACGAGCAAGCGAGAGAGGGGGCTGTTATTTATAAATTTACTAGCTTTTGCCCGCGACTACGTCCGCGTGGAACTCGGAAGTATGAAAGCAACCTCGTACAACACGATAGATATCCACCTAATCACCTTAATTAAGAAAAGGGATTATTTTTTTTGAATTTTTTTTTTTATTTTTTTTTATTACAATAATTAGCACTAACAGTTAAACCTTACATGCTAATCATAGTACGATACAAATATTATAAGCGCCTAAGCAAATTTAAGAGCAATTGTGCTTTTGGTGTAATAATGACTTTTCCTACAGGGTCACCGCACCCCAACAGAAATGTTCACTCACTTTTCAATCTTTTTAGGTATAATTTCCAGGATGAAAACTATCCTATGTCCTTCCTCGGATCTTAAACTATCTCTATGCCAAATTTCATCAAAATCGATTCAGCGGTTTAAGCGTGAAGAGGTAACAGACAGACAGACAGACAGACAGACACACTTTCGCATTTATAATATTAGTATGGAAGTATGGATTAGTATGGATGGATATGGATAAAGCATGTACGTGATGTCTCATATGCGTACCGGTTCGAAACATGTTGAGTGATATTCCACTTCTACGAAGTGAGTGAACACGTTTCGTTTCGTAGGTATATATTTTAATATGTAATGTCTTATTATTTTTAATGTGGGTACTCACCACATCTCTTATATTGAACCATTGATACAGAGATCGAAGTACAACAAAGATCAATTTTTCTTTGTGCCTTGATCTGTATGGTTCAATATAAAAAATTGTGGAGTGCACCCGCATTAAAGATAATGAGACATTACATGTTACATTTTATAGAACAAGAGGAGGCGCCCGCTGCTTCGTTCACGTAATTTTTTTCTTTATCGTAATAGACGGGTATAAAATATCCTATAGCCATCTTTAGATGTCCAGCTTCGTATCTTTATACCGAAATTGGTTAACATTTATCCAGCTGTTTCGGCGTGGTGAGAGTACAATCGAAATTATTACCAATAGATGGCGCCAGACTGGCATGGCCCTGCGTGCATATACATACAATAGTACATTTCGATGCTTATGCCGAAAGTATGTCATTTTCTCTTCAGAATGACATTCCGCACGTGTATCGAACGACGTTTTTTAATACAGTTGCTCAAAAATAAGAAAAACATCAAGTATTTATAAAAACAATATCTTATGTTGCCTTTGGAAACTTAAAGCATGCTTGCAGTAAAAAAAAAATGCCTCTTCTTTGACTATATTTATTTTACTATTATTATTAAATAAACGAGTTATAATGATGAAATGGTAAAAAATAAAATATGAAATTTGTATATTTTTCGTTTTCTTACATTAACAGTACGTTTTTATGTTATGACGACGTTTTAAGGAAACTAATATTAACACTCATCAATTGGAACAAGTATAAATAAATAAAAAAATGGAAAAGTAAAAAGCACTAGTTCGCGAAAACTAACTTTCCGCACGCTAAACAGCTACGTAAAGTACTACTTTTTAAGCAACTGTATTAAAAAAACATAACTATCCTGCATCACGCTATTAGGATTCTTCCAGGAATTATGACCCCTCCGCATAGAAAAATGTATTTTTATACAAATCTAGATTTTTGTAATAGTATAAATATTGTTACCAGACGTTGGTCTGGCTTTAACTGATAGATAGTCAACAGAAACCAATACTTGTTATTGGAGTTCGTTGTAGCATGTTGCAACTGATTCCATGTGGTTCCTTGTCTCAATTTGCTCTGCCCGATGCCTGTGTGGAATATTTGCGAAAGCCGATAGGTGGAGCTAATTAGTGGACAATGCCGGTTCTGAGTCAGAACCGGCAGTTATATGGATGCATTGCTCAATTTGGAGATCCTATTTGGAAACTTTTGTCCAGCAGTGAACTAAATCCAGCTGCGAGGTGATTACGTAAACATTTTTTTGGTGGGTCAGAACTTACTTTCCTTCCTTGACCTTTAAAACCCTCCACCTTATAGTGGAGCCACGCGGTATCTTCCAGTACTGGTACTGTTCACTTACTTATAATTTGTAAACAAATTCAAAAAGTTTATTCAGTAGGTAAGTTTAGTAGGCCACAATGACACTTTATAAGTCTGAATCTGAATCTACCAGCATTTCACAAGAGGAAACCGGCTGTTAAGACGGAAGCAATCTTGGTATTTCGATTATTCCACATGAACAAGAACATTTTGCTGAATAATGTTGAACAACGTGACTCCTTGTCTCAATTTGCTCTGTGCGATGACTGTGGATATTTGCGAAAGGCGGCAGGTCGATCTAATTGGTGAACTATGTCGGCTCTGACGCCGTGAGCGGCTCCAAAACACCATTCTGTTTCTCTATAGACGAGTTGATACGTCTATGAATGTATCCGAGGTAGGAACTGATAAATTCAGCAATTCGCCAAAATAAATAGTTCGTTGACGATTTCATCAGTCACTCTCGTAATTGTGTACATTCGCCACCAGCCCGTCTAGCACAACTTCGCTTCACGATTTTTGTCGCGCGACATAGCATCAACCGTCGCTCTCTCACAGTACAGCGAAGAAAGAGACAGGTAATATTTCTGGCGCGAGAAAGTCGCGTGTCACAGTTGTGCTAGAGGTGCTGAGGTGCCAAATATTTGACCTTCCACTTTGTCATTAATATATACACACAGTTTTAAATTATTTCTTCACACACGAAGTTTACGACTATAATAGAAATATTTGATATATCTTCTGATGGCTACTGTACGTGTCCTGTCCTGTAGGTGACGGTGACTCTAGTTTGTGTCTATTAAAGGGAGCGAGAGTTAAAATGACCATAAAAAAAAATAATACTAAAAGTTGAACTACTTTGTAGTTTCCTAGATACTACAAATCTTAAGATATTTACATTTTTAACTTACGAATAATGTGTGGAGTGAGTGAGCACTTACAAACATGTATCATCCAAAAATCTGCCACGTTAGCGGTTTGTTTTGTATTTTACAAATTCCCATATGAGTTTTACTAAACTATATACATATATAGAAGTTTCAATCTACAGTATTTTCATCAGAAATCGGGTTTTCGAAAGTGTGCGAATTGAGTGAGCATACGAAATTATTTGTAAAACTTTAAGTACGTAACCAGGTGATCTACAAATTATTACCTACCTAAAGCATAAGCTTTACTAAAAATTAGGATATAAATATTATATGTTAAATAAACACATTCACAGATTTCGTTGGTTGTTTGTGAGAACTGAGTGAGCATACGTTAATGAATGTACCTATTCTTTTTATTTATCGTTTTACAAATTCATCAATTAGTTTTACAATTGTTTTAGAACTTTTACTAAATGATCAGCACATTTTTTTCAATTTTGAAGGGTGCTCACTCAATCCACACGCACACAACGTCCTGAAATGATGATGATAACGAGATCTAACAATCGCAATTGACGCAACGATGCGCCTAAATGACGCCAGTAAACCGCGAGTAAATTTGGCAGCGCCATGCCATGTTGCTATTTTTTTTTTACTGAAATTTTGGTCTAGATCATCTAAATTATTATAAAATTCTAAAATTGTATTGGAAATCCAGTTCCAAAGTAAAGCGCTCACTATCTCAGGAACAATCTTGACAGTGCGATGCAGCAACGTTTCGCCAGCCGTACGGCGTCATCTGTTGGTTTTTTTTTCTTCTCATCAAGCCGTAACGGCTGGAGAAATTTTTAATCTATGTTTGTACAGGGATATACTGGACATCAAAATATGGTTTTGTTATAGGATACTTTTTACCCGACTGTGGTTGAAAAAAAAATACGCGAAGTGAAAAAGATAATACAAGATTGTGTACCGAGTGTCGTAAATTATCTTACATACGAGTTTTCACTTGCAACGCTATTTACCTGCTTCCGTCCCTGTTGTGAGTCTAGCTACGGAACAAACTTGTTTGCGTAGGTACACATCGCGGGTTTGCAGGATGCATGACAGAAATGACAAATTACGTAACTTTGCTTGCTACGCAGTGTAAGGACTGTGTAAAAGTTGTAAATGTAAAAAAAACCGGCCAAGTGCGAGTCAGACTCGCGCACCGAGGGTTCCGTACAAACACTTTCCATCCCTAAGTGGTTAAGTTTGCACTTGCGTTTACTAGATCTCGTTCAAAACAATTTTCGTTGGTAGTTTTTATAGTAATGTACATCATATATGTTTTTTTTAGATTTTTCATTTTCTTATTTTAGAAGTTAGAGAGGGGGGGGGGGGACCAGCTTTTTTCCACTTTGGAAGCGTCTGTCACGCAAACTATTCGGTTTAGAAAAAAAATATTTTAGAAACCTCGATATCATTTTTGAAGACCTATCCATAGATACCCCACACGTATGTGTTTGATGAAAAAAAAAAATTTGAGTTTCAGTTCTAAGTATGGGGAGCCCCCAATATTTATTATTTTTTTTTATTTTTGCATCAAAATCTTAATGCGGTTCACAGAATACATCTACCTACCAAGTTTCAACAGTATAGCTCTTATAGTTTGGCTACGGAACCCTAAAAAAGAGATCTTTTGACTAGATCGTAAAATAAGTTACCGTTAAGTGACAGTTGGGAGATAATTATAAAAATCAAGTTAATTTGGAAGTGTTGGCCAATGCGTGAAATGATATTACTTAGTTTGTATGTAAAACAACACGCAAACTTGTAAGTACGATTGAAACGTAGGTGGTAACTAGGTACTTATACCAAAAGAAAATATAATCATCACCTAGTTACAATCAACCCATTTCAAGTTGCAGAGTTGTCGCGTACAGAATACCTCACACACACACACCCGTGTAATACCGTGATAATGACACTTATGAAGCAAAACAACAGGACAGAAAATAGGGCCTTGGAGAAAGGCTGAGGTAAATAAGGTAATTAGTGAGGCAGTAAGGCGTGGCTACAAAATGTAGCGTTAAAGAATATGAGCGTAGAGGAGACACTTTAGCAATATTTGTGCATATTACAAACTAAAAGGTGACCGGGATTACATACGCGGCGGAGAAAAAAGGCGTTAGATCTGTTTATTATTTCAGCGAGCTTGATATTGAATTATATTTTCTTTCATCACACTTGCTCGTAAACTAGGCTTTACATGCTAGAAAAGCGGGCGGTAAGACGTAAATTATGCCCTAGGGCGGTAAGTAATTTTAATGGTGTCCTATCATTTGACCAAAAAACGTTTGACCAAAAAACGTTTGACCAAACAACGTTTCACCAAAATAACGTTTCGCCAAATGATCATTTTACAAATGGTTCATTTCACCAAATAATCATTCAGATTCAGATGACAGGACAGGTCAGGACAGGACAGGACAGGACAGGACAGGACAGGACAGGACAGGACAGGACAGGACAGGACAGGACAGGACAGGACAGGACAGGACAGGACAGGACAGGACAGGACAGGACAGGACAGGACAGGACAGGACAGGACAGGACAGGACAGGACAGGACAGGACAGGACAGGACAGGACAGGACAGGACAGGACAGGACAGGACAGGACAGGACAGGACAGGACAGGACAGGACAGGACAGGACAGGACAGGACAGGACAGGACAGGACAGGACAGGACAGGACAGGACAGGACAGGACAGGACAGGACAGGACAGGACAGGACAGGACAGGACAGGACAGGACAGGACAGGACAGGACAGGACAGGACAGGACAGGACAGGACAGGACAGGACAGGACAGGACAGGACAGGACAGGACAGGACAGGACTGGACAGGACAGGACAGGACAGGACAGGACAGGACAGGACAGGACAGGACAGGACAGGACAGGACAGGACAGGACAGAAATGATCACTTGGTCAAATGAACGTTGTTTGGTCAAGTGATCATTTGGTCAAATGATACTTTTGTAAAATGATCATTTGGCGAAACGTTATTTTGGTGAAACGTTGTTTGGTCAAGTGATCATTTGGTCAAACGTTTTTTGGTCAAACATTAGTGAACCAATTTTAATCACACGGGAGAAAACCGGGCGGTAAATTGTATATTACGCCCTAGGGTGGTAAGTCGTATATTGCGCCCTAGAGCGGTAAGTAATTTTGGTATTGACTACTACTACTTTTGTTTTATTTCCTCCAAAGTGTGATGAAAAACGTCGTACGTGACTGTGGTGGTAAAGGAATTCCAAACTCGTGTCATTAAAGCCCTCGCCTTCGGCTTCGGGCTTCTAATAGACGCTCGTTTGTAATTCCTCGCTTACCACCCTTTTTACGTAATGTACTATGACCATACTTGTGTATCTTACGGTCCCTGCACACCCTGTGACAAACATTGCCAATACCTCTTGAGCTGTTTGGCATGGTGAGTCGGTATGAATTTTGAAATCTGCTATCAATATCCATTGGCCGTTATATACATAATCTAAATTGCGCTATGTGGAATCATTACTCCAGCAATAAAATCTGGATTCTGTAATTCCTTTATAGACTGATCTCAGAATTAACTTAGGAGTATTTACTATTAAGTATTTATTTTGTTAAAGTAGGGTATAGGTTTACGCGGTTTAGTCATCCTTTACTCGACGTCTTACGTTGCATCAATTTTGCTTTTAAATACTTTGGGATTTTTTAAAAGTCAATGCAATTTGTGCTAAAAGTAAACTGTCAAAGTCAATTGTGGTATTCCATAGAATGCCAAATTTAGGTTTACAGATAAATTCTCTTACGATAATTATTACAGACTTGTGATGAACAATTATAAGCAGTATGAGTCCTGCAATTTTTGGTTTATCAATTTTGCATGCTTTAGTCACGAGCTCGGTGAGGCTGTAGGCACAAAACGGTGGTTTGCTCCTATTGTCCTATTCTCATTTCTTTAATCTGCAGAACCTTTATTCCCTCTTCCGTAATTGTCCCCCGCCTTACAGCTACCAAACTATTCCTTATATCATATACAGTGTGTTTCTTTTATTTGTGAGAACTAAACACGTAAACTAAACCAACGTCTCTTTATTGTGTATAAGTATAGTTCAATTTTTAACTGCTTCATCCCATGACTATTCGCGTGATTTTATAGCATTTTCATACAAAGTTTCAGACCCTGTTAGATATCTTCATTTTGGCAAGTATATACTTATTTTGGCTGTGCGTTGTCTCTTAATTGATTAGTATTACTGGACTAATATGTTATCATTAAAAATATCAAAAATTAGAAACGTTTTTTCAGCCATTTTGGATACGAATTACATACAAATGACGAGGTGTAGAGAGATATTTGCATCGTCGAAGTACCCATTGCGGGAAACGACGCAAATCAAAGAAAATTGAGCAAGTGCGAGTCCAACTCGCGCATGAAGAATTCCGTACCATAATCTATAACAAGTGTGTTGTATGGGAGCCCCCCTTAAATATTTATTTTATTTTATTTTTAGTATTTGTTGTTATAGCGACAATAGAAATACATCATCTGTGAAAATTTCAACTGTCTAGCTATCACCGTTCTTGAGATACAGCCTGGTGACAGACGGACGGACGGACAGCGAAGTCTCAGTAATAGGGTCCGTTTTTACGCTTTGGGTACGGAACCCTAAAAAATGTAATTTTATTCTATTACCTAGAGACCAAGATCTTTTTTGGGTTGCTGAGCTATCGTGACAACAATGAAGTTTCGTTAGAGCCTAAATAATTGGGTACGCACATTTTTTTTGTGCCTAAAATCATTTTTTTATTACAAAAATGACCTAAACGCAATATTTTTCTCAAGGTCAGTACATCATAGGTTTTCAAATTTCCTAATACTGTGCCCGTCAAAATAAAAACATGCTGTACTTAAGCCGTAGCCCCACATACCTACCTATGTATAGTTTTGATTTAGACATTAGTTTTCTTATCGCACCACTCATATTAAACGCCTAGTGCTATAGTGCTTTACTAATTAAACAGAGAATTGCGCGAATATGTTCTGTATTTCTCGAATAAGGGAAAATCATTTATTCCGCACTAAGTGACAGGGAAAAATGTTCAATCGTAGCTTAGTGGGTAACGAAGAGAGTGTAATATTAAAGCATAACGTAGCCAGAACAACCTACGGGTTTTGTGGGTAATATGGGTAATGTGTTCTTGTTCAATATATTATTATTACAAGTGACTACTTATTAATATTGATCACGAAAATGCACGGAAATATTTCATTTCCGAGCAATAGACGAGATCTTTCTCAAGTAGGCCTAGTTCGTCACTGATTTTAGACACGTAGTGAAGAGGTACATGTTTTAGATTACAGATCAAAATGACTGGCCAGCTATGAGTTTAGGAAAATGTTCGCCCTACACAACATAATTTTGATACACGTTCATCCAAAAAAAACATCCTCATCAAGGTGTACTCGTATGTTAAAATTCAAACGGTACAAATACCGATATTTCTAATTTTACCAAATCGTTTTTTTTTAATGTTAATGTCAGTCAAGTTCGAAGAGTGAAGGTCGAACAGCAAATAATCGACGTGATAAGCCGACATATTGCTAAATTGAATATAGATATATGTGTAGAAAAATGTATTTAGCTATGTACCTAAGTACACTCAGCCAGAGAAGTGGTCTACCACTTTCGGCCCTTAATACTCATGAAATAGAGTCGAAAAGTGGTAACTAATGCTGACTAATAAATGTTGAAAAATACAAAACAAAATAGTCGCTCAATTTACAACTTTTGATATTCATCCAAACCAAAGAACTTTCATCTCCATTTATGTGTAAGCAAACTGGAAAATTCCCTATTTGGCACTAAAACTGCACAGATGAGCTAACCATGCATTGCACTGAACATGTTTTAAAATGAACCCACAAACTAGGGGCTGTGTTTGATTTTCTGCCAATTTCGGCTGGGATGATATTGTGGATGGCTGGCATTTCATTTGCTCGCTCTGACAGATGTTAGGTCGGCTCAGCTATAAGCGTAGTTTAAATTGAGCCTCAATGTAGTGCAGGATCGCTATTTTTTAAGCATAAGTAGTGTGGTCTGATGTGATTATTGATTCATTACAGTTGTAATACGCAATATGAGATAGTTGAAATATTGCTATTTTAATACAATTACAAAATTGATGCTTCTTGCTTCTAGACCTTTACTTGGGGTCAACCTTCCTTGTCCTCAACTTCCATTTAGCACGGTCTTGTGCTGCGTCTTTGTTCATGGCAAGCTTTAACACATGGTCATCTGGATGTCTTTGAATTTAATTTTAATACTCTAAATCTAACCGGGATTGACTAATTGTTTCTCTCACTGGGAGAAATTGTTTATTTTATATGTTTTTTTGGTTTGATGTACCATACGCATGTGCACGACGTACGGCTCCTCCATCACGAAGCCGATGGCGCAGTCCCCGCACGTGTACCGCATGTGCCGGCGGCTCTGCCACAGCTCCTTGAACTCTGTCTTATATAGATGACATGTAATGTGTCACTTACCGGCGAGTGGCTCTTCATGTGCACGACGTACGGCTCCTCCATCACGAAGCCGATGGCGCTAGTTATGTTAACACAATATATTTTTGTTATAAGATTCCTTAGATTTCTAGTGGTCCCTATTTTGACATCTAATGGGGACCACTAGAAATCTCAGGAATCTTATAATATAAATATATTGTATTATGGTTTCGGCTAGATAAGGTTTAATCAAGGGAAATTCTGGTTCAGATATATGAGTAGGTACATAACTATTGATTACATAAACACTATTTCATAATTGTAATTTTTCTATGTACGTATTGTATAGTGTTGGTCTGTATTTTGTAAAACAGCGTTGATTTATGTAAAAGGAAGAAGAAGCAATAATTTAATTTTGATATCTTTAATGGCGCTTTATAAAAGTGTATCCATCAAAATAAAGCTTCCTCAAGCCGCCCGTCGCGAAACCACGCAAAATACACACATTAAATAAATCTGTACCGTGCGTAGGCAAATAATTTATCAAAACCATGTCAACTAGAGTAGGCTTTCCTGAAAGGAAAAGAAACATTTTGAGAAAAAACATATAGATCGATCCGTACACCCATGTGATTGATGTGCTTAACGCACGTACATACTTGATTGATGAAAGGAATTCTCTTGCTCAACACTTTGAGGTGACCGTACTACGGATATCGATAGGATTGAAACAACTATTCAAAGCTGTTTAGAATACCTACTCTGTAGACGTATTTATTATTCTCGTTAAAAGCATTCGTACTAATTGCCACCATAAATTTTCATTTCCACGCTCAAATAGCGCAGACAAAACAATAGCCTATTTCATTTTAGAGCGGCATATACGTTTGTAGTTGCTCAGATCGAATTATTGGAGAATTTTCTACATACGAACGCCTGGGAACTTCCTTTGTAGCTCAAGTCAGCTTTGAAAGAAAATATTTCCACAAAGATACGGACTGGGAAGTGGACGTCGATACACGACATTGCACATGTACAAAACCTGCGCTAGTAGGTTACCATCGCAGCTTGCGACCCAGTTTTCAATTACGAACTTTTCGATTTGGTAACTTAGCACAGAATGGAGCCAGACGTGAAATCGTTCACAGTTCAGTTACAGTTCCATTGGGCGGTTTACGATAGTAATTCTCATGAATATCGAGAAATTGCTTGTATTGCTTGTTTTGTTTCAAACTTGTAGAAAACCAGAGCGTGAAAAGACTAAAATATACAAAGGATAGGCAATCGTTTGTCATTGTTTTGGTATTTGACGATAATGTTGGTCATGGAATAATTATTTTTTCATCTCCACTTTGACAAGTTTGGCAGATTACTTGTCAGCTTGTAATAATAAACTTTGACTTTTACGTAACCTTGTTTAAATAATTAAGTTGGTTCAAGTAACTACGGCAATATACGCAGCAGTATAGGCTTACCTTAATTACGGATCCTCGGAGCAACTCGCGTTGTTTGTAATCCTAACACAAGCCATCAACGCCACATGCATGACAAAGACTTAAACATCACCGCGGGCGCCAATTAGAATAAGGTACTACTGCTACATGTGGAAGGTAGGCCCAACATTTGCTCAACCGAATGACATAATCATAAAATGATACCGTCCCCGTTTTATGAAATGAACATAACATTTGTCCGCTAAGGCTGTCGGTAACAGTTAATTAACTTGGAATTCAACCCGTGACCTGAACTTTCGGGGTAGGCGCAACTTTGAAGCCTTTTCAAAGGATTTGTGCGGCAACTTCATCTTGAGAGACGTCTCCTTTGGATAACTCATTAAAAACAAATTTCGGGAATCCTCGCAGCGTCGTGTGGGCCAACTTCGTTATTACCGTGTCTGAAAGAAAAGATATTATTTTGCAATAAAACCATGAAAATATGGCCGAGTTTACTTTTATGACGTTTTTGTTTGTATCGTGCGATAGAAGTTTTGTTCCGCTTCCTTTGGGGAGTAATTTGTTCTTCTTCTTTATGGGTTTTGTAAAAGTGATTAATATTTCATTAATATTCGGTAAAAGTTTCTTTGTGAGTCGCTTGATTACTGCCCACAACAATAATTAACTCGTTTTCGGAGCGTTAGAAATTGTGGAGTCTGTTAAGTTTTGTTGAAATTCTCACCACACTTGTTATAAGTTCTATTGTTAACCCTTCCAA
Source organism: Apotomis capreana (assembly GCA_947623375.1). NCBI lineage: Eukaryota > Metazoa > Arthropoda > Insecta > Lepidoptera > Tortricidae > Apotomis > Apotomis capreana. The sequence goes on along the minus strand of OX392507.1, from coordinate 17,225,050 downwards.
TCTCAACAGAACTTGAACTCGATATGTAGTCGACAAATATTCAAAAGAAAGCATCCTTCGACCCTGTTTGTAATAGGCATCACCCTCTTTTTTCTTCACTGTGGTCGGTGTCGACTAAGGTTTGGCCATCACTCAGCCATTTTCTTCATCAATGTTGTGCTTTAGAATTTGGTTTTCATTTATAAAAATACCTACAACGAGAAAAATAATTACTTACATACCCCGTAAGATACAAGTTCTTAATCTATTATTTTAATATAATAATAATAACCTACCCTGCAGGTACAAAATACGTTTCTGTTCAAAAAAACAATACCCTTGGGTAGAAAGTTGAATGTTAAGTTCCACCAATACGCTAGGGCTTTCGAGTGTTAGTTATTAAATGACTTGGCAGTTGTTGTGTAAATGTTTTACCAGACACAATTTAAACTGTGTATCTACGAAGTTGTCCAACTTTCATACTGTAATTAGATTATAGATTTAAGTTATTTCAAGTGGCTTTGTAGAACTTGCAAAACAAAGTCTGACGTAGGTATATTGTTTTTGCACGTTATTTTAAACTCATAGTATAATAAAATAAATGGAAATAAACCCTTAATAATATTCGGCACCGGTATGTTAATTTCGCCGGATAAACAGAAATAGGTAAAATATTTGAATTCATAGATTTATTATCTTAGTTATAACTAAACCCTTTCAAATCTTCAAAATGGATAATCACTAAACAGCATAGTTTTAAATGTAACAAAAAATTATGCGATATGATTAAATACCATAAGTAAAGTTCAATATAATTTGCAACAATAATTTGGGAGCTGTCGGCCGAAATTATTTTCTGTTTAATTCAAGTTAAACTTTTGACTAATTAACGTGTTTAAATATTGAGATAGACCTTTCAATGAAGATTTCAGCTGTCATACTTTAGAAGCCCAATTACGAGTACAAGCTAGGTACACGTCGATGACAAACGCTAATCGAGTAGTAAATAAATTTACTCAGAACATTGTAACTTAGTCTTAATATTAACTTGATCACAGAATTTATAGGACGCGCTAGACTAATTAGTTTTAATTATTAAATGTCTGAAATAAAATATGTTTTTATATTAAAGACTTACACATTTATTGTATGCGTCGATAGATATTCTAATTTTACATATAGTGTAGTCGTGAGACAGATTTTAAACCACTATATTGACCATTCTTTCGTAGAAAACTGCTGAGTTTTGGAGAAATGCCCATAAGTAAATCTTTCGGTAATAAGGTTGAAAAATGCGACCCGTAGGCGATATACCGGTCATCCGATCTGGAATTTGGAATTCGGACAAACGAAAGACATTTTGGCCAAGCCGAAACGGACACGCTTCGCTCGTTCGCTATTACTTAACAGCATTTTGTTTTAAGTATGTGTGATAGGTGAATGAATAACATCGTGTTGACATACTTTGGGCTAGTCGACGCAGACGCCGGGAACGAAGGGCTTGCCGGGTATGTAGGTATAGTATTAGACGGTTAGTGATACGAAGCTGGCTACCTTTTTCATGGCTAGGCATGAATATTGCTTTTCTCAAAAAAATGCATTGAAAAAAAAAAACAGCTATTTAGCCTGTACATGAACAGACGCCATGTTAAAAAAATACTTCCCGGCTTAGGCCTTCAATTTTTATGAAATTCATTGACAGTTCTCTCAAATTGTTCCGCCCAAAACATGCTACTTCGAAGACTGTTATAACGCACGTTATTACGACATTTCATTGCATGTATAAGAAAATATTAAGTATAAAAAACTAAGTAAACAATGTTCAGTTCATCTCTAACGTTTGTATGGCAAGCTTTTCTTCTTTGTATCACGATAACTTATCTAGTACTTACTGATTCAGGAAATATTCTGCGTAAAGTTTTCCTCACAGTCGGAGACCCTGTTGCAAACTTAAGCCATCAATAGAAAAAAGGGAGTTGGAACAGCTTTGTAAGAATAATACTTAAGACTGCAAGCCAGGTGCGCCTAAAACGTATGTATAGGTAATGTTCTGTTTTAAACATTTTCGTGTACATGTTTTTCCTCTAGAACGTTGGTTGGTCATGATTGTGTGGGACACGTACACATTGTTTCTAACTATGTCCGAGGTGGGAAAGGACTGAATTGACAGATATCACGCACAGATAATGTATATACTTATTGTACATTTTTTCTTACAAGTTTGTTTCGTGAGATAAGAGAACTACGAGTACCTATACCTTACTGTATTAGGTATTTTAGTGTTTACTTTGTTTCTTTTATGAAAATTGTATTTTCGTCTTAAGCTTCAAATGTTGTAATATTATTATCAAGCCCAGGGGTTTCCGATGCACGAATTATTTGACGCCTACTGTCGGCCATCGAAACCCCCGGGGTATGGATATTATACAAGAGGGTGGATACAGCGGATACTTTCTGGTGTACCTTTTACGTTTACTTTTTGGAGACTGGTGACAATATGAACTAAAATTTATTTGTGGTGAAAGTACCGACTACATAATTGTCGGCCTTCACGAAGGAGGAGTTCTGGCCGAAGGGTGTCGTATTTCGGAGTTTTTAGGGCCTGTTAGCCGACACCAAGAAGTCGTTTTACATGTCGCCTCTTTCGCGTGATAGTATTTGTTTTTAATATTCACGTCAGTTTTAAGGTATATAGATACCGGTCTGCAACAAATAACTTGATTTGATTTACCTCTTACAATTCGTAACTATTACCCATAGGGACTTATAATAAGACTGATGAAAATCCTGACGTCATGACTGTCGATATTTTGTGGAAAATATAGACTCACAATAGTTATTTGTTATACAAGGGGGGCAAGTTGTATTTTACCCGCGAGTGTTTATTTGAAACACGAGCTAGCGAAAGGATCCTATGATTGACCACGAGGGAAGCGAGTGGTTCAATATAGAATCCCGAGTTTAGCGAGTGTTTCAATACACGAGACGTAAAATAACTTTAATCACTCATTTTAATAACTTTTTAATAAAAAAACCAACTAGAAAAACTTACGAATATTTAATTGAAAAAATTTAAGTGTTGAATCAAAAGTTTTTTTTTTATTATTTCGAATGCGTTTTGTTCGCACTTGACTTACTTGGACTGTCAAAACATTTTATCCGTGTTTACAACAAAAATGAAGACTAATGTTGAATGCTGATATTTATGAATAACCTCGTTTTTTAATCGATGCAAGTCAGTCATTGTGATGTTCAAAATTCAGCACTTGTAACGTTTTACGTTTTGTTACATGTCAAATTTTACTTTAGCTGCGTTCAAATGTCAAAACTCTTTCTCCACATGTGGATAAAAAGCGATTTTCTCAATAGATATCAAACAAACAAACTGGGCTTTCCGTGCTAGTGAGGTGAAAAATATATTATGCACGTACTGTTTCCGTGACCCCGAAATAAATCACAGTTCGGTTAAATACGCGGATACATGAATAATAAACGTCGGTGTGAAAATTATTGAACACCAACTTTATATAGGAAACAAGATTCCTCAACAACGAACATTGTATGATTAATAGACCAAGCGTGTAAAATCCAATTCACGAACCGAAGGTAGGCTGACAGGTTTATGAAAGCGACAATACACAGTTTATTAAAGAGTCACTACCCAAAAGGGGAGTTTTAATTGAACGCGTACCTAGTTTCTCTCTAAAAGCTTTTAGAGGAAATAAATTGTAAAAAAAACATGAAATGCGAGTCTTTGCTGGAGCGTTTTACACGCGGTACTTTACAAAGCGCCACTTAATTTGGCGTCTCTTAATGGTTGCTGTACGGCCCCTTCAGAATTAAAGTCTAGCGAGAACTGAGTTACCGAGTTGAGCAGTTGATTATGAAGAGATTTCAAATTTGGTACGCTTCACTCCTCATTTAGATGTTTGATGAAGTTGCTAATACCTATCTGTATGCATGACTGTGGTTTCATTTGCGCAGCCTTAGTCTGTTAAGGTTTACATTGAGTTCCTACCCATTATGTCATCAAAGAAAAATTTAGGGCAAGCCGGAGTGAATTTCGCTTTTTTTGCTGAATTCAATGGCTTGCTTGTTTAAAAGCGTTTCGGAAACTTATTCTCAAGGAGAAAAAAAACTACCCCGGCTTTATCAGGAATATAATTATGTTTGGCACTGATATCTATTACTCTATTCGCAATCGTTTGTACCCAATCCTTGGATCCTATAATCTTAAAATTAAAATGTCTGAATATTTTTTGCCGACATTGTAACTTTACTCTCGTTTTTTTTGCCGTACTCCGTATAAATTGGTTGTAAGAGTAGGTAGGCCAAATGTAATATTATATCTGAAGTACGACGTTAAGTCCATTTCATTAAATATGATGTAAGCGAGACTCGCAACGGATCTTTTTAGTCACGGAAATTTAGAAACGTTCATATTTCACGGGAAAACAGCCAAAGGTTATAGAAAAATATAACAAAATTGCTTTTATAACTTTCTTTCTAGTAAATTCATTAAAAGTAGGAATATTAGAAGAGCGTACAGTTAACTGTAACTCATTTTTAATGTTTTGCAAGTTGCAACTGTCTTTCGGCTTTATGTGGTAACTATCTTAAGCCCGTTCGTGCATTTGTTCTCCATTGAAATTTCGGAGAAACTGTCTTTATTGCTGAAATAAATGAAGACGTGAGTGGATGAAGGTGGTAGGTGGGGTCATAAATCTGTTGTCAACTTCGAAAGCGTCAAACTATTTTCTTTACCATAGTCGGGTAAAAAGTATCCTTTAACCATCCAGCTGTCTCTCTCCGCCACCTAAAGATTGTCTGGAAGAGATCGCTATTTAGCGATAAGACTACCGCCTGTTGTTAACCTCTGTTTATTTTTCTCTCTCAAGTTTTGTATCCCTGTGTATTTGAGATGTGAAATAAATTGGATTTGTATTGTATTGTATTATAGTACAGAGTGTAGACAATTTTATTAATTCCTTATAATAGAGGTACCTAAACACACAGTATTTGACCTATAGTGTAATTTTTCAATTGTGTTACACAAACTAATAAACACACTAAACTTTCGCAACAGTAACTAGCTAACTCACGTTCCCCGTAACGCCCATTAGCCCCCTCAATACGTTTTAACGCCACATAAAAGTTCACAACGTCCACGCGACAACCTCCTTTCTTATGCGTCCTTTCATTTATGGCAATCCATTTTGTTGAGGACCTCATAACGTTTTCTTTGAAGGAACGCGTGCTCTTAAGCATTAAGACCCTAAATTAAGTGGCCCTCGCACAACAAACGTTTGCGTGTAAACCCCTCGGTGGGCTGCAGATGCCGCATTCCACTTTTTTTTGCCTCTTAATAGGCGTTCTCATCTCAAAAGCATTTTGCTTCCAAAGCAAATTTGAATAGAACGAGTTCCGCATTTTCCTTATTTACTTTTACGAGTGCATTTAATAATTTACCTACGATCGTTGTATGGTGCTTTAGCTGGTTTACAAGAGTTCAACGGCTCTTTTGGAATCAAGTAAGTGCAAAATAAAGATAACTGGAGCTTATTCAATAACCGGAGCTTTTCTGCTGTGACCTAACTGCATCAAATCCTTGTAATATACAATTATAGTAAATAAACCTTAATATATTAAAAATTGGATTATTTTAAATATTAACTCTGAGATAACCAGCGAATTATCGATTAAACTAGTTAGTTATCCTTAAAATTTGGTTAAGCATTATATTCGTATTTAACTAAAACAAAATACCCAACTACTTGATTTCAATAGACTGATCGATTGCTCTTAGTAACTAAACCGATAATTGCGTAATTGTACTTGCCAGTGGGTACTTCATAACTCGAACGCCGTAAACATACATACGTTGGAACATCTACGAGAATTCGTTTAATTTCTTCATTATGTACCTAGGATTTTTCAATCGCAAGTAAGACTCAATACGAGCCGTATAACTGACACCTGCAGCGCACCACGGTCCTTTATTCTACTTTCGGATTGGTATGTGAAAAACGTAGGCATTCATAACGTAGTGGCGTGTATAGGAAATGCAAACCGGTACATATTCGTGCTCGTATAGAAATTACCGGATAACTAATAATTTCCGTAGATAATTTTAACGGTTTGCATATAGGCGTGTATGAGTTGCAAGGCGGTGTCACCATGCACCTCAACCAAATAGGTCACTTTTTGCAGAAACAATGAATCAAATACAGATAACAGGCAACTGTTGCGAAGATCACTAGAGAGAACCTGTATTTTATTCAATGTGTGTGTACAGCTTAAAATTTGGTGGATATAGATACATATACCCAAGTAACGAAAGGAATTGCAACAAAGTGCGTAACATGACGCTGCAGAATCCGTTTAAATGTCTCCAAGAACTAATTATAAAAAAACGGTATAAACTCACGTAAAAATTGTCAGGAACGGCCCGACATGTTTCGAACTCATTTGGAGCTCTTCATCAGGGGTAGCTATCCGTGCTGCTACGTGACTCGCTACCCACTCCGGATGTCGGGCCGTTCCTGACAATTTTTACGTGAGTTTATACCGTTTTTTTATAATTAGTAAAGATGTCTCCGAGAACTGTCATGGAACGTTAGGATGTCAATACGTTAGAAACTGACCCATCCAATTCCCTCGCCACGAAGAAACGTTGATTGATTCGGACTAGCAGTAGGTACAGTAAGCATGAAAAATAGTAGTACTTCGCAAAGAAATAGGATACGCGAGTCAAGTCTTAGGAGTGAAATAGATTCTGTATGATTGCATGCACCTCATTATCATTATTATGCTTAAGATGCCATTCTACTTCTACTTTTTTTTTTTTTTTTTTTTTTTTTTTTTTTTATTTATTTATTAATTAAAGTATAAAGCTAAAAACATATACAATTTCCTGCAAAACGGTTTGTACTGTTTGTCTGCAGGTATGAGTCTCTATATAATATTTTTACAGTACAATAGTTATTGCTAAACACTTGAGTGACACTTTGAATTGACAACTTTATCACTCAAGTGTCAGCAATAGGTGCTTTTTTAAGTACTTTTTAAATTTGGACTTATTTTGCTCATGTCGGATATTCTCGGGCAAACTATTGAGTATGTAGGGAATCCTTTTGCTCAATGTTCTATCTCCATAGTAGTTCCTGACCCTTGGTACTTCAAATTTGCCCGCGGATACCGACCTTGTTCCATGTTTATGTTCTATTAGTATTGGGTTATGCTCTCGATTGCCGTGGTTGTTAACTGCTAAAAGATATTTATGTTTCACACTAACGGGAAGTATATTACAAATTTTAAAAAGCTTGAAATAATTACCATTACATTTATTTTTAGTTTTTTTGTCCACTATTAATTTTAGGAATCTTATTTGTATTGCTTCTAATTTGTCTATTAAAGATTTAAATGTGAGTCCGTAGCAATCCAGAGCATATCCAAATATAGAATCTACTATTGCAAAGTATAGACATTTTAATATATTATTTGGCATTTTAAAGCTTAGGTGGTAAAATTTTCCTAAAAGTATTCTTAGTTTGCCACATATATAATTAATGTGATGGTGCCATGAAAATTTGGTATCTACTTTGACTCCAAGATAAGTTACACAGTCAACTTTTTCAATGGGTTTGCATTGACAGTTTTGTAAACTATTGTGAAAGCAACTAAAGCTGTGAGTATACATGGGCAATGGCTCTTCTGTTCTATGGAAGTGAGGTGATTGTATAATTAGAAGTTTAGTTTTTTCGGTATTTAAAATAATTCCATTATCGTGAGACCATTTTACTACTGCATCTATATCTTGCTGAACCAAGTCACATGTCTCAGAAATGTTGGTGCCGGCACGTAGGGTACAAAGATCATCGGCAAACATGTGTGCTGAACAGTTACGTATTACTCCACATAGACTGTTAACATGCATAAGATAGCATACAGGTCCGCACACAGAGCCTTGAGGGACTCCGCAGCGTACCTGAGTCTCTTCACTTAGGCTGTCACTAATCTTGACACGATAAGAACGTGATGTGAGATAGTCGCGGAACCAACAGTTCAGCGGCTGCCCCACACCACATTCGTCCATTCCATCTAAAAGGGTATTAGTTTCTAAAGTGTCGAATGCTTTTTTAAAATCGTAAAATATGGCAACCACAAACTTTTTATCGTTTAAGTGAGTATTTATCTCATCAGTAAATTTTGACAGTAAAGTGGCGGTACTTCTATTTTTTTGGAAACCATGTTGACAATCATTTAATATATTATTTTTTTGTAAAAAAGAACTAATTTGGTTTATTATGCATTTTTCGATTATTTTGTCTATACTAGAAAGGATGGATATTGGCCTGTAGTTAGAGAATAATTTACGGTCACCTTTTTTATGGATTGGACGAACGAGTGATTCCTTTAGCTTATCCGGATATTTATGTTGAGCTACTGATAAATTATATTTAGCACGTTGTCTTGACTGACAGACTATGTCAGGCACTTGCAAATAATTATAATCGATGAGCAAAACATCAGATCTGTCAGTTATAATATGGACGAGAATAACAGATACTTTATCATTTCTCTATCACACAAAAGCCCTTAGCATTTGTAGATCACCGCAATGATCTACGACAATAATGAGTGTTAAAATAGAGTACATTGCTCGAACGTACTTATTTCTTTTGTATGCATAGAAAACGGCAAGTGGGAACATTCCAAATTCAAATTTTGATAACGCATGCAAACTGCTTCGCGAGTATATTCATAGTTTTGTTTTGTTCTCAATTTAACGACACGTATTTGAAACTGTTCTGTGCTTGGTATCGAGATATTTCAACTATGCTCCACCTCAAAGTCATAATCCACAGTCTGTTGCTTCTAAATCTAAACTTTATCTTGTTTTATCCAAAGTTGCCTCTACGAATAGGAATCCGAGTCAATAGGAGGTTTGGTAAGTTTTCCGCAGATTTTCCTACGCCAAAGCCTAGCTTTGCCAAACGAAACAACGTAAAAATGTGTCGGTGCATACCAGATTTTTATTTTCACATCCGTTGGCGATTTTTACAGGCTGTGGTGGAGTTAAAGAATACAACCTGCTAAATGGGACAGGGAGTAACGCGCGCGTCGTCGGCTGCAGTATTTGGGCCATTCACAGAGCCCCGTAGGCAGCTGCAATACAATTTAACGAACTGGAAAGCTGTGAACGAAAATTTGACCGTGTAAAAGTCTGAAATTGGCTGGAAAATTTTCCTTGATCAATTTTAAGGGTGGTTGATGTCTTTTGTTTATTGTTTATGTGGCTGCATAGCAACGTTTGCAAATATTTACATTGACACTTGAAATTGGTTTTTGGGTTCTTGTTAAAACGTGTTTGAAATTCACAGTATTAAAAAAAACTGGTATTTGGGTGATTCTACGGGCGTTTCAAGCACCGTCAGTCCGCTGTCAATAAATATTGAAAGAAATGAGTTACACCAAGTTGCATACTTTCATGCAATTATATACTGTAACCGTATACTTCTTACCATAATTGATCGAATTTAAAGCATATTGTGGTCCATTGATGATGGCGGTTAAAACGCCTGCAGAATCACCCAAATACCAGTTTTCTTCAATAGCTTTGCTTGCAGGTTATATGTTTGAATAGTTTGTGAGCTCTTAGACATAGCCTTTAGGTTTGGATAAAATCAGAGGTCAAATTTCCTTTGCTCAAGTGCGAGCGAGACAGAATTTCCGAGAACTTTTTAACAGATTAAGGGCTGAATAGTGGCCGGTGTTCGTTTAAATATACGGCGTTTGATGATCAAGATGTTTATGTTTTCTTTGGCATAATAAGGTCCATTATGCCAAAGGAAACATCTTGATCCAAAACTAAGAACATTTTAAAAACGATTTTTATTGCAAGGACATTACGACGTGAATTTTGTATTTGAAAAAATATTTTGAAATTTATCATGCGATGCATCAAATAAGACCGCTTTGTGAGCCAAGTCCATATATATGAAACTATTACCTAAAAGCCACTCGTTTGATAAAAAAAGAAAACTTTTAAAACAAGCCAAGTTTGAGCTCTTGCAAGTATAAAATATAAGCCAAATAACTCAAATTAATAATTTGAATAATACTTTTAATATTAAATAGAATGACATGTAAAATGCATATATTATACTAATTAATCTGTATTCTGCATTGTTTTCTGTCGATTCGCAACAAAGATGCAGTCGCACTAGATAAACGAATCAGTATATTAATTTAAGAGGTCTTATTCATTTTAAAATGCTGATTGTTTTAGACATGTTTCTCTATGATCAAACATATGTTTCTTAACATATTATTGATATTGTGACCTAGAAAAGGGCTATTGAAATTTATTGGTATATATTTGAAACCTACAGTTTGGATTTTTTATTGCTAATTTTTGTTTCAAAAACTACTCGAAATTGACAAAATTCACGCGGAAAATTAGTTTTTTTTTTTTAATTTTTTGCGACTACACGCAATAAAAACATGAAATAGTTTTGTTACTACCTAGAACTCGGGGAGAAAATTATTCACTTCGAAAAGTTGGTTGAAATTTTAAAAGTATTAAGGCCTCTTAAACTGACACGATTTTCACGCATTCTTTTAACAAAACGGGACTCAAAACGCGTTCAAAAAGTACTTTATATAAGTTTTTAAAAAACGAACCAAGGTAGAAGTACGCAATAAAATTAAGCAGAACTGTGAGCAGAACGTAAGTTCATTCGCTACCAGTGGTTCTGAAGAAATTCCAAGCGAGTATTGTTGCTGGTGCTTTCCCTCCGAACAGTTAAATAGCGAACTGTTTTAAAACGAAGCTAATTTCCACAAACTTTTCTGAATCTTATTGAAGGCAACGAGTCGCTTTCGACAAAGTTAGCGTTTTGGAATCGAGTTAAGATCCATTAACTGCTCGCGGTTTAATATTCCCAAGAGATGAGGTTTTAATTATACTCCTCTCCATAAAGTTACTTTCCTACAACTGCCCATGTTTATTAAAGATGAAAGGTGCTTGGTTTTTAACAAAAAATAAAGTAAAAATGGATGCTTGAGATACACACTTTTAATCAAGATTTTAAACGGGTTTATGAAACGACGCTTAAGGATTAAATACTAGTTATATTAGATGGCGATATGGGCTTCAAAGACTTTACTTTGTTTGGACTTTAAAAGTAAGATATTTATATAGTTAATCTTTACTGTGCAAAAGAAAGAACTTATTGTAAAAAAAGCGGACTTAATGCCATAGGGCATTCCCTACCAGACAACAGATGTTGTGTTCTTAATAGATTTTAAATTGTCCATTAAATTGTCGAAAGGGCCTATACGCGTTGGGTTCGGGTCCGCGCATGCCTCTCAACTATTGGACACTATTGTCTCGTGAGCGGGTGCAACATACAACTTATATTTTTTCATAACACTGCCCGAAAGTACGGTCATAGATGAACTAACTCATAGAGAAATACGTATTTAACCCAATCGTTTATTTTAATACATTTCTTTATTATGCTCTAAAAAGGAGGCACGTTTTAATGCACAAGAGAGTTAAGCTTACTTTATACCAACCTGTTGAGTTATTGCGTTTCATTATTATATTATTTAACACGCAGATAGACGCAGACATTCATGTGGATTAATGAATGCATATATCTGAGTCCTTATTTGAAAAGACTTTGCAATAACTCCAATTGAGCTATTTCTGGGCCTTATAAGAGGCACTCCACGAATATTAAATCCGAATTTAGTGATCATTATAATGGACTTTGTCTAAATATAGTGAGTCGCGGTTTAGCGAGACGGTTCGTTTAATTTTAAAGCATTTCATAATATAATAAAGTAGGTCATCTCAATGGATGAGAAAGGAATTGTTTCCCTAACCTAAGGCATAGGGTTACACCTTGTTTAGGGGACGAAAGCTTCGACCCCATTAATATTTAATATGTATTCTTAATGTCATAAAATTAGGGCGAATTGAATCGCTAAAATGGAACATACTATGTATTCTATAGTGGTCATATTTCAGACAGATTTCATATAAAATATCGAATTTAGCCCGCGATATAGCTTTAATACTTATTGGAAGTTGAATTGCATGCATGAACTGCCTCGTGAGCACTCATTTGGTTAATTCGGACGTCTAAATTTGAAACGCAATTTGGCATTCCGTAAAATCTGCATTGTTTGTGTACCCGATTCATTGATTCGTAAAACAAATTGTTTTTGACTCGGGAAAGTTAATACGGTCCCGTTTTATCGGAATGATCTGATTTGCGGTTGCTATGGAGCAACCCGAACAACCTAGTAGCAATTTACGACCTATAGCTATGCCAGCTATTTTTTAACGAAATTTTAAATACATATAACAAATACTGTGAAGGGAGATATTTTCTTCAGTGCCGCCGACGTTATTTTGTATTATTTTTGCTACTCAATAACCACAAAAGACATACCTACCTAAAACTAAAGGCCCAATTTTTGTATAAATCGTAATGTAAAGGCCAATTTAAGCTAATAATAGTTTCATCCGTTTTCCTATTAAACACGTTTAAATGTTTCTCTCCTTAGTTTATGGTGATGACACTATTGATTTAACTTGTACTGAAAAACGGCAAAAACATGTTAAAATTGAAAAAGCATCTCACTTGTCACAGGTCTCAATGGTCATAATCTAATTATTTACTTAAATACAAGAGCCGTATTTCCAGAAATGGTTTTTGAATTAACCTAGGTCGTAAAAATTTATATCGCAAATGGACATCTTTTCTAGACTTAGGTTGATGTTTGGAACGTATGATAAGCAGAGGTCGGACTAATCATAGCAAAACAAGAGTTAAAAAAAAAATAACGGAAATACTAACTTTTGGGCAAAATTGGTTTTAAAATATAATTCATATGTAATAATATTTATAAATGAAACCCAAAATTGGCCAACAGTTTGTAAGTATTTCCGTATCTTTTTTTCTTAACTCTTGTTTTGCTATGATTAGTCCGACCTCTGATGATAAGTCAATCAAAATCAAATTAGGAGACTGGAATATTTTCTGTCTTCTACCCCCTTAGATATAAAGTCTATGGTAGGTAGGTATCATGTTGACGAGCATTCCAACGGGTGTCTTTGTAATTTCGGGTTTGGAGAAATTTCTTGGCAAATAACGGGTAGATTCCAAAATATTTACCCTGTGATTTATAATGCTCTACACGTTTTTACAGAAAGATACCTAGCATAATCGTACTAACTTTTCGGAAAAAGGTCTTGCAATTGGGACGTTAGTGCACAACTCTATTCTATGTACTTGTAATTGTCAAAATAATTGTAATTCTAATTTGTAATAATACGAGTGTGAACTAAGGTATCGAAATTTGAATCTACTTATTTTCTACCGACGCGTAAACTGATTGGTTTCTAACGATACGAGGAAATGCTAATATGTAATAGCTTTATTATTAATGGCCAATATATTGTTCCAGTTAAATAAAATTTACGCGTGATTAAAATTTTAACCCTAATATTACATCGGTATAGTGATCCCAAACAAAACACAGACAACTTCTTGAAACAAGGATAACCGTAAATGTATTTATGACGACGCGGTTGGTGCAGTGGTTAAGCATCTGCCTACTGAGCCGAAGGTCCTGGATTCGAATCCACGCAAGGGCAAATATTTGTCAATATTTGTCACAAATCAACATAGTCCCAAATTAAGCTCAAGAAGTCTTGTGTTATGGGTACTAGGCAACGATATTTGTGTTCATCACACAAATATTTGCTCTTGCCGGGATTCGAACACAGGACCGCCGGCTCAGTAGGCAGGTGCTTTACCACTGCGCCACCGCGTCGTCGTCGCGCGGCATGCGGATGCGTTTCACAGTGTTCCCATTGATGCAAAAAAGAAAGATTTTGAGTCCTGTGATTGATAAAATCTGTTCCACTTCGCTCTCACCAGCTCCGTGTTAGTAAACGCACCCTATAAATAACCCGGCTAAGTATGAGTAGGACTTTCGCGCGAAGGGTTCCGTACCATCAAATAAAATAACTGGCTGGGTTAAGTTTTGTACCTGGGAAGTATGGCTCGATCACGTTTGTTGTATGGGAGCCCCACTTTTGTTGTTTTTAGTATTTGTTGTTATAGCGGCACCAGAAACACATCATCTGTGAAAATCTCAACTGTCTAAATAGCTATGGCGGTTCATTGAGACACAGCCTGGAAACAGACGGCCATACAGACAGACAGACAGAAAAACAGACTGACGGACGGACAGCGGAGTCTTAGTAATAGGCTCCTGTGTTTTATTCTTTGGTTCCGTACGCAAAATTTATTTTTAGGATTCCGTAACCCTAAATCGAATCGCCAACCTCTGCCACATCACAGTCGTGCATGTAACAAATTTAACCGTATCTAACCGGCATGAAATATTCCCGTATCAAATCATTTGAACCCGTTACAGTGAAATAGCAAATTTGTCTGGTATATTTGTGTATGTAATAACAGGGTCAACTGCAAATTTATGCAGATTGAGTTCGTTTCATGGCGATGGTGCGTTGCTATACGCTAGGCGAGATAACATGGGATTTATGGTTAAGACTTTATTACGCTCGTGTGATGTTCCACTACAAATTAGTTCTCGTTAGCTTATCGCATTGTTGCATTCCACTTGGCTATTTGGCTAGAAATTAAAATACTGATTGCGGCACAGAATACATATAACAGGGTGTTTTCTTTTTTATTCTTCACAAAAGACGATCAATTTCATTGCCATTAATGCGTTTAATCTTCGGAACGAAACCTCTGATCTTGTATTTCAAGTACCTATCGCGTCGGAATCTTGTACTCGTATTTGAAAATCTGCTATTTCGGATAATGATTTTGACATAGTTATTCTCATAATTATTTTTTATTTTTTTTATTTTTAGTATACGAGTAATACGACTTATTATAAATAACAATCCTCTTCGATTAATTTCGACACTAATTTGTTTTATATATTACAGGGATTGACGCTGTTAACATAATTAATGCATATTCTTTTACTTAATTGTTATTAACCTGAGGTACACATTTTGTTCATTTTTGTATTTTTTCTTAATCTTTTTATTATTGAAATACGACCTCTGAATTGCTAAATTTGTGTATTTCATTTTTAATATTGACGAGCATTGTACAGATTCGTGTAAATTTGACTTTGTGTAATTTATGATGTAACCCTATACATATCTGTGAAATAAATGTAATTAAATGTTTAAACACATCGATGGCGAAGCGTTTAGATTAATTTATTTTCATGTACCTACCTAACTGATTGTGGGTCACCAACTGCTCTTATAAATGAAAAGGTTATATTTATAGTTACATTTACATGTATACATAAAATAAATAAAATCAATGTGTCTTCAAAGCATGATACGTAGGTATGACTACGTACATCGACTAAGTTGAAATGTATTTTTGGATTATTACCTATACTTACATAAAGTTTTGTTGATATGTGAACTTATTATTTTAATATCGTTTATTATGAAAGGCCTAGGTACTCGTAATCATATAACATTGACCGTGATATTATTTAAATTTATGTCTAACGGGATCACAGACCAAAACTGTATTTTATGTAAATATTTGTTTTAATAAATCACATTACATTTACATTTTATAAACCTATTCCCTTTCAGTGCAAGCGTTTATTTTTAAAATTTCGCACCCCGGCGCACATAACTTCTTGGCTTTAATATTACGCAAGTATTTTTTCATGGAAATTTTCTGTAAACATAAAAACATAAAGGGGAACTCGTTCGCTCGGTTTCAAAAGGAATAATTTACGTTATGAATGACACAAATTGTAAGTTGAAAAAGAATTTGCGTGGTTGGTAATAAAATTCCTCTGCGTTATCCGTGATGACAGTGGTTTTCGGCGGAAAATTTTCTTGATGGGACAACGTTTATTTCAACGCACAAAAGACAATTCTGATGCCGCCAGGGATCCCTGATATTTTAATCATCTTGCCATTATGTTCCGCGGCTGCTCCCAACGTTCAGTTAAGAATAATAACTTTTGTAACTCAAAACCTTAAACAGACGTTTGCGACGTCAAATTCTTCGGGAATTTTCTGGAAACTCTTTTATTTCAGTAGTGGAAAGTTCTGGTTAGTTGTAGCTTTTAATTAGATACTGCGCTTAATCAAATATCCCGGGGCTTACCAATTTTGCGGAGCGTTTCGCGAAGCTTTATTGACTCCCTTTATAAAGCTAGTTTTTGCTGAACAAAATAAATACTATTTTCAACCGTTCTGTATTAAAAATAACTGAAGCGTGGGTGTGGCTATAAAAAGGGACGGGCCATTTTTTGCTAATTTTATTATCTTAGTTAAGCCCTATACCCCTGTCATTAAAACTGTCCAAATCTGTCTTGCGATTCGTCGATGGCAGTCGCTATCAAACCCAATACATTTAAATTACAATTTTTTTTCTCGAAATCGTACTCTACGAAAAAACTACATTATATACTAAAGGGTTTCTCGTATCAAAATGATTTAAAGTCGATCTGATTTGGCGTGGTGAGCAGGCATCGACAAATTCTGTGAGAGATAGCTTTATAATGGTTGCCATCATCACGATTTGAAGAAAAGTAGGTATGTATAATTATACAAAAAGAGAAAAAAGTCAGGAATATATTCAAATCAACAATCACGATCATTAACCCAGTCACTGGAAATTGGTTACTAGCGCCTATTAGTATAATGGAATACTGGTGTAAAGCTCAACCAATGGGTGACTGGCACGGTGCCAGCAGCGAGCAAATTGTCGCTCCGACCACGGTGTCGTTCACATCAACTCCTCACGTTCTTTCAGCAATATCAATCGTCATAGATTTGCAAACTTTGAAATCCGATCCTTTGAGATTCGATGATTTCATGAGCTGTGATTCCTAGGATTCGTGGGATCGTTTAAATCCATGCTCGAATCGTTATTTTGACAGTAGCCATAAATGGCTTCTGTCAAATTACCAATTATTGCTTAAATGAATGGTTTTCTTTTATAAATCGCATTGGTTACATGGGCTCACAAATAAATGTTCATTTGAAAGACAAAAAGCGAACAAAACACTAAATTCAAGGAAAACATTAACATCAACAAGCACGATCATTAACTCAGTCACTGCAGATTGTGCAGATCCGTCCTATATTAGGATAATGGAATACTGGTGTAAAGCTCAAAGAATGGGTGTCTGGCACGGCGCCAGCAGCGGACAAATTGTCGCTCCGGCCATGGTGTCGTTCACATCCACTCCTCGCGTCCTTTCAACATGGCCCGTCAGTCAATCGTCAATCGTCATGAAGTTGCTGACTTTGAAATCCACTTTAGGCAGTTTGGAGTATTCTGTGAGCTGGCGCCTACTATTTATTTCACATCTGTGACTATTTTCCCATGGCGATGGCGATTTGATGATCGTGATGAGAAATTGTTATTGTCAACTGACATTTAATACAGGTTTATACCTAGTTCAGACTCCAGTCTCTCACAAAGGTTACTTGTAAATAAATTTGTTAATTTAGTTTGTAAAATTGTCCTTTGTGAGGTGAAAATAAACACATTTTTTATTTTATTTTATTTATCATGATTGTGAAATAGAGCCCTAGATGCCTGAAGCGTGTTTTTTTTTTAAATTGAGTCCTGTTTGTAGCTTGTTTTTGTTGTAAAAATAAATACTTCTCTTATCAGTGGGCACAGTAGGCGCTAGCAGCGAGATAAATGTTGCTCCGACCATGCTGTCGTTTACACACCTGGGACCTTTTAACGCTCGACGCCTTAGTGCCGCATCATGGACTTGCTGACTTTATAATATTATTTAGTTGATAATTCTATTTATTGTAGTCTCCTATTAGCCTTTGATAGCCGGGAGTGATTAAGTTGAGAGTCCCGAGAGTCACTTGTCCTTACAAAACGGCTTGACGTCAATGGTCTAGTTTCTAGGCGCCTTGATCCTGCGTCATGAATTCGCTAATTTAGAAGTCCAATTAAGGCGCCCTCTGGTCAGTCTGTGAGCTTTAATGTGATAGCCTAAAGTCTATGTCATAATAGTAACAATTCTACATGACAACAAAATTTGATGTTGTTGACAACCTCAAATTCATGTATGAAATTATAGTTATAGATGAAAATCAGGTCAAAAAATACCCCAAGAAAGGTTGTACATAAATCACACCAACACACTTACAAACTTTCGCCTTTATAATATAAGTGTGATTTAATTCATTTTATCGAGAGTTTGCATCTCCATATTGGTGCCACCAAATTTTCGAGAAGATCTGATGGATGAATCGAGGGAATTCCTCAAATACAATAGGCATATCTATGACGATGTTTTTAGAGTAACACATTTAGCTGTTCTCGGATTCAATTTCTTTTCTTTGAAGTTGGTTAATTTTTGTCTAAATATGAGTGATTATCCTAAATCTTGCTTCAAAGTAACAGTTTATGACAAAACGGCAGTCAATTATGGTGTCATTCAAATTCACTGCCGTGTCCTTTCAACTCAGCTTGACGGCTTGTTAAAATCCAATTTGAAATCCGATTTAACGGCTTCGATGATTGAACGAGCTGTGGCCCTCTGAGATTAGTTGCCGGATCTAGGTCTTAACTTGATTCACATTGCCATAGCCCATAGCCATTTGAGCGATGTGTACGGCTTTATGTCCGTAGCCGAAAGATTTCGATTGTTGCTGTGAGTTGGATTGACTCCATTTAAAGATCCGTTTCAGTATGGCGCTAAATTGTTTCGTATGTTCGGATGTCCGACTGTTCTCGCCTACATGTCGCAATTCAAAACCGATTCTCCTAAAATTGATGGACTGGTTCGATAATTATATTTTTTGACGATCCAGTTTTTCGAAATAATTCAAAACGGCCAGATATGGAGGTTTAAAACACAAAAATACAGCTCACAGTCTAGTATCATTAAAACAGAAAAAAAAAGTGGTGATCTTTCAATTTTTTTGAGAGATATCTTTTTTAATTTCGAATTAAGCCAGTAAGTCGAGCTTTAATCCGAAATTTCCGAACTATAATAAAACATAGATAATCCCGATTTTCACCTATTCATAAATAAACGCAGTAAATATCAGTGTTATTCTCACCTTATTTATCGAACACAGAAACCCTTAGGAAACGCTATTCACTCGTCTATTATTGTGTTGCATTGTAAGCACTTTACATAAATCAGGCGAAGAATTCCCGATCCATCACAATGTACCAGGCCAGCCATATGTCGCGACAGGGGTGCGTTTACATTGAATTTGTTATCGCGCTCGTATTCACAACAGAGGGCGCCCTTATCGGGCCACAAACAGAACCCCGTTTCCGGAGGAGATGTCGGATTTCCTGAGATAACCGACATGTTACATGCTTATAACCGAAACACTATTTCACTAGGTAATAAATTAAAAAGGGTACAAGGCAGTTTTGTGATAGTGTGGAAATTATTTACACGTTCTATTATGGTGACAGAAGACTATGCGATCAAACTCCCAATGCCACGTTCAAGAAATTAATATTTATAGGCTGCTTGCGATATTTGAAGGTTGAAGTGTGGAGCGGAGAAAATGCGCCAAGCTCAGCACCTCTAGCACAACTGTGACACGTGATTCTCCCGCTAGAAATAACACCTCTTATCTTTCTCTCTTCGCTGCACTGTGGGAGACTGACAGGAGCTGTTATGTCACACGATAAAACTCGCGAAACGTAGTCGTGTTAGACGGACAGGACCGTGCGGCTTGGAGAGAGAATACAGAATACAAGTTTTTTTACATTACACAAGAAGATAGAATACAAGTTTTTTTTACATTATTCATCTTCTTCTTCCATATCTCAATAAATATTGATCCTAGCGAAAAAGTATATGTACAATCTTTTTTGAACAGAATTTTATGTAAATTGCTTCTGTACTAGAACATTTTTTGATATAGGCCAAACGGTGGCCAAACGGTGACGGATTTATTTACGAAAAAGTAAAAAATGGGACCTTTAAACATCAGCATGAAGTGAAAGCCACGAGAAGACAAAAAAAAACCAGGGATCGGATACCGGTATTCGGCGACATACAAATTTAATTTCATTTTAGTAAGCTAATTCCAAAATTCTATAGGTATTCGTAGGTACCTAAATTCGGAGTAGTAAAAAAATGCGCGAAATAAGAAACATATTTCAATTTAAATTAACATCGGTAACGATCCCTGATAAAAACCCTATGAATTCGTCTTTTGTTAATAATCTAAACCGAAGAAAGTTTGACTACCGGACAAATGCCTTTTCCAAGCATCACCACGAGACAAGTTTTATGTTATTTGCATATTACTCCTGTGCCGAGAAGATAATCCCGTTAGCACTACTCCTACACAAAGTCCGACTACTGGTAGTGAGGGCTAACCAGTCCCGATACAGAAAAGTTGCAATCAAAAATTGCAGAATGCAAATTAATCGGGACGTTTATAACCGTCCCGGTTAATTTTCCAGTTTTACACTTTTAGTAGAAGGGTGAAAAGAAGATAGCAATCAACCAAATAATACTACTTAAGGTTAGGGCTGCTACCCGTCCGGATTTCCCTGGATTTGTCCTATTTTAGAGGCCGTCCGGGGGGCTTTCAATTTCAAGGGTGGCCTTTTACTTGTGGCTTTTTATGCGAGTGAAAAATACCGCCTTTAATTCCACCGTCTCCGTTCAACACTCGGCTCGGACTTGGATTCCACCCTTATGTTGTCGATATACCACTGATACGTACGAAACGCTTTGCATCTACTTTCCTTTTCCTTTCCGAGGACAGCTAAGGAATGGAACACTCTTCCTGCGCACCTGTTCCCCGATAAATATAACTTGGATCTCTTCAAGTCGAGAGTGAATACGCAACTTCTAGCCAAGCATGCTCCATCTTAGGCCTTATTGTGACTTAACATCAGGTGCAATCAAGGTTAAATGCATGGCTATTTTGAATAAAAAAAAGAAAACCCTCGATATTTTTTATAATTTTCAGACACGTCCGGGGAAATGCGGTATATGCCAAATGTCCGTTTTTTTAAGTCTATGTCCAAGTTCGGCGAATTTAGAGATGACAGCCCTACTCAAGGTGCATTTACCGGTTCAGGAACCACCTCGAACGAACGGCTCATCCCGAACGAACAGTACCATTCCATTAGTGTTGGTCAGAACTCAGAATACTTAATGCTGTACCTACTGTCCCTCTGCTGAAGGATATCGTATATAACAGAATATCATAATGACACTAGCCTTCATACAATAACAGAATAGATACTCGGTCTCAGCTACTTTTCGAGTTACTCTAAAGAATGAGGTGTAATATAATTTATTTTACAAATTATCGTGTCGAACGAAGTATGAATGAATAAAGTCAGATGAGATGGGGTAAGGGAAATACATGGGGTCAAGGGTAACACATAAAATAAATCACAATACCACGTGCAATGTGTACTTCTGTAATGTTACCCTTACCCCTCCTAATCTTAGTATAAGTATTTATAATTAACTAACGCACGGTTGTCTGGAAGAAACCGCAGTTTAGCAATAAGGCCTGTTGTGTACCATTTTTTGTACTTTTGGAGTGAAGTAAAGCATATTATTTGCAAGGTCCGGAATTTTTCATAGCAAATGTCAAACTTTGATAGGGTTCGACCAAAGTGTTTTATCGACTATCGATGCATAATTTTCACAACATCGTTAAAGTAATGAAATCAGGCTTTTGGATATATACACTGGCGTTCAGCTAATTAGCAACATCATTATTTTATTCCATACAAATGCATATAAAATATGACTTTAGAAATTCTATGAACAACGTTTGCCAATTTTATTATTAACAAAGAGACGCCCGCAACTTCGTCCTCGTATTTTTTTATTTACTGAGACGGATATAAAGTATTCTATAACCATCTTTGGATGCCATCCCTGTACCAAAATTGGTTAAAATATGTCCAGCCGTTTCGGCGTGATCCGAGACAAAGAAAATTATGACCAACAGATGGCGCCAGGCAGGCATGGCGTCGCGCGCCCATACAAAACAAATGACGACCGTGCATCACGAAAATGAAAAATGAAATCGTGACCCCTTTCCGTAGAAAATATCATTTCAATACAAATCTAGAATTTTATAATAGTATAGATAACATGGTGTACACGTGTTTAAACAAGTTTTAGTATAGTGCAAATAAAATTTCTGTAAAACATATTTTTTAGAAAATAGACATATGTGTATTCCGTTTCTAATTTATTAAAGTATGGAGTTGTAAGTTGTTAAAAGTGTTAATTTGAACATGTCTAGTTTCTAGAGAACATGTTTTATAGAAACTTTATTTTCCCTATAGTAAACCTTGTTTAAACACCCATACTTATACTTATTAATAACATAATAATAAAAATGGTCAACCGCATCTTACATTTTTCATCAAAAGATATTTTATACGCAGTTGTATGAAATAAAATAATGATGTCCCTAATTGGCTGAACGCCACTGTATATATCCAAAAGTCTGATTTTAATTACTTTAACAATGTTTCGTTAAGTGAAAACTATTTATCGATAGTCGATAAAACACTTTGGTCGAACCCTATCAATGTTTGATTTTTGCTATGAAGAATTCCGGACCTTGTTTATAAGCAATTATATTTCCTACATGTTTTAATTTGTCCTAGACTAGTCCGTAACTGAATGACCAAGATATTGAGAAATTTTCGGAAAATTCGAATTTTCCTGTTTTTTAAATGTGCATATCTCCGTAACTAACCGTCCTTGAAACAACATTTGAGGTGTAAATTATAGTAAATTTAATTCTCTACAACATTGCCCAAGCTTTGTTGCAGCTAAAATGCTCCTAAACGAAGATATAATTCAGAAGTTTGTTTTTCAGTAGGAAATTGCGATTTATTACGTTTTTTTAAATGTGAATATCTCCGTAACTATCTGTCCTAGAAAAAAAAATATAAAATAGAAAATGTAGTAAATTTAACTCTCTATAACATTGTCGAAGCTTTCTTCTAGCTAAAATGCTCCTAAAGGAAGATATGAGCAAAAGTATGAAGAAAGTGCCGGTTTTTTCAATATGGCGGCGGGTGCGGAGGGGGGGGGGGGGGGGGGATTGTGCATTTTGCATTTTAAACACTGACTAACCGTCCTAGACAACATATCAAAAATTCAAAACTACCGGACCGTGCGAGAACAGCCGGCATCTGGACATATGGACACCCGGAATTCGGGCATACGAATCGCTCGCTCGGGCAATTACCTAGATTAGGTTTTGCTGTTCAAAACAATAAAAAACGAAAGTAAGGTACCTGCACCATGTAAGGCCCAGTGCCTAATAAAGCCCACATTTAAAAAATCCCGCTAAAAATAGTGGCAGCGATTTGAAGTTTTGACGGTTGATACAATAGACAAAATAGCCGCCATCACCAAAGCGTCAACACTCGGCCGCGAACCTGTTCAAACCTGCAGTCACAAAATAGTTACACTCGTGACCGCACGTGAGGTTTTACAAAAACTGGCCTTCAAAAATCGTAAGTTTCTTTGAGTTATTCCTAAAATTGTTTATTATTTTTGCTTTCAGGTATCTCTTAGATGTAAATGAATCTTTTTAAAATTGTTTTTATGCAAGATTCTCTGTGGTATTTTTTTTGCGAGAATAGTTTAAGAGTACCTACCGTTTTTCTTAATAAGGCCCACCTATTATGACTATGGGCCTTATTACGTCAATGAAAAATAGAATAATTTTATTTTATTTATTTTTTTGAAAGAACATGGAGCAAGAGAATATACCTCGGAAAAGAGCAACCTGGACAGTCCAGCAGCTGGAGAGTGCTGTAAAAGCAGTCCAAAGACTAATATTATCTCAACGCGACGCCTCAAAAAAGTATCACATTCAGAGAAGGACTCTAAGGAATCATTTGAAGACAGAAATAATAGAATGAAATCTAGGACGGTCGACTACTTTAACAACTGAAACGTCTGCAACTGCTTCCGCTGGTGTATGGTTTTGCAAGGCTTGCCAAGAAGACCGTGTCATGGATATGCGGCAATGCAACACCTATCGCACTTGGTACCACGAAGTTTGCGTTGGACTTACAGCAGAAGACAAAGAATTTCAATGCCAATAGTGCCAAAATGGATAATTTTTTCGTTGTTTTTGTTCTTTTGATTTGTGCTATTTTTTATTTACTTAGTGTCTGTTGTCTTGGTTGATTACTATAATTACTTACTTAGACTGCACCTGAAAGCACTGAAAGACTGATTACTTAGACTGCATATTATATGTAATAAATGAATAATTAGAGTAACTTGAAGGAGATACGTTGAACTTTATTTTTATAAAGAATTTTGGTTTGTTTTCATTATGAAAAGTTATTTTTTGTTGATTTTTTGTTACAAAATTGCCTGTTTAGGGTTTTAAAACAGGTATGTGAATGTTATGACTTTAGTACTAGTGTTTATTAATAAAACAATATTGTTAATTATAAAGATACAATAAAATTAACACTTAAGTGAGATTAATAAAAGTGTTAACTACATATATCCTAACAAGGCCCAGGCTGGGCCTTTTTAAGGGATAGGGTGCCAAATAAAGCCCAAACGATTGTTTTTAAAAAATATATGTTAATAAATAGAAGATGTTGATTCCAAAGATTATTTTCCTTCTTTTTAAGTAAAGTAATAAACGACTGATTATATAGAAACGCAGTTTTATTTTTTTTGCTACAAACAATATATTTTTTTGCTATTTATGTGTAAGGTGGGCCTTACATGGTGCAGGTACCTTATTAGTTTTCATTGTTTATATTCAGAGCGGATATGGCAGTGGGATGCAAAGGTTTTGATTAACAAAGGCAATAGAGTACCTAGAAACTTAGAACTTTACGGTTCGAAATGTTTTTAGAATACCAATACGAACGTGTTAATTCAATAGCGAGTAATTACTACCATACATAGAGCACCATTTCTCCGCAGAGAACTAATTTAAACTGTCCGACGTGAAAGTAACGCGATGGAGATTGAGATTTGGGAGAAAAATGGGTATTCCTACTTGCTGGGAAACTACATGTGCGATCAGACCGAGTGAGCGAAGAGTCTCTCTGTGTCAGCTTCGCCATAATTGACAACTAATTTTTTTTACTAGGCCTTTCTCCGGGTATCCTCTTCTTTTATTTATACATTTTATCGAATGCCTTATTTCATAAAATATTCATTTCATAGACATTTTTTTCCTCGGAAGTCACACCTACTTTTTTCAGAAATCTTGAAAATATCAACGTATAGATTAGGTGATGTTAGGTTAGTTTTGTGTTATAACATTCCAAAATATTTTATGATTACTGGAAAAAATGCTTTCGATGAAATGAAAATTAATTTTTCTATAAAACAAGGGTAAACCCCTTTTTCCCATATAATCAAATAAAGGATAAAAATAATAATATTACCACATGTTTGTTTACATTTTATGAAATATCCCCTCATTCATGATTATTGATTAAACTATCCATTTGAAAATTACCTCATTCTAAAAGTGCGTAAGCGACGAGTACTTAATTGGTCACACCGCAGAAAATCTTACAGTCGGACTATTTAGGTAATACCTAATATGGATTTAGTATGGAAATTGTACCACTGTTCTTTTTGTTGTTTGCGACTGTAATTTTTCCACAAGGTGACGTCATTTGACTGCTGATTCTTAGACGACGCTGCTTTCACCTTTTTTTGAATATTTTCAAAACTAGTCCGCATATTTACATAAAAATCATAGTTTTGGGTTCTGTGATAATCAAGGTCCGGAATTTTTCATAGCAAATGTCAAACTTTGATAGGGTTCGACCAAAGTGTTTTATCGACTATCGATGCATAATTTTCACAACATCGTTAAAGTAATGAAATCAGGCTTTTGGATATATACACTGGCGTTCAGCTAATTAGCAACATCATTATTTTATTCCATACAAATGCATATAAAATATGACTTTAGAAATTCTATGAACAACGTTTGCCAATTTTATTATTAACAAAGAGACGCCCGCAACTTCGTCCTCGTATTTTTTTATTTACTGAGACGGATATAAAGTATTCTATAACCATCTTTGGATGCCATCCCTGTACCAAAATTGGTTAAAATATGTCCAGCCGTTTCGGCGTGATCCGAGACAAAGAAAATTATGACCAACAGATGGCGCCAGGCAGGCATGGCGTCGCGCGCCCATACAAAACAAATGACGACCGTGCATCACGAAAATGAAAAATGAAATCGTGACCCCTTTCCGTAGAAAATATCATTTCAATACAAATCTAGAATTTTATAATAGTATAGATAACATGGTGTACACGTGTTTAAACAAGTTTTAGTATAGTGCAAATAAAATTTCTGTAAAACATATTTTTTAGAAAATAGACATATGTGTATTCCGTTTCTAATTTATTAAAGTATGGAGTTGTAAGTTGTTAAAAGTGTTAATTTGAACATGTCTAGTTTCTAGAGAACATGTTTTATAGAAACTTTATTTTCCCTATAGTAAACCTTGTTTAAACACCCATACTTATACTTATTAATAACATAATAATAAAAATGGTCAACCGCATCTTACATTTTTCATCAAAAGATATTTTATACGCAGTTGTATGAAATAAAATAATGATGTCCCTAATTGGCTGAACGCCACTGTATATATCCAAAAGTCTGATTTTAATTACTTTAACAATGTTTCGTTAAGTGAAAACTATTTATCGATAGTCGATAAAACACTTTGGTCGAACCCTATCAATGTTTGATTTTTGCTATGAAGAATTCCGGACCTTGATTATTTGTATTGTATACTATTTAAACGTTGATTAAACTATAATCAACACAAATAATTGCCTACTTAAAACAGTTTACATTTCTCACGTATTTTTTTTATAATACCCTAGACGTTTGTCGCACAGCAAAGTAAGTAATACTCTTACACGAAATATGACAAAGCAGGGCCTCATTAGACGATGACACGTGCAAAGACTACTGTATGGAGGGTAAAAGAAGGAGAATCTTTCATAAGCGAATATTTGAAAAAAGCGTCTAGAAGTATACAGTCGGCTATTAGCCAGATAGTATGAAAAAATTCCAAATTTTAGACGGAGTGAACATTGTTGAATTTAATATTTAAATATTTTTGGTGACCGGAGTAACGCCTTACGTACTTTACGTAGTCCCTTTAAGTGTGTACAGGAAGAAGGCATAATTAATTCATCACGATGACTTTTATTTAAAAAACGTAAACAAGTGCTAAGTGACGTAACTACTTTCAGCCACAGTAGCGCCCCAAATTAAACACCTTTCAGCGGACACTTTTGGATATAATAATATAAAGATACCGCTCCTCCTTTTTACCCTCCATACTGATTCGCTCTGCTTTTAGAGTGTTGAAAATAAGCTCTATGAAACTCGAACCTCTGTATTTATTTTAAAACGACGCGACTTCAACACGTTCGAAAATGTTCTGATATGAAACTGGATACGCAATGCGATAATATATACAATAGGAAATTAATCCTGAGTTGAAAGGATACATTTTTCTGCTTTGCCTAAGGTTGACTGGTATAGAATGCCTTATGACATTAAGTGCGCCTTTTGTACGCTAAGATTTTCCTTTGTATAATATAGTTTAAATAAATAAATATATTATTTAAATGTTTTGCGAAAAATTTAACGTGTTCATATGTAGGTATATATTTATAGATACCTACTTACTCGTAATAGACAATAGACCTGTAAGTAACAGAAGCTGCTTTTTAGTCATTAATTAAGCAAGTACTTAGTAAGAAAGTATTTTCAAAGAATGGTCATTTAAATGCATTTTTTTTTTCTTTTTACGTTTTTAACGCCCACAATAATATCTCCGCCGTTTTGAAAAAAAAAAAAAAAAAAAAGAATCGACAAAAAAAAACTACCTATATACTTATCGATCCGGGCAACCGAAATAACTTTTGGCCAAGCTGAAACGAAAACGCTTCGCTCGCTCGGTCGGATTATTTCTCATGAATCTAATGGCCGTTAGGGCAGAAAGGTTCTCGAGTGGAGACTACGTACCGGCGCGCGGTGTAGGATGGCCACCCACAAGGTGGTCGGGCGACCTGGTTAGAGTTGCGGGGACTCGCTGGATGCGGGTCGCAGCTATCCGGCCCATGCGGGAGTCTATTGAGGAGGCCTGTGTCCAGCAGTGGACGTCCTATGGCTGAAGTTATGATGATAAGGAATCTAATACTTAAATCTGATAACTAACTTATTCCAATATCAACAAAGTATTGTAAACACAAGTTCTTGAGCCATTTGTAATAGCAAAATTAATTAAGCTTATAATATGCGTAGACATTTACACAATTAAACTTGGAGTAGCGCGGTGGTTGTGGTTTTAATTCGGAAGTTAATTACATACATACACGCCTGTGTACAATATGATCCTCCGGCGAAAGGAAATTGTAATATAAGTTTGTCTACGTAGTTTATTATGAAAGTAACTATGTAAACTGGAAATTAATTAGGGAAAGTCATGTTGGTGAGAATAATGACTTTTTACACGGTTGCGTAAAGAGGGTTAGATTCTAATTTTATGTATGTACTAGCTGTTGCCCGCGACTTCGTCCGCGTGGAATCTTATCTTGAACAGAGTTTACATCTTTATTATATTATTTTCAGATCTAAACAATGTTGAAATTACTTTTCTTTTTTTGCAAGTTGATGTTTTTGATGTTGGTTACTGTAATTCAACAAAAAATAAATAATAATAAATATTGAAGTGCTGCTCCCATACAACAAACGTGTTTTTTTTTGCCATTTTATACGTAATGGTACCGAACTTCGTACGCGAGTTCGACTCGCTCTTGGCCTCTTTTTAGTTTCTTTTTCGGCTAAATTGGTCTAATTACGCGGAATCATTATGAACTCAGGTTTCAATTCCCGCACTCAAAATAAATATTAGATCTTCAAACAAATTTTCAACCCCTTTTATACCACCTTCTGGGCTGAATTTTCAAAAACGAATTCACTTTTCTTGTATTCTGATAATATGCCCTTATACAAAGTTTCAAGTCCCGCGCTCAAAAAAATGTTTGATCTCAATACAAACTATCAACCACCTTTTTACCGCCTCAGGGGTTGAATTTTCAAAAACGCTGAAATTACTTTTTGATTTCTAATTATATGCCTTTATACAAAGTTTCAAGTCCGGCGCTCAAAAACAGGTTTGATCTCCATTCCATTCCAAACATTCAACCCCTTTTACACCATCTTCAGGGCTATATTTTCAAAAACGCTGAATCACTTTTTTTGTATTCTAATAATATGCCTCTATTTAAAGTTTCAAGTCCCACACTCAAATATTTTTTTAATCTTCATACAAACTTTCAACCCCTTTATCACCACCTTCAGGGGTGAATTTTCAAAAACGCTGATATATATGTTTTCTTGAATTCTAATTATATGCCTTTATACAAAGTTCCAAGTCCGGCGCTCAAAAAAAAGGTTAGATTTCCATACAAACTTTCAACCCCTTTTCACCACTTTCAGGACTGAATTTTCAAAAACGCTGAAATTTCTTTTCTTGTATTCTAATTATATGCACTAATACAAAGTTTAAAGTCCCGCGCTCAGAAAAAAGGTTTGATCTCCATTCAAAGTTTCAACCCCTTATTAACCAGTTTAAGGGATGAATTTTCAAAAACACTTAAATCAGTTTTCTTTTATTTTATTTTAATACCTATTTACAAAGTTTCAAGTTCCTAGCTTAAAATTAAAATTGAACCCCGAGACAAACTTTCATCCCCCTTTTAACCCTCTTAGAGGTTGAATTTATAATGACGTTAAATTAATGTTATTTTGTTATTATTATATATGCCTTAGTCAAAGAATTTGTAATTGAATCAAACTTTCAACCCTTTTTAACCATTTTAGGGGACGAATTATTGAAAACGCTGAAATTATTTTTCTTGTATTCTATTTATATGCCTTTATACAAAGTTTAAAGTCCCACGCTCAAGAAAAAGTTTGATCTACATACAAACTTTCAACCCCCTTTTTACCACCTAAGAGGATGAATTTTCAAAAACGCTGAAATCACTTTTATTTCATTTTATTTGCATAACTTTTTACGAAGTTTAAAGTTCCTAGCTTAAAATTAAATTTGAACCCCAAGACGAACTTCCATCCCCCTTTTAACCCCCTTAGAGGTTGAATCTTTAATGACGTAAAATTAATATTATTTTGTTATTATTGTATATGCCTTAATAAGAAGTTTCAAGGAATTTGTAATGGATTCACACTTTCAACCCGTTTTTAACCCTTTTAGGGGACGAATTTTTAAAAACGCTGAAATCATTTTTCTTGTATTCTAATAATATGCCTTTACACAAAGATTCAAGTCCCGCGCTCAAAAAAAATAATTGATCTCCATACAAACTTTAAACCTCTTTTTACCCTTTTAGGGGTCGAATTTTTGAAAACGCTGAAATTACCTTTCTTGTATTTTAATATTATGCCTTTACACAAAGATTCAAGTCCCGCGCTCAAAAAAAATCTTGATCTCCATACAAACTTTCAACCCCTTTTTTACCACCTTAGGGGATGAATTTACAAAAACGCTGAAATCAGTTTTCTTTTATTTTATTTTAATATCTTGTAACGAAGTTTCAAGTTCCTAGTTTAAAAAAAAACTTGTATCCCATACAACCTTTCATTCCCTTTTTAACCCTCTTAGGGGTTGAATTTTTCAAAATCGCTTCTTATCTCTAGCCCACGTTATAAAAGTAACCTACTGTGCAAAAATCAACTCTCTAACATTAGTAGTTTCGGCTGTGCGTTGATGAGTCAGTCAGGACTTCTTCTTTTATATATATAGATTAGGTGGTGCCAGCGAATTACTTCTGCTAGAAAGAAATAATTAAAAAGTTTCATATTTCTAAGACTACATTTTTATTACTTTTCGGTATTGATTCATCTTAGGAAAAGGACGTAATAAGTTTTTTTTTTTTCAAATATTGCAAATTTTTCCATTTATAATTTATTAAAATTTACTCATTCTAAAATGTAGTAATTTCAGAACTATGACGCAATGGAAAGGTTACATTAGTCTGGTGTCTAAAAAAAAAATGACGTTAACCTTGACATTATTGATGGCGTATTTTTTTCGCGGATAGATCGAAGACTACAACTCTCTACAGGCATATTATAGTTGTCATAGATACTGTTTTTTTTATGTATCACACGGAAACACACGGAAAAATAAATTCAAACAATTTTTTAGGCTGTAGACATCATAAAGCTCTCTCGATCTCTATGATATCTATGAATTTTCACACGTTAGAAATATGATATGAAACAATTGTCGAAATAAGTTTCAGAGGCGTCAAAAAGCTCCCTCAAAAAACAATTTCTTGCCACGACTTTACTGTATAACAATAGTACATTACTGCCGAGGCCGGGAAAAGTCAGTTCGTGGACGAGTATGATTTTGAAGGACGAGGCGTAGCCGAGTCCTTCAATAATACGAATCTGCGAACTGACATTCCCGCCGAGGCTTGTATAGTGCTTTTCTCCAAATATGCTTGGAAATAATCACCAATCTACATTTTAATTTAATATATCAGTACCATGAAGTTCATTTGGTACTTATTTTTTTTAGGAATAGGAATAAAAATTCGGGTCCGAATCATAATTATGTTTGATTTAAAACAAAATATGTTAATAAGAATTAAATATATATGAAAATACAATTAAAAAAATATGCACATAGGTAATTATTAATTTAAGTTAAATTAACAACTTCTAAACACACTGTTTTTTTTTAGAAACCATACCATATATATTTATCATTCGGAGAAGATCATAAGTTCAAAATAACTTTTATATTGATTTGGACACAATCATTTCTGTTTTATTTTTTATTTGTTTACGTTTGGTATACTTATTAATTTTCAACTCACTCATTAAATACCATCATATTATTAAAATTAAAACTTTCGTGCGAAATCTCTAATAAATAACTGAGACTCGTGAAAATAAATTAACGGCATATAAGATTATTATCTAAATTGTTGGTCCGTTATTCGAAATTTGTCGACATTTAAAATACATTGACAGTAGCAGAGCAGAAAAATGTTCAGTGCAAGAACTAAACGCAGAGAACAATTAAAAAGTTTATGATAGTTTTTATTTTTTAAATTTAGTGGACAATTGGCTGTATGGTGAATTATCAGTCTTTGAAAAAATTAAAAGTAAACATGTAGTAACCGGCCAAATTAAGAGTACCCTCATTTGTATGAGACGTCATAAACGGAAGGTGTGTTTTTTACTTAATCGTCTTATTTAAATAATATTTGATTTCCCGGCTAAGGCCAATAATATATATTTTTTTTAATTTGTATAAACGCCTTCTTAAAATAACGAACGATTTCGCGGTCCAGTTTTACTACATTAATGGGAATATTTCCAAGCAAGTTGGAGAAAAAAATATTCCGCATTGAAACTCACCCAATATTTTTTCGACAACATAGACAATCGCACGCGACATTAAGCCCATACATAAAGAAAACAGACAAAACACTATTGGAGCAGCACCATCATACTTAGTGACGTACCCTTACCATGTGTATAAACAGTGACTGTATTCGCTAGCGTTTGCGTAAACAATTTGTATGGAGTTGTAGTTCTACAAAGTAACCTCCTACTATTCTCCATACAAATCGTTTACGCTGTTACTAGCGAGTATGGTCACGTTAGCTCATAGTAAGGGTAGTGATACATGCGCGTGTCGAAGACGAGTGAAGTTGGCAATACACTTACTGAAGCCTAAGTTCGTATTTGACCTCGCTACGCTCCGCCAAATAATACGATGTGTGGAACAGCGAACTGCCTAGGGCCGAATTCGTCGTTTCAGTTGACGTATGTCCGAGATCTCACTACCATCTCCGCGATATGCTGACTATTTTAACGACATGCTCTAATACTTAAGCGATATCAGCATCATCATCGTCCTGAGCATTTTTCCGTCTAGTAATTGGTGATACTTAGCCTAATAAGGCGAAGCATACGTCCACTCCTTCCTGAATGATCTCTTTTCCGCTTCGTTCCAGCTATTGCCACAAAGTTATCGGGCCATCAAGCTTTAGGGCTTTATGCTTAAGTGATATGCTCTATTCAAATAACCGTTATGATATTTATTTTTCTCATCGCGATAATACTTGATTTTGATTCTATTGGGTAGCACCATCATACGTCGAGACGTTGGAGTGAAGTTGACAATACACTTATTGAAGCCTAAGTTCGCGTTTGACCTCGCTCTGGGTGATGTTTTTTATTCCACTCGTAATGATAATTAATTTTGATATTTATTATTTTAGAGTTCCGTTTTCCTTTGGAGCTAAGGAACTCTAAAATAATAAACGTGTCATTATGCCATTGCAAATTAAATTCAATCACAACATATTGAAAAAATATTCAAACCTTTACATACATTTTTACATATTATGTAAAGGTTAATCATTATCTATTTGACTACGTAGTCGGCGCAGTGGTAAAGCAGCTGCCTACTGAGCTGCGGTCTTGGGTTCGAATCCCGGCAAGGGCAAATATTTGATTGGTGTCTGGGTCATCGCCTAGTACCCATAACACAAGCCTTCTTGAGCTTAATATGGGACTAGATCAATTTGTGTGAGTTTGTCTGATATTTATTATTTATTTATCATTATCATTACACACCCATTGCTTAACTTGGGATTGGCAATGCCTCGCCGAATCAGGGCCACAGTCCCCCCATTCTCCCCACCCAAAGAAGAGCAAGTTTGCGCCTAGCTTTAAAGTTAATTAAGTGTCTCTCTCCTTGACTTCTCCATTAAGTACTGTTTTGTACGATATGTGGTGCCCGGATGGACTAGATAGGCAATTTTGCAGTTTTGTTCGTAAACTTAACAGCATTTTGGAAATAAAGCAATTTGGTTGTTTTCTTCTGTACCTGAAGGGTACTAACGGGATCCTATTACTAAGCCTCCGTTGTCTGTCTGTCGGTCGGTTACTGGGTTGTATTTTTCTCGACTTGAAATTTTCGCGAAATTTATAAAGGATTTCTACGTTTTTCATAACGTTTGAATGGTAAGTGGTAATAGGTAGACAACAGTAAACACTTGAAACCTGCATATAGTTCGTATTACAATAACTATACCAGGTATAACAACAAATACTAGGTAAACATGACTCGCACAGGGCCGGTCTTTTTCTAGTGCTTTTAATGGGGCTCATTGAACTGAACGTTACATTTATTTTCTTTCGATAGGGATACAAAGATCAACGCGTTCAGAGAAGGTATTAAGAATTGAGTCTTGTTTAAATATGATTATTAGTTATGATTTCAAAACAAAAAAAATACTGGTAACTTTGTTGGCTTTACTTCATTATTTCGTTAAAATATATTATTTAAAGATTTGATGTATATATCAAGTATCAAGTGTATCTGTCTTATATTATCACAGATTTGTAGACAGATACACTTGCAGCAACTGAGAAGAAGTTACATAAAAACTTGCAATATTATCTGTTCACGTAAAACATCTCAGTTAAAAATCCAGTAGCATAAGTACAAAGTCAACGCAACTGGGCGCTTTGTTTTTATTGCGCTAAAAACGAGCGGTTTCTTGGTTGTTTAGTTTGTTTTCGGGCCTAGTTGCGGGTAAAAAATGTCAGGTCACGAGCGACCGGAGTGCAGATCGCTGTATGCCGTTAACTTGAATGATTTCTCTGCGGCTTGTCCGGATTTTTCACCTCTGCCACGACCCTTAACACTTTATTTACCCGCTTTTTCACTCTCTCGGGCTTAATAAGGCAATGTATCAATTAATTATTCCGGCCATTTGGAGAAACATTCCCTCGTTGCCTTTTATACTGAATAATGCCATTGTAGCTACATCTATTTCAACCCCAGGAGTTTTTGTTGCGATATAAAAAGAAAGATGAGCGTGAAAAGAAAAATAAACGGCATCACTTTGGTCCACGCTAGGGATCAAATCATAACAAGAACAACATTATTAATTTTAGTTTTATATATTATTTTTTTACCCATATTGTGCTTAGAACAACAGAGGAAAAGTAAAATGGAAAGTAAATTGGTAAGTGAAGTGTCAGTGTCAATTGCGTTGGCGCGGACTCGGTGAACTTTATCTAGTGTAAGACGTAAAATAAAACCATGGTTGTACTGAATATATTTTTTAACTCTATCCTGTAATACGCCCGTAAAAAAATGTAGATTTCATTGTAATGAAATAATAAAATAGAGCCGGCAAAATAATTCATCTAAAATATTATAATGAAGGTAAAAATAGAATTAAAAGTGTTACAAAGACTTAATAAAAATAATTCGAGCGAGTACACTTCTGCCGTGACTTCCTATTGTTGTTTAAATATACTTGAAAATAATTGTTTTGTGCCTATTTTTCATCGGGTTGCCCTTTAAGAGAGTTTTTAATTGACAGAGCAAGCGAAGCGTCTCCGTTTCTTGGACTTGAATTCTTTCTTATGTCCGTTTGTCCGGATTTCCGGGTGTTTTCCTACCCCACAGATCGCATTTTTTCAACCGATTTACTAATATTTTGTGAGCAGATTCAATAAGTATATGTTATTGTTCTGTCAAGTCAGTTTCTTTGTAAAAAAAAAAAAAAAATATTGTACGACCAACAGTTTATTCTTTAATGGTTACAATTTTAAAAATATTTATTTAAAACTGGACGTTATTTAAAGTCATATGGCCAAGATATTGCTTTATTACTTATCAATCAATTAATAAGATTGGACGATGCGGTTGGCTCAGTATTGGCAGGGTGCAAATCGGGTGGAGGGGATAGCCTAAACGATCACAGCGCTCGCTACGGCTAAAATTGACATTTTTGTCGCTGACTTGAGCTGTTAAATCCATATTGCAGTAAACATTTTCTAATCGTTTTGAGATAAATTTAATATGGTCCTAGTAAGATGTGTTATTGTGAATTGTAATAACACCAAGAAGAATAGCGACTATAAATTTTACCTTAATTATTACGGTTTTTTGGCCAGACAAAAATGTTGTGCAGAAGACAATGCCAGAATATTTCCACCCTGATTATAGTAACTAGTAACACTCGAGTAATTATTGACAGTAGTACTGTGATTCTTATAGAAGTACCATGAAGTGTTGATAATCGTGTGTTCTGCTACTCACAGTACAAAAATGGGTTCACTGCGAAAGTGCTTATTGGTATAACTCCTGCAGGCTTCATTTCATTCACGTCAAAAGTAAGTGGTGGAAGAAAAAGTGACACACAAATAACTGTAGTCAGGATTAGTAGACCACTTAGAAAATGGAGACATTGTTTTGGTTGATAAAGGATTTCCAGCAATAAAACAAGTCATTGATGAATGTGGAAAAAGCATCACTCTTATCATGCCACCATTTCTTCAGCATAAAGGAGAATTTACAAGCGAAGAAACAGGTGCCACATATGAAATAGCTAGAGTCAGAATCCATGTTGAGCGAATAATGGAGCAACTAAAGGTTTATCACATTTTAAATAAAATTCCTGAGAACTTATTTCATCACATTGATGATATATAACATATTTGCTGTGTTCTGGTAAATCTTCAACCTCCAATATTTTCAAGTAAATGAAACAAGTTTTTGTAATGTATATTGTATATCCTCGTCCTGCCCAAGCATTTTTCGATAGTCATCCCGGTTCTGCCCAATGTTCTTAATGAATTACATTCTAATTTATATGGGTTCTGCCCAACACCTTTTTTATTGAAATTGTTGTGTTAAAGGTAAGCCAGATTTTTTTTATTATTTTTTAGGTTATAATGGGTATGTATTTGATAGACTGAGCCAGTTTAGGAGTCTATATCTTTTGTTCTTTTTTAAGAACATTGGGCAGAATTGCCTACATAGTATATTATTTTTTGTCATTTATTAAGAACATTGGGCATAAAAATCTTTATTATAACGTACTCTTTAATTAGCAGTTGCGAGATAATAAATAAAGCCAATTTACATTTTTATAGTATTTTAATAGTAAAAAAAGGGTTGAGATCAATGAAAATAACAACTGACGACTTGTTAATGGCATCTAATGGGCATAATTTCTAACAAAACATCATATAAAGTCCCTATTTTAACAACAAAACTTAAAAACTTAACGACGCACGGGTTAGTTGAGCTTGGAGTCCTCTGCCTTCACTGCATCTGCCACCACTTTGTCTACTACGTATCCCCACGTCAACCACCACGTCTGCGACCGCGTCCACCACTGCCACATCTACCTGCTTCATAGATTGACCTCAGCGAAAATGGTATAGGTACTTCATCAGTCTCAGCTGCTGTATCTGTACTGGTCTCACTAGGGTTTATCGGGGGACGACGCGGCGGCGTATAATGTGTACCTTCTTTGCCGTCGTTAGTGATCTTCATCATCTTTAATTGCTATTGGCATAACATTTCTGATTATCTGACTTAACACACCTTCAATCCCTTGACTCGATCAATCAGTGCTATAACAAAAACCGGCCAAGTGCGAGTCGGACTCGCGCACCGAGGGTTCCGTACAAACACTTTCCATCCCTAAGTGTTTAAGTTAAGTTTGCACCTGGTATGTATAGCGCCCCATATAAATTAGGTGCAAACTTGCAAAGTTAGGTATTAAAAAAAAACTACTTACTAGATCTCGTTCAAAACAATTTTCGTTGGTAGTTTTTATAGTAATGTACATCATATGTTTTTTTTTTGATTTTTCATTTTCTTATTTTAGAAGTTAGAGGGGGGGGGACCAACTTTTTTCCACTTTGGAAGCGTCTGTAACGCAAACTATTCGGTTTAGAAAAAAAATATTTTAGAAATTTCATTTTTGAAGACCTATCCATAGATACCCCACACGCATGTTTTTGATGAAAAAAAAAATTTTGAGTTTCAGTTCTAAGTATGGGGAGCCCCCAATATTTATTATTATTTTTTTATTTTTGCATCAAAATCTTAATGCAGTTCACAGAATACATCTACCTACCAAGTTTCAACAGTATAGCTCTTATAGTTTCGGAAAAAAATGGCTGTGACATACGGACGGACAGACGGACAGACGGACAGACAGACAGACATGACGAATCTATAAGGGTTCCGTTTTTTGCCATTTGGCTACGGAACCCTAAAAACAGTAGTCAGTTCTGCCCAATGTTCTCAATAAATCACACATTTCGAAAAATGGACTTAAAAAATCGAAAATAACCTAAATTTCAAAAATAAACTATTAATTATAAATTAGAACTATTCAGGCTTAAATTAATCTGGTATTTATTGAAAAAACATGCACGATTACTAAGATAAGTCTGGATCAAACTTACCTCTTTAGCGAAGATGTGTCATCCTGGACGCTTGGCGTGACACTGATCGTGCAGTTCAAAGAACTTCGATGCAAGGCCTTGACCAAGTATTGGCCAATACTCTTACCAATCAGAAACAAGCAAATAAAACCGCAAATCACGAAAATT
This sequence comes from Apotomis capreana, assembly GCA_947623375.1. Lineage (NCBI taxonomy): Eukaryota > Metazoa > Arthropoda > Insecta > Lepidoptera > Tortricidae > Apotomis > Apotomis capreana. The sequence goes on along the minus strand of OX392507.1, from coordinate 17,186,499 downwards.
TTAGACTCCAGGCGCCAAATTTGAATATGTGATTAATTGAGAACGTTGGGCAGAATCCTGAAGTATAAATAAAAAACCTTGGGCAGGAACCACTAAGTCCAATGTGTTCTTTATTGAGAACACTGGGCAGGACGAGGATATTATTGAAAGTTATTACAATTTAGTATTTCTGTTCGTTTTTATTTTACCAATGAACCCTGCAAATGATATTTATAATATTAACCTATTATAATGACATAGCAGTGAACTGATCAACAGTTTCATATATATATTTATGTTCTTACATTTGTCTTGACTATACATATTAACTAAACATACAAAGACTGCGAAGCTTTCTCTGGGCTTTGCAACAGTCGGGTAAAAATAATAAATATTTTTATTTACTTAAAACTACAAAAAATCTGACTTAATTAAATAAGTATTAACAATCATCAACAACATAAACATGTGATATTTATTAAAAAAAATATATAATATTTATTTCGTCACAAAAACGTAACACCTAATTCTTGAAAGAGGATAAGACCTAGACTAAAAGTTAACTTAATCATCATCAAAACATAAAAATCTGCTTATAAACAACTTTTCTTGTACGCCGTTGCCGTGCTGTGACAGAAGTTTGGCGAACCACTTATATAATCTGTGACTCGGGCTTTGATAATACGAGTCATGTCTCCTTGGCGAATGTCTTCAACCTCAAGGACATGCCCAGCTAGCACCAATTTCTTGCCTTTATTCATCGTCTCCGGTTGGAAAATGATTTCGTGGGTGATGGCACGAAACCTCGTTTTAGTCACCAGTAGGCTCATTTCTCACTGAAAACAACAATTTTAATGTTATTGTCAATAATGTTACTGACTACCATCGTCCAAAATTGTCTAATATAACACAAGATTTCATAATTTTTAATACAATATTTACTTACTTCTTGCTTGACAGCGGTGACAATATTGTCCATAATGGCTACCTGTCACGTGGCTCTGTCGTCGCGCTCGGTCCCAATTCTGCAGCTGTCTTTTGGGTCATGAATATTTTCTATCTATTTATCTGTATATTGTCATTTATAGTCCATAACACAAGCCTACCCATCCCACGATGAGCCCAATTTGTGTGTGGCTGGCCGATTTTTTTAACTTATGACAATAAAACGCGCATTAATATTCCGAGAAAACACGCAAAGATTTTTAGTAAAATGTAGATCTTAACTGAATTACTACATCCCTGGAGAGCAGCTGCGTCTCACTTTTCTATGTGTTAAACATTTTCCATAATGCAATATCTTTCATTTCCTTTTCTATTTTTCTTAGATTTACCAACGATATATTAAAGTTATAACTCGAGAGGAAAGACAATTATTTTCTTCACATCTTTTATTTTTATTATTTCCAATTTCCAACCTACCATTTGTGGGTTTACCAGCAATTCGTTTCTTATCATATACTTAAAAACACATTCATAAAAATGGTATACTAAAAGCAATCGAAATAAGGAAAACGCGGTCAAGTGCGAGTCTAACTCGCGCACCGAGGGTTCTGTACAAACTATAAAAGCGCTCCATATTGCACTCATAAACAAACAACTTACTGTACTGAGCAACAAACTTAGCAGTAAGAATAAAGTTTTGATTTGACATTGATCGCCGAGGACACAACGCCATCTATTAATCAGAATACAGTTGTTCTTTCATCACGCCAAAACAGCTAGATTGATTTTTGCAAAAATGGTTACAGTTGGGATACTCTTTACCCGTATCTTTACCATGAGGTTATAGTAACTGTAGTCACTAGCGACTGTGATTTTTATGGAGAAGTGAATTTCTTACAAAGTAACAGCTAGAGGCACTGTACTATTCTCCATACAAATCGTTTACGCAGTTGCTAGCGAGTACGGTCATGTTAACTCATGGTAGGGGTAATGTACCGTAGCGTAGGGTTCCGTACCCAAAGGGTAAAAACGGGACCCGATTACTGAGACTTCGCTGTCCGTCCGTCTGTCACCAGGCTGTAACTCAAGAACGGTGATAGCTAGACAGTTGAAATTTTCACAGATGATGTATTTCTATTGCCGCTATAACAACAAATACTAAAAATAAAATAAAATAAATATTTAAGGAGGGCTCCCATACAACAAACTTGTTATAGATTATATATATAGGTACGGAACCCTTCATGCGCGAGTCGGACTCGCACTTGCCCAATTTTTAGGGTTTTTTTTAGAAAAAGAGTTCTATATATATATATATATATATATCTAACGGCCCCAGACGTCCACTGCTGAACATAGGCCTTCCCATGACTCGCCACCAAGTGCGATCCCGTGCAGACCGCATCAATTGATAAGAAAAAAGAGTTACCCTGACCAAGTTTGCGGAAATATTCTAGAAATCAATACAATATCAATTGACAGATACAACAGCTATTACAATGATAAGTAATTAGTAATGGACAGATACAATCACGCCCCAAGGAACAGCTATAAGGAAAAACGTGATACATCTAGCTGTCAGCGTCTAATAAATTGTTCTTTTGCCCTAAGGATAGTTGCTTTCCTTATAAAAAAAATTCTCCAAGTCACTTTATAACAGGATAAATGCTTGCGTACCTGGCGAAACTCGAGTAGACATTGCGATATCTCCAATTTATGTAGCCGTCTGGACATAATTTAAAGGAGACAATTAGTTATACCTCAGTAGAATATCTAAATCACGCTTATGCCTCCCATTTATTATATACCATCTACGGATTTGACTCGCCGTCCTGAATTTTACACCTATTAAAACACCTAGAATAATATGTTTCTTAATGACCACACAATGACAAAGAATTCTCTCAACGGTTCGTTAGAAATAACACGTCGCTAAAGTAGCCATATTTAATGGTGGAGAATTGACGATATCTTCAATAAACATTGAATTTAGCTCATGATGGTGCTCAGTTTTACAAATATAAATGTAAAATAACGTTTATCATTTAACAAACGTTAAGAACTTTAACATAATACTTTAATTTACTACATTTACATTCTGTTGCAAAATTAAAGAGCAAAGACCCTGAAAGTAATTAAGGTTTCTATTTGAATTCTAAGAATTACCTACAAAGACTTTAAATAGCGTGCTATTAAAATGATTACTAGAGTTAGCTTAATTTGCCAATGTTAATTTTAGATGCACGACGAGTTCTTAAGCTATCTAGCTTTAGACTACGACTTTTTGTCGTAGACAACTGGTCAAATTAACTTTTTAGTTAAATAGCTAGGCCGTTAATTGAATGCCTAGGTAGAACATACAGCATTAGGGTTTGGCTTGTTATTCTGATGCCAGTTGACAACTCCACGATTCGCAGAGCTGCTATATCGACTGCCAGGAACATAAAACAAGTTAAGCCAAAGGTCGTCCATGGCTAGGTATTATTGTGTCAATTAACGTCTAATTAATTGACTGGCTTATTTGATGACGGGGTTAGCGCAGTGGTTAAGCAACTGCCTACTGAGCCGACGGTTCTGGGTTCGAATCCCGGCAAGGGCAAATATTTGTGTGATGAACTCATGGGTCATGGATGTTATTTGTATTTAAGCATGTATTTATCTTTATAAGTATGTTTATCGTCGTCTGGTGTCCATAAAACGAGCCTACTAGAGCTTACTGTGGGACTAGATTGATTTGTGTGAGGTTGTCTGATATTCATTTATTATTATTAATTTAACAAGATGGTTATGATATATACAATTATACACTCAGTCAGGCAATAAACGCCACTGTCAGATCGCTCAATTGAAAATATCAATCAAATCATTTGTTATCTGGCAACTATGGGTCATAGCTATATTATCTCTAAAACTAGCACAAAGTTTGTGTCACCAACACGTTAAATAGGTGACGTGTGGTCTAACTTCATGGTGTCAACTAACCGGCCCAGTAAACGCCGGAATAGGGCAGCTTTAATCGCGCAATCAGCTCTCGCCAAAATTTATTTGGAATTCACATTGTGACGAGACTGCAACCACTCGACCCTCAGGATGTATAGTTGTGATATTCCAAAGCTCCGTCGAATTAGACCCTGGGACTTCAACGTTCACGAGCGTCGTTCAAGTACTCCTTGCGAAGCTTAAAGGTTCTATTGCAAGACGCGCAACCTAATTCACCCAGTATTGTAATGTAGGTCTAGACGAGTTTTTTGATTAGTCGCTTCAAGGTTTTAAAGTTAGAACTACAGAAGGGTTTCTAAATTAATCTTCGTATAAGTCGTATTTTAGAGGCAATTTAGTGTAAAATGCGACACAATTGGTTATGAAGCGTGGCGAGTGCACGACGCAAAGAGTGGCTAACAATGCGCACTGATTAGCGCATAGGGAGCCCGACTTGACGGTACTCAAAAATAAGCGCCAGTCTTATAAACAGAGTTGTGCTAAACTCTAAGTTTGGAATTTGTACAAAAAAACTGAGCAAAAGCTGTGGTAAAAGCAACATTTACTACGACATTATTTTTAGTTTTAATAACCACCGCTGTTGCTAAAATAAGTTTCATCGACGGTTAACAAAAATCCAACATTGAATAGCGTACGACAATTTGACATCCTCTCCTACGTTGTCGGCGTATCCATGAGTTTTTGCCATATTTCCCAGAAACTTTAAACAATTTAACACTAGGATTGGATTCAAAACTTTTAGCTTTTAGCTGGAACTGCACTGGGATGATGAGTTAATGCAGGAAACAGTTACGGAACAGCATATAACGAGCTAATGCAAGCGCATTGATAATTTTGTATGAATACATCATTTTTACTAATGACAGTGATAGAGCTGGGGTTAAAATCGCTGATAAGAATCGCGGAAAATCTTTGGAGGAGTGTGGTACAAGGTCCTTCCTTGCAGAGGCCTACGTCCAGCAGTGGATGTCATTTGGCTGAAATGTTTTATTTTATTTTTTATTTATTTTCATCACATTTGCTCGTAAAAGATGGTATTACATGCGGGTGTACTGAAGGACTAAGGCCTATATAGTTCCCGCGGGAGTTATAAATTGACATAGCTCCCGAGGGAGTTATGGTTTTAGTTTGAAAAATATAGTACGCACTCGCAGATTACTTCAGACTAAGGAGGTTTCAATCCAGCCAAGGTTTTTTGTTGTATCTACAAAACTTGCCTACCAGCAAATTTTATTGTGTATTGAATTAATACGGTATATGTAACTGCATTAATATTTAATGTTTTACAATTATTTATGTGTATTTTGCAATAATTTTATTAAATTAAATTTTGAATTATCGTTACAATCTGGCAGTATAGCCTGTCGAGTTTATAAACGAAACGCAGTTCTTAGCATTACCTGTGGTAGACGACACAAAAAAAAGGAAAAAAGTTGTAAAATTATTGGTTAGAAACTATTTCGTTTTGTAACAAACTTACAGAATATTACGCTGTTAACTATTGTTGCATAATATTGTTAATTGCTATTTGTTTAATAATAGATGGTAAGATTCTGTGTATATTTGTTTTCTATTTTAAGCTGATGGCCGTTTTGCCAGTGCTTATAGTAAATTAAAAAAATATATACAGAAAAAAGTTGGTTATCGTTTAATGTTTATTTTTGGCTTATTTATTTGTTAATTACTGCAAAATGTGATGAAAAATATTATGTGTAAGGCGGGTAGTAAGGGGATTACAAACTCAGGACATTAAAAGCCTTCTAATAGACCTTCGTTAGTAATCCCCTACTTACTACCCTTATGACACAATATACTATTTTAATAAATAAATATTAAGGGACAATTTTAGGTACACAAATCGACCTAGTTCCATACTAAGCAAATCTTTATGGGTACTGGACGACGATATACATAATATATATATATCGATATATAACATCCATGACCCAGGAAGAAATATTCGAGTTCATCACACAAATATTTGCCCTGGCCGGGATTCGAACCCAGGACCGCCGGCTCAGGAGGCAGCTGCACTACAAAACGAGGCAACCGCGTCGTAAATGGTGATATACGTATCACATTACAATCTTGATACAGATCAGAAAGTTTTCATAGTATATATATATATATAAAATAATATACAGGGTTCTCGTCAGGAATCCAAATGCTTTTAACAGCGGATTCCTGAGGTCGTATGGAGTAAAAAATGTTATATGAACCTATGTCGAAATATGATTTTTAACTTTTTTTATATTTTCATACATAATAAATAAATTACCTTTACTTCACCAGTAAAACAATGCTTTAGAACGAGCTGGCAACGTTTGTTATTGTTATCTCTTTTCATTAAAAGGGGAGTCAATGTCATAAAGAAATTTTCCTGTTGGGCAATGTTTTTTTCAAAACAGGCTTTACTTAAATATGCGATCAAAACTCCTTACTCATGAATCTTATGATTTATCTAATGGCTGCTCTACACTCTCTTTTAATAATTTTGCTATTAAACTCCATGGATTATGATTATTATACAGACTGGCCACTAAGAAATACCCTTCGACTCGTTTTTATTATAACTACTTTTGACAATGACTCCAGTCATATGACAAGTCATTGTTGTGATTGATTTTAACGGTGTTACGTATGTAATCTCTTTATTACAAATAATAATTACATTAGCCTTCGAATAAATTGCGGTGTCTAGCTCACGCAGTCAACCTTTATAACAGCTGAAGAAAAATATGTTTTTGAGTACTCCACGGTGCAAAATATCACAAGGGTGGTGTAAAAATTGAAAAAGATTTTGCGGATGTTAGTTCAGCTGCCGTGGATTCCAATGAACTGCACGTAGCTGATACAGTGAGAAGCATACAGCAATTGTTGAGAATAATCATACTGCTTGTAGTGTGTTAAATAAATAATTTGATGAATGTTTGTTTATTTAGGTAATTAGTAACATGATATTTTTATTGTAAGCTTTAATCAAATAAATTAGGTAGGTAATAACAAAGTATTAAATAAATATTACATATGACCAGAAAAAAAACAATACGTTTATTATCACGAACCATTTCGTTTTCAAGGTTTTAACTAAGATAACGCAGTTCTCACAACTTAAGCCATAGTTTTTCCACCATCAAAAGGAATATCAATACCGGCTTCATACTGTGCAAATCTGTTGTACGAAGACTATCGTTCTAGGCGTATTTATGCTAAGATGCTACGTAATTAATTTCTTAACTGATTTTTTGAAGGAAATTTGTAATGATTGATACATAAACAATGATCGTGACAGGAACGGTTTTCAATAGTCAACGTTTGTCAGATAATGTCACGGTCTCGCAACATCGCAATGATAAAGATGATTTACACTGGAGATGTTTTAAAACAAAAAATGCTAATATCTCGAAAACTAAGCCGATTTCGGCTTACTTTATACGACATTTTATTTTCTAAACATACTCAGAAATGCGCTGCAATGCAATTTGGATTCCTCGCGAGCACCCTGTATGTTATAATGATTAAAGACCCGTTTAAGTCATGACTGGACCCTTATGTTCCTGTGAATGAATTTTATTTTTACAAATAAGTTTAGTCTTATATTTTTGCCACACATTTATTTCTGTGAAACTACACATAATTATTAGCGCTTTTTACAGAAGCCAAGGGTAACCTTGTATAATAGAAATTAAGAATTCAAATGTCGTATTTAAAATCATATAAAGCACGATTGGGGAATATTATAAACTGGAAATATCTTTTACCAAAACATTAAAGAGCATTGTTGAATATTTCCCGGATAAAGCCCATTCCTCGGCGGGTGCAGGTAATGGAGACAACGATTAAGCAAACGACCCAGTGTTTTAAAGGATTATTTTATCCAGCATTCATATTAAAATACTCTTAACCAACTTGAGGTGCCATTAGGCGTTTCACACCTGGAGTTGAATTAAAAAGATGGGTATTTTGTGGTTTTTTAGTTAGTTTTAACTAGACCTTGCTATAGGGCATCGCTCGTAGAACAGATGTGTCGAGCGGACAAGCTCTTGAGTGGTAAGCCTTTTAAAAGTAGAATCGTCAATTTTACAAAATTATTATTATACTATTATTTTAAATTTACATCTACACAGTAATAGGTTAGCTTGCCGATGCAGGTCCAAGAAATTAAATGATTATTGCTAGTGAAGTTTGGTTTCAAAGTCAAGAAAGTAGTCATCACGTAACTAAAATAACATACTCGTACGTACCAACTCGTACGCACTAAGTTTTTTCCTTAATATTTACCTATCTATCTATCAGCCACAGATGTCCACTGCTGAACTTAGGCCTGGACCATGACTCGCCACAAGTGCGAGTGTGATCCCAGTGCAGTCCGCATCCATTGATTCCCCGTTATCCTCACGAAGTCATCATCATCAGTCCATCTAGTCATATTTAAATACCTAGTTATTTATATCTGAGCTGAAGCCAGAGCAAACTAAGGACAATAACACGAACTAGTGTGAATTAAATGTTTACAAAGACGCGAAAAAATTAAAACACGCTATGAAACCACCCTAAGGTTCAGTGGTCCAATAGAATAGAATAGAATAGAATAGAAAAAGTTTTATTCAAGATAACACATCATTACAATTCACAGCTATTAGATAAGTGTTAAAGACAGTGTACATAAGAGATGTGCATCCGAAATGGTCTCCACTCAGCAATGCTGTTGGCTTTGCTAGGTATAGCAATGCCCACGGCGCTGGTTTTCTGTGGAGCCAGAGGGACGGTTTCGCGGGACAGCATACTGAGCGACTTGTGTCAAAGACGAAGTATAAAATATATAAATGTGTATAATATGCGTATGTAATATATATATATATATGTATAAATACAAATATAATATAAATATTGCGATAGTTTTTCGGAGTTAATATATTATATATTTTTATAATGTAGGTAGGCGGTTGATTTTTGACGGCAGACTTAACATATCAGCATTTTATTTTATTTCGAGGCAGCAGTACTCCGAGAGTCTAGAACATATTTTTTAAGTTTAGTTTTAAAGAGACTTTTTAAATTACAATCCTTAATAGGTGGTGGAAGATTGTTCCAACATTTCGTAGCGGCATACCGAAAGCTGCCACGAAATGCTGCAGTACTGTGCCTCGGACATATTAATCTGGAGCTGTGTCTAATCTGCCGTTGTGAAAATGTTAACTTATCAAATAAGTACTTGGGCTTCTTGCTGCGGTAAATACCAAAAAGAAGAGTGGCGAAGTGGAGGTTACGTCGTGCGCTCATATTTAATAACTTATTATTAATGAGATGCGGAGTTACGTGCGATCGAGGAGGTATGGGAAAACAAAACCGTGCGCAAGCGTTTTGGACGCGTTGTATAACCTTTTTAGTGCGAGCCAGCAAGCAATTCCCATACACCGTGTCAGCGTAGTTGAGTTTTGATAGTATTAAAGAGTCGCATAGCTTCACGCGCATATCTACACTGAGGTAATCACGTGCTTTGTAAAGGACCTTCAATCTGTAGAAACAATTTCGTGCCATTTCCAACACGTGATTTTCGAAGTGCAAGGAGCCATCCATCAGCAGTCCCAGATTGCGAGCTTCTGAGACCTGTTCCAGATTGCTCCCTGCAATGTTAACGCAAGGGTTTGAGGCGATTATCTGCTTTACTTGTTTCTTGGAACCCAATACAAGGAATTTCGACTTTGTGGGATTGAGGACTAAGCAATTATTTTCTGACCAATCGGCAATGCGACACAAATCTTCGTTCAATTTGGCTACAGCTTCGCGTGTGTCACCTGGCTTAAAAGATATAAAGAGTTGAAGATCATCCGCGTATATGTGGTATTTGCAGTGTCTGATGTCATCGACTATATTTGCGCTGTATATATTGTAAAGCACTGGCCCCAGGATAGAACCTTGGGGCACACCTCTAAAGACTTCAAGTGATCCCGAAACTGATGTTACACCTTCAGCATTACGAACTTCAACAAGTTGAGACCGGTCAGCGAGATAGCTGGCAAACCATTTTACAGCTGAACTACTAAAGCCATAATATGCTAATTTTGATAACAAGATAGACGTATTAATTGAGTCAAATGCGCGAGAGAAGTCCAGGAGCGCTAATATAGTCCCTCTACCTTCATCTTGTGATGTCAGAATCTCGTCCACCACATCCAGTAATGCTGTGGAAGTGCCATGTCCTTTTCTAAAGCCTGATTGTCTATCCGGTAAGATACTACAGGTACTTAGTTGTCCGTGTTAGCCCGGAAGGAAAGCCGTTGGAAACGCAGGTTCGAACCCTGACTGAACAATGCTTTTTTTTTCAAATTTTTCGTTTCATTGTAACATTTGGTTTATGCTAACAGACGTTACTGCTGTTATAAATAATTAGTGCGTATTATGTAACTGACACAACGAGTAACGACCAATACAAACAATGTTAATAAGAGGAAAGTTATATTAATATTAAAAAGTTGAAGTTGAATCATTACATTTAGTTAATTATTGAAAAGTCTTCCTCTAGACAAACTGTCATTATCAGTTTCGCAGGGCTTTAGATTATCTTTGTTGTAAAATTAATAATTAAATAAATAATAATAATAATAGTCGACTTCTAAGATAACATATACAAACAAATCACCATAATAAACAAATTATCTTAGATCTCATAAAAAGAAAACCTTATCAAAACCGAGCTCGCAATTGCCTTCCGGGACACTTCGCAGATTCCAAAATTACGGTTCTGATTCCTATGCAGGTGAAAATTGCATCGAATATTAAACCCTGGTGTGAAGTTTAGCGAGCAATTCTGGATACGGGCGTGTGGGAGAAAATAGATTCACGCCTGGACCCGGTCCAAACCGTCGGGTTTATTACCACGTAAATCCTTATCTGAAGCCAATGGCTTTTTGTACCGTGTCTGCCCACTATCAGAGGGAGATTAAAACTCATTAACAACGAGCCTAATGGATTCCTAATAACTGGATACCGTGAATAGTTAATACGAGAAAGAATATACGGAGACGTTAATCGGGGGATTGCCTGTTATTTCATTAATTACGAAAATAGCTTTATCTTATTATTATATCTTGAAAGTAATGAATATTGTTGCCGGAGAGCAGAAATGTGTGCTGAAGTCAGGAACAAAACAGCTTCTAAAAATACGAGTGCATTCGCAAAGCGAAAATGTAACAATTTGCAAGCAACACATTGTACTTTATGAGTTTATCCTTTAATTTCAAGAACAAACATGCAATTCTATCATTTGCTTTATCATCTCGTTGCTTTTTTGACATTTTGTTTGCATTGCTCCTAGTTTCATTTACGGGCAACGAAATTGCGTTCAGTTTTTTTCTTTTTAAATGTGACGAGTTTACGGGGCGATGTTGATAAAAGAAACAACGCGCCGAATCTAATTGAAGACCGAGGATTTGAGGAGAAAATTTGGGTTCGCTGTGATTCTGCCAGTTTACAGGGGCTTTTAAGTTTTTTAACGTGCATTTGAACACTCGAGCTTGGACACTTTGGGGAAATTGTAAAAAGCACAATTCAGTGTTTGTATTTTGCGTCAGACTTTGAAAATGGAATGAACTTCGTGGAACAAATGAGCAAGCACCTTTTGGAGAATCTTCAAGATTAAATCTCGTCGTAGTCATTCAACAGCAGTATACATATAACTATATTAATATAATAGTATTCTCATAAATATGTATTTATGAACATTAAACGTGATTAGTGTATTTTATTTCGACATTTTGCATCGTGTGCAACTGTGCATACACGTTTTGTTCCACACCCATTTCGCACCAATAATGTTAAACCAGACACACAGATACACATGTTAAACTTATAACACCCATCTTTTTTGTGGGGGGGGGGTTAAAATACTGCAATGGACTAGATATTGTGTGGTTTAGCACGAGTGTGTTATTATTCTTAGAAAAAAAAATGGTAGGTAAACCGTTCACTGTATCAGACAACATGTGGTATAATTTCAACGCATAGAATCGATCAACATATATCATTATCATTTCGCAGAAAATCAGATCATATATTTTCATTTCTAATAAAAACACTTAACACACACTATTTCTCATTGTCTCTGTTTCTCCGTCTGTTTGTGGCACTCCGTGCACACTACGTTAGGGAACATTTCGTCGTGGACTTTATGAGATCCGTCCAACTAGTAGGAGATCGACCGCCAGAACGTTGACCTTCCACTTTCCCCTGCACTACACTTTAAATAGAGTAATCAAATAACATACCGCCTGGACAGGTAATATATATGTTATAGAGTCGCTATTATTTTGTGCTAACCTGATCTAATGTAATGGTAGCTATTCGGTTCTGGTGCTTAGCCGATCGCTCCCGTGGCACGCTCACTTCGCTCGCTCGCCTCGCGCGCAGTTTGGATCGCAGTTCTATTCTAATCTACTTTACTGGTAGCGATGAAAAATATCCTCTTATAGTCAGAAAAGTCTAGATACAAAATACTTATTGATATAAATATGACCTATTTATTCATGTATGATGAAGCATGTTAACCAAAGTGATCTTTATTCACGGTCGTATTGACGAAATTCTAGTTAAAATGCTGTGTCAGGTTTGCCGGAAGAGAATTCCACTCTTTGTGCAAGTCAGTGGTATATCAACAACAAAAAGGTGTAACCTAAAAGCCAGTCTGTTAGCTGCCACTTCTGGAAAAAAGACGAAGCATAAAAAAATCAGCAACGGTGAATAAGGAATCCCAGAAAATAAAATGTAATCACATTCACCACCGCCTTTCTTTGCCGCAGAATAACCAATGTCGAGAGAAAAATAATTATGTATGCAGATAATAATTCAACACGACACATCCTTTGTTCTTGTTTAAGCCGGGATTCCCAGTGCAATGGCAAAATAAAAATAACGCAAGTATTTCCCCTTGAGAATGTCTCAGCAACTCGATTTCATTTCCTGTTCGCTTTATACTCACCTACGCGTAAATTGCACATGTGACTGAGTACTAATATAGACAATCTAAAAAAAAAACGTAAACTGAAACGCAAAAAATATATAATTCTGCTCATAAAATTCTTCACAATCTTGCAGTGACAAAGTTATACATTGCAAAGTAATTTTTATCAGCCACTTCAAAAAACCAGCCAAGTGCGAGTCTGACTCGCATACCGAGGGTTCCGTACAAATACTGATCCCATTTTAAGTGGCCGGGTTAAGTTTACACCTGGTATGTATGGCACCGGATACAAATGAAGTGGAAAGTTAACGCAACCGATCACGTTTGTTGTATGGGAGCCTCTTTAAATATTTATTTTATTTTTGTTTTTAAGTATTTGTTGTTAAAGCACCAACAGATATTAATAGATCATCTGTGAAAATTTCAACTGTCTATATGAGATACAGCCTGGTGACAGACGGACTGACAGACAGACAGACAGCGGAGGCTTAGTATAGTACAATTTTTTTAAACTAAACTCATCCACTTACCTGCATTCACAATGGCATTGTGTCTAATACAATCCTATCTGCTATTGTTCTCGTAAGCGCCAACCAGTTACTTACGAAAAAAGGTTAGAACTACATTGCGTGGATATTTAATTTTCAACCATATTCCTTGTTGAATAGGTTTAAAATGGTTGATGATGAGAGTTCATAGTCCTTTTTCAAGAAAATACGTTCTTGAGAAGAGTCGGGCGGTTGTAAAATTCCAAAAAGTTATGATCACCATTATTTTGTTAGTGTATTTTGTTGTCTAATGTCCAAGGAAATAGAGTCGATAATCTATATTAACCTTCCAAGGTGGTTACAATCTGCTTTTACTACGAGCTCGCTATCTTAATTTGTGGTTAACACTCAATGGTATTCAGTTCTTAAGTGGATCAGCTTAGCTTAGAAAATATTTGATATGTCTTATACATTACAAACTTTACAAAGTATTTCTAAGTTTCTTTGCTCCGATAGATTACGCTCACCCATGGTTTATACCACGGATTGAATCCATGCAACATCTCACCTTCTAAACCATCGACGAACTGCACATATAACGCTTAATAAAATCAAACGTCCAGTGTAAGTAAATTTAGAAGATGAGTTGTCACAAATCAATTTCTTTGCGTCTGTGTCTTCCAAGAAGCATACTCGTATAAATCCACGGTTCATTGCTATCTTGGTTAAGGTATAGATGCATTCACTGGCTCGTGTCTGATGAATGTTGATTGCGAATCGACAGTTAAATTGTATTGAACATCGTATCTGTCGCGTTTTAGCGATAAGACTAAGCCCGAATTCGTGGTGACTATCGCCAATCTCTATTTAGTAATGTAAATGTTACGCACCTTAATTGTCCAGTTTCTAAATTAATAGTAAATATTATCATAAACACGTTCTGCAAACTCACACTAAAGTCTCAGTTTTTATATGGCAATAATAAACACTACATTTTAAAAAGATTTGGCTTATATCTATTATTACCAGGCAGCTTAAACTTTACTCCCGTGAAAATAAAATATAGAATAATGGTTACTTCGAATAGAGCATATCGCTAAGTAGAAAAAAGTGGAAAGACACAGTCATATGAAATGTCGAATTTAGTCCCTTTTATCTACCTACTATGCGTGTTGTCAGTAGTGTGTACCTATTGATCTTGTTGAGAATTATAAAGTTTTCTATATTTCTGTAGTAGTGATGACACTCTCATATATTCTAGTGGTGACTATACTCTTTTCGGGGTCGCTTTCAATAGGTATCGACAAAAAGAACCTAACGTACGACCTGAGATTAGCTCCGAAATTATTCAAGGATTTCCAAACATATTACAACAAAGCATATAAAGGAGAGGAGGAAGAAGAGAAGAGCAAAGTCTTTCGAGATAATTTAGTGAGAATAAATTCAATAAACCAAAATTTTCCTGGAAGTTGGCTCGCCGTAATAGGACCCTATGCTGATTTAACTTATAAAGAATTTATTAAGTTATTTAATTTTACGGAAGCAAACTATACAGATATCGGAAAAACGTTCAGGTTTTTATATTTATAAATTTTAAACTCGGTTACCATAAAACGAAAAACCTAGCCTTCTCCTACCAATTTCATGATTCAATCTGTATATAATACATAATGAATTTTCTTTAGAATGAATAATATGTAGATGCAAAATTGCGGTAGTGGGATACGTCCCTCACCAAAATAAAATAAAAACTTAGCGATTAAATAATATCGTGCACAGCCTTAAAATCCTCATGGATTCCCCATTACGTTCATACGTAGAGACGTCTGAAACGCTGAACAGTCATTGGTAATTGTAGAAATTATACTATATATTCTGATACTTACTTTATTTTATTCTGGGATACTAAGATGCTGGTCAAAAATAGTTTCGACTGACTGATCCCATCAAAAGTGGTATTATTGACGGACCCCGCTGTCGTTGGGCTCCTATTTCTCGGCGATTTTCGTTTCGGGCATTTGAAGATACCTAACGAACTTAACCTAATATTGGGCAATAGTATCACCAATGTCCAATTACCCGTGTTCTTACAACATTCCTATAATTTTTGCGTTCATTCTACGACATATACAGATATACGCGGCATTGTTTATGATTGTGAACCTCTCAAATGCGATGTCAAAAATTTGTTAAACAAATTTAAACTAACTGAAAGTTTAACAAAAGTTTCAAATGTTTCGGAGGGATCCGTACCTAAGCGTGCGAAGGTTTAAGTTGGTAAAGCTTATATTAAAATAATGAAATGTTTCAGAAACGTGATAAATTGCACCAAACGACGAGGATATCTTTTTGAAAGATTTTCGGAAAAAGTGAAAATCGATCACGATAACGCTTTGCTAAAGGATTATTACTCTGACGAAGAGTATTCCAGTGAAGAAAATGATAATATTCGCACTACACCTGAAACTGGAGTTTAATTCGACGTTTTCAAAAAACATAGCATGCTCGTACATATTTCATACAAGTTATTAAAAAAAGTTATTTATGGAAATTAAAGTTATTATAATATTATTGAATATATATCCGACATATATTTCAAATATGGCTGTTATATGTCTTCTTTATATACCACTTACTTAATTTCATTTTCTATCTGATTGTGATAAATAAGAATAACGTACATTCAAAATGCATCATGCGTTTTAAATGTTGATAGTACGAATCACAGAATCATCTTGTTATTTCAAGAAGGCATAATACTGAAAATTACAAAAAAATATCCACCTATGAGTAAAAAGTGTGTGAATCTACGTACCTACGTTATATCTGACTTTTCCTTATATCACTATTTCCCACTTTCACTCTAAGTACCTTAATAATAATTATTATTTGTTTAGCTCCGTATAAAGTAATTAAGTACATTAAAGTTCTTTAAAAAGCTCAGTAAAGCCAGACTGCTAAACTAACCAAACTGCAATAAGTAGTTTAACGTGATTAGCTCGTTTCGTATTCAACGAAAGCTAGCAAAGTCTAGCCATTTTAGTCTACTTCTAAGGCTCGCTTCGCTTTAGCTAATTGGTTCTTTGTTCCTAGCTTTTTTCTACTATAAGCTAATTACTGAAGCGAATGTAACACACCTTTAAACTATAAAAGGCTGTTGATTTTTAAGGTTCCGTATCTTAATCGGCAAAAATGGAATTTACAGGATCATTTTGTTGTCTATCCGTCTGTCTGTTCATCTGTCATGTTCATCTGTCAAGGCATTTTTCTCCGGAAGACGTGGAGGTATTAAAATTAAATTAATATCAAATAGTCAGCCCTTCAAGCCGTGAAATATTTAGACTTCTAAGTTAACAAAATCAAAACGAGCGTTTGTGCTAAACATTTGTTGACGTTCGCAAGGGAATCAGTACTTATGGGGTATTTCTCGGAGACATAAAATTATGAAATTTGGCAAGAAGCAAGATCATTATAGCACTAGTAAATACATAAGTCCGAAAACCGTAAATATGTAATTACATAAATTACAATAAATATATACAGGATGTTGCCTGTAATAGGAGCAATAAATTAAAACATAGATTCTACTCTTCAAACTGAACAACATTTGTTCAGCAACTTAAAAAAAAAGTCTGTTTTTAGGGTTCCGTACCCAAAGGGTAAAAACGGGACCCTATTACTGAGACTTCGCTGTCCGTCCGTCCGTCCGTCCGTCCGTCCGTCCGTCTGTCACCAGGCTGTAACTCAAGAACGGTGATAGCTAGACAGTTGAAATTTTCACAGATGATGTATTTCTATTGCCGCTATAACAACAAATACTAAAAATAAAATAAAATAAATATTTAAGGGGGGCTCCCATACAACAAACTTGTTATAGATTATATATATGTATAGGTACGGAACCCTTCATGCGCGAGTCGGACTCGCACTTGCCCAATTTTTTATTTGAATTTCATATTTCAAACAAATTAGGAAATAGTATTTTCAATGTACGTCGTCCAACATTGACATTTCCTGAGCATTGACATCGTCACTCTACAAATATAGCACATTTCGCGATACATTGCTATTTTGTCTAAACATTATTCTACAAATTATCATTTGATACACGTTATTTAACATATGTTGATCTATGATGACCATATAAAGGAGAATTTCCAACGGAAGAGTTATGCTTGTTTAATATAGTTTATCTTTTTAGGGTTCCGTACCCAAAGGGTAAAAACGGGACCCTATTACTGAGACTTCGCTGTCCGTCCGTCCGTCCGTCCGTCCGTCCGTCCGTCCGTCTGTCACCAGGCTGTATCTCAAGAACGGTGATAGCTAGACAGTTGAAATTTTCACAGATGATGTATTTCTATTGCCGCTATAACAACAAATACTAAAAATAAAATAAAATAAATATTTAAGGGGGGCTCCCATACAATTAACTTGTTATAGATTATATATATATATATAAATATATATAGGTACGGAACCCTACATGCGCGAGTCGGACTCGCACTTGCCCAATTTTTTTAAGTATATTAAGTCCCGTTTTATCATACGAAATATTTTTCTAATATTTGGTACTTCTGCGAAAACAGGATTTATAACCTCAAATCTATGAGTGCAGCAAAACTCTGATGAAAGTCATAAAACAATTTATCTCCTTCAGTTAGAAAACCTAACCTCTTAAATTTCGTGACTGTTAGCGTGCATTTTCATTGACGCAGCTGGAGTGGAATATAATAGTACATTGCGGCAGAGACCAGTAAGTAAGCCATACTGGCCGAGTAGGAATTAGACGGACCGAGCCGTAGGCGAGGTCCGGATATAATACGAGGCCAGGATGGCTCTTACGGTCGAAGCAAGTATAGTGCTTTTCTCAAAAATTAAACAAGAAAATTAGATTAAAATTATATTTTATAGGTGACATTCATATTCGGCCATTTTCCAATGAATATTTTTTGTTATATCCCATTTTTATTATTACACATTGTGATATTCATCGTCGCAGGCACCATTAACTCCCATGATAACAACCTATAACAAAAATAATAAAATTATGAGTTTATACTTGGATAAAAGATATAGTTATTTCGTTATCAAATAGTGGCAGCATTTATTTACCTTCATCGCCAAAATGTTTATCATCTAGAGCTTGATTTAAGAACTTTTCTATATTTTGCTGCTGAATATTTGTGATTTCTTTCCTTTGTAGCCATCCGATTGTCTCAGAAAGATTGTTGAAATATTCAGACCTTATCACACATTATCTGACCAACTATTAACTTGATTTTCTTCCTTCCATTTAATGAATCTCTTGTATTTTTTTATATCTCCTTGGATTTAGTCGGAAGTAAATTATTTTAGCTAACTTTGCCTCCGCTTTTAAGTATGGAGGAGTGCCGTCTATTCGGACTCGTCTAGACTCGTCTGAACTCATTTTTGCTGAATCATTGTAATAGATCACACAAACAAATTTGAAATTTTTGTCTTTTAATTTAAATCCCGCCTTAATTTCTTTTTTTATAAATACTGCGTTTAATTATTTGCACTGTCTTACAAATCTAAGTCTTAAAGATAAAATTTAATTATTGTTTTACATTGTTGTATTTTCTAACTAATTTTCATATCATAAAGCTTACCTTCAATTTTAACTCCGAGGTTTTTTCTAAACGACACAAAAAAGGAAGGAATTTCGAAATATCATTGTCATTTTACACAGCACAATTATGAACTAAACGCTGCATACAAACTTCCGCACTAAACCTTGTCGCTACTTTTTTTTTTTTTAAATATGCATCTTGCGTTACGTTTATACTGCCAATAGTACTAACCTCCTTTTATTTTACATTTGCTCTTAGTGTAAATTGCAAGTGTATACCTACTGCAGTGTCGTCTCTTTCTATTTAATCTATGAAAAAGGGACGCCACTTTTTATTTCTACAATTTGCTCTCTCACTGTACTTATAATTAAAACAATTTGTGGAATGCATCCTTTTTACATTTATATACGACCTCATCGCCTTCACATCCTTAGTTTTTTTATACGTCGGTGACAATGTAAATCGTGTTTCGATATTCAAATATCTTGATACGTAATAGGAATACGTACTTACTTACTGGACAAATATTGATTCCAAATTTAAAATCTCGCTGTTTACTGGACATTTCTAAAAAGTCTTCGGTATGTTCCACTTACTGTAGTCTATCTAGCGATGGTAAGGCAACATTACATGCAATTTTTGAGAAATAGTACATTACATCAGAGGCCGGGAAAATGAGGATTTCCGGCCAAGTAGGTATATACGAGATAGGATACGAGATAATAGATAGGAGAACGGATAGTGATACGAGGCCGGGAATCCGTTTTCACGACGAGGCATGTATAGTGCTTTTCTCAAACATACAATGAAATAAAAAAATATACTTCAAAGAACAACTTTTTATTAATTGACAAATAGGACATTTTAGTCTAACATCCATTTTAAACAATGGATCTAACATTATAGTTTTAAAATTAATTATAATAATATGATTATTTTTGTTAAGTAATTTAGTGCATTATTTGGAAGAGCGGGGTCTCCTGACACAGCTATTTACTATACTTACTAGGAGAACCCAACCCTTGTTACTATTGTAACCTGTATATTTAACAGAAATAAACAATTTTCGTTTTTCATTTTTTTCAACCAACCTTTAAAAACAAAACCTGCTTTTTGTCAAACCAGCCAGCTGTGTGAATGACCTTGTTGTTGAAACCAAAAAAAGTTACTTTGCAGGCCTAGGCCTGAAAAGCAGTATGAAATCCCTTTACAGTCCTCTCGAATTGTTGCGCCCAAAAAGCGATACTTCCGAGCCTATTATAAGGAACGTAAAGACAATATTTCATTGCAATGTTTGAGAAAAATTATTTTACACATTCCATTTTCCATTTTTATCGTATAGCATACATACAAGTTACAACAGGATGAATACATCAATGTTATAAATCGAATATGAAATGTTATATACTCGTGAATATTGAATAGTGGTGAGTAAAATCATAGCTCCAAATATACTCGGGCAAGCAAACAGACAATCTGACATTATAATGAACCAAAAGGCGCGACCTATGATTATGAATATTTGATACGTGTCTAGAGGCTATTTTTAAGTGGTGTCGAGCTCGCCAGGAAGTCAGGCAGCGCGGCATACTTCATGTACAATTGAAAATAATATATATATAAATATCAGAAACCCTCACAAAAATCGACCTGGTCCCAAATTAAACTCTAGTAGGCTTCTGTATATAGACGACAATATAATTATATACATATTTATAAATAATAAATGTATACTTAAAAACATAGAAACATCCATAACCCAGGACCAAATATTCGAGTTCATCACACGAATATTTGCCCTTGCCGAAACTTGAACCTAGGACCATCGGCTCAGTAGCTACGCTACCACTTTGCCAACCGTATCGTCAAAAAAAGTGATAGGAGAGATGGTTACACTAAAGCAGGCACCGGCTTTTGTTTCCACTGACATATGGCGGAGACTTTGATGACCATTGGAGAATGGTCCTTGAGTGACGACCGCGTACCGGAAGACGCAGCGTGGAAGGTGGCCAACAAGGTTGACTAACGACCAGGTCAGGATTATGGGATGCAGTTGATGTCGTTTTGTGCTGGACGATTCTCCCTAAAATCCTGGGGGAGTGTTTCGTCCAGCAGGGCAGTCGTTTAGCTACTATGATGTAGATTCGAGGGTACCCTATCTTAACTCAGAAATATTGTGACCCATCTGTAACGTTTCCCCAAATTTTCATTTGTCTTAAAATATGTTTTTCCCTGCAACCCTTCATATTTTCAGGATTTATTAAAACATCGTTTTAAAGAACCCATTAGTTTAATTTATTAGGTTCGTTTTATATTTATTCTGTAAGATTAACAGTTTTGAAATGAAAATTTGGCAGAACGTTACAGATGGGGAAAAAAATTGTGTCTCAGATAGGTAACCAGTTTCGAGCACTGTGATTGGTGGCACGGTTTGTCCAGGTCTGCATCAGTGTAGCCGCGCCCTTATTATGCACGCTGTTACCTGACCTGACCGCGTGTGTTATTAATTTTAGGGGCCGAAGGCCCGGTAGCGGTTCAAATTATTACGCAAGTTATCACAGGCCATAAATATTGAAAATTAATTACGCTTTCAATTACAATCTTTGTTTACTTCAAGTAGCGTTCGGAAGTCGCGCTTAATTTATAATATGTTTGCTTACCTTCTGTGGAACTATGTTTAGAACAGAGCGTGGAAACTGGACTTTAATGAATAGGATCATTCGGCCGAAGCCAAAACAGGTTGGCACTGGTCCATACAGTGCTTATCGGGTACCTAGATCTTGGGATATTAAAACAAATATACCGGGTGTGGCCTGTAACAGGAGCAATAAATTAAAACAAAGACAACATTTAAAAACCAGTGTCTCTGTGAACTGCAAACCTCGCAATAATTTTTCGAAATGTTTCAAAAACGAATTATTTGATCTTTCTTACGTTTTCAACCCCCATAATATCTAATTTGAAATTTTTCGAAAAACTGAATCGACAAAATAGTTGTATATACTAATCGAACCTACTCACGAAGTTTTAAGAGAATCCGTTGAAAAAAGTAACCTGTAGGCGATAATAGCTGGAAATTCGGAAACCCGGACGTTGGAACATCCGGACATCCGGACATACGAAAGTAATTTTGGTGAAACTGAAACAGAGACGCTCAGCTTGCTTATGCTTAATCAATAACTTGTACCTATTAAAATAATATCTTAAAAACAAATACTCAAATAACAAATGAATTGCGTTATAGTGGATATTTAGTAGCGTTATAGCTGTGTCGGTGTGTCTCTTGTCAAGTTTTCGGTCGGATATGCCGATCGCGTATCGGTCTTTTCAGCCACCAAAGACAGTGCTTCGCAGACTGAAGACCACAAATGGTCTGTAATAGACTGAAGGGCCTATGATGATAATGATGATGATGATGATGATAGCTATGTCAATGCTAAGGGGATGTCAATGTTGGACGGCGTACATTGAAAATACTGTTTAATTTGTTTGTTTTGTATTTTTTTTTTAAGTTGCTGAATAAATGTTGTTCAGTTTGTAGAGTAGAATCTATGTTATTTATTGCTCCTGTTACAGGCCAGTAAATTTCAACGTGGGGTCAGGAAGCCAGGATCAGCTGAGCTGGTAAAAGGGCATAACAAGAGCATAGTGTGCCAAATAACTCATCACATTCTAAGTACTAAAAGATTTTAATTTGTTCAGTGATTTGTGGCCAATGGATTTTGATTGCTTAGCTATAAAACTACTATAATGACTGTCAGTTGTCACGATGAAGTTATTATGTGCGCTTATATCACTGGTCTTGTGCGTGTCTATTCATTTTATCGCCGGAAAAAATGAAAATGAATACGACTTAAAAAAGGCTCCACAGTTATTCCACGAGTTTCAGAGATATTACAATAAAAAATACACAGAAGACGAGTTTAAACGCCGTAGTAAAATATTTCACGATAATTTAGTAAGAATAAATGCTATTAATCAAAACTTTCCTAGGCAATGGGTTGCTGTGATCGGACCTTATGCTGATTTGACATATTATGAATTTACAAAACTACATGACCATCCGAAATGGCACGTGAAATATAATGGAACAAGACACAGGTTTGATTTTTTACGTGATATTTTCTAGTACTTATGATATCGACCGAGCGAGGGAAGCGTGCGGACGAAGCAGCTATTCTCGCCTAGAGGTCGCATTTCTGAGCCGATTCTCATGAAATGTTGTGAGTAGGTCGTTAATTATAGTACTTACATTTAGATTTTTTGCCAGTTCGGATATTTTTTTTCATTCGCGTGCCAAAAATATTACCGATCCAAAGCATAGTTGTGCTAAGCGGGCAGTCCGTCTAGCGAGTGAGACGGAACTACGTCGTGCTCACTCTAACATAATATAACTGCGTCCTGTAGGTTTGCCGTTGTTTGCCAAACATGTGGAGCCGGCATATGATTCGCGACTCATGTCGCACAACATTGCATCACCCGTCACCCTCTGACAGTGCAGTACAGAAAGAGACAGCTAGTATATCCCGCGCTAGAAAGAGTCGTGTGTCACAGTTGTACTAGAGGTGCTGTTGCGATGCGTTGATGGGCACATTGAGCACAAAAGTTCTTAAGTGGCTACCGTGTACCGTGTGCGAAGACGCAGTGTGGGAAGGCCCAAAACAAAGTGGACCGATGAGCTGGTTAGGACCGAAGGAAGCAAGTGGATAAAAGTGGCACACGACCGATCGTCGCGGAGCACTTCAGAGGAGGCCTTTGTCCTGCTTTGGACATCTATCAGCTGATTTGAAGAGGAATTAATTTTCATGTCTGATAGTTCGCTTTGTTACAAATAGCTTTCCTCAGAGACGAACTGTATTTGAGTTCGCAACATCTGGGGAATTTTAAACTTTTTTAAACTTATTAGGTTATTTGATGACGTATTTTAATCAACTTTATTATAATTATTTTTTCCAGGCCCATAGTCAATTGCACAGACCGGCGCACGTATCTTTTTGAGAGATTCTCAAAAAAAGTCAAAGACAATTACGATCGAGAAATCAATGATGAACCCGACTATTACAGCGATGAAAAGTAGTTCAATAAGTTCTGAAATGGG
The DNA here is from genome assembly GCA_947623375.1 of Apotomis capreana. Taxonomy (NCBI): domain Eukaryota; kingdom Metazoa; phylum Arthropoda; class Insecta; order Lepidoptera; family Tortricidae; genus Apotomis; species Apotomis capreana. Next base: position 17,162,439 of record OX392507.1, on the reverse strand, counting down.
AAATATTATATCACCTTCATGGGTATTTGAAACAAATAAACGACAATTCATATTTTCGAATTAAATAAGTATTTAATTTATCTATTGGAAACCCAATTCGATGGAATTTTGCAATAGCTACATTAAAGTTTAGCAATATCAGTGCCTCTAACTTCGTATGCGTATTTTTTTTTCTTTACCATAGTCGGGGTTTAATTTTTGGATATATAGCTATCCATTAAAATTGGTTGAAATTCATCTTGCCATTTTGGTGACATGAGCGGACAAAGAAATTACGACCAACAACAGCTGGCGACAGACTGGCGTGGCGCCGCGCTCATACAAAACAAAAGTCGAGCTCGCACCGCGCTGTTAAGATTTTACCTAAAATTATCAAGCCCATAGAAAACTGATTTTAAATTCAAATCTAGACATTTAAAATAGTATATATTTGCTATGCGAGTATATATATATTTGATATCGGAAATATAATTATGTGGAATTTAGTAATCCAGTGAATAAAGGGGTTTTACAAACGGTCCGGTAGTTTTGAACTTTTGATATGTTGTCTAGGATTGTTAGTGAGTGTTTAAAATGTAAAATTCTCTCTCCTCCACGCCCGCCGCCATATTGAAAAACCGGCAATTTCTGCAGATTTTTGCTTATACCTTCGTTTAGGAGCATTTTAGCTAGAAAAGAGCTGAAACAATGTTGTAGACAATTAAATTTACTATACTTAATTTACATTTTAAATTTTGTTTCAAGAACGATAGTTACGGAAATATGCACATTTAAAAAAATATAGTAAATGTAATTATAGCAATGTAAATTATAGTAAATTTAATACCGAAGGCCCAGTTGTCTGTGGAGGGGTTTGATTTCAGATTACATCTCAATAACGCGATGCTGTATGACGTCTTTTTAGGGTTCCGTAGCCAAATGGCAAAAAACGGAACCCTTATAGATTCGTCATGTCTGTCTGTCTGTCCGTCTGTCCGTCCGTATGTCACAGCCATTTTTTTCCGAAACTATAAGAGCTATACTGTTGAAACTTGGTTGGTAGATGTATTCTGTGAACCGCATTAAGATTTTGATGGAAAAATAAAAAAATAATAATAAATATTGGGGGCTCCCCATACTTAGAACTGAAACTCAAACATTTTTTTTTCATCAAACACATACGTGTAGGGTATCTATGGATAGGTCTTCAAAAATGATATCGAGGTTTCTAAAATATTATTTTTCTAAACCGAATAGTTTGCGTGACAGACGCTTCCAAAGAGGAAAAAAGTTGGTCCCCCCCCCCTCTAACTTCTAAAATAAGAAAATGAAAAATCTAAAAAAAACATATGATGTACATTATTATAAAAACTACCAACGAAAATTGTTTTGAACGAGATCTAGTAAGTAGTTTTTTTTTAAAACCTATTAATACCTAACTTTGCACCTAATTTATATGGGGCGCTATACATACCAGGTGCAAACTTAACTTAACCACTTAGGGATGGAAAGTGTTTGTACGGAACCCTCGGTGCGGGAGTCCGACTCGCACTTGGCCGGTTTTTTGTATGGGCGCGGCCCCAGCCACAGCCCAATCTGTTGGGCTCATCACGTTGAAACGGCTGTACTGATTTTAGCTATGTTAACCATTAAACGATTGATACAAAATTGTGGTGTGTACCCACATTAAAAAATTAGACAATACATGTTTCATTTTATGTTAACCATTGTTGGTACAGAGATAGTTGGACACCCAAAGATGATTATAGGAGAAGTTTTACCCGAAAGCGGTAAAGAAAAAACGGAAGGCTGCGTGGACGAAATATATATAAAATGACGGAGTTCTTGGGTAACAACATGCAAGTTGATTTGACAAGAAGGCTTTTTTATTCGATGTTTCTGTTATATGCTTAAACATCTCTCCAATTGATACACAGGCGATGCAATGATCTGTGAACATAAACATTTGTATTGTGTCACAACAATCTATCAACGAAACGATCCACATCGGGCACCGTCCCAATACTTACTCCGCGTTAACTCCTCCCGTTCGGCGAATAAAAAGAAACGAATTACACCGAGGGTACTTTAAATTCTCATCTCGATGTTTCCGTTTCGTAAAAACCGAGGCAAGTGAAGCGCAGCTGTTTGCCTGATTATGCTAACGATAATGCGACACTAAATCAGAATTACTGCGGTGTTCGACTCGCCACCTTAATCCACCTTCCAGCTTGTTCTACATGAATTATTGACGGAACTTTGTCATCAGCGGTTTGCAGTTCAATGGTCTGATTAGAGCGGTTATAAACAATGAGCTGACGGGACGATTTTGTGATATTTCCGTTGATATCTCTTACTTAATCGTCGGGAGAAAATATTTTATTTTTAATCAGAAAATGAGCGGGGACTCCGATATCACTTGATGGTAAGGGATACGGAGTCGAAGATAAAACTCGCTGGATAAGTAGCCCTATTCATTCTTTCTTTCTTCTTTCAATATGCAAAAAGGTAATTACCAGAAAATTCATACGGTGAGAGAGTTTTATTCTTTAGCGGACCTCGTTGGAAAATGCGATTCAATCGGTACGTGTCGGCTTGAAGGCTGAATAAAAACAAACTATAATCGCCCGCTTTGTATCACGAATTTAGTCATACAAAAGACATGGGTAACTTTGTTACACACAGTGATCAATTTTAATTTTTTAATTTTTAGTTTTTAATTGATACAACTGACATGAATTATCCGCGCCACGCCTCGTCAAGGAAAACTTAATCTATTAAATCCCTTCTCAGTGCCATATTCGGTCCAAAAGTCCCCATTATGCTAGCTTGCATAATGGAGACTTGCTGGACCAACCATGACCCAGAGCGAGGATCGTTGCCCCTCTCTCAATCGCCGCCCTCAATCCTTAAAAAGCTCGCGAGCCTCATTACTCCATGGCCCAGCCGTTTCCACACCGACCGGTACGAAATCGTACATTGACTCCAAAGCTGCGTACTTGGCGTGTTTTAATTATAGCCCTTAACTAAAACACGTGTTTTTTTTTAAAGTACTCACGTATCTTTCGTGTCCTCAGCCGACGCATAGTTCTTACACTACCTACATAATAACCATTTGATAAACAAAATAACTAAAATTCTAGATGTAGTGATTTATTGACTTATAAGACATCTTGTTAATAATTTCTAATTATTCATTCATCGGAAAGAACAGGGTGTAGCACAATTCACAATTTCTTAACTGAACAATATTTACAAAATATATAAGCGACCAGGAGCGAAGAAAAAATTACGACCCTAAACTTTATTTTGCTTACCTTTACCTTTAACAATGTGAATAAAACTGTAAATACTGTTTGAAAACATTATCGTTACAACAATTGCTGAATAAACTTATAACTTATATTAGTACCTACATTTTTTTCTATATAGTGAACTTTATATTTTAATACAATACACAATAAGTACATTTTACACATTGTTGACATTAACGTGACATTAATTCGACCGCGCTTCGAACATGTAGGCAGTCTAACAATTAGACTTAAAAAAAAACCTAATGGCACTAGACACAATTATCTACCCTTTTTTATGTCATAGGGGGCAAACGAGCAAACGGATCGCCTGATGGAAAACGATTACCGTCGATAGAGACACCTCCAACACCAGAGGAGTCAAAAGTGCTTTGCCGGCTTTTCAGGTGGGAGTACGCTCTTTTCTTGAAGGTTTGAAGGTACCTAGCAACCATTAGGTTTTTCTATCAAAAGTTTTTTTATTTCCATACGAGTTGATTGTGGTCCACGGACGATTTATCTTCCACCTTATATTTTCTAGATATTCTCAGCCTCTCTGTCTACCGATCTAGAAAATAAATGTTATTAATTACTGGACTATTAGTGGTTAAAACTCTAAATAATTATAGATTTCTTTTATGTAGGTAAAAACTTTAATAAAACACCTCTTGCATGTAGTTCTAGTAGATTGTTTGAATAGGCATTTGTTTATTTGTTACGCATTTTAAACATATATTATGTTATCTATTCGAACAAGTCACAAGTACATGTAAAGGTGTTCTACCAAAGTTTTTTTACCTATACTGCATGTCTGAAATATGTATAGTAAACTGAAAAGAAAAATATTAATCTTATAGTCGTGCTATAGTATCAATTTTACAAGAATTAATATTAAATAAAATATGAATAGAGAATAAAGGTAGAGAATGCCTAAACGCATTAAGTTCGCCATTTGTACTTATTTTTGTATTGTGCAATAAAGTTTAAATAAATATCAGTCTATAAGTCCTATATCGTACACACTATCGTAAAAATCATGATTAAGTCAACACATTTTAAAATGTCATTGTAACCATGAAAACAAAAACCTATCGAATTTATGTCAGTAGATATTTATGTAACTCACAATACCTTTATGTCATATTTGGTATCCGTATGCGTAGTCAATTTGATGTCCTTGGGTGAATCAACTTTTAAGTGCACCTTGTTGCTATGGTTACGCACAATTTGTACCTCGGACAACCTACGCATTTTTCTATGAAACAGTATGAGGATGTCACTTGGACAACGGGGACAGAGTAAACAAAACAAAAAAGTTAATTCACCCCCTTAATTCCCACCTAGTTATGAGTATATCGACTCTTGAAAATCTAAATGGGATAAGCGACATTTTTGGTGATATTGCTTTAATTTAATTTAATTAATTGCACCTATATCCAGTGACTGAAATGCCATACGATGAATAAATTAGCACTTTTTTTCTGCGTCGCGACGTATGAGTTGACTAGCTCTCCTCAGCCCGGCTAGCGAAATTGGCTTCACGACTCTTGTCGCGCGACATAACATCGCCCGGCTCTCTCTCACAGTACCGTGAAAAAAGAGACAGTTAATATTTCCCACGCTAAAAAGAGTCGCGTCACAGTTGTGCTAGAGGTGCAGAAGTATTTTTTTGTCCCTTATGCATGCTTATGCATTTCACATAGGTATAATATGTCAAAGAGACAAGTAATCATCAAACTTATAGTATTTCTATTTTCGTCCAAGTTTAAGAATATTTTTCAAAAAGAAAGGAATCAATTGAGTGATTAACGGGACTCACCGAATCCCGAAGTTTATAAAGTTTTCGCCTCTCCTCTGCTGTCGAGTCCGTTTCTTCGTTTATCTCCGCGACCCGTGTTAAACTGTCATCGCGATTAATTCTATTAATATCTACGAGGTTTTGCAAGAATATTTCGTATTTTCTTTTCTTCTCTTCACCGGTATAAGTGCGTTGGTATAATGTGATGAATTCTTCGAATAATTCCGGGGCGTCTTCAAGATCGTAGATGGGTCCCAGTTTTTCCGAACCAACGACGAAGAATATTGCGAAAATCAATAACACAATAAACAATAATTTCATTTTTATTACGACTAAACGTACGTCTTGATACTACACGTGTTTACTTAAGAACTAACACAATTTGTAATGCTCTAGCTACACTGTATTGGCTACTGCGTGACCAAATCGATTTAATACAATTTAATACGCAAAAAATAAATAGTAATAGGTAAGCGATATTTGTTTTGTTTTTAAAACTAAGTATACATTCGACAGTATTACGAACGAGTTGGACCGGTTATCCAAGTCGCTGCCGATGGCTAATTCTGTACATTGAATTGCTTTGTCTGTCGCTTTACTTGACTCAAGACTTGAGACTTAAACGTCAATGTCAAATAAGCATACCGGTTATGGAATTAGTAGTTTTTAAGTGAAGCGTTTCGTTATTGCAAAATTAACGGGTAAATTCACAAAAAAAAAATATAAAGATGTTGAAGATAGGTGCCGTTCAATTTGCATAATAAATTTTAGCATATTTTCATTTAACTACTTTCAAAACGCATAATAAACACATTGCATCAAAACAAAATTCATAATTTAGTCAAGCATAATATTTAAACATCATAACCATTTATAATCGTAATAACATTCTTTATAATGTTCGTAAGTCATAACGTCACTTCATCATTCATTTTTTCATTCAGAATAATTATTTATTCAGTGAAAGTAAAGCATGCGCAGGTTAATACGTCAAACATTTCAAATTTTATACAAAAATAAATACGAACATATGGAAAAGAACCATAGTTGCAAATATAGGTACCTACCTAATAATTTTACAATAGGACAGGAATGAAAAGCGAATCGCAAGCGCTAACTTCGTAAAATAATCGAGTTTTTCGGTAAGCTCCTCGTAAAAATAATCTAGTTTTTAGGCTTCCTATGAGCTATGTAACAATAGAAACCACATTATGGTGTTTATCTGTCATCGAATGGGCAAAAAAATTACAAAAACTGTCAACACTGAACACGTCAGTGGCGTTGCTAGCGGTATAAAACATTACAAAAGTAAAATAATAATAAAATAAATATTAAGGGACAATCTCAAATCGACCTAGTCCCAAACTAAGCAAAGCTTGTACTATGGGTACAAGCTGATGATATACATAATATAGAAATCCATATATACCCAAGAACAAATATTCGAGTGCATCACATAAGTATTTGCCCTGGCCGGTATTCGAACCCAGGACCGCCGGCTCTACAAACTGCGTAAACCGCGTCGTCCTAAATATTATGTCCTATTCAACGTGTTCGTAAATATATATTATCGTAGCATTTCAGTCATAACAAGATTTATGATTTCGCCGAGTCATGTAGCGTTTAAATGTACTCATTTATGCGCGGAGCTAAACAGGCGTTTTCATTATGGAGAGCATCATTTACGAAATTTCGAGGGAAATGTAAAATTATACAGGCTAACGGCTAAAACGAAAATTTACGGAACGTACCTCTGTTAGTCTTTATGTTCAAAGTACACAGTCCGATGCTACAAGTATTTTAGCTGGTAAAATAGGGTAGAAGACACATGGTCGTGCGTGGAAATATATTGCATAATTTCTAATATCATAACTTTTCGTTCTTCATAAGTCTAACTGATGTTCATGAGGGAGGGTGTTGCTTTTGGTGATATATAGGGCTATGTACAAATGGTAAAGCATCAGTCACCCCCTTTCTATATTCGTGGAAAAATGACGCATGCTTATTATTTCTCTACTACACGATATAAATCATAGGTTCTTTTGATTTTAGAAATACCGAGAGTAATACTTTAAGAGTTCTTTTTTAACATTACAACATGCTTACTGTCATTTGAGGATTTATATTGTTATATTCAACCAAAAAATATTGGAAAAGCCTCATATACAATGATTATTCAGGAGTACAGCGGCATTACCGCGTGGTACCATTAAGGAGACAAGTTTAAGTCAAACTGCGCGCCGAAACAAAAGAGTATCGTCCGTCATTGGAACTGTGGTGCTAATGGCGTACAGCACTCCGCTCTATACGGTAATGACGGCCATTCTAGTTTAAATGAAAACAAGTAGCTCTCACAGAGGGCTCTTATTAAAAGGGGTTTGCTGGCCGTGTATAGTCGGTGTATTTCGAAAAACTTCTGCGATAAACTCAAGTTAAAACGTGGTCAGTGGCGGTGACCAACTAACAGTTAATGTCAACAGTTTGTGATACCTACTCATGACAGTCCAGATAGATACAGATCAAGAGCCAAAGTTACCAACATAACGTAGCACGAACAAACTAAGAAACTTAAATGGCATTGGGCGTATGTTTGCCGATGGGACTGACAAGTTCCTAAACTGAAAGATGCAGCAAACCCTCACATAGTGGACAAATCTGAGCTAACGCAGGACCACTCAAGGCGTTCTTTAAGAATTTGTCCAACAGTGAATATGTTTAGGCTATTATTTATTATTCCTAAGCGCCTGCAAACAAAAGCATATAGATAGTCTTAAAAATACTACGACAATTTAGTTTAACCTACTAAATAATAAAACGCCCAATTGTTTACAACTCCCCCGCATGCTCAAGCCGGTATTATCCTGTACACAGTACAAATTCCGGTACAATATGAACCTTCATAAATTATGGGCTATCTACTAGCGCCATCGATGTAAACATACTGATATAAAGGGCAGGAGTCGATACCATTACACATAAATTTCACTTATCTTCATCATTTGGTACAATTTGCTCCTGGGCCGCCCCGGTGTTATATGGAAGGATTAGATTTATGTTTTCGCCCTGTATGAATACTCGATAGTATTGTAATAGGTTATTTGATAGTTTTCGCAGTTTGTGGTCGGGTTATTTGTAGTTTGCGTATGGCGTTTGCTGTTTTTGATAGTTGGGTGTGTTTTTCAACATGTTTACCAACAGAATCAATTTTTTTTTATAATAAAAGTAGAAAATAAATGTCTAAGTATATTGAAATGACAACATTAAATTAATTTTAGAAATATGGAAATACGGGCTATTTAGAAGCCACAGTAATGTAACATCTTTGAGGCTTCGTCTCATGTAAAGACGGTGCCCATTTTAATTAAGTAGTATTAGTAAAATGGAATCTTAATAGGTATCTTCGGGTGGTAACAGGATAGTTTTTATAGATACGCGTGAAAGCGAAGAAAGGAGGAAGGGAAAATGAAAAACGCTAGGACACACACGCTGAATGAAGGTAATTAATTGCTTGTTGCTAGTCTTTCATATGATATGAAAGATGCAACAAAAAATAAATTGTAGCTACCAATCAATTTAGATTTTCATTTGAAACATATAATAGTACATTACTGCAGAGACCGCGAAATAGGGAATTGTTGGCCGAGTAGTAATAGATGGCCGAGTGATAACGAGGCCATCTAGAGATACGAGGCCGACAATCCCTGTTCGCGCCGAGGCTTGTATAGTACTTTTCTCAAATAAATCCAAGGAAATAATACAAATGTTCAACTTAGATATTCATATATTTTTACTATTCCCGCCAAATTTTAACTTTTTTCAAAATTTCTTTTTTTAAGCTGTTCGGGTTATTGTTTTTGCCACCAAATGTTAAGATGATTCTATTTATTAAAAAATGACAACACCTTATTAATTAGATATTGTTATATTTTTTTACAATAAACGATTCCTTGTTTATTTAATTGAATATCTGTTTTAATCTAATTGAATAATCTTGTTAAATATAAGAAATACAACGTAAATATACATGCACAAACTACGTTTTTCTTTTATTGGCAGTATGCCATAGATTATCAATAAAAGAAATAAACCCCACTGAAACAAAAGACAATCTCTTTGTTGGCCACGGCCAATAATGTTGCATGAAATTCCTTTATTGACCTCTAATTTGAAATTAGAACGAATCTTCAACAATTGCTATACAAAGACGTATTTCGCGTTCTATTATCACGATCATAATAACGACATTTCCTTGGATGTTTGAGAAAAGAATATTATGACCCCATGCTGACCAATGTGATTAGGGCATATTCAGAAATGGGTGAAAGTGAGACGTGTCAACCGAACGTTAAATATGCTCCATAGAAAATATCGCGCAGGTGTGACAATAAAGTCACAATCACAAATGCGTGCATGAGCTAATAAATGTTGGTAAAAAGATGCATCCAATGTAGTTCTTAAAATACTGCGTTTAAGTATATAGTTGTCTTACATTTATATTTATGTTTTTGTGTGAATAATTTTAATAATAATATTATATCATAGTATTTGTAATAAAAACTTTAACGCCATTACTTCAAATTCAACCAATTTTTAAAAACACTTTAAGTGATCACGTATAAAATTGTGAGTAGTTTAAGTGACGTAGTTCAAATTTAAATCAAATTATGTGTCGCATAAAGGGGTGTTTTTTAAATGTGTCCACTATTTATATTTATAAGCTACCTTAACCGACATCAAAGTCATAAGATCACTCATAACCCGGCTTAAAAGGCGTAGAAAAAAAGCTGATTCCAACGGTATATATAACTAAATTTCATTCAAAATGTCGCTTAAGGGGTTTCTCCTTTCCACCGTCGACATCATTAGATATGCTGAAAATTAAAAAATAAGTTACATGTTTCTGAAATTTCGTTTCCTGTAGTAAACTTCAGCATTTATTGTGAGGCGACTTGTTGAGTGATTTTAGTGTTTATGAACTGATATAACTATAATTATTAGGAATTCCAACTTCCTGTAAGTTCCCTATTGTGTTCGATTGGTTGGCGCTTCTGCTACTCTAGCACAACTTTGACACACGACTTATTCTCGCGCGAGATATACTTCCTCTCTTTCTAAATAGTACTATGAGAGAGTGACGGGTGACGCTATGTCGCGCGAGAAGAGTCACGATGCATAGTAATTGTGCTAGACGGAGGGCTAGCACATCGCGACTTCGCTTGTCGTGCGACACAGTCATCTGTCTTGCTCGCACGGTATTGAAAGGATAGTGACATATTTGTCGTGTGTCACAGGTTATGCTACAGATTGCGTAATGAATCGTCGACCAATTCATTATAAGACTTGAGCAAGCCCGTAAACAATGACTTAACTATTTTCAACACAACTCTATGTTACGATAGTACTAGATCAGCAGGATTACCGATATTCGTGTTTCGTTATAGAACTTTATGCCATTATACGTAGCGCAACGTGAACATTGCATATCGCAAGCCAACAATTTTTCGAGGTAAAGTACATTTACTTTCCGGCCTGTGTTCTATATTTTTATACAAAATCACGTCCACTTAGCTTTGTTCTGTTAGAGAAATGTAAAAAGTAAAAATAAACAACCTCTTTTGAATACACGAGGAAGTGTGTTGTATTTAGAAATATTGTTTAAAAAAACATATATATTTTTTTAAATAGTAGTAGATCATAACACCACCTCATAAAACTTACACATGTGTAAAGTGACTTTTAGTTTTAGGTAATCACTAGGAGCTACCTATTTAAACGGATTATATCGCGTCAACTAATTATTTGAGCCTCCCTGACGTTTTATTGGAATGTGTGACAGTCGCGCAAACTGAAGAAAATATTACAAATACAATAAGTACCTACTTTATTAACACTTTAAATAATTTAAGAAAGAATAAAAAATTCTGACCGAAGCTATTTACAAGCGATTACTTTTGGCTCTCCACATTAATCTCCAACTTTAAATTGAGTTGAGAATTGATTGTTATCCCATTAAACTGCTAGCTTGCCTTAAGTAAAAATTGTGGGATAAAGATATGTAAAGAGGAAGTGTTTGAATTGTTAAATCAATTTTTAAATCTACAATCCAAAAGTTTAGAAGTAAGCGAAAAATTAAAAATGGTTCAGGCGGGGTTCACAAAATTTTTAATCATTTCGCTTCATTCTAAACATTTGTTTACGTTAGAAGATGTTACTGCTTTAATAAAAATAATCTACAATCTACTTTGGGATAAAAGGAAATACAACATTAAAATCGAATAAGTAGGTATTTAATGAAAGAATGAAATCATTAAACATTGACACATTTCAAATTTAAAATAGTGTTCTTTTTAAAATAATTTTATTAATTTATCATCGCAGAACTCAAAACTATTATTTTTAATACATTATTTCGACTAGTTTATAAAATTAAAAAAAAATGTGAAAGCAGCGTCATCTAAGAATCGGCCTGACGACATGGCGGACATGGTGGAAAATTTGTCACTTCCAACACACATAAGATTTTTCAGCGTTGTGTCTACATCTTTTAGAATGAGGAACTTTTCAACTGAATATTTCAATCACCAATTAGGATATTTTGGGAAATGTTAAGATGTAGCAATTTTTTTTTACACTCCATTCGGAAAAGACCCCGGTAAAAAAAATGTACTCAATTGATTGTGGTTTCATCTTTCAATTGATTGCAAAATAATTCGTCATTATTTAGTTCCTTAATTATGCAGCCTTTACTTTACTTTTTGTTGAAATCTGGATTGGTATTATAGCGCTATATTCAACTCTCTTAGAGTTGAGTTCATGATTTTTCCAATTAACTTACAAATCCAGACACAATCCTCAGACGTCTGCTACTAGGCAAAGAACTCTCTGAAGAATTTCTACAACATTTTCGGTGTGGGGGTAAGATAGCCGGTGAAATTACTAGCATAGAGGCATTCTATCTTCGTCCTCCGGGTAGGCAAACACTTGTGTCTCCTCTGGTGTTGCAGGTGTTTATGGGCGACGGTAATCGCTTTCCATCAGGCGATACGTTTGGTCGTTTGCCCCCTATGACATAAAAAAAAAAACAACGACGCTCGTTATGCTCTGCATTAATCCAACCTTATTAGGTATTACCTCTTCCTTAACCTTGCTAGGTACCTGTTCCTGCAGCGTTTTCCGGTACGTGGTATAGTAGAATATCACAACTCAAAAACCTTTCATCACCAACCGCCATCGGTTCGACGAGCAATACAATGCCTCTAAAATATACGTGGCCAACCACTGCGGAATGATCACTTCTGTGGCGCGGAGACATTCTCGTTAGTGGGTTTGGTCTCCCACACAAAGTCTGACTCGTTGGTAATGAGGGCTAACTAGAACAGATACAGATTTTCTTATTCCTAATTTGATATCTCAAGAAAATTCCTCTATACGGCTTCCTGAAGTATAGATAACCTAAATATGTTTACTAAACTGCTTTATTTCGCAGTTCCATTTCGTCGACTAGGTTTTACTCTAAATAACTTTTTAACACACACTTAACCTAACCTATACTGAATTATAGTTACACAACTAATCTATCTATCTATATATATAAAAGAAGAAGTCCTTAATGACTCATCAACGCACAGCCAAAACTACTAATGTAAGAGAGTTGATTTTTGCACAGTAGGTTACTTTTATAACGTGGGCTAGAGATAAGAAGCGATTTTGAAAAATTCAATCCCTAAGGGTGTTAAATTTGTATGGGATACAAGTTTTTTTTAAAGCTAGGAACTTGAAACTTTGTTAGAAGATATTAAAATAAAATAAAAGAAAACTGATTTCAGCGTTTTTGATAATTCATCCCCTAAGGTGGTAAAAAAGGGGTTGAAAGTTTGTATGGAGATCAAGTATTTTTTTGAGCGCGGGACTTGAATCTTTGTGTAAAAGTAAATTATTAGATTACAAGAAAAGTCATTTCAGCGTTTTCAAAAATTCGACCCCTAAAAGGGTAAAAAAGGGGTTTAAAGTTTGTATAGAGATCAAGTATTTTTTTGAGCGCGGGACTTGAATCTTTGTGTAAAGGCATACTATTAGAATACAAGAAAAGTTATTTCAGCGTTTTCAAAAATTCGTCCGCTAAAAGGGTTAAAAAGGAGTTGAAAGTGTGAATCCATTACAAATTCCTTGAAACTTCTTATTAAGGCATATACAATAATAACAAAATAACATTAATTTAACGTCATCAAAGATTCAACCTCTAAGGGGGTTAAAAGGGGGATAAAAGTTCGTCTTGGGGTTCAAATTTAATTTTAAGCTAGGTACTTTAAACTTCGTAAAAAGTTATGCAAATAAAATGAAACAAAAATGATTTCAGCGTTTTTGAAAATTCATCCTCTTAGGTGGTAAAAAGGGGGTTGAAAGTTTGTATGGAGATCAAACCTTTTCTTGAGCGTGGGACTTTAAACTTTGTATAAAGGCATATAATTAAAATACAAGGAAAGTAATTTCAGCGTTTTCAATAATTCGTCCCCTAAAATGGTTAAAAAGGGTTGAAAGTTTGATTCCATTACAAATTCTTTGACTAAGGCATATATAATAATAACAAAATAACATTAATTTAACGTCATTATAAATTCAACCTCTAAGAGGGTTAAAAGGGGGATGAAAGTTTGTCTCGGGGTTCAATTTTAATTTTAAGCTAGGAACTAGGAACTTTGTAAATAGGTATTAAAATAAAATAAAAGAAAACTGATTTAAGTGTTTTTGAAAATTCATCCCTGAAACTGGTAAATAAGGGGTTGAAACTTTGAATGGAGATCAAACCTTTTTCTGAGCGCGGGACTTTAAACTTTGTATTAGTGCATATAATTAGAATACAAGAAAAGGAATTTCAGCGTTTTTGAAAATTCAGCCCTGAAGGTGGTGAAAAGGGGTTGAAAGTTTGTATGAAGATTAAAAAAAATTTTGTGTGTGGGACTTGAAACTTTAAATAGAGGCGTATTATTAGAATACAAAAAAAGTGATTCAGCGTTTTTGAAAATATATGTAGCGCTGAAGATGGTGAAAAATTGGGCAAGTGCGAGTCCGACTCGCGCATGAAGGGTTCCGTACCTATATATATATATATATATATCTATAACAAGTTTGTTGTATCCCCTTAAATATTTATTTTATTTTATTTTTAGTATTTGTTGTTATAGCGGCAATAGAAATACATCATCTGTGAAAATTTCAACTGTCTAGCTATCACCGTTCTTGAGATACAGCCTGGTGACAGACGGACGGACGGACGGATGGACAGCGAAGTCTCAGTAATAGGGTCCCGTTTTTACCCTTTGGGTACGGAACCCTAAAAAGGGGTTGAATGTTTGGAATGGAATGGAGATCAAACCTTTTTTTGAGCGCCGGACTTGAAACTTTGTATAAAGGCATATAATTAGAAATCAAAAAAGTAATTTCAGCGTTTTTGAAAATTCAACCCCTGAGGCGGTAAAAAGGAGGTTGATAGTTTGTATTGAGGTCAAACATTTTTTTGAGCGCAGGACTTGAAACTTTGTATAAGGGCATATTATCAGAATACAAGAAAAGTGAATTCGTTTTTGAAAATTCAGCCCAGAAGGTGGTGAGAAAGGGGTTGAAAATTTGTTTGAAGATCAAATATTTATTTTGAGTGCGGGACTTGAAACCTGAGTTCATAATGATTCCGCGTAATTAGAGCAATTTAGCCGAAAAAACAACTAAAAAGAGGCCAAGAGGGAGTCGAACTCGCGTACGAAGTTCGGTACCATTACGTATAAAATGGCAAAAAAAAAAACACGTTTATTGTATGGGAGCAGCACTTCAATATTTATTATTATTTATTTTTTGTTGAATTACAGTAACCAACATCAAAATCATCAACTTGCAAAAAAAGAAAAGTAATTTCAACATTGTTTAGATCTGAAAATAATATGATAAAGATGTAAACTGTTCAAGATAAGATTCCACGCGGACGAAGTCGCGGGCAACAGTTAGTATATATATAAAAGAAGAAGTCCTGACTGACTCATCAACGCACAGCCGAAACTACTAATGTTAGAGAGTTGATTTTTGCACAGTAGGTTACTTTTATAACGTGGGCTAGGGATAAGAAGGGATTTTTGGAAATACCTCCCCTAAGAGGGTTAAATAGGGGTGCAAAGTTTGTATGGGGAAACTATTTTTTTGGAGCTAGAGACTTGAAACTTTGTAGAAAGATTACTTATTAAAAAACACAAAAAATACTTTCAGCTTTTTAGAAAATTTCACCCCTAAGGGGGTTAGAAAGGGGTGCAATGTTTATATGGGAGAAACTTTATTTTTTGAACTAGAGACTTGAAACTTTGTAGAAAGCTTACATAATCAAATACAAAAAAAAAAATTCAGCATTTTGGAAAATTTCACCTCTAAGGGGGTTAAAAAGGGGTGCAAAGTTTGTATGGGGAACACCGCTAATGTTGTTTATAAAGAAGTGTTACGCTAAGGTTATCAGTTTATATTTTTTTTATTTCCTGTCTTCTACCCAGTGACTACGTATTTTTTTTAAAACGAACTTGCACCTAATTTTCTATGATTGACTGTCAACAATATTCTCTTAGTGCTGTCTCTTATTAATTGTGTTCCAAACTTTATGTGTTCCTATATTTAGTGAGTTGTCTATCAGACATGAATAATCTATACTTTATATACCTATTCTTACTTTATTTAACTTCTTGAGAAATATAGCACCAGAATATATTGAATCAATCTTTAAACTAGCCTGTAGACCAAAATAGTAATCGCATCATTAAATTCGCTTATGTGCATTTAGTTTTTAATGGTCACATTTCAGCATTTTCTTTAAACACTAGCCTTTTTAATAACTGAGGTACCTGCTAGACCATTTAGAAACATTTTGGCCAGCCTCGGGAACTCCGCCACACCACTCTTTTCGTTTAATAGCCAGGCCGGCGTGTACAAATACCAGTGCTGCCTTCTTATGAAATGAGGTCATTATTTATTATTGTTTTGAAATAAAGTTTATTATTTATTATTGTTGAAAGAGATACTCTTCATTAAACTGCCTCCATTTCTCGATTTCCAGTGCTGAGTTTAAGATTGTTTTAACAGCCTTACGATATTTAATTTTTTTTTTAAACTCCCTCATAATAACTAAGATCCCCATTTTCTAAATCCAAATCCATGCGTCGCTCTATATCTTGCAGAGTCATTTTTGCTAAAGATTAAAAGCATCAGGTAACTGACGGAATAAATATTAAGCATCCTACAAACAATTCCCGTAATCTAATTGGAAAATCTTCTAAAATTCTTTAACAATTGCGTATCAGTGTCTGCCACTGTTTGAAATGTAATATGTCTAGACCATTTTAACAAAGAATAAAATTCACTTACCTATTTTAATATCTTTGTCATCATCAGTCAAATCTACGCGGACGAAGTCGCGGGCGGCCGCTAGTACTAGATAAAAAAATTG
Source organism: Apotomis capreana (assembly GCA_947623375.1). Lineage (NCBI taxonomy): Eukaryota > Metazoa > Arthropoda > Insecta > Lepidoptera > Tortricidae > Apotomis > Apotomis capreana. Next base: position 17,145,896 of record OX392507.1, on the reverse strand, counting down.
TTCGATACGTTTTTGGTTCCATTGAATTGGGAATAGCATAGTTGCGATACGAAACAGTTACGAAAAATTATTATGACAAACACTAATGGTAGTTCACTTTAAACTAAAAATTTGCGTTGACCCTTTCACACAAAGCTTTTGCCAACAATGGCTTTGTTTAGACAATTATTTAATTGTAAGTTTTGTGTCAACTGCGCGTGAGGGATTCTTAACAAAACAAAATTCCGTAGAAGCGGAAAACGAATTTAAATACTGCGGAAAAGTTAACGACCACCGGTATTCATTTCGGCTCAGTATGTAGTCCCATAGAGATTGCATATTGGCTGATGACACACGATTGGATTTTCTGTCGCGTAATTTATTTACCAAATATATTACAGAGTCATGGGATAAGTATATATATATTCATAAATGGGAAAAAATTAAAACCATTTATTTTTCTGTATACTTATTTTTCTGTACCTGTTAATCATCGTATTATTAAAGAGGTACAGGCAAAGCCATTCAACTTACCATTATAAATATTTTTTGTGATTAAAATGTTACTTGTCTCATCATAGCCCAATGATATCCACTGCTTCACAAAGGCCTCCCCCAAGGGAGGTCTAGTGGGTCGATTGCAAAAGTCAGAAAAGTGACCCATGTAAATAATTAATGATTGACTTTGAATAAATAATGATTTTGACAAAAAGTACTTTATTTTAGCTTCGCAAAGTGGGGCTTACAATAACGTACCACCTTACCATCACGTACGTACCACTTTATCCATTTTAATGTATAATCAACTGTTCTGTTTCTGAAAACGAAAGCGGTCCAACAACCTTTGTGATTGCTCAGGCAAAACAATAATAAAAGTCCGTATAATCTGCCTAGCGTTTGGCTACTGCGTTTAAAACAGTCCCAATTGTCGTCATCCGTAAACGAATAAAAGTCCTTAAAAATTTAATTAAAAAGAAATTCAACTGTAAAAAGAAATCCATTAACAAAGAACCTTTGTATTTGCGCCCGCTCTTGTGAAGGAAAAATATAAATCTGTTAGACGGAACAATAACTAAAGTACATTTTTCCACAGAAAGGGTTTTCTTAGGCAAAAACGGGCCTTTGTTGTGCCAAAATTACTTTTATGAAATACCGAAAAATGATTACAAAAGCTAGTTCTGTGCATACGGTGCGGAAAAAGTAAACTAAAAACGCTGACAACATTGTTAGGCATAAAAAAAATCCTCAAATAATATTTACGTACACAGAGGCTTAAAAATTCTTTGACCTTTTTAAATCATACAAATTTTCGAAAACTGTAATGCTATTATTTGTATAAAAAATATTCAAGGATTGTCGTTGTATAACATAAATGCTAAAAATTACGATTTTCAGATTTTATTGGGCGGTTCTACAGTTTTTTATAGATATCCAAACTTGTTTTATATACCTATTTGGATCAGTTCACTTCCTAGCCTTGATTACTTTTCTCCTGCCACAAGTACGTTCCGTGCTTACTAGGAGATACCAACCATGATCTTATTGTAAAACCCAAAATGTAACCCAAATAAAAAATATTTTCATTTCTATGAAATGTGAGAAAAAAAATTGGATTATTGTAAAATAGATTATTGTGTCATCCGGTTCCTAAGAAAAGGCCATTTCGTGTTCGTAAAGTATATCCCACCAAAAACATTTCATGTAAAATTGACGGCCAAGACTCACATTCTCATAACGCTTTCGCTGTAAAAAACGCTATCAGATCCCAGGAAAAGCCAAGCCCCTAAGCCCCGACTTTACTAACCCCACCACCTTGGTTTAAAAAGTATGGCATCAACTGGCTTCAAGCCCCTAAACCCGGAGTTTACTAACCCTACACCTTTGTTTCAAAAGTATGGCTTGGCCGTTTCATAGAGTACCGTAAATAAGTCCAACGGACCGTCTGGCCCATATGGTATCAAGAAACTAAGTTTATGTCTTTGATAATATATACTTATAAACTTAATTCCTTACGATATAGGCCGGACAGTCCGCTAGACTTATTTACGGTAGTCTATGAAACGGCCAAGCCATACTTTTGAAACAAAGGTGTAGGGTTAGTAAACTCCGGGTTTAGGGGCTTGAAGCCAGTTGATGCCATACTTTTTAAACCAAGGTGGTGGGGTTAGTAAAGTCGGGGCTTAGGGGCTTGGCTTTTCCTGGGATCTGATAGCGTTTTTTACAGCGAAAGCGTTATGAGAATGTGAGTCTTGGCCGTCAATTTTACATGAAATGTTTTTGGTGGGATCTCATTTCTTTTTGTAAGGTGCTTTAGTTTTTTTTTATTTTTTTGGGCTGTAGGGTTTCTTGAAAGTCAACTGAAGAAGACAATTGTGTATTTAAGAAATACTTAAGCTTAGCCCCATATATATATACACTTTTATCCCCTATTATGGGAAACCCATACAAACTTCCATCCCCTTATTTAAAGGGTGGGGGGTGATTTTTTAAAAGTCCTACAATATTTATTTGATTTATAACAATGAGTCCCTATAGGTTTCAATTTTCAGACCTCTAGTATCAAAATTTGCGGAAGTTTCATACAAACTTCCATCCCCTAGTTTAAGGGGTTGGGGGGTAAAAGTTCAAATTTTTAGAATTATTTTGTTGTTTGTGTACTAATACTAGCTTACATACCAAATTTCAGCTTTCTAGGTCATCGGGAAGGACCCCAGAGGTTTTGATACGTCAGTGAGTGAGTGGCAAAATCGGCGTATTTTAGGTACCTATAAAACCTAAAGTATAAAAGCTAGATCAATTAAGTTTTGTACATTTTATATGTTTGCTAACTGCATCTTAACCTGAGAATTTGGGCGCTCTAGTGTTAACTGGGACGAAACTATGAGGGCTTGAATATGAGACGAAACGGTTCGAGAAAAGGTAGGTAGTGCCCCGCCTCTTTTTTTTTCGTCTTGGCGGGGGCACTACCGTGCCCCCAGATTTAAATCATTCTTGGCCAATATATTAATTTTTATAACAAATTACCTGATAATGTATTAAAATTAGCCTTCCCATCTCTAAAAAAATATTTGAAATAATCTATAATGTAAAAGGCATATTATACAGTAGAGCACTATCTGACAGACAAAACTGCGTGGCCTGAACCAGAAATCAACTAACTCACTCCTTAATTCGTATTAAATACATTGTACCTGACTAGTTTAAGGGACACAGTTCTAATAAGAAAGCATATCAAACGTAACATAAATTGTGATAAACCGTCACATTTTCTTGTAATTTCCGTTTTATTATTGTCTTCTCTTTAGTTATTACATAAAATACAATATTTTTATTTTATAAGCAAGTACACTTTTAATATGTTTTCGACGAGGACTGCCTATGAGCATACACACATTCTTAAGATAGGTATTAGGTTAAGTTCATATTACTGTAAGAGTTAAGCATAATTTCTGAAAAAAATACTGACAACAGTCAGAAATTCAACAGGGTTTCTTTCGGCGTCTCTTGTCAATAATGCTTTTCTTTGTGAAATGGCGGTAATCTCAGACATGTGAAAAGTCCCTGTGGCCTACTTGCAGAATAAGGTCATTATTTCATTATTATGTTAACCAGAGAATAAAGTTCATTATTTCATTATTATGTTAACCAGAGACGAACAGAAAACAAAATAATGAAAAGAAAGTTCCGTTTAGGTATACCGACTGAAGTAAGAAAGAAGTCAATATGTGACACAGAATGGCACATAGTCTTATATTTTGAGTGTGACTGTATTTACATGTAACGATGTGCATACACATATCCATAATATATTGTATATTCGCTCTTCAATTGGATTCCACCAGTTTTCCGCCAATTCGCGATAAAAATAGCTCAATTCTTTGTGGAACCGAACGTATTCCTTCTGCAAGTACCGTACTGGGTGGAACATTATAATGAATGGGTCAATAATATAAAGTCAGCTGTTAGTACCTTTACTGAAACGTAAAAATGATCTTAGAATCCCAGAAGATTATTTATTTTGAACTTAGCGAAAATGTTTACATTTCATTCAAGCTCTTTCGATTTATAATTTATGTTTATTTATTTTAAATAACCAACAGCTTTTACCATTTTGAGTAGTCTTACATATAATAGAGAACAGGTAAACCAATTACAGAATCTCACGCGTAGAGTTTAATTCCTATACTATTATAAAATTGTATTGCAAACATCACTTCAGGTAAAATCTTAATGATAGGATGGCAAAACCGTAGTAGTACCTATACCTACTCTTTTGAATAAAAAAACGGTTTACATTTCACGGAGAAATTCGGTAAACATACGTACAAAAAGATTCAATACCGACGAACACTGACTCTTCCTTTTTGAAGCTGTTTAAAAATAAAAAAATAATTATAAAATATGTAAATAATAAACTTTAATTTATGTATTGGCTCCACTTCGAACAGGCCGACCCTAGCCGAATAAAGGCGGGACGATGGGCGGGACGGGTCACGGTTGTGACCAGAAATTTGTAGGTATGTTTCATGATGCGCGGCGTGGAGTGAATCCCCCTTGCCATTATTTAGTTAAATTAATGCAGTTGTGTTGTCTTCAGAGTCTCTGAAAGCCTTATTTTATTACCTTTATTTGAGTAGGTGTATGGAAAAATGTTTGGTAGTTTGTTGGGTTATCTTGCTAATAAATCAGAACGAAGCTACGGATCGACATATTTTTGCATAGAGATTGAATATGGCCGATAGAGTGACAGTCAGTTTTTGTCCTAAAAATTCGTAGTTCTGGAAGATTACGTTTGGCTGTATTGTAAAGATCATCACTCATATCACTCTTGTAGACGGGATGGACGGAATTGAGACTATGGAGAAACAGTCGGACTTTTCAATATTTTCCAAAAAATGCGTCTATCCGTTCAGTCTCATCTAAATTTATTTAGAGTAACCTAAAATCGATAAAACTATGTTTTTTTAATGTATTTTACCGATGATTTTCATACGTATCTGTATGTGGCTTTGTGTCTTTATCAGATTGGAAGGGCTTAAAAGGGCGGGTTTCGGGTATTTAAGTACACGGTACATGGGTAGCCGACTAGGTATCCTATACTTTAGCCTAGGGGTTTTTCATCCTCACGCGAACGCACGAGTACGGGCGTATTTTAGTTACCTTCGAGATATTTTGAGCTAGGGGTCCAGGACACTTAGTTGCCTTGCTCCGTAACCAAGGCATGGTCAGGATTGGCCTCACGCTCTCCAAGCCGTCCTCATTTAAAAAGGAGTACCTAAGACAAGGCTGTATACTATCCCCGGTGCTGTTCAACATCTATGGGGAGTATATCATGCGAAGAGTGTGCGAGGACTGGGAAGGTGGCATTTCCATTGGTGGGACGAAGCTCACAAACCTGCGTTATGCCGACGACACAACACTGCGCGTCCAACGAAGAGGAAATGTGCATCTTATTTAGCAGATTGGAACAAACCAGCAGAGAAATGGGGCTTCTCATAAACAGAGCGAAGACCAAAGTAATGATAATCGATCGTTGCCTGTCACTCACCCAACAAGCTAAACTTGGTTAGTTGTAGAGGAGTTCATATAACTGGGTTCCATCATAGCTGCCAACGGGTCCTGTGAAAAGGACATTAGGAAGCAGATCGGTATGGTGTTATGACCCATTTGGGCCATTCGGCCCGTGTATGGTCTGACCGAAACATCTCGAGGAAGACCAAGAAGCAGCTCGTCACCTCCCTCGTCTTCTCAATCTTCTTTTACGGCGCGGAGACTTGGACCCTTAAGAAAGCCGACCGACAGCGCATCGACGCGTTTGAGGTGCTGAAAGAAATTGATCGGGACTCACTTGACGGAACCCTGAATAACGAGACCATTCTTACCGAGCTCAAAATTTTGATGAGACTCAGACCCATATGCATGCGAAGGACTTCGAGTTCTTTAGCCACATTGCCAAAAAGAGAGAAACCAATTTAGAAAAGCTCCTGATAACAGGCATTGTGTGTGGAAGACGGCCCTGAGGAAGAAGTCCAACACGCAGGTCGGACCAAATACGCTTACCCTTAAGACCTCTATTTACGATGCCATTCATGCAGCCCAGGATAAAGTAAGCTGGCTCAAAATAGTCCACGAAAAAGTGATTCAAAGAGGCCACGACCCTCAGCATTGAGGATATCGACTAAAGGAGGACTACAGGTATTACTTATTACAACTAATAATAACTTCAAAGTGAAGTAATAAGGTATTAGAACATACATATTTTAATATATCCTACATAATGTACGTTAGATGAGATCCTCAACATTTTTACTAATATCTCTTATATTAGTTTAGCCGAAGCCCTTACTTGTTTTTCTCAAATCTCGTCCTGAAGGAATATTTCATTAGTAAAGAGATTGTAGGCAACGGTGATACATTTTTCGTGTAATCCCGTATATCAGAGAAATTGTTATAAGTAGGTATTTGTATAGGTAGGCTTCGCTACTTAATGAGATTTGGGAGTGGAACGAATAAATGTAATTATGGATGAAAATATTACGCTATTTGCCGAGACAATTTGGAGTCTAGTTACGGTGTTGGTATTGCCAAGGTAATTTGTTTCTACTGGAACAAATCTGCTGTTTCTAAGCAGGTTTGCTTATAATCAGCCTAAGCCTAAATTAATTTCACCTTGTAAGAACAGAAACATATGAACTAACCGTAATATTTTAGGGTATGTGCATTTCATAATGGGTTTCGTAAGATAGCTCAAAGTTACAAGGGTAATGGAGCAAGCTATGCTCGATGTTTCCTCACGTGATCGATTAAAATTGAGGAGATAAGCAAAATGACCAGTTTAGTCATGTAGAAATAACTAGCGTCATGGACATATCTCTGATATTTGCCAAACGAAAATGGACGTCGGTAAAGCAAATTGCTCGTAGAACCAATGCCTGTTGGGACAGTTTGGCTTTTGAGTGGTGACCACGTACCAAAGGATGGAGCGTTGGAGCGTGGGAAGGTTCCCAACAACTTGGACTTACAATCGTGTCAGGATCGCAGGAAGCTATCGGATGAGGGCGGCGCACGCATGGTTGTGGTGGAGAACCGTGGTTGATAACCATGGCGGAGCCCTTTGTCCAGCGGTAGACGTTATACGGCTGATATTATTCATATTTTTAGGGAATACTGTTAATTAACAAAAAAACGTGGATCACCTTCAGAAGTCATGCCACGAGCACCATTAAAAAGTAATTCAGTCATATAAAGTAATCTGATTATCTTTAATATAATTTACTTATTTCATGACATCGTGTCGGTGTATTTTAATGTATATATACATACTTTGAGTTAGAAATAAGTACCTACTATTTTAAACACGCACTGTGCATAGATTAAATGAATAAAAGAATTAAGCAATCAATCAATAATCAATTGATTGATTCAAAGTTCTGAGTAATAAACTGTTTAATAGCCGTACGATACGATAGTTGTGTATCAGAAACTTCTGATTATATAGACCTGTAACCGACTAATGGAGTTTGATCAAGCTTTCGTCTTCGCCCTTTAAACTATCACAATAGCCCAACACCGACCTCCCATTACCCGCGGTTTATTGATGAAGCTATCTGTAGCTATCATTATTTTTAATTAAAGTAATCGATGGCGTCTTCCCCGACTTTATCCGGACATTGGATCGCCGCATCATTAATCACAAATGTACGTATAATCTATAGCTAAGTGAAATTAGGCATTACGAAGCTAAAAGTTACGTACGTATCGTATGCAAAAAGTGGACGCAGCCTTGAGTTATTTAATGGAGCCCAACGCTAAAGTTAGATTGTCAAGCTGACAGGATTTTGGATTTTGATAATTAAATAGATTGCCAATTGCGAAAAGTAAGAAGAAATACTGATATTTTAATTTTAAATTATATACAAAATGACACTTCATACGTAATTCGTAAAATTTTCTTCTTTTAAAATATGCCCTCTGCCCATACCCTGCCAACCCAAAATTGTGGCAGGACTCGGCAGATCCTCCTTTCTAGTGCCAAGATAATGTTATAAAACAAAAGTTTCATTAATGTACCTGTTTTTTCGTCAAACTACTGTATTTAGTCTTACTTTACCTGTACTAGTTGAAATCAACTCAATATTAAGGTTCTGAGAGTCCTACCTGCACATATAAGATATATGAGATGCATTTATTATTATGGGAACTCGGCACTCGTTCATGAATTCAGCAATAGAACCTTTTTTTATAAATTTGGTCTCGCCTGTTATACGAGCTATTCCATATCTTTTGTTTAAAAATAGTAAAGCACTTTGGGCTGGCATAATTTGTTTCGAAAGGTCATTAATCACTCATGGTGAAAGCTATGACGATGAAAAGTTTTTGTGTAGGTATATTTATTTTCTGGGAATAAATCACATCGACCTGTTAATTCGTCAGTGCATTTTATTTATGAATATTATAAGTCGAGATGCAATTCAGGGTGGGCGAAACCAAAATGTGTTTTTTTTTATTTCATAACGTGTCATGATAATAGACATTGCATCGGTACAACGACATCAAGCATTTTTGCACTCGAGCATTGGTAAAGAGACCGATTTCCGGTACGGGCTGACGGGCCCGGAAATTTGCAATTTTATGAGATCACCCAACTGTGCCCTATACCAGTAGTAATAATACACCTGTGTGCGTTGTGTATGGCGCTGGTAAATTCAAAAATATGTACAATTTTACAGTAGACTTAAATAAACTGTTTTGCAAAAAAAAAATGATTAAAATAATGAAGTCTCATGAAAATCTTTAATAATGGTTTTGAATAGAATAATAAGAAGGTGCCTGCAACTTCGCTCGAGGAGAAGGAAAATGGTATGATTTTTCACTATGAATGAATCAAAAACCATTAACAAGCTTTTGTAATAAGTACAATATCCTGTAACCTATCAACATTGTGGTGGCTCGTATATTGTATCGAGAATTTCGGTGGGTAAATTCGCTCATAAATTATACTCGACAAAGACGCAGCATTTATGCAAGCCACGTCTCCTGTGAGCTCCCGTGTCTAGACTCAAGTAATTTAATCACATAGCCCGAACGGGGAGAAGGGATAATGCAATACCATTGAACAACACTAAGTTACGTGTCTATTTGATTATAGGTCAACTGTCTCACCTGGGCCGAGTTCTGAACTTAAACGAGTTAGCTTAAGAGACATTGGAAAGTTCAGTGTGCTGTACATAACCCGAATGTTATACCATTAAACTGGTAATGGCCGCTATCTAACATTTATTTGTGTGAAACAAGACGACTTTTTTGGAACAATTACGTTCAATCTTAATTTCTTCATAAACTTCTCTTCTATTTTTGTTTGTTCAATATAACTGATTTCCTTATTTCTATTTTCTTTTCTAATTATCGAATGTTATAAGGTGCATTTATTACGTAACGTTTTGCATTTCAGTGATTATGTTGCAATGCAAATTTATTGTAAATAAAACGTAATTTTAGTTTTTTTTTCTTTTTTGCGATAGGACGGAATAAAACATGTTGCGTCGACCCGGAAAAATGGTTATCCCGGGCAAAGGAATGATGATTGCATTTACTTCGAATAAATGAGAACCCGTCTGATTGAATATTAAAATCATCGTACTTCTCTACGTAATCTACTTCAGAAGTACATACAGGTTTGTCAATCTTTGAAAACATACATTCTTTGGATACGTGAAATATCCCACAGCTTTTACTAACATGTCGCATAGAAAATATTTAGCTCCTTCACCTATCGAGCTACGTTTACACTTTGAGATAATGAATCCAGGGATTCCCCAGCGTAGTTCCGATATAAACGTAAACCATACGATTAAATAAATAAAAAATACAGGTATAAAACTATTTTATTTATTTCAGTATTTATTTTGCATAAATCAGCAGATTTATCTCAAGACATGTTTAACTGTGCCAATAGTATTTTTTTTGTGAATTTTGTATTGTGTAAGTATTCCTTTCTTTTTCAACGTAGGTACCATGAGCATTATTGAAAGCTTGTTTAAGTAGTAGTTTCTCGTATTTATGTTCTTAATTTTAAATCGGTTGGATTTGGTGTCATGAATAAATTTAAGAACATTTATTTTCGGATATTATAGCGAACTAAAAATTAGTTTGTTAAAATGTTATTACTAACTAATTGTATTTTTACAATATAACCATTACCAACTTTCGTTTTTAAACGTAAAGTTCCAATTTGTAAATGAAATAAGTAGCTTTTACTATTTTCTATAACTTTTCCGCACCGGTCTAATTTTAACTAACCCGAATGTATCTGCTACTGATAGTAATACAAGTGGGATGGGTGAGAGTATGTCAGTTAATGAAAACAAAACATAAATTTACCTCGTGTGTATATAAATAAGGAGTGAAGTATGATACTTCAGCCACTTGGGCGAGTAAAATTAATTTTACACCGAGCTAAATTTCTACATGACCCCGCTGGGACTAAACTGTTTCTGCAGTTAGATGGCATGAGCATTGCGCATATAGCGTATAGTCGTTTGTCAACTGCTTGTTCACCTTTAGTTCTATATCAGATTAAATTACTACACGGCGTTCTCTCTCTTGACAGGTACCTCTGTTTCACTGGGCACTCTGGGCTCGTGCCCAAGACCTCACGCTGATGAGATCATAAAGGCCTCCTACGTAAGATTGAATGCCCTCGAGAAAAACACAACGTTTTTCTCAAATAAGACCCGACTACGGATAAACATAAAAGGAGCCTTATGACTTTTTCTTCCATGTGGATGAAATTCGCGGGCATCTATAATAAATACATTACAATGCAAAACTGTATCGCAAACTTTTATTTCAATTAGGGAACAGTCAAAACCCATGAAGCGAATTCGGATACGGCTCACTATTACCCTATCTTGAATCTTTCCTGGACCCAGCCCGCATTATTGAGTCTCTGTATAATTTCGTAGATACACCTGCCCTGTACTCCAATCAATGAGTAACTGTTTTCACTACTCTAGAATTTCGTATTACAATTATGAATTTTCTAACAGCCACGAGGAAAACAAAGAATCCCGACAAGTCAAGTCCTAAAATCACATGATGTAACAATACTACAGTGTTTCCCTTAACAAGTCCGAGCACTGTTTTATTGTGCATTTCCGTCAAATGTGATGCAATTGGTCGAATGCCTCTAAGAGTGGCTAAGAAAACACGCCGCATTTGCCTGGAACAAAGACGAAAGTTGCAACTGAACAATCTCGCGCATACAATTCAAGCACATGTTGCGCAAGCATCTCACTAGTAAGCTCCTAGACTGACTGTCGGTTGTGATGTTTTGCACTGGGTACAAGAAATAATGTCTATGTAAGTATATTGTATATTTGTGTATGTTTATTTATTGTGTTCATTATATTATTGATATATAATAAGTTTCTCTCTTAGTATAATGTTGATAGTTAACAGGCCCTGAACCATAAAATGTTACTGTTTAGCCCAATGGTTGACTGGTAGAGAATGCCTTATGGCATTACGTCCGCCATTGGTACACTTTTTGTATTGTGCAATAAACTTTAAATAAATAAATACAAGTCAAACTATTAAGCGTAACCTATGTATTTATACTTTATTGGTTGTTCGTGTAAAATATGACGGAATCAGGTGTAGGCCGCGTCGATACGACCAATCGATGCGTGCATAATGTCTGTAGCGTATTGTAAACGCGTACCTTTGCTCGAACGAAGGTAGGAGATGGAGTCGGGCTGCCCGACTCGGGCACCGCGGTGCGTGCTGGTCCGTACGCTATTTATGTGACTGGCGGGAGTAGTAGGCCTGTTTTGATTGAGGTCGAACGCCATGGATTTGTTTATTGGACTATAGAACATAAGGCATGATTTAGCGTTAGTATAGCTACATTGCAAAACTGACTTTGTACGTTATAACGGACTTGAAAGGGACTCGCTGCGGGTTTTACTATCTATTATGTAGTACGATTGCCGGGCAGGTACAAAATGGATGACATTTATTTTCATATACGTCAGGGAAGCTGTTACATTAGTATTTTATTACTATTTTTCCTCTCGGATACAGATGGGTAGCGTAATAATTAGAGACGTGCCCGTTGGAGTTTTATCCGAACGTTTAGCCGAATTATATTTCGGAATCAAAAATACGCTCAATGTTTATTGGTTGCAGATTAGTTGATAAGCAGTTAATTTGATTTCACCAAAGTAATTAAGATAACTAAGATATTATTTTTTAATATAAATTAAGAATTTCGGTTACCGGATCTTATACCGGAATAAAATATTAGATTAGTGTTAGACACCCGTTAATGTAAGCAAAACTAAAATAATAGTTTAAGACAATTTCCTTAAATTAAATAATTCAGTAAATGATAAATTACCAAACCACCACAAAAAAATATATAACTAAATACGCATTTTCCTTGTCGTTGATAGACATAATTTTTAACCAAATATTACGCAACGTAATTTAATTTTTGTTACGAACGTTTGTAACGATATTGCCCAAAAGAAGACATTTTATTTAACGACTCCATATAAATTCACAATATTACTTAGTACATACATGCTACAGTCTAGTGATAAATAACATAGCTTTTGTTTAAAATTCCACCACCTTGAAATAGTTATAAATGAAACTTAAATAATAAAAGTTCTTTAAAGGTTGTAAAAATAACTGCATCCACCCTTCATATCCTCATTTCCTAATCCGAAAAAATATATATAAATCAAAGCGCTTCAGTACATCCTTCAATGATTTACACTCTGCTTCAAACTGTTGATATACCTCACGACACCGTTCTCCAATAATATGCAGTAAGATAGCAATTTGCACTTTAACTTCCTTGTTCGATAGTTGACATGCTTCGAAATAAATGTTAAATGCACTCTTCCACTTACTACGCTCTAAAGATAAACTTCCAGAAGTCACATTCTCCAAATTATTGTCGAATATGAACGGCGGCGGCGGCGGTAAAATAGTTTCCATTGCAATACGATTATCAAATCTTCTCAAAACACTGACTGACTGATAAGTTAAAGCACTTTTTAGTCCGGTAACGGTTCTTTTAAAACGGCTGCGTCATGTTGAGGGATGCGTCAATAAAACTACGCTGTCGGATCTAGACTGACTCCTTTATTTCATAGCTTACCCTCATGCATATGACACTATACTGATTGTGGGTACAATGCTAAATAATCGTTTAAAAAAAGTTTATTTCGATATAATTCCACGTATTTTCCTCTTTTCGAAAACATTTCACATCTCTAGCGATAATAACATAATGAAATAAATAGATTAGGGCGTTATATAATCGCACTGCATAACGCCCCTCCGTGTTCTTGTTGTTTTCCGACGCAAATGTTCGGGATAACGTATTAAGGTTGCGAGGTATCGGGATTATTGACATTCATACCTCGTTTCTAATATTCTAGCCTTCTTTTGTTTATTATTACGTCTACATGTACGTAAAGCCTTGACAAAAACAGACTCAGATACAAATAACAGATCTTATGTAACTGTTCCGTTTAATTTAACAAAACATTTTGCACAAAAAAGTGAAAAATCTATTTTATCGCCACTAGGCAGTCCTAATGCTGCACGAAAACAGGGTATTTAATAAACAATCAGCCATTTTTTTAATAGAAACAGAAACAAGGTATTTGTGTGTGGAAATATTGATTCCCTAATGTTTTTATCATTTTCTACATACTTCAAAAAAGGAATACTACTGTTTTTTTTTCTGATTAGCTTTAGGCATTAATTATAGTTTCTTTTATATTTATCTTATAGTTTTTCGTATTGTAAATACGTTTTATATGTTTCGTTTAAAATGACCTTTTCGCAGCAGGAAAACAGCTATTTTGATCAATTAATTTGAAGATTACTTACTTTTACGACCTAGTGCTATCTTAAAAGGCTTTGTTTTGTACAAATAGATTTCCAAATCATAGAAAATTCTATAAATAGGTACACGGTGCGCCGCGTTATCGCGCGGCATCGCCCAAATGTTCGCGGCGCAGACCTGGCCGCTATGAAATCTGCATTAATTTGCAGTTTCCCCCATACACACCTACCTTCTCGTACATGATGTATGACCGGATAACTTCTATCCGTTCTTTATGGCTGTTATTTAATAAAAAAAAATAAAAAAAAAAAAAAAAAAAAAAATATGTTTATTTCAGACCTAGATCCATATTGTGTTAGTTACAAAGAACTTAATTACCTATGTTAGTATATAAAAAACAAAAACAACTACACTATTTAGCCCTGCCTGATGTCACCTCAATCCAGTATTTAGTGAGATGACAATCAAGACGTTCAGATAATGTCCTTAGGAGGCCGTTGCTGCTGCCTCGCACGCGGGCAAGCAAAGACGCAATTCTTTTACGTCTAATGGCGTAAAAGTCGTCTGTTCTCGCCTCCGCGAACATGCCCGATGCACTACAGTGCTTCGGCAACCTCAACAGCATCCTCAGGACATTATTGTACTGGACTCTTAGAGAGCTATAGGCCCTCTGGGTGAATTTCGCCCACAGACTGCACGTGTAGAAAGTTTGACAATATGCTTTAAAAAGCGTCAGTTTTACTTGGGTGTTACAACGTGCAAATCTGCGGGCAACCATATTCCCCCTCACGGCCATAGCTCTCCTTTCCCTTTCCAAGTCCATGTCATCCTTCAAATCACTGGTGAGAAAATGCCCCAGGTACTTGAAACTCTCCACTACCCCAAGGGGCACCCCCCCCAGCATGATCGTAGGCGCAGTCGATCTCGAATTATATTTTGGAGCCTTAAATATCATTAGCTCACTTTTTCTTGCGTTGTACCTTAGACCATGCTGAATGGCGTACCCCTCACATATAGCGATGAGTTTCTTAAGGGAGCCTACTGATGGCGCCAGCAGCGCCATGTCGTCCGCGTAGCTAATATTGTTAAAGCACGTTCCCCAAATATGGCAACCGACACGCGCGCTGCTGAGCCCCTCAATAAGCTCGTTGACATAAAGGTTAAACAAAATGGGAGATGTTAATCCCCCTTGCCTAACCCCACATTCAAGCTTATATTCGTCTGAATACTCCCCACCCCATCTCACTTGATTGACCTGATTGTTATACCAATACCTTAACAACTGTATACACTCGGCAGGTATACCAGCTTTGGCTAGTTTGTCCCACAGTATATGGTAAACAACCAGGTCAAAAGCCTTCGAAAGGTCCAGGAAACACGCGTACACAGGTGTGTTCCTGTCCCTGTAATAAGAGAAAACCGTAAACAAAATAGCAGTGTTAATAACACTGCTATTTTGTTTACGGGAGGCTAAATACACAGTAAATGTTTTTTTTTGTAAATATAGAACAACCTTATACAGATCGATCTAGTCCCACAGTAAGCTTGTGTTGTGGGCTGTAGACGTCAATCATACATAATAGATAAATACATAAGTATGTATAACTGACGCCTGTATAGCCTTGGCCTTTATAGTGTCTCTGTG
This sequence comes from Apotomis capreana, assembly GCA_947623375.1. Taxonomy (NCBI): domain Eukaryota; kingdom Metazoa; phylum Arthropoda; class Insecta; order Lepidoptera; family Tortricidae; genus Apotomis; species Apotomis capreana. The sequence continues at coordinate 17,130,405 of OX392507.1, read as the reverse complement.
CATATTAATATTTTTGCCTCACTTCATGGATGTTTTCTGTTCTCTCTCATTTGCTCAAACTTTTACATATCAATTGTTTTATGTTTTTATTATGTTTATATTTTTATGTACTATAAAGACTTATATGTACATAATACATAGGTACAGTCAGCAAAGAAAGTGGTCTACCACTTTTGGACTCTATTACAGGTAAAATAGAGTCGAAAAGTGGTAGACCACATTTTTGGTTGACCGTACATAAATACTCGAAAAATATCCATGACCCACGAACAAATATTCGAGTTCATCACACCAAATATTCACCCTTGCCGGGATTTGAACCCAGAGCCGCTAGCTGAGTAATCATTAGGTAGTTGGCCTACCACTGCGCTAACCGCGTTGGGGTTTTAAAATACAATTATTGATTAGTAACATTAAACATTTAAAATGCCCCGAAACACGTAGCTGTCCATAATGAGACTATATTGGCTGAGATCCTTTCACTTCTTGCAATGATAGGTGAATAATTTTGGAGACAACTGCTCCTACTGTCACCAAACTTTTGTTTTTTCAAAAACCAAATCGCCTCTCTTTTTCACCAAAGCTTGACGAAAACGTATAATAACCGTTATTATATTAAGAAATATAATAAAAAGAAACACATGTTGAATATTTTTAAAATTTCCAAGTCATTTCAACCTGGATGTGTGCCAAGTAAAACAAAAAGTGAAAAAAGAATTTAGAACTAACCGCCATTGTTCACAGCGCACACGATTCGTATCGTATTGTATCCGTTTTCCGTATCAATTTATTTGAACTGACGTTTCGGGAAAAATACGACTGATGGATTGCAATCCAGTTCAAACTACCCTCTATATCACTCGATACTGTGAACTATGGGCGAACCGTGCTATGCAGATCGTTTCTTTTTAGCATAACTAACCTTCGCTCCCAATCAGTAAGACTACATAGACATCGGTTACACGTTCATTCTGGCGTCAGTTCAGTTCATCATTCAAGACCGTCAGTTTGCTGTCATTCATTCAATTTCACCAGTCCGGGTCTGAGAGAGTTAGACGATCATTCTGACCAGCCCACCAAGCACAACTATGCTTTGTGACTCTTTGTCTGCCCGGTGCCCGCAACTTCGTTGGTGTTTTTCTTTTTTACCATAGTTAAATAAAAAGTATGCTATAACCATCTTTGGATGTCCAGACGTTTCAGACTGATGCTCTCTCTCATCACTAACAAAATAATAACGTTCATTATTTTTTAAGAATACGTATGCACGTATACAACAGCAAGTTTTAGATTATATTGTACTGTCATATATTATTATATTGTACTGTCGTATTATTATGTAGGTATGGTCATTAGTCCAACTTGTTGGATCTGGTTAGGATCGCGGGCAGAAATCGGATGAGAGCGGCGCAAGACCGATTGTTGTGGAAATAGTGTGTGTGTGGTTAGGGGAGGACTTTGTCCAGCAGTGGACGTCCATCGACTGATATGATGATGTCATAGGGTAAATCGCCAATAATTGGTCACCGTTCAATAACTGGCCACCTCAAACTAAAAATGAACTCTGTTCACCTATAAATATATTTCATTTTAGTATAAGCTGTTAATTACTGGCCGCCCTTCAATAACTGGCCACGATATAATAAAATTAATTCAGTTTGTAGGAGAACAGAGTTCATTTTTAGATTGAGGTGGCCAGTTATTGAACGGTGGCCAATTATTGGCGATTAATTTAAATAAAATTAGAGAGTAAATTATAATAAACAACACTTAAAACTCACAAAAGATGATAATTTAACAGAAATCTAATTTGATATTTTTAGACCAACTCGAAATCACAGAGCTAAATAAAGTTTAGAATAATAAGAATTTATTAATTTCGTAGAAGATAAACAAACATTTCGTAACCGAAGACATTCTCTCCATTAACTTAGCCACTAGAGGTATTTATTTTGCCGAAGCTTCTTCATTTAAATTTATAATGAAATCTATTTAGGCGGGTGGCTATCTCCAGAAATCACCCTTATTTCCACGGAAGTCTTTACATTAATTAAAATCTATTTTTATGCGAATAATGTTTCTAAGGAGACTGTCTGAATAAAAAAATGAATTTTATATAACGACACAACATAGTGGCTCCACTTCGCCTGATGGCGATACAGCTGATTACCAATTAAGCCATTAAATTTGATAAAAGTTGTTAATTGACCTATCCAGTTATATTTTTCGATGCCATCTGGTTTCTAAGTCAGATCATGGTATATGAAAACAAGGTATGGCACTACGGGTAGTGAGACTTACTTACCTTACATACCAGCATTTAGTCAAACAACCAACAAAATACAGTTTCCAGGCGGCTTTTACGACTATCAAAGGTAGTCGTAGCCACGAGTCGCGTAGCAGCACGGTTAGCTGCCCCTGATGAAGAGCTCCATATGAGTTCGAAACATGACAGGCCTTTTCTGGCAATATTTACGTGAGTTTAAACCGTTTTTATAATGATTCAAGATGTCTCACGATAGTTTTAATAATTACTATCAAGAGAGACCACTGTGTTGTGTTTAAATTAACGACTCGCCCGGGGCGTCTGTATTGCTAAGGCACTGCTCACAAAACTTTTACTGTTTTGTTAGCTGATAAATACAAAGATGTATCCAAATCTCACATAAAGATTTCAAGTCTTAGATAGCTTCAAAAGATTTCTTACAAAAGCAATTTGATGCACGTCGTATCCGTACTTCAACACTATGGGTAGATCATTGGCACCTCTCCAGCTATCCTGCCTGCTTAGCTAAAAATTAAAAGTGCTAAGAAAGAACACTTTTATCACCAAAAATAAAATACTTCGAATGTTTATTGAGTTAATCTCATCGAAACGGCCAGTGCGTTATTTATTATATTGTACTTGACATTTGATTTAAACAGAAAATTTTCATGAAAAAGATGAGAAGTCTGTCTAATTTTATCGTCATTGATACGTTTAAAGCCCCACATCCTGGTACAAAATGCAATTCGTTCCAATAACAATCAACGTCAACACCTAAGGACAAGGTTACGACGTGTCAACCATTACTTTTTTAAGCACAGGAGGTAATATTTTGGCCCTTCTGACGTGTTAAACTAAATAGTTTATAGTATTAAGAATTTAAAAAGGTAAAAAATAGCAAATAATCGCTGTTTGACATGACACATCAGAGACATTAGTTTTAGTTCAATAGGTATACTCACTAATACCCTGAAATGAGCCACATTTTATATTTTTTTAATTATGATGCAGAAAAATTCTGAATGTAATTACAATGGGTAGATCATTGGCACCTCTCCAGCTATCCTGCCTGCTTAGCTAAAAATTAATAGTGCTAAGAAAGAACACTTTTATCACCAAAAATAAAATACTTCGAATGTTTATTGAGTTAATCTCATCGAAACGGCCAGTGCGTTATTTATTATATTGTACTTGACATTTGATTTAAACAGAAAATTTTCATGAAAAAGATGAGAAGTCTGTCTAATTTTATCGTCATTGATACGTTTAAAGCCCCACATCCTGGTACAAAATGCAATTCGTTCCAATAACAATCAACGTCAACACCTAAGGACAAGGTTACGACGTGTCAACCATTACTTTTTTAAGCACAGGAGGTAATATTTTGGCCCTTCTGACGTGTTAAACTAAATAGTTTATAGTATTAAGAATTTAAAAAGGTAAAAAATAGCAAATAATCGCTGTTTGACATGACACATCAGAGACATTAGTTTTAGTTCAATAGGTATACTCACTAATACCCTGAAATGAGCCACATTTTATATTTTTTTAATTATGATGCAGAAAAATTCTGAATGTAATTACAATTTTCAGTAAATCTAGATGGAATTCACTCCTTCTGGGCGGTTCGCATAAGAAATGGCCCCGCTGCTCGCGTATTCTCCGCCCGGCGGAAGGCAGTTCAAACAAACTGCAGCGAATCCTCTATTTGCACCATCTGACACTGATCCGAATTATGATTGAGGCGGTACTTACACCACTTTTAGAAGACGTGCTCTCGGGTGGAAGCGCTTAGTTTAAAATTCATTTTATACAGACTTTTTGTGTCGAATGAATATCGAGTGTCTAAGATTTCTATAGAAACAATTATTTATTTAAAAAACTGTCGTAATCTGTACCAGTCCATTTACATTATTAACTGATTAGTCGCTTAATATGCTGCGTAGACCCTAGTTCGAGTGCCGCAAAGGACAGGTATTTGTGTGATGAATACGAACATTTATTACCGGTACTTGGAAGTTCCAATAACGTCGTCTAGTCCTCATAACCAGTGATCGCCACGGCCCGTGCTACACCGCGGGCTTCGTATAGAAATTTTAATATGAAAAAATTATAATTCCGCGATTTTGATAGAACATATTTTTTTCAATCAAGATCGCGGGATTATAATTATTTTCATATTGAAATTTCTATGCGAAACCCGCCCGCCCGAAATAGAACATATTTTTTTCAATTGAGCGTAATATAATTTGATTTTAAATTAAAAAACCGCGATGTTACACGGGTCGTGCCGGTCACTGCTTATTTACACAAGCCAACTAAGGTCGATTTGTGTGAGATCGTCTACACTTTTAGTGTCAGTTTCCAACGCCAAAAAACCTTTCGATCGTATTTACATTTTCTGTTTAAGTAGAGAGCATACATAAACGCGTTTGAGACGTGTTTTGCTTTGAATTTAAATGGAAATTTACACTACAGTCTAAGAAATGTATTGTGCTAGTACAACATATCCAGTACCTCACAAATTGTTAGTTGCCCGTATTCATTCAACCCTAACCTATAATTGGTCATCTTGATATTGTGAACAAGGCATTGACAAGTATTTGCGGTCACCAAAGCCTTTGTTCCGGGAAGCCGGGATCTCTTTGCGGTTGGTTTCAACTATTCCTTTGTATAAGTTATTAGTTCTTACAACTTCAGCAATAAGATCGGATGGCATCGTGAAACTGTGTGTAACTATGAATATTAGCCGTAGCAGGCCTGTTTTAGTACGAATTATATCAAACTGGAGCAAGTGGAAAACTACCTTACTTTTACACCCATCATTTGCGCATCATCAGATTCTTTATCTCTGGTGCTCATTTCACAGGTACATAAGTATTCATTTATGTGTCGAATAAAGAGAGAGTATCCGTATAAACTGAACTGATACCGAATCTACATAATTATATACTTAAGTAAAAAAAATACACAAGGATATTTTCATATATATATACAGGGTGTTTGGTGGCTAGGTGCAAAGGTTTAAAGAGGTGATAAACTATGTATTTTTAAACATTTCTAGCCATATATGTCGTAGACGAAACTTGATATTATACGCGTTACTTTGTAAACACTATCTTTTGTTTCTGATAGTTTAGTGTATGTCGGACCAAATAAAGCTACTTTTAAGTGTACTTATGGCCTCTAAAACCAAATGGAGGCATACGAAACTTAAAAAAAAATCGTAGTCTGACACGAGCATAATTTTGATGTGCCATAAAAAAAAAATTTTTTGAATTGTTTAAACACTTTTAAAAACATGCCTATCTATTGTTCTTTATTTAGAGGTAAGTCATTCACATCGCTTTCCAAATCTCTGAGTTACGGACTAAAAACCAAAGTTAGGGAGCACTTTTAATAAAACTACATGAACTTTAATTTTAAAACTTTAATATTTTCTTCGGTTTCCGCGACTGTCACACATTTAAAAAAAACCATTTAAACGGATTATATCGCGTATATTAATTATTTGAGCCTTGACGTTTCAGTACCTTTACAGATACCGTTGTCAAAGGTTGACTGAGAAAAACACAATTTCTCTCTGTCAAAGTTACATTTGTGCAGACTACCCATTTTGAAAATATTAATTTAAAATAAAGGTGTTCATACATGCCAGATGGGCCTAATGTGTAAAGACAGTTACACATGTGCCAGAAGGGCATTTATTATTTTATTTAAAATATCTACCAGCGGTTCACTAAAGGCTTACTGAGGAGAAAGAACCGCCAAAGAAAACTCCCAGATTGCCTTATTTATTACTATGAATTACTTTTAAACAAAAAACTACATATACTACTTTTAACACTAATTTGTTTTACACCGTTCGAGGCCCCAGGTTTCTAGTCTTGTGTCTTGCTTGATCCTTGATAAGATGTACAACAGGATCCCAAGCCGGTGGTAATGACAAACCATCTTCTCTATTGAAATTGGGATATTTTTTGATTTCAATAGCCTCGCGCAAAATTCTGGGAAAACGTCGTTTCTCTCTGGCAAGGATCGAAGTGTTGTCAAACTTAATTGAAGGGTTTGGTTTGTCCATGACATGCTCGCAGACCGCAGACCTGTTGCAACGACGGTGCTTGACATGGGCTACATGCTCCTTAACCCGTGTAGCTATACTACGTTTCGTTTGGCCAATGTATGACAGACCACACTCGCAGTCCAGCTTGTAAACACCAGCACTCTGCAGAGGGATGCTGCACTTCACGGGCCTCAGGTATTGAGACATCTTCTTCATCGGCTTGAAATATGTTTTAATGGAAGCCCGTCTCAAGATGTTTCCAATCCTATCCGTGACCCCTTTCACATATGGCAGGACCGCAGGTTTACGCTCGACTGTAGGAGTCTTCACACGGGGTTTCTGGTTGAGGCGTGGTATCTTGAGCCCATTAGCCCAAAGCGCACGCTTGACATGCTGTAGTTCATCAGTCAAATGTTGGTCGTCACAGATTCCCTTGGCTCTCTGAAACAAAGAATTTACCCACTGTAGCAAGTTGATTAGGATGGTGATGTGATTTGCCATTTAAATACCTATCAGTGTGAGTAGGTTTCCTATACACAGTATGACCTATTGTATTATCAGACCTTCTCAACACACTGACATCTAAGAAGGCTAGTGAACTGTCATTTTCTAACTCCATTGTAAACTTTATTTTCTCATGAATGGAGTTTAAATGGCCTAGGAAAACTGAAACACTAGATTTAGGTAAAATAGTAAAGGTATCATCTACGTATCTTTTAAAGATCCTCGGCTTGACAGGTGACGATGAGAGTGCTCTCTCCTCGAAGTCCTCCATGAAGATATCGGCGACAACAGGAGATACTGGAGACCCCATAGCCACACCATCCACTTGCACGTAGAATTCACCGTTCCATAGCATATAGCCAGATGTAAGGCAGTGTTATAATAATTCAGCATATTCCATTGGCATATTCTGTTCACGTAGCCTCCTCCTCACAATATTGATGCAATCCTGTACTGGTAGGCATGTAAAGAGGGACTGGACATCAAAACTAACCATAATTTCATCATCAGTTAGTATCAAATCTTTAATTTCAGTGATGAAATGGTATGAATCCCTTGTGTATGCCTGCGTCTTTCCCCGCAACGAAGAAAGAACCCCAGCTAGGTACTGAGCCAAGCGATAGGTGGGAGCATCGATTTGACTCACTATAGGGCGTAGAGGCGCATCTTGTTTGTGTATTTTTGGCAAACCGTACAACTTTGGTGGCAACGGGCAGGAGGGAACTAAACTTTTGACATCTAGATTAAGGCTCTCGGAGTGCTTGCTTATTAGCTCAGTAGTAGATTTTAACACTTTCGCAGTCGGATCACGTTTCACAGGCTTATATGTTGATACATCCGACAATAAAGCTGTTATTTTTTGATTGTAGTCATTGGTGTTCATGACAACCGTTGCATTTCCTTTGTCAGCTCGAAGAATGGTTAGGTCTGGGTCCTCACGCAAGGTCTTGAGCGCGTGAAATTCAGTTTTTGCTAAGTTAACTTTCGGTGGCTTTGCCTTTCTCAAAACAGACGAAACGTCTTGGCGAATTGCCTCCAAATTCTCCTTTCGCATTTGATTTTTCACCAGACAATCTTCTACGCCGACTATAATATCTTCGAACGGGATAGTACGCGGAGCAACAACATAATTCAAGCCTTTTTCCAAAACTGCTATCGGAGCGGCGGAAAGTTCTTTGTCGGAGATATTTTTCACGATCTTTGCAGTGTTATTGTGATTTGACGTTTGGTTCTGGTTTGACAGGTCCGTTCCATTACTTCCACGAAACGTTCCGTTCCCACTGCGCTTCGATTTCAATCTGTCTTCATCACGGCATCTTTTAAGGAAATTCAATGAACTTCTAGCTCGTGCGAGTCCCGTCCTGAGGTTTAAAACTTTAGTAACAAAATCAAAGCAAAAACTTAAATCACATGTTCAAAATGTAAACCACTATTTCTTATACAGGAACGGGCCCTTTCCGCACTTCTGTGGTAGTAACTTTTAGGTGCATCTCCTCCCTCATGATAACAAAAGCTTCGTGAGTCCTTGTAATTAACTCCTCTTTTGTTGCGATTGCTGAGGTATACACAAGACCTTTGGCCCGTCCCCAAACAAAAAAGTCCAAATATGGCTAGACATGTTTAAAAATACCTCGTCTATCACCTCTTTAAACCTTTGCACCTAGCCACCAAACACCCTGTATATGTATATACTTAAGATAACATGTGAGTGTCTATAGGTATTTTATTACATGTGAATTTTTATGTAAAATGCGATATAATATCAATGAAAAGTGCAACTTTGCGCGCTAACCAGGAATTTGCAATACAAATCGCTCGCAGTCACCGACTGAAACGATATTGGTGAAACCCAAAGGCTACATTGGCAGTTCGATATTAAATTCCATAAAAGGCTTTTTAATTTAGTTTTAGGATGGAATAATCTGCATTTTATCCTTTGAGGGGATCTGAATTTTATCATTTAAATTGGCGTTTGCCTGCAGCGAACGCTGCCAAAGCCAGCCGCGTCAGGCGCCACGAAGTGCTGCAAAACTTCTATTAACGAGTTCCGAAGATTTAGTGGCGCCGTAATCGCTAAAGAATTATGTCTTTGGAACCTGTGTCGGCTATTTTGTGCGATTTATCGCGCGTTCACATAGTTTTGTTTGACAATTGCGCGTTCGACGTTTATCTAGTATGTTAAATATGCATGGGTGCATTTATATACTTAACCATTCGAAATTTTCCTTGCAATGTCATAGTGTACTATACAATGCGCAACCTAACTATGTACTGACTAACTGATTATAAAGTTACGTAAATAAACATGAAATACAAATACAATTAATATAAATAACAGAGACCACAAACCGACTTCAAGTACCTACCTAGGTAACGGGGATAACAGTACAACAAATAAAATAATCCATTTGATTTTGATTATTGTAAGAAGCGGTTTACACACGTGAAACTGTCAGGTACGGCCCGACATGTTTCGAACTCGTATGGAGCTCTACATCAGGGACTGCTACCCGTAAGCCGGTGCGACAACTTTGTCACTAGCGACAGTTTAAACCGCTTAATACAATAATTAAATATGTCTCACGGTTGTTTTAACAAGATCTTTGATATTTGGCCCAATACCACAGACAATACGCAGTATTTGATCCAATCTAAATTCTTGAATCTCATACAAAATAAAACGCCCACGTGATTACAAATGTATGTAAAGTAGACTAACCGCTTAAATTGGCGAAGCAGTGATACGTCAAATTCCAACTAGCATAGTGAAGCTAAGATCTCGGCAGCTCACAACCACCGTGACATTACTGCACGACAAACTTCTACAGCCTGATCTTCTGAATTAGGTCGGGCAACTAATTATCATAAAGTTTTAAGCGACTTTTGGCAACACTATCAACGTTTTAGCTTAAATCCGTACGAATGTGAGGCGTTAATAAGAAAGGATTTTTTGGCTCGAGTGCTTCGGTCTTAATTGAAGAGTGAAGTTTGGCAAGTTTCGCTGATAAGAAAACGGTCTGTTTCTAGTTTTGTCCAGTTAGCTGGAGAGAAATGTCTGCCCCTGATAGAAGCAAGATTGTCTTTCGATTCTAAGTACGTTATATTATTATGTTCTCACTGTGTGAAAAATGCTCATATTTCTAAAGTTACCTAATTTTTCTTAGACAGCCATAACATTGTAGGTAACGAAGTAATACTTATCATATTTTATGTACAAGTATATTACCGATCAAACATTGCAGTGTTCTTTGTGTATGCTACTTGAGTTAAGGAAAATATACAACTGTTACTATTGTGTAAACTCGTGCTCCTCTTGAAACGCTTGCGCAGAAATTAACAGACATGAAGGAGTTCTTAAGACTTTCACGGACTTCTGTCTGTATTGTAGGGACGTCGAGAGACGTAAATTAGGACCCTAGTGATATGGCACCACGTCTGTGGACGGTGACTTTTATCTTTCTAAAACTGTCATTCCGTCTACAGCCGAACATTTCTCATAAGAAGTTTTTAAATGAAGGCAAATAGCTTGTGTCGTATTTGGGTAGAGTAAGATTTTTCCGAGCCGTAGTATGCAATAGGCTAGTTGAGACATATTAAATGGTATTGAACTAAGTTTATTTTTATAGTATTTAGCATAGGTAACCTAATATATATTTTTCAGTTCATAAAAATAGACGATGGCTTAATTGGAAAATATAGTTTTTATTCTGTATTTTGAAATGCGTAAGACGCTATCCTGTCCGCCATTTTCGTTCATGATAGTGATGTCACCGGTCCCGTAAAGAAAACTGAAGGGCTACTCCGACGACTCCGAATAGTGCCATCCCTCTCGATCTTCTGTCAAAGTATACTTGATTGAGCGGGCGACAATATACGAAGGTCAAATTCCGAACATCGGAGTAGTCCCTTTGTTTATTTACTCGGTATTCTACGCCCCAGATTAGCAAAAGGCAAAATTATATCTGCCCCACTCTCATCTCTGTTGGTGAGTGAGGACACCCCCCATACAAAGAACATCTTCCTTTCTATTTTCAATGAAAAAAATTTGCTAATTAGCTCTCACAAAAATAAAAAATAAATATATTCTTTGAGCTAGTAATATCATTACTAACCATTTCAAATATTTTTGAAATATGGGTCAACTAGCCCATTTTCATAAAAAGTCTTGTATCCGTGAACACGTTGAGGACGGGTTCGCTTTATCTTGCATAATATCGATTCTCCGAATTTTATTTCGCATAACAGCTATCACCGAACTTTTTTTCTCCGAATGATTCTTTATCATAATCATTTAGTAACATAATTGTCAGTTGGCATACTATTCATTTCGCATAATTTTAAATGGCAGAACACTAGTATCACCGAATTTTATTTCTCATAATTTTATATGGCAGAACATTAAATCGCCGAATTTATTATGGCATAAAGACATAGTTTACGGAACAGACGAGTGCTAGGAAACTAGTTTAGGTTTTAGGTTAGATTAGGCGATTATTAACTATACTGATACCAGTAAAATCGGTTAGGTAAGGTTAGAACTATGACCACAACAGAACCGAACTGCTGCCAGTAAAGTAAGTTAGGTTAGAACCGAACATAATGTGTTACGTTAGTTTTTTTTTTTTTGAACTTATTGGGACGTGTAAATATTATGCTTATTCATATTATGTGACATCACAATGAGAAAAAATTACGCAAAATAAAATTCGGAGAAATGATGATTCTGTGAAAGGTTGTTATGCAAAATGAAAAGAAGAGTATCAATTTTATGCAATATCACAATATGAGAAAAAAAATATGTAAAATAAAATTCGGAGAAATGAAGATTCTGTCAAAGGTTTTTATGCAAAATGAAAATATGAGTATCAATTTTATGCAACATAATAGTGAACCGTTGAGGACTCATTATAAAATAAAATATTCATTATTAAATAAATAAATAAATAATTATCAACCTAAATATTTGTATAGAGTCTTTTTATCGATTCATATATTTTATGTAATTTTTCTTTCTTAATTTACCTTTGTGTCATTATTTATTATCAACCTGCTAAGGATTCCTAGAACGCGTTTGAAAACCACGTAAAGCAAAGCTTAAAATACGCTAGGAGATATAAAATAAGTGCTAGGTCTATTGTGTAGAATTCTAAGTAAAGCCTAACCAGAAATATAATTATGAGGATTGGCAATTTATAAGATTTACATGGCAACAATTTTGCAACCAATCGCAACCCACTATTATGACATTAGTTTTAAATAGGTACCTGTCAGTTCCACTATGTTAACCTCGTAATATCATTTAATGGAATGCACTCTTTTCCTGACTGTTTGTCGTCTAGTAAACACATGTACACTTTATTTATAATCTTACGTTCACAATTGTGAATGGTTTTCGGCATTTTATTTGGATAATTTTAAATATTTGTCTTTTAAAGAAATCACCACGAATGACATTGACATTGTTGACAAACCATCATAAAATCATTGCCAGTGTAAGAAATTAGTTCCAGTGAAATTCCGCAACACATCGCATCCTCATATATTTCTGGTCAGGCTGTAATATTATTATAACATAAAAATTATTTCTAAATAAGTTAACTAAATAAAGAGATAGACTTATTTAAAATAAACTTTGTTAATTCGAGTACGTGTGACGTTACAAAAGTTTCAGCTTACAGCTTACAATAAATTAGGTAGCGTGAACTATGTAGAGCTCATTATTTTGCTGTTTTACTGTTTCAAATAGAAAATTGAACAGAATTATAATATAAAACAATGTAAAAATAATGTACTTTTTTTTTGTTTAAAAAATGCGAAATTTACGCTGGCGCCTACCAGTGCTATATTTAGGTAAATGTAGATGTTCTCGTCTCTTTTGTTTTCTATATCAAATATATGAATTGGTAAATAATTATAATAAATGAAAGGAATCTTAAAAAAAGTAACTAGTTCCTAACTAAGCAATGTGTGTATGGGTAGTAGACGACGATATACACAATGAACATAAATATTTAGATGATATCCATGACCCAGGAATATTCGAGTTCATCAGACAAAGGCAGGCCAGGCTTGCATTACAACTGAGCCAATGGCGTTGTCAAAATTAAAGAAAAATTCCTCAAATATTTGGCCAATACCAGGCGGGGCGCACTCCGCGATTAACATTTCCCGCTACAAGTACATGCCGGTCGCCGCATGCATGCGGACTATTCAGTGGCTGACACGCTCTGTCTCGGAACGCACTTACCTACACGATTTTCGCGCGCGTCTTGCTCACGATTTACGTCGCAAGTGAACGTTCCGCATTCATCTGTTGATACCAGTGTTATATTATAATAGTGTTTAAATGAGTAAAAAGACAGCGAAAAGATATTGTATCGCAGCGGGTTGTAGGAACAATGATCGAAATTGGAATCACGCGTTTTTCGCTCTCCCAACATGTCCGAAGGATGCCGAAAGGTAAGAAAATGAACATAATATATAATAATTAGTTACTGAATAATAATACAAAACATATTGCAGGTGTATCTACTTCTATATTTAACACTGGCAATACTCAGAATAATTTTAATTGTTAAGTACTTATGTAATTTTGAATTGATTATTTGCTGCTATTTGTCAATATAAATTCTAGTAAAATAAATATGTCTACTACTAAATCAACAATCATAAAGGTTTTTATAATAATATTTGATATCACGTTTGTAAAATTACTAGTAATGAATAAACGATTGAGTGATAGTTTGATAGGTAAGTATATAAAATAAATAAATAATGAGTTAAAAGAAATGTATTGGAAGGGATCCTTAATAGGGATAATTTCGCCTTTGTACATGTTTTATTTGTTACTAGCGACCCGCCCCGGCTTCGCACGGTGCGTCCGTGCGTATTTTTAAAGATCTAAGCATACATAGGGGCAGACAGACAGACAGGCAGGAAACGACTTTGTTTTATACTAGGTATGTAGTAATGAATATATATATGAATAAATAAATAAATATCGGACAACTAAGCAAAAACAAAATGAAGCTCAAGAATTTCATTGCATGTTAAGGTAACGCATTCGTTACATTATTTTATTATATTATACGTATTAAAATGTTTAAAAGTAAAGCTAAAATATTTTGCGGCCTGGTGGTGGATTCAATTCGTCCAAATTCTGAGATTGTTAATTTTATAGTTAAATAATGAAATTATAAATATAAAGTATGAAGAATATAAATATATTTATCTCTATATTGAATGCAAGAAATAAATGGGAAATACATTTTTATTTTTAGTCGTTGACAGCCCTCGCTCTCGGCGACGCGGCAAGCGAGCCAATTCATTTTCACCGTTAGTACGCAGCGTTAACGTTCCGTTTGGCTTGCGCTGGGGACGACGACTTTAGAAGGGCCATACATCATATTTTTTTGGCTAAAAAAAGCGGCTTTTGTAAAGATCAAAGTAGTGTGCCTTCTGTACTTGTACTATTATCTATTCTGTGCCAATACGGTGAAATGTGGTGTGCATTATACCAAGTAACTTGGCAGATGCTCGACTCGATCACTGTCGGAAAGTCGAATCCAAAAATGTAAACATAGAAACAGAAGTGTATCAAGTCGCACTAAATAGTGACTCATAAGTCAAAAAGACTGCCAATTATATTGCATGACACCGTAGGTAAAACAGTGGTGATTTTACATATAAGTGACGTTCCACCACCAGTACGAGTACTACTGCGTAGCTGTCACACGACTCAGCAACACAATACTTGTCTTGTTCAAACGGCACTGAAAAGAAAGTGACAGATAGTATTTATTGCGCGACAAAAAAGTCGCGTGTTACAGTTTACATGCTAGATGTTCTTCGGGCCTACGCCTATGATAGTCGCATTTATATCGCGATGAATAAGTTATATAGATATTCTCCTTCAGTTTTGTACTCACATACAAAAAGATAATAAAAAAAAGATCATCAAAAAGATATTAACTTTATAATTTATTTAAAGCGAGATAACCGTAGTTACGTAATAGTCCCACTGGTTTAGAAGATGCCGGTGCTATATCTATTTTGTGAGCTAGCTGTCCCTATATCTATTTTGTAAGTCGTGTAAGTAATCGTCGAAGGTACCTGATCTAAGAGATTGAAGCTATTTTCTACCTTTGTGCCATTTTCAGTTTTTCAAGCTCCTGAATAGTATCACTTTGTAGTGAATAATTTCAACTACCTGAATGCATTTCTTCACATGAAGAATTAGGTACTCAATTCATTACTGTTCAAGTGTTGAAATCTCGGAGCGTTGAATGTATTTTTCAAACAACTGTCTCGCTGCTCGCGTTCACAGTGCATTACCTCGTTTCATATTTTATAACAGAAGTAACAAGATTTTTCTTGTTTTTGAATAACTTAATTACGTAAATTTTCATCTCAGCAAATAGCTACCTACCTACTTATCAAATAAAATCTTGTACAGGTAGGTACAAAGACTACAAAGTCGGAGATACGAATTCTGAAAGAGAATTTTGAGATATGATATGAAATTGGAATTTATAGCAAGCAGCTTTCTAGAAAATAAATGTAAGTGGATGAGAAATTGAAATAAAATATGACTTACTTGACTTAATGTCCTATGTCCCCTGGATGGGGCAGAGGGCGTCCACAGTACGTCGCCATCCCGAACGGTCTTGGGCTTCGCGCTTCACTTCGCTCCAGGTCATTCCTATCGCCTTCGCTTCTGCAGTGATCGTCCGCCGCCAGGTTTGTTTAGGGCGACCACGTTTCCGCTTTCCTTGGGGATTCCAGTCTAGGGCTTGCCTTGGAATGTGATCAGGGTCCCTTCGGAGCGTGTGGCCGATCCAGTTCCACTTGCGGCGTTTGATTTGCTGGTCGATCGGAGTCTCACCACAGCGTTCCCACAGGTCTACGTTGGAGATTTTCTCGGGCCAGTATACACCGAGAATTCGGCGAAGACAGCGGTTGATGAAGACCTGGAACCGGTGCGTGATGTCTTTAGTGACCTTCCACGTCTCACATCCGTACAGCAACACGGTTTTCACGTTGGACCGGAATATCTTGAGCTTAACTCTCCTAGTCAGTTTCCGCGATTGCCAGACAGGACGGAGCTGTGCGAAGGTTGCCTTCCCCTTGGCGATTCTCGAAGCGGTGTCCTCTTCGGTCCCTCCTGTTTCCGACACTACACTACCGAGGTAAGTAAATTTGTGGACTAGACTACTGGAGAAATTTCTGTTTGCTTATATAATTAGAAAGCAGCAACGTATGGCCAAAACATATATTTAACTTTTATCACGTTTTGTAAGTAAAATAAGTACCTATATTTAACTTTTATCTTCTCGTTTCTTTAAATAGAAAAACAAGATTTTGCACCCTCCAATCAATAACAGCAAAGCCGACTGCAAAAAAAATCTATCCTGTATTTATCTCAAAAATAATTCCCTTTCGAAAGTCACGCTTTAACCGCAAAATTGATTTTGTTCTAGCACAAAGAAAAAATCCCGTCCACTCCCCGCCGACAGACCGGCTCATTATTATTTCTTGGGCGCAAAACTCTGACTCGAGAAGTTAGAGAGCCACAGCCTCATTTTGAAGTTAATTAAACGGCTCTCATCGGCGACGTCTTCATTATTGCCTCGCGTCGGGAGACAACGCAACTACGGGTACTCACGCTCTCCTCACGTAGCCTCCTAAAATGTGGTGTCAAGATCTTATCGATGCACAATTTCACATTTTTACTATATTGCCATTTGTTTATATCGGTAACGTGTGTACCGAAACAATGCGACGTCGCGTTGTCGTAGTGGTATTTCTGATACATGTCTTCTTAATATGCATAAGTAAAAATTGTCAGGAACGACCCGACATGTTTTGAACTCATATGGAGCTCTTCATCAGGGGCAGCTATCTGTGCTGCTTCAATTTTTAGGTGAGTATAAGTATAAACTGTTTTATAATTACTAAAGATGTCTCACGATAGTTTTAACAATAAGATTAACTTAATGCTCCGTATTAGACTACGGAGTGTAATGCATATTCTTTGTAGTATTTTATGTTATCTGACAACGCAATTAGAAGTTCTCACGCGCACGTCACGCAGCCTCCTAAAGCGTTAAGTGGTGTTGTATTATTTTATATGCGCTGGGAGACATACCTACGAATATTCACATTCATCTCACGTAAGTAACCTTCCAAACTTATCGTTATTTAATGAAAGTGATAATCCAAATATGCCTAGTTTCTATGAGCATTATGTTGCAGGAATCAAATAGTTGTATTAAGCGCGCTGGACAGGCCAAGATTACATGACGTCCTGTGTCAAAGAGTGCACTTATTTCTAAATGATGATGATAATGGTTTATTTCTTTACAAATCAATAAATCACTATCATCATTACATAGTGTTTAGTTTGAATAAGACGCTGTGCAAGCTGAACTATTAAGACATATGAGTCAAAAGACTAAAAATGAGTTTTCATGTTTCATGGTAATATTTTGATTTGTCACAATCGACTGATGTAGAACATAGTGACAGATTTCTCTGCTGACATATTATTACCATTAACGAATTACATATATATATTATATCTATTAAAGACAATGACATGAGAGACAATACATTAACAACAGTTGTAACACACGCAGAGGACAGTGCAAGTGTCCGTTCATTTAAATCACTATATAAATTAATTGATATATTAGGACAGATTTATCTGCCAATACATTGTTGCCATATGTGTACGTTCATTGATTAACGTATTATATACATATAATTATATGTCGTTTCGTTTGTTGTGACAGCTCGATATTACGGGTGCTCACAAACTCGTACTAAACAACTTTTATAATTATGTGGTAATAAGAACAGCAAGCTCTTATCACTTGCAAATATTGAGGAATTTTTCAGAACATACAGTGTTCGTCGTGTCTAACCTGTGACAAAATGTTGAGATAGGTATATCTTTCTAAAAAAATCCACCAACGTGTGCTTTTTGAATTGGTCAAAGACGCGCGTTGCACAAAAAAAGGACGGGTTGCACTCCGGGAGTGCCAGCAGAAGTGAAAACTTCAATTTTATTATATCTCACTGACACTTGATTTCTATTTTAATCTCTATTTCTTACTAATGTATGTTTCTAATTCTAATTTTAAAATATGGCTTCCATCAGGTTAATGATGATTTCGCCGTTGTTCGGTGAGGTTTTGCTTTTTGTAAATTGATAGCGATTTACAAAAAACCACGCGGTCTACCGGGCCTTGACCCAAGAAGGGCTATGTACGCTTCAAGTTGAATTCTTCATTAACCATTCACTCATACGTTAGTTCACTGCACAATACGCTATCAATACTACACATTGAACAACAAAAATGAATAAATAATGAACAGCAAAACTTGAACGCATGCGGCCATCTTAAGACACGAACCGGAAGTCCTAATGTATGTTTATGATTACGCTTCACCATCTGTCACTTACAACATTTTGTTGTTCGAAGGCCCCCTTTCTTTGAAACAGACACGGTTGCTAGGTTACCGACTGACTGTTATCTGTCGCGCGGATCTGTCGCGAGTTTAACATTTTTTACCCATCTAAAAATTGCCAAGCGCCGCTAAAGAAGTTTTCACTTCAAAAATAAACTAAGAACGCGAAAGGCAAGCTCAATATCAGCCTCCAATATTAAAGTAGCAAACGGAATACCCAGGTACCGTAAACTAACAATCGCTTCAGGGTAAATGAACAGAGTTTATATGGCGTTTTCATTTTTATCTCAGCAAAATACTGTGTCAATATGTTAAGGATTTGGCTTTTTATGAATCCGGAAGACTTTCCGAAGTTTGAAGAACTTTATTCTAGTTTGATCACAGTTATAGCGTCTTCCTGTGGTAATAACATGATAATTGATAATAATCATAAGATAACAATGGCATTATAATGCCAATAACTGCGGGGTTCTAACACTCGAAGATTCGCTCTTTAATTATACCACACTGTTTTAAATGATGGAAAAATCTGTTTGCTGATTTAAAGGTTAGACCTATACTTAACTACAGTAAGAAAGCAGCTCACGGATTGACGTACATACAAAATTCCATAAATATAAGTAAAATAACCAGGTAAAATTATTATTTAGCACAAGCTTCATGGGTTCAAGCGCGAAAGAGGCTTTTTACCCCAGAAAATGCATACTTTTGAATGATAACCAAAATAATAACATGCTAAGGAAACTGCGGGAAAAATTATAATTTAATTGGCTACCTATTATCAGACTAAACTATACGTGACGTCCTGTTCGAAGATCTCGAGATTCGGCTTCCAATAGTTCCAGTACGTAACTACTCCCTAGTTTATCAAGGGCTGCCTAGTAGCAACCATATAATATTTTAACCTGCCTCTAATATACTGTAGCCCACTTTAGAACTACTTAATCCGGAGTCAACGCGAGTGCTCGCCGAAGTTTACTTCGAGACGAGTTGAGTTTGCCTACAGGCTGTCGCATGCGCCTCAAATACATTAAGGCTGTTTCATTACAGGCTTGTGTTTCTGTTCAAATATAAGGAGCATTTTAAACTGTATTTTATTGTTTGTAAGCAGTTATTAACTAATTGTCAACTCTATATTTGAGCAAGCACCAGTTGTTGGCTGTTGACGACAATATTTATTTACAATACAGATCATCGTCATTTAAACCTACTTATTGTTCTCCGCTCTATGTAATGAGAACTCATGTTAATATTCCATACGCCTGTAGTTGACCAGACCAGGAAAATAAATATAAATATATGCTTTTCTGTCTGTCAAACTATTTGTCTGTTATATTCGAGGACAACTGAACGAGTAACAGTATGAGCCTCATATTCTTTTAAATGATATCCTTTATTCTTCTTAAATTTTGTCATCAGATCCTCACTAAAATGATATATTCACCAGTAACATTTTGGTAAACGCGCGAAGCGAACGGAATTCGAAATACCTCCTTTTGAACAAGTTCTGAGGTAACAAACATAAAAAGAATATAACATACAAACGAACCCTATCTTTTTGGAAGTCGGTTGAAAATACCAATATACGCTATGCCTGTTTCAAAAAATATACGGTGTGAGCGAACTATGACTCGTACCCTTGTTACTGATTATGATTGTTTTCAAAAAATATAAAACGTAATCAAAGGTACAACAAAATTACGATCACCTCCTCTGTGTAACAAATGTTAGTCATGCAAAATATGTAGACTTATGCGACACAAAGGAATCAATTAAGTCTGGTTCTGTTTGTAACTGAAGCCTAAAATAATGGTAATCTGGCGTTTAAGACCTAATTCGAACGAAGCCATTGAAAATGAAAGGTGTGCAAAGTCCCCAACAGTCTTCGGGCCGGCTAGGGATTATAGCCCTTATCCATAACTCTCCACCACTAGGGGAGACTTATGTCCAACACTCAAATGTAACTGCTAATCTGGTGATTACTAAGTAAAGCAAAGGTAGAAAATGCAACAAAACTTTTCGTTATCCTGGGTGCTAATTCGAGTGTACTTCGAGATATGTCTGAGGTATATTATGTCAGGTATTTTTTATTGTTATTAATACGCGATGTTAGCGTTTCAACTTTCAAGCTGCATAAAGTGACATTTCACGTAATTGCTCGGTCGAGTTAAATTTGTCCCTAATAAGGCGCAAACTTAATGCGACCGGGTTGGCGAAGTGGCGCTATATTAGGTATATATCATTAATTCGAAAAACTCTCCGAATTAGATTTAATTAAGACCCTAATCCTTATTCAACCTTACATATTAGAATATCTAGGTATATTCATATTTTCCTAGAGGAGAGATTTACACCTTCCAGTGAAATAACAGTTTCGGTGTTTAATAGACCAAAGTGATACTTCAGCTCTGGTACTTTTTCAGACCCGTACAGGTTGGAGTGTGGGGTGAGACAGGGGGGTTTGACCTCACCCACACTTTTTAACCTTTACATAAATGAGCTTCTCGAGACGCTCGGCAAAACGCATATCGGCTGCCATATTGACACAATTTGTTTGAATAATTTGAGTTACGCCGACGATATGGTTTTGCTGAGCGCATCGGCTTGTGGTTTGCGAAAGCTTATAAATACTTGTGAGACATACGCTATCCAACATGGGCTAAAATACAATGTAGGTAAAACTCAGTACATGGTATTTGAGCCTTCTGGTTATCAGATACCCAAGGTACCTTCTATTAATTTGTATGGTAGTCCTTTGGAAAGGGTGAGATGTTTTAAATATTTAGGCCATGTTGTCACCTCAGACTTAAAAGACAACATGGATATCGAGCGCGAACGGAGGGCCCTGTCGGTGAGGGCAAACATGATTGCGCGTAAGTTTGCGCGCTGTACCAGGGAGGTGAAATTAACACTTTTTAGTGCTTATTGCACTTCCCTGTATACGTGCAGCTTATGGGCATATTATACGCAACGGGCCTATGGGGCCCTTCGGGTTCAAATTAACAACGCGTTCCGGGTGCTGGTGGGGCTGCCCCGCTTCTGTAGCGCATCAGGGATGTTTGCGGAAGCAGGCATCGACTGCTTCTATGCGACCATGCGCAAACGCTGCACATCCCTGGTGCGCCGGGTGCGGGCCAGCCCCAACCCCATCCTACGCTCGATTGGGGACAGGCTTGACTGTCCTTACATAAGACACTGCTGTGAACAGCATGTGTCAAAAAGCTTGTATGTTGTGTAAGATGTTTTTACTAACACTTTAGATATAGATTTATACTAACAAATAATATGAGTCACCAATGTTACTCGAAATAAACGATTTCATTCATTCATTCATTCATTCATTCTGGTAGTGACTTTATTAGTTGGTGAAGGCAACGCCCCACAACGTGTAACATCCAATGATGTTGCAAGTCATTCAAAATTATCAATCAGATACTCGTAGGCTAATTCCTTTCGGCTTCTGTATTGTCCTTATTATGTGGCTCTGGGCAGGAGCACCGCCACCAAATTTTGCTTTCAAAACCTTGTTATTAGTTTACTTAGTATTTGAAAATTAATTGCATTGTATATTGTACTTTAAGTGATAAATTATATTAGTTATTCAAAAAGTTTAATATGATATTTATGATACATTAAAATTATAATGTCCGACTGATTTACTCATTTGTCAGTAATACGATATGGCAAATGGTGATAATATTGAACACACTACATGATTCATAAATTAATACCTAGTCAACACCGATAAAACTAACAATTAACAAGGTTTGAATTACATACCTATAATCGTGACCATTTGAAATACGTTTTATAAACTTTTAGGTTGCACCTACATGAGTTTTTAGAATGTCATTTGTTTTCATTCTGCTTTAAAATGCTGTTATTATTATTAATCTATCTATAAGCTTTATTTGAATGGCTTTTGCGTGTCAAGCGTCTTGTGTCTTAGCGTCACACAATATGTATGATAGAGATACCTCGCTATACTTAGTGGCACCGCGTACCAAGACCGGCGCAATGCGAATTTGTATTCTTCTCAGTTGTTCACTCATGACATAATGGTCGTGGTCATGGGGAGTCATCCACTTTTTTTTTATTAATTTCCTGATTCTCTCCATAGGTTTTCAGGGTTCCTGAAAAAATAAATAGCTCAACTAGTTTTTGAGAGATAGCCAAATTGTGCTTAGTAGTAACCAAAATCATGCTAATTTTCCTAAACTAATTTTGGTTACTATAGCCTCAGTTTGTCAGTCCTTCGATTTATGTAACTAGGCTACTGTTAACAAATCTTTTTTTTTTTTCAGATGTTCTATTGCTTTTATGGCGCGTGTATTCTGCCACAGGAGTCTCAGTGACAGATTTGATCATCATCAGCATCATCATCAGCCCGTATCTATCCACTGTTGGACTACCTCCTCGTGCATTTTCCATTCACTGCGACTCCGGGCCGCGTGCATCCACTTTCTTCCTGCGACCTTAACTGTGTCGTCTCTCCATCTAGAGGGGGTCTGCCCACGTTTCTTTTTCCCTTTAGTGGTTGCCACTCCAGTATCTTTGGAGACCAGCGTCCGACAGATTTGATGGTGTCTGCCAATCGTATCTCGATCGGCCACGAGGTTTGTTACCTTCTACTCTGCCCTCAATAATGTGTACAGGCATTGACAATGTAGAATTATTCAACGAAACAAATACAGCTATTTGTAAACAAGAATATCTACATAAGAAATTACCATCCACAATGAGGTAAGTCATAAAAACAAAGCCTTACTAAGTTGTAACAAGCAAAAAGTTTTGTTTGTCTAGCAACTGCTAGCGCAGTAACTATTGTTTCGCGTAACATTCGTAGCTGTTCTAAAACTACTACAATAGTAGGATTATCGATGCACGACACAGCTGAGTTCCGTTGTAAGAAGATATTGATACAACAAAATACTTGATGCTTGGAGACCTTCTCTGATGAATGTACCTATTCATTATTATTTATTTTTTTATAAACAAAGGCATTACAGCTAAAAACTAATGCACCAAGATACATAATATAAAAAATAACAATTATCTACACACACATATTACCTAAAACCTATAATACCCTCCATCATCTCGCTGAAATGTAGACATTCCACCATACAGCTGGCCAGCTTATTATATTTAACCTCATTATTTGTAAATTGCGACCTTTCACGCAAAATAGGCGCATTGTAGACGTCAAGTTGCGGAAAACTAACCTATAATCTGTAAATTACGACCTTTTGAGACCAAAATATACACTCTAAGAAAAGTTTTCATAATTATATTATTTCTTATTCACTCAGATTTTTCTATTAAATTATATAAAAGTACCATATCGTCTGTTGACAACCATCAAAACATAACTATCAAAACAAAGCTCGTATCTCAGCATAAATCTACAAAATAGATACGAGGTTTGAAGAGTAGCGACAGACATTAAGTTAATGAAATGAAATAATTTATTCAGTAAGTAGGCCACAGGGACACTTTTACAAGTCAGATTATGAATCTACCGGCATTTCGCAAGAGGTGACCACTGTTGAGAAGAAAGCCGAAAGAAACTCAACAGTAAGTAATTTTTTCGTAAAGTACAATTACATTACATTTGTGTTATAATTACATGGGTAGGTACCTACACGTAAAGGAGAAGTGTAGATACTCCAAATCAATGTTAAGTAGGAACATCAAAATAAATTAAGTTAGTTTTGGTTGTCAGGCGATATAATCCGCAGGAATTTGTTGTCATAAAACCACGATTTATGAACATCACTATTGGCGAGCAATTTGTACCTAACCTACATCATTTGTTTCCAATTGTCACTATAGTATTTGCAATGGTCGTCTTAACTGCGGTCTAAATGCATGACATCACTAAATAATTATACTAACCGATTGCCATTCCGATGACATATGAGGTCATCTAAGTAACCTCAGTTAAGTTAGGTTTGCACTTAATTTGCATACCACGCCACGGACATTAGGTGCAAATTTAACTTGGCCGGATAATAGTTACGGACATCATAAAGGGGCAATTACCACCGCAATGTTATTCCATACGTATATGTTTATATAGGTGCAATGTATAGAAGGAACTTACTTAAAAACTCCCGTGAGTGTCAAACATAATAAGTTTTTGTCAAATAGGTATTTAATTTTTGTGACAAGCTTTTATAGCTGACTGTACTTTTCCTTGAACATCCATCAATTGCTTGCTGATACTATTCTAAAAGGCCCAAACTCGGTAAATTTGCACTATTATAGGCGTGGACAATGCTGGTTTAATATTATTCAATATTCATACATATAAAATCAACCTACACGGCTCACACCTTCAATCATTAACATCCTTTTTAAAATTAAAAAGGATGTTAATGATTGACAAATGTCATTCTATAATTTACACGAACGAAACATTGCCATTACATTTTGTAGATATAAATTATACCTTTTTAGAAAAAACATTATTTACTATCTATTAACTATTATTTACTTTTGTCATACATATTTTGGCGGTAAAGTGTGAATTTTTTAAGAGAACTTACCTTTTAGCAGGGAAAAACGATTAGTTATTAAAAACGTTAGTATTTGGTAACAGATTGCGCTGAATTCATAAGTGATATCGCTTTTGTATTGTATGAAAGGTTTATATCCTGATACTCCTGATAGATAAAAGATATGGATAGACAAAGTAACCTTGTAGGGGTCAAAGTACCCCGACCTTACGGTACAGTCGCCATCAGATATATCGTAGCATATAAGGCGTTCATAAATATCTGAACACGACTCTTATTGATTGGGCGTTACAGTACATGTTCAGATATTTATGAACGCCTTATATGCTATATATCTGATGGCGACTGTACATGCCGCGATTTTAGGCGGCAAAGATCCCAGCAAGGCGGCCATAAGAGTGAGCGAGACACTTGTACCGCGCACCGCTAAGACCGAAGTCGTGGCCGGACCGCTCGAACGACTTGACTAACCGTTTCATATGTATTTCAATAAGGAACGACCTTGTATGGATGATAAAGAATGTCCTGTATGAATATAATTATCATCAACTTTGTCGTAAATTGATGCATATAATTCCTAACGATAATCGTCTGTAATATACTCGGTCCATCTCTGTACATATAATGATGGTTCGTCATGTTACGTTTAAAAGGCGACAGATATAATTATGACATAATATAAGTTAGTTAGACAGTGAGTCCATACTTTCTAATTCACTCATTTATCGCGCAAAAATCAAGCATCCTAAGCCAGTGCTCTACGGAAGACCGAGCCAGGCTTTTGGCAGTAGGCACCAAAGAGGCCGGATACTGGCTCCATGCGCACCCTTCCGTGAGTACTGGAACTTTTCTAGAACCCAATACCCTCCGACTTACAGTTTGTCTCCGTCTCGGGGTCCCGGTCTGCGCCCCACACCGATGCCCTTGCGGCAAAGACGGTGACAGGCTGGGTCACCACGGACTCTCCTGCCAGAGCAGTACGGGCCACGGGCCACGGGCTCCTCAAGACATGCTGCTCTGAACGACATCATCCGCCGGTCTCTTGCGTCAATCAATGTGCCGGCCCTTTTAGAGCCGACCGGCATCTCAAGAGACGATGGCAAGAGACCGGACGGAATGTCTTTAATTCCGTGGAGTAAGGGACGGGTGCTAGTGTGGGATGCAACCTGTGTAGACACACTGGCCCCGTCACATCTCCACCGCTCCTCAATTAGGGCCGGAGCAGCGGCAGAAGCGGCCGAAGGTATAAAACGAAATAATTATAGTGGTCTCGGCGCTGAGTACAATTTCATACCTTTTGGCGTCGAGACCCTGGGTCCGTGGGGCCCCAGCGCTTTAAGCCTCTTCAAAGATATCTCGAAGAGGCTTATTAATGTTACTGGTGACCGGAGAGCTGGCGGTTTCCTCGCTCAAAGAATCAGTTTGGCGATTCAGCGAGGAAATGCCGCCAGCATCTTCGGCACTATGCCGCAGGGGCCATTTTTAGATTTAGTTTTATGTTAGTGTGTTCTTGTTTAGTTTAATTTTTAGGTTTAGTTTTATTGTACTTTAATCTACCTATTTTGATCTAATTAAACCTAACTTAAACTATTGGGACCTAAACTATATGTATACCTACATATATCCCCTATGTCGCTACCATTGGGTAGGGTGCCCATAAGGCTGGCCGCGTTACCTCGCTGTATGGCAATGCCAATGCGTTGGGCGAGGAACGAGCCAGCCCTACGATCACAGGAGGACCGGATAAGTAAATAACTCAGCTTTTGGAAAAGCTTAGTTGCTTCCTCTATATGTATATGAAATAATAATGTTTGTTAGGAAGAATTTATACTTTTTCCCAGCAAACACAGATAAGCCAAAAATTACGCTCAAAGCTCAAAGTAACTTATTACAGACTAGCAAAAGCAAAGAAGTCGTTCTTGGGAAATTGTATAAAATTCTACAATAAAATTCCAAAACACATCACCGTACTTACCGATCGTCAATTTAAATTAGTGGTGAAAGAAAAACTCATATCAAAAGCTTATTATTAGGTAAGTGATTATGTCTTTGGCAGTGATAACGTCCTTCACGAGTTATCTATCGCATCCATAAAATACAAAATACACGTAGTCGTGGGGTTAGAAATCACAAATTTCACCAATTTCTAAACCATCTTTTGAGTCGTAATTATAGGAAAAATACCATGTCTTAGTTAATTTTAGTCCATTATTATTTTTAATTTTATAGTATTTGTATGCCCACTAGCAGACAGAATACACTGTACCTCGAAAATGTATTTGATATCCACTTGACTGTATTCTAGCAAATAAATTATGATTCTGATTCTGATTCTGATCTTTCGAGGTCTATAGTTTTATTACTATACTATTATTCTACAGGCTGGAAACTTATACATTATTTGGACAACACAAACACGCAAAGACATTCAACTAGTTGATTGACATTCTATGGCCTCTTGCCACGGGGCGGGGTAATCGTCCTATCCCACCGACTGGATAACGATTTGCCGCCCGAATGACTTTACTTCGTGTTATCAGTTTACAGATAAAATTTCTACCTACTAACTATGTTAGGTAAATACTGTTAAATTAATATAAAAAGTTCAGATAGAATAGGTAAAGACCAACATTACTATGCAGTGATGGTGGTTGGCATGGAGGAGGAAATTCAGGGATGTTATTTAATAACATTGCTATATACCCGTATTATGATGATGTTATGGCGGCCGGCGGCCTCACCCGCGCCACTGGCGCTGCCTCATGTATTTCTCCGCTCAGCGAGAGTTACTGGTAGTACTGGCACTGAGTAGTTAACATCTACAGAAAAGAAAATCTGTGATATGATCATGATAAAGTAGTGTATACAACTTTACATAATTAGAAACACGCGTGTTTTCCTACAATGAAACTCGCCTTCGGCTTTTTTCATTAAACCACTCTCGTGTTTTAAGACCTCTCATTAATCTCATTATGTAACAGTTGCATAAGCTACTATTTATAACAAAACCTGATAAGTTTAACACGCAGAGATATTCAACGGCTGGATTGATAACCGTTGATCCTTTGCTGAAGCGGGGTCATCGTGTTAAGCAACTGACTAGATTAAGTCTTATATACTTGTCCTACCAAATGACTTTACTTCGTTATCAGTTTGCAAACATTTCTACAAAAAAATATTCATGGGCCTATTTGTGATATACGGTGTAGTGGCCAGAAACCTTAAAATAGCTCACTCGTTTGGTTTAAGGAAAAAAAAAATTATAACTAAACCTCATGTCTTTATACATTCAGCGTTAAAAAAAAACCCGAATCCCTGTTTCATCCAGAACGAAGTTTTTGGGTTCATCCTACTCAGAATCGATAGCATTTTCAATGTGAAAAATAAAAGTGCCCCAAAATTTGTATGGGAATTTTACTTTCCACTACGTATCGCTCGTGCAAATAAAAAAGTTCATATTCAAAGGTAACGTAATGGAACGGACAAATTTAGGACACTTTTTAAGGTTTCGTACCCAAAGGGTAAAAAACGGGAGCATGCGTCCGTCCGTCTGTCACCAGGCTGTATCTCAAGAACCGTGATAGACAGTTGAAATTCTCACTGATGATGTACCTATTTATATTACCGCCATAACAACAAATACTAAAAAAACAGAATAAAATAAATATTTAAAGCGCTCCCATGCAACAAACGTGATCGGTTGCGTTAACTTTGCACCTCATTTGTATCCGGCGCTATACCACTGTGCAAACTCAACTAAACCGGGCCAGTTAGATGGGATAAGAATTTGTTACGGAACCCTCGGTGCGCGAGTCAGACTTACACTTGGCCGGTTTTTTGCTCTTTTGAACATGATATCGATTCCGAATAAGATGAACCCAAAAACGTAAGTTCTGGAAGAAACAGGGCTGCGGGTTTTTTTTCAGAAAACACCCGTTACGCATTCTTTTTGCTGGTATGCCGTATTGAACAATCCAATGAACTACGTAGTCTTGCTCCGTTGGGACGATAATGCGACATTTGGAGTTAATTATGCTCGTGTACAGCCCTTGAGATTGTTATTGTCTCGACATGGCGCCGAGCGGCGCTTAACAATAACTGGCTTTATGCCTGATAGTGTGTATACTCTGTACGTATACTAGGTATAAGTACAGATTATAGTATACACGGATAGAGGAACAATCTTTGTGTGCGTGAGTGTACAGGCAAAAGATCAATGAAAGCCAATAGTTGACATTGGTATGCATTAAATTGTCAATCGAAACCGATGGAGACAACTGATTAAGAATACGATACCTTGTGATCACGATCCTCAAGGATGAGGTTATTTACCTTCATAATCTTAACGTTTCGGCAAGGTTGCACATGCCAAAAAAATTCAACCGGGAAGATGATTTTAATTTATCGCACACTTGGGGACCAATGATTCAAAAGTATAAACCGCGGGATATATCTTCGAATCTGTGCGCAGATGTTGCGTATTGTGTGTCGAACCGGTGACAATTAGTAAACAAATGGGTGGTAGTCGAATATTTATCTCCCTACCGATTCATTTTATTAGACAATCTCGACGGGTAGTGCTACATTTGGCCGACAGCTCCAGTAACAACTCGCTGATTCACCAGCATATTTGAGATCACGGCGGCGTATGCAACTCCGCCAAAACGTTAGATTATGAAGGTAAAATAGACGCGTTATAATTTGTGTTAGGTAATTATGTGTACAAACCGCGAGAGTATAAAGTGTCATACATTGGTATAATTAAAACCAAGGAAGGCTGAATACCGCACTAATAGCCGAATTGGCAGCGTGTTCTAAAATGCCAGTCTCCGCCTTCCGCTTTTGTTTGGACAAAATGGCGCGCGTTTGTAACCATCGTAGCACCGCGCATGTCGGCCAAATTCGTCGCATTCCCCACGAGTCACGAGTCATCAAATACCATATTGGTCGTGACTCACGACCAATATGGTATTTGATGACTGCTCAGATCAGCTACTTTTATATATACTTACATATGGCAGTGGTGACAACGCTGGTACGTAAACTTTTGTATGAGCAATTTGAACATTGCACAATAACAATGTATAAACACCCACGCATTCATTGCTGATAAACAACAATGACCCATTGTTTATTACTTACATTTATTAAAAAAATGATAATGACCTGTTTACACATACAGGCCAGAACACTAAGTATTTTGAAGGAATTTATAGGTACTTAATTATAACATCGCTTTTGCTTCTCCTTGTCTCTAACGATTAATTTTATCCCGTCATTGGTTTTGCGTGACTCAGAGAATTATAAAGTAAACAACCTTGTCAGATACATTTATCTGTTAACGATTCTAAACCTATGTATTGCCAAGCCATAGCCAAGAACACTTTGTTGTGGATCAATTATTTATAAAAAAAACAGATATTATTCTCTCTCCCGTTTTTTAATATAAATATTGCTTATCTGTATGTAAGGAACCGTTCTTCCGTAAAAATAAAACGTATCTTTTACCTTTCTATCCTTAAACCATCTCTTCGAAAAAAAAAAATTTGCTCCGTAGCTCTAGTAAAGGGAAAGAGGATAGAGAAAGATTCTCAAAGAAAGAAGAGAGAAAGAGCAAGAAAATCATCTATTAGTTGGAAGTTAGTTAGGTTGTGTGGTTTTAGTTAAGTATTAACCCTCCCTGTAACGCTTTGGTGTAATGGTGGTGCTTATAGCTGTCATAATTTTATGTAATTCGATAAATAAATAGAATTAATATTACGTATGGATTGAATCACAACGACAAGTAGACTGATGAAGCCCGCGGGAGGCGAGTGACAGACGTCAAAAAACGAAGCAGTTTTATCGTTATTTTTTGTGTTTGTCACTCGAAAACGGCTGAACCGATTTGGATAGTCCCATTTTCATAAAACATAACTTCATTTTGTTGACGTCGGTTGTCTTTTGTTAAAACGTGATTATTATTGAGCAGTGGTCGTCTATGGCGGATGATGACTAATGGAATAGGTAAACGATTTCCTTTACAATACATGATAGCTATCTATAAAGGAAACACAATTAAAACGACATTCATATTTCTACGTCGAGAATTACGTAATGGATGACCAGCCATCGGAATTCTGATAGCACGGTAGGAATTAAGAGAGCTATGGAGCCGATATTAACATTAAAATACAGTTCATACTCATACTCATTCATCTATTTCATTCCTAACTGCCTTTGTGGTTATTGTGGTTAACATTCCCAAGCATTAAATGACTAAAATTATAAATAAAATAAAATGTGTAAGTGCAGTATTATAACTTCTAGATTGAATTATATTCACATCATGCATTTTCTAGTCATAACTGGATATTCGATCAATTTAGAACCCAATACACTACAGAAAACATGGTGAACGTCGTAAATATTTTCGTATTTTATGATGACGAATAAAACAATGCCTTACACAAATCAGGGGCCCAATTCGAGAATGCCGTTGGAGATATCTCCAAACGTCAAATCTCCATTAGATAACAGTTATATCGCCATTGAACTGTCATTTAAATGCGATGAGCTTAAAAGTGACATACTCATCTGAATTTTGGAAATACGAAGTCGATAATGATTGTCAAAAATGTTATTCATGTATATAAATTTCTGTTTTGAACGAAACGTAACGGACCAATTTCACGTACTATGCGGTCAATTTAATGTATGCGCCTGTTATTTATGCCGTCACATACAAAAGAAAAAGAAAATTTTGCGCGTCCGAATTGACGAAGTTGCGATGTTCTAGCGATATCGCCACTTGTCAAGTAGGCACACGTCAAAAGTGACAGATGGCGATGAAAAGGAGAGATCTCCATTATATCTCTAAAATTGGTCGAATACCCCCCCAGGTTTTTGTATATCCTCCTGACTTTTCCCTTGACTATAAAATCAAAATTCCAAATTCAATATTAATCAAGTGCAATTTATAAGCTCCTTAACTCCAAAAATCTTTAATTTTAAGTATTTTTTGTATTTTTGAATCTTCTGTGAAATAAACAGCTAAAATTTAATTTTTATTTTATTTTAAATACACTCATGAGTATGAGTATGAATTATATTTTAATGTTAATGTCGGCTCCATATCTTTTTAAAATCCCACCGTGCTATCAAAAGTCCGATGCCATTGATGACACACAAGAATACACATCATTATGTAAATTCTCTTTAACAATATCGCTGTGCAACGCTAATCGGTGTTCACGTTGTTTGGATGACATAACGACTGTAAAGGTAGGTGTAGACGATAAGACTGTAGGTACCTAGCTACAGTCTTATCGTGATGATGTGTACAGTACGTGAAATCTTAGAAGAACATTCGGGTTCGGGTGAAAACTGAGAGGTTCTTATCTGGATCGCGTATGACCAGCGAGACAGGTATATAACCCGAATGTTCTTCTAAGATCTCTCATACTGTACACATCATCACAAGTGCACATAGGATTTGTGGAACTGTGTGTATAGTAGCCGGCACACTTTTTGAACAAAAATGGCGGATCTGCGCATGTACATTTGTACGTAAATCGGCTACTGCGCAGTCAAGGTTATGCTCAAGAAGTGTGCCGGCAGCTGTAGTGTGTATGAGATGCGGTAGTGATTCATTTCCTTATTAGGACGATAACATAATGCATATTATGGAAACATACTGTAAGTGGTCCATCTGGTTATACAAATAGATGTAAGTAGAAATAATTACACGGAACACGTTAGTGGTTGTACAAATACCATTACTCTTAACTCCAAGTTCCGGCAAAATCAATTATTTGGTTATTGAGTATGAAATTGCCGATTAGAATTAAACGTTTATCCCTACAATACACCCGGTGCCAACACCAATCATAACTAATTTAATAGCCTGTAATAAAATAAATAGCGCCACCTATTGGTGGTTAGCATTGTGCCGAAGAGAAGTTTCCAATTTCCAAGCAAAAGTGATTTCGCCAAACATTTTACCGATATTCGACGAATAACTTATCCAAATTCAATGATATTTATACATTATTACCGGACAAACTTACGTGTCTATTGGGACAGCTGGCACGCAGATATAGGTGGAACTAAATTACATTTTATTGAGAAACATTTTCTTAACATAAAAGAACGGACAAGAGGTGTGAGTTAAGGTCACAGGTGTATCCCCAATCGACGTCTACATTTGTTCAGTTCATTGCCGGATCCAGCCCCTCCTCCCGATCCCGTTCCAGTATATTGTTTAGATTTTGTATACGTACATAAAAATAAAACTTAAAAAATGCAATGTATATACAGATAGACCTTCCATAAGATGAACAGACACCGTTATTAGGTTCACAGGAAAACGATAGACGCGTGACCTCTGATCATTATTGTAGTTGTAGGTATACTTAGTAGGTACATTACGTAACAAGGGTGGTAAACGAGGAATTACAAACGAGTGTCTATGACTTTTTGAATCAATACCAAAATTACTTACCGTCCTAGGGCGTAATATACGACTTACCGCCCGGTTTTCTAGCATGTAAACCCTTTATTTACGAGTAAGTGTGATAAAAATTACTTACCGCCCTAGGGCGTAATTTACAAACTTACCACCCGGTTTTCTAGCATGTAAACCCTTGATTTACGAGCGAGTGTGATGAAAAATATAATTATGGCAACCTTTATTTAAGATCCTTTGACACCATTTTCTGTACTAATTAACCCTCCACTACTTTGGCCTTTCGGCGGAAGGCTTGTTAAAACTGTCGCCCGAGCCGTCGGGGATTGAGGGGCTTTAAGTGCCCATCCAAACTTAAACAAACATTTTTCCACGCGATATAGTTAGGGCGAGGGTTATCAGAGGCTTTTTCGACACTAACTGGCAGGAACCTCTCAGTACTCCGAAATTGAACACGAAAAATGCTTTGAGATTTAACTGAAATTTTAATGACAGGCCTTCAAAGAGGCAGCAATCTTATTAAGAAATTTTGGAACACTTTAGTGTCAGTTCTCGGTAAGCTTTATGTTTATCTCAAACAAGATTAAGGTTCCGCTCTGTCAATATAATTCGCGCGAGACAAGGGCCTTTATTGACACAACCGACAACTGGATGAAGTGCTCGCATCAAGACAATTTTCCATAACGCATTTTCGACGTTCGAAGGCGGGCCGCGAGCGCCCTCATAAATGCCGCGTCATCATTCCACGAGGATTTTCAAAATAAGATAACCTTTCAGAACTCGCTCCGCTGCCGAGGAGCGTTTTACGAGGGTCCGACAAATCCCCCGAATGGTTCCGTGTGCTACTCAAACTTGCCAATTCGTGTCCCCCAACCCGCGTTTCAATTTACCCCTTGCGTCGTTTGCTTCGGTCGAAAATAAAAAGTAACATTTTGTTTTTCGAGCTACTGGAGAGTGACTAGTTATTTTTATGGCTGTTTTCATGATTGACACTACATAAAATCAGATAAGTTCGATCCCGATCCTGCAATGACCGTCGTACGACCCCGGTCGGAAATGTCGTGATGTGGCGATGAAAAAGGGTTAAAGGACGAGGCAAGGGACATTATACCGTAGGGCTTTATGAAACACATTCGGTGCACTAAAAATCTCATTGTTAATTAAAACTGGCTTACTGGCTCCTTCATATTTCGAGAAAGATATTATAAACGTTTGAAACATGAAATGTTTTTATCTATTAAAAATAAGAAGAATGAAAGTTTGCTGTAGAAAAAGCGGGAACACGAAATTAAATATAAATACCGTGTTTTTAATTGATTATTTGTTAAAAATGACATGGACATTAATATAACTCACTCGTGACATATGTGCGTGTAGTATTTTATTTTCCTCGCAGTCGAAATGAAAAGTAGAGTGTTTAACTCGGGTTACCTTACTCGGATTACCCATTTCAGAAATATCTCGGGTGCAATGGGTCACTTTCTACCCTTGGTTAACAATCTACTATTTTATATTAAACCATTATTACAAAGAACAAAGCTCAAAGAAAAAATAAAAATGCGTTACCTGGTGGAAGAGACCGGGAATCGAACCCGGTACCTCTGGATTGACGGCCCAGTGCGTTAACCTTTCCGCGGAAAGGTTAATGGACTGAACTCTTTCTCATTGTATCAAAGGGCTTAAGAAATTATAAACCAAGCATGGCGGTTATTATGTGTTTAATGTCATATTAAACATCCAGTTACAAGAAATAAGCGGAATAACACAAATTTATAACACAACACTGACACTAGTTTCTTTTAAATCCCCTCATCGACTGTCTCTCCTCTTCAGTATAATCCGCAAACTTGTTTATTCCGAACGTAGCATGTTGGGAAGCCTTGTTTTGCTCATTGATGGTTTCCAGGTTCTTTTTGAATGCATTAAAATGGGCTTCCCTGTCGGCCGCGTCTTTGTATTCGCGGTTGTAGTCCTTTATGAATGATTCGAAGAGGGAATCGGCTTGGCTTAGGTCGTAGACCCGCTTGTCTGAGTCGGCGGAGGACATAGCGGCTAGTACGAACAACACAGCGATACTGAGCGCGTTCATGGCGACGCGAGACTAAATTAGACGAATGCGGTCAACGGGTTATATACGCGCAACTAGGGACCTTATTGATAATATCAATGATGAACATTTCCTGCTGACAGATTATTAACGTGAGCGCAAACAATAAAACAAACAGTTCGAATAACTTATTGTTGTTTTATTAATTTGTTTACTTTTGCAACGTGGGAAATTCCGTTTACTTATAGTTAGTATGCATTATGTATAAACATGGTACGTACGTGGTCAAGGTTAGTGTTTGTGAGGAATGGAAATAAAACTGTAGTCGGTATGAGTAACATTTATTTTATACTTACCTAAATAAACAAGTATGAGTCACATTTATTCGATACTTAAGTACCTAAATAAACAGGGTTTCTCTAATGTTGTTAAATAATGTTAAGTAATGCTATTAAATTAATGTTCACTTCGCCATTTGTACTAACTTTTCTATTGTGCAATAAAGATTAAAAAAATAAAATAAATAAATCTACGTCTCTTAAAGTCTAGTCCCTAAATCAAAATGAAAATAGCCGTTCCCTACCAAAGTACCTAAGCCTGATGTTTGATGTACAATATTAAATAAAACATTGTCGAGCAAAACTAATATCCGTAAATCAAATAATAGGCATGCCCATGACTTAAAGTTAATGAATTTCCTTTAATTAAGAGACTTTATTCCTTTTAAAATTTATTTTTTTCATATTACGACAAATATATTGATAATTTTAACCAACTTTTTGAAGTGAATAACACTTTTCCATGAGTTCTAGATAGTAACTTAGCTATTTCATGTGTTTATTGCGTGCATTCGAAAATTTATAAGTTGAAAAAACAAATTTTCCGCGTGAATTTTGTCAATTTCGAGTAGTTTTTGAAACAAAAATTATCAATGAAAAATTCAAACTGTGGGTTTCAAATGTATACCAATAAATCTCAATAGCCCTCTTCTACGTATTAACATCAATAATATATTAAGAAACATGTTTCATCATAGAGAAAAATGTAACTTAACACATGTACAGTTTCAGTAAACCCAACTAAATAATTGGCCAAGTGCGAGAAGAACAAACGCTTTTTTCTATTTTTAAATTATGTAGGTTAGCCAGTCAATTGCTTTTGGTAACTACAGCTACCTGTCATCCCTCTTATTTTATTATATAAATAGAGTCCAACTCAAAATTAGAATTGAGTGGTAAAAATATATTATACAAAATTATCAAAAAATATTTTCTTAAAAACTATTTGCCATTTTGTCATACCTAGAGCTAGGCATGGTGCTAATATTTTTTTAGGGATTCCATAGATTCTATTTTTATTGGGATCAAATGTTTGTATGGGACTAACTAACAATAAGACTGTTGTAAAAGTCAAAAATAATCATTGTAGTTCGTCAATCCTACGGAACGCTGAAAACGCTCTCCAAACAAATTACTTCAGTCAGAAACATGAGGTAATTTCTGAATGCCCAAATATTTGTATTACAGAAAATAAGTCATTCGCCATTTTGCTCTTAAAAAAGTGCGTTTAAGTTTACGTATACACATTAATAAAGCCTGACCAGAAATATATGAGGATGCGCCATATTGCGGAATTTCACTGGAACTAATTTCTTACACTGGCAATGATTTTATGATGGTTGTCAACAATATCAATGTCATTCGTGCTGGTTTCTTTAAGAGACAAATATTGAAAAATATCCGAAGAAAATGCCGAAAACCATTCACAGTTGTGAACGTGATATTATAAATAAAGTGTACACGTGTCTACTACACAAAAAAACAGTCGGCAAAAGAGTGCATTCCATTAAAATAATATTACGAGGTTACCATAGGAACTGACAGGTATTTAAACTGAGGTAATTATAGTGTGTTGCGATTGGTTGCAAAATTGTTGCCATATAAATCTTGTGAATTGCGCCCTCTTGACAATCCTCATATATTTCTGGTCAGGCTTTACATAATATATTGGCGAATGAATTAACTCTTCCAAAAGCTTGAATTATTATAGGTAGGAATAACCTACTTCATTAAAAATATAGATATTATTTGTATTTTTTCTTAACACGTTGAATGCGGGAACTAGATTTTATAATTTTCATTCAGTGCTATACATATCATTTTTGAATTGTAGCATAGTTTTTACTAGTGCGGTACAAGACTATTTTGACTTGTGACTAGAGGTCTAAAATTTGGCAAATATATCTTTGTTGGTTTAACAAATTGATGATTTACTGATAACAATAGCAAGTTAAACAATTGAGTGATCTAAATCTAAGTTCGTTACATACTATCGACCTTGGTTTAGGAATTATAAGACAATTAATTAACGATACGAAACTGACTTGTACCGCATCATGGACAAAGGGCTGGTGCTTTCAAGTCGATGTTTTGGTAGAGAAGGGAAATATGATGAAATCAAACATCGATATCGATTGTTGTAATTATTAAAAAAAGTAACTAAAATTACGTATTTGAATGA
The DNA here is from genome assembly GCA_947623375.1 of Apotomis capreana. Lineage (NCBI taxonomy): Eukaryota > Metazoa > Arthropoda > Insecta > Lepidoptera > Tortricidae > Apotomis > Apotomis capreana. The sequence continues at coordinate 17,092,566 of OX392507.1, read as the reverse complement.
GACATTGAAACATTTTAAACGTATTATGTTCACATTCTTGGCAGTAGGATGGCAGTAGGTATTAAAATAAATACTTTTGAACCGGCCCCACCTGTGTTTTCTCCTTTAATTGTGATTTATTCTATCGTCACATTACTTCTCAATTTCATTATTCTTCGGTTCATTACGCTCAATTTCTTCAAATATTTTATAACACTTTTGGTAATATTTTCTTGGTCGACGATGACGAAAAACTAACGACAGCCGAAAGATAAACATATGATACGTAAGGATCGACCCCCGCACTGGCCTGTACTGACCTGTACCCATGGTGCGATACAAGGCGATAGGATACAAGACACTTTTGGCTAGTACCGCACTGGTTGATTATTTTTTTCACCTGGTGCGTAACGAGTCAAATTTGTCTTGTACAGTTTTATGTATCCATTGGATAAAATTTGCAGAAAGAAGCATAAATGTATACTTGACTCTTTCTAGTCCATAGGATTTCATATTGAAATTGGCCCCGCACCAGACAGAGACAAGCTATTTCCTCACGCCACACCAAAACAAAGTCCAGTACAAGCCAAAATTGGCATGTACCGCATTCAACGTGTTAATAAAAAAAAAGAGATTTTTTTTCTTCATTGTACGATCCTTATACGACTACCTCACTGTGACAACTGACAAGTAATAATAATTATATATTTTCCTCAATTATACCTACTACCTAAATATACCTATTTATTTAGGAGTACGGCAGAACCTCTACCTAGTCAAGTAGTAGTTTCGTAATCTGAATTCTTCTTTGTAATATAACCCATTCCCAATCCATTCCATTTAACGGATATTCTGAAAACAATATCGAATTTTTATAAATGTATTTTTTTTTTTTTATACTACGACGGTGGCAAACAAGCATGCGGCCCGCCTGATGTTAAGCAGTATGAAACACGTAATGTCTAATTTTTTTATTTTAATGTGGGTACACACTTAAGGGGCTAAGGTGTAAAAACCTTTCAAATGAACAATGCAAAGATCGACACACGAAGCATAAGGAAAAAAAAACCGAAAGGTTGGCTGGAGTTCGGGTAGCGAAGTGGTTAACGCACTGGATCGGCAATCCAGAGGTACCGGGTTCGATTCTCGGTCTCGTCCCTCAGGTAACTCATTTCAAGTTTTCTTTGAGCTTTGATATCTTTGTAAATGTCGAATTTGCTTTTTGACTAAAAGAAACATACATATGTATCTTTGAAGACTCATAATTCTAGTCCCTTTGACTGTTTTGTTTGTTTTTTTTTATTATTTATTCATATATCTAGAGTATTTTATAGAATTCGGCACCAGTCATCATCCCTTTCAGGACACTATACTCTATCCGGATAGGTATTTAACTAAATGTAAACAAACCATAAATTAGGTGCTTTATCAGGCTGGTATTGGTTGGTAAATTTTGTATTTAATAATATTACTTTAATAAATAGTACATTGTTGTAGAGGCTGTAAAGTAAGCAATAGATGAACGAGTAAATTTCGAAGGCCGACCCGCAGGGGAGGCCTTCGATAATACGAGTTCATCTATTGTACTTTCAGCCGAGACTGAACAGAGTGCTTTTCACGACTACTGCGAGGAAATAAATAAAAATAAGAGCATTTTATATTGGTAATTATAAACTCGGCGCCTTGTTGCAGCTTCATTGTTTCAAAAAATTATGGCTACACAAAGCTGGTCGTGCCCCCAGATTCAAACGACGCAACGATTATTCTCAATCCATTTATGAAGAAATAGCAAAAATATTAAAACTTGCCTCACTTACACATTTTTTAGTCTAGGTTACACTCAGGTTACCAACCCTACGATACATTCCACACTGAAAAATCATTGTAACGTTACGTCAATATTAAAATACGTTCCTAATATCTAGACACGCGGCAGCGTGTCCAGCCAAGTTCACCGCAGGAACTGGCGAGCAGCAGCCGTGTGTTATATTACACGAACCGTTTGGAGCCACTTTTGACCCCCCAATAACTCCAAATCTGTTTAACATAAAAAAATGAAATTTGGCTTATGCATTAAGATCCTTTAGAACAAGTAGAACCCCAAATTTCATTAATATAGGTTAAATAGTTATTGAGATATTAAAGTCCAAAAAACGGTATTTTTATCACTGACTGACTGACTGACTGACTGACTGACTGACTGACTAGTAATCAAAAACCTAACCCACTTCCAGGTGACCTAGAAAGGTGAAATTTGGCATCCAGCTTAGTAATTGTGTGTGTATACATATAAAAATCGAAAACAGTGATATTTTTACGTTTTTTATTATTATTATTATTGATGGTTGTTGCCTCAGAACGCTGTCATTTATAAACCGATTTGGAAAATTCTTTTTTTGTTTGAAAGATATACTAGAATAGCATATACACTCACACGCACACACTTACACATACATGCACATAAAAATCCAATACGTACTAACAGTTTTGGAAAATTCTTTATTTGTTCAAAACTTTCAAAATATGTACTAGAATAGCACACAGATAATAATTAAGTAAATAACAAATAATAATTAAGTAATTTACACATCATAATAATTTCTGGACAAAAAGTAATGATATCCCATCAAAAACATAAATGTAAAATGAGAGCCAAGTTCAATATCGCGTGTACTTTGCCGACAAAAGAATTGAGATCTGCAAGGGCGCCAAGTTCTTTGCCCTAAAATTTTTAGATACAAGGACATGCGACATACTCAATGCATTTATTTTACTTGGGGTGTAATTCAATATCAAGACTTGACTTGGCTAGTTTCAAAATATAAATTTAAATTATAAATCAAAATCAATCAAATCATTAACCTATTTTCGTAAAGGTAAGTACGCAAGTTAGTGTACGTCTTGTTACTTATACTGTTAGCTTGATAATGAACTATGACTATGACTATGTTACTTTTATAAACTTTAGTTAGTTTGTGAAAACTAGCCAAGTCAAATCTTGATATTGAATTACTCCCCAAGTAAAATAAATGCATTGAGTATGTCGCATGTCCTTGTATCTAAAAATTTTAGGGCAAAGAACTTGGCGCCCTTGCAGATCTCAATTCTTTTGTCGGCAAAGTACACGCGATATTGAACTTGGCTCTCATTTTACATTTATGTTTTTGATGGGATTATTTATTTCGTGAGTCAATGTGAACATTATTAAATAAAGCACATCACAAAACCACTATGTAATATTTACTAAACAATCTATTTTGCTTTTTTAAATATGGCGGCTGCCCCGCACTTGCGCGCATCTCACGCAATGGAGTCATGGATTTTCAGCCAAATTAAAAAAATATTATGAACTCAATACCTATATAAATTTACAGTGTTTATTTGTTGAAAACTGTTTATTTGTTGAAAAGTAAGTAATTGTTGAAATTAGGAAAATGTTTTACGGCCCATAGCAAACTTTAAAATATAAATGTTTTATCTGTTGTACTATACTAGTGTCTTGTTTTGTTTGTTATATATTATGAATTTCACAGTGCCTTAGTGTCAAACTGTAATACTGTGTGATTATTTAAATAATAAATAAATAAATAAATAAATAAAATGTTCATGATTTTCAGGGTAAAACCTTTTTAACGAAAACTTACTAAAAAGTAAACCTGAGGCGTATTTTCTTACTTAAGAAAATAAACTCGTTTGCGGGTATTTATAAGTTTAAGAAAAAAATACACCTCATGAATGACTCATTCTCATTGGTCAATTTAATTTGACGTGCAGCAGACGATTAAGCTTTGATTGGTTGAATTGACGTTTTAGCCGGCCGAGAAAATTGCTCTAAAATATTTTCTAAAAAGTCGTATCTTACTATGAAATTCATGTGTAGATACGAACTGTTACCGTAACGTGCTACATTGTTGTCGTGTTGGGAGCTAACATAGATATACAGTTTACAAATGAACATATATAAGCGGTTTTGTGTACTGGATTCAGGTAATCTATAACCACATTTTCGAGCAGTGTCGTGAAAAAATATAATATATATTTTGCTTTCATATATCAGGTTATACAATAAACCATACGATACCCAATCAAGACTATGTAATTATTCCCTAAGTACATTAACTTAATAATAATTTCAACATGCCACCAAATATTTTACAAATTGTGCACAATAAAGAACCTAAAAACCTAGGAATCTGCAACCTTTTTTTCAAATAACATGGCACTTGACACTTCTCGTGTATTCGTTTTCGCATACTACTCGTACCTATACTAGTCGGGTTTTCGCTTGCATTCGTTTTCTTGTTAGTTTGTTTTATTATTGATCATAATATTGTTATTTCATTTGTTCTGTTCATTATTAGTGTTATTAATTTGTTGTTATTAGTGTGTTAGTTATTGTTTTTCTGCTGGAAATTAAAGAACCTGTACCAGGTACAAGCCGTGCTATCTCGGATGGATGACACAAAAGAACGAACGGTTCATTATTAATGTTGGTGATGCTTCCTCATCATCTTCGGTATCATCAAAATTAGACAGCAATAGTGACAGTTCAAATTAAACTATGATTACAGTTACTGAACTCTTTTATTTATTAATAGTTTGTCCCAAAGGTAAAAAATGTAACTCTTTAACGAAGTATTTTTTTAGATAAAACGTAACGAGTAGTTTACTTACCTGCCTATGTTAGTGTTTGTGAGCAGTACAGAAAAATTAAATTTAAAATATTGAAATACATAGGTAATACCTGTGTATTCATTTCTTTTACGTATATGACTTGGCAAAGGCCATTTAATTATTTTTCTGTTTTACCGAACCTTGATCAGAATCTGACCATCAAAAGAATGATCGAAAGTAAGAATTAAAATTTTACATTTGATAAAATGTTGAGTACACCTGAATATGTCAACTTTGACAGCCAAGGTTTGTTTACATTTAGTTAAAGCCCTATCCGGATAGAGGCAGAAACGGATTCCAAGAGTACAGTTTCAAAAATATAGTATAATTTCATTCAAAAATATAGAATCATAGTAATTTTGAGGTTTTATTTTAGAGATACATTTACCAATTGTAGTGTTTGTGGATCTGCATAATACCTATTATGTGCGTAGGTATGACGTTGTCTCGAGAGTACGGGTGGGAAGACAGTCACGGGAGAGCCACCGGCTGTGACGGACGTCTGACCTGCTGGTGCCATACCGAGCCAAGAGTGCAGTTCTCCTATGGGTGGTCATGGGTCCACTACATAATGGCGACGAGGACAAAACATCGTGAGTAAAATAATAAGAAAAGAGAAAGGGATATCGGGTAAATTACGATAGCGACATATTAACTAATCAGTTCAATAGTTACCGGTGTTTCTTATTGAAAGAAAAATAGTCAATCTATTAATAATTGAGTAGATTAGTCTGATGTTTTAAGACAGTGAAAGTCGAAAATGAGATACTTGTTTGGCATTATAATTATGCAACAACAATATCAACATGCAAACGGATAATCGAATGAAAATAATGAGTACAATATTTTAGGCATTCGTAAAAAATCTGTTAACTTTAGCTATTTGACAATATAAAGAAAAAGAACGTTATACAATTAGAAAATCGTTGGACAACGCCATCTAGCGACGTAATGTAATAACACGACGACTAAACTCGTACAATTGAGGCAACATTAATGTTTGTAGCGCGGGTAGTTGCGATTGATAATACATACTTGGGATTACGGTATACCATCATAGAGTAGTAATTGTTAGTTACTTCCTTTTACGTGTTACTAAGAATGCGAGGAAAATATTTTTGTTAACTTAGCAATAACAGTGTTATAATATAATAATATACGAAATGAAGTGTGGAAAAATAGTGACGGAAATCAGCGTGGTCTTGTTAGCAAAGGTTTTCTCAAAGTTTACAAATACAAATACTCTTTATGGCACACCTCAATCATCATTGTGCAAGTGACACAGCATGAGATATTGGATAAGCGGGCAGAGGTAAACAACATGCGGTCAGGTTAGTAGTTCTTCGGAATTTATTTACGGTTTGCGTCTTCTGACACGTACCTATATTATTTACTTAAATGTCGACTTTTGTCTAAAAATGTGTGCTTAATAAGATAAGACGTGTCGTGCAATGAACTAAAAATAATTAGTAATTGCAACAGACCTAATATATAAAATATGTCAACCCAGCTTCATTCATTCATATTTCTATTTATGCTATGTTCATTTTCTTCCTACAATATACCATCCTTGAGAGATTGCGGCTGTGTAATAGTTAGAGGTAGTAGGTATTTACTTTATTTCGCACGCTGCAATATTACAAATAACACAAATTTAATGTGATACATAAATCAGGTATACGGAAGATCATGAGATAGGGTTATATCCTGAGAGTGATTAATAAATAATTATTGATGTCGATGGTTTCCATTTAATTTCTCGGAATGACAAAATAATGGAACACCATCATCAATTGCCACTGTTTCCTCTGCGAATGATTGTTGCAACGCTGTATAATGTTTAGTTGTTCCGGTTGATACAGTTCGCTTATGGCTATATATAAGCCAATGTGTTGAAAAAAACTGTGGCAATGTTTTCTTAATATTTTTGTGTAAGTTATCCAGCCACTTTTCAGCGTATTTCTTAATGCCACTACACAATCGGACAAGCGTTATAATAATATTACACTTATTAATATAATCTACAGTTTCCGTGTAGAATATACATCAGTACGAGTATTACATCAGTAGTTACTTCGCTTTGCTATGGGGACATTACAATGTCGTAGATTATACATACGTGCGTGCGCGTACGTTAATCCTTTTTTTGAGCGCAATGCACAGGCGATACTTAGCAATATTTATTACATTTCTACTTTTCTTATGTCTACTTCAATAATAAGCACATCCAGTACTTATAGAAAAAAAAACATAATTCTATGATGTCAACTTGTTAAATGACGATTACATAACAAGAAATACATAATTTTATCAGATCTTAAGTATAGGTAATCTCAAATGCAGTTAGATAAAAGATTGAGATCGCGACGGTTGATAGTGGATCTACGAGCGTTCTTTCGAGTAGAAAAAAGGAAAGGGGAAATCCAGGACAAAAAGAAGGAAAATATATGAAGGAAATAAAATAAGCTAATGCTTTATTATTTTATTATAAAGAAACAAAAATCGGAATGTAGATTAAGTTGAAAGTTACTGCACAGACAAGACCCTAAATATATGATGATGTAAATGAGTATAATCTGTGTGGTCTTTTAACTTCCTACATATATGTTTCAGTTCGACCCATTGGTTGACTGGTGGAGAATGCCTTGAGGCATTGAGTCTAACATTTTTGGATCATTTTGTTTTGTGGCGAGGGTTTGTGAGTGTGTTTGTGTGTGTGTTAGTTGCTTCCTCGCGCTCGGACGGCTGGACCAGTTTTTATGGATTATGGTGCGGGGCGGCACCCTGGATTGACACATGGGCTGCTTTTTGTCCCGAGAATGTGTGGTGTTCCCGTGGGACGGGCGGGTGACGCCGCGCGGCGCTGCTAGTATTGATATGTCCGATTAAAAAACGCTATATTTGACATCGGTAGTATTACTGCGGAAGATTATAAATATGATTTATCTATAATTATCGCCGTCTAGTGCCCATGGTACGGGCCTGCCGCGGCTTGCTGTGGGGTTGGTTCGATTTGTGTAGGGTATTTCGTTATTTATTGTTCATTCTAACATTTATCCTAAATAGAGCATGACCGTGGGCTTCGTTCGCACAGAGGAGGAAATGGGTTGTGACTTTTCTACTCCGTGGTGGCCGGTAACCGTGTGTGGACGTCCGGCTGCATGTGTGCTGAAGGTGATTAAAATCGGACTGGCCGTGGGGGCGCGATTAGCGCGCAAAGACATATGGGTACACAATTATCTAAAAACGAATATGTTCCAATTCAGTGATCTCTGAGTGGCCTATTTCACTTGTTTCTGTGAAGAGTATCTTCGGTGTACAGAAGTTTTAATTTTGGAATTTTATAATGACATATTTAGAAGTAAAAGGGCTGACTGCATTTCATGGGCAGCTACTACTTGTTGCAGTACCTACTTATACGAATTTAAATATAAAGTATAAATTTGGATGTGACAAATAAATCACTAAACATGGGGCGATTTGGTCTCATAGTATAAGTCATTTTATATCTCTGCCCCCCTTCTTTTATCATTGATTGATATTTCCTAAATTAAACTGAATAAACGATATGCAACTATCTTTGACTAATGCCGTAGTCTGACGGACTGTAGCATTCTGTAACGAGTTCTTATTTCATGCACGCAGCAACGCTTGCAAGAATGACTGCTAAAATTGAAAATAAAACAGTCATTCACAGTTCATTGTACGATTTTATTTGATTATTTCATCTCTAACTTCAGCTTGTTATAGATTAACGTCTTACCTATGCGGATACCAAGAAGTTACATTTCAGACATATGTCCTTTTATTAAAGTCCCCTCGACCAGCATTAGATACGATATCAGTTACGGCTGTATGGGCCTACATGAAATTGTAAACCATGCGTGAATGTGTAACGGCTGTGTGGGCCTACATTAAATTGTAAACCATGCGTGAATATGTTACGGCTGTATGGGCCTACATGAAATTGTAAACCATGCGTGAATATGTTACGATTGTATGGGCCTACATGAAATTGTAAACCATGCGTGAATGTGTTACGGTTGTATGGGCCTACATGAAATTGTAAACCATGCGTGAATGTGTAACGGCTGTATGGGCCTACATGAAATTGTAAACCATGCGTGAATGTGTAACGGCTGTATGGGCCTACATGAAATTGTAAACCATGCGTGAATGTGTTACGGCTGTATGGGCCTACATGAAATTGTAAACCATGCGTGAATGTATAACGGCTGTATGGGCCTACACAAAATTGTAAACCATGCGTGAATATGTTACGGCGGTATGGGCCTACATGAAATTTTAAACCATGCGTGTTAAGTTAATGTTTATTAAGTAGAAACACGGGAAATAAGTCAAACCGTTTTAATGGTAGTTTTAATATGAGAAATCAACTTGATTTACAAATAAAATATAATAAACTTTACTTGCGTGTGGACGCGCCAAGTTAATGGTAGTTTTAATATGAGAAATCAACTTGATTTACAAATAAAATATAATAAACTTTACTTGCGTGCGGACGCGCCAAGCATGACTGTCAAAGAAATAGAGATATGAGAAGAGTAAGTGCAGGAGCTGCATTGATCTCAAAGTTGCAGCAAATATAACTAATTATCTCGTGCACTGGTACACTGGTAGGCGTCACTAGTTACGGAGGTGGGCACGAAGCAAGCCGACTAGTCGGAGCATTATGTGCCATAAAACAGTTATATTTAAGCAAAAGACAAATAACTGAACAGGATTTTGGGCAGGCTTTTAGAAGATTTTTCTAGTTTCACCTGTTTCGGTGGATGCCGTGGGTGCAATCAATAGTAGCAAGTTAGATTTCACCTGTTAGACTGAGTTAGATACCTAATGCAAGCTTCTGTTAATCAGAAGACAGCACCTACAATATTATTGTGATGCGAAGTTGGTCTGATGATGGAGCCGGAGAATAGTAGTGGGAATTCTGTAATATAAATATTCGACTCCAACATGTTTTAGCTTGTTTGCTTGGTCATGTTATGACGACGAGCTATTGAATGTTGTCCAGTAATTTATTTTGGTAAAAAGTTATTACCTTGATTATAGTTTATTGGAGTTTACTCCTTAAGAATCGATTTTCATATATAAGCCCGGGGTATGAAAAATATGGGGTATAAAATCGAACGTATCTGCCGTGCTAATTTAAAAAGTCGTATCTCAGTATACGATCGGAGTAAAAATACGACTTCTTAATTTAGCAGGTTATGCGTTACGCGTTATAGGCTAAGATCCCGATATAAAATGACCTTCACCGAGATGTTTATTTTATGAAATGTATTTTATAATCAATTTAATATGTCAATAAATATATTGCATATGGGTTGCCTAACAAATTTTAGTCCAGGGTATGTTTAATTAATAAAAAAAAAAATGTTTTAAACATTTCACCGGTTTGATTAATATTAGATAAATTCTATACCAATCGAAAGTATGAAGCCCATAGAATATGCAAACGTTAGGTTACCTATTCTTTTCCCGTCACAACTATCGGGTAGCCAGGTATAAACAGGTAAATCTATACCTACTAGCATTTTGCAACGGTCTGATTATTGAATTGAAACTGAATAAAATTAAAGATTATTTAATTATGAATTTATCTAATAATCAAATCGGTGAAATGTTAAAAAAATATATATTTTTATTTTTTACTAAACATACCCTGGACTAAAAATTGTTAGGCAACCCATATGCAATATATTTATTGACATTTAAAACTAAATATAAAATACATTCATCAAATAAACATCTCGGTGAAGGTCGTTTTATATCGGGATCTTAGTCTATAACGCTTAACGCATAACCTGCTAAATTAAGAAGTCGTATTTTTACCCCGATCGTATACTGAGATACGACTTTTTAAACTACCATTATGTTCACATAAACAAACTATAAAATTGTCAATGTCAACTTCATGTCGAGTGTCAACAAAATTTTATAAATAAAATAAAATTTAATAAAATCTACGCTTAACGGGTAAAATGTGCTGCTTTTGAAACAATAGCGCCCGTCACACAATCGGCTAAAAGATACGTGTTCGTTTCAGCTCCCAAACAAACCTAACGAATTTTTGTGATATCCAAGATTACAACTTTTATAACGTGCAATGCAATGACCGTGTTTTCTTGGTGTTTAAGCCGTGCTTGTATGGTGCTAAGATCGAAGAAGACGTCTTGCTGTAGAGAGAGAGACCGCTTTAATTGTGACTCAGCTTTAAGCTTAGAAATAGAGAAGGCGTGAATACTTTTCCATCACCACTGCTTTTTCCTGCATTCAGCCGCAGAATGGTTTTGATTTCGTGAAACTTTCCAGGATAAATACATACATAAATCAAGGATCCAACACAACCGAGCCATTCATTTTCTAGACGGGAGTCTTGCCGACCGACAAGAAGCTATGAAGTTTAAATCGAAATTGTTATGTTTTTGATGTTGGCTTTTAAATTGTATCTTTTTTTTATTATAATTGCTTGTATTTTTACTTTTATTTGTAAGTGTTAGTTATAAATATGAGTGATCCTTCTTCATCCTTGCGCTGTCCCCATTGTCCCAACTCAACTCGAACTTTTACCCCTCATGGACTTAAAGTGCATATAGGGCACATGCATAAACATTTTCCCCAAGTCATCCCCTCCAACCCTAGACTGTCGGTTTCACAGCAAGCTCATGGTAACAACCCCATTCATCTAGATTTTGGTGATCTAGCTACGTTAAAGCAGTCAGTACGTGTGTTACGGCATATCCCCAAAGGGGCGCGAAACTTGGCAGCGGCCAAATTGAGCGACCTCATTGATAAGTGTATCGACTCCAATGGCACTCTCGAATGGTTTCGTTTACTGTCTTTTGCCTATTCCGCACTCAAATCGCCTGAAGCGTCGGCCACGGGCAATTTAACCACGAAAGTTAAGAGAAATATTAACTCTGCTTCTTTTGATATCAGTGGGAACATCGGTGCAGAGACCACGCCTTTGAGATCACACTCCATACTGAAGACAATTGAGCGTAAAGTACATGAAGGGGATCTCAGGTGCAGTGCGAGTGCTTATGTCGGATGAGGGCGTGGCGCCGTCGAGCCCTGAGACTTTAGCTACGCTGCAGTCGAAGCATCCAGCCCCGTCCCGGCCGCTGGTACTTCCACCGGAACCTGACATATCTATTTCTGCCTTAACTGTTAAGCCGGAGGAAGTGGTGCAGGCACTCAGCTCTTTCAACAATAGTTCGGCCGCCGGTTTGGATGGTATCCGCCCTGTTCATCTTAAGGAGCTTACGTCTGCATCTGCGGGAGACGCCGATTTTCGGCTCCTGGAACATCTGGCCAAGCTTTGTAATTTTTTGCTCAGTGGTCAATTAAACCCTGAAGTTTGCTCCTATATTTATGGTGCTTCCTTATGTGCGCTGTCAAAAAAAGACGGTGGTATAAGACCCATTGCCATAGGCAGCGCTTTCCGCCGCTTAACGGCAAAGCTAGGATGCCGTGCAGTGAGAGAAGAAATGGCAGCTTATCTGCAACCTTGCCAATTAGGGTTTGGCACAAGATTGGGCTGCGAGGCTGCAATTCACGCTACGCGGGCTTTTTCGGTAGATAGCAAAAACTTAGAATCCGTTTTAATACGTATAGTTAAGTTCATATCATTGTAATAGTTAAGTACTTATGCTTTCTGAAAAAATGACTGACTGTTGAGTTTCTTTCGGCGTTTCTTCTCAACAGTGGTCTCCTCTTGTGAAATGCCGGTAGACTCAGACATGTAAAAGTGCCCTTGTGGCCTACTTGCAGAATAAAGTTCATTATTTCATTATTATTATTATTAATTAAAATTGATTTAAAAAACGCGTTTAACTCAGTGGAGCGTGATGTTTTACTGTCCGAAGTGAAGGATAAAGTGCCATCACTCTACCCCTTCATTTTCCAAGTATATTCTTCCGCTTCTAATCTTTTCTACAATGGTCCTCTTGTTCTTTCCCAAGTTGGTGCACAGCAGGGGGATCCGCTAGGCCCTTTAGTTTTCTGTCTGGCCATACAAAAGGTAATTTCAGAGGTTAAATCCCCATTGAATATCTGGTACCTAGATGACGGTACCCTAGGTGGTAAACCTGAAGAAGTGGAACAAGACTTGCTCATGCTCCTGCCTCGTTTAAAAGCTCTGGGTTTAGATATTAATTTCAGCAAATGCGAATTTTTCCCCTGCAGTACCAACTCACACGATTCTTTCCCCTTATTCAGTGCTCTGCTCCCCGGACTGAAAGTGTTGTCGGCGAGATCTTTCAACCTCTTGGGGTCCCCAATATTCCCAGAAGCCATTCCTGAAGCCTTCGAGGAGAGAAAGCTGCTTCTGCTGATGGCTGCGCAGAGGTTGAATGAACTTTCGGCTCTCGTAGCCCTCGTTATGTTGCGAGTTTGCTTTGCCGTGCCTAAGCTGACATATTTCTTGTGCACCGTGCCAGCCTGGCTGCACCCTGTCCAGACAGACTCCTTTGACTTCGTGTTGAAGGAGAGTTTGGAAAAGGTGCTGAACGTCTCCCTTAACCAAGGTCAATGGGACCAGGTTTCTCTGCCGATTCGAACTCGTGGTTTGGGCGTGCGTCGCGCGCGAGATGTGAGCCTCCCGGCATTCCTGGCTTCGGCGTGTGGGGTGGTGGACCTTGTCACTCAAATTTTATCTTTTGATGGTGACAAGGCTATCATTCCTTACGCCTCCGATGCTTTGACGGCCTGGACGGCTCTTAATCCCGGCGTAGCCATACCCGTAGAATTGTTCCGTCAGCGTCTATGGGTTTATTTATATGAGAGTGCGCGCACCACGATTTTCATAAACCCATAAGTAAGCTTATTTCTGCGACAAAATTATCGCGCGACTAAAAAAAATCGTGGTGCGCGCCTGGCCTGAAGAGTAAACTCCAGTCGTGCGTCGGAGCTGACACACACACTTTTTTTGTTCTTAACGATTCGTTCTACTTGGCCCTCTTTCTTGTGTAATATATAATATTAATCCTGTAAGCCAATGTGGGAACAGGTTAAAAATATACCGAATCGTATTGAATTAGTATCACGTAGTTGGATTCTATGTCAGATAAATAATATCATACTGAATTCTGAGCTTTACAGACGAACTTTTGATTAAACCGTTTGACAACAACCCTTGAATTACACGTCTGATAAAAATAACTGAGATCTAATAATATTCAGTTGTGCGATCCTGGGGGGGTATTCTACCAATTTTAGAGAGATAATGGAGATCTCTCCATTTCATCGCCATCCGTCACTTTTGACGTGTGCCTACTTGACAAGTGGCGATCTCCTTAGAACATCGCAACTTCGTCAATTTGGGCGCGCTAAATTTGCGTTTCCTTTGTATGTGACGGCATAAATAACAGGCGCATACTTTTATTTGACCGCGTAGTGCGTGAAATTAGTCAGTTACGTTTCGTTCAAAACAGAAATTCATATGCATGAATAATATTTTTTTTTGACATACCTACATTATCGGCTTCGTATTTCCAAAAATTGAGATGAGATATGTCACTTGAAGCTCATCGCATTTTAATGACAGTTCAATGGCGATATCACTGTTATCTAATAGAGATTTGACGTTTGGCGATCACTCAAACGGCATTCTCGAATTGGGTCCCTGGGTCTCTCGATCATTAGATAATACAGATGTAGAACTAGTCACTGAATGGTAATTTTTAAAACAAAGAGTTAGCTGGGAATTACATTTATTGCTGTCAAAATGTCAATTAAATCAAATGAAAAAAAAACCTGGTAGTAAAAAAAAAAAAAAAATACTACCTTCGATACGACTGAGACTCAATTTTGAAAGAGAAAGGAAGAGAGGAAATGGATAAAGATGTGCAGTAATTTGAAGCTATAACACAATCATAGCTATTATTATTATTACATATAGAATAAATTAAATTCAGATTATAAAAACATATTAAAATAAGGAAGGGATGTAGTGTTTGTGGATCTGCATAATACCTATTATGTGGGTAGGTATGACGTTGTCTCGAGAGTACGGGTGGGAAGACAGTCACGGGAGAGCCACCGGCTGTGACGGACGTCTGACCTGCTGGTGCCATACCGAGCCAATGAGTGCAGTTCTCCTATGGGTGGTCATGGGTCCACTACACCAATTATGAACTGGTATAGGTACTAAACCAAAATAAGTATGATTTCTAACCCATGCATATTCCCTATTGAAAAACAAGCTAACAGTAGATCGATCAATCAATTATTTTATTTCGGATGTAACTCTATAGTTTGTTAGTAACAATAGTAAACTAACCAGTATGAGACTGTAAGCCGTTCCTGAAAGTAGCTGATACGGATCCGAACCCTAATTTTTTAATACCTATACAGCGTGTATGTTTGATATTTTTATAACCGCAAATTGAAGCCAGACGGAGATGTTAGTGCTATAATCTCTTTATTAAAATTATTAATTTAGCGTTAACTGCCATAGAGTAATTAATTTTCGATTTTTGATCTGATCAGCAATGTATGGCGTAGTTATTACTTAGTGAAAGTTGTGACATCCCTATATTAAGTGTCAGCAAACAACAACAAACAAATACATTGCGTGCTAAATTATTTTATATGGGAAAAAAAAACGATTTTTTTAATAATTTACTGATCAATACTAAAACGAATGGCCTAACTTGCTACTGGCGACTCGTTCTGCATGATAGGACTGTATAATACTTGAGACTGGGTTGCACAATAAAAAGATACTGTTTCTTTCTTCATAAGGCGAACTGGAGCGAGATGAGAGCTGGGCGACGCTTGCTGTGACACTAATCTTATTTTTGCGCCCGCCATCTTTATTCCGTCCTTGATAGACCGAATCAGAGTTATAAGATGTGCGGGGGCGTGGTTTGTTTGCGCGTGCGCTCATCTAGCTTGTTTCACTCATTTATTCAATAAAAATATTGTCATGTTAATTACATACAATGTTTACATAATGATTGTTAGTTAGTCAGATCTCAGAAATGGGGAATAATAGATTCATTGTAAAAAATGTTTATTTATTGTAAATATACCGTTAACTTATAATTATACCTGCGATATCTGACAACTTTTATGATTATCGCAAATTATCTGGCTATGCGTATTAGATTCTAATTGGAACTACGTTATTTTCCCTTCGTTACGTAAGCGGCATGAAATGTAGGTCAACAACATTCAAGGTCACTTTCATGGATTACGTAAGTAAGAGATACGAAAGGAGATAAAAGAAATAGCCAGATTAGCCTATGGTTAGGAAGTGGTTCAACCTATGCTAATTTGATAATCATACTTAATATTATAATGTGATTTTACTTAATCTATACCTATTCTCTGATTGAGTAATTCACTTAATTAAACACCTTAAAAATAATTATAATATAAAATAGTTACATAAACAGTAACGATACCCGGAAGTCATGTTACACAATAGCTATTGTCCTTTATCTGGACAAAAGGGTAAGTAATTACACAATATTACGTCATTACGTTATCTCGTTATATAATTATGTAAAAATGGGTCATCGTTATCTTAACTTATATTATGCAATTATAATTATTGTTGACTTGTAAGGGACTGTGTTTAACAAATACATTATTAAGTGCCTTATACTAAGACCCCGTAAAGTTTGCGGTTATATCAAATATACACGCTGTATAATCCTCATCCTGTTTCACTTGTCACAATTCAATAAACAAACAGAGAAGCATTATTTCTTTACTCAGACTAATTCATTAAGGTAAAATGTTTACAAATATTTACAATGAAGCGAAAAATGTAATAAGTTTAATCATGTTATTTTAAAATTTTAAACATTTTTTTACGCTAGCAGACGTTACTGCTCTAATAAATAGTACATTACGTAAAGGGTGGTAAAGAGGAATTACAAACGAGTGTCTATTAGAAGCCCTATTAGCGTTTGTTCCTTCTTGAATAAAATTGAGGAATAATATATACTCGTATATAGGTTAAGCAACACTATTTTCTCATGTCAGAGTAAATTGACAAGCGGCGGCGACATGGCGGTAGATATTTCAGAAAACAAGATTTAAGTACTCCAAGTATAAGTGCCATCTGAAACCAAATTAAAAAAATAATCTTTGCACATATTAAAGTACTAAGTATAAGGCCCGGTTCAGACACGGCGGGAACCGCGCGATTATAGAATCGCGCGGAAATCGCGCGGGTCTTATTTATATGAGTTAGTTAGTAATCGTTCAGACATTAACCGCGCGGTTATGTAATCGCGCGGTTCCCGCTGTGTCTGAACCGGGCCTAAGTTAAGTAATAGTAAGACAGAAAAAAGTTTCAATAGGCTAGTTGACTCATGTCAAATTGTAATAAACTAATGTTTATTCCGTAGGGTGTACTCGGGTAATTCCGAATGGCGGGAAATTCCGAAAATTACTGATATCTAATAATCGGGGTAACATTTTTTGCGCTAGGAACACTTCTTTCTTACTGTAGAAGTGTATAGTATCTGAGGAAGTGTTGCTAGCGCAAAAATGTTACCCCGTTTATTAGATATCAGTAATTTTCGGAATTACCCGCCTTTGGAATTACCCGAGTAAACCTTATAGTATTTAGCAAAGGAAACCTAAATATCTATTTTTCAATTCATAAAAGTGAAAGATGGCTGAAAAAATTGAATTTGAAAATATGGTTTTTTATCTGTATTTTGAAATGCTTAAAACGCTGTCCGCCATTTCCGCTTATGATAGTGACGTCATCGGTCATGTAAACAAAACTGAATGTCTACTTTGACGACTTCGAATAGTGCCGTCCCTCTCGATCTCCTGTCAAAGTAATTTGGAGTGAGCGGAATGGCACTATACGACGGTCGAATTTCGAATATTTACAGGTAATATTTACCCGTTGTGCTCACGGGGCTTTAATAACAAGATCGGCTACGTTAGCCACATGAGAGCACACGAACGCCAACAGAGGAGTTGAAGCAGTCACCGTGGCCGAAAACGGTCAGGATATATATATATATATATATTTACAGGTAATTCTACGTCACGCCACAGATTAGAAAAAGGGAAAAATGGCGGAGGGCCTTTTTGACTGTTTATGAAATTTCTAATTTTCAGTTAATAAAATTTAGCTTTCATAAAAATACAAGACATTTTTTTAGAGCTAGTAATATCATTATTAACCATTTCAAATATGTTTCAAAACTGCGTCAACTAGCCTATTCACTTCTTTAATAAGTACAGTCTTTTAATGTTACATTCTGTACCGTCAGCATTGTTTCATGAAATTTCAAGACAATCCAATGAAAAGGAAAATATAAGCAAGTTAAAAATACAGCTAAGTATTCTCGAGTTACCTTCGTGGTTAAATATTCATCTTCAATAAAATTCAGTAATGACTTCGCATTTTTTTAGATTTTGCCTTTTGCCGCCTTTTTGCCGCGTTGACAATAATTTCGAGCGTAATCCTTTCCTTAGAGATTCTTTCATTTGATTTGATAGCATCAATTCATTTAATTTTACAGAGATACAACGTCGAAAAGATAAACAATAAATTCACCATAAATCAAAACAAGTCACTATCACAGTAACACAAAACATATGTCTAGATTATTTTTTTCTGATTTCTGCCGCCATGTCAGACCGCCGACCAATCAAAGGCCGTTCCTGTAGACTATCCACAGATAATGTTAATATTGCGTTTGGATATTGTGTAATGATACTGACCGGCAAAACCACGACGTACGAAAAATAATTATTAAAAGATAAATTTACAAAATACAATAAAACAAATGAAAATATTTATATTAATTAATATCATGGAAATACGTGTTTATATACTTTTATAATAATAATTATCTACTCTTCTCTTTAAACAAGCACTTAAAACATTCAATTACAAAGACTTTTTAATGAAAACTTTTTGCTCTAAATCATATATATTACTGAACGTGAAGATTTACAAATAAAAAAATACTTACCGTTCCAGGGCGTAATTTACGATTTACCGCCCGGGTGTCTAGCATGTAAACCCTTAATTTACGAGCAAGTGTAATAAAATAACACAATACAATGGTTGAACACTTTGGTTGATTATGTTGGTGGCAGCGGTAAGCGTTGCGCAAGCGACGCGGTAGTCTCCTGATGCACTGTGTGACGATAATCGAGGGACTTTTTTTTTCGAAGTATTATTTTTCATGAAATCCAATCCAATCATGATTTTTATTAGGTACAAATATAACTTTAGACCAATTTGGGTAAAAAACCAATGAGTAATATTTTTTTAAGAACATTTTGTATGGAGTTAAATGTATCACTCAAAAAGTGCAAGGAATACCGTATTTATACTGGAAAAAACAAAATACACTTAGGAAAACAAGTCCCTATTCCCACGGAGAGTCGATTTTCGAATTAGAAAACCGAAATAAAGGAATCAATTTGGCCGTCCTGGCTGGTGACGTCATTGTAGTGCGCGTGCCGCGGCCGCTCCAGGAGACCATCGCGTGTGCTGACTTCGGTGGTGTCGTGTTTTGTCGGTTCCGGGGCAACATGCCAAACCCAACACCCGAGATGTCGGAATAACGGGGCCACGCCGTTCCGCCGTCGAAATAAACATTGTTCGGTTCATGACGCATTGGTGTAAACTGTAATGTTATGTAACCTATTTTTCAATAGATAAATAAATAAATAAATTGTTCATTCTTTTAAATTCAATTTTATTACAGCGTTCGGACGTTTCATCAAAAATATGAAGTAAAAGATCTAACTTCTTATTTTAAGTTGTCATAATATATGTATTTTTAATAAATTACTAGCATTAACCCGCGGCTTCGCCCGCGTTCCTATACAATATACATTATCCTACGGGAACGATGCTCTTTTTTTCAGGTTAAAAATTAGGCTATTTGATAAAGTTAGGGTATTATCTGCTTATCTCTCATGCATATCCGTCTAGCCGTTTTATTGTTGAAAAGCTTGAATGCATTTATTACGGCTGCAGGAAGTTTCCCGATGACTACTCCTCCAGTCCCGCCGCGCCGCCCGCACTGGCCTTGACGACAATCGAGATGGCACCAAATACAAATTTAAACATCTATTAGGTTTAAGTTTAGGTCGTAACTCTCATATTCTTGCTCTTCTTTATAGTATACTTTTTCATCCTGCAACTCCCCGCTATCTCAAAGAGCGTTTCACTTATCTCACTTCTGCCAGCGAACGAATAAAACATAGAAGCCTAACTAGCGTCGGAAAATGGCCCCACGGATTTTGTGTCAGTTAAGGCGGGGCGTAAATTTTGTGTCAAACGGCTGTCTAGATTGCAAATGGCGACGCAACCGAACAGTTGCATTACGTGACATATATGAAGTCTCAAAGTAACAAAATATGCCATAATGATCAGTGAAATGGTGTATTAATCACTCAGGAAAACACAAAAAAAAAGATGGTATCAGTTTTCAAACGTAAATAAAGCCGTACACATATTAATTTAATTTATTTTACGGAACAGATTTTGTATAGGGATGGTGTTATGCCATATTACTAATTTATAAACGATGTTTGAAAAAAGTAATGCAATCAGTGGCGTGCCTAGGCTTATGGGAAATCCATTTTATTGCCGCATTACTGTTCAAAGTACAATTTCAATAATACACAGGTTGGGCGTGGGTTTTGGGGAAAATATGAGCTGTTTTTTTCTGAGCGAAAGTTAGAGTGCCTACCTTTCCTTCGCATATTAAAAGACCTGCACACTTTAACTCATCACAATCGCACGGAACAACTCCTTCCATTGTTTAAAGCCACAGTAATCACAACAACAAACAAAATCAAAACACGATCACTATCTATAATATTACCTACTTCTACTTATTACTACGCTCGAACAAACACTACACTAACTAAATATTTCTAAACAACGTGAAGTTAAATCACTCCTGTTTACGCGAAATTTGCAAGTGGCCGATCCGTAGCTGACTTCACTTCACTTGAAGCAACGTAGAGTAGGCGGTATGAAGCCCGATTGCAAACCAACGCGTGCGAGGGAGAAGACTAGCGGTGACATAGAACGGCGACGAGCCATAGCGCGGCGCGGTCGGTACGTGGACAAATTTTGAACCACGCGGCGTCGACAACAATTTGAAATTATGAAACACGTCACGGCGCGCAATTTTATATTGTTCAAGTAAATCATTTTTATCGTTTGTTAATATTACTAGGGCAAGCCGGGCTTTTGTGCTTGTATAAAAGACCGTCCCTAAAAGGCTATGCGTTTTCCGTCAGTCCGGTAGGAAAACGTATAAGTTCCTAATTATGTTAGATATATTTTCACTACAAAGATTGTATCGACTTTACATGTAAAATATTAGTTATTACAAAGAAGGAGAAATAATAATATATACAGCAGTTACAGCACGCATTAATAATAATCATTCAAAGTATTAGTAACAACAAGGAACAAACAAGGATTCCTTAAAAGATCTAATTTTTTTTTTAGTTCGTATGTAAGCAATAACCTTAACATTTAAGATTTATAATGAAGGAAACAAAAATGGCTCGTTATTGTATTAACGATTCACCAATTATGAGTTTTCACTGTCACCGCCATATTTCCATAGACAAATGTCATGCGTTTTGTCGAATCACAGCTGGCCATTCGGAAATTGACGAATCACATTTATTTGTTATGCGTAATTGAAAACATTTGAGTGGCTGTGATTGGTACACCGGTGAGCATGCGCATTTCGATTGTTGGGCCGGTTTTTGATTGTAATTTTGTATGAAGCTCGTGTTCTATGTTTTATTCGTTCGCTGACTTCTGCTCGATCTGCCCAAAATTTGCTCCTTGCCGTACCTTCTTCCGTCTCAAAATTTTATAATAATTCGTTTACTTTTAAAGCTGCTGTTTATGGAACTCCTTGCCTGTTAGCTTAAGGCGCGCTAAATCTCTTGTTTCTTTCAAAGCTCAACTGAAAGAACACTATCTCTATCCCTTTCATAATTCGTATTTTATTCAAAATGGTCCTATTATCTGTTGGCTGAATGTATATAATTATGTATTTATGTATTTATTTTTTATTATATTTATGTATTTATTTGTTTTTTATGTATATATTATTATTATTACTATCCGATTTTTGCACCGCCTAATAACAAAATCTTATTTTTTCAAGTTCTCCACTACCCAAAGGTTGTCTGGAAGAGATCGCTCTGTAGCGATAAGACCGCCTGTTCTTTATCTCTAATTGTAATGTCTTGCATTGTATTTCTCCTGTATATTTTATGAGGTGTGCAATAAAGAGTACTTGTAGGTTTACTCATTTATTGTTAGAAATACTCCTGTGAAGTTTCGAATATAGATAGTCTAATCTTGTTTTCCCATACAAACTTTGGATCTCTCTATTTCACCCCTTTAGAAAAATCGTTTATTAGTGCGCCCCTAGACCTTATAAGGAACCTACGTTCCAAATTTGGACTCTTTAAAATCAGCGGTTTTGGGCTGTGCGTTTAAAAACGACACCCATATTTTTAGACATTATTTAGACATTTCTACCCCATCGCGCCCACATGAGAGATGGTATTACACGTCCGCCACGTTGAATTTTAAAATCATTCTTTTTTTAGTAATCAGCGACCCGATAATCCATAGAAACCAACTCTTCCCTCTTCCCTCTTCCCTCTTCCCTCTTCCCTCTTCCCTCTTCCCTCTTCCCTCTTCCCTCTTCCCTCTTCCCTCTTCCCTCTTCCCTCTTCCCTCTTCCCTCTTCCCTCTTCCCTCTTCCCTCTTCCCTCTTCCCTCTTCCCTCTTCCCTCTTCCCTCTTCCCTCTTCCCTCTTCCCTCTTCCCTCTTCCCTCTTCCCTCTTCCCTCTTCCCTCTTCCCTCTTCCCTCTTCCCTCTTCCCTCTTCCCTCTTCCCTCTTCCCTCTTCCCTCTTCCCTCTTCCCTCTTCCCTCTTCCCTCTTCCCTCTTCCCTCTTCCCTCTTCCCTCTTCCCTCTTCCCTCTTCCCTCTTCCCTCTTCCCTCTTCCCTCTTCCCTCTTCCCTCTTCCCTCTTCCCTCTTCCCTCTTCCCTCTTCCCTCTTCCCTCTTCCCTCTTCCCTCTTCCCTCTTCCCTCTTCCCTCTTCCCTCTTCCCTCTTCCCTCTTCCCTCTTCCCTCTTCCCTCTTCCCTCTTCCCTCTTCCCTCTTCCCTCTTCCCTCTTCCCTCTTCCCTCTTCCCTCTTCCCTCTTCCCTCTTCCCTCTTCCCTCTTCCCTCTTCCCTCTTCCCTCTTCCCTCTTCCCTCTTCCCTCTTCCCTCTTCCCTCTTCCCTCTTCCCTCTTCCCTCTTCCCTCTTCCCTCTTCCCTCTTCCCTCTTCCCTCTTCCCTCTTCCCTCTTCCCTCTTCCCTCTTCCCTCTTCCCTCTTCCCTCTTCCCTCTTCCCTCTTCCCTCTTCCCTCTTCCCTCTTCCCTCTTCCCTCTTCCCTCTTCCCTCTTCCCTCTTCCCTCTTCCCTCTTCCCTCTTCCCTCTTCCCTCTTCCCTCTTCCCTCTTCCCTCTTCCCTCTTCCCTCTTCCCTCTTCCCTCTTCCCTCTTCCCTCTTCCCTCTTCCCTCTTCCCTCTTCCCTCTTCCCTCTTCCCTCTTCCCTCTTCCCTCTTCCCTCTTCCCTCTTCCCTCTTCCCTCTTCCCTCTTCCCTCTTCCCTCTTCCCTCTTCCCTCTTCCTTCCGGGATACAGCGACCCGATAAACCATAAAAACAATACCCATGTTGATTTTCAGACTTTGTCACCACATTTCTCCCTTTTAGGGGTTGAATTTTCAAAAAACCTGAAACATGTGTTTACTAATTTATCGTTAGAAATACTCCTGTGAAGTTTCGAATAAAATAGTCTAACTAATCTTGTTTCCCCATACAGACTTTAGACCACCATTTTACCCCTTTAGGGGGTTAATTTTGAAAAATCCTTTCTTAGTGCACCTTTACACCTTATAAGGAACCTATGTGCCAAATTTGGACTCTCTAGAACCAGTGGTTTAGTATTTAGACATTTCAACCCTATTTCACCCCAACAGGGGAGGTGATAATTCACGTCCGCCACGTTGGATCTTAAAATCGTTGCGGTTTTCGTAATCAGCGACCCGATAAACCATAAAAACAATACCCTTGTTGATTTTCAGACTTTGTCACCACATTTCTCCCTTTTAGGGGTTGAATTTTCAAAAAACCTGAAACACGTGTTTACTCATTTATTGTTGGAAATACTCCTGTGAAGTTTCAAATAAAATAGTCTAACTAATCTTGTTTCCCCATACAAACTTTGGTCCCCCATTTCACCCCTTTAGGGGGTGAATTTTGAAAAATCCTTTCTTAGTGCACCCCTACATCTTATAAGGAACCTACGTGCCAAATTTGGACTCTCTAGAACCAATGGTTTGGGCTGTGCGTTGATATGTCAGTCAGTCAGTCAGTCAGTCAGTTTCTTCTTTTATATATTTAGATTGGTATTCTGTCAAATGTTTCTTACTATATATATAATACTATAAATATGTGTCCCTGTTCACAAGAGTAATTTTAATTGCCATGCAAATTATACGTTTTATAATAACCAGTTTAAATCAGTACATTTGTAGTACATAACTTTATTGTATTATTATCTATATTATTTTTTGTAAATTCCATAGTAACTAGATCTAAAGAAATGAAGAAAATCGAATTAAAAGTGATAATAAATAAAATCACATTTATGCGGAAGAACTGCACAATCACATTTCCCAAATAGGTACTTACCTATAAATACAGACACATCTTCATCAACCTCGTCGTAATAAACAATGAATGGAAATCTGTCATTTACACATATTAATTTGTCAAGTTAGTTTTCCGTACAAAATGCTGGCAATTAAAATTTTACTATACTTTAGACAACACCGAAATCGTCCATTAGGATTATGGCTTAGTTTCGAGTCTACGTTTCCATGCCCTACATTATAAAAATATCACTTGCCGGTAACGCACTTTACAAAATAATTAAGGGATATCGAGCAAAACTGATATCCGTAAATTGAATAATAAGCATGATTAAAGTTATGATTGAATTTATGCTTATTCACGTTACAATTTAATTACAACTACTATTTAATCGGCTAAGCGCGAGTAAGGCGTACGGCGCAAGGTTTTATAATTTAACTACTTATAAATAAATAAACCTTACAACAATCAATCAATCAGGACAATCTTAATCGTACATAAATAGACCTAGTTCACAACTAAGCAATGCTTGTACATAGATAACATCCATAACCCAGGAACCAATATTCGAGTTCATCACACGTATATTTGTCCTTGCCGGGATTCGAACCCTGGACCGTCGGCTCAGTAGGCAGGTGCACTGCAAACTGCGCCAGCCACGTCATCAAACAATACAAACAATCTGGAGAGGAAGGTGGATCAACGATTTATGGATCCGTTTTATGCTGTATTGTAACCGATCGATTATCGTGGAGATATATGGACTGGCCACGACTTGCGCGACAGTGTAAGTCTCGCTCACTCGTATGGCTGCTGCGCTTGGATCTCAATCTCAGCCGCTCGCCGCGCCGTTGCTGCCAAAGTTGTGGGATGTCCGATATAGGCGAAGCCTTGACTATCTCTATATCAATTGCTGATAAGGTAAGGTGGAATAAGACCGAGTGAAGCCACTAACGAATGGCTCAGTGACCCAAACACACGAGAGCACGCCAGTTGTTCCGATCCTGCGCAGTTTCTCGCCAGTGTTCGAGAGATGACTGCTACAGTATAATAAATAACTAACTGGGATTACCCCATCAGACAACAAACTATGTTAGTCTTATCCCACCTTACCATATCTAGATTATGAATTGAAACGTAACAGATATAGTTAACATTTCCTCCATAAACTACTACCAATATTTATTCCACCGCAATTTAACGTGAACAATATTACGTATGAACCGCTTTTAATTAGCTACAATATGAATTGAATTTTATGTGATGACGAGTATCGAACTATTTTTATTTAGCACTTGTAATTATAACACGAATTAGGCTCGAATTTGAGTAGATAATATTCTGACTTCGCCAATTAAACGATACTATACATTATATTGTATATTAATCAATATTTGCAATTCAAACTGTTTTTTGATTAACACTGACAATATGACACATTTAATTTCCAGTATGTAACTTTTATCTTTTGAAAGACTTCTTTTAAATAAAAATTAAATATGAGATCTCAAGCCGTTCCTGAAAACGGTTTCGTTCTAATCAACCGAGGTGCACGGAATCCTAAAAATTTCAATATATAATTCCTGACAAGTTTCACTTCTTATCGTTCAGTATTCAAGCAGAGAACCGCAATTGAGAGGTACGATGTATACGTTTTGGTTGCTTATGTTGGTGGTGATGGTGAGCGCTGCGCAGGCGATACGCTGGTTTCCCAATGGCCAAGAAGAGTACGACGTGCCGCGGCGGGCCTGTCAATTATTTGAAGATTTTCGAAGAAAATATAATAGACATTACAAAAACGCAACAGATGAAGAGGATCATTTCGTAGCGTTCGTTAAGATTCTTTACAATCTTAACAAATGGAATAAGGACGTTCCTCCATTTAAGCATACACAGTATTTTATTGGACAATTCTCTGATTATACAGAAGCCGATAATAAGCGGATGTTTCATCCATTTCATTAACTGCTAATTTTGATTTGTAGTTTATTCTAGTATACATTATTGGTGCACTCTGTGTCAAATGTTTATTATTTCAATTATCATAATTATCACCTACGTAAAAAAGTACACGAGCGTAATTTAATACAGTAGTAAAGAAAAAAAAAAAATCATGCAAAGAAACGTCTTATTATGATTGACCGTTTTAATCCTGATAGGTTTTAATACATTATTGTATTCTTTTTCATACTGCACCTGTGTATATTTCGTAAAGCGATACCAGCTAATTATGTAAATATGTAGTTAGTATACCTTTATCTGCTGATTGTGGTAGTGCTGAGCGCTACCTAGCCAACGTGGTTTCCCGATGGCTCAGAAGTTTACGATACTGTGATCCTGTCCAACTTACTTACTTACTCCGATGACTCAGTGATCCAAAGTGAATCCTGGTCTCCGATAAGATATTTCCCCACTTCTGACGACTTAGTGCTGTCTGGCTATTGGCGTTCAACCAGATCCGCCTCCACTGCATCTCTCAACAGGCCGTCGTCCAGTCGGTCGACCCAGATATGCTCTTCTGACACCACGAGCATCCCCCATCCGGATCACGTGGCCGAGCCAGCGCAGTCGGTGCGCTACAGTTTACCCATTTTTGTATTTGCGTCAGCCGGTGTCAAAGTTTGATGTTTTTTTTAACTTTCCATCCTCCATCCGGTGTTTGCTCTGGACCGAATATTTTGCGCAAGATTTGCCTTTCAGCCACGAGTAACTTATTTTCCTCCTTCAGCGTTAAAGTTCAGGCCTCGCAACCGTACGTATTGGCCTAATAATGACCGTTTTGTATATGCGGATCTTGGTGCTTCTCCTTTGAAGTCTGGAGCTCAACACCTTATGCAGAGTGTCACAGCAGCTCCTAATTCTGTCATTCGAGATAAATAGTTAATAACAAATTATCGTCATAGGTATGGATTCTTAATCTTGTGTCTAAAACATTACTAAAGGTAGGTACAGGTGTGCTTATATTGTTCACTCTCCACTCTCTTCCATCCGATCCTCAGCCTTGCTATCCCATTTTCACCCGGCCCGGGTGATTATGTGAGCGTTTCATCTGACTCATTAATATGTCCGCAATCATGACGACTTCCGTATGAACTGAGGCGCCATTTTCGATTGTCTTGTAGAAGTCGCCGATTTTTACAATTCTTATCAAAATTATGTCGATTGTTTTTATGGGTTGGCCAATATTGTGGATTAATGAGACGGTTAAAACGCTCAAGTACTCGCCCATCCCATACATAGTAAAGGACGTAGAAGTCTCAGTCGTTAACTCGGAAGTCAACGCCAAATAATCTGCACTTTACACTTCCGTTTACAAAAAGTAGGTAGTCTACCTACACACGCTTAATTAATTGAATGGAAACCAGGAGCCCAAACCTGTACGATTCGATATAACGATTTCTTTTATATTACGGAAAAGGAGCGTAGGAATATGTAATTTGGCAATAAGATCATTTAATAATCTTATTAAAATTTTCGGGAGACATATTTAATCAGTGACGAAGTTACAATGCCGCTGTACGGGTAGCGGTCCTTGATGAAGAGATCCATACCAGTTCGAAACATGTCGAGCCGTTCCTAACAATTTCGCGTGAGTATAAACCGTTTAATACTATAATTATACCATTTAATATAAAATCTATAAATACTACTTTTGGTTTGTTATAATCATAATTAAATATATTATTATTATAGTGTTCTAGCTAGGTAAGGGATTTAGGAAAGGGGAATGTTGTCATCTTTTTTTAATGTCATCAATAGTGATCAGGGACCATGAAATAAAAAAATGCATATTTCGGTTTTCAGATTTTTTTATTCATTTCAATTCAGTATCGCACACAAGTAATGGCTTTACAATAAGGATTTATCAGTGGCATCACAGTTTGCTTTGTAAAATATGAAGACCTAACCAAACAACCGACCTCCTTATCTGTTCAGATTGCCTCGCAAATTATATACAAATATTAGCAATTGGGCAATTACATGGCATTATTACAAAGTTATAATTATTTAGGCTCAGATATTATTGGTATAACTTGGTATAACTTAAGAATAGTTCTTGATAATATACTTGATGGACTACCCTCATTTCACACTAAAATGATAACTACAGATACATTATTAGGTTTGCCTTAAGAAAATACTCGTAATACCTAAGTCTTTAATTAATAGTGAAATATATATACTTGTTTAGAATCAAAACAAAAATAAATACGAAATATCGTGTACTCCGTCGATAAGAGTCAAATTCAATAAACGGAATGTTTATTTATTATATTATTGTAAGTATTTCGATTAATACGGCAACACATTTTTATTAAACGACAAAATACTAGGATCAGAATAATTACATTTTAACTTTGTCATATTGATATTGACCCACTTTCATTGTTCACTCTGTACAAATACCGAATGAATCAAATTGGATAATGAGCCAGTAGCTGTAATGTAATTAGTACCTACTTTGTCGCATTTACGTAACAATATTGCTACATTCGGAATATATAAAGTCTCTAAAAGTAATTTGGTATTACAATTATGTGCTACAACTACATACGTTATGCGCCACTTTTTTGTCTCTAGCAGCTAGAAAAAGTCAAGTCCAAAGAATATAAGTACTGTAACCCTTACCATGAGTGACTGTACTCTCTAGGGATAGCGTTTACGTTCGATTCGTATGGAGAATAGTATAGGCTATAGCGCCTCTATCGGTTACTACAATTCTCCATACTAATAGTTTACACTGTCGCCAGCGTATAGTCACTGTAAACTCATGGTAAGGGTACTGGTCAAGTCTAATAATAACCCCTCGCACGCTTAGGTATGTATGTACAGTCGAGTTCATTTACATCTACACTCTAACGAGAACAAAAATATTTGAACACGACCCTGTCAGGAGCATAGTCGTATCTGTGTGAAACATTTAAAACGTGTGTAAATATGTAAATTTACGGGATCACATTTCTTGCGTTCTCTATAATACAAATAAAATTATATCTATCACACTGGTAACGCTAATGAAGGTTGGTAAACTATTTTACTAAAGAAGGAAATCAATTTCAACGTTTATAAAAAAAAAACTAAAGATACAATAAGTGTACATACAACATTGTAGTAAAGTACATATTTATTGTCTCCAAGTACATCGTCGGTCAACAGAATTTTAATTAGACATGTTTACGAACCGAACCAGTAATAAAAATAAAATTATAATGGATCTGTCGGGAGAAGGTAGATAATAAATAGGCATTCATTAATTTCATCATAGCATTTTTTTTACTAAAAGCATAGCGGGGTTGCGTTAAATTTTAATATATTTTATTTTTAGAATCTCATACTTATTATAAAGGCATATCACTCGTTAAAATGGTATTAGTTCTCAACACTCACTGGTAACAATGTTATTTACGATCTAACTTGACACTAAGCTAGATGAAGCACTAAAGTTGTGTATCATTAACGCCTAAGTGGTGGTCGCCTGATGAGCTAGCATCTGCAACAAATTACACAGTTTAATACATTATCTACTAGAACTACATCTACTAAAACAACCATAGTCATAAGATCATAACCCTATTTTTTGTTACTCCGTAGTTCGGCCATTTTTTTTTTGTGGTACACCCCATTTTTTTAGATTTTGGATATTTTAGGTATTTTCTACTCGTAATTACGAGCTATTTCGATCTAATTAGGAGAAAAAAAGTGTCCCAATATTTTTACGTTCCATTTCGTTACCATTTCCATACAACCTACGATAGCGGTAACGGAATGGAAAAATAAAAATATATGTTATAGTACATTATACGTAGGTACCTGCATAATACACATACAAACATTTTTTTTTATAAGACTATTTCAAATATTTGTATTGTAAAATATCATCGATTAAAAACCGATCCATTTTAGAATTTGATAAAAGTACTGGTGTTACTTTTAATATAAATCTCATTAAAAGTAACATCATTATTTAAATAAAAATTAATTCGTCCGGATACTCCTTGTGCTTACCGAAGTCGAGAAAAAAATATCGTAAATGTTTAAACATTATTTGTAAATATCCAGTTATACCTGTTGGTTTGAAAGCTGGTTCAAAGTAGGGATACTTTGCAAACCGGTAAAATTGTGTATGGAAATTATCGATAATTTACCGATAAGCCGGTAATTGGGTAATACAAAAATGTACCGGTTAGCATTCCGTAGTTCAAAGACTGTTTTACCGATTTTCGTAAAGAAAATTCCGGAATCCTGTCACATTGGATGCTCTAATAGTATTTTACAAATAAAAATATTCGTTTGGATAGAGCACCGCGTTATATTGAACTCGTTAGCTTGCTACGTGACGTGACCAGCCCAGTCCGATTTAACCCTCTTGAAATATTTAATACATTGAAAAGTTAATAGCGAATTCCAACCGGTAAAACGCTATGCATTTCATAGCTTGTGATTTAAGTTTAAAAAGTAAACACGTTTTGAACAGGGATGGGAAAATAAAAATATATCGATATTTTATGGTATCGATATGCTTACAGAAAAAAGTAATTCGAGATATCAAAAAGTTTGTAAAAGTACCCTTGTCGCCTACGTAAAGTTCATTATTTCATTATTTCAAATAATTGACGTGCCTTTTCCAAAGAACGTGTTTCTCTATGAAAGCCATACGAAATTAAGCCCTTTTGAAAAGTCACTCCTTAAATATATCGCCTGCATTAAGTATACATACGTACCTATATGCATAGCTGTCACTGAGACACATACAAACAGACCATCTACAAAATATTCTTTGCGTTCACAAACTATACAATAAAACATGCAAAAATGTAAGTTAATTAATATGAAACATTAAGACGTTTGTGAATTATACAGTTAAAAATATATATCGAATTTAATACAAATTTTAATACCCAGAATTAATATCGATAATTTTAGATTAAAACTATTTTGGATATGACTATCGATATCGATATTTACCCTAGTTTCCAAATGTGCCCAAAGCGATGACGCTACAGGGAACCAATGGCCGTGAAGCAGCCGTCAAGTTCGTGTAAACACCGAAATAATGCCGAAATTGCAACGTTATTGCTCCATTTTCGAACGAAATCGGCAAATATTTGGTTGAATTGTGGAGTTCGCAAATTAACACGATTAGCAACAACGTTTGAATTACGGGAATAAATGAAAGGGTTTGCAGGGGCATTTGATATCGTTAGGGTTCATTTACTGTTGTAATAATTAAGTATTATTTACGAAAAGAATACTGACTTTGGAATTACTGCCGGTCTTTTCAATAATGGTGATTGGCTCCGACTTTTGGAAAATTACTTGGGTCTCACCGGGGGACCTCTTTAAAGGTTAGCCACAGCTACGGGACACTTATGGAGTTTTATGTTTGATGGGCTAAAAGAAGGAATGCTTGTCATCACACAAGACTGAGGCTGTGACGGACGTCCGGAAAGATGCATTAATGCATCGAAATGATCTAAAGAGATGGAAGGAAGCAATAGCATCTTTGGTCCGAGTGACGTGAAACTTTACATGCAGGGGCTCAATTCGACGTTAGGCACTTTACATCTATACGAAATTTCGCCGATATATTTCTACTATAGCAATATGCCGTGATTAACGCTGTTAGCGTAATGACATTTCTTTCTCATTAGGATGAATTGATTATAATATTTTGATAGTGTTACATTTAACACATTGACGGAAACATTAATACTATTTTAATATTGGCAAAGTGCGTCGCAATCAAAACTTATCTAAAAGTTTTAGCAAACAACGGCACAAGGCATTTGTCTTTATTATAATAACTATGAGAAATGTTCGGCTGAAGGCGGAGTGGCAGTTTTGCGAGATAAAAGTCGCTGACCACAGACGTGCCGTATCACAAGGGTCCTAATTTACCTACGTCTCTTGACGTACTGTCCGTGAAGTTAAAATTTCCTATGGTAATTTTAATATTTTTCTATTAGAAATCGCCTTTAAAGTGTCTACTAGTCAATGTCACTCAAAATAGCATTCACAAGCAAATCTGGATATATTTCCAAAAACAATACAAACAAAGATAGCATACAAAATAGGTAAGACAGGAAATCATTCAAGAGCCATCTCTTCCAGACAACCTTTGAGTAGCGGACATTTTTGAATGAATGACATACGGCTAAAATAGGGATATTGCGAGATCTCGTCGAATTGGCGCCGTTTTCCAGAGGATGAAGCTGTGCGTGATTTTGGAAGTTGTCGAACACACGATTGTTTGTGATGGCTAAAAATGAAAATCTGCCAGAACTTGTGAAGCCGTCTGTCAGTGTCATAAACGCTGTTCCTAGCCCGTTTCAGATACTTTGCAAAAAGTGGCAGCTTAAAAACAAGTGATTTTATTATGGAAACCTTACCCACCGCTATTTAAATTTAATGTCAGTGGAGTGGTGTTAACAACCATAATCTCCCTCGAGGCCCACATCTCCCTCGAGTACTCGCTCTGTTATATAATTTATGTATAAGTCACTCATATTTGCCGGATGCTTTAATGAAAACTGTTGTAGTACCCATAGTTAAGAACAAAAGTGGCGATATGAGTGATAAAAGTAACTATAGGCCAATCTCGTTGGCGACTGTGGGGGCCAAGGTACTTGACAGTCTGATTGGTTCGCAACTTGACAAGCACTTGAACATCCATCAGAACCAGTTCGGTTTCAGGCCGGGCCTGTCCACAGAAACAGCCATTTTGTGCCTTAAGCAGACTGTCAAGTACTACACCGACCGTCGAACTGCCGTCTATGCGTGCTTTCTTGACCTATCTAAAGCGTTCGACCTGGTTAACTACGACGTTCTATGGGAAAAGCTAAAAGCCACCAATATGCCCACGGAGCTTTACAAAATATTTAAATTTTGGTATAGTAACCAGGTGAATGTGGTAAGATGGGCAAACGCACACTCCGAGCCGTACAGGTTGCAGTGTGGGGTAAGGCAGGGGGGAATAACCTCGCCTAAGCTCTTCAACTTGTACGTCAATGCGCTGATAGAGGAGCTCAGCAATACCCATGTCGGCTGCCACATTGATGATGTATGTCTTAATAATATTAGCTATGCAGACGACATGGTGCTGTTGAGTGCCTCACCCTGTGGCCTAACGAAGCTGCTGGCAGTATGTGAGAGGTTTGCATTGAGTCATGGCTTGCAATATAATGTTAAGAAGAGTGAATGCATGGTCTTTCGAGTCAAAGGAAAAGATCTGCCGCCTGTACCTCCCATTCGTTTGTACGGCACGCCTCTAAAGAAGGTGGATTCTTTTAAATATTTAGGGCACGTGGTAACCTGTGATTTGAAGGACGATGCAGACATTGAGCGGGAGAGAAGAGCATTGTCTGTCAGAGCGAACATGGTGGCCCGCCGATTTGCTCGTTGTACAGCTGAGGTTAAAATAACGCTATTCAGAGCCTTCTGTACATCCCTTTACACGAGCAGTCTGTGGGTCTCTTACACGCAAAAACAATTCAATGCTCTACGCGTGCAGTACAACAATGCTTTCAGGGTGCTGATGGGGCTACCTCGTTTCTGTAGTGCGTCTGGGATGTTCGCAGAAGCAGGGGTTGATTGCTTTTATGCAACCATGAGAAAGCGGTGCACATCCCTGGCGCGCAGGGTGCGGGCTAGCGCTAACGGCATCCTGAGGGCATTTGCCGAAAGGTTCGATTGTCAATATTTGAACCACTGCCATATGGTTCATGTACTGACAATGAAGCCTTTCAAGCCCTTGTAAGTACTGAGCGAATTTATTAAATGCAAACTATATTATAATACACCTTAATAATAATGTTATACTAACCGTAGGATAAGAATTTCAGTCTGTTACTAACGTATTTTGTAAGCACTATGATCCCAGTTGGTCGAAATAAATGTTTTTTATTTATTTATTTATTTTATAATTAAATAGATATCGGAAAACCTCACACAAATCAATCTAGCTCACAGTAAGCTCTAGTAGACTTGAGTTATGGGATCCAGACAACGATAGGTATACATACTTATATGGAGAAATATATACTTAAATATAACATAGAAAACATCCATAAGCCAGGTAAAAATATTAGTGTCAATCACAAAAATATTTTGCACTTGCCGGGATTCGAACCCCAGGGCCGTCGGCTCAGTAGGTAGCTGCACTACAACCTGCAGTAGTGTATCTGTCGGATGGATACCGCCAGTTAGGGATAGATTCTATCCCTAACACTAAACTCGGATTTCTAATTCAAGACCAAAAAAACTACCACAAGGTTGCCAGTACAATAAAATATTTTTTCACCTCACTAGCTCGGAAAGCCCAGTTTGTTTGTTTGATATCTATTGAGAAAATCGCTTTTTATCCACATGTGGAGAAAGAGTTTTGACGTTTCAACGCAGCTAAAGTAAAATTTGACATGAGCTTATTTTCTGAAAAATCCCGTTTAAAATACCTACATGAAAGCTAATAAGACCTTAGTTTTAATAAATGGAAAATTGGTTGATTATTGCAGATATTTTTCAAAGATATAGTACAAACCCTTATTCTTTTTTCCTCGCTGTAGTGAGGTGAAAAGTTTTGTGTTATACACGGGCGAAAAGTTATTTTACGTCTCGTGTATTGAAACACTCGCTACGCTCAGGATTCTATTTTGAACCACTCGCTTCGCTCGTGGTCAATCATAGGATCCTTTCGCTAGCTCGTGTTTCAAATAAACACTCGCGGGTAAAATACAACTTTCCCCCCTTGTATAACAAATAACTATTACAATAGTAAATTCCTTTTTCTTTTTTAAACACGCTAAGATAATTTATTTATTGGTAACTGTAACTCTATGTTTTAACAAAATAACTAGATATATTTATTATTACATAATTCCGAGAGGAGATAATAAAAACTTAAACGTCGGAGATTTTTGGTACAAAATCTGGTATTGTACTTGTAACACTTGAGCATTTGGTGCAAGCCAAGAAACATACTGAAGATGTCATTTAAATGTTGTCAATTTTGACAGTGACGTATCTGTCGTAGTTTTTTTGGTCTTGAATTAGAAATCCGAGTATACTTACTCGCAAAGTTGGCCAAGGTTGGGCGAATATGATAGTGTGGGCACTTCGCTGCGGAAATCCATACTTCAGCCAGTGAAGTTACATGATAATGCCGATAATACCAATCATCAAAAAGCTTAACATGTTTTACGTTATAAAGCCAGTACGGTAATCAGTTTCACGATACCGAAGCGGTGACCCGACAAGCCGCAAAATGTGGTATTTTCAACACTAATTAAAACGTATACTTCAAAATTTCGATACTGTGAAGAGCAAAGAGCCAATGCCATTTTATTTGAAGTGGCGTACGTGCTGCAAATGTAAACTCCCAATTGGAATTAAAAATGTAGCTGCGCATTTATTTGTTGAACTGTAAAGACTGCAATATTTATTTTTCTATTCGGACGTGTATTCGCAATAAATGTCTCGTTTTGTATTATATATCTCACTTATTTTATGATCTCAGAATAACAATTTTCATGGTAATTAGATGAGCTGTCACGAAGAATTTTTTGTTGGAATACTAAATTACTTTAGTCCAGTATACGAAAATACGCATGCAAACAGTACCCTTACCATGAATTAACGTGACCATGAGTCTGACTCGCCAGAGTCAGCTTACTCGATTTGTATGGAGAATGGCAAATTTGTAGAACTACAATTCTCCATACAAATCGTTTACGATGTCGCTAGCGAGTGCGGTCACAGTACACTCATGGTACATGGTACAGTGCTGGTATGTGGTTCAGATCACTTAAGAATTTGGCTATTTGTCCGCTGAAAACGCGTGTCTCGTTGATCGCTAGGGATCACATGATATAGGGGTAACCCCGAATTTCGAAATTAAAAGTTCCGCCTCTTTCAAATGTAGATTAACCCAATATCGAGAAAGACAGCTCTTTAGGCAAGGTTTATAACATTTTTGTATCTAATTACTCTTCTGTGGATTCTACTTTGTAGTCCTTATTCATTTATCCAAATCTACAAGTCTTAAACCACAAAAAAATCGACGTTAATGGAGCAAACGATATCTTTAACCGGTTGGATTAAGGTTAACGTTTACAAGCCCTGTCTTTAGATACCTACTTCAAAAAAAAAGTTAGGGTTACCTCTCAGTTTTCTAGGAGACATAATATTTCACAAATCATTAAATAAAAGATAAAAATAGTAAGTACTAAGTACCTGCAATAACTAGTGGCAGTTGATGACTTTCGCAGAACACGGGATCAGGTATGACAGCATAGAGCTGATCGCGAACCAAAGGCCGGGCATCACACCAAACCACCCGTCCCGTGCGAGACCACTCTGCCACCAGCATTTTTAAACTCTGTAAAAACATAAATTTATTACAATCTGACCGAATTTCAAAGAGAATATGATTTTGCAATATTTATAGCAAAAATGTACGGAGTGCGGTTAATGGAACTGTACTATTTTTGCTCCATTTATTTATATTTGTAGGTTTTGCTCTAAGTATATTTTAAAATACGCTATAGTGTTACATGGATTAAAATGCCATATTACTTTAACACAGATATTAAAAATATTACATACCTAAAATCAATGTTGACGAAGCTTGTGCTTTAATATTCTTTTTGACGACGTGTATGGTTTTTAATGTGTATTATTTTAAAATACTGTTATTTTCTCCACTGCTTGTGATTATTAGTTAATGTAATATTCTACGAGTATGAGCAATTAATTAAGCATTAATGTAATATAAGCAAAGTGTTTCCAACTAACTAAAAAGTTATACATATTTCCAAGGACGCTTTAATTTATTATCCCTTTATTACCTTTGTTTTTTTTTAATTGTATTGATAAACCGCTGTAAAGTCGAATCGAAAATATGTTTAACATAGGAAAATTTCCGTTTAATACAAATTATAATACCGATTGAGTAGTGCTGGTATTTTAACCGAGGTGCGGTCGGCACGTCAACATCGCATGCGATTTGATGTTGCGGTTGCGGTGCGCTGCATATTCCATTATGGCGTCACATATACACCAATTTAATCTATTTAGCAGACGTTAAAAACGGAGCAGGTTTGAACTAGTCGGTAAATATACTTGTATTTTGTCTTTTGTTTCCCGATTTCTCAAAGACAATTGGACCGATTTGGAAAATTATATTTATTTTATTTTTTATTTTCATGGGTATACTTCCTAGTTGGTCTATTATTATGAGATTAGGATCTGATGATGAGATCCTGAACTCCTTGAAAATCATAGGCAGTTAACGTGATTTGGGTATTTTTTCTAGTAACTCAATAAAACGTTTTCGGAAAAAATCATTGACGCTTTCGGTTTGTTGACGTCGTTTTTTTTGTTAGAAATTTGTTAGAAATAGGATAAATATCATCTATAAACAATCCATCTCTAGTGAAATTGGTTAACCGTCTAACCGTTTCGGCACGATAAGGACACAACAATTTTATAGGAACATCAATAAAAGATGGTATTTTACCTAATCAATGCTCATACGAAACAAAACAACACGCACTGTAATTTTTTTTTATTGCAATACCATACTATAAAAACTCCTGCCGATTTCATAAGTAGATAAAGTTGACTCTATATTCGATTTACAACTAGATATAATAATATTACCTATATGACAAACCTGTAAAAATGTGTAGTCTAATCTGAACAAAGAATCACAGTGTATCACGAGGACATTCGAGCCTGCATCTGTAGTTGTTCTTCGGGTTCCATTTGCTCCATTAAATTGGCTATTTCCATTAGACAGATGATTGTCATTCATCCCAGGTACAATCGCCAGTGTTGCTAACGTTTCTGTTTTAGTTTTCTTTAATGTTGACAGTTTTGATCTGACCCTTTCAGCTCCAGCGAAGTGAAGACCTCCTACTGGATGGATGGAGTAATGTGGGGGGAGGTTGTCATCCTGGAATTGTAAATAAATATTTATTATGATTGACAACATGACCTATGTATATCTATTTACGAAAAAACTGGTAGTTAGTCTATGGCTACTGGCTACTTAAATTATCCTGGATAGACTTCCTTCTTCCTCTACACTCTAACCAACATCTAATTAATATATATCATCATCCCCATTCTTTTGGATAAGTAGCTGAGTCCCTAATTTGTTTAATTGTTACAATACCATACGCATACACTTTATTGCACAGCGGGATACAAAATATAAGAGATATATAGCTTAATAAAATAATAAACAAAAGTCCCTAAACAACCGTTTGAATTGAGTAGGTGATGCAAACTTCAAGCCACAAAATGTATTACAAGTAATTAAAATAAAAAAATTGGGCAAGTGCGAGTCCGACTCGCGCATGAAGGGTTCCGTACCTATATATATATATATATATATATAATCTATAACAAGTTTGTTGTATGGGAGCCCCCTTAAATATTTATTTTATTTTATTTTTAGTATTTGTTGTTATAGCGGCAATAGAAATACATCATCCGTGAAAATTTCAACTGTCTAGCTATCACCGTTCTTAAGATACAGCCTGGTGACAGACGGACGGACGGACGGACGGACGGACGGATGGACGGACGGACGGACGGACGGACAGCGAAGTCTCAGTAATAGGGTCCCGTTTTACCCTTTGGGTACGGAACCCTAAAAAGCAATAAACATGAATTTGACACTTAAATATGAATAAGCAGATATACCTTTTTATAATAT
This sequence comes from Apotomis capreana, assembly GCA_947623375.1. Classification (NCBI taxonomy): domain Eukaryota; kingdom Metazoa; phylum Arthropoda; class Insecta; order Lepidoptera; family Tortricidae; genus Apotomis; species Apotomis capreana. The sequence continues at coordinate 17,053,474 of OX392507.1, read as the reverse complement.
TTAGACATTCGTAGCTATTATGTATAGAGACGTATTTTTAAATAACAAAGTAAGAAAAATAGTACACCAGAGTCAGGCACATAGTAAAAGGAGCGGTTTTCTTTGCAACGTAAATTAAGGCAGATATAAATAATGATTTTTAAGTTGTGTGATTTAAATAGCAAGTTATTGTTTACGTCTTAGATCAGAAGATAAAGAATTCCAAAGTGGAGTAGCCTGGAAAGTCAGAAGTAGAATACTTACTTCCACATACTTGACGTCTAGCGGAGGCCGTGAGTGGTAGTACAACAGTAGCAGAACGTCAAAACCCACGCCACAGATGAGACCAATCTCGATTCCAAGCACTAGGCAGCACACGAACGTGCCCAGTAGTGGAATTATATCAAGTCCTATCAACAAATAAAAATAAAATAGTGCAAAATCATTTACTCAAAAGTGAAAACTTAACACTACAAATTGTTAAATAAATAACTATACCGTAATTGGATTCACCAATTTCACCAACGCAAACAAATTTATTTCACATTCCGTATTCAACATGAACAAACAAAAATTGCACTTCGAATACCACAACCTTGTTTAATGCCACTGATGTCCCTCGGCATTTTTTAGCGTCATGTAACATCAATATTCCAGGCATACGTCGTTTTCATGTATATGACTTGATGGAATATGCACTGGGATGCGATTGCACATTTTATGATGTAGAACGACACTAGAACGACCGCAATCACGACTCGCTCACGTATCGTCAAATTATTCCAGCGAAATATCAGAGAATATGAAGATATGGTATTAAATCCATGATTTTTTTGTATGTTCCATATTGTAATCTTGGTGTTACCCATAGTATCCCGAGATTGTAGTGATCCACTTGATGTATAAAAACTATTAAATAAAAATATTTAAGAAAACAACTTGAATTCAGTTAATCAATTCAATCCCCTGCGGTAAACTTTTGGCAGTGTTTTTTGCTCTTTCTTTTTATTTCATATGTTTTATGAATATATAAATAACTACCTACTTATCCTATTTTTGCTTATACTCTTTGCTTATCAAAACTGCGGTTCTAGAATTCCAACTCGTTCATTTGACGAGATTAATGGTCGGTTCTAAAACTTTTCCTTAAGCTTATTGAAATATCTGTCCAGTGACCCATAACCGTTGTTAAGTAAGTTCTGAGTTTAGAAAGTTTACAGAAAATCGCATTTTGGTTCACGCAACGACAATTTTCTTAAATTTGTTAATATTTTTGTGTCTAGCCTCATTAATTTGTTGTCTAATCTTAATTTATGATGTCTGATTATTTTGATGAAATCGTGTGAATCCTGGAATTGGTGTATGTCAGAGCACATACCAATTCCAGGTTTTGTGCTAGACAGGGTGTTGTTTGTTTCGGGCCTGTGTTTAGTTAGGACAGTCCCCGATGTTACTGATTTCCATCGTTCAACCCAAATAGGGATTACCTCTTTATTTGGGATAAGAATAATATGTGCTTGTTATTCTGTAAGCAAAAAGTTAGCAAGTCTTAACAAGTCCATTCACACTGTAGTCGACGGTGTTTTGTGAAGCGTTTGTGTGGGATGTTTGGAAATCTTGAGAGTAAAAATCATGCGTGGGTTTTTCTTTCATAATTTTTTATTTAGTATTTCTTTTGAAGTACGTACGAGTGAGGATAAAATATATTAATATACGAACTCCAATCCGTAAATAGTACTTGTGTTAATGTACGTTTAAACATGTCTCGCTCGCTCTTGTACGAAACTCTGAAATTACACCTAAATTTAAAAGTTCATGGCCTGCATGTATTCTATTCGAGTATTTATGGTATTAGTAAAAACCTATAAAATATTTTATATTTTTTATTATTATTGTATCTTAGTAAAATGTACGGCACATGAATTCATTCACAGAACTTGTAAGGTCTGTATTACGTTTTCTCCAATAGGTATGTCCATTTAAAACAATAACGTTATTTTCTACTTTCTTAATGTTACACTTATGACGTGTTTGAGCTAGCCACATTTTAATTTCCACCCACTTAGTAGAATATAAATAGAAGACAGAAATATGGATACAATTTTGTTTGCTCTCTTTCTACGTAAGTACCTACCTACTAAAAATAACTTTTGTGTAGGTTTTATTTATTCGTAATTTATGAAATTACCCAGACATGCGATCAAGTATTCATATTCGAGCACACTCCTCTTAAGATTAATTTACGCATCAACTCACACCTTAACTCGTCGAAGGTGCTTTAACATCCCAGGCTATGCATAATTTAACCGATTCGCATCTGATTCAATTAACCATATCTAACAACGTAAAGCTAAACAATTTTGCATCATGGCCCACAATACTAAAGATAAGGCTTCGTGAAGGCCGAGGACAAACTTAGCAAGTAACATGACTTGGCTCAGGAGGAGAGCCAGACTATGTGGGATTTTGATTCGACGATCATTGTCCCGATAGACGCTTCGGAAAACGGTCTTTTACCGAAAAATCTCGACAGACACCTTAAGAGACTCGCTGGATGGCTTGCTTGAGAGAATGTCTCTAATTCTTTTATTCTTTTGTCTCTATTCTAGTTCTCAAGAACGTCATATCTCTACTCAAGGGTCAGATCAGGTCAAATTCAGAAGACAATACTCCTGGACACTGCGGACATCGAAGGGAGGTTCCCCTCTCTGCAGCCCTTTAACCACCGGTAGTTTGGGCCCTGTCCCGATGCCCGCGGGTTGCGTTTTCTTATAATATTTTGTACTGCGGCTTAACTTTGTTCAAAGTAAGGTCCTTTATTCTGACGAAACCTGTTGCGAATGTTAATTGTACGCACTTGAATTCCTGCAAATAAATGAGCTTAAGATTTTTTTGTATTTTTTTCCTACTTACTTTATTCATTTTTACTTAAAAAAACTACCTTGGGAATGCAAATAGATGAGGTTTCATCACCAAAGGATGCCATAAGAACGGCGTCTCGTTTTATTCCCACTGGGACGGTCGGGACCCGGCGCTCCAAGTTATTATCGCTTTACTTGCCGAGTTTGATTGATATGTCGAGTGGACAGCGCACCCCAGATTCCATTAGCATCAGCGCTTTCACCCACAAGGTTTAAGAAAATAAATTTAAAAAACCATGTGCATCTAGAATCACTATGGTACATTATTAAATAGCCTATTCTTTGTATGTTTCACTCATATTCATTATCTCTTTGTATGTTTGATTTGATTAGAAGTAAATTAGTGTCCATGAATCTGTGCAGTCACATCACACCTGAACTATTAACTAACTATCCCGCTTTCTTCGATGGATTAAAAAGTGACGACACTACGATATTGCAACTTTTTAATTTCTATACTTTCATGTCGGACTGTTTAATTGGTACACGGGCAGCTGAGTACTATTTAGGCGGTTATGACTTACTAAGTAGCAAGCGCCTTGCAGTATGTCAAATGCATGTCCATAAATGTGCTAGTTTGAACTCAGGAGTCAGCGTCATAAAGTTAATAGCAAACAAAGTGGTCAGATATATCGTAACACATCCTTACTGGTATATACCAGTGTTTAATATTAAACAAAGGTCTATTCCAAATTTCTAATATATTTGACTATTCCATGCTGTCTATACTTGTGTCTTACAAATCATCATTAGTAAGCAATATCAATAAATTTGCACATCGTCGGGTAGGTATAGTGCAAAACCGCGTAAATAACAGTATTGATTCGTATCTACACTTGTTACTTACGCGGTATTGCACTATCCCCGACAACATGTAATTAAAATACGTATGTCGGGAAAATTACGCCAGTTATAATAATAATAAACATTAAACTTACTAAAACTTTTGTGAGATAATAACGTGTAAGCCACTTATTTAAAAAAAAAAACTAAAAAAAAAACTAAATTTAAATATAAAAATTATAAACATTACTTACGGCTTGAATTCCATAACTTTTTGATGATAGCCACATCAACCATATGCAGTACAGCGCATACGATTACTGCAGAGAGAGCTGCCCTCGGGATGAAAAAGAAGTATGGCGTTAACAGTGCCAGTGTCAAAAGCACTATTATTCCTGGGAAAAGAAAGAAAAAATAATCAGCCGTATACATCGGTATTATTTAAAACCCCAGCAAGAATGGGGCGACTGTGTGTAGATTAAGAGGCCTTAATACATTTTTAAAATGCAGTTTTATTCATACTAATATGACAAATATATTGATAATATCAACCAACTTTTTAAAGTGAATAATACTTTTCCCTGAGTTCTAGAGAGTGGCATGGCTATTTCATGATTTCATTGCGTACAGTCGAAAAGAACAGTTTTAGGCGTGGATTTTGTCAATTTCGAGTAGTTTTTGAAACAAAAATCATTTGTTAAGAAACATATTTTATCATGGAGAAAAATGACTAAAACAATCAGCATTTTTGAACGGATAAGGAGCCTTAATGAACTCACAACGTTGAGTGACAAGACCGTTTTCTAATGAAGTGCTTAAAAATACTTGGATTCAGGGTAGGTATATAATTTTCGTTGTTTTTTATTCTGTTTGATATTTAAAAGGGCCCGAACTTGATAAGACCCTCCCCGATTTAGCAATATATTGGCCTTATATCGAACATACAGGGTCAATTCATTGAGGTGGTACAAAATCTAATTTTTATATTCGAGCAGCATTAAATAGGAATTCTCGTATATGTACATGAATGGTGCTCACAGAAATGCTATGTTTAAATTCATAAATAGTGTACCTTCCAAAATTTTATTCGAATTGAAACAACCGAAGAAATTCGGGGAGGTTAGAAGTCACAGCGCAGCGAGTTGCTATTTTAGAGAAACACGTAATTCAGAAAGTTCCCAGGGGCTTAGCGAGGGCTTTACTGCAAAAATAGTGGGAAGGTATACAATTTTATAAGTTTCTAAAGTGGGTTACAGTCAAGTAGGCTTGGCTGCAGCCCGTTGGATTTCTGCAAAAAAGAAGAGCTGGCTTTGTGTTTTATATGAAATATACTTGTATGTACTTGGTCGCTGCTTTACTGAAAATGAAATATAAATGCTGACCTCAAAGAAGAATGCTTGAACTATTTATTGGTTTAGTTTGGCCATTGCAGATGGTTATTTTAATGTAATGATTTGACTATATTAAAAGTGCGTTTAGTTTAGTAGGCAGGTGAACTACAAACTGCGCTAACCGCGCCGTCAAAGGTAGAAACTTTTTAGAACCAAGACCATATAGTACTATGAGGAATAGTACTACAGAGTAATAAATATGGTTGAATTTAATAATTAATTCCAATGTTGTTTCACATGAGATACTTACCATTACTTTTCAAGATAAAAAGGGTAATTTATTATTTAACACACCGAAAGAATAAATCATATGAAATGAAATGCGCCATGATCATACACTGTTCATTGTTTAATGGTATGAAATACTCGTTTTCCTTCGCAGGAAAAGCGATAGGATTTCGGCAAGACAATAAGGCTTTTTGTGTGAAATAACAATTAAATTCTTTGTGGCCGCGTAAACACCGTGTAAGTATTATTAGCATGGAAAGCTACAACAGGTGGCCTTACGGCTTAAAAAGATCGTCTCTAGTGATTTAGCATTCTGTGGCTATTCGACGTTACAAATGACATTGGGCGAGAATTCTCCTGAATACTTTAGCGATGTTCTTTATTCGAATTAGCCAATTTTAAATTTTCTGTCGTGCTGACTGAAATCAGGCATTACAACAGCATAACGAAACTTGACTGTACAACTATGCTCTAAGATTGATTTCACTGGCATGTAGTGGGGATCTTAAAATGTAGTACGTAATAAGATGAATATGTACTTAGGGTTATAGCAAGAGGGATTCACTCCTCGCCACGTGACGCAAAATATACCAAAAATTTTCAGGTTACCGCGGCGATCCGGCCCGCCCTTCACTCCGCCTTTATTGGGTTAGGGTTAGCACGTTCGTAGCGGGGCCAACGCATCGATAATATTTCATGACTTATTTATTTTTTACGATTAAGTATCTCGTAATTTTTTATCGTCTTCAGAAAAAGGAGAGGCTCAATGTTCGTCTGTATTGTATTTTTATAGTACATGTTTTCACAGTATCTGATGATGGGATCCTGGAAGTGCCTTGAATCTCTGAATTCCTCCAAAGAAGGCATGCGCGGTTTTAACTTTTCGATTCACTTTGATGAGTAATTAGTCAGTAAGTATCATAAAATCGACATTGGAAATGCCTACTGGATTTCAAGACTCGTTCAACGTAGACGTTGAACGAATCCTGAGATCCAGTAGCCACTTCCACAATCAAGCATCATGAAGTGATTTTTAGGGTTCCAAAGGGTAAAAACGGGACCCTATTACTGAGACTTCGCTGTCCGTCCGTCCGTCCGTCCGTCTTTCACCAGGCTGTATCTCAAGAACGGTGATAGCTAGACAGTTGAAATTTTCACAGATAATGTATTTCTATTGCCGCTATAATAACAAATACTAAAAATAAAATCAAATAAATATTTAAGGGGGGCTCCCATACAACAAACGGGATTGGTTGCGTTAACTTTGCACCTCATTTGTATGGAGCACTATACATACCAGGTGCAAACTTAACTTAACCACTTAAGGATGGAAAGTGTTTGTACGGAACCCTCGGTGGGCGAGTCCGACTCGCACTTGACCGGTTTTTGTTATGAAATATTCTGGAAGTGCCGGTCAGGGTCGTCGTTAGCTAGGACCTATAGGTATGTTTATAATAGGGACGTGTAAAACAGGTAAAATACCGAGACGTAGTTTCTGTTTTTTTAATGTTGGCAACCCTAGGAGTAAGACATGCTCCACAATGTATGATAACCAATAGCGTCGCACGTCATTTGAGTATCCAAAGAGAATATACCTACTGGTTGATAAAATATGAAATCGGCTTTTGCGAAAAAGCAAAAAAGTGCGACTTGTGTACTGTCTTTATTCTGTGGATATGGTTTATATACATAACAAACCATAACTCAAAAAGGAAAATCAATTAATAAAATGTTATTACTTAAATCCGTAACAATAACATAGGTTTTTACTGTAGTTAATTAAATATAACTGACAAAAACCACAATAAGGATAATTGATGCAATACATCCGTGCCTGGCGTGAAGAACTTGATAACTCGACTTATACGTTTTTTTTTTATTGGCGTAATGACTTTCTACGGCCAAGGTTTTGTAGGAAAAAAATTGACAACTCGATATCTATGATACTTTTGAAGATATGGCCAGTGACATCATATTGATATCTCGATATTTAGCGGATTTTATTCAACAAAACGAGATATCAGCGCGATGAGGCACAAAAAATATTGCATATCAACTTATAAACGTATTCTCAAAAAAAAAAAGCGTTCGTAACTTGACAAATCAAGATATTAGAATGAAGGCAAGCACACTTTAACGATAACAAATGAATATATCGTTTTATCTCATTATACACAACTACCGTAAAGTCATATGTCGATTTATCATTTTCAGGTTGATGGACACAGCAAATAATAAGTTGACATAATTAATTATTCATAATTTATCGAAATGTATATTTCGATTTGTCAAGTTATTCTCACATCTGAGGTGTACTCTGGTACAAAGGAAAACACTGATAACTGTACATTTGTGAACATAATATAAACCTTAGTACAACATGTTAAGGTCCATGGGGTATAGTTAACAGTGTCTTCGACGTCTTCGTATGTATCATTCACATTACCGGTACCTTGTCAACCATCGTTTTATTTATTGGATCAGAAAAACAAAGATGTTGCCAGTTAAAAATAAGATAAATTCATCTAGTTTTTCTGTAGAATAAGTGCTTTTGCATTACTGAATTAAAGACGATTCATTTACTACAATTTATTCAATGTTTTTATAACTTTTAATTTTATTTTCTTGGGGTTTCGTGACTAAAATAAAACAATTCAAACGGATTGTATCATATTTATTCATTGTTTGTGCCTTTCTGACGTATTTGTCACCGAAAATTTGTGTTTTTCTCATCAAAAATAGTTGCCGAAACGTCAGGAGACTCAAACAACGAACACACGCGATATAATCCATTTAAATCGCCTTATATAAACAAAACAGTTGTATAGAAACGATAGAATTGTTTAATTGATACCCTATATTCCATGGTGAATATGTTGATAAGTCTGATATCTCACAAAATACAATGATTCTACCAAAATAAGTAAGATAATTGAAAAGTTTGCATAAAATTACCCTTAAATCAATTTAGACATTTCAATTATACAGAAAAACTGATTTTTAGGGATTAAATTAAAAAAACATTTTCACCAATTTGGGCACTAATGTATGGGGAATAACTTGATAAGTCGATGGTGAACTTGATAAGTCGATGGTGAATATGTTGATAAGTCTAATATCTCACAAAATACAATGTTTCTACCAAAATAAGTAAAATAATTGAAAAGCTTGCATAAAATTACCTATAAATCAATTTAGACGTTTCAGTTACTATGAAAAACTGATTTTTAGGAATTAAATTAAAAAACATTTTCACCAATTTGGGCACTAATGTATGGGGAATAACTTGATAAGTCGTTGGTACCTATGTTGATAAGTCTTATATCACAGAAAATAAGAGGATTTTACTAGAATACGTAAGGTAAATGAAAAGATCGCGGAAAATTATCCATAAATCAAGCTTTAAACACGAGTTAAAGATGAAAATGGATTTTGGAGAAAATGTCAAACTTTAAAATCGACGCCCTGAACAATTGCCATTTTGGACTTATCAAGTTCTTCACGCCATGCACGGACATAAAAGGCTAGTTAACTTAATTGAAACCAATTCAGATACGTAGAAACGAATGTAATTGTTATTCAATGTAATATTCGGTGTTTTAAATAGCACATGTTTTATTGTCATTATTGGTGATTCAGTACCTAGGCAATGTACCTTGTGAGCAATACGACTTCTTTTTTGGTATACCTACCTAGACATATTTCCAGCATGACAATAAATAATAGGTATAGGTACTACAAGACAATATAGTAGGAATAGTAAATATTCTTAATTGTATTGTAACATAAAAAACAGGTGGTGCCGGCGGAGTAGAATAGCACCACCCCATTTCTTCCCGTGGGTATCGTAGAAGGCGATTAAGGGACCATCCGAGAGGTGGGCAGCAGCGCCTCTTGTGTAGACAACACAGTCCACATAAATACACTGCGGTCACCAACCCGCCTGCCCAGCGTGGTGACTACGGGCAATACCCTCCATGGATATACACAAAAAGAAACGGCCCCCAGTTCCCGGCCGCCGCAGCGGCCTTGGTTACGGTAGGGTAGGGGGTGCTAGGAATCCCCGGGCTACCGACGGCTGCCAACAATTGACCCTGGCTACATACAACGGACGCAGTCTACGGCTGGACGAAAGCCTCCAGATCCTTGAAGTAGAATTAGAGAAGATACGATGGCATGTTCTCGGGTTATCGGAAGTTCGTAGAGAGGGGGAGGACACGACAACCCTTGAGTCGGGCCATCTATTCTACTTTAGGGAAGGGAGCCAACAATCTCAGGGTGGCGTGGGATTCCTCGTCAACAAAGCCCTCCGTGACAACGTGATGGAGATCTGCAGCGTCTCGGCACGGGTAGCGTACCTTGTACTGAAACTGACCGAGAGATACTCTCTCAAGGTCATACAGGTATATGCGCCGACGTCGAGCAGCTCAGATGAGGAGGTGGAGGCCGTTTACGACGATGTGTCAAAGGCCATGAATCGTACCACCAAAACCCATTATACCGTTGTCATGGGGGACTTCAACGCCAAAGTGGGAAAAGAATGCGGTGAATCTTGTTTGGGACAGCATAGCTATGGGCGCAGAAACCATAGGGGCCAAATGCTGGTCAACTTCCTTAGCATGCAGGGGCTGTTCTGTATGAACACCTTTTATCAGAAAAAGCCCCAACGGAAGTGGACCTGGAAGAGCCCCGACGGTGTGACGAAGAACGAAATAGACTTCATCATAGCCGACAAGAAGCACATATTTAGGGATGTCTCAGTGATTAGCAGGTTTAATACCGGTAGCGATCACCGGCTTGTGCGAGGCACCCTAAGTATCAATTTTAAGCTCGAACGTAGTCGCATGGTGAGGTCTGTTCTTCGTCCAAATGTGCCCCAAGCTGGACATGATGCATTCCAACTGGAATTGAGAAATATATTCGCCGCACTGGAGACCCCGGCAAATGTTGACGAGGATCTGGACGGCTTAATTGGGGTGATACGCGAAGTGGGAACGAGGCACTTTCGGAAAAGGCGGTCAGATAGGAAGTCCAAACTTTCTAGCGAGACCCTGGATTTGATGCGATTTAGACGTGAGACACCAGAAGAAACTTTGTCAGATCCCCAGTCACTCCACAAGAAAATCAGGAGCTTGGTGAGACGCGACCTTCGCAGCTGGAACACTCGCCTAGTACATGAGGCGATCGAGCGAAATCGGGGGTCGAAGGTCTTTACCAAGACACTGGGGAGGAGTCATCTGACAAAGTTAGCTACCTCGAATGGTGAAACCGTCGCATCAGTCCCGGGGATACTAGCTGAAATTGAGGACTTCTACGGACATCTGTATGCTTCGCATGCACCGAAGCCTACACCTGACGCGAGAGTCCCTAGAGCCCCACTTACCCGCCACTTCACTGAAGATCTCCCAGACGTAGATGTCGACGAAATCGAGGCGGCTCTCAAACAGCTTAGTAATGGGAAGGCTCCCGGTGAAGATGCAGTAGCCTCTGAGCTCCTCAAGGCTGGAGGTAAACCTGTTCTTGGGGAGTTGAGGAGGCTCTTCAACTCTGTAATAACCAATGGGACTACCCCGAAGGCGTGGAGCAGAGGTGTAGTGGCATTGTTTTTCAAGAAAGGAGACAAAACGCTCCTTAAAAACTATAGGCCGATCACGCTTCTGAGCCACGTCTATAAGCTGTTCTCGAGAGTCGTCACGAATCGTCTGGCATCAAGATTTGACGCCTTTCAGCCACCGGAACAGGCTGGGTTTCGTAAAGGCTATAGCACCGTGGACCACATCCATACTGTTCGGCAGGTTATACAGAAGTCCGAGGAGTATAACCAACCGCTGCGTATGGCGTTTGTGGACTACGAGAAGGCCTTCGACTCCATCGAAACCTGGGCCGTTCTGGAGTCTTTGCAGCGATGCCAAGTCGACTGGCGGTACGTGGAGGTGCTGAGAAGTCTCTACCAAATGGCGACTATGTCCGTCCAAGTGCAGAACCACCAAACAAGACCCATCCAGCTGCTTAGAGGTGTAAGACAGGGTGACGTTATTTCCCCGAAACTCTTCACCAATGCTCTGGAGGATGTCTTCAAGACCCTGCGGTGGAATGGAATGGGCATCAATGTCAATGGTGAATATCTCACACACCTCCGCTTTGCTGACGACATAGTTATAATGGCAGAATCGCTGCAAGACCTGCAGGAAATGCTGTCCGGTCTTAATGCTGCCTCGAGACGCGTTGGGCTAGGGATGAACTTGGACAAGACTAAGGTCATGTTCAACGAGCACATCGTCCCTGTGCCCGTTTCCGTCGAAGGTGTAGCCATTGAAGTTGTCCAGGAGTACGTCTACCTAGGACAAAAGTTACAGCTGGGTAGAGACAACTTTGAGAGTGAAATCACCAGAAGAGTGCAGCTTGGCTGGGCAGCATTTGGAAAGCTGCGTCACATCTTCGAGTCACCCTTGCCACAATGCCTGAAGACCAAGGTATTCAATCAGTGCGTCCTGCCGGTCATGACATACGGAGCCGAGACGTGGAACCTGACAGTGAAACTAGCCCACCGACTACACGTCACACAGCGAGCTATGGAAAGGGGTATGCTCGGAATCTCGTTAAGGGACAAAGTCCGGAAAAAAACCCGACAAAAAACCAAAGTCACTGACGTAGTTCAGAAGTGTAGCAGACTGAAGTGGCAGTGGGCTGGTCACATCTGTCGCAGAACCGATGATCGGTGGAGTAGACGGGTTCTCGAGTGGAGACCACGACTCGGCAAACGTAGTGTAGGACGCCCTCCGGCCAGATGGACCGACGACCTGAAAAAAGTGGCTGGTGGTGACTGGATGGCGAAAACGGGAGATCGGGCCTTGTGGCGAACCCTGGGGGAGGCTTACGTCCAGCAGTGGACTGCAATAGGCTGAAATGGTGATGATGATGATGATAAAAAACAGGTGGTTTAATAGTAAGAACAATCTCCACCGGACAACCTTTGGAAAAAAAAGAAAACCTTTTTTCTCTAAAAGGTGCCTGCAAATATTGTCCGCGCGGATGAAAAAGTCATAACTTCATAATTTTCTTATCTAATCCTCTTTTCTATTTCTCCATAGTCGAGTAAAAAGTATCCCATAACCATCTATGGATATCCAACTATCTCCACAAGCAGCACACAACCTGCATAAGCCGCTTATATAGCCCTTATACAACGAATTTGAGCTGAATAAAGGCTGTGTAACAACCGCTGTGCTACTTGGGCTCCGAGCTATATACGAGGGATTGAGGTGTCGGAAGAACTTCAGACGAGTTCAAAAAAATCAGCCAGGTCCTTACACATACCTACCAGGGTGGGCCCTGTAACAGGAGCAATAAATTAAAACATAGATTCTACTCCTCAAACTGAACAACATTTATTAATAAACTTTTAAAAATAACTCATTTATAATGTAAACCTGTAAAATAATGTTTATACAAAGAAGCAATATATTGCGAAACATTTGATATTTAGTAAAGTGACAGCTATGTCAATGCTAAGGCGATGTCAATGTTGGACGGCGTACATTGAAAATGCTATTTACTTTGTTTGAAATAAAGAACATATGAAAACAGTATTTTTTTTTTTAGTTTCTGCACAGATGTTGTTCAGTTTGACGAGTAAAATCTGTTTTAATTTTTTGCTCCTGTTAGGTATACATATTGTGGGGGATCGGGGTTCACTTCACTAGGTAAAACAGCGAAAATTCGCGACAAACTTATATTTTTCAAATGGTCGATACATGAACAAAAATACTTGCTATAGGAACGTGCGGCGAGTGCATCTGCTTTACATCGACTGCTTTTTGTTCGCTGCCGGGCGGTAACTTTCGGATTACCTCCCCGCGACCTCGCTCACCCCGCGCGTCCCTTAGCTTTGACAAACATGATTTGGCATCGTATAACAAATTTAATTTGCGTCGCTCACACATGTAGTACAGTCAACCAAAAATGTGGTCTACCACTTTTCGACTCTATTTTACATGTAATAGAGTCCAAAAGTGGTAGACCACTTTTTTTGCTGACTGTACATACCCGTGGATTAGACCATTATTTTTTAGTAATTATTGCTAATACTTTTCAGACTATTTCGAAGAAATCACTGCATATCTCATTAAAGTAGAACCAAAGTTTCAACTATCATAACTAACGTAAGTACTACTTAAAAACTTGGGTCAAATGCAAACGAGAGCTGATTTACATTAAGCTGATATCTCGATAAAAACTTCATGACATTCCGGTAGCAATATTTTAAATTTTTAAAACCACATGGGGCGCTCTGACGTAAACTATGATGCAGAATTTGTGATTTATGAAGTTGTGAGTTCGCGTCGTCGCGTTACTGCATACGCGAAAATTCCACTGCACTTTAAACTTTTGTTTTGCAAAGCTATTTGTATGTTTAGGATATGATTTTCGACGAGTAACATAAAAGTTTATTCTGTTTCAAGCATATACAGCTTATCTATAAAAAAAATATAGCAGGGAGAGAAAAGCTACACGTGATTAATTTATAAAGCAAATGAGAGGGAATAGTAAGCATCAAAGAAGAGAGACAACGAAATAACTTTATTTAGATACGATATTATTATTGTATCGTGACTTTTCTATCGCACTTTTTTCAACAAGCGATTTCCCATTTTTCTGTAATGATTAAAATCAGTTTCGACAAACCCCAGAAAATATATTTTTTTTAACTGAAATAGTTGGTGTTGCGCTGTCTAATGTTAAAAGAAGAAATACACTGTTTTCACAGCTTCATGGGACTATAGACTTGTTTTAATTTCAACTCGCCAACCGCCACGCGGTCCCGAGATAAAGGGTCTTGACAGGCAGACGGATGGACGGACGGACAAGAATAGTGATCCTATAAGAGTTCCGTTTTTTCCTTTTGAGGTACGGGACCCTAAAAATTACCAACTAAATGTGAAAACAGAGGTTTCGGGAGTCAGACACTTTAGATAAGCTAGTCGAAGTCTCCTAAAAGGTCTATCTCACTTTAATGGTATCGCTAACATTTATTTCCTAACGTGAACACATAAAGGTTTCAAGGGATGGGGTTTTAGCACCCGGCTACCTATAAATATCGTAAAGCAATTTTTTATACAGGGTGGAAGAGGTCGAGGGCCTTTTAAGCTAACAGGGAATCGTTCAGACTGAGTACTTAATTTTTCACTGATGAACTATTCCTATTCATATTTGTATCTATTTTTGAGAAACAGTTTGTTAAACATTAGTGTAAAAATCTGCACAACCCTAACACTCTTTGAACATCGCTTAAGTTAAAGACAGGTGTCAATTTAAAATCACTGATATATTATAAAAATATTTTATTTTAAATCCAGCTTTACAATATTTACAATTATAATAGGTCGATTGTAGATCACTCAGATGACACTATCCTATCAGCCCAGTCTTTAGAAATGTTCCACCCTGTGTAACTCGCGATTTAAAAAATATTTGTGTGATTAATCATTGTATTCACCTACGCCGTCATTTAAAAAAATTGTATCTCTTATTTCATATAGTAAGAGTAGCAGTAAGATCTCAGACAGTGATATCACTGAAATACCACTGCTAAATTTTCGCCGCATACGTCCGACCTAGGGCACAAATTCTAAATAATAAGCGCAAAAATCGAAACGGTCTGACACAGAACATAATTATCCATAAATTGACGACGCGGTTGGCTCAGATTGTAAGCACTTGCCTACTGAGCCGGCGGTCCTGGGTTCGAATCCTGGCCAGGGCAAATACTTGTGTGATGAACTCGAATATTTGTGCTTGGGTCATGGATGTTATCTACCTATATATGTATTTATATATTATGTATATCGTCCTTAAGTACCCATAGTACAGTAGCTTTGCTTAGTTTGGGACTAGGTCGATTTGTGTAGGATTGTCCCTTAATATTTTTTATTAATATTTATTATTATTATAATTTTGAGTTTTGGAGGAGGAAACAGTCGTGAACGAAACCTTTACTTGTATAACCCGGTAACGTTAAGGTTGGACCTCATTTGTTTTGTTGACACCATAGTTATCAGTAGCAAACTTAGCGTAAATGGACAATTGGACAACATGAAAGATGAACAGGAAGGCACGTCAAATTAGCCTTCTAATCTGGATCGCTTCCCACTTTGCGATTTGTCATAACTAGCCTATCTAATCTTTCACAATATCATAAACCCTTTTACTATAATATGAGTTAAATACAAAAAAATAATTAATTTCATTAAAAAATTGGCTCAAAAAAAGATATCTAATAAAGTGACCCACTGACCATACTTTCTTGGTTTTTAACATAAATGGGCGAGCTAGTGCATTATACGAAGTATTTAGAGTTTTATTTACCTAAGTTTTTTATGGAGACGGGTCACAAATTATCGCTAATTCCCTACAAACGAAATCTTGAGCATGGACGGATATCCATATAAAGCTTCATACCATATTTTTTACCGTAAGTATTTCCAAGAACATAATATTCTCAATGAAACTAAAAACATACTCGTATAATACTTGTAAACTCACTGACATAGCAAATTTATTCGCCCAATTTATCGTTAGAAACAAACAAAGTGCCAATATATGAGAGAATCAACAAAACTCGTAGCCAAATTGAGCAATTGTTAACACTTTAGCAAGTTCAACACTTACAAATTGTTACAACGCGAGTCCAATTCAAAGTATTAGTCTGTTGCAATTTGTTTCAGGTGCCTACGAGAGTTTTCCACCGAAATTTCATTGATCAAGGGATCCGGAGGGTTACTCCGATGTTCGAATAAAGTTCGTATCGTGTAGTCCTGCTCGTGAAAATATCGTTTGACAGGTGATCGAGAGGGATGGTACGGCAAACTTCGAAATTCGATCTCCGGAGTAGCTTTTCAAGGCGCTAATTCGAGTGTGGAGAAGTTGTGTATGAGATATTGCCAAATAAACGATGCCTCAGGTATATCTAAGGTAATATGTCCGTTTTAATGACAACTGTTAAAGACGATACCTGAGACATTGCATTGGTTATTTTGCGATATCTCAAAGTACACTCGAATTAGCAACCAGGGGGGGTATTCGACCAATTTTAGAGATATAATGGAGATCTCTCATTTTCATCGCCATCCGTCACTTTTGACGTGTGCCTACTTGACAAGTGGCGATATCGCAACTTCGTCAATTCGGACGCGCAAAATTTTCGTTTCCTTTGTATGTGACGGCATAAATAACAGGCGCATACTTTAAATTGACCGCGTAGTACGTGAAATTAGTCCGTTACGTTTCATTCAAAACAGAAATTTATATACATGAATAACATTTTTGACAATCATTATCGCCTTCGTATTTCCAAAATTGAGATACGATATGTCACTTTCAAGCTCATCGCATTTAAATGACAGTTCAATGGCGATATAACTGTTATCTAATGGAGATTTGACGTTCGGCGATATCTCAAACGGCATTCTCGAATTGGGCCCCAGTTTGACATGTGTTAATGACATATCGCTGATATAATTATGATCTTGTTTTCGCAGTACAAAATTAATACACGTTATCAATCAATACATTGAATTTACATAAATTCACAAGGCATTACTAGCTTTACGAATCTACTTTAGTAAATTACAAAGATAATTGAGTTTCAGTATTTTAATCAGTGAGGTCGAACTTGAAAAAGTCCAGAGCAGCAGAGCGGAACGCACTTGTGTAAAATGCTCATACCTACTCATAGATTAATCACATTCCTCATTTTTAAATACACTTATTTAGGGCCACAAAGACGCACCCTATTTGGTGAATTTTCTTTGCTTCAGTTCTGTGGACAGGCTTTATTCCAAAATTTGTACCGACATTGGTTCGAAGCTTGCGACTACTATGTTTACTTTTGTGATCAGCATAATAATATTTTCAGTTTTTGTCTAATAATATAATATCTGTAATGGCATTTTCTTTCTCATTGGGGTCAATAAACTCCATTTTAATAGGCGTGTCATATGGCTAATATGGAAATGACAGGCGCAGGATACCTATTATAAAATTTCAAGTTGGCATTGCCACTTAATACCTCATTTCGTATATAATATGTACCCTAATATAAAATTATATTCCTTATAAAACCATGATAAGGCATAGATATTACTAAATTGTAGATATTGTAAAGCCTCATGGAATCCGGGCATGGCCTATGGATATCGTTGACAGAATGCCAAGTTTACGTCGTAGTACGTCATTGTCCCTTGCTTAGAAAAATGATGAAAACCGTCTTAAATAAATAGCCGCAAGATCTGGCTACATTGACCTCCATAGTATAACCTTCGCAATAAATTATTTGATAAAGAAAATGTTGTAGACACATCGTGTTACTATTGGTCATAACTATGTATGTAGCTTTCTGTGTAAGTACGCCGTGGTCAGCACCAAATCGAGTTTTATGAAGTGAAAACGCGTTATCCTATAAAATTAAGAAGATAACGGCCACGTTAACACCATTTTTATTTATTTCCGAAACTCATATCCTTGTTATCTGATCCCATCATTGATTCTTATGGGTAGTTTATTAAACAGACAAAAGTAACTAAATCCACAAAGTCAAAATTAATAAATAAATAAATAAATATTAAGGGACATTCATACCCAAATCGTCCTAGTGCCAAACTAAGTAAAGCTTGTACTATAGGTACTAGACGACGATATACATAATATATAAATACATATATACGAGGGTTGTTTGATAAATACACGTTTTAAAAAGTTATTCTTGTTACTAGCTGAAATTATGTATACGAACTTTTTAGGCATCCTTTATGGACTAGAAAATTAAAAAAAAAAAACAGCGTTCTTTTGTTTTTTTTTCTTTTAACGGCTTTTTACGACGGAGTTCGCGTTGTTATTGCAATAATGGAGAAAGAGCAGTATCGTTCTGTAATTCGTTTTCTGTTTTTGGAAGGAAATTCTTGTGATGAAATAAAAGTACGCATGCAAGCTGTTTACAATGATCATACTCCTTCTATGACAACCATTAGATATTGGTACAATTAATTTAAACGAGGCAGAACGTCCATCTTTGATGAAGATCGCCCAGGACGTCCTGTTGAGGTGACCACAGGTGATATGGTAAAAAAATTGAGAATATTGTATTAAGCGATCGCCGAATAAAACTTAGAGAAATTGTCGACATTGTAAATGTTTCGATTGAACGCGTGCAGCACATTTTAGAACACAAATTAGGCATGAAGAAGGTTTCGGCGAGGTGGGTGCCGCGTTTGCTCACCGAGGAACAAAAGCTCACCCGGAAGCAAATTTCAAGGCACTGTTTAGATAAGTACGAAAGTAGTCCGGGTGAGTTCCTTCGGAGTTTTGTGACTGTTGATGAAACGTGGATACACCACTATACCCCAGAAAGTAAAGAACAGTCTAAACAGTGGATTTTGCCGGGGGAATCAGCTCCAAAGAAGGCGAAGACCGTTCCATCGGTCGGAAAGGTCATGGCGACTGTTTTTTGGGACTCGCAGGGAATCATCCATACTGGGGCCCAATTCGAGAATGCCGTTTGAGATATCGCCAAACGTCAAATCTCCATTAGATAACAGTTATATCGCCATTGAACTGTCATTTAAATGCGATGAGCTTAAAAGTGACATATCTCATCTCAATTTTGGAAATACGAAGGCGATAATGATTGTCAAAAATGTTATTCATGTATATACATTTCTGTTTTGAACGAAACGTAACGGACTAATTTCACGTACTACGCGGTCAATTTAAAGTATGCGCCTGTTATTTATACCGTCACATACAAAGGAAGCGAAAATTTTGCGCGTCCGAATTGACGAAGTTGCGATGGTCTAGGGATATCGCCACTTGTCAAGTAGGCACACGTCAAAAGTGACGGATGGCGATGAAAAGGAGAGATCTCCATTATATCTCTAAAATTGGTCGAATACCCCCCCTGATTATTTACAAAAAGGAAGAACGATAACCGGGCAATATTACGCTAATTTATTGCAAGAATTTGATACCATTTTGAAAAAAAAGAGACCACATCTAAATAAGAAAAAAGTTCCCTTTCATCATGATAATGCACCAGCTCACTCCTCAAGAATCGCAGACTCCAAATTAAAGCAATTACATTATGAATTGCTGCCTCATCCGCCCTATTCCCCAGACCTGGCTCCCTGTAACTTCTTCCTATTCCCAAATTTTAAAAAAAGGGCTCGGTGGAAAGAAATTTTCGTCCAATGAAGAGGTCATTGCCGCCACGGAGGCCTATTTTCACGACTTTCCGAAATCTTATTTTTTAGACGGCTTATTAAAGCTAGAACACCGTTGGAACAAGTGTATAGAGTTGGAAGGTGACTATGTAGAAAAATAAATATACACGTATACAAACCTTTGTTGTTTTTTTCTAAACATGGGTATTTATCAAACAACCCTCGTAGATAACATCCATGACCCAAGAACAAATATTTGCACAAATATTTTGTGATGTATCTACGAAGCTACTAACTAAACCTCCTGGTCCTCCGCCTGCTTCACCCTCCTCACTAAACTCTACTCCTACAACGAAGCCCTAAGAAAACCCTACAACAATTACCTAAGAATATCTTAACAGCAGCTCCTAGTCTACCACATCCTACAACTAAACAAACCTAGATATGAAAGGATCTTCATAACAATTGAGCTTGAACATTTCTTAATAACTAATGGCCAAAAATGTGATCGGTATAACCGTGTGAAAGTCTAGATTGTATAGGACCCAACGTTGAAGTAGTAACTCAGACTCTTTGAAGAGATATTTAACCGTGATGTGTCACTAAGTGCCTCCGTACCTATATACTGTGCTATACTACTATGTATTTTTGTTAATTGAACTAAATAAATGGGTATTCTATTATTTATTTAACGCTAGCTTCTTCTATCATACTGCTACCTTGGTTCTTTATACTAATTAAATTTCTAACTTAACTTAATGTTATCTATCCTCAAAATATAAACTTATATTACTTCCTATGTAGTCTAGCCTTCAAAAATATCTAAAGTTCCTATAGCATGATTCAATATGGGATATTATACTCTTATTAAAAATTATTTAATTCTATATGAAATATAAAATTCATCCAGTCCATAGTTAGGTATAGTTGTACTAGATTACTCTATGTAACAATAAAGATCAATATGTGAATCAATCCAAATATTATTAGGATTCTGAGATGAAAGATAATTTAGTTCTTCAAATTGCATGTCCTTACTCCAGAATGTTTAGTAGTCAAGTGCTTATGTACAATATGAAACTACACTTCATTACTAATCTATAAATAGATTGAAGTTACAGAACCTTTAAGATTTTATTACAAATTTAATTAATCTTAAGTTTTCATATTTGACAAAATTAAATAGTTTTGTTATTATAATTTAATCTGGAAAAATGGTATACATCCCTTAAATAAGTTATAGTAGGACAATTCGAACTGGATTCTAGACCTATACAATAAGTAGGAAGTTGTTATAGTCATCACAATTAAGAACTAGTAAAGACTAGATTATAGTATAATGACTTGTATAAAAAAAAAATGTTGTTAGAAAATCCCCTACCCCGCTGAGTGCACGGATAATGTCACTGAACGCTTTACCTATCTATACCTGAAAGCAAATCGAATTAAAGCGTCCAGCTAGGGGATGGGGAACTCCGCACCTAGTCTAAACTGAACAAACCACGGTGGGACCACCCTGCAACCTTGCATGATGCCTAGACTACGGCAAGGTATCAGAGAATCCATCTTTTGGAAAGCCTTTTACTCAGGCATTTTTAAAGTTAACTACACAAGGCCTACTCTAAGAATTGAATCACCTACCTATTTAACTAGTTAAAAATATGTAATGGTTGTAAAGACTATGACAATTCAGAAAAATGAAGTTATAATTGTACTTGTAAGAAGCCTAGTACACTACTCTTTCCTAGTAGGTAAGAGCCCTTCTAATGAGTTCTAGAACTTGGGTTTTCGTTTGACCATACTCGTAAATGTCATACATCCTTGAAATTATGAAACCTATTGTGTCCATTCGAAGTATCTTTAAACTCTCGACTGACTCATTCTGATAAGGGAAATTCCTCTCAACCCTTGTGATATAAATTAATTTAGTTCTGAGATCTGTGGTGTAAATACGGGAACGAATAACTTTCATTATTGTTATCCACAAGTCTTCGGCTTTTCTTAGCAATTTACACTTCAGACATACCAAATCCAACAATAGGAATGCTTTGTTTTCCATACTACACAACAATCCACAATTTCCTTATCAAAATTATAACAATATTTAAAATTATTTCTGTTCATTGAAAGGGCGAATAATGTCATCTGCCAGCTGATTTGACTTTACTTTAGTGATGCCATTCTGATACTAAGGCTATAATATGTGTATATTAATTTACCAAACCTTATACCATGTTCGGTACAGTTTAACTAATTATTTCTATAATTTACATTTAAACGTGTATGGGACCTAGTTAAGCTAAACAAAAATTCGGGTGATTAGCCCGAAGTTCGAACTAAAATCGGTGTAAGTGAACCCCCCTGCGCGGCTAAAACACCGGTAGCGCAGAGTAGCTCGCCCTAATATGTGTAGATAATGCAAATATATAAATATATAAGTATATGAGACCAAGCCTGGAGGACCATCTGATTTCAGCAAGTGCGGATAACCCGCATGTCCATCACGTGTGGTCCTTGCATTCACCAGACAGAGCACTCCATACTTGTAGGCTGATCACCGCACTTGTATATGGCTAGTGTCTGGGCCGCCTAACCCGGATAAAACTAGAAGAGTCTGAAAGATATTCGTTTAACAGCCGCAAGGTTAAATATCTTTCACCTGGCAACCATGTACCAAAACACTATTTCTGGCATGTAATTAAGCTTAATAGCCTTCAAACAACAAAATCCCACTAAATTTTAATAAATAATTATAATCCAGAAAGATAATTTTAAATCTCAACAGAGATTCCCCTTTGTATTATATTTAGTAACTTAATTGCCAGAGAACAATGCTACTCAGTCGAAGTTCCAAACAGAACGCCCCCATCCTACAACGCCCGCCCCTATTTATACCAATATCTCCCGACACGCTAGACACCTTGAATACGTTAGATACGCTAGATACTCTAGATATGCTGGATACGGTAGATACGCTGCATACGGTGAATACTCTGGACACTCTGGGCACTCTCACAATTTTGAACCTTATGCAGTATAAATAAAGCTCAATTCTTCCGTTGGCAAATCTTGTGAATAGCAGTTTGCTATTTTAAAATGGTAGGATGTTTAGTTATTGGATTTTTTTTTTACTTGCTTTCGTAAACATTCATACTGTTACTCCTATTAGACATTTGTATTGCATATCTGGGGGCACGGCAGTGCCCCCGCCAAGTCGAGCAAACGCGCTTCCCGGCACGCCGTAACATCCTTTTCTCGAAGCCATTCAGACCATTTTCAAACGCCCAGTATTTCATTACGGACAAAGCTAGAAGCCTGAATTTTTAATGACCAGGAGAGCATGATATAACCTAGGCATATTCCAAATTTCGTCCAATTTGAACCAGTAGTTTAGAAATTATTGCCAGTCAAAGTTCCTTAATTTTGTCACTCACTGATTCACTCACTGATTCACTGACTCACTCATGATCATACGAATTCTAAGTTACTTCTAGAAGACACACAAGCTTGAAATTTCGTGCTCTATTACGGTTTGGTGTACAAATCATTAAAAAACCTAAACATTACAAAATTTCCGTGTAGTTTTCCAGTTATGCGAGTTGCATAGATAAATTTGTATTTCCTTATGAACCCTATAAAAAATACACGATTACAAAGTTAACTTTGCGGTTCATATAACCTTCGGTTTAGATACCTCAGGCACAGAATACTTATTAGCTTATTACCTAATACATACAGAATGGACACGCTCATCGCCGTACCGAATTGAGTTACCTCACCCCGCAGGGGCAGTGAGTTGGAATCGTGATGGTAGCGATGATGATGATGATGATGAAGCTGGGGACTGGTGTTGGTAATGAGGGTGTTGGATTGTTCAGATGATGATGGTGACTGGTGGTGGCGATGGGCGTGTTGGTGATGATAATTATGATGGTGGTGGTGGTGACTGATTCTGATGAAGGTGGTATTGGTGATGATGATGATTATGATGACGACGATGGTGGTGACTGTTGGTGATGATGATGATGGTGGAGTGGAGGTGACCGGTGGTGATGAGGGGGGTATTGATGGTAATGAAGATGGTGGTGACTGGTGGTGGTGAGGGAGGTGTTGGTAATGATGATGATGATGATGATGGTGGTGATTGGTGATGATGATAATTATGATGACGACGATGGTGGTGACTGTTGGTGATGATGGTGGAGTGGAGGTGACCGGTGGTGATGATGGGGGTATTGATAGTTATGAAGATGGTGGTGACTGGTGGTGGTGAGGGAGGTGTTGGTAATGATGATGATGATGATGATGGTGGTGATTGGTGATGATGATGATGGTTTTGTTGTAGATAATTAATGATGATAATGATTATGACGATGATGATGCCGATGAAGGTGATTAGGTATGATGATGGGGGTGTTGATTCAGATGGTGATGGTCATAGTGGTGATGGATGATGACGATTGTGATGGTAATGCTTGTGGTGATGGTGATGACGATGGTTATAAAATCAACATCCTCACCACATTACCACCACGACCATTACCACAACCACATCCCCAACACAATAACCACTACCATTACCACTACCACCATCATCGCCGCCATCATCACCACCCTCATCATCACCATCGTCATGAGAGGAATCATGAGAAGGATCATTATCTATAATGAGATTATGGATCATGAGAGGGAGTGACAAGTCTGTGTGGTTTACATTTAGTTAATGTCAACTTCGGTAGTGTTAAAGTGCAAAACTCCGCAATTTCGGAGTATAATAGACTAAGAAGTAATTACCGTCCTGGCTTGTCAAAAATCGCTTCATAAAAACTTTCGAGAAAAGCCCACATAGACAGAGAGTGGGCTTTAAGAAAGACAGTTGCGGATACACAGCTAGTAGTCCTTAAAGGAAAAATAAGGAGGACCACTTACAAAAAGAAATGAGATCCCATCAAAAACATTACATGTAAAAAAATTGCAAGTCTCGCAACCTTCTACCGAAAAAAGTTGTGAGATACAATATAAAACCAAGTCGGTTAATTTATTCAGTACCTATCAAAGTGACCCTTCGCCTATATGACAACTTTGACATACATTTTCACCGGATTACATAACTAAAAACATATTACCATGACCGTGTTAGTACCCGCATTAATATTAAACATATTTATCTTTATCATAAATGTAATGACTTGGCCATCGCACACGATAATACCTACCTTCTACATTATAATGATAATAAAATCTACCAAATTTTATTAACGCTTTGAATGTCACGCAATACAAACATAAATTCCTACTCATTGTTTCATCTTGGCCGTCCTTAAATAAAAGATGGATCTGGCCCGACCGGCAAAAGAGGACGGCAGAAGAAAATATAGGCAGACGAGATAGTAAAAACAGCTGAAAAGAACTGGATACGCACCGCTCCATACCGATCTATTGGTATGGATAAATAAAGCAAAACATATAATAATCACTTTAATAAAATGAGATTTATTCGTATTATTATATAATTATGTTGTCGTGCGATGGCCAAGTCATTACATTTATGATAAAGATAAATATGTTTAATATTAATGCGGGTACTAACACGGTCATGGTAATATGTTTTTAGTTATGTAATCCGGTGAAAATGTATGTCAAAGTTGTCATATAGGCGAAGGGTCACTTTGATAGGTACTGAATAAATTAACCGACTTGGTTTTATATTGTATCTCACAACTTTTTTCGGTAGAAGGTTGCGAGACTTGCAATTTTTTTACATGTAATGTTTTTGATGGGATAACTATTAAATGATGATTTTAGTATTAGCTTGGCGAAATATGATGCTAATGTGTCAGGAATTTGATGATGATAATGATGATGTGAATCTCACGATGATGATATATGATTATATGATGGCGAGCACATGACGAGATCATGTGAATCGCTACAATTTGCCCCGGCCGGGATTCGATCCCGGGACCGCCGACTCAGTAGGCAGGTGTCTACAAACCGAGCCAAACGCGTCGTCTAAAATTGCATGCACGTAGGAAATATTTCGATAACACGTTCGTCAAATTCATAACAGAAATTTTAGCTTGCTTCCATATCGGAAGTAGAATTATAATCACCAACACGTATAGCTCAAAATAAATTATGTTCATCTCGAAATCCCACTTTTAACATTATTTCAACTCACGCTTCTCTCGAATTCGAAACACCCACGTAATATGAAATTTTGCTCACTTGTAATACAATCCAGTATTTTCATTGTTAACCTACCGGTGTAGAATCCTGCCGCAGGACTCCGTACGCCCGAGGCGTCGCTGACAGCGCTGCGTGTAAAAGATCCATTTACGGGGAAAGAACGAAAGAAGGCACCGACCACGTTACAAGCGCCCAGGGCGATGATCTCTTGAGTCGCATCCAACGTTTTGCCGTTAGCTGAAATAATACATACTGGATTAATACGGTTGTGTGACAGCACAATTGCAGTTGATATGAAGGAGAAAAACCGTGATCGTCAAAAAGTATTGTCAAAGTCTAAAATTTATCAAATTAACCCCGGTTTACTGTATTTAAGTTACATATTAATTTAAAACCAAGATTTCATGTAGCAAATGTAGCTTAAGTCACTATTCAGTTTAACGTTCAGTGAAAAAACGACAAACCAACAAGCTGCTGCACGGCCCTTATTCCATGTCCAGCGCTGATATATCTGTGACTGTGATATACTTTGTGTATTCCCACTTCACGAAACATGTCGCGTTAAGTTTGCACCTTATTTATATGCAACGCCACAGATGTCAGGCGCAAACTTAACTTGACCGGGTAGTAGCCTGAAATGTCACTATATGCAGCTCGTACTACAAACGACATTTTACTTTTGTCAACTTACTATGTTTGCGTGTCCAGATGGCACAGTCATAGACATTATAAATGCTATATTATTTACATTAAGTACAGCTAAAATGTTTCTTCATAACTTATTAGCCATTTTAGAAATGTATTTGGCCAAAGGAATAACAAACTACCTATTGTAAAATTTATTTTTTTCTTCAAAAATATTTTAATGGATTGATGTGTTCTTTGATATTTCTAAAAATTATCCATTATTTATCAAAGTGTGTACTGATAAATAATTCAATCTGTTATTTTTACAACTCTGTGGAGATATCTATAAGTTCGAAAGGTAAAGGTAAGTGGCCCGCGCCTGTGGGATCAGTACGCAAAGGCAACCTATGCCTGAGCTGTTCCAAAATAAAATAAAAAAATGGGCAAGTGCGAGTCCGACTCGCGCATGAAGGGTTCCGTACCTATATATATATTATAATCTGTAACAAGTTTGTTGTATGAGAGCCCCCCTTAAATATTTATTTTATTTTATTTTTAGTATTTGTTGTTATAGCGGCAATAGAAATACATCATCTGTGAAAGTTTTAACTGTCTAGCTATCACCGTTCTTGAGATACAGCCTGGTGATGGTGACAGACGGACGGACGGACGGACGGACGGACAGCGAAGTCTCAGTAATAGGGTCCCGTTTTTACCCTTTGGGTACGGAACCCTAAAAACGGTCAAGTGCGAGTCGGACTCGCGCACCGAGTGTTCAAATCTAGCTTTGCCTTTGGACAACAGTCCCCATACAAACATTGATAAGAAGTATGTCAGTGTGACTGGACATTCAAAACCAAGTTTAGTTCTGTAAGTGTCTTCCGCGCACATGAACGGAGATTGTAAGTTTCTTTTTTAGGGTTCCGTAGTCAACTAGGAACCCTTATAGTTTCGCCATGTCCGTCTGTCCGTCTGTCCGTCCGCGGCTTAGCTCCGTGATAATTAGTACTAGAAAGCTGAAATTTGGTATGAATGTGTGTATATATCACGCCGACAAAACGGTAAAATAAAACCCAAAAAAAAATTTTTTTTTCGGGTACCTCTCGAACACCTAAAGTGGGGGTGAATTTTTTTTTCATTCCAACACTAGTGTGTGGGGTGTCATTGCATAGGTCTTTTGAAAATAATAGGGGTCTCCGAACATTATTTTTTGATAAAGTCGGCAGTTTTGTAAATATTCGCTCCGAAAATAAAAATAAAAATTGGGCAAGTGCGAGTCGGACTCACGCACCGAGGGTTCCGTACAAACACTTTTCATCCTTAAGTGGTTAAGTTAAGTTTGCACCTGGTATGTATAGCGCCCCATACAAATGAGGTGCAAAGTTAACGCAACCAACCCGTTTGTTGTATGGGAGCCCCCCTTAAATATTTATTTTATTTTATTTTTAGTATTTGTTGTTATAGCGGCAATAGAAATACATCATCTGTGAAAATTTCAACTGTCTAGCTATAACCGTTCTTGAGATACAGCCTGGTGACAGACGGACGGACGGACGGACGGACGGACAGCGAAGTCTCAGTAATAGGGTCCCGTTTTTACCCTTTGGGTACGGAACCCTAAAAATAGTGTCCCCCCCCCCTCTAACTTTTCAACCACGGGTCAAAAGATTATGAGAAAATTCATGAAAATCATCATCTCCCTGCCCTTATCCCACTTATGTAGGGTCGGCACAACATGTTTTCTTCTTCCATTCATCTCTATTATTCGTCATTTCAGCGCTTACTCCTTTCTTTCTCATGTCCTCTCTCACACAATCCATCCATCGCTTTCTTGGCCTACCTATCGCTCTTCGTCCTTCGACATTCATCCCTAACATTCTTTTACCAATATGACGTTCATCCCTCAAAATTCATGAAAATGAGGCCTTATAAGTACTTTCAATGAAAACTATATTGAACAAAATCGGTCGAGCCGTTTTTGAGTTATCGCAAAATTTCATAATTTTCTTAAAAGGACGTAAGTTGACTTCTAGAAAGTAATAAGTAACTACAGTTACTTTGGCGTTTACGACCTTTTTATAGAGCTTGAAATCTTTCCGGTAACTTAAGTCTATTGTGAAGGATGAGAAACTACGGAAGTACGGAACCCTACACTGAGCGTGGCTCGACATGCTCTTGGCCGGTTTTTTTTAGACATGACTTGAACTATATCAGGGCTGTTTAGCCCTCATTACCAGTGAGTCGGACTTTGTGTGGGAGTAGGTATAACCCGCTAATGGGATTATCTCCGCGCCACAGGAAGAGATTGTAAGAGTCACCGTTTTCTGATACAACGAGGAGGACTATATATGTCAGGGTCAGTATATCAACTGATACGATTGTGCTCATAAAAATATATCTTTATTTTAATGCAACTATGAATTAACGGTTTTCGGAAGTTTTTATTTACTTGTATAACTAAGTTTTACGATAATGGGAACAACATACCAAACCCTATAAGTTTTAATTCTCTTGCCAGCATCAGCCAACACAGCATAAACACTCGTCTTTTGATTGCGTTGATTTAGAAGTTAGATTTTTCTACAGCTCCAAGGAGTAGTAGACCTGAGTATTTGATAATAATTTCAGCTTGATACCACCACGCGCACTCGCTGAGAAAGGGGGTTTGATAAACTGACAGACAGACAGACAAAAAGTGATCCTATAAGAGTCCCACTTTTGCCGATTTAGGTACGGAACCCTAAAAATAAAAATAACGTGTGTACTGGTAGGAACACGCCAAATAAACTAATCCCAGCGGTACACGTCTTCAATTCAATGTGTTATTTTCTAAATAAGGATTATATTGAACTCCTCTTGAAGTACTTCAATGTACATATTTTTACGTAACAAATCCATAATATGGTAAATAGAGTTGAGTGATAGAATTTTTACCTAAAAGGTGTACATAAATGCGACCCAATACGGTAATCTGATCACGCGACTAAAGGGAAATAATAAATTATATTATACGAGTATATGTGTATATATAAAACTTTGCATTTTGAACTTATGATCTTCTACGGATTGCGGGAAGCCGTTAGATGGGGAAAACTCAATTTAATTACAGCTGTTATGATGATAACCATCAATGGTCAACATTTTGGGTGATATGATATATGAGTGAAACGAAATAAACCTGAGATAATGCCCGAGCGAGTCATTGGGACATTAGCGTCCTCGACAGATAATAACCGGGTCGTCATTTTAATATACGTCTGGTAGTTATTTGTCACTATAATTTCGTCCGCAATAGCACAGGCAAAGTAGGCAAAATATTTGGGTGTTCCGAAGACATGTCAGATCGGCACAAATCATTGATTGTTATTTACGTGATTTATTTATATTTTTATTTACTATTTCTAGTGATAAAATAAGTAATAACTGTCTGTTTCTGTCTGATATCTCGACACATTTAACCCGAGGCAGAGTTTTCATTTCATTAACTATCCTAGACAGTCTTAAGACAGCGACGGGGCTTAGCTTTAGGGTGTTTGTCTTGTCACGGAGTGTTTAGATGTTGCTAGGAAAGTAAAGCGAACGTAGAAGTTAACCGCTCTCGCAACTTGTGAGTTTTGTTATACTTTAGAAGAAAAATAAAGGCACGAGAGAGCCAATTGCTAATGGGTTGGGATAGGGAATGAGTTAGGATCTAATGGACGATCCGGGATTTGTGGTTAGTTAAACTCTTGAATTAACCCTAGTTTGTGAAAAAGGTTTATTATAGTAAAAAGTGGCAAGAAACATAGAAATCCCATCAAAAACACAAATGTTAAATGAGAGCAAAGTTCTGAAAGAATTGAGATATGGGCGCCAAGTTCTTTGCCCTAAATTTTTTAGATACAAGGACATGCGACATACTCAATGCATTTATTTTACTTGGGGTGTAATTCAATATCAAGACTTGACTTGGCTAGTTTACTAGTCGCGAGATACATACACTCTTTCCTTCTATCTTGATATATTTCTGTGGCAAGAAATCACAGTCAACCTGAAGGGAATACTACTTATTCCCAATAATTACCTCATTAACAACACCCAAGAATATACACAACGAACGCCGAGGACTATCTATACGCGACATATTTGTGCTTCTAAAATTCTATATTTGTATTGAAAATCAGTTTTCTATGGCGACGGGTCGTGATTTCAGAATAAATCTTAATAGCGTGATGCAGGAATGTCATTTTTTATACGGGCGCGCGGCGCCGTGCCAGCCTAGCGCCATCTGTTTTCATAATTTCCTTTATCCTCGCATCACGCCGAAACAGCTAGACAAATTTTAACCAAGTTTGATACAGGAATAGCCGGACATCCCAAGATGGTTATAGGATACATTTTATCCGTCTACGGTAAAGAAAAAAATAGGTACGCGGACAAAGTTGAAACTTGCTTCAAATAAATGCTCCAATAATATAATTCAAAAGTATAATTTAAATTACGTAATGCATGATGTATATGATACGGCCAGTTTACTGGATGAAGATGACATTATAAAAGCAATTGGCGGTTAAAAAGGGTCATAACATAACAATTGAACGTTTCGAAATAGTTACTTACTGAAAGCTTTAGCGATGGCGACGTTCGAGATGATTCCGACCAATGGAACCACGAGTAGTCCAGTACCGAGGTGCCCCAACATTCCACCTATAGATATAGTTTCATTTCCAATAGACGTATGGAATGGGGGAGCTTGTGGCGTTGGCAAGCCGGGCGTAATTTTACCTGAAACATTCACAACCCAGTCATCATATTCAAGTTTAAATAAGTGATACAGAAAATGCTACTAAAACAGAACACAATTACAAAATTTGGAATGCTTAGCATCAATATTGGCTGAGATCTTGTCACTTGTTCCAATTAAACCTTGGAAACTACTGGTGACATACCATGACATGTCTTTCGATTAAAAACACCGCACTCAAACTAGTCCATCCATTTGGGATCGACGATGCCACAGATGGGCTCACAGATACACAGATAACGACGTTAAACTTATAAAAAATGTCGGGGTTTAAAATGTATGTATGCCTGAAAAGGTAGGGTTTCGTGATACGATGTATTAAGCAACAATAACTGCAAATGTTACCCGATTTCCCACATGCATTAAATAAATCAAATCAAAAAAATGTGTTCCGAAATCTGTATGTAACCTATAAAATACAATTATGGCGAAAATCGAATAAAATATTATAGGGTTTTAATTATTCGTTTTATTTTCCAGATAACGGAGAAAATAGTTGATTTGCAGTTATCTACTTGTTTAGCAAACTGCATTTTACAGCCAGAATGAAGTTCAAATATCTGTTTTGGGCTCTTAACATATCACTTTAAACCTGCCTAAGCAAAAGACAGGTCAAAGCTCGCTCGTAACTTCGTTGAACACATCACAAAAGACTTTAATAGAAACCGAATAGGATGTGTAAAACTTTTCGAAGACAATTCAATAATATTTATTTAAGAAAATTAGGTTGCTTAGGCATAGAGCTCTTCAGCTATTGGAATGGTAAACTGTCATATTGAATGTTTACCGAAATTACTGTGGTAAAGAGAATTTAAAAAGAAGCAGTACCCTATATCCTGCAGCCAAAATCACATCACACACAAGTAAATAAGGATACCCTTGTAATAAATAATAACACATATCCACACTCATACTGGAAAAGCCAATACAGCAACGTGTGCTTCATTCCAGTTGCGTTTTTAGTTTTGTTGTTCAAAATTTTGCGATCCCTGCATACGCGCCAGAAAAGATACGTAGTTTGAAGTGGGTACACTTTTTGAAAAAGAACAGAATCGAAATAAGCCCCAGTTTCGGGAATATAAAAACGTGATGTGAAAATTGACAGTGACATCCTTTACCTGGCCCACGGGTTTCTTTAGGTTTTCCTACAATTAAGTATACTTAATATACCAGTATGCCAGTGTATACTAAGTACACGTAAGCCAGTGATTATTTTAATGTTTTCTATCTTTATCGTCTGCCCGAATTCCAAATGTCATAATATATCATTTGCCATAATCTGCCGTAAATCAATTATTTTTCTCTGTAAGCAGAGACTTTTCGGGATTGTTACAAAAAAAACCTAATTTAAACTAATGATAATGATTTCCACATGAATAATCAAAAAATCCCAACGAGTTTACGGTTTGTGCAATAATAAGGTTATGGCAAATTAAAATTATGGCTAATGATACATTTCATGGCAATATACATGTATATTCAGGCAAATGAAGGTAATCCTATTTTAATATTATTATAGCTGCTATCGTGAAACATTTTTAATGATTACGAGAACGGTTTAATCTCACATAAAAATTGTCAGGAACGACATGTTTCGAACTCGTATGCAGCTCTTCATCAGGGACAGCTAAAAAAAGGTCCACTCAATTTGTGGGCTATATTATTTTTTCATAGTATTCTTGCTTTAATAAAATTTCAGGTAGAAACTTAATTTAATGCGCCAAATGTATATATTCTTCGCCAGCAAAGAATCTCCAATAACGAAGCACAATATCAGAACACACAATTTCCATAAAACCGGTTACCTTCTGCATTCAGATCGAAAAAGCAGCAAACTACCATTTTCCATACCGAGACACTGGAATGAAATTTAAAACTTCCCCGATATTCATGAGCTTGCTGCCAATCTCTAAACGTGGTTGTGCTTGAGCGAACATTTGTCAGTTAATAAAGTTTCCATTGGGAGTCGAGGCCCAATCTTGTTTGTTTTGGTACTTAAGGGACCATAATTCGGAATTTTAAGGAAAATATTTCTTACGGCGCTATCAATTTTTAAGGGGCTATAAATCAGGGGAGACGGGATGGGGCAGGCTCCGTGGCATTAAAAACGAAAAGGATTAAGAGTGCTGTGACAGGAATCGTTTAGCCGTCTTGCGACCATGAAAATATGATGGAACGTAAGCTTCATCAGCAGTGAAGCGGAATGTAGGTTCTTAAAAAACAGAGTACATTGGTGCAGAAAACAACATAATATTGTAGTACTTAGCATTAAAAAGATGTTCAGAAAAACTTGTTTAAAATGAGATATTTTTATAAGTGTGCCGGCAATACTGACGAAGGGTAACTACCATAAAAACGGGCCTATGGGTGTCGTAATGTTTAAGCATTTACCCGCGCTACAAACGTCATACGCCTGCAATGCAAGTAACAAATCCCTGTGATGCAATTAGATGATTTCGACACAATTTAACAACTAGTGGCTCTCCCAGATGTCAAACAGGCTGTATTCTTATACAGCCTGCTTGACTTTAAGCTCTTGTTTATACTATTGTAACTCTAATTTAAGCTGTATAAAGGCTGTATAAGTGCTTATGCAGCGTGTGTGCTAGTTGGAATTGGCTGAAATATGACTTTTTGACGTTTCAAATCTCCCATATCACCGCCATTTTGAACAATTTCGAAAAACTGAATCACCAATTCTGTAAAATTATTGAATCTGCTCACAAAATTTCACTACTCGTTTGAGAAATGCGGCGTGTACGCGAGAACAGCCAGAAATCCAAACATGCGGTATTACAAATAATTTTTGGTTTGTCAAAAAAACTTAACAGTATCAGTCGGCAGTTGGTGACAAAGTTATTTCTAAAACCTTCATCATCCGTCCAACCTTTCCCGTCGATGTCCAATTTCGTAAATTAAGCACACTTTTCTTTATAGAGCTTAATATCGTTTTACCGCGAAATTTCAAGTTGCTTCATCAGGCCAAATAGATTTGGGTTCATTGGCGGAAAACATTCTATTTTATTGCCATCGTTGGAGGATAAGCCGACGTAGAAATATTTTTTTGTGGATCTACGCGTGATTGTTTCGAAAACAAAAAGAGGAGAAGCGTAATTTGGTTTACTTTTGCTAACAAAGGTATGAAGGTTCTTATACCGTATAGAGGCTGCTTGTGTACGCAACGTATTATTGTTTTAAATCTGGGTTATAATCTTATTCCCACTGACAAATTCGAATGATGTATTTCTATTTATAGAATTATTGGCTTAACAGTTTATTTTCAAATAAACAAATTAAAAAAAACATATTTACAATATACAAATGATAAGTGGTAAAAGAGTTGATAAATACTAAATAAACTACTAATGCTAAATTAAAAATAATAGTATTATAAAAAGAACACCCCCTCCAGCAGCTCTGCCTGTGGCATGGTCCCCATTACACTGGCGGCGTTACCTCTCTGAACTGCAAGGCTGATCCTTTGCGAGAGGTAAGCGCCAGCTTTTAGAATTATTTAGATTTGTTTGATTTGTTTATAAAATGTATTTGTCTTGTTTCCTTTTTGTAAACTTTTATTGGTGTGCAATAAAGTATTGTTGTATTTCATTATCAATAAGTTGCATTGATAATGTTCTCATGTAAGGCTAAATAAAGCTCAACGCTAAAGTAAACATTATTCGGACATATAAATGGATTTTAGCCATCATACATTATAATATAAACACAATTTAACAGCAAAAGTCGATGCTGGCAGGACTTGTACCGATATCTCTTGCCACACCGGTATAAGCGCACCATCTTTAATAATTCAATCACCCCGCCGCCAAAACAGTACGGTTTAAGTTCTGCCAGGTTTAAAATTTTGCATTATGTTTGATATTTATAATTATAAAATACATTTAAATATGTACCATGCGCAGACCTTATAGCCATGTAGTGAGAAAGTGCCTTTCCATGCCTACGAAGAAAAAAGGTAGAGATAGGCCTCAAACTACCTGATGACGAATGTCCATAGAGACAGGAAGGACTTAGGTCTAGCTGTAGAAGACACCTATCATCGAAGCAAATGGCGCCTCAAGATTAGGAAAGCTGACCTCGCGTAACGGGAACAGGCGAGAAAGAAGAAGAAGAAGAAGATTTAAATGTATACCCATTATGGAAGTTAAATATTTTTTTACCGATTTTGGTTAGCCGCCGCCGCGACTGATCGGCTCTCCTGATGAAATGCATACCGATTCGAAACATGTGGAACGATATTCGACTTCTACGACGAGAGTAAACCCGTCTTGTATTTCAATTTGTCTGAGACTCTCGGTAGTTTTCTAATGTAATTTAGGTACCAAGCTGCGAATGTTTACCTGTCAATATCAATGGGTCTTCAACATCCAAGTAAACAAAAAATGCTATAACGGCAGCCAGGACGACCACCACCGCGTTTCTTGATACCCCAGCGAACCACAGGCTCTTCTGCATGACTATCACACCTTTTCGATTCTTCTCGTCTTCCGCATCCTTGATGCGAATATCTTTTAGAGCCTGAAAACAAAAAAAAAACTCAGTTTAGTTCAGTCTGTTGTAAAGTTGTAATATCACTTACAGTTGCAGAAAAAATATAATATATGCGAATATTTTAACTTTAAGACGATTAGGATCCAAGGTTAAGATCCGAATGAGTCAGATATTCGAATGAGATCAGATCAGATAGTAAGTGTGTAACGAATTGTAACTGTAAATTAGGATCCAAGGATAAGATCCGAATGAGTCAGATCCGAATGAGTCAGATCCGAATGAGATCCGATAGTAAGTGTGTAACGAATCACTTATTTTTTATTAAAGCAGTAACGTCTGCTAACGTAAACTAAATGTTTACAAATTTACCTATTACTTTACGGTAGATGGCGCTACGATGCCACCCTAAGGCATATCGAAGCAACTGGTTGAAAAATTCAATGGCTCTGACATCTGATTCGGTGGTCCAATTGGGAGGACGCCCGTGTTGGCCCGGAAAGCCGTTGGAAACGCAGGTTCGAATCCTGTCCGAATCATTAAATTTTTCAATTTTCGCTTCATTTGTAAACATTTAGTTTACGTTAGCAGACGTTACTGCTTTAATAAAAAATAAGTGATTCGGGTGTAGCACATCGTTACTATCGATTCTCAACAAATTTGAGACGATGGTGCCGACGATAAAGTCTAAATCTTTACGGTAGATGGCGCTACGATGCCACCCTAAGGCATATCGAAGCAACTGGTTGAAAAATTCAATGGCTCTGACATCTGATTCGGTGGTCCAATTGGGAGGACGCCCGTGTTGGCCCGGAAAGCCGTTGGAAACGCAGGTTCGAATCCTGTCCGAATCATTATATTTTTCAATTTTCGCTTCATTTGTAAACATTTATTTGTGTAACGAATATAAAATATATTATGTAGCTGAATTTAAAATGATTAAAAATGTATTTTGAATAAGACGACGACGTTGTTTTTAATAATAATATGGATAGAAAAATGGAATTTTTATTTGCCATAAATTAAATCACCGGTTGTAGTAGTATTTAGTAATACTACTACAACCCGTGTAGTTTGTAATTGTACTTGTCATACAAAATATACTTCAATGATATTTTCTGTATATCCAAACCTATAATAAACTAATAATGGCCGCACATTTAAACTACCTGTAGCACCTGTAGCCAAGTTGGAAGCAGAAGCATTTTGATTATCACTGTCAATTTTTTGTAACTGGTATTCCTATTTATTTAATTATGTTTTCAATAAGTATATTTTTTGTGAGGATCAAATGTCTATTAGTTTATCGATAAACTGTAATTTGAGTGCTATAAATATATTAAATTACTTAAACAGGTTTACTCACGTCGTTGTTTTAATATGTCTGAGACTCACGATAGTTTTCTATGCTATAAATATCGTAAATTGTAATAAAACTTATAACCTACTATGATACTCTGCTTTATTTGTATTTAATTAACTTTGCAAAAAATATTTTTTTGATAATTCGAGTTATTTCAATCATTGTATAACCTATTGTTATATTTATAACTCATGTCTGTGTAGTTTAAATATAGTGAACGTAACTCAAACGTCCTTAGACATTTCATTCAAATGCAAACTTCAGTTATCACAAAAACTTTCCATCAAAGGAGTGTTCCCGTCTACCAGGTGAAAAGTGCGATTTAATTCGCACAAGTGCGCCCCGTTAGTTATGAATCATAGTTTACTCTGTCGCATTTCCACCTAGGGCGGTAAACATTCTATGAGATTAGCAAATTTTACTCACTGCAAATATGCAGGTGGGTTTATACTAGAGAGCTGCGTACTTACTGGAGTAATAGCTGGATTTTAGAGCGGAGTTTTATTTACTGAGTCCTTTGTTTGCATTTATTGTGGTCTCTTGTTGCTTATTTAATTCATTATGCAAGAACAGTCACAATTTTTTCTCATGTAGAAATTTTAATGTGAATTCATGGTGCAATAAAAGGTTTACTTTAAGGTAGGCTATCCATAAGAGTACCTCGTAAACGTGTCAATAGATTATAAAGACGATTTTTTTAACACACCATGAGTTTAAAGATTCAATAACCAATGGAAATGTAATCACAGTTTATTATTTTAAAAACATGTAGTCTACTAATACCAACTACTTCGTAATATGCATATTTCCGTTCCATTGATATTGATGAAGTAAAATAAATAATTTTCGCTGAATAATTTAGTCACGTGACAGGTTGTGAATGGCAGACAATTTGAGCTTTCACCAAGTATTTGTGCTGCTGGAATATGGTTTTAATTTGTAAACTTGATTGGAATATGGTATTCTTTTATATTAAATGTATTTTAATCCATACTAATATTATAAATGCGAAAGTGTGTCTGTCTGTCTGTCTGTCTGTTACCTCTTCACGCTTAAACCGCTGAATCGATTTTGATGAAATTTGGCATGAAGATAGTTTAAGATCCGAGGAAGGACATAGGATAGTTTTCATCCTGGAAATTATCCCTAAAAAGATTGAAAAGTGAGTAAGTAATTCATGATGACATTGACGACCCTGTCGGAAATTTAATGATTAGACCAAAAGCACAATTGCTCTTACATTTGCTTAGGCGCTTTAAATAATCCCTTTTATTAATTAAGGTGATTAGGTGGATATCTGTCGTGTTGTACGAGGTTGCTTCCATACTTCCAAGTTCCACGCGGACGTAGTCGCGGGCAAAAGGTAGTTTAACTTATATCTTTAACAATACGAAAAAGCAGTGCAATGTCTATTATCCTGGACGCATGGTAGGTTTTTTATGTATTTACGTTACGTATCGTCGTTTGATACCTATGGACGAACAAATGTTTAAGCGCTAATGTGCTAGTTGAAACAACTTTTAAATATGAATCAGATCTAACTCTAAAATCACTACATAGGTAAACAAAGATACCTGAACAAAACTTTGTTATCAAAGGCGGAAAAGCGAGTTTTCCGTCGAATATCTTGCTTATATTTGATGCGGTACATCTGCTACAGTTTCCAACTTCCAGCTACAACCGCACTTGGCACTGCAGTGTTTTGAGCTATTGACTAAATTGTTAACGATATCTTGCCGGTATTGAAGTTTGCTGGCTGTCTAACCCTCACGGGTCAGGCAAAGTTATTGCAGGACGGAGCCATTTTCGAGTTAATTACTTAGTTTTCCATATTGATCGGGAAAGATAGAAATTATCATATTTAGTGGGTTAGTTTCATAGTCAGGATATTAGTTAAGAAGAATAAAGTCTGTGAGAACCAAAGTAAAGATGCTTCAACGATGTGATTGCGTTATAATTTTAAGTAGGTACAGTCATGCGAGATTGTGTAATCTTGTATATTCCGAGCGTCGTATATGGAACAAGATGAAGCAAAGCGTTTATAAAATATGTCTCTCTCATACATATTTCTGGACCTTATCTGGCAAGGATGTA
The DNA here is from genome assembly GCA_947623375.1 of Apotomis capreana. Classification (NCBI taxonomy): domain Eukaryota; kingdom Metazoa; phylum Arthropoda; class Insecta; order Lepidoptera; family Tortricidae; genus Apotomis; species Apotomis capreana. Next base: position 17,014,397 of record OX392507.1, on the reverse strand, counting down.
TATGGACTGTATATTAGAGTATACCGGTTGGATTTCATGAAGTGAAATGCTACGTCGTCGTCTTGACTTGTAATTTTAGATGTTGTCAGCGTCAAATTCACGACATGACGATGTCTAGTGAAACATTATGACAACATTAGATGGAATATACTCTTTTTTTTTGTAGATTTAATACATTGCATGTGGTTGTGGGGCTCGACCCCACGACCTTTTCTTATCCGGTGTAGCTTTATAACCACTGAGCTACCGCAACGTTACGTACATCGCATGAAATTACGGATCACCATAAAAAACGCTGTTTTTTTAAATGCATTTTCGTTTCAAATGCCGTAGCACATACACCATAGGTATTTCTAGGATATTCATTAGTCATTACCGCAACATTACATGAAGTTCTTTTATTTTATCCTGTCGTTAAGACAGTGGCAGGTTAAAAAAGCCTCGCGTTCTCAAAATGTAATCAAATCTGTAACTATGTCTTATTTCAGGTTTACTATTGGAAGGCATAAAATCAATAATACTAATATGGTTACGCATAATTGCTTTTCGCCGAAAATGAGATGTGCATAAGCCTCATTACGCATAACATTAAAAAGCATAAATACAGAAAGCATAACCGTCATGAAGACTAATAACAAAAAGCATAAGCATAAATAGGCATAATAATCAATTGGCATATTTGGCATCATATCAAAATGCATAACGCTATTATCCTATTAAAAGTTGCACAGTTGCAAGGTTAGTATAGTATACCGGGTGATCAATCTAAATGGGTCAGTAGGGAGAAAACGAAAACTATAAGAGATAGGAAAACCTGTTCTTAGGAACCATGGCTTCGATTTTAGATTTATTAAAAACTGCATTCAAATTTTTTTCGTACATCTCATGCATAACCCGGAATCGAACCCGGTCGAAATTGAGTAGAGAAAAAAATAATAATTTAAGATGTCATACGATCCTATTTTTGTCAATTTCTGACTCTTAGAGCACTCTTAATGTATGCACTCTTTTACAGACATTTGTTGCCAATAAAAAGTAGGATCGATTGACATCTTCATTTTTTTTTCTCCTCTCCCCAATTTTAACCGGGTTCGATTCCCGGTTATGCATGAGATATACGAAAAAAAATTAAAATGCAGTTTTTAATAAATCTAAAATCGAAGCCATGGTTCTTAAGAACAGATTTCTCTATCTCTTATAGTTTTCGTTTTCTCCCTACTGACCCATTTGGATTGATCACCCTGTATACATTTAGGAACTAAAACGAGGTCGACGGAGGTCCGCTTCGCAGACCCCCTATTCCGCGTTGCTTAGGCGCTTCGCGCCTGGTTATCGTGCTAACCTAACCTAACCTAATGTACCTACCTAATGTGACCTAACGTTACGCAACGTAATATTTTGTTTTGAAATATATACATACAATAATAATAAATGCATGTTAACCACGTAACTGAGTTTCATTCATTTAGACAACTGAAATTATGGATAATGACAGATATACCAAATAATTATTAATTAGCCCAAATAATAGTATGCGTAAAGAATATTCGGCCAATACAAATTAGTCCAACTAAAATTATGCTAATAGCGTAGTATGCCAAAAAAACAGTAGGCCAAAATATTACTATGCGAAAGTACTATTATGCCAAAACAAATTATGCTAAATCAATTATGCGAAACAGCATTAGTCTAAAAAACATTATGCGATCCAAGGGGATCCCCTTATTTCATTGTTATTGCTTATTTCATTGTTATTGCTTATTGTAGATTTCAGTCACGACGTCGTAACAAATGCAATAATTAACATTGTTTCTTGACCAACTATTAAAACCATTAACTTACCTACTAATAAAAATATATTGACGAATCTAAAAAAAGGAAAAAATCTATACTTAAATAGCAGAATATACGTACGTAAATATCTGAACATGTAACTGTAACGCCCAGTCAATAAGGGTCATGTTCAGATATTTATGAACGCCTTATATGCTGCGATATATCTGATGGCGACTGTACATATTTATCTGTGTGAATTAAAATATTTACATGTTTTCACTAATGTAGGCAATATAAGTAACTAATTTAAGCAAACATAAATCCACGAGTCTCGCGTAAAATAACTTGCATGTAAGCAAAATATACGAACTTATATATATCTTATGATTTACTAGACAGCCAGGCAAAATTTAACGCTGTAAAATAGTACCTATTTCGACCTGAGCTTCACTTAGAATTTCTAATCAGAATCGATTGTACTGCAGGTAGAGGCACCAACAAATGTATGTATGTGATTTATACCGGCGGAGGATAGGACGTTAGCAAGTGAAATACTGTGGTCACCCAGACTTTCAGGCTAACTCCAATGTGTAGTTTAACTTGTATTCAGACAGTTTCGAATCGAATACATTAGCAATTAGGGAAAACATTATACTTAAATCACCGTGACAGTTTTTCCAGTTCCAAAAAAATATTTGTGAATAAATTATCACCGTGATTCTGTCGCACACTTGTTGCTCAATTACTAAATGACTTCGGAAATATTTTACTTTTATTTTTAGGGTTCCGTACCTCAAAAGGAAAAAACGGAACCCTTATAGGATCACTTTGTTGTCCGTCTGTCCGTCCGTCCGTCTGTCAAGACCCTTTTTCTCAGGAACGCGTGAAGGTATGAAGCTGAAATATATATCAATTACTCAGGTCTACTGTCCCTTGAAGCTGTGAAAAAATCAAACTTCTAAGCCAACGCAATCAAAAGATACAGCCGTTTATGCCGCAAATTTTCGACACTTGCAAGGGAATCAAAACCTACAGGGTGCTTCCCGTGAACTCAGAATCTTGAAATTTGGTACGAAGCAACGTCTTATAGCATAGATAAAGGAATAATTACGAAAACCATATTTTTTTTTTTAATACCTAACTTTGCACCTAATTTATATGGGGCGCTATACATACCAGGTGCAAACTTAACTTAACCACTTAGGGATGGAAAGTGTTTGTACGGAACCCTCGGTGCGCGAGTCCGACTCGCACTTGGCCGGTTTTTTTTATGATACTTTTCTACTGCCGTTTGTAATTTGTTACAAAAACGTTGATTGGTCATAAAATATTTGCCTCATTAAATGGACTCAAACATGATGGGTTTTCAATCATCATCAGCGGGCCTATGATGGTTGCGTTTATCACGTGATAAATAAGTGACAAAGCATCTGTCACTCACACTCGCAGTTTGTCAAAACGTGACGGATGCTTTGTCACTTATTTATCGCGTGATAAAAGCAACCATCATAGGCCCGCTGATATCAAATTATTGTATTGTCACGTAAACTAAGTTTCATTTAGATACGATGATTTAGAAGTCGGTTATAATTAACTTCCAAGATTTTATTACATTGTTACAAACTAACAAACTAAGTTACAAGAGACGCTAAAGTATTAAATACTTAGACATCAGCAGAACGAACAGCCCACGAGATCTTGGAACATCATTACTTCGTAATAAGTCATTGGTATTTGCGAGCCGATCACTGTGACTTTTTCACTGTGACGGTTACTTAACCACCTCTCTAACAAAATATCTGTTCGGTTACAAAGTGTCACGCTGGAAACTTTCATTACGTTATTCAGCTCGTACTTCATATCTATTAGTCCTTTGATACTGATACTGATACTGATAACATTCACTTCGATTGTATTATTTTTCTGCCGGTAAAATAATTTTAATAATCATATTCATATTAGTACTCTTTATTGCACACCTCACAAAACATACAGGAGAAATACAGCATTTAAAGCAAAAAAAATCTTTTAATTAACATAAGTCAGCGGTTTGGTTCAAACGTACAAGAATAATAATTACATACACTGAAATGAATTACGTTATGGGACGTGATTATTATGTATCACAACAATAAAAGTAACTTATACTTTTATTACACCCAACTTATACCCTTTGCGTCATCGAAAACACCAAGTTAGGAGACGGCTAGAGATACGTCCTGTTGATATGTAGTTTAATGAGCTAATTCCGATGGTTCAACCAAAACCAAAGGGAATAACTCGTGTTAGTCCGTTCTTCACTGAAAGCACTGAATTGTAAAAAAAAATGGTAGCTACGCTTAATTGAAACATTCGCCAACATTGTAAAATGAAGAATAATTTATAAACTGACCTTCATACCCAGTAGGACAATACAACAAGCCAAACTGAGCAGCGTATCAGGCAATCTCATATCACCAATGTGACGGAACAGCTCTTGCCATGTAGCTATGAATGTCTCTGCACTGAATTTGAGCCCTAACAAGCCTTTGATCTGGGAAGAGGCTATAGTTATTGCAGCTGCTGACGTGAAGCCTGAGACTACAGGTAACGAGACAAACTCGACTAGAAAACCTGAAACAGAAAAGGTAGAACATACTGGGTGTAAATTATGAGCCTTGGAGGGAAATAGCTATGGCGATGGCGGGTGGAATTTATATCTTTTTACTTTTTAAAGTGTCCGCTGGAAGGTGTGAAATAAGTGGCGCTACTGTGGCAGAATATTGTTAAGTTACTTAGCAACAGTTTACTCCGTCTAAAATTTGGAATTATTTCTTACTATCCTGGTACTGTAGCACTATATAGGACGGCATTGGAACTATTATTTACTGCTTACCGCTGGACACTTTTTCAAATATTTTCCTACATAAGATATTGCTTATTCTGTAACTTTATTAGGTAAGTGCCGTAGCACTATATAGGACGGCATTGGAACTATTATTTACTGCTTACCGCTGGACACTTTTTTAAATATTTTCCTGCATAAGATATTGCTTATTCTGTAACTTTATTAGGTAAGTGCCGTAGCACTATATAGGACGGCATTGGAACTATTATTTACTGCTTACCGCTGGACACTTTTTCAAATATTTTCCTGCATAAGATATTGCTTATTCTGTAACTTTATTAGGTAAGTGCCGGAATTTTAACAAGAGGAGACCATTGTTGAAAAGAAACGCCGAAAGAAACTCAACAAATAATGTATATCTTAATACTTTCCCTGAAAGTACTGTCATAAGCCTGTGGAAGTACCTATTAGGTATTGTCACGAGAGTTGAGGTAAATGGATTACACACACATCTAAGTAAAGTACTGATTGCAAAAAAAGTTGTGAATTAATGGAATTTGTGAGTGAATTGAAAGGTAATTAAAAGCACTATATATTTTCGAAATAAGGTAGTGGCGGCACTATATAGTACCTACACCTTTATATGAAACAAGTTTTCTAGTTTTCATACCATGTTGCAATATGCCAGCTATTAGTTAGACAATGCCCGAAGTCAGGCACAATAGCACGATGAAGACCAGTTTCTTGCCGATGTGTACGTGAACCCGTGCGGCCGGTGTTGATTTTCGGACAAGTGCCTATTATTGCCCATTAGTGCGCCCATGAGTCCATATATAGGACACAGACAGACACAAAATATCGCACGTGCCCACTCTGACCTTAAATTTTTCTGTGACCACGCCTCTATGCACTAGGAACAGGCCTTATAAACACCTAGTTATATTCTGACGAGGCGGTTGGCGCGGTTTGTAGTGCACCTGCCTACTGAGCCAGCGGACCTGGGTTTGAATCCCGGCCGGGGCAATATTTGTGTAATAAACCCGAATAGTTGTTCCTGGGTCATGGATGTTATCTATATGTTATCTATAGGAATATATATATGTATTTATATATTATGTATTATCGTCGTCTAGTACCCATAGTACAAGCTTTGCTTAGTTTGGCACTGGGTCGATTAGGGTAAGATTGTCCCTTCATATTTATTTATTCATTTTACTGATTTATTTATTACATATCTTCATTCCCATACCTAGTTGCAATACGCCAGCAATCAGCTGGACGATGCCCGACGTCAGACACAACAGCACTGTGAAGTCCGGATTCGTGCCATTAGTATACGTGAAGGTGAGCAGCGACAGCAGCGCCGTGGGCCCGATGTTGATTTGAGGACACGTGCCCATTATTGCGTATACGAATCCACCCACGAACGACGCGTACAGTCCATACTGGAATGAAAAAAGAACACATTGAAAGGGTTCAACATTTTAGAAGTATTTACTTCTATAGACATTAAAATTAATGAATCGAAACAACGAAATTGGGTCATCCTTTAGCACACCCCCCCACCCTCGAGGACTTTTAGTATGTTCATCTAGACACCAGAAAGTACCTATAACTGTATCAATTTTCAAAACTACACGAATTATTTCCCCTGATTGTCCATGACTATTCGTCTCAATTTGCTCGACCTATTCACGTTTTCCATATAAATAACATTGGCATAGACGCGTTTGAGATGTTTTCTGTCATATGGAGTTCTCTTCACCGCGAGTATTATGGAATATGCAAAGACAGATATGAAAATCTCATTTTCTTTTGTTAATTTACAGGATTACAGGCGAATGCTTGCGGTGAGGAGCATCCTTAAAAATAGTAGCTAAGTTAAGCTAGTAGTAATGCTCAATGGCAAGAAATAGATTTTCTCAAACATGCAATGAAATATCGTCATAACGTGTGTTATAACAAGCTACGAAGTATTACGTTTCGGGCGGAACAACTCAAGAGAACTGTAATAGTACATTACATCAGAGGCCGGGAAAATGAGGATTTCCGGCCAAGTAGGTATATACGGCCGAGCGAGCGTGCGAGCGAGGCCGGATAGTGATACGAGGCCGGGAATCCGTTTTCACGACGAGGCATGTATAGTGCTTTTCTCAAACATACAATGAAATAAAAAAATATACTTCAAAGAATAACACTTAATATTGTTTGTCCGATGTTTTCCGAATTTGACCGAATTTTAAAAATCCGATTTCAGATTCTGACTCAGGAGCCCCAAAAACCCCGGATACCAAATTTCAGCCTCCTAGGACCAATTTGAAATTTTCTCCATACAAATCGTTTTTTTTTTCGACATTTTCTGAATTTGACCGAATTTTCGGACAAGATTTCAGATTCATATTTTTGAGCCCCGAGAGCCCCCGAATCCGAATTTGACGGAATTTTAAAAATCCGATTTCAGATTCTGACTCAGGAGCCCCAAAAACCCCCGGATACCGAATTTCAGCCTCCTAGGACCAATTTGAAATTTTCTTCATACAAATCTTTCTTTTTCGATATTTTCCGAATTTGACCGAATATTCGGACAAGATTTCAGATTCATATTTTTGAGCCCCGAGAGCCCCCCGATACCGAGTTTTAGCCGCCTAGCACCAATTTGAAATTTTGAAAAAAAAAAGTCGCCATCTTGATTTTTTTTTTCCACGAGTGTTAACAACCAACCTTTAAAAACAAAACCTGCTTTTTGTCAAACCAGCCAGCTGTGTGAATGACCTTGTTGTTGAAACCAAAAAAAAGTTACTTTGCAGGCCTAGGCCTGAAAAGCAGTATGAAATCCCTTTACAGTCCTCTCGAGTTGTTGCGCCCAAAAACCGATACTTCCGAGCCTATTATAAGGAACGCAAAGACAATATTTCATTGCATGTTTGAGAAAAGGAATTTTTCACTTCTCATGCTCTAAAAGTTCGACTTTATGCTGTGCGTAGGCGACATAAAGTCGCTTTTTATGCTCTAGAGCATAAAGTAAAATCGTCGTCGAAGACCAAGGCGATCGGTCCAACAGCCACACGAAAAAAATAAAACTGTATAGAATAAACTCTTTTTTTTTTTCGTTTTGTTAGTATTCTAAGACCAAGGCAAAAATACCGACAGCCAAAGTACACAGCAAACTTCTTGAAATAAACTTGTAATTTTTATTTACTATCTTTTATTACTTTTTAATTCATTTTTATTTTAGTAAATCAATTAACTATTTACTTAAACTACAACAATAATTTATCGTAGATATAAATGTCCTTTAATTTTTTTTTTATTGTTTTTAAGTATAATATTTACATGATGTAGTTTAATTTTCTCGCAATCGAAGTGAAAAGTAGAGTGTGCAACTCGTCCATAAAACGCATTTTACACTCGACTTTATATTCATCCTCGCTCACAAGCTCGCTCGGATGGATAAACGTCTCGTATAAAATGGTGCGTTTTATGCACTTGTTGTACAATCTACTATTGTTAAACATGGCGTCTGTGTTCGCGAACAAGCTAAACAGCTGAATTATATTTTTTTGAGTGGGTTTTTTATTTCATTGCATATGTTTGACAAAAACACTATAACATGCCTTAGCCGTGAAAAGAGCTTGTCGGCTTCGTATCACTATCCGGCGTCCGGCAAGCCCTTCTTTCTCGGCGTCTACAGTAATGTACTATTACGACGCCGGTTAATAACCGAACAGTGGTTTACCGATAGACGTTCTCTCATAATTTTTTCCCTGTACTTACATCGTCACATTCACTGCCAGGGGACGTGGCCTAGGAACAAACTTGTATGATGGTCAACGCATCGGTAATATAATATCGCGTCGCTGGCAGTGAATGCGTTAAGTGACGCATCCAAGCAAAACTACTGCGTCGCTTACCGTAAGGACGCTTTGACAGGTTATTGGTATAGGAATGCAAATATATTCATCGCTCAAAGAGGATCCCTTTGGATGAAAATGTCACATATTTTATTTATTGAAAGATTTTTCACCTTAGTTCTCTCTCTATGAGAAACATGCATTACACTGATGTTTCCCTTCTTGCTTCACCCTGTTACTTCAATAATTTCATAGTGGCTATTATAAACATGTCTTCTTTTTTTGGCTTTCACTTCTTGCTGATCTTAGCAAGAGGTGTTTCGCCAATGACTCGTTTCCAATCGCACACGGCGACAAGATTGAGGATTGAATATCACGTTGTACGAGAAAATCGTGCTTTTTGTAAAGTGATAGCGATTTACAAAAGAACACGCGGACTATCGGGCCTTGACCCAAGAGGGGCTATGCTTCAAGTTAAATTCTTTATTACCCATTCACTCATACGTTAGTTCACTGCACAAGACGCTATCAATACAACACATTGAACATCCAAAATGAATAAATAACGATCAACGAAACTTGAAGGCATGCGGCTATCTTGAGCCGTGGACCGGAAGCCCCACATGTATTTTATAAATTTATAAAAACAATTTTCGTCTTTTATTTTATTAAGTTAATGCATTCCCTACTAGAATTATTTAGGGTAGAGCTCCAAACGACCAACAAGTAATACAATCAAGAAACTTGGCTAAACTCTATTATGCGCGTAAACTGACGGCCCAAACTGCTTTCGTAATATCCTAACAGACTAGTGAATGTTAGAAATCTGTGAACAAATGCTACTTTTTAAAAACTTTTTGATTACTTAATACAATTACAAATCCTTAAACCACCGGACTGTAAGTTTTCTAAAAATAGCAAAAACCACACGTTGCTAAAATGTGTAAAAGCACGTTGAAGATATATTACAAACAAATAATGAAATAGGCTATTAAGGGGTCAGTAAATGTTAAATTTGTTTATATTTTTTTGTGTATACGGTCCAACGAATAGCGATGGTTATGTTGAACAAAACGCTAATTCAAGTGTACATAGAGATATCAAATATGTAGGCTATTTCTTCGTTATATCTCAGGTATAGCGCCTTCAAATGTTATTAAAACGCGATGTCTGCGATTTTAGCTGCATAAAGTGACATTTCACGTTACTAAGATATCCGGTTAAGTTAAATTTACGCCTGATATCCTATGGCATCGCATATACATAGGAACACAAACTTAACACGAACAGGGGCCCAATTCGAGAATGCCGTTTGAGATATCGCCAAACGTCAAATCTCCATTAGATAACAGTTATATCGCCATTGAACTGTCATTTAAATGCGATGAGCTTAAAAGTGACATATCTCATCTCAATTTTGGAAATACGAAGGCGATAATGATTGTCAAAAATTTTATTCATGTATATACATTTCTGTTTTGAACGAAACGTAACGGACTAATTTCACGTACTACGCGGTCAATTTATAAGTATGCGCCTGTTATTTATGCCGTCACATACAAAGGAAGCGAAAATTTTGCGCGTCCGAATTGACGAAGTTGCGATGGTCTAGGGATATCGCCACTTGTCAAGTAGGCACACGTCAAAAGTGACGGATGGCGATGAAAAGGAGAGATCTCCATTATATCTCTAAAATTGGTCGAATACCCCCCCTGTGAAATGGCGATATACTAGGTAGGTCGCCAATTTGGAGCTCTTTCCGAGATATCAGGTGAGTGTGCACTAGGACTGCATGAATTAATTCCACCGTCTCCGTTCAGACAATACAGTACTCGGCGCGGACTTGGATTCCACCCTTATGTTGTCGATATACCACTGATTCGTACGAAACGCTTTGCGTCTACTTATGAGGACAGCTAAGGAATGGAACTCTCTTCCTGCGTACCTGTTTCCTGAAAAATATAACCTGGATCTCTTCAAGTCGAGAGTGAATAGGCATCTTCTAGCCAAGCATGCTCCATCTTAGGCCTTATTGTCACTTAACATCAGGTGCAATCGAGGTTAAATGCATGGCTATTTTGAATAAAAAAATATATATATATATCAGAGAGATATAGGGCCCAAACTACAGTAAAAAGAGTAATATTATCTTTTTTTGTTTTCCGCAAGAGTCGCAAGCGATATCAATTACTTTGTACTATAAATTAGTTGTAGAACCCGTTAAATTATCGTTAAATTTACGCCAACTACTAGGGTTTATAAATATATTTCATTGTTTTGCAACGACTTTATTTCAGTAAGTGTATTATTAATTACATTACATTTTAACTTTTAGATTTAATTATGCTATATGTTGCATTCATTAATTTGTAAATAATTATAACATTAAAGGATTATAATGATTTTTGAAAAAAATAAATTAAGTATACTTCAATTACATATTTTCATCTTCTCCATAACACACTGTAACACAACACACACAGTGCTTATCTGGTCGAAAGGTTATAATGTTGGACCGGTAATCCAAAGACACCGGGTTCGAGTGCCGATGAGGACCACGAGCGAAATTTAACTTTTCGTTGCTTGTTGATTTTGTATCTATATATAGCAATTAAAAAATGTGGTGTAACATACGGAGATAAAAAATTATATCGAAAAACATAATTTTGTTTCGAAATAAAAAAAATTCATTTGTTAGATCACATGTCTACCCGGGCTTAGACAGTTTGAATTCAAAACACGCGTCGGTAAATACCGTGTATTTTTGTTATCCTGTGCATAACCTTCTTTTAATACGAACATGTTTATTTAGAATCCTCGTATTTTGTAAACAGACACCGGATTGCATACAGACATGAACAGCTAACAAATCCTACACGATTATTTTATTTTCATTAGCATTTTTCGCCAAAAATGCTTCCCTTTTATTAACATTTTAGGCAAAAGCTATTTTCGCGTCATTTTTAAGCAGACGCCTTTACCTTTCATGTAATCTCTTTTCTTTTGACATTGCTATGCGAAAAAAGAGGCGCGAATAATGATTAAAATGATACCATGAAAAAGAGGGGAAGGAAAACAACTAACGAGATCTATTCCTGTCGGCTGCGTGTTATTTTAATAAAAAGGTATTGAGGAAGTAACATTTTGAACGTGACTGGCAAGACAATCGAACGATCAAATTAAATGGACCATGAAATCTGAGGGAACATTATTATACATTTCCCGTATGCAATTGTCCAATTTTATATTATTTATGGAAGTTTCATGAATAATTAATTATTTTTATTAGTAGTGTACGCGTGCTATTCGGCACATTAAGGTTGATTTATGAGATAAACATGTTTATTAGTGGTTTTAACTGAATTTTATCAATTAATGGCAACCACTAATTTATAAATATTTGATTTGCAGGCCTTTTACACTATCACAAATTAATAAGCAATAATCATTTGTAACCATTGTTTGGCTACTAGTATTTACTTAGATTTGGATGAATTCGCTGTTGGTTTAACATGATCAGGTTACGAAATTAATTCTATTATCAATATTAACAAAATTAACAAAGTAATTCGAATATCAGATGCCTTCCCAATTTAAATACGTAAGTACGGACTACAGACTACAACTAGGTGCTTAGGTACTATAGGTATAGTACATCAGTGTAAAGTAAATTTCTATAATGGCATTTATATATTGTGATATTTTTAGTTAACGTTGAACAATATAGTATAAATAGAAAGAACATTGAAATGAAATGAAATGAAATATGAAATGAAATAATTTATTCAGTAAGTAGGCCACAAGGGCACTTTTACAAGTCAGATTGTGAATCTACCGGCATTTCGCAAGAGGAGACCGCTGTTGAGAAGAAAGCCGAAAGAAACTCAACAGTAAGTCATTTTTTCGTAAATAATACTTAGAACAATTACATTACATTAGTGTTATAACTAATTATTACATGCGTACACGTATAGGAGATATATAGATACTCCAAATCAATGTTAGGTAGGAATATTAAAATAAAATTTTAACGATCAGTTTAAAATATTAAATATACCCAGAGATGTATATTAAATATACCCAGAGATGTATTCAATACTTAATATGAAAAAAAAAGTTAAGCGTAGCTAAGTTGAAAAGCTTCAATTATGATGCTATACTGCTTTAAAAGTTCCGTTCCTTTTCGTTTTTTCCGCCTGATGTGCGCACCCCTAAAAATAACCAATGCCAAGTTATTACTGCCTTATGTTATATGCTAAATTTATTACATTAGAGACTAAGTCATATCTGTCAGTTCATCATCTTACCCGGATAATAATAAACCGAAAGATTATTTACAAAATTGGTTTCTTAATGAAATATAATGAAAATAATTTGTTCCAGAATTATTAAAATCCATATCAATTCAAATTAAGATTACAATAAAAAATAGGTACACACAAATACAAATTTATCACACTACAGCCAGGTTAGCCACCACGGGTTACAACGGGCCTTACGACTTGCTGCGACTTCGCTTGTTGCGCGACTCAACATCACTTGTCTTGCTCGCATGGTATGGTATTGAAAGGAAAGTGACAGGTAGTATTTGTCGCACGACAAAGAGTCGTATATGTTACAGTAATACTAGACGTACAGTGCTCTTTTGATATCGGTTTAGTAATGAAATTTAACGATATCAATCAACTTGTTTACTTACACGTCGAGCAATGGCAATGAAATTTCTAGTTAAGTGATTCATGCTCAGAATATTTGACTAGTATTTTATCGCAGAAGAAAGGTGAGGTGTATGTTAATCTTAAAATTACTCATGGATTTTTGTGGATTATTAAATTTTCATTAAAGCAAATATAGTTTGACTAGCTGTTGCCCGCGACTTCGTCCGCGTGGAATCTTATCTTGAACAGAGTTTACATCTTTATTATATTATTTTCAGATCTAAACAATGTTGAAATTACTTTTCTTTTTTTGCAAGTTGATGTTTTTGATGTTGGTTACTGTAATTCAACAAAAAATAAATAATAATAAATATTGAAGTGCTGCTCCCATACAACAAACGTGTTTTTTTTTGCCATTTTATACGTAATGGTACCGAACTTCGTACGCGAGTTCGACTCGCTCTTGGCCTCTTTTTAGTTTCTTTTTCGGCTAAATTGGTCTAATTACGCGGAATCATTATGAACTCAGGTTTCAATTCCCGCACTCAAAATAAATATTAGATCTTCAAACAAATTTTCAACCCCTTTTATACCACCTTCTGGGCTGAATTTTCAAAAACGAATTCACTTTTCTTGTATTCTGATAATATGCCCTTATACAAAGTTTCAAGTCCCGCGCTCAAAAAAATGTTTGATCTCAATACAAACTATCAACCACCTTTTTACCGCCTCAGGGGTTGAATTTTCAAAAACGCTGAAATTACTTTTTGATTTCTAATTATATGCCTTTATACAAAGTTTCAAGTCCGGCGCTCAAAAACAGGTTTGATCTCCATTCCATTCCAAACATTCAACCCCTTTTACACCATCTTCAGGGCTATATTTTCAAAAACGCTGAATCACTTTTTTTGTATTCTAATAATATGCCTCTATTTAAAGTTTCAAGTCCCACACTCAAATATTTTTTTAATCTTCATACAAACTTTCAACCCCTTTATCACCACCTTCAGGGGTGAATTTTCAAAAACGCTGATATATATGTTTTCTTGAATTCTAATTATATGCCTTTATACAAAGTTCCAAGTCCGGCGCTCAAAAAAAAGGTTAGATTTCCATACAAACTTTCAACCCCTTTTCACCACTTTCAGGACTGAATTTTCAAAAACGCTGAAATTTCTTTTCTTGTATTCTAATTATATGCACTAATACAAAGTTTAAAGTCCCGCGCTCAGAAAAAAGGTTTGATCTCCATTCAAAGTTTCAACCCCTTATTAACCAGTTTAAGGGATGAATTTTCAAAAACACTTAAATCAGTTTTCTTTTATTTTATTTTAATACCTATTTACAAAGTTTCAAGTTCCTAGCTTAAAATTAAAATTGAACCCCGAGACAAACTTTCATCCCCCTTTTAACCCTCTTAGAGGTTGAATTTATAATGACGTTAAATTAATGTTATTTTGTTATTATTATATATGCCTTAGTCAAAGAATTTGTAATTGAATCAAACTTTCAACCCTTTTTAACCATTTTAGGGGACGAATTATTGAAAACGCTGAAATTATTTTTCTTGTATTCTATTTATATGCCTTTATACAAAGTTTAAAGTCCCACGCTCAAGAAAAAGTTTGATCTACATACAAACTTTCAACCCCCTTTTTACCACCTAAGAGGATGAATTTTCAAAAACGCTGAAATCACTTTTATTTCATTTTATTTGCATAACTTTTTACGAAGTTTAAAGTTCCTAGCTTAAAATTAAATTTGAACCCCAAGACGAACTTCCATCCCCCTTTTAACCCCCTTAGAGGTTGAATCTTTAATGACGTAAAATTAATATTATTTTGTTATTATTGTATATGCCTTAATAAGAAGTTTCAAGGAATTTGTAATGGATTCACACTTTCAACCCGTTTTTAACCCTTTTAGGGGACGAATTTTTAAAAACGCTGAAATCATTTTTCTTGTATTCTAATAATATGCCTTTACACAAAGATTCAAGTCCCGCGCTCAAAAAAAATAATTGATCTCCATACAAACTTTAAACCTCTTTTTACCCTTTTAGGGGTCGAATTTTTGAAAACGCTGAAATTACCTTTCTTGTATTTTAATATTATGCCTTTACACAAAGATTCAAGTCCCGCGCTCAAAAAAAATCTTGATCTCCATACAAACTTTCAACCCCTTTTTTACCACCTTAGGGGATGAATTTACAAAAACGCTGAAATCAGTTTTCTTTTATTTTATTTTAATATCTTGTAACGAAGTTTCAAGTTCCTAGTTTAAAAAAAAACTTGTATCCCATACAACCTTTCATTCCCTTTTTAACCCTCTTAGGGGTTGAATTTTTCAAAATCGCTTCTTATCTCTAGCCCACGTTATAAAAGTAACCTACTGTGCAAAAATCAACTCTCTAACATTAGTAGTTTCGGCTGTGCGTTGATGAGTCAGTCAGGACTTCTTCTTTTATATATATAGATAAATATTTGTCTGATGGCGTTGGTCTCTGTAGTCATCATAAATATTTGGATGACGGTGTTTACCACAAAGTCTGTTGTATGAATGATTAACACACGTTTTTGTCGCACTTCAATGTCAATATTGCGTTCTTTATCATTTTCGAGTTTTTTACGCCGGTTTTTCTCTGGACTTAGTTTTTTGAACCCACTATAAGCATCTATACAAGGACAATTTTAAGAAGTTGACTGCCAACCTTCAGTAATGGAGAGGCACTTGAAGAAGAAGGAGATAAGCATCTATAAACATGCTTTATATCTGAATCGCGTAAGATCGAACGAGACAGGTATAAAAAGCGAATCGCATTCTGACAGTGCCCATATTGTAAATACATGGCTACCTTCATTTGAGAATAGAATTCAAAAAGATAATAGTTGTGATGCATATATGTACATGACACATGTATGTGTCATAGCGTAATATTTAAATAGCTTGAATGTTTCCAAATTTCCGTATACTTAGTTTAGTATCACATTTTAAAGTCAGGCGGTGGTGACTAATTATTTTCATCTCTTACTAACAAAAGAAATGTGAGTAATTCTTTATGTTACTCATACAAGTAAATGTTGAACACTAACTCATTACCAAATATTTTATAGATAAGGTAATAATCTCTATCAAATGGAAATAAATCAAAATCATATTCATATCTCTCGCTGTCAAGAAAAAAATAAGAATAATCATTTTTATTACCACATAAAAATATGAATCGATAAAAAGATTCTATACAAATATTAAGAATAATCATATTATAAGCTTGTCAATCAGTAGTATGTTTACTGATTGACAAGCTTATAATATGATTATCCTTAGATCTAATGAATTGATATCAAAGATAAATACGAAAATAGCTGCGTCCGATATTTTCGGGTGACTAACCCACAATATTCAAGTACAGTATACGAGTAGTGACGTAATCAAGGTAGGAAGTACCTCTACGTTATTGAACGAAATATTGTCAATTAGCTTGGGTTTCGGCTTGGGCCTGTGAAGTCGAGAAAACGCGCCGGCACGCCATACTATTCTCTCGAAAACATTCAGAACATTTTCGAACCCCCTGTATTAGTAGATTGTTAACCAAGGGTAGAAAGTGACCCATTGCACCCGAGATATTTCTGGCGCTCGAACGAAGTGAGAGCGCCAATAGTTCGAGGGTGAAATGGGCAATTTCACCCGAGTTAAACACTCTACTTTTCATTTCGACTGCGAGGAAAATAAAATACTACACGCACATAAATGTCAAGTGATTTACTTATATTAATGTCCATGTCATTTTTAACAAATAATCAATTAAAGACACGGTATTTATATTTAATCTCGTGTTCCCGTTTTTCTACTGCAAACTTTCATTCTTCTTACTTTTAAATTCAAATTCAAATTATTATTTATTTCGGATCTGTGATCCATAGATTGTTAGTAAGAAACAAAAAACAAATTAAGGATAGTAACAGTCATACATACATTAAACATAATAATTATTATTAATAAATAAAAAAATGAGTAGATAAAAAAAAGTTAAGATATACAACATTTAAAAAGTAAAAAAAAAATCCAATGGTTTCAATTTTATTAAAAAAAAATGTGGGACGGAATTATATGTAATTAATAATTAGATAGAAATAAATGAAGCTTGCCTATATCTAAACTTTGGATACCTTTTTTCAATGCCACTTACCACGGCCGACTAGATTGTACCTAATTTAGTTGGTCACGACGTGCATCTATTACCTTTGACTCCGTGGCAATTAAAAAAAAATTACTTTCCACCCTAGGGATGGAAAAGCTATTTTCCACCCGGCTGTCTACTCATGAAAATGACACTTTCCGAACAGGAGAGATGAAAAAATATATGCGAGTAGTAGATTACCATACCTGTGGTTCTAATCCAGCGAGCGAAGCGTACGCGATGGACTGAGGGATCAACGTCAGGGCGACTGTGATCCCGGCGATCAAGTCGCCGACCCCCGTCCCCACGTCATAACTCTTTGACCAACGGAATATTGGAAAAACTCCTCCCATCAATCGCTTTGGATCTGGTAGTCTCATTTTCTTAATTTTATCTGAAAAAAAAATAGTGTTGTACCGTGAAAAATCCACGGAGTCGCTAATTGTGAAAACATACAAAGGTTTTACTATACTATTAAGTAAACTAAAATGAGTTTAGTAATGATGTTACAGCATAAGTCATGATATCATTGATATCCATAGGTATCCAATATAATTAATTACACTCATGTATTTTAAGACTTTGACTTTGAAAAAACAATACAATTGGTGACTCCGGCATACGTAACTTGAACGACAAGTCTCCTTATCCTTAGACATAACATAATAGACTTTATGTAGCAAAAATGTTTTTAAACCGTATGCTAATTTAAAAAGGATATAATTACTAAGAAAATAATGCAATAGTTCACGAGTCAAGAACATTGACAGATAAAATTCTTAGGCGTTGAGTTCGCCTATTGTACCTTATTGTATTGTCCCATAATAATAAGTAATTATCTTCCCTTTATATATTTTAGAAAAAGTGTTGGTTTTTCGCAAAAACTAAGCAACTTTTTTTTAGCTAGAGATAGAGAGATAAGTAATGTTGAAAACTCAAAAGTTTAGGTGAACTTTTCTAACCGCAGGATGGCTTTGTCTATACTATTACTATTCTAGATTTGTATTGAAAATCATTTTTCTATGGGTCATGATTTCAGGAAAAATCTTAATAGCGCGATGCAGGATCATCATTTGTTTCGTATGGGCGCGCGGCGCTATGTCAACCTGGCACCATAATTTCCTTTGTCCTCGCATCACGCCGAAACGGCTAGACAAATTGTAGACAATTTTGATACAGGGGTATCTTGACATCCAACAATTGTTATAGGATACTTTTTATCCGTCTACAATAAATAAATACGAGGACGAAATTGCAGGCACCTCCTCGTTAAGTAAATAAAATACGTGTTGATTTTGAGGTTGAAAATGCTGTTGTTGCGAGAGAGTTGATTGTAGATTAGAGTTGTAAAGTTGTAAGTGGAGTAAGTAAAGTCGTTAGGTAGCTATACTGGGAACTTCTCGAAACTTTCTTCCCACGTAGTATTTACGTTGGCCGGATTGCCTCATGATTGTCAATTGATACACTATGAGCCCGAGGAGTCCGAAGATTTTTTATTAAAAAATAAAGCGGTTTCTAATATATCTAAGACATTATAATATTTTAAAGTACGCCATCTAACATTGATGCGGCACTAACTGACAGTGGCTGTCATGCAACTGTTATTTTTAAATATTTTGCAATATTTTACTAGTTATTATTAGACCCCGTTATCGGCGGTGCAATTTGATAGCTGTCAAGTTAGTTTAGAGATGGGTAAAAAATATTTTGGAATACTAAAATATGTCGATAATCACAGCTATAAGTCGATAATTTTTCTTTACCATAATGAGAGTAATAAATCGTGAAAAAGACTTTAACTAATCGTGTTTATTTTATAAAACGACTATATAATTTTCAAAATGTGTTCATTTTTATAATTTTTTTTTTTACGTTTTTCATCATTGTTGTCGATGAAATTAATTTAGTTTATCAGATTTGCATCAGAGAACAATCGTTTAGTTTTAGCTATGGCGGTGGCTTAAGAGGATTTCAATTGAGAAATAATATTCTCATCTTTATCGAAATTATCTTTATAATATCCGCTAGCATTAATGATTGTCATGGATTCAAAAAACATGTTTATTTTTAGTCTAAAAACCAGCCAAGAGCGTGTCGGGCCACGCTCAGTGTAGGGTTCCGTAGTTTCACAATAAACTGCTGTTTTAAGCCCGAGGTTTACGTTAAGAAAGATTTTAAGCTCTATAAAAAGGTCGTAAACGCCCTTGAAACTGTAATCACTTATTACCTTCTGGAAGTCAACTTACGACCTTTTCAGGAAAAAATATGAAATTTGGCGATAACTCAAAAACAGCTCGACCGATTAAGTTCAATATAGTTTTCATTGAAAGTACTTATAAGGCCTCATTAACATGATTTTTTCCGAATTTTTTGTTGTTGAAAAGTTAGAGGGGGACACTATTTTTTTGTTTTGGAGCGAATATTTACAAAACTGCTGACTTTATCAAAAAATAATGTTAAAAGACTAAAGGATAATGGTTACTAATAGCAAATAAAAGATAAACTTGAGGCTGAAATATTTGATGTTATTTATCCGAGAACATGAGAAGAACGAACAAAAGACGAATGACGTCCATAGACAAAGTAGAGCACCATAAACGATCACAAAACTACCAATAAAACTTTATAAAGAAAACATATTGCATTCATAATCCAACAAAGACCCCTATTATTTTTACAAGACCTATTCAACGACAACCCACACACCAGCGTTGAAAAGCAAAAAAAAAACCACCCCCACTTTAGGTGTTCGAGAGGTACCCGAAATTATTATTTTTTTATTTTATTTTATTTTACCGTTCTGTCGGCGTTATACATACACATACTCATACCAAATTTCAGCTTTCTAGTACTAATGATAATGATCAAGGAGCTAAGCCGCGGACGGACGGGCGGACGGACGGACAGACGGACAGACGGACATGGCGAAACTATAAGGGTTCCTAGTTGACTACGGAACCCTAAAAATTGTATGAAATAAAATGAAAGTATCGATATTGACATCAGATATATTTTTACCCATCCCTATGAACTTGACAGCTACCAAATTGCACCGCCGATAACAAGGTCCAGTTATTATATTAAATTAGGTACAGGTGAGATAAAATAAATAAATAAATATTATGGGACAATCATACACAAATCGACCTAGCCCCAAACTAAGCAAAGCTTTTACTATGGGTACTAGATGACCATATACATAATATATAAATACATATATAGATAACATCCATGACCCAAGAACAAATATTCGAGTTCAACACACAAATATTATATTATTAGAGATCGCTCTTTAGCGATAAGATCGCCTGTTGTTTACCTCTATTGAATGTTACGTGTAATCTGAACTTGTTTGTATTTATTTCCTGTTGAGGTGTGCAATAAAGAATATTCTATTCTATTCTACTTATTCTATTAAATATTTGCTCGGAGGACACTACAGTATTGCCACTTTTTAATAAAAAAAAATTTTGTTAGACTGTGTAAGTACTTCGGCAAGTTAAGTCAGTCTGGTCAGGGGTGATTTCCTCAATTGTGTCTCAGGCTAAGTTTTGGAGGAGGAAATAACCGAAAAAGAAAGCTCGATTTGTCTAACTCAGTTACGTTAAGTTTGTACCTCATTTGTATTTGACGCGATTGTTATCAGGTGCAAACTTAACACGAACTGATAGTATGGGAAAATTACCAGTGATATGGCCTCTTATAGATTACCATCAGCTAGCCTATGATGATTGCTTTTATCATTCGATAAATAAATGACAAAAAGCATCTGTCACTGACACTCGCATCCTGCCAAAACGTGATGGATGCTTTGTCACTTATTTATTGCGTGATAAAAGCGACCATAATAAGTACCCATGTATAGAAAATAATGCTGAGAGTCAAATGGATTTTAAACACTTAAATGATATTATTTAAATGTTGAAAGAATTCAAGATCGATACAATCTACAGTTAAAAAGCGGCTCCTTTTTTAAGACTACAATTATGCACGTTTGTTTATTTTTAACAGAATGTCCCTGCTTTAAACAGTAGTAAGCTTGTTTATTTACTGCAAAAAAATGCTCAGCAACAGGCAACCAGTTTTAAATGAGACCTATTATGGCTTGCACTAGTCGTAATCTAGATTAAATGTCAATTGAAGCAGTAACACGTTATTTCTGTAGCCTTTTGTAAGTATATAAATATATAACATACTAGCTTTTGCCCGCGACTACGTCCGCGTGGAACTTGGAAGTATGGAAGCAACCTCGTACAACACGATAGATATCCACCTAATCACCTTAATTAATAAAAGAGCGCCAAAGCAAATGTAAGAGCAATTGTGCTTTTGGTCTAATCATTACATTTTCTACAGGGTCATCAATGTCATCATGAATTACTTACTCACTTTTCAATCTTTATAGGGATAATTTCCAGGATGAAAACTATCCTATGTCCTTCCTCGGATCTTAAACTATCTCCATGCCAAATTTCATCAAAATCGATTCAGCGGTTTAAGCGTGAAGAGGTAACAGACAGACAGACAGACACACTTTCGCATTTATAATATTAAGTACTAGCTTTTGCCCGCGACTACGTCCGCGTGGAACTTGGAAGTATGGAAGCAACCTCGTACAACACGATAGATATCCACCTAATCACCTTAATTAATAAAAGAGCGCCTAAGCAAATGTAAGAGCAATTGTGCTTTTGGTCTAATCATTACATTTTCTACAGGGTCATCAATGTCATCATGAATTACTTACTCACTTTTCAATCTTTATAGGGATAATTTCCAGGATGAAAACTATCCTATGTCCTTCCTCGGATCTTAAACTATCTCCATGCCAAATTTCATCATAATCGATTCAGCGGTTTAAGCGTGAAGAGGTAACAGACAGACAGACAGACATACAGACAGACAGACACACTTTCGCATTTATAATATTAGTATGGATATGGATGGAAGTATGGATATCTACCAGTTATTAAGAATATCTATAAAAATTATGGTCCGGAACGGCCTTTTATGACTTGATTTGATATCGCAGAACTTTGCGGATCGAGTTGCTGAGAAATCTGGAGATATTTGCTTAACACTTTGAAACATGTCCGGTCGTTTCTGACACATACTTTTGTTTCTCATTTTGCAATATTAGAGAAAGGATCTGACGAACGTTGCGACATTCAAATAGTGATAATTATATCGAAATTAAATATTTATCTGAATTTGCACTTCTGGGTGAATATTCAAAGTCTGTTAGGCGTTTTTTTTTCATCATTCCCATTTCTGCAAATATTGTTAAAATAGATGATTGTTGAAAGTCGATTTATTATGTACGCCGACGCGGCGACGCCACTCCCGAGTGGGATCCTAGTTAGATCATAACAAGGATCATAATTAAAAAATTGGGCAAGTGCGAGTCCGACTCGCGCATTAAGGGTTCCGTACCATAATCTACAAACAAGTTTGTTGTATGGGATTTGAAATATTTACCCTTAACCGTTGTTATAGCGGCAATAGAAATACATCATCTGTGAAAATTTCAACTGTCTAGCTATTCTACCGTTCTTGAGATACAGCCTGGTTCCAGACGGACGGACGGACAGCGAAGTCTCAGTAATAGGATCCGGTTTTTACCCTTTGGGTACGGAACCCTAAAGAACTGGCTCTTCCGTTGTGATAATAATCGTGAAAAAGGAATAACGCTAGAACCGCGCGGTTAGAACGCCAGGAGATTTACCCTTCTAAGTTTAGCTAAATAATTAGTTTCCTATTTTTAATTATACTTGAATAAGGAGGAAGTTTCACAAGTTAAGAAACAAACTTGCTACCTACTATGCACTTCAGTGCATGCAAGCCCATAGGTACATGCAGTGATCGGGGATTTCTCTGCCACTTGGGGTTAATGACCTCAATCATTATGCTAGTATGGATATGCCGCGGGATTCCGGGATTCGTGTGCGATATAGGAGTGTTACGGCATGTTACTGTTAATCAATTAATCATGCATTGCATATATTATTATTATTAATAATTGAAAATTTGATTACAGATCAATTGAATATATCAATAAAACCACTAAGCTCGCGTTACCTTATCAGTTTCGCATTGCCTTTCAACGGCCGAGTCGAGACCCATGTTGCTGGTAGTAAACGCATAAAAATAAATGTCAGTACAACGATACATTGGTTACGCGTTGGTCTTCTTTTAATAAAAAACGTGACATACATACATAGAATTAAAATCTTACAAATTGTATAAAATGAAACTATAACTTTCTTAATGCTATCAAAATATTTTAAAACTAGATAAGTTAATATAAAAATAACAGTCATTTTTTCACATAAAAATTGTATATTATACATAATCATTTATTTCGAATGTCAAATAACATATTATTTTTTATTACTTTTGGTCTCTATAAAATTAAAATAACAAACCATATTTTTTTCAATGTTATCTAATGTTAATCTATTTCGCTTGACATCTAAGATCCAGTTATAAGCCGAAAATTACCTTTCTACTTCGACCGACGTTAGCGGGGCGAATTTGTATAAAGAAATTTCATCGGATGCGGATTCGTGTGATATTTGCTCGGCGTATGCTCTGACAAGATCTAAATCCGGATTTCGAGCCATGACTGCTTCTAGTTTAGTCTCTATGCGTAAACTATTACTCCAACTTACAACTGTCCGGACTTCATCAAAGATTTCTAGGGCACCGATGATTGACATATCTCGTTCCTGTAGTTTAACTAGTTTTTTCAACCGACATTTTTGACTATTGTTTTAGCTTTTGCCCGCCTGAGAGTTTTGAATAATATTTTTTCTTTAAATCATAACCAACACTGTTTTTTAACAGTCCTTTATTTTATAAACGAATTACCAACACCGAAATAGCGTTTACTTTTCAAACAGTTTTGTTCCTATCGCGGGCCAAGCGGCGTATCCATATTATCATTTCGACTTGATATCCCGCGTGTGGCAGAGAAATCCCCGATCACTGCATGAGTGATGCTGCCGCAACTAATGTCTGGTATCCCCATGAGATGATTTATGACGTTAAACTTATCATGATGGGTAGTACAGTCCCCATCAGATATATCGCAGCATATAAGGCGTTCATTAATATCTGAACACGACTCTTACTGACTGTGCGTTACAATACATGTTCAGATATTTATGGACGCCTTATATGCTGCGATATATCTGATGGCGACTGTACAACTACTGGGACTTAAATCGATGAGGCTTTGCGATATCGCCAGTATAGCGATATGTCGACTTTATCACGGCCGGATAACGTAGGCACTCGATTTTTGTTATTCGAGCTGCATTAAATGATAATGAATTTCATCGAATTGAGCAAAAGCTAAAGTACCTGGATATGTTATATAGATCTCGAGCGTATTATGTCATAGGAAACGAATTTAGCTAGGTACAGTATGTATTGATAGTTGGCGAACAACACCCGTAGGGGAGCAGGGCCCAAAGCGAGCATAGGGGTTAAAGCGAGCACTACGGCTCACCTTGAAAATGTAACAGCAATGGCGGTGTAACTGCGTGGAGATACCCGCCCCGCCCCGCACTGCCTGCCGCGGTCGCCCATCGCCGCTGTTAGTGACGATGCGCGTGTAGTGACAAAAATTACGATTTGATCCGTTCAGATATGAAAAAAACACTAAGGTATGATGAATCGAGTGTTTTGTGGATTTGTGAGGACGTTGTTGAATAACAATAATTGCAACATGGATTGACGGTTATTTAGCTTTGCTTTGGTAAAAATTTCATCAATATGCGCGAAATATTTAACATGTTTGAGTACAATGTGGACTTGGTTGAAAAGGCAAAGCGGGCAGGGCAAAGTGAGCATATGCCCACTCATATGTACTATATTGGTATTTGATCATTTTACTGTGACACTTGTCAAGAGATATAAGACAAAATAAATGTTTGTTTGATTTAGAGTTTCTGTTTCTGAAAAGAAAAAGGTTTTCGTCAAGGCTGTGATTTTAGTCAAATTTTAAGTCGTTTTAAAGTAAGTATCTATATGTTATATGTTTGGTAAGAAGTATTATTTTTTTATGAATTTGTTACTTTTGATACTGATCAAAGTCTACGTTAAAACATTGGAGTATTATTGATGTCATCGACGTAGTTTATATTCTTAAAAGCTGTGCCCGCTTTAGGCTCCGCCTCGGGCAAAGCGAGCAAAAGTCAAAATTTCGTAATTCGCTATTTTTATTATCTTTTCTAAACTTTGCATAATATTGAAGTATGTATAAGTAAATTACAATGAATTCAGCTTTAAATAGCATACAAAGTTAAAGTGTTATTAATATTTCTTCATACTTTTTTCTCAGTTCTGCTAAAGGTGTTCGCTCCCCCTGCTGGGCCCCTCTCCCCTAACCGTAATAATCCAGTAAAAAAGGGGTCTCACCTAATAAACGGTCCGGTAGTTTTGAATTTTTGATATGTTGTCTAGGATGGTTAGTGAGTGTTTAAAATGCAAAATGCACTTTCCCCGTGTAACGTAACTATCTGTCCTAGAAACAACATTTAAAATGTAAAATATAGTAAATTTAACTCTGTATAACATTATCAAAGCTTTTTTGTAGCTAAAATGCTCCTAAACGAAGATACTCGTATAAGCAAAAATCTGAAGATGTTGCCGGATTTTTCAATATGGCGGCGGACGCGAAGGAGGGGTAATTGTGCATTTTGCATTTTAAACACTCACTAACAATCTTAGGCAACATAATTATAAAAATTCAAAACTACCGGACCGTTTGTAAGGTCGCCCCTAGTACTTTAGTCTTTATTCATCAAACTATAAGTGGGAACAATAAAACAGATATTTTAGCGCAACACAATCTTTAACATTAATTGTATAAGTATTAATCTACCGATAGTAGGTACAGACAGCATCAAAGTGACTGTTTAGTCTAGTTAGTTTTAGTGTTTCATTTTATATATGCCAGTTAGTAATAAAATTGCAAGCTACTTTTCAAGCTGATCCTACATTTATGCGGTATGACTCTACCGTACGAGAGACACGTGGTTTTTCGACAAAGGAAGTTGCAGCCAGTTGTACTAAACATGGTTTATTAAAATGTTTTTTTTTTAGGGTTCCGAAGTCGACTAGGAACCCTTATAGTTTCGCCATGTCTGTCTGTCGCGGCTTAGCTCCGTGATCATTAGTACTAGAAAGCTGAAATTTGGTATGAGTATGGGTATATATCACGCCAACAAAACGGTAAAATAAAAACTAAAAAAAAAATTGATTTCGAGTACCTCCCGTACACCTAAAGTGGGGGTGATTTTTTTTTCGTTTCAACAATAGTGTGTGGGGTGTCGTTGAATAGGTCTTTAAAAATAACAGGGTCTTCAAACATTATGTTGTGATAAAGTCAGCAGTTTTGTAAATATTCACTCTGAAAATAAAAAAAATTGCGTCCCCCCCTCTAACTTTTCAACCACGGGTCAAAAAATTATGTGAAAATTCATGAACATGAGGCTTTGCAAGTACCTACTTTCAATGAAAACTATATTGAACAAAATCGTTATCCATAATATTGTTTTTCATTCGTATTGTAGTGACAATACGAATAAAAATAACACATTGTACTTAGTAGCGTACAATGTGTTATTTTTATCATCGGTCACTGCCTCACTGGCTCCTGCCTGCGATGTTGTAACGCATTCACTTCGAGCAACGCATATATGCGTTTACCGTCATGCAAGTTTGTTCCTAGGCACGCCCCCTGGAAGATTTTTGGCTGTTGAAGTTGGATTTTTGAATAATTCGATCACTATTCTTATCTATTCGATCATTATCCTTGGTGCATGATTCAGTCATTCAATATGTATATTGTTCGGGGATTCTTGATGAAAACTTTCACTTCATAAACTGATCACCTCAGTATCACCTAGTGGCAACAGACTGCGGGGCGATTTTGGTCGTTGGTCCAGCAATAGCCTGTCACCACAGTCTTTATACTGTGCTGTCACTCTTGACTTGAAGAGACTCGAGTTACAATTTTCAGGAAATACACACGATACACCTATAGCATGAATTCGTTTGTCTAATAGCGGACGTTGGCGAATTTTAGTTAAAGACATCAACTTTACTAAAATATACTTCTGTAAAATACCTTTCGTTTCCTTTAAAAAAAAACTTTTACGACCTTGTCTTCCTACTTTAAAAAGCGAGACTACAAAAAATAGGACAAAAAGTTTAAACAACTGAGTCAATATCAATTGAAGGCTGACGAACCAACAGGTTCGTGACCAGTCATACATATAAAATGTATTTAATAAAGTAACAAATAAGTTTATGTCAAAAATGACATTTTAGTGGCAAGATTTTATAGCCGACTGTACTTTTCTTTGGATATGCATCAAATGCTCACTGAGACGATTCTAAAGAGCCCAAACTCGGTAGGATTGCTTTTTCTATTATAGAGTTCCTATGGCCACCTTCCGGCTCCATCATCAGATCAGCCCCATGGTACCATATTATTGTATTGTCATCAAAGTTAAGTAAGTATGCAAAATTTCAGCTCAATCGGTTGACGATATCTGCTTCAAAATTGAGTTGCAAGATTTCACCCGAACAAACATACTTTAAACATACCATGCAAGTTAGATAAAAGCTTTAAATAAAAAACTAAGTGTTATCGCTTATTTTCCTTCTATCAATGCGCTCTATTCAACGCGAACACAGCTACATCGTATGCATCCAAAAGTTAAAAATAAATATGTGAAACAAACTGAATTGACTTTCATATAATCACTTTTTCACAAAAAGAAACCGACTTCTACGAGAAGAAATCGTATTCCCGAGAACAACTAAACAATTTACTATAAAAAACACCGAAATCGTCAAAAATGTGCCTATAATATTTGGGGAGTTCCCTCGAGTCCTAATAGATCTCGTGATCAGATTTTCACCAAAACTGTATAGGATTAACTTAACCAAAAATGTTTTATAAAGTAGATTCAAAATAGTAAAGTAGAGAGAGATTTGTCGGTCATATTACCGCAATATTTCGAATACTGTTATTCGAGCTGCATTACGTAACATTTACAAGTTCTTAACTTTCTTTTCTTTTTAAGAGGCCTTATTCCTCTAAAAAAAAATTGTTTTTTCTTATTATGACAAATATATTGATACTCTCAACCAACTTTTTGAAGTGAATAATAGTTTTCCCTGAGTTTTAAAAAGTAACGTAGCTATTTCATGTTTTCATTGCGTGCAGTGGAGAATAAGTTGAAAAAACCTGTTTTCCACGTGTATTTTGACAATTTCGAGTAGTTTATGAAACAAAAATTATCAATGAAAAATTCAAACTGAAGGTTTCGAATATATACCAATAAATCGCAATGGCCCTGTTCTATGTAGTAACACTACCCAGTAGCAATAATATATTAAGAAACGTGTTTGATCATTGAGAAAAATGTCTTAAACGAACAGCATTCTTAAGGAATAAGGACCCTTAAGAAAACAAGTTAAACTCAAACAAACATCACGCAGTGCAACCCATTTTCCTTATATTGGCGTGGATGTTATTGGGCAATCAACAAATTTGAACGAATACAATAGCCAGCATTGAACGGAAGTTCTGGACAATCGCTGACATTGATTCGTATAATGGAGTGAAGATCCTGCGCATAGTAATGAGGCCGCAGGCTCGATTAAACCTCGCTTACGAGATCATACAATAGATCAGTCTCACCGTGTTACATGTTTACATCAGGACCATCGTGGACACACAATACATTAAAACCGTGAATACATAACAAAGTTGAGTCCGTATAGACGGTGCCACCAAATTGGGTAACTTTGGCTTTTCCGTATAACATTGGCCTCTACACTTATACACTGTCAGGTTTAATTGCTTTACTGTTAAAGCGCATACATTGCTTTGTACAGCTTAAAACAATGTTTACAATTTGAGTAGGTACATGTAGTTGTAGCTGTTAGGTATCTTCTAACTACAAAGAAATCTAAACGAATAAGTACCTCGGTGTAAATGAACATAATAATAATAAGTTGAACCTGATGTTGATTTGAGACATCTTTTTTTCAAAGGATTGATGATTACTTTGTAATGTACTTTCATACAAAGATTACGCCAGTAAGAAAATGACAATTTTCAATTTTCTGCGTAGTCAACGATGTTAAATAGTCTCCATACGATTGTCAAAAGTATTTTATTCAAAGTAATATATTCCAAGCGGCTATTTTTTAAGGTCAGTTTTACATCAAATACTTAACTATAGACACTACAATAGTTATATTAAATAATATTGTAACAGCTTTCTTAGACAGTATTACGTAGGTACAGGTCTGATATTATAAAATTTTGTTTTAAAGCACTGTTTACCATCCGTGTATTTGTTAAAACCAGGGCAACCGCGACTACTGCATAAATAATGCGTTTTTTTCACAACAGATTGAACGAGCTTTACGATACTACTATTAGATGACTAAGTATATCGCGCGATAAATAAAAAAGTACCTATACCTATTCGTCATTCTTGCACTCACATAGTTGTGAAAAAGTGACGGATGTTTTGACGTTTATCACATGATAAACGCTCAGAGAAGAATCAGAAAAGAGGATATTTGCAGAAGGACCAAAGTAACCGGAACATATCTCACAGTATTGCACGGTTGAAGTGGCAATGGGCGGGGCCATAAAAATATAGCCCGGAGAACGGATGACCGTTTGGGCAGCAAAGTCCTGGAGTCACCGACTAGGTGGACAGATGACCCCGTTAGGGTCGCAGGGAGACGAGGGATGCGGTCTGCACAGGATCGCACCTTGTGGCGAGCTCTAAGGCCTATGTTCAGCCGTGGACGTCTGTGGCTGATAGATAGATAGAAACACAGCCATCTCAGAACCGCAGGATAGAGCTAAATACGCAAAATACCTATTTACTTGCGGCTTACTTCCTTGTCACTGTGTTTGCAATTTCTATTTTTTATTTTTAGAATTTTCCTTATGTTCTCAGTCTGGTTTAGCGAAGGAAAACTAAACACCGATTTGCTTTTGTACCGCTTGCCACTTATTACATTGTGATAATTATTAAAGAGCGGATTTAAAGTAGCGATCTCAATATTAATAAGGATATGACTACTTAGTGCAATTTGTTACATACATTATGTCATGTTGTTTATGTAAGGTCTTAGGTACAGTCTATTACTATTACACCGCACACCGTAAACTTAGCTAAATAAATAATTAGATTAGATGAATGTTATTTTGTGCAACAAACTACATTTAAAGAAAAGTACAAATAAAGCCTAAATAAAGGAGTTTTTATACAATTCACAGATTAGTTCCTATTTATTAGTTCATAATTTTTGTCCAATATTTACAAAAGCCTTCCAAAAGGTTTTTAATTTTTGTTCCTATAATTTACCTACATTATTTTTGTGTGTAGAAAAAATAATCAATTATACCATTCATATCCATATTATTATTGAGATCGCTACTTCAAATCCGCTCTCTAATAATTTATCCTTCGAACTTTCATTGCACAGTACTGTAGGACTAAAGAGCTATGCAGCCGAAATTAACATCAAAATAGAATTCAGACTCATACTCATTATTTTATTAATTTTCAAAGTTCCTTTATAATTTGGCTAAAATTCCCAAGTATTAAGGCTTCTTATCCGTTCAAAAACTTATTGTTTTAGAGATTTTTCTCTATGATCAAACATGTTTCTCAACATTTATATTATCAATGTTACTACTTAGAACAGGACCATTGCGATTTATTGTTATATATTTGAAACCTACAGTTTGAAATTTTCGTTGTTAATTTTGGTTTCAAAAACTACTCGCAATTGACAAAATTCACCTGATTTCTCAACATAGTTTCGACTGAACGCAATGAAAGGATGAAATAGCTATGTTACTCTCTAGAACTCAGGGAATAGAATATATAGAATAATAAACAAAATATTCACTTTACGTAAAAAGTTGATTGAAATTATCAGTATAATTGTCATTATAAAAGCAAAATAAACTTATTTTGCTTTAATATTACAAGCTCGTAGATGTAATTATTTTAATTGACGATTCCATGCATTTATGAATCACACGGAGGAGATTTGTGTATAAAATATTCTATCGTTACAATACAATACAATTTTTTTGAGAAACCTTTATTGAGAAATGGTAGACAATAGGCGAATTTGTCGTTAAAGAGCCATCCCTTCCATACAACCTTTGGGTTGAGAAGATTGGTTGGTTTGGGATGCGTTACATAATAAGTTATAAAAAATTATGATGATGATGATTAAAATTAGTACTATAATACAGACCACGAAAAACATAAAAATTCAAAAAGACATTAAGAAATAACCCAAGTAGGTACTTTCAACTTCGCTGTAGTCTAACTTCAAAACTTGAATTACACTCAAAGTCAGGACTTTGCAAAATTTATACAAGTAAAATAACAACGTATTAAATCCTACCTAAACAACAATATAATTGTTTAACGCTTGGTGTTACAATGTAATAAAGACACATACGTTTTCCGCAGTTATTACCTACTAATAGGTTATATCTAAAGAAGTAGGTAAGTAGTTTGTTTTTTACATGGCTAGTTCTTCGAAAACTAATACCTACAGTACGACATAAAAGAGTAGAAATTAAAAAGTGGCAATACTGTAGTGGCGTCTCTTTCTAATCAATCTAAGAAAACCACTTTTTAAGTTCTATATCGTTTTCTTTGAATCTATATCAAAATACGACAGCGTTGAGCGCAGCGTAGACAGTTTTACACAGTTTTAAGACATCTTTTAGATCAAAACTTTGTGGCATTATTTTGACGACGCAGTTGGCGCAGTTTGTAGTGCAGCTGCCTACCGAGCCGGTGGTCCTGGGTTCGAATCCAAGCAAGAGCAAATATTTGTGTGACGAACTCGAATATTTGTTCCTGGGTCATGGATGTTGTCTACATATTTCGATGTTGTGTACGTATTTATCTTTACAAGTATGTTTATCGTTGTCTAATGCCCATAATACAAGCCTACTTGAGCTTACTGTGGTACTAGATCGATTTGTGTGAGAGGTTAAATGATATAATATATATTTTTTAAATATAATCAGTCTAAATAATTTATTATTAACGGCGACTCGCCGCTGCGTTATTGTGAGGATAAAGGCCAAATCAAGTAACGACTTTGAATTTATGATATTTTTCCTTATAATAATACTATCTTGGAAAAGACTTTAGATAAAATCATTATAAATGTATACTCACCTCAATATTTTTAAATACTTAACACTGCTTTATTAGGAACTATTACGAGTATAAACGTATTAAACTACAATCACAGAGTATCACAAAATCTTATTATGATTTAGTATTAATTTATCACAGCATAATTGCTAACGACACACTTCAATATCGACGAAACTTTGTTTCCCGCCTTTTTGCCGTAACCTCCGCGCTTGCGCTAAGTTTTTTTTACCTGCGCATTTGACCGCGTCGAAGAGCAAACTGCCACGCCGGTTGGCAGAACAACAATCATCTCACAATCAGTAAATTTGTTCATCACGAGATTCACGAGAGTTCTTTATAGCATAACATTGCGATGGGAGCGTTAAATGAGACGCTCGCATAATCGGATCCAATCGAAAAGGATAATCCAATACAGAATGGAAAATTACTTTTCGCACGCTCGTGAAAACTCTGTCGGCGGCCGATTTTTTGTACCCTTTAATTTGCATCGACCTTTGACTTAATTTTTTATATGCGGGTTTTATATTTTTTTGGATTTCGTACTCAAAAGGTAAAAACGGGAGCCTTTGACTAAGATTTCACTGTCCGTCTGTCTGTCTATCACCAGGTATATGTGTGTAATTCCAAAATATACTACAAATATACTTACAAACAATACGAGTATATCATATCCTAATAATATCATACATAAAGTATTCAATGTACTTTTCTTCAACGATATCAGGCTGTATCACAATAAATTAAGAAAATTAAAAAAAAAATGCGCATTTGCCGCCATCACTACCACTTGACGACCGCTGGAATTTTACCATGCCGTTTCTAGTTTCATCCTGTCATCTTCTAGGTGACAAACGCAAGCTACAATGATTCATCTAAAAAATTATAGTACTGATTTTCCTTGTGTTGAACACAAATTTATGAAAATTGCAAAATATGTCTATAATTTTATGCTCACGTGAACATAAAACGTAATACTGATTATGTAACAATTATTATGCAAATCCTTATTGACGAGCAATAAATATTTCCATTCTTCCGATATTATGTGGTGATGTTCTTTGATTTTTATGTCACAATCGTGAAGAATAGCCAAGAATTTATGTGATTTTGTTGTTTCGAAGTATTTAAACATAATTATATACAATTATTAAAGTGAAAGTTTGTGTCTGTGTGTTTGTTACCTCTTCACGCTGAAACGGCTAAACGGATTTGCATGAGACATGGAACAGGGGTAGTTTATACACTAAGTTAGGGTAGTGTATACAACTATATGACACTACCAAGTTAGGTTAAACTAACTTGATAGTGTCATCTAGTTTAAACCCTAACTTAACACTTAAACTACTTTTTATTCCGGAAAAAGAAACATGAATCCCGTAGGATAGTGTATGCGATTTCAATACGAGTGGAGCCACAGACAGAAACAAGTATGGAATATATTCTTAGTGTAATACTTATTCCCCATTAGTAGCCGTTACTCTTGCGGTTGTGTTTCGATTTCTTAATGAAATACCCATTAGACTGAAACCCACCCGTCATCAACACCACAACACCAAAACTGTGACATGCGACTCTTTGTTTCCTTTTAACATCGTAAGAGAATGACGTTGACGGGTGATTCCACGCGACAAGCGAAGTCGTAGCTAGATTGGCATGACGACGTGGTTAGCGCAGCGGTAGTGTAGCTACCTACTGACACCAACCGGTGGCCTTGATTCGAGCAAGTGCAAATATTAGTGTGACGAACTCGAATATTTGTCCCTGGATGTTCTATGTATTTGGGTATATAAGTATGTACATCTGAATGCTCAGCGACGTTTTCCGGTCATGTTCTTGCACCTCGGTGTGAATTCGCCAGCCGCACTCGTTGGTTGGTCGCATCGCCACGCCCCATGTATTATATCCTCGATATCATCTAGAGATGTTCCGTTCTCGAGAACTTTCCCGATTTGTATGGGGAAAGAACGTTCTCGAGAACAAGTCCCATACACATCGGGAAACATTCTGGAGAAAGTCACACACACATCTCTATACCATTCATCTCATTACATTCTCTCTTGTTGCTCCCCCATGATTGAAGATCGTGGTTATCACTGGATTGAAAGTTACCTCTATCGAGTCCTCTCCATTGCTTCCCTTACAGCCGAGCAAAACTTGGAGAAATACATGTCCTTTATTTCGGTCCAACTGGTTCGCGATCGGCAACGACATACAGACAACCAACAAAATACAGATTATGTAGGCGATGACCGCGTCTGTCGATGGCCGTCTACACTAGCAACTCCGAAGCTCAGGGATGAGCTATACGGAGCGAACGGACTGTATAGGGGATAGGCGTAAATTAAGCTAACACGGACGAGTAACGGAAGGAAGTACGAAGTAAATCAAACGAAAATATATTTAACAAAAATTAACAACAATAAATGGATCGGAGTTACATTTACAAAAAACCACCTAACTAATTTAGTCTCTGTGTAATTAACACTAAAATCGCAGACCGATGGTACTACGCTACACAAACTAAAATCGCGGACCGATGGTAGGTACTACGCTACACTGATACTACAAGATGGTTTTTTTATGGCTTTCACTTCTAGCTGCTATGGCCAGAGGTATTTCGCCAAAGATGGTTATAAAGTGGATAGCTGAAAACTCAAATTTGACTAGAATTTGACTGAAATAACAAACAAAATGGCCGTCTCTTTTATACAAATCAAACAATCTCAGGGGGACGCCCGCCCTTTTTCAATAGAATCGAATTACTTAAAATATATAATATTTAACTTAAAACGAACTTATGTAACTTATGTACCTACTAGATTGGCACAATATTAAATGAATTTAATTGTTTAAATATAAAG
Organism: Apotomis capreana; assembly: GCA_947623375.1. Classification (NCBI taxonomy): domain Eukaryota; kingdom Metazoa; phylum Arthropoda; class Insecta; order Lepidoptera; family Tortricidae; genus Apotomis; species Apotomis capreana. Next base: position 16,978,996 of record OX392507.1, on the reverse strand, counting down.
AATGATTCTTTAAAGTTTCAAATCAATTTAAAAATGACCATTTTAAGGACAGGATGCATCAGGATGTAAACAGAGATGACTCGTTTATTTTCGTCTACGAATGAAAAGTTTATGATGAGTCATCTTTGTTATGATTTTATTTACTATGACGGGAGCTCTTTACATAAATAAGTGATTATACAAGGGAAAATAGCAATCTATCTTTCTCCATCCCTCGTCACCGTACTGGTTTTTGTTAAATCCCTAATTTACCTTCTGCGTAGCTGGAAGTCTCCATATTCCTAAGTTTATTATACAAACAATATTTGCGTCCGTACAATTCTTTATTTCTTCATAAAGTAAAACTAACATGACAAGCAACATCAAATATCATCAAAGACAAAGTAGTCGACAGCATAAAACCTCATCATCCCCCCGCAATTCTAATTCACCCCGGAATAAGAATTGTCGCAATCATAAAGTTAGAAACAAACTAATAACTATATCTATAACTAAAGTTAAACATTGAAAAACAAATAAATAATAAAACAAACAAGACAAAATACTAACCGCTCATTATAAGAAGGATAGTGGTCTTCACTCTAACTCCTTCCCCCCTCAATGTTAAACTTTTGTTTTAGATGACAATAAAACGTAGATGAACATTAAACCTCATAATAATTATGATAACACTTTTGGCATACAAATAAACTATTCAATTAAACCTAGTTTCTCTACAAAATAATTATGTTTCTGTTTTCCTAAAGCTTTTGTTAAAATGTCTGCAACATTTTCTTTCGTGTTCACATACTTTACAATTACTAATCGTTTGCTAATCAAATCTTTAATAAAATGATATTTAATATCAATATGCTTTGACCTCTTACTGTTTTCATTTGACTCCATCAGTTTGATAGCGCTCTGATTATCTACAAGTAACGTTGAGTTTGAAAGACAGTTAAAATCTTGTAACAACCCCTTTAAACTAACTAACTCTGCACACGCTAGAGCCGCAGCTATATATTCAGCTTCGGCTGTTGATAAGGCGACAACGTTTTGTTTCTTACAGAACCAGGCTAACAAATTATTGCCATAGAAGACTACAGAACCACTCATACTTTTTCTGTCTGTTTTGTCGCCTGCCCAGTCAGCATCGGTATAGGCAATCAAGGGACAACTGCTATCCTGTTTGTATACCAAACATTTTGATTTGGTGTGTTTTAGATATCGCAAAACACGTTTCGCTGCTTGCCACAGTGACATAGTTGGCTTATCCAAAAATCTACTCAAAAAGGATACTGCGAAGCAAATATCTGGCCTACTTGAAGTAGCTAAGTATAAAAGGCAACCTATGAGCTCACGATATGGTATATCCAAGGTGATACATTCATTGACATCAGTAGTGAAATTTACCTCCATTGGTGTCTCCGCCCCTTTACAATCTGCCATGTTAAATTTATCAAGCAATCTATTTATTGCTGATTCTTGAGAAATAGAGATTGATTCTGAGGTTCTCACAATATCCAACCCTAAGTACGCACTCACCTCTCCAAGGTCCTTCACATTAAATTCCAATTTTAAATATTCATGTGCCTTATATAGGTTTGTTGCACTTTTAGACATTAAAATGATATCATCAACATACACTAATAAAAATACATCTTCCAAAATATATAAACAAAAATCATGTTTTGATTGTAAAAATCCTTTATCAACTAAAAAGCCATGAAGTCTTTCGTTCCAGCATTTAGGTGCTTGTTTTAACCCATACAGAGATCTTTTTAGTTTTAAATATATGCCTTTTCCAACTTTAACTCCTAACGGTGGTTTTATATAAACGTCTTCCTTTAAGAACCCGTTTAAAAAGGCCGTTGGAACGTCTAATTGTTTCATGTACATGTCATTTTGTATAGCTTGACTAAGCATCATACGAATTGTAGGCATACGAGCTACTGGTGAATACACATTAAATAATGTTTCTTCTTGAAACCCTTTCGCCACTAATCGGGCCTTTTTTGTACCATCCTTTTTAGTACTGAATACCCATTTGGTATCTATAGCCTTTTTATCTTTCGGCAATTCTGATTCTTCCCATGTTTCCAATGATTTCAGCGAATTTAATTCTTTATCTATTGCGTCTTGCCACTCTTGACCTCTTTCAACAGCTTCTTTGTAAGAACCTGGATCACCCGTACACAAACAGTAGGCGACATGTGTTTCATAATCTTCCAATCTTTTTGGAGGTTTAATAATTCTGCCACTTCTTGTTCTTGTCACATGCTCATTTCTAACATCTTGTCCCTCATTTATGTTCTCTTCAGCACAATCTTCAAACATTTCTTCTGGTTCTATAATTTCCTCATCAACATTCTTATTGATGACCTCTTCTCTATTTCCATTATCTTGTTCAGGCTCAGTAATCCCATCAGTATTTATGGGATTTGTTTCTGAAATACTTACTCTTAACCACTCTCGTTCGTTATCAGTCTGCTCACTTTCTTTGTAAACAATATCATTTTCATCGAATCTCACATCTCGTGACACAATTATTTTGTTATTTCTAGGATCCCATAAACTATATCCTGTTCTGCTGTATCCTACCATCCTACACTCACGTGCTCTCTCCGAAAGTTTATCATGTTTAGGTAAGATATATGCCCACGCCTTTGCACCAAATGCACGAAGTTTGTTTAAGTCTCTTGTCCCATACATAATTTCACAAGGAGTTTTGAAATTAATAGCCACAGACGAACAACGGTTCAACTGATAAGCTGCACATTTTACTGCTTCACCCCACAAAGTCTTTGGCAGCATAGTTTCAATAAGCATAGTCCTTGCTTTGTTATACAAACTTCGATTCATTCTCTCTGCAACGCCATTACTAGCTAGTGAATATGGTAAACTATATTCCAAAACTATTCCTTTCTGATCACAAAATTGACGGAGTTTATTGCAAGTGTATTCACCTCCATTATCACACCTGATCCTCTTAACATTTTTCTCAAATTCGTTTTCGTATCGATGGATATAGGTAATAATATTTTGAGCTGCCTCTGATTTCCTTTTTAGCAAGAAAACTACACAAAAGTGTGAAAAATCATCTATTATGGTTTGAAAATAGACTTCACCCTCAATTGTTGGAATGTTGGATGGGCCCGCTATATCACTGTGTAACAGTTCTAAGACTTGACGTGACCTTGGTTGCTCTAACCTTTTGAATGGTAATCGTGTTGCCTTACCTTTCATACACGCGTTACATACGTTGTTGTTTAGTGGTAGCTGTAGCCTTTGTAAGGTTTTAGAGCTGGTGTGTCCTAAACGTCTGTGCCACAACATGCCATCTGCTGAATCTATAGCCGCGACTACTTCCTCCGTTATAATTTTACCCTGCAAAATATAAAGTTTGCCATTATTATATGCCCATATAATGGACCCATTAAAAAATAAAATTTTTGCGTATTCATTCCTAAAAATGATTTCATTTGGTTTTTCTAGCAGTTTCCGTACAGATAGAAGATTATATGCTAACTTTGCTACAATAAGTCCTTCGACAGCAAACTTAACATTACCGCATTTAATCGGTAAACTGCCACTTTGATATGCAATCAATTTTTCACCATTAGCTGTGTTAATTTGTACAGGATGTGCTAAGGTTTTTACATTTGTCATAAATGGTGTATAAATATCAGATATAAAATTTTGTGATGCACCAGAATCGACTACAAAAGAAATTGATTGATTAAATGATGCCTTACAAGTCAAGTTGAATTCTTCATCAATCATACAGCCCACTTCCTCTATAGTCTCTTCATGAGCTATAATTGCATCGTCCCTTGATGTGTGTGCTCTATTCACACCTCGAGCGCGTCCATGCATTCTGCCACGACCCCTTCTATATAATTCACCACCTCGGACAGGAGCACCACGTTGGAAAGTGTAATACTGCCTATTATGAATACTTTTGTGGCAAAATATTGCTTTGTGCCCCTTTTCATTACAATTCCAGCATTCTATGTTAAATGCGTTGTCTTGAGTCTTACTTACATCATCCAGTCGGATTTCCGCGTCAAGTAAAGCCCTTTTTGTCTTTTCTAAAGTTAAATTTTCGTTCATCGTTTCTAAAGCTGTTGTCACATTGTTATATTTTCCCGGTAATGCGAGTAGTAAATGTACCACTTTATCTGACTCGTCCATTTTAGACATGACATCGATATCGCTTATTAGCTTATCAAATTTCAGAAAGAAATCTTGCAATTTCTCACTATCCTCGCATCTCAATTCGATTAATTTCTTTTTTAAATTGTATTTATTCATAACACTTCTTCGATTGAAAATATTTTCTAAAGCGTTCATCATTTGTTTGGCACTTTTGCATCCTTTCACAATTTCTAGAAAATTATCGCCTATGCACTGCACAATTAGTGATCTCGCTTCTGCATCCTTCTTCTTTTCATCCGCCTTAACATCCTCACAGGCCAATATATCGCTAAGGCCTTTCTCCTCCAACAACAACTCTAAACGAAATTTCCAATTGTGAAAATTATTTCCATCTTCTAGACGATATATCACGTTCTGTATTTTTGCTTGTGCCATATTTTGGTTTTGGAAGCTTTCTGCTTCAACAATAAACTGTTGTTTTAATAAATTTTTACATTAAATATGAAGTTGTCAAAAAATATATTTTCGAAAATTTTCTAAATTTTTATTCAAACCGCTAAAAAATTAGGAATATGGGGGAACCCATAACCTGTTAAATCCCTAATTTACCTTCTGCGTAGCTGGAAGTCTCCATATTCCTAAGTTTATTATACAAACAATATTTGCGTCCGTACAATTCTTTATTTCTTCATAAAGTAAAACTAACATGACAAGCAACATCAAATATCATCAAAGACAAAGTAGTCGACAGCATAAAACCTCCTGTCCAAATCGTTCACCGTCCAAGTTTCCCGCCTCTGGAACCGCCTTCCCCTCAAGATCAAACAAGCTCCGAACAAATCCGCTTTCAAAAAATGTTTGCGTGACCTCTACGCTAGCAAAGTTGTGAATTCTTAGGTTATCTGATTAGTATGTTTCATCTGTATTTATTTATATGTGTATATATTATATGAATATATGTATTTATCTAAATATTGTTTATTAAAACTTGTTTAAGTTAATTGCACCGCCCACTATTTATCTGCTTTGCCCGAAGGTTGACTGGTAGAGAATGCCTCATGGCATTAAGTCCGCCTTTTGTACAATAAGTTTTCTTTTGTGCAATAAAGATTGAATAAATAAAATAAGCATTTGACTCTTATACGGGTGACGATCTTAATCCTAGTTTTTCTAAATAATATTTATTTATCATTTTACTTAAAGATTAAATGTTTCGCCGTGCTGTCCGTAACACATTGCTAGCGTAAACTAAATGTTCACAATGAAACGATTTTTTTTTTTAAATAATAATGGTTCAGGCAGGGTTCAAACCTGCGTTTTTAACGGCTTTCCAGGCCAGCATGGGTGTCCTACCTATTGGACTACTGAACCTGATGCGAGAGCCATTGAATTTTTAACCAGTTTTTTCTGCATGCCTTAGGGTGCCATCGTATGCAGAAGCAACTGGTTGAAAAAATCAATGGCTTGAACACGACGACGATGACGAAGGTTCGATCCCTGCACTGAAGCATTTTTTTTTTTCATTTTCATCATTCATAATAATTTCACAAAATACAGTTCGTAGGCGGCTATTTTGAAGATCAAAAGAGTGATTATTCCGTAGTGTACAGCTTGTGTGATGCATAACAAGGAAATGTACATTTATATTAAACTAGTTATTCGATATTTTTATGTTCCAAGTATTTTTACTCCCTCTAGGAAGTACATTAGTTGTAGACAGTTACGGACCATTTTGTAATTAATTGATTACAAAACTGATTTATTTGTTTAATCTTTTATGTACTGTCCACTCGACCTAGATTGCCAATCGTTATGTTATTAAAGTACACATACACAACCTATAATATTGTTCTATTAACTTTATTGACTTCACTTCATCAGTCGATTGCGTTTTTCTAATTAGAACGTTGTATTTATTGCCAATGTTTGCATTCAAAATAATAATGTCGTAAACTCATAAAGAAATTTATTTTACAAAATAGAAGCCATTAGGAAATCGTTTTTTTACTCTATTATTAATAGCAATTAGTGTCATATACTGGTAAATTATCTCTAAACGTAATTATGTATATGCCACACGTGTTATGCAATTTGTTCTTGTTCTTCCCAAAAGTTACCTGCCGGCCGCAAAGTATTCTATGACCATCTTTGGATGACCAGCCCCTCTACTCCCTCTAGTGCTAGTCACCCTCTCACATTATTTCACAGAAAGAGACAGGCAATTATCTCGCGCGAGAAATATTACCCATCTCTCTCTTCGCTGTACTGTGAGAGAGTGATGGGCGATGCTATGTAGCACGACAAGAGTAGCGAAGCGTAGTTGTGCTAGACGGGCAGCTATCTCTGTGACAAAATTGGATGATATTCGTCTAGCCGTTTCGGCGTGATGAGAAGATAAAAAAAAAATACCAACACTGCTGCAATAATAACCCCTCTCCATAAAAACTGATATCTAATTTTAGAATTTGTATACATCTTAGTAGTAGACGCCCAATATGCACATGAAAGAAAATACCACTTTGTTTTAAGGTTCACAGTAAATAACAGTATCGCTGATGTTTTATTTGGATACTATAAATGGATACTGGTATTTAGACCTAAAATTCATTAAAAGAGATCGTTTCCTTGTGCGTAGCCTTGGCGACGTGTCCATTCGCCAGCGGATAACGTTTAATAAAATAGAAGTGGCTCATAAATCGGTACTTAAAAGAATATAAAAACGTTTAAATACTGACTTAGAAAATGGGTCGTAAGTTTTAAACAGTATTTAATAAGTGAGTTATTTTAGCTGTTATTATACAAGTATGATGGAGTAATGAAGGTCGAAGAAATTGCGATGTCAATTTTTGGGATGCAAGTCAATTGAGTTGAAATTGCGGGAAAAAAATACGGAACAATACTTATGTTGTGCTCAAACCAATATGAAAGTTAAATACCAAGAACAGCCTTTTATTATTTGTGTCAAAAACTTGGTTCATATTTGATGAATCTTAAAACACAGAAAATACCTTAATCTAAGTCTGTACAAGCGTCTGTACTTTTTTTTTTTTTTTTTTTATTTAGCCTGTTTGAGTGTCCCACTGCTGGGCAAAGGCCTCTCTGTTAGATTTCCACAACTCCCTATTGGCTACTGCTTCCGGCCAGTTGCCTAGGAATATATCTAAATCGTCCCGCCATCTCCGTCTCGGTCTTCCTTGGCGTCGCCGCCCATCTTGCGGCACCCACTTGGTGACTATATAAGCCCATCTGTCCGGGTGCATGCGGCTAACGTGGCCAGCCCAGTCCCACTTGAGTTTGGCGGTTTTTGCTCCAACATCAGCTATGCGTGTTTTGGAGCGCTTATGTCTGTACTTTTATCTAACTGATCTAACCCAAAAGCTACTTGAAATTATAATTTGAAGAAGTGACAGTCGGCTCTTGGATCACATGTTCTTGAACTTAGAGACCTGTCAACATCAGCAGCTCGATGAGAGTTCTTACATTACTTTAGTAATTTGTTTATGAAATTAGAATGCTGCGGGCTGTCTCTCGGTTATAGTTTAAGATCCCGGTGAACATCGACTTTCCTTTGCCCTATTTCTGTATGAAATGAAATGAAACGAAACGAAAATAAATTAAATAATTTATTCAGTTACTAGGCCACAAGGGCACTTTTACTAGTCTCACTCTGACTCGAGAATACAAGATCTGGAGAGAAGAGAAAGCCGAAACTCAACAGTAAGAAAATTGTTTTTGTAAATCATACTTAAAACAATCAATTACATGTATGTTATAACTAATTACATTGACACACGTAAACGAAATGTATAGACTCATCAAATCAATGTTAGGTTGGTCTATGAATGAAATAATTGCCAATCCATCTAATTTCTTCTTTTGTTTGCTCCAATCGTACTGTGGCACCCGTATTCGGCATATTTCTTTGATAGATACTAATCGGAGGTAAATAACTAGTAGTAGGTGCCTATTTCATTTTTTTTGCTTAGGTACCTTAACCACCGTGACGGTGAATGAGAGACATTAATGTAGAAAGTCTGCCATGTCTGAGAGACGGCGGCCGTATGCATTGAATTTATAATATTTATTTATTTTATTTTATTATACTTTATTGCACAATACAAAAGTCGGCACAAATGGCGGACTTTATGCCAAATTACGTAATGACAATGAAAAAAAAGTGTTTCTCTGCCGGTTATTTTATAGTATGTAGGTAAATCAGGGAAAAAAGGTCAAACAGTAAAAACATTTTTTTTTATAAATACAAACAGAAATTAATAGTATGAGGAATATCCATGTGAGACTGGATCTTCTACCATCATATTAGAATGGCAAAAGAAGCAATTACGTTTCCAATTTAGTCTTGTAACCAACTAATGGGTCTAGGCGGACTTTATACAATGCCTTTACTCTTTAGTTTACCAACGTAAAAGTAAACGCGTTTTAACAAAATATTATGCTTAAACAGTGAAAGTTATTTTCCATGGGAAAGGTGGAGTGGACACTGCTTGTGTGTCATGCCAAATGCGGAAGAGCAAGTTTTTACTACTTAGTTGTGTGAAGTTTAATGGCGAAGACAGTGTATAATTATTCGGGTTCCGTAAATAGTTTAAGTAGGTACATATGTAGATAGATTGAAAAAATAAAACCTCTTCAGAAATCCATTTTGTAAATATAGCTATAATTTTTTGCTCTATTTTACCATAACGAGGCTTGAACTAGCGACCTTGTCTCCCGGAGCGGGAATCTGCCACACGAAGGGATAAGCGTGTTTAAACAGCTCTTGTACTATACCTGCTCGAATGCAGCCTGTTTTTATTTATTATTATTTATTTCTTTATTAATTTTACAACAAAGATTACATATAATCTAAAGCCCTGCGAAACTGTTATGACAGTTTGTCTACAGGAAGACTTTTCAATACCTAACTAAAAGTACAATTTATAAAAATCAGTATCATTTTTTAAAGATTACGGCAGTGTATCTAGTAAATGCTTTTTCAATTTTCTTTTAAATATCCGTTTATTTTGTTCGAGACGGATGTCCTCGGGTAAGCTGTTAAAAATGTATGGCAGGAGCATCATCATCATCCGTTTATTACTTGGAATAGGCTTATATTATATTGATATCTCTAGAAGTAGATCCATACGCGCCGTTTGATTGCAGTGCGACTCAGAACAGTCCAGTACAAAATCATAGTATTTTTTCGACCGAAACGAAAACCCATTATAACACCCCAGATATTTATAAACAGATAGATAGCTCTTAAGTATTCCATTCTCTTAAGGGCGAGGGCATTCTCTAATTGCGAAGTGCGAGCTGCGTTTTTTTTTATTTTTACTGTAGATTCTACAGTGATTACTAAATTTTACAGTGTAGAATCTTGATTTGAACACATTAACCGCATGATACAGCATATTAACTCCGTATCCGCGATTTGGATGGCGTGGTGCGGCTCCAGTGTGATAACCACCTAACATACTACATATATGAAAGTGCGTACAAATAAAATACCACATAGAAAGTAGGTAGGTAAATCAAAACAAAACTTGTTTTATTTCTTTCTTTCCCCACCTATAACATAAATATACAAATGTCCCCAACTTAAACATTACAAAGTACCTACGAGTAACGCTTGTCGAAGTTTACACAAATAGTCACACTTAAATATCAGTAACTTTGGCTTGAACTATTAGTACGACATCAAACGTCCACCCATAATAAGCAATTCAAATAAACGCGGGACTCCCAGAAACAAAAACTAAGCCTAAGTGTAGATAGAACAAAACAACAAACAAATAGGTAATTCAAAGAGATCGCGAACGTACAGTCAACCAATTTGATTCCTAGGCCATTTCGTACCTTGTCACAGTGAACGTCAATATGAAAGCCGCTTGAAATCTCATGTCATTGTCATTGTGACAAGGTTCAAAGTCATGTTCAACCATAACGATGTCCCTCCCATATAGCAGACAGGCTGCATGGCCGCTTATTTTTATTTATTTTATTTTATTTTATTTATAAATATATTTACACAGCATTACAGACTTAAATCTAATACACTGTGAAACTAGATGTACACTTATCAAAGAGGAACACTAGTAGTCCTGTCATCCATCAACTCACAGTACCTCAAACACGCAGTACACACAGCCGTCCATCGCCACGCAAACAGATCACATTCCGGTGTTGACACCAGAAGTGCATTGAGCAGCGTCAAGGCCCGGAGGTGCGGCGAGTTCCTGTGCGACACAGTACGAGCTGCTGGCACAGCCAACAACGGTCGCGTACGGGGTCTAAGCGTGATTCGAGGGACATCCGGAACATACAACCTAACTAAATTATTTATCAACTCTAGGCAATCTGACTCTCCTCGCAGCACACGGCAGACTAAGGTAAGCAAACTGAAATTGCGCCTCACTTCAAGGGAATGGAAACCTAGACTTCCGAGAAGAAACTTAGTAGGGTATAAGTAGGGATAATATCCGTACATTTTTTTGTATAAAAATCTCAAAAAAGACTTTTTCCAGAAGTAAGCTGTAAGAAGATTCGCAAGGGCTCCAGACTACAGCAGACGACTCCAATTTACTCCTCACCAGAGCATTAAACAGCAACTTTATAGCCTCAGGGTCGTGAAAATCTCTGGCGTTGCGCATAACAAAACCCAATCTACGAAAACCGTCGGCAGCAAGAGCACGAATGTGATCGTGGAAAGTTATACGTGAATCGAACACAACACCTACGAGTAGGTCTTTAATAAAGGAGACCCTATTAATTGGCTCCGAACCAACCATATATTGTGCATAAATGGGAACACATGCGCGACTGACAGTGCACACACAACACTTAGACCCATTGAAGTGAAGCTTATTATCCACACTCCACCGGAACACTGCTGCGATATCCTCTTGGAGATTTTTGCTATCGGCAACTTGCTTTATTCCGTAAATTAGTTTCAAATCGTCGGCATAGAGCAGACATTTTGCATTTAGAACCACAGATTCAAGGTCATTAACCATAATACTATCATTTGTGGAATGCAATAAATGATTGAGTATTGAGTATTAATTCCAAATAACAAAGGCCCCAAAATCTAACCCTGACTAACACCAGATCTGGTATGGTAGGGAAAGGACACAAAATGACCGTGCTGAACATACTGCTGTCGATCGCATAGATAACTGGAAAAGAAATTAAGCAGATTAGGAGAGAAACCAATACTGTAGAGTTTTTGGAGAAGCACATCGTTATCTACACGATCGAAAGCTTTCTGAAAATCGAAATAAACGACATCGACTTGGATGCCCTTGTCAAGGGACTCGGAAATGGTGTTAGTCAGGATTAATAGGTTCGTATTAACGGAACGGTTCTCCCTAAACCCATGCTGAGAGTCACCCAAAAAAGGTTTTAAAGATGCAGAGAGTGTCCGATGGAGAATGGATTCAAATAGCTTCGCAACGGTAGGAAGTATGGCGATAGGCCTATAACTTTCCACATTGCCAAGGTCCTTGGACTTTGGGATCGGCCTAACACGCGAGATCTTCCATTGCTTGGGATATGTGCCCGTGGAAAGCGATAAATTAAATAAATACAGAATAGGTGTAATTAAATACTCTTTACAACCCTTCAAAATTAAGGCCGGAAATTTATCAGGCCCTACCGCGCTATTCGGTTTAATATATTTGATAGCAGTTTCTATATCCTGCAGTGTTATCGCCGTAATACGGATATCATTTGCGGACGACTTTTGGCTGCTATCACGATAAAGGCCATTAAGACGTGGAACATCAGGTAAGAAGACGCTTGAGAAGAACCTGGCGAATGCCTGAGCTGTATCGGGTCCCTCATACTGGTTGCCTTCGAAAGCTACCTGTGACACAAAACCTCCCCTAGATTTCAAGCTGTCTATATGTTGCCAAAAAGCACGAGGGTTACTCTTAACTCTGGCTTGAATTTGACAAATATAGACCTCATAAGCGGAGGCAATTCTTTTTATACAGCCATTATACAGCTATTTTTAACCGACTTCAATAAAGGAGGGGGTTTGTTACCTTAGAACTCCGTCATTTATGAGTCGATTTGGAAAATTCTTTTTAGGTTCATGAAAAGACATCTCCAAGTTGGTCCCATAAAATTTTGGCGAAGATCGGATGACGAGATCCATGAGGAATCGAAGAAATTCCTGAAATTTTATAGGCACTTATAATGTTTTTCATACATTTTCTAAAACTATTTAAGTATTTGCATATGGTAGTCATCATCTTCCAATGCTGAGCTGATGATGGAAGGTACGACTCCTTAACGGTTAGGACTTAGGAGATAATTCAAACGAGACGCATGCCTTCAAGACCTCCCCGATCACCCCGCCATAAGTATTTTATACGAATCGCCAAAAAGCAAAAAAAAATTAACAAAAAAGAACCGACTTCAATAAAACTAAAAAGCCAAAAATAACCCGTTCAAGTACAAATAACATTTGACTCACCCCTCGAAGTCGGTGCCAAACCTCAGTTAAACTATAATATATGAATATAATAATTGAGTGGTTTGGGACCGACTTCAAAAGGTGTGTCAAATGTAATCTGTACTTGAACGGGTTATTTTTGGCTTTTTAGTTTTATTGAAGTCGGTTCTTTTTTTGTTAATTTTTTTTAAGATGTATAAGTGCTGTACAAGCGCTTATGCCGCATGGGTGCTACTTTGGTTATCTCATACATTTTGTATGTTACTTAGACTTTTGGAGAACGCTCTAAGCTGTAATAAAGTCTAAGCGCCATACGATACGACGTAGGGTATACTGAACCATATCCTTCAAATTGTCAGTTTTACTTAATGTAAAAGAAAAAATTATATGACAGTGATGAAGCAGATGTTCTTGAGTGGAGACCGCGGATCAGCAAGCGTAGTGTGGGACGCCCTCAAACTAGGTGGAGCGATGATATGTGCAGGGTGGCTGGCAAGAGCTGGATGAGAGTAGCCGAGGATCGCTTACAATGGTGTGCAGTTGGAGAGGCCTATGTCTAGCAGTGGACAAGAATAGGCTGATGATGAAGCCGAGATATTGTTTGATTGTCGATGTCGCAATGCGTCATTTAATTTGGACTAAGTTATTACTGAACTGTACCTACTACTCAAACAAGACGGTTTTTTGTGATACTCTATACTAAGAAGCGTGAACAGTTGACAACTTTACGATATGGAAAACCCAATAATGTATGTATACTTGTGTAAGTTACTTATCACATGGGTATTAAGGTCTCGATGCAACGTATGTACCTTAGATATTATTAGATCAATGTCACGTAAGGTGTTAATTATGAAGACCATGTTGCATGGCCAATCTGACCATAAAAGAAGTAACCATTTACGTAAATATTCCTAAATTGTATTTGAGTGTATGTCACCAAAACTTATTTTACTGATGCGCAATAACATAATTGAATTGTGAACATACGGATAATTAAAGATATAAATCAACCTGGGGCCCAATTCGAGAATGCCGTTTGAGATATCGCCAAACGTCAAATCTCCATTAGATAACAGTTATATCGCCATTGAACTGTCATTTAAATGCGATGAGCTTAAAAGTGACATATCTCATCTCAATTTTGGAAATACGAAGGCGATAATGATTGTCAAAAATGTTATTCCTATATACATTTCTGTTTTGAACGAAACGTAACGGACTAATTTCACGTACTACGCGGTCAATTTAAAGTATGCGCCTGTTATTTATGCCGTCACATACAAAGGAAGCGAAAATTTTGCGCGTCCGAATTGACGAAGTTGCGATGGTCTAGGGATATCGCCACTTGTCAAGTAGGCACACGTCAAAAGTGACGGATGGCGATGAAATGGAGAGATCTCCATTATATCTCTAAAATTGGTCGAATACCCCCCCTGGGGCCTAATTCGAGTGTCGATCGCCAAACGTCAGATCACCGTTAGATAACAGTCATCTCTCCGTGATCTCGCCTTTGAACTGTCATTAAAACGCGATGAGCTTAAAAGTGACATATCTCATCTCAATTTTGGAAATACGAAGGCGATAATGATTTTCAAAAATGTTATTCATGTATATAAATTTCTGTTTTGAACGAAACGTAACGGACTAATTTCATGTACTACGCGGTCGATTTAAAGTATGCACCTGTTATTTATGCCGTCATATACAAAGGAAACGAAAATTTGCGCGTCCGAATTGACGAAGTTGCGATGTTCTAGGGATATCGCCACTTGTCAAGTAGGCACACGTCAAAAGTGACGGATGGCGATGAAAAGGAGAGATCGCCATTAATATCTCTAAAATTGGTCGAATACCCCCCCTGATCAGATCAGCCAACGTATGAACACGAGGCCAAAAGCCAATGTGTAGTCATAATGACAAATTTTAGCCCCTCCCTTGTCATACAATCTACTGTTATGTATATGTACCATACTAATTAATTACTATGACGAGGGAATCAGGTTTCGTACATATACTACAATATTATTCAACAAGAATTCATAACCATGTTGTCATAGTTACCTACTCATATTCCCATTGTTTTATTTAAGTGTACGATACAAGTTGGTATAATTTTTTTGTGGATTGCCTTTTACGACTGACAGGCAAAAAATCATCAGAAAAACATGGCTAAAGTGGTTTTAATATTACTACAAGATATTTGAGCCAAAAATGAGAATTATAACAGCAGTCAAATTTCAAATAAATCCATTTATATCGACGGCAAAAAGGGGAAACCCTGTAAGCGCCAATGAATTCGATTGATATTTGATATTTTTAAACATGATACGGCTGCAGAAATACATGGCTAGTCTATTACACTTTAAATACGTTAAATATTTGCTGTCTTTAAATCACAAATATTAAGGCTAAAGTAAGAACATTGCGATATCTCAGCAAAACTTCGCTCGTTATCTGCGGAAATCTTTTGGGTCGGATCGCGGGATTCAAGTTGGAGCCGCCATCGAAAATCTACGATGTTGGAGGGCACCTGCAAAATCTACATGCTCAAGTCTTGCCTTTACAATTCAAAGGTGGCAGTAAAATGCACATAGCGAATATCAGCACTAGATGATTTTGTACTTCAGCATTGTGTTAAAAAACTTCGCTTATTATCTACGGAAATCCACCTACAAAGTTGAAACCACCATCGGAACGGAATCTACAATGTTTTAAGGGTACTTGAAAAACATTTACCATGCTCAAGTCTTGCCTTTACAATCGAAAGGTGACAGTAAAATGCACACCGCCAAATCCGGAATTTCTAATGCCATACGTCCGAAATATTGCAACTATTGTATGTATACTTTAGCAAAAGGCTCTATTTATCTTATTAAAATTGCCAAGTTGCAAAATACTATATGTCTTCAGCTCCCTTTAGCAACTTTATTTGTTCTTTAAAAATCACAAATATTAAATCTAAAGTAAACGACCAGGGGCCATCTCAGAAACTTCGCTCGTTATCTTCAGTTGGATCGATTAGGAGTCAGGTTGCAGCCGCCATCGAAACGAAATCTACGATGCTGAGTACCTGCTAAATCAACATTTTTAGGGTTCCGTACCCTAAGGGTAAAAACGGGACCCAATAAAAATGTAAAGGCAAGATTCCAAAACCGGCCAAGTGCGATTCGGACTCGCGCACCAAGGGTTCCGTACAAACACTTTCCATCTTAACTGTGCGGGTTAAGTATGCACCTGGTATATATGTATAGCGCCGCATAAAAATGAGGTCCAAAGTTAACGTAACTGATCACGTTTGTTGTATGGGAGCCCCACTTAAATGTTTATGTTATTCTGTTTTTAGTATTTGTTGGTACTTATAGCGGCAACAGAAATACATCATTTGTGAAAATTTCAACTGTTTCATTATCACGATGCATGAGATAAAACCTGGTGACCGACGGACTGACGGACATCGGAGGCTTAGGGTGCCGTTTTTACACTTTGGATACGAAACCCTATAAAGTGACTAGGTGTCTGTTACGTTAAATTGTCCTGTTTACCTTAATGAGGTTAGTAAAAGTAAGTTTTATAAAATACTTGTTTTCTTTAGCGTCGAAATAAAAATTAAGTAGAAAGGCTAATGAAGAAACTGCACAGAAAAAGTTTACTCTAAAAATAAGTTTTTAATACAAGAGATATAAAAGTAGCGAGCTTTTTTTTTGTGTTCTGTAACAAAAATTGCAAAAATGGAACGCTTACTTGGGGAAACTATGAAGTTTTGTGAACATAATTTTGACGTATTTTTAACACCGCTATTAAGGTAAACGTCCCAAAGTTCGGATAACCCAAACCTTATTTCTATCACTATGACTAAATCTTGAATGCCAAATTGCCGCCTAAATCACTGATTTTCGAAGATTTTCGCAGATAACAAGCGAAGTTTATGATAAACAGTCATATGATGGTGATATGATAAGATGAACAGTCACATGATGGTGATATGATGTTGCTATTTGCTGTGTGAATTTTACCGTTACCTAAATAAATAATAAATAAATATTATGGGATAATCTTACACAAACCGACCGCAAAAATAAAAAAATCAGGTCTAGGCACAGAAACTTTTTTGTAATTTAAGTTTAAACGAGTCGTTCGCTAGGATTTTCCAAAAAAAAATGCCATTAAAAAATCCGTGTGCCTAAGATTTTTATAGGGGCCGTAGGCGGTAGCAAATGACCCCTTCTATCCCCCATTTTAATTTGGCAAACGATATGTACCAAACACCCTGTATTAAAATTTAGAAATTTCGTGTAAATGTGACAACTTTACCTATTCGTATTAGAAATGTTTATGAATAGAAATATCGCAAACACCCAGCACTAAATAAGTAAGTATCTGACTTTAAGTGCACAGCTTGAAAAATGTTATTGGGTTATAAGGACAAGATTTTATAAAACGATAAGGACAATCACTACTTATAAGATCGTTTTTTACGCCATAATGCAAGATTGATGTGATTGAAGGATAACTGAGCTTGATTTGTATACAGGATGTCCCAGAAGTACCGTTACAGTGACACCGGAGGTAGGTCAGCTCAAGACAGTTCTAACCAGCCTAACATGACCTCAGTAAAAGTTGCTCGGTTTTCGAGTTATTGTCAAATTAAAGTGTTTAGTGAATTTTCCCGGTTTCTTTAACATTGATGGTACTGGCATCGACTTGAAAGGGTCCAACATTGGTTTTATTATGTGTATGGTGCCTTGAATATTAAATTAAGTCGTCGTTAGTGTTATTTTGTCAATAACCAATTTAACATGCTGGAAAATAGTGGACTTATTTTGATTTAAATGTCACTGATTCATTAATTTTAACAAACAGATGACGTCAATAAATCGAACATGTTATGCAGAATCAGAAATCAGATTTCATGTTAGGTTGGTTATATCCGTCTTTAGCTGACCTACCTGCGGTGTCACTGTGTCACGGTACTTCTGGGATACCCTGTATAATACTTCATATTATCATCTCGTAAGCCATGGTTATGTTTGAATAAACTACGATCTCATCGCGGCTTTTTTTGAGCATTGGCGAGTTAAATTGCACTTTGCGACAATGGTGCGGGACCTAGGATTTAATTCCACATTTCAAAATGATGTTTATCTGAGATGCATATATATGTATATTGTACAGTAGGTATGTCTTCGTTTTAAAAGTTTATCCTAGTAATTAGGCAGTCTGGGAGTTTTCTTTCGGCGGTTATTTCTCCTCAGCAAGCCTTTGTCGTATAGGTAGTGATAGATATGTTTAATAGTAGATTGTACAACAAGCGCATAAAACGCACCATTTTATACGAGACGTTTATCCATCCGAGCGAGCTTGCGAGCGAGGATGAATATAAAGTCGAGTGTAAAATGCGTTTTATGGACGAGTTGCACACTCTACTTTTCACTTCGATTGCGAGAAAATTAAACTACATCATGTAAATATTATACTTAAAAACAAATTTAATTAAAATTTTAAAACATTTATATCTACGATAAATTATTGTTGTAGTTTAAATAAATAGTATATTGATTTACTAAAATAAAATAAATTAAAAAAGTAATAAATGATAGTAAATAAAAATTACAAGTTTATTTCAAGAAGTTTGCTGTGTACTTTGGCTGTTGGTATTTTTGCCTTTGTCTTAGAATACTAACTAAACGAAAAAAAATTAAAGCGTTTATTCTATGAAGTTTTATTTTTTTCGTGTGGCTGTTGGACCGATCGCCTTGGTCTTCGACGACGATTTTACTTTATGCTCTAGAGCATAAAAAGCGACTTTATGTCGCCTTCGCACAGCATAAAGTCGAACTTTTAGAGCATGAAAAGTGAAAATATAATAATTCCGAGCAGCTAGTAACATATATTATAGCTCCATGTGTGACGCGCTTATGTCAGATAAGCTCATATTTGTATTTCAACTTTTTAGGGTTCCGTAGTCAACTAGGAACCCTTATAGTTTCGCCATGTCCGTCTGTCCGTCTGTCCGTCCGTTCGCGGCTTAGCTCCGTGATCATTTGTACTAGAAAGCTGAAATTTGGTATGAGTAGGTACGTATGTGTATGTATCACGCCAACATAACGGTAAAATAAAAACTAAAAAACAACTTTTTTTTCGGGTACCTCTCGAACACCTAAAGTGGAGGTGATGTTTTTTTTTCGTTTCAACACCCTTGTGTGGGGTGTCGTTGAATAGGTCTTTTAAAAACAATGTCTCTAAACACTATTTTTTGATAGTCAGCAGTTTTGTAAATATTCGCTCCGAAAATTAAAAAAATAGCGTCCCCCCTCTCTAACTTTTCAACCACGGGTCAAAAAATTATGGGAAAATTCATGAAAATGAGGCCCTATAAGTACTTTCAATGAAAACTATATTGAACAAAATGGGTCGAGCTGTTTTTGAGTTATCGCAAAATTTCATAATTTTCTTAAAAGGACGTAAGTTGACTTCCAGAAGGTACTTAATTAAGTAACTACAGTTACTCTGGCGTTTACGACCTTTTTATAGAGCTTGAAATCTTTCTCGTAACTTAAGTCTATTGTGAAGGATGAGCAACTACGGAACCCTACAGTGAGCGTGGCCCGACATGCTCTTGGCCGGTTTTTATATTTAATATGGAAGTCAATTCGGAAAGCAAAGTTACCTAAATACGAACTTATCGGAAAGTCATTTGCCGGCCAGTCATAATAAACTAAAACAACGCGAAGAATTATTCAAAAATATGTATAATTACCTTTAATCTGATTGTGTGTGTGTGTGGTTAATAAGTTAAGTTTTCGCCTGTCATGCTAATAAATTCAGTAAATAAGGTAAACATTCAGAAAATAAGATAAAAATAGTTCAGTGGGTAAACACATGGGTATAAAATTTTCAGGAACTTTAAACGAGTTACTTTTGGAGTTTACTCCTTAAGAATCGATTATAAGCCCGGGGTATGAAAATTATGGGGTATAAAATCGAACGTATCTGCCGTGCTAATTTAAAAAGTCGTATCTCAGTATACGATCGGGGTATAAATACGACTTCTTAATTCAGCAGGTTATGCGTTACGTTAAGCGTTATAGACTAAGATCCCTATATAAAATGACCTTCACCGAGATGTTTATTTCATGAAATGTATTTTAAATGTACTTAGCAACGGGAAAACATGGCTCCCGTTAGAGAAAATGAATATTAATTGTTCTCTGCCATTTATTTATTTTAAATTACCACAAGAGGCTTAACAAATAACATAGACAAGAAACATATTCATAATTTCTCCGCGGAGACTGCGGCGGCGGCCGGCGGCCTACACGGCGCGTTGCTGCGCAAGTGCGCATCGGGCAGCTTGACTGACAGTTGTCAATCTACAACAGCTGAGAAATGTGTTTTTGTTTTCAAGTTTTTGCTAATATTTTGCGTGAATCTCTATCATGTTACGAGTGTGATTGCTATCAGTGCATGAGTACTATCTAGTTATATGTGCAATTATAAACCACCGCTTCCCCCAGGAACTTTATGGGGCAATTTGTATGCCGAAACTTGGAGCGGTTTTTTTAAATACTTTATTTGTTATCGTAGCCGTAAGTTTTTATCTATTGCGTTTTTAATAGTTTACTTGATGAATCCTAATAGCACGGGCTCCTCTCAGAATGTCGCTTCCAGGTTTGTGTCGCTGTCGCTGGAGAATTCCGTACAGTGCCCACATTGCTGCCAGATTCGTTTCTTTAAAGGTCAGAAAGGACTTAATATACACATCAGTAGAACCCATGGCATTCGTGCTGGCGCAATTACGTCGCCACCAGGCAAACAATTCACAACCAAGTCAGATTAGGCCTTTTTCTGAAAAAATCAGTGAGCTTTAAACATTCAATTCCAGTGGTCAAACGAATTCCTCGCAGCGCTCGAATTCAGGTTGCACAAAAAGTGTGCCTACCTTTTCGTTCTTGTTTGCAGCGCCCAACAGGGTACATAATGTGATACTTAAACTATTTACTTTCACCTGTATAATCATTATGTGCAATAAACGTATTGAGTATTGAGTACTTATATATTTTATAAACGTTCTTAAGGCCAGGCGCGCACCAAGATTTTAGTCGCACGATAATTTTGTCGCATAAATGCAAGATATGGGTTTATATGAGAGTGCGCGCACCACGATTTTCATAAACCCATAAGTACGCTTATTTCTGCGACAAAAAAGTGGTGCGCGCCTGGCCTGAAGAGTAAACTCCAGTCGTGCGTCGGAGCTGACACACACACTTTCTTTTTAATTAGCAAACGCTAAAATTTATTTATGATGAAAAGGAAAATTAAATACTTAATAGCTAGAACCTTTGAAATGATGAGCTTCGTAGACGAACTAACGTCACCGACATAGCAAACAGGGTTAGCAAACTGAAATGGCAATGGGCGGGGCATATAGCTCAAAGAACCGATGGCCGTTGGGGCAGAAAGGTTCTCGAGTGGAGACCACGTACCGGCAAGCGCAGCGTAGGACGGCCACCCGCAAGGTGGTCGGACGACCTGGTCAGGGTTGCGGGGACTCGCTGGATGCGGGTCGCTTCTATCCGGCCCATGTGGAAGTCAATTGAGGAGGCCTGTGTCCAGCAGTGGACGTCCTATGGCTGAAATGATGATGATGATGATGGTGAGAACCTTTATCACTAACAGCTACTTACTGTACTAACCTACCTTAACATGGCCATTGTTGTACATGCATTTAATGGTATTTATGTTGTTATTTATGTTATAGAAAATACGTTGAATACCAGACACAGATTTCATATATATAGGTACTATTGTTTTATCAGAAATTCTCTTAATTAGAAATTACCCTCCACGTAAGAATACTGTCTACCAGTTGATGACTATTTTTGAGTTTATTTTTAACTAATATTTTTAAAAAGGGTAGTTTGCACTAATGTAATTTTAACAGAGAAAATTGTGTTTTTCCTTTGACAATGGGAACTGGAAAGTTACCGAAACGTCAGGGAGGCTCAAATAATTAATATGCGTACGCGATATAAAACGTTTGTCCGTAAAGGCCAAAGGCGAGTATGACTCGCGCATCGAGGGCTCCGTACAAATACTTATCTCATCTCAACTGGCCGTGTTACATTAAGTTTGCACCTGGTATGTATGGCGCCGGATACAAATGAGGTACAAAGTTAACGCAACCAATCAAGATTGTTTAATAGGAACCCCTTACATATTTGTTTTATTCTGTTTTTTAGTATTTGTTGTTATAGCGGCAACAGAAATACATCATCTATGAAAATTTCGACTGTCTAACTGTCACGGTTCATGAGATACAGCCTGGTGACAGACGGCCAGACAGATATACAGACAGGCAGACGGACGGAAAGCAGAGTTTTAGTAATAGGGTCCCGTTTTTTATCCTTTGGGTACGGAACCCTAAAAAAGTACATAATAATTCGTTTGTGTAATAATAAGTAATTGTAGCAAAAAAAACACATTTTGAATACTGCATACGATTTTATAACGCCTTCTAGCACTCTCGTACACGGTTTTGCTTCAAGAAGATTTTGCTCGTATAAAATTGTTTTATACGATGATATTTTATGATACTGTACACTGGCTTAAAAGCATTCGAGTCTTGAGTGCAGTTACTAAGGTATCAGAACCTTACTGCGGTTCCATCGAAAGATAAGTATACGAGTAAGTATGAGATATAATAAGAAGGCTTTTGAAAAATTTAAATAGCAAAATATAATGGTTAATTACGTTTTTAAATGACTATATTGAAAATACTTTATTAAAACAAGTCGATTAATTTCTTTTTTTATTCACTAATTACGTATTTGTTTGTAAGTACTTGCGTGTTGTGATTGGGACCTCTTTACGCCAAAACGGCTGAACGGATTTCAACCATTTTTCGGTAAGCCCCTATTGACCGAGCCAGAGAAGCGAGCGGAACGTCTCTGTTTCTGCATGTCCGGAATGTCCGGATGTCCAGATTTTCGGCTGTTCTCGCCTACAAGCCACATTTCTCAACAGATTCTCATTAAATTTTGTGAGTAGGTTAGATATAGCTTTTTATAGCTATAACGAATTTTATTCACTGAGTACCAAATAAGTAATTAAACGATTATTATTTTAATTGTACTTATGTAATATTATTATAATTTACGGAGTACCAAATGTTGCACAAAACAAGTCAGTACAAATGGCGGACTTAGTGCCAAATGGCATTCTCTACCAGTCAACCATAGGGCCAAACAGAGATACTAGAAGTGGTTGCAAGTGGGTGGGTGGGTACATTACGAGGGTTGTTTGATAAATACACGTTTTAAAAAGTTATTCTTGTTACTGGCTGAAATTATGTATACGAACTTTTTAGGCATCCTTTATGGACTAGAAAATTAAAAAAAAAAATACGGCGTTCTTTTGTTTTTTTTCATTTAACGGCTTTTTACGACGGAGTTCGCGTTGTTATTGCAATAATGGAGAAAGAGCAGTATCGTTCTGTAATTCGTTTTCTGTTTTTGGAAGGAAATTCTTGTGATGAAATAAAAGTACGCATGCAAGCTGTTTACAATGATCATACTCCTTCTATGACAACCATTAGATATTGGTACAATGAATTTAAATGAGGCAGAACGTCCATCTTTGATGAAGATCGCCCAGGACGTCCTGTTGAGGTGACCACAGGTGATATGGTAAAAAAAAATGAGAATATTGTATTAAGCGATCGCCGAATAAAACTTAGAGAAATTGTCGACATTGTAAAAGTTTCGATTGAACGCGTGCAGCACATTTTAGAACACAAATTAGGCATGAAGAAGGTTTCGGCGAGGTGGGTGCCGCGTTTGCTCACCGCGAGGAACAAAAGCTCACCCGGAAGCAAATTTCAAGGCACTGTTTAGATACGTACGAAAGTAGTCCGGGTGAGTTCCTTCGGCGTTTTGTGACTGTTATTGAAACGTGGATACACAACTATACCCCAGAAAGTAAAGAACAGTCTAAACAGTGGATTTTGCCGGGGGAATCAGCTCCAAAGAAGGCGAAGACCGTTCCATCGGCCGGAAAGGTCATGGCGACTGTTTTAGGGTTCCGTAGCCAAATGGCAAAAAACGGAACCCTTATAGATTCGTCATGTCTGTCTGTCTGTCTGTCTGTCCGTCTGTCCGTCTGTCCGTCTGTCCGTCCGTATGTCACAGCCATTTTTTTCCGAAACTATAAGAGCTATACTGTTGAAACTTGGTAGGTAGATGTATTCTGTGAACCGCATTAAGATTTTGATGCAAAAATAAAAAAATAATAATAAATATTGGGGGCTCCCCATACTTAGAACTGAAACTCAAAATTTTTTTTTTCATCAAACACATACGTGTGGGGTATCTATGGATAGGTCTTCAAAAATGATATCGAGGTTTCTAAAATATTTTTTTTCTAAACCGAATAGTTTGCGTGACAGACGCTTCCAAAGGGGAAAAAAGTTGGTCCCCCCCCCTCTAACTTCTAAAATAAGAAAATGAAAAATCTAAAAAAAACATATGATGTACATTACTATAAAAACTACCAACGAAAATTGTTTTGAACGAGATCTAGTAAGTAGTTTTTTTTTAATACCTAACTTTGCAAGTTTGCACCTAATTTATATGGGGCGCTATACATACCAGGTGCAAACTTAACTTAAACACTTAGGGATGGAAAGTGTTTGTACGGAACCCTCGGTGCGCGAGTCCGACTCGCACTTGGCCGGTTTTTGGGACTCGCAGGGAATCATCCATACTGATTATTTACAAAAAGGAAGAACGATAACCGGGCAATATTACGCTAATTTATTGCAAGGATTTGATACCATTTTGAAAAAAAAGAGACCACATCTAAATAAGAAAAAAGTTCTCTTTCATCATGATAATGCACCAGCTCACTCCTCAAGAATCGCAGATTCCAAATTAAAGCAATTACATTATGAATTGCTGCCTCATCTGCCCTATTCCCCAGACCTGGCTCCCTGTGATTTCTTCCTATTCCCAAATTTAAAAAAATGGCTCGGTGGAAAGAAATTTTCGTCCAATGAAGAGGTCATTGCCGCCACGGAGGCCTATTTTCACGATTTTCGGAAATCTTATTTTTTAGACGGCTTATTAAAGCTAGAACACCGTTGGAACAAGTGTATAGAGTTGGAAGGTGACTATGTAGAAAAATAAATATACACGTATACAAACCTTTGTTGTTTTTTTCTAAACACGGGTATTTATCAAACAACCCTCGTATATAGGTATTAATTGTATAGCAACACGATCGTTGTTCATTGGTATATGAATATTGCTCATTTTAATTTTAATTTTTCATTGTTTAATGTAATTCTATCTTTTATTTTATATAAATTAGGTAGGTACATTGTAACTGACCTGATGAAATTATTATGATATGACATGTAATATAATAATTATAAATAAATGAATATGATATCTATATATAGGGATATATAGATCTATATATAAATTGTCCAGGCTGAGTACTTTAATTTATACCAATATAAATATTTCTATCCGTTTTTGAGATACAGTTTGTTAAACTTTAGTGTTAAAATCTGCACGTATCAACCCTAGCAACTTTTGAACATCGCTTAAGTTAAAGACAGGTGTCAATTTAAAATGTAAATAAAACTTCAACTTTTTAGGGTTCCGTAGCCAAATGGCAAAAAACGGAACCCTTATAGATTCGTCATGTCTGTCTGTCCGTCTGTCCGTCTGTCCGTCTGTCCGTCTGTCCGTCTGTCTGTCCGTCCGTATGTCACAGCCATTTTTTTCCGAAACTATAAGAGCTATACTGTTGAAACTTGGTAGGTAGATGTATTCTGTGAACCGCATTAAGATTTTGATGCAAAAATAAAAAAATAATAATAAATATTGAGGGCTCCCCATACTTAGAACTGAAACTCAATTTTTTTTTTTCATCAAACACATACGTGTGGGGTATCTATGGATAGGTCTTCAAAAATGATATCGAGGTTTCTAAGACATTTTTTTTCTAAACCGAATAGTTTGCGTGACAGACGCTTCCAAAGTGGAAAAAAGTTGGTCCCCCCCCCTCTAACTTCTAAAATAAGAAAATGAAAAATCTAAAAAAAACATATGATGTACAGGGTCGTTCTCAAAAAATATGCACCGCCACCTGTCAACAGGTTTGTCTTAGAAGAAGTTTTTTACAACGCATTATTTTAAATATTCAATTATCAACACATATCTATAGACACTTTTTTAATAGGGGCCAAATGCTTTTAATTAAAACTAAAGTATATTAATAGACAAAAAAACGATTTAAAACTAGGTTTTGTCGGTCACTTGCTGTGTCCCAACGCGAGGTACTCATGTTTCGTTGTAATAAAAACATATACATTACCGACTTAGCTTAAGTTCAGTACTCCATTTTATTTTCATATATGATGAAGATTGAATACTACCATATCGAATAGTAATACTATGCTTATGTTGCGAATTATTTGCAATTTAAGTTTGTCCACGCCATTTTTTGTCGTTCACTTGTCATGAGACAAACATTACAATTGTGTGACTACTATTTCGTTTCCCCTGCCTCAACCCGCATAAATCGAGACCTTCAGTTGTCACCTAACACTGTTCCAAGTGACACGTCGTCAGTGTGCTGCACTAAAAAAATATGATACATACACTTACGCGAGCGGGAGTTTGTAATGGGTATGTAGTCTATATTCTGCCTTCCATATTTTGGTTAACGTGTGTACTATTGCATTCATTTTAATTTATAACGCGTAAAGTATGGTCTACTTTTATGTGTATAAATATGCAGTTCATCAACGAAATACTTTATTTGTTTTGATGACATAACTGTCATTTTGTCCATCGCCTGTATGTCGTTCACTTGTCTATATAAAAACAGGTGAACGACACATACGGCAGGTGAACGACAATTATTTAGGTAAACACATACAAAATTATTTAAAAACCAGGTTTTATCGGTCACTCGCCGTGTCTCAACTCATGTTTCGTTGTTATAAAAACACATATTACCGAAAAAGCTTGGTTTGAGTATTCCATTTTACTTTCAAGCTGTCTTAGGAATCCTTAGCAGGCAGCGCCCGCACCAGATTTCGAAAGCATCTATCCTCTGCCTGTCAGTGGCTTTGAGCGTCCAGGTCTCTGCCCCATAAAGAAATATGGAGAAGACAAGTGCACAGACGAGGTGGATGTTAGTCCGGTTAGGGTTGTTTCTATCTTTCCATATTTTGCCGCGTTGGGTCATCGCTGTTTTGGCCATTCCGATTCACCAGCGAATCTCTGGTTTGCATGTGCCTCTATTTGTGGCAATGGAGCCAAGGTACTGGAACTGATCAACAGTATCGAACTCTTGAAGCAGGTTAGTACTTTGTCGACTAGTAATGGTCGAATATCATCAGCTCGGTCTTATTTTTATTAATATCGAGACCCATTCTGAGGCTGGTTGTTTTGAGTCATTCCAAAAGTTGGGCCACTTCTGCTTCGGGTGATGCAAAATAGGCGATGTCTATCACGTACCTTCAAGGGCTCTATATCTGTTAAATAGTATTGGGGATATTATGCATCCCTGTCGTACGCCTTTCCGGAACTTAAAGTTCTTGTATGTGACATCTCCTACCGACACCATTCTGTATCCAGACTCGCAAAGGCTTTATAAAGTGTTACCAGATATGCTGGCAGCTTCAGACAATACCTCCCTTACGCAGCCGAATGCTTTCTGGTTATCAGATGTGAAGGAATTCCTCGAAGATGACGAAAACAGCAGTAGGTAACTCAGCGGGTAAGAAAGAATATTTCAAAAGAGGCAGCATTAGAATGCAGAAACGTTATTTAAATGATTCGCTGTTGAACTTTCATAAGAAATTTATAAAATCACGTGGGTATGCTTGAGTTTTGCATCTTTTGGCCAGTTATGACCTTTCTCGATTGCACAGGCGTCAAAGAACCTCCTAAAAAATATCCTATGAGATGAGAATTAAATGCTTGTTCTCTTTATTCAAATTACTAACATAAGGAAAAAAGAAAAAAACAACAATCAAAAAAGCACTAGTTGACTGTTCAACCTAGGTTTTATTTAAAATGTCACTTACCTGCAACCGTCGTCGTTAACCTGCTAGCAAATTCAGTTAAGTTGGAACATATTTGTCGCAAACCTGCACCCATTGTCGATAACTTGGTAACAAATGTCGTTTACCTGACATCGATGTCTTTCACCTGTCGACCTAAAATTTCAAACACCTATATCTTCTAAGATATTCAATTTAACTACTTCCCTCGACGTGATATCAATTGTCTGAATATATTTCTAGCGATCCTATGAAAAATAAAAGAAGAAATCGCAACTTTAAAAAAAAATGCAAAATTCACGCAGCGGTGCAAATATTTTGAGAACGACCCTACATTACTATAAAAACTACCAACGAAAATTGTTTTGAACGAGATCTAGTAAGTAGTTTTTTTTTAATATTTTAATACCTAACTTTGCACCTAATTTATATGGGGCGCTATACATACCAGGTGCAAACTTAACTTAACCACTTAGGGATGGAAAGTGTTTGTACGGAACCCTCGGTGCGCGAGTCCGACTCGCACTTGGCCGGTTTTTTATTTTACTTTTAAATCCAGCTTTACAATATAATAGATGGATTAAAGACTGGGCTGACAGAATAGTGTCATCTGACTCAGGTGACACTATTCTGTCAGCCCAGATGATCTGAGTGATCTACAGAAATGTTCCATCCTGTATGTAGAATTATTTGTTGCTTCAGTTTTTTCAAAATGGCGAAGATATGGAGTTCGAAAACTAAAAATATGCCAATTTTCAGCCATTTCGAAACAAACTTGCAAGGTCTACAGCTCGAAGAGCCACTATATCCTACATAATTATAATTACCCTACAATCAGCTACGGTGACGCCAATAGAGTGTTATGATTTTTTTCTTTATCTTTTCGTAGTTTTTTTAAACAAAAACATATGCATTCATTTTTAAAGTACATTTCTTAACCCATACTGGCACAAGTACAGTCGTCGTCATACTCAATGTGTTGTACGAGTGAGTAATTGCCATTCGGAAACGAGTAGGTATTTTGTACCAAGTGGTCGTTGTGCCCTATCTGGGAAAACGGATTTGAGCTGGAATGCTTTGAGTGCAGCATTGCGGGTTTCCAACTGTAAACTTCCTATGGCTTTTCATTTCAGCTAGCATCATATGAGTGTTCAGCGTGCGTTGATCGGCTCTTCTCTACAATAATAATCACCACCAAGACAGTTCCCTTTGGTTTCATTTTCTTAAGTTTTTAAAATTTGACAATCTGCTTTTATCAAACATCATTTGTTTGAATTAAAAAAAAGCCATTTCCGTGGATTTTAGAATCACGGTGTGCCGCCAAAAGTCCTAAAACTACATTTGAAATTATAAACCTAGAGGTAGAATTTACTACCCTGTAAAAGTATACTAAATGTCTTAGTGTGCATTAGAAAAAGGATTAAAAATTACGAACCATGACTACGCCTCATCGGATTTCCAGTGTACAAACGGCTTATTATCAAGCCTCGCGTACAATGTAAACGCGGTGAAATTTTATTCAACCGCGTATAAACCTCGCTCGCAGATTAGTTACATGTTGTTTATCGTAAGCGTGTAAGCCGCGAGCTCGCTATGAGGCACATGTATTCTCAGACACGTACCATGATAGATAAGGCGATAGTAAAGAAAAAATCATCCAAGAATATCCCTACCCTCCTTTATCCCTACTAATATTATAAATACGAAATTCTGTCATTACGTCTTTACACTTAAATCGATGAACCAATTACCATACTGTCGTGCTAAGGTAAAAGGCGAACTTTTGCCATGGAGCTCCATACAAGAAGGTCGCCTTTTAGCTTAGCACGGCAGCATAACCATATTCCCGGCCTTTTGATTAAGGTATATCGATTTTTGCTATTCATCCTGCATTACGTTGACATTGATAATGTAATTATAATAACTTGTTAATGTTAATAGAGCACTAGGCTATAATATGTCTACTTTGCTATAGTGGTGATGTTTTGGACACATATCGTCAATTATTAATTTTGCTAAGTTAATACGGTGAATAGAGACTAAAGTACTATGTGTGACCTTACAAACGGTCCGGTAGTTTTGAATTTTTGATATGTTGTCTAGGATGGTTAGTCAGTGCTTAAAATGCAAAATGCACAATTCCCCCCCCCTCCGCGCCCGCCGCCATATTGAAAAAACCGGCACTTTCTTCATATTTTTGCTCATATCTTCCTTTAGAAGCATTTAAGCTAGAAGTAAGCTTCGACAATGTTATAGAGAGTTAAATTTACTACATTCTCCATTTTATATTTTTTTTCTAGGACAGATAGTTACGAAGATATCCATATTTAAAAAAACGTAAAAAATCGCAATTTCCTACTGAAAAACAAACTTGTGGATTATATCTTCGTTTAGGAGCATTTTAGCTACAACAAAGCTTGGGCGGTTTAGAAGCAGGGCTTGGTTTAGAACGCTGTCATTCAGTTAGGGACTAGTCTAGGACAAATTAAAACATGTAGGAAATATAATTGCTTATAAAACTCATGTCCATTTTTACATACATTTTCCGAAAATGTGACTTTATTTTTTACATATCTCCGTAATTATCTGTCCTAGAAACAAAATTTGAAATGTAAATTATAGTAAATTTAATTGTCTACAAAATTGCCCAAGCACTGTTTTAGCTAAAATGCTCCTAAACGAAGATATAATCCAGAAGTTTGTTTTTGAGTTGGAATTTGCAATTTCTTAAGTTTTTTTAAATGCTCATATCTCCGTAACTATCTGTCCTAGAAACAAAATATAAAATGGAAAATGTAGAAAATTTAACTTTTTATAACATTCTCGAAGCTTTCTTCTAGCTAAAATGCTCCTAAAGGAAGATATGAGCAAAAATATGAAGAGAGTGCCAGTTTTTTCAATATGGCGGCGGGCGCGGAGGGGGGGGGACTTGTGAATTTTGCATTTTAAAACTGACTAACCATCCTATACAACATATCAAAAATTCAAAACTACCGGACCGTTTGTAAGGTCAAAATCCTTTATTCACTGAATTAAGTATTTTGTTTCTATAATCAAACAGTGCTCCTGAATGAAGGATTAAAAATTACCGTACCGTTTCTACAGCTCATCGGATTCTCAGTGTACAAACACCACTTATTATTAAGCCCCGCGTACAATGTACGTGGTGAAATTTTATTCAACCGCGTATAAAGCATTACTCCTCGCTCGCAGATTAGTTACATGTTGTTGATCGTAAGCGTACGTAAGCGCGCCACATGCATGCTCAGACACGTAACGGTGACAGATAAGACTCTCGTAAAGAAAACATCATTCGAGCATACTAGAAATATACTTAAGTTTTTTCATGTTTTGAGATAATGGCAGCAATTTTGCGGGTTCTTATAAAACAGGGTAGAACAGCTGATGATACGTGAGAAGCTCGAAACAAAGGATTTTTTTGAGTTGACGCCATTATATTTAGGATCTTTCAAGAAAATTTAGTGGATGTCTGGGAAAATATGATTCTAGTGTCTAAAATTATGCTTTATTGTGCGAGACTTTTAGGTAAATATATGTAAAATTCCAAGCTCATGATAATTTTGGAAATCGCAAAGAAGTTTTTTTTTTCAAAACCATCAAAGTCTTTAAAGGTTAAGTTTCGTTTTGAAAGCTCAATGTTAATAAAATATACCTACATAGTAGCATCTAGATAAATTTACCCAAATTTTATTTTACGATTAGTATCGTTTGATATTTGCCAAGTTAAAAATTTGCTTGGGTTTACATCTAAAGAGCCGATTTGGACCAAATAAAAAGATTTTACTTTGTGCTAATCAGTTTCTGTTATTCTATCTTGCGATTTGGCAAGAGTTGGCTGTTTGAGCGAAGCAAAGGCAAGATAAGGTTGAAACCTCTTTACATAGTAATATGAATCGAAATAACAGTAGGAGAAAAGAAATATTTACCGGAGTGCCGTCGAGTGGAAAGTAACCGTCAGCCAATTTTAAGTTACTTAAATAATTTTCAAAACATAGTTATCAACTTCAAATTCCTTAATAAAAAAAAACCTTAATTTATGATCTCAAAAACAGTCCGAATGAATGGCTTGGATTAAGATTTTTTTTTTCAGATTCTGTACCTTAAAAGAAAAAACGGAACCCTTACAGGATCACTTTGTTGTCCGTCCATCAGTCAAAACCTTTCATCTGGGGAATGCGTGGAGGAGGTATCAAGTTGAAATTAACACTACATAATATATACTCAAGTCCCTTGAAGCTGTGATTTTTTTTTTAAAACGAAACGGGAGTTATCGGCCATCTTTGTTCATGTGTTCATCTCATCTCATGGTTTATTTTATAAATCGTATTTAACACTGAAGTCTGAAGTTGCAACCAAAAAAAGCTGATACTGGTACAAACTGCAAGCCAACATTTACAAATTAATAATAATAAGTAAGGTACCTAAAATCGAAATATCACCCATAGGTGATATTTAGATTTTACACGTGCGTATGGACATGGCTCAATTGACTGAACATTAATGTAAATCAAATTATCTGCTCTATTTTTATCACAGTAACATCCCCTTGGGGAGTTAGGTACGAAAATAGCCCATTTCAGTCCTCAACCACTCCAATATATTCGGTTACACTTGTATATTAACAAATACTTGAACGTCGACAATTCTATAAAGCAATTTTACGCTCAAAGAGCAACTAGGTTGGGCCCGAGTTACCCTGAAACTTACGACCATGTTAATATACACGCATGATCGTTCCTTTTGAAGAGTTCCTCCTTGCCAGATTATCGTTGGCGAAGGTTCACGGTTCGCGTCCCCGAGACGAGTATTGTAACAGTTGCTTTGTTGTATTTGTTGGAATGTGTGTGACGCACGTGTAAGATTAGGTTCGGGACAATCTGGTCCCTGGTATGATACGGGATATGGGTAATGTATGATGCAAGGGCTTCCTTTGTGGGGTACTGATGTGTGGAATATAAACTTTGGTTTGTTGTTTGGGTTTTATAATATTTTAGGATGGTGGCGTTACTTACCTGATGGTAAGAGGAGTCTTCGTTGCCCTTGGAAGCTGGCAGAACAAAGACCATCACCATCACGCATGTGTACCCTGTAGTGTACCTATATCAAAAACTAAAAGATGCCCGACTTCGTCCGATTGGAAGAAAAAAAGAGTGGTGACTTTATGGTCTCTATAGTTGGGTAAAACGTATCCTATTACCATCTGCGGATGCCTTAGCTACTCGTGTACTACAAAATAATGAAAACGGTTTAGCCGTTTTGGCGTAATGAACATACAAATATACATACAAATACCACAAGTAAACGTACAGAATTAGATAGCATTCCGTGTTTTTATAGCCCTGAAGCTTGCAATGTCTAAAGCATCGTAATCGCGTTGTCCCTTTAAGTATAAAACAAAAATATAAACTCAAATATGTAAACAATAAACAATAAAAAATTATGTTACTGGTACTACCGCTAGGACACTCCTCTAGGAGTTCTAAACGTTAGATATTTCTTCATTATTCTTCAGTGCACCACGCAATATCGGGCATGAACCATTTCAACAAACAATTAGTGATTTTTAATGATTTGTGACGAAAAATAACAATAATTTAAACAAAGTCACCTCAATCCTCTCAAATGAAATGTTAAGCATTTTGCTTATATCCAATTATAACCTTGTTTTATTTGGGTTTTTAATGTAGGTTTGATAATTTAAAAGAAAGACAGGTTTTTGCAGGCTTTCCACTTTAATATTCAAAAACATAGAAAAACATTATTTTTATTGATGGTAAATATTGTCTATATTACAAACATTAAAATTTTAATATGTTGAACATTAAAATGTAATAATTTGTGATCGCTGTGGATGTTTTATTTTAATGTTGTTAAACTGAGACAAAAAAGGTGACAATAAAAAACTTTTGTGTAGAAATCAATTCTAAATTCAGTCAGTCAAATTCGCGCCCGCCCTCCAATCCTCCTGGCCGGTTTCTGAAAAGAAAAGAAAAATCATTGAGATTTCACCGTAAAATACAACTGCAGCCCTTGACGGCCAAGACCCATTTGTTAATATGTATGTAGACATACATATGTATGTGGTCAGGATCTCATGCGATATAAATCACAGAGCAGGCGTTATGCACATAACTCTTGGGCTTCGGACCACTTGACATTAGCAAGGCCTGTCCCCGTTACACGGTCGCGGTCCGAGACTAGATGTGGCAATTTTGTCTTCAATTTTAAACTCACTACCAATTTCCATAGTTCCTTAGTAATACTAGGAACTGTTATAATACCTATAGTAAATTATTCGGTGATAGTTCCTTTGTCATTCCGCGTAAAGGCTTTTTACTAAATTATAACAATTAATGGCATCCACGTATATTTTTGTGCAGAAAAAGAAATAAATACAATAAATAAAAAAAAATGGACATCCTTATACAAATCTATACCGGGTGTAACCGACGGTGTACCGAAAACTGAAACCATGGCTTCAGACCATTATTCTGGGCTGGAAAATCGTGGAAATTTCTTTGAGAAAATTCACAAATTTTTCCTCGCGAGTTTTCATTTTTTCTTTATTTTTCCGTTAATCGAACTCTACCGGTAACAATTTTTCATGAAAAATCGCATGAAAATAGCATTTTCCGCAAAACACGCAATGTATCACAAACAGTATTATGTAAGCTTTACGGTACAACACAGGCGCATGGAGTGGGAAAGATAACGGTACTGGCCGGTCATTGATCCGCCAGGCCAGTGCGCTCGCATTGTTTTAATTACCTACCCGCATTAATGTTTACCTACCCGCACATTTTAGTTGCTTTACTTGCTTGAATGAAAATAATCTTGTTAGAGTGTTTTAATTTATCGGTCAGTTGTTATTGGTGTTAGGTAGTACACTAGTTGTGATCTGTGGTTGCGTTGTTTTTGTGGTTGCATTTATTCATGTCATTCGATGAGCATTGGCGTAACGGTATGTATTGCGCTGACGCGTGAGTGGAGTGGGGAGCGCGTGGACCGGTCGATGCTTGCCGCGTGCTCCCCTCCCCGCGCGTCTGCACCCGAGAGAATTGGACGCAATACATTGCGCGTCGAGTTTTATAATATATCTTGGAAAATCTTATCCTTGAGTTTTTCGAGAAAATGAACACTCGTTTTCAGTTCGTGATTATGGTCTAAAACTACAGTTTTCGTTTTCGGTACGCTGTCGGTTACACCCTGTATAGTCCCACAGTAATATACGAGTTTATCAGTCATCTCACAAATATTGGCCGGATTTAAGATGTTATATAAATAGTAAATAAGATAGTTATTAGGTAGAATATTATGTACTTAGTTAGATGTTCTGTTGAAAGTAAACATATTCAACCTAATATTTATTAATTGATGCGGTGCCCTGCAGACTAATAACAGCTGCACCACCACTGCGCCAAGCACACCGTCAAATCACCATGTTGAATTAATTATACAGCACACTGTTTTTTATATGAATGCAATCAGCTCAAAATATCATGCAACAAAGAAAAAAAAATCCAAAAGATTTTTTTAATATTTTTTCAAAATCCTCAAAAGTTGACAAACAACCCGAGAACGGCCTACTCGGGCCCACTGCACGCCGCAAGCGGCGCTAATAGCCTAAGCGCCTTGGTGTTTAACTCCGCCTTCCACCTTTATTTGCGCACTTCGGGGTTAATTTCATAGATCCTTTCTGCGTCATTCACGCGTCTGTCGGTAGGGTCGCCATTTCCATCGACGTCATGTCGCATCCACACAATCTATTTATCAGCAACAGACATCCACAGCTGAAAGGCCTCCGCCCATAGTTCGCCACAAAGTGCGATCCTATACAGACCGCATAGACTGCCGAGGTCACACACCCGCCTCTTCGGGGGCGGTCCGACGCTGCGTTTTCCTTCTATACGTGGTCGCCACTCCAGGACTTTGCTGCCCAAACGGCCATCAGTTCTCCAGGCTACATGGCCTGCAGATTCCCATTTCAATTGTGCAATCCTGTGAGCTATGCCGGTTACATTTTACACAAACAACCAATAAAATACAATTCTCAGTTCGAAGATCAAATAGACAACTATCTAAAAGTAAAAGTACAAATATCGGTCTTACGAGCCGTCTCCATGAGGGTGAGAGGCACCAGAAGGCACATCAAGGCCTTCGATTGTGGAAACGGAGCAGGAATTCTTGACTAAGCAAGATTTTTCCATTCAACCTCCCCTTCCACCCCACGTCCCACCTTTAACTCCCCTACTGCCGTCGTCACCCATATTTGTATATTTTCAATATTTTATTCTATTTATTTCAATAAATT
The DNA here is from genome assembly GCA_947623375.1 of Apotomis capreana. Taxonomy (NCBI): domain Eukaryota; kingdom Metazoa; phylum Arthropoda; class Insecta; order Lepidoptera; family Tortricidae; genus Apotomis; species Apotomis capreana. The sequence continues at coordinate 16,942,984 of OX392507.1, read as the reverse complement.
TATATTATTAGTTATTTAAATATTTCTTTCAACAAATCTCGATGTTAAATTATAATTTCTAACTATCTGTTTTAATGTGTTCCAAAATATGATGACATATTTCCTTAATACTGCATAATAATATCCAACGAATTAAGTAACGCAATTAATAATGTAGACAATGTGATAACCATAAATTAAGTTAAGTGATAATCACAAGTTAAAACCTTTTGTCATTTGTAAAATAAGTATGTCACTATCTATGCTCAAAATTGTTGTCATGTAACTTGGTGAAGAATTTGTATTTGTTTTTGTATTTCACTTTCCAGACAATTTCTACATCTTCGTCCGATCCCCGGTTCAACCCCGAGGTTATGCGGAAAGGTTATCAGTGGGACCTAATTTAATTCATTACGCTGCCTTGTGTCGACCCTCCGACAATGCGAGAACGGCCTATGCAAAATTCTTTAACCAGGGTTATTAATGTGTTTCGGTTAAAGAGGAATCCCTTATTTTGACGATTTTGGGGTAATTGACTGGGTAGTTGAATGGGTTTCTCTTTATCAAGCTTATAATAAAGCAATTATAAAATGGAACGCGTAATAATAATTTATGGTTAAAGAGTTATAAACAATATCAAAGTCGCTAGATTGTTTATAAACAATATCAAAGTCGCTAGATTGTTTAGAAACAAATACCTAACGAATATTACGTGATTTTACAAAAATCTATAAAAGCAGTTTAATCGGGTTTGATAATGTATCCTTTACGCATAATTTGCGATTTCTAATATTTTAGGCACTACCTACGTCTGTCGTCCGATTTATTATTGAATAGGCATTAAGAGCCCTAATTTCTTTATACCCAACCCGAATGCGTTAAGTTTACGCTTCATTTAAATGTTTTATATTAAATGCAACCATAGAGAAAGGTGCAACGCTACTCTTACCAGTTGCAAACTTAATGACATTTAAAGGCGATATACCTGAGGGCGATTCATCATTTAACGGATATCTCAAAGGAAACTAGAACTAGTGCCCTGGTTACCTTTGATTCTCGAAACAATGAAGTCGGTTGGCATTTTAAACTTTTATATATGTATGTAACTGGCCCCCTTATATTTTCTACCCTGTATATTTGTAGAAAATAATGTAGTTACAATGTATGCACCCCGCAAAACTCAACCGACTGTTAGTGTAATTCGAAATTGAATTCGCCGAGTAAATGTGTTCACAAACGTGAACGTTGGTTAAACACTTAAAATGTAAACTGAAGGTCTGGGCAAACGCTCTGCTTCCATTACCGCGTCAAAACACATATTTCCGGTATCGGGATGAAATCACGAGCTCATCATAATACCACATGCAGGGCATTCCACCATTATGATCAAATGGGAACCAAAAAAAAATACCTACTTTGACTTTCTATGAAAGAAGTTTAATAGTATTTAATAATAAAAGCAAAATTTCCTTGCGCAAAATTTGCTATTTACAATATATAAGGCACTACGTATGTCGTGCGATTTTTCCATCGATATATTTTTCAAGTACCTTTTACAAACATATTCCTTGATAGTAGAACAGGCTATATGTATAAAAATAGCAAAATAAATGTTTTTCAGACTACATTTTAACGATCTTAGAATCTAGTAGCTGCCTACTTGCCCACTTAAGGACGATGGGCTAACCTGTATATTCGTAGTATATAATTAAGTAACAGTCTATGCGCCTCGCAAAACTCAATCGTCTGCATTCGCAAACGTGAACGTTGGGCAAACACTTAATATATGAGAAGTGAAGGTATGTCAAAACACTTTGCTTCTTTAATTTTCAAAAAATACAAACAATAACATGTTTATTATTATCACCTTTATTTTAAATGCTGGGTTAGGTTAGTTTATATCAAAAGTAAAATACAGTAAAGTAATTACAAAATATCAATACATCATAAAAAAACCTAACCTAGGGAGCCACCGGCAGTGGGCCAGGACCAGGCTACTGGGTTACGACTGCAGAGAGAGGAATTTCTACATTTTATATGAACTTCTATATTTTATATGAACTTCTATATTTTATATGAAACTCTTTATTTTATATGAAACAGAAGGTAGTTAGCATCCAGGTCAAGATGAGCAGTAAGAGACAAGTTGCCACATTTTACGATGACGTTTTTTTTTTACTTCCTATTATAGTCTGATCGGAACACATAAGGAAATGCTAACATAATAGTTTGCACAAATGTTCAATATCAAATAATATCATTAAGAGTTGCAATGTGATTACAAATACAGGAACCTTCCTGGTACTCATATACAGCGGTATGGCATTATAGTTTTAAAAGTAGTTAAGCTAAGTTTGAGATTCACATCTTCAAAGTCAAAGTCAATTAATTTATTTGTAAGATGCTGGGAATTATTCATAAAGATTATTATGTATATGACTTTATGAGTTACAAGGTAATTGACAACCCAAGCAGCACATTAGTGAATTTTGCAGCTTATCTTATAGCTTTAAGTTCTAAATGAGTGGTTTAACAGTGTTTGATACAACTTATAGCTTTAAACACCACTCAAAACTGTATATGAGTTCATCCTATCACTTGTAGTTGCATAGGAACGTTTTTTGTTTCTACTTTATTACTTATGGTGGGATAAAGTCGATTTTGCTACTTAAAGTTGCATGCAGGTTCAAATTGTCACTCAATAAGAAGCAATAGTGCTATATAAGGCCTTAAAATCACTTATAAGCAACTTTTACATATAAGTGGGAACATACCCTTATTTGGAACTAAAAGTTCCAAATGACTAGTACAATAGCGAATTATATCACCAATAGTGGCTAAAGGGATAATTTTACGGCTCTTTTGGAACCAAAAAATATTGCAACTTTAAGGCCTAAGAAGTACCTTATTGCCACTCCAACGCATAAATAGGTGTCAGTAGGAGGTTCTTGGAACCAAAAGCAGTTATTTTCACTTATTTCGAACCACTAACGAACTAAAAGTTCTATTATTGTTCCTATTTGCGCCTTGTCAAAATATATTTAATACGAGTAGTCTTGCTTGTTTAATAGTCTACAAAAGAGCAAATAATTACTATTGGTAATATCATTCACTGCTTTGCCACTCGCAAGATACAAATAAGTGATTATTAGACTTGATAGTTCCAAATAAGGAACAAATAAGTGAAAATAAACACTGTAGGATCTTTTTTAGGGTTCCGTAGTCAACTAGGAACCCTTATAGTTTCGCCATGTCCGTCTGTCCGTCTGTCCGTCCGCGGCTTAGCTCCGTGATCATAAGTGCTAGAAAGCTGAAGTTTGGTATGTGTATGTATCACGCCGACATAACGGTAAAATAAAAACTAAAAAAATAACTTTTTTTCGGGTACCTCTCCCATACACCTAAAGTGGGGGTGTTTTTTTTTTTCGTTCTTACACTAGCGTGTGGGGTGTCGTTGAATAGGTCTTTTAAAAACAATAGGGGCCTTCAAAGATCATTTTTTGATAAAGTCAGCAGTTTTGTAAATATTCGCTCGGTAAATCCAAAAAATAGTGTCCCCCCCCTCTAACTTCTCAACCACGGGTCAAAAAATTATGGAAAAATTCATGAAAATAAGGCCCTATTAGTACTATATTGAATAAAATCGGTCGAGCCGTTTTTGAGTTATCGCAAAAATTCATAATTTTCTTTTAAATGACGTAAGTGCCCCGCGGTGTTCTTATACTTCGAACGTTACACATATTAGTTAAGTGCCATACTGCATTAAAACATTTCGCTCAATCTGGTGCGTATAATCGATAACTTCTAGAAGGTAATAAGTAATTACAGTTACTTTGGCGTTTACGACCTTTTATAGAGCTTGAAATCTTTCTCGTAATTTAAATTCGATTTTATTGTCTATTGTGAAGGATGGCAAACTACGGAACCCTACACTGAGCGTGGCCCGACATGCTCTTGGACGGTTTTTGTTTCGCCATGTTTACAAATGGAAGCCTATGAAAATTGATTATTTTAACCAGAATTTTATCACACTGACGCATAATCACAGACTTTTGATAGTTGTGACGATGTTACTTTAACATTGTACGTAACCTACAACCCATCAAAAACATAAATGTAAAATGAGAGCCAAGTTCAATATCGCGTGCACTTCGCCGACAAAAGAATTGAGATCTGCAAGGGCGCCAAGTTCTTTGCCCTAAAATTTTTAGATACAAGGACATGCGACATACTCAATGCATTTATTTTACTTGGGGTGTAATTCAATATCAAGATTTGACTTGGCTAGTTTTCACAAACTAACTAAATTTTATAAAAGTAACATAGTCATAGTTCATTATCAAGCTAACAGTATAAGTAACAAACCGTACACTAACTTGCGTACTTACCTTTACGAAAATAGGTTAATGATTTGATTGATTTTGATTTATAATATAAATTTATATTTTAAAACTAGCCAAGTCAAGTCTTGATATTGAATTACACCTCAAGTAAAATAAATGCATTGAGTATGTCGCATGTCCTTGTATCTAAAAATTTTAGGGCAAAGAACTTGGCGCCCTTGCAGATCTCAATTCTTTTGTCGGCGAAGTGCACGCGATATTGAACTTGGCTCTCATTTTACATTTATGTTTTTGATGGGATATCATTACTTTTTGTACAGAAATTATTATGATGTGTAAATTACTTAATTATTATTTGTTAATTAGTTCTGTATGCTATTCTAGTACATCTTTTGAAAGTTTTGAACAAACAAAGAATTTTCCAAAACGGTTAGTACGTATTGGATTTTTATGTGCATGTATGTGTAAGTGTGTGCGTGTGAGTGTATATGTTATTCTAGTATATCTTTCAAACAAAAAAAGAATTTTCCAAATCGGTTTATAAATGACAGAGTTCTGAGGCAACAACCATCAATAATAATAATAATAATAATAAAAAAACAAAAAAATCACTGTTTTCGATTTTTATATGTATACACACACAATTACTAAGCTGCATGCCAAATTTCACCTTTCTAGGTCACCTGGAAGTGGGTTAGGTTTTTGATTACTAGTCAGTCAGTCAGTCAGTCAGTCAGTCAGTCAGTCAGTGATAAAAATACCGTTTTTTGGACTTTAATATCTCAATAACTATTTAACCTATATTAATGAAATTTGGGGATCTACTTGTTCTAAAGGATCTTAATACATAAGCCAAATTTCATTTTTTTATGTTAAATAGATTTGGAGTTATTGGGGGGTCAAAAGTGGCTCCAAACGGTTCGTGTAATATAACACACGGCTGCTGCTCGCCAGTTCCTGCGGTGAACTTGGCTGGACACGCTGCCGCGTGTCTAGATCATTAGGTCAGGTTTTTAACAGTTTTATTTCTTATCAGTATCTATTCCTTATTTAATTTAGCACTCTCTTTTTTAATATTCCTGATCAAATGAAGGGCGCGTCGAAATTTACAAAGAAAACATACTATAGTTTCACAGTAAAAAAAAATTCGCAAGAATTTCGTGCTTATTTCGATGCTTGTATAACGTAAAGTTTTAATCACTCATCAAACAGACATATAAATCCAAAATGAATATGGCAGATCACGTATTACTTCAATTTGACAGTTGCCTCGCCACTCAAAGATAATTTTGGCGACTCATTTATCACTCATTGACCGAACTGAAATGTTTTCATTCGTTCACTGCGCATAACTTTTACCCTTAGTTCTAATTGCCACTTAAGGTTATTGTGAGATCTCTTATGGACGCATAACTTTCACCCATAGTTCTAATTTCCACTTAAGGTTATTGTGAGATCTCTTATGGATTCTATTTAGCACCAAAAATAGGCTGCAATTTTTCTCCTTTTGGTTCTATACTGGTGGCATAAGGGTTCTTGCCACCTATATAGCACTTAGTCATGGTGGTAAATTTCACTTAAGCATCTAATTAGATATGATATACGAGCTATTTAGACCCAATTGTGCTACTTGGGAATAATCTATTACGAGTATATGACGTATATTCTAGAGAAATTTGCTATTGTGAAAACCGGCAAGACTATTAATGTTGTTCCTAATTATTTTTATTATAACATATATACAGACGTGGTACGAGGAACCAGCAAGGATAACAGAGGTTAAACGGTTACAGTACCAGGTCAATAATATTTAATTGGTTTTCTATTTTTACAATCTAATTACTGAATGCCGCTGTCGCAATTATATTTCTCGTAATGCCTCTAATCATAGGATTCTAAATAATAACATTTAACAAGAAAAATCCTATGCCCACGCATACTTGGAGGGTAAGAGTTAACTCCAAACAAAATCCTAGTATTATAAGAGGTATCGAAATAAAAATGGCTTTATATACGGGCGCTTACGGTAGAATGCCCCAACCAAAGGGATGACCCTGACGATGTCGCACCTGTAATATGAAATACAACCGTCTACCAAACGAGTTTGAGTTCAAAACCCGTTTACGATAAAATTCAATTAATTAGAATAGGTAAGTACTGATATGAGGGCTCTGGAGCACTGGTTTTCTTTTAGTCGTTTCGTGTTTGTTTAACTGATTTTTTTCAGTCTATTTTATTTAACTGAATTTTTTTACTCGGCTAAATCGTTTGAGAACAATTTTACCTTTATGGAATAGACAAATAAATAATAAATGTACTAAATTTATAGAATAAAATCATAGACGAAATCCTTTATTATAGCTATTAGATAACCGATGTTTTCTTTGTGAAATCTAACATAAGAATCTGCATTAGCTAAGTGTCACGTTTTAGCCAAACTATGAATATGGCGTAACAAAACCTTCTACTTATGCTAAAATATTTATGGCCTGAATATCACTATAAGCTTCGTACTTTAAGCCAACAATGTAGATTTTATAAGGCAACATTGGCTAAAAGAGGTTTGAGGGAACTCATAAATGCGCTTAGTATGTCAATGTACTTAGGAAACTTCATACACGCTCACCTGTTGTTATCTCAGCTATTATCCCCATGGAGACTCGCCTTCACCCAAATCCGCAAACATATTTATATCAAACGTTGCATCCTGCTCTTTATTCAGTTTGTTAATTTCTTCTACATTTTTGAGGAAGTTTTGATAACGTGTGTTATGTTCTTCACCGTCTTTGTACTGTTTGTTAAAATCTTTCATGAATTTTTGGAATAGTTCTGGCGCGTCTTTTAGATCGTAGTATGGCTTTTTAGTGTCCGATTGTGCATTGTGTTCGGTGACTGTAGAGGTAACTTCATGGGTTTCATGGAAAGTGTCCACAGGTTTCACACTGGGTTCATTTGGGATGACATTTGATGGTATATTTTCTGAAGGTCTATACGGGTATGGTACCGCGGGAGCAGCATAATGTTCCCCACCTACATCCTTGTAATATTCGTCCAAAGATCTTCCGTCAACGTCTTCTGTACTATATTCTTCATGATACTCAAACGCGTTCACATCAAATAAAGTCAAGGATATTAGGAAAAACACGACAGATATATTCATATTTACAAAACACACGTTACGATCGACCCACGGCGTTGAGCACTCTGGTGGGTTTTAATGTATTAGTCTGAGAAACCGGTTGTGTCATAGGTCGATGATGTTTTTATGCAAAAATTGCCGTCTGACATTTAAAGCTCTCACACGGACAACTTCAAATAAAAATAAGTTACGTGTTTCTTTGTATGTATAATTGTATATTTGTATACATAACCTTAAAAATATAATGTTGACGACTCAGTGACTACGGACTAGCTGTGTTCGCGGTTTCACCTGCGTAGAATTCCTATTACGCAACTGAGCTTTGTTTCATCCCTTATATCATCCCTACCTAAGGGGTTAATCTGAATTCTCGACATAAACATATACCATTAAAACTTTATGAATATATATTTGCACTCAAAACATCACCCTCTGAAAAATCTTTTATGAATTATATTCCCTAAAATATAGTAACCAATGTCAATTTTTACCATAGTTGGTTAAAAAATATCAAATAACTATCTTTGGATCTCCGTTGTCGAACTATCCCTGTACCAAAATTAGTTAAAATCCGTTCAACCGTTTGGGCGTGATGAGAGGGCTACAGATCGCGGTTTAAATCCGGAGCTCTCCATAGTTATTTAGGAACTGATTTTCAATAAAATTTGAGAATTATATAATAATGTAGATTAAAGAAATATGCAACATATTTACGCATTTCAACTTAAAATACATTTGAAATAAAAAAAGAAACATGTTCTGAATAAATTAAATATTAATTATAATAAAACGAAATGTCATTTTAGTATTCTGAATTAAAAATAGATGAATATACTTAGTTGTAGTGTTAGCTTTATTCAATATTCATAGCAACAGACAGAGATAGACCGAGTTATTTATTGAAATCAAAATGTCAAATGATATTAAGACCTTTATTGTTTTTTTTAAAAGAAAAGTATTCTTCACATTTACGAATAATTGTTTTGTATTTTAATCTATTACTAGTGGCTCTGTGAACTGAAATTTGTAATTTTTTACCAATAATTTCGAAAAACTTATTCAATAAAAATATAATTATATATTATATATACAATTATCTGACCTACTCAAAAAATTTCATGACAATTGGTTGAGAAATGTGACCTGTAGGCGAGAACAACCGGAAATAATAATGAAGAAAATTTTGGCGAAGCTGGGACGCTTCACTCGCTCGGTCAATTAGTCATAACTTAATACAGTACTTGATAATGATGAATGTCAAGTTAACATTTCTTTTTCTTTTTTTTTAATTTCGGACAACCTCACACAAGTCAACCCCACAGTAAGCTCTAGTAGGCTTGTATTACACTAAACGACGATAAATACACATCCATGACCCAGGCACAAATATACGAGTTTATCACGTCGAAAATCGGGAGCAGCAAAATAAGTCAAGTGATAACAACTCGGTTCAGCTGATAGCAATAAACAAACAGGTGCGCGAACATAATAACCAAACGTTTGCGGAGCTAGTGAAGAATGGGGAATGGAAGCAGCCGAATGTAGACGAGAAATGGGAATTAGTGCAAAAAAGGAAATTAAGGAACAGGTTCGTCGGATGTAAAGGCAAGGCGGAACCTAGCCAAAACGTAAAATTTAAAGCGGCGGAGGACAAGGTGCCACTTTTTATCTATAACGTTCACAAGGACGTCTCTGAAAATGATATTAAGGAGTATATATACCGTAAAACGAATGAAAAGGTATCTCTAGTCAAAGTACGCATGCGTAGGCAGAAGGACTATCATTCGTAAAAATTGTATGTATCGAGCAATAAGTTTCATATGTTTTTGGATGAAGCACTATGGCCAAAAGGGGTCTATTTTAGGCCCTTTATATCGGTAAGGGACAGGGAAGTAAAGTTCCCGAATCAAACATGAAGGAGAGGAGAGTTGAAACCTGACGGCCAAAATGAGCAGCAAGATAATTAGTTTTAACTGCAAGTCACTTAAAAGGTCTATGGAAGGAGTGAGAGAGCTGTGCAAGATGGCTGATATTGTTTTATTGCAAGAGACTTGGTTAATGGAGCACAATCTACCTTTGCTGGGGACTGTACACAAAGACTTTGCGTACACTGGAACAACGGCGGTGGACTCCGGGGCTGGCCTTTTAACAGGAAGACCGCATGGAGGCGTGGCGGTATTATACAGGAAGTCCGTGTTCCCGAATGTGTCCGTGGTAAAGTGTGGGAGTGTGCGTTTAGCGGCCATTAAAGTTCATATGCCGAACTTAGCTGTTCTAATATTTAGTGTGTATATGCCCGTAAATGTGCCTGAGAATTTGCCAACCTTCACTGAATGTATGGGCGAAATTAGTGCGATTAGTGAGGACAATCCCGACGTGCAGGCGGTTTTTATCTTAGGGGACTTTAATGCACATCCTAATGAACTGTTTTGCAATGAGATGCTACAGTTTTGTGAGACTCAAGAATGGAGTTGTGTGGACCTGGATATGTTGGGCGTGGAATCTGAGACGTATACGTTTATTAGTGAAGCCCACGGGTGTAACAGGTGGTTGGATCACTGCATTGTCACGGAGGCTGCGCGGGCGACTGTGCGGAGTATACAGGTAAAATACGACGTGTATTGGTCCGACCATCTGCCACTGATACTGGAATGTGAGCTCGATAAAATACAAATTAAATGTATGCCCATTATACCGTGTCATGAAGGTGTTTTATGGGGTGAGAGGCAGGATTCTCAAGTGGAGCAGTACCACGCTATTTGTGACAGTAAACTAAAGTTGCTTGACTTTCCAGCCCAATTGACGTCGTGTGCGGATAAAAGGTGTAACGATCCTAATCATAAAATATTATTAGATAACATGTACACATCTATTATTGACACGCTAACGGAGGCGGCAAGAGAGTCAAGCAAGCAGCGGAGGATCAAAAATAGGCAGGTAGTCGGCTGGAATAAGTACGTAGCTGAAGCGCACAAGGATGCTAGGGAGAAATTTTTAGCTTGGGTGTGGGCTAATAAGCCTAGACAGGGTCCAGTTTACAGAGAGATGTGTGAAACCAGAAAGCTTTTTAAGTCCAAGCTGAAATGGTGCCAAGACAGGCAAGAACAAATAAAATGCGATATTCTTGCCACCAATCGTGCAGCGAAGGACTTTAAAGCTTTTTGGAAAAACACAAATAAATTGAACTTAAAGCCTAGCGTCCCTGTAAGCGTGGGAGGTGAGTGTGATAATAAGAAAGTAGCCGATAATTTTAGTAGGGCGTTTGCGATAAGTCCACTCCTGGAATCGAACCGGGAAGGGGTGTGCGGTGCTGTGGCTGTCATGGGCGAGAGTACTCTGAGATTTTCAGCTACGGAAGTTAGAAATATTATTAATTCCATGCAAAGGGGTAAATCGCCGGGGCATGATCGTCTCAGCATTGAGCACCTAAAGCATGCGGGAGTTCACTTGCCGCGTGTCTTGGCTATGTTTTATACGCTCTGTCTGAGTCACACTTATCTCCCTCAGCAACTCACGCGTACTGTGGTTATCCCACTGGTAAAAAACAAAACAGGTGATCTATCGGACATGGGGAATTATAGGCCCATCTCACTAGCGACGGTACTTGCGAAAGTGGATAGCTTGCTTAATGCACAACTTTGCAAACATATTAAACTGCATGACGCACAATTCGGCTTTAGGCCGGGTTTGTCGACGGAGAGTGCTATCTTGTGCGTTAAGCAGGCTGTCAGGTATTACAAGGATAGAAACACGCCTGTGTACGCGTGCTTTTTGGACCTATCGAAAGCGTTTGACCTGGTTGTTTACGAGAGACTTTGGACGAAATTAGAAAAAACAGATCTACCCGTAGAGTGCGTTAACCTGCTCAAATATTGGTACAACAACCAGGTCAATCAGGTGAGATGGGCGGGGGCGGTCTCTGACGCGTATAGGTTACAATGCGGAGTAAGGCAGGGTGGGCTGTCATCACCGATCCTGTTTAACCTATATGTGAACGAGCTGATTGAGGATCTCAGCAGTGCACATGTCGGCTGCCACATAGGGGAAACTTGTTTCAATAACATTAGTTACGCGGACGATATGGTCCTGCCGGGACCCTCAATCGACTCGATAAAGCAACTTGTCAAGCTGTGCGAGGGATACGCTCAACGGCATGGTCTTAAATATAACGCTAACAAAAGTGAGTTGCTCATTTTTAAGGCAGGAAAATTTAATATAAAGAGAATACCTAAGATCATGCTGGGGGGCGTGCCTCTCAAAATAGTTGATACGTTTAAGGGTCATTATTCGAGCGTTTCAACCGCCTCACTTTCGTGGACATATTTTGGAAGAATTGGGCGTAGATTTTGATGCCATTTTCGGATATTTGTTAGATGTCCGGGAAACTTAGATACCTAACCAGAAACGAAAACGAAATCTGCAGCCACTTCTACAAAAATGTGACCACGAAAGTGATTCGGATCAAACGCTCGAATAATGACCCTTAAATATCTTGGGCACATGCTAACTGTGGATTTAAATGATGATATGGATGTGGAAAGGGAGAGGAGAGCATTGTCAGTGCGTGGTAATATGCTCGCCCGCAGGTTTTCACGCTGTAACGAACAAGTAAAAGTGACGCTTTTCAAAGCATATTGCCAAACTTTTTACACGTGCAGCCTGTGGGTGACATATTCGCAAAGGGCCTGCGTGTGCAGTATAATAATATTCTTAGGATGCTGTTGAGGTTGCCGAAGCACTGCAGTGCGTCGTGCATGTTCGCCGAGGCCCGAACGGATGACTTTTTTGCGGTCCGGCTGTAACACTTTAGAGTGTACATGAACCTTAAAATAAGCATTTTAGCTCGTTCGAAATGAAAATCCTTACCTTGACTATGAGTCGCCTTCGTAGGTGATTATAAGTTTAACTTCCACATATTTTATGATTCCAATCCTTGCACTAGGTAGAACATATCCTGTAGTCTTTATTTTTCACTAGCAACGGCCTCTAAATATTCTATTTTCATTCAAATACTTATGCAAAATACCCTTGCTAAACATACATTGTCATTCCTTGTTTTTGCCTATCTTTCTCTCACTTTAGGTAATCCCGACACTCTTACGGATTGATACTATTATTCTATGCTAGCATACTACCACATTAAACCCCAAACTATTGTAATTTTTAATTAAATCAAGTAAAACTTGTTAATATAAATCCTATTTTCACTTGTAAACAATTCTGACAGTTCGTTCTGAATAACGTTTAGTTACCGCTTTAAACTGTTCCGACATGGTACGCGAAGCGTTCATGTCCGTCACAAATAATTTCTTTTCTTTATTATCTTAATCTCAATTATTGATGTTCAATGTTTTTGAGGAATTTCTAATTTAAATACGTAGTACCTTAATAGAAAACGACTACAATAATGTTACAATTTTCGTAACCATGCAATAATAAGACACAGTCAGGAACGTTCGGAAGTATAGTTTAACGTTTCGTTCGTCACAGCCCTTAACAGATTTATAGTTTTGACGATGTTTTTATTTCAGAAAATTATTTAATATACATTTTTATGGTGTAAACAATTTCACATTTGTTTTGCTAAATTCTGTATATCTTTTGGATTAAATTGGTTCTGTTTAGTTTACTATTATTTCGAACGTCAAGTCTCGAATAGCTGGTTGTGTTGATGACTTCAGAACGTGTTAGTTGGGTCCCGTTAGATTTCTTCTTCGATATTGCAAATTCATTCTGGAGATCGAACTGCATTGTTTCGGATATAGAAAGTCGTCTCGTAAAATAAAAAGTCATGGAGTTTCGTTGGTGCCTCTCGGGTATCCGTAAGTAATCTTCAAGTGGCTATAGTAGTGTTGTTTTTCTTCAACATGCTAAATAGTGTTTTTCGTTTTGTTGTAGGCACGATGCTTCGCTCTAAAACCTATGGCGGCTGACGCCATACTATAAAATATCCTTAAATAAAGTCTGAGGTGAGTGGTAATCATCGGTGTATAACCTTTTATTGTTTTGCTAGAATCAGTGTAATATTCTTCCAAATATTAACTGGAAATTCCGATACGTTTCAGCCACACCATTGCCTGTACCACGTGATGTCTGCCTACACCACTATCCTATTCTGTTCTTCTATTTGACCCAACAACGTTGGTAAGTGAACATATTTTCACATATTCTTTCTTAATAGTAGGGAATTCATCTTGATAATTTTGATCATGTAATTTACTATGATTTTCTTTCTGATCATAGGGTCGCTAGCCTCATTAGCCACACTTGCAAGCTCTTGCAAGCCTTGTTAGGCTACGTAGCAGGCCTCTGTCCTGTCTCGGTTGCCGGCTAGATTGCTGCGCTACCCGACATCGCGCCGCTCTCGGGAAACCTGTGGTCAACGTCTAGCTGACTCACTGGAGCGTCGATAGTTTGGAGCACTGGCGTCTACTAGCTCGGTGCAATAAGGTCCATGCCTACATAAGGCAATCTGTTACAAGGTACCTTACATTTTCTTTTTATTTTCATACTTTACTGCGTGAAGGTGTCCATCCGTCCTCGGTGGATCACCCATAATATTTTCATTTACAATTAATAGAACCTCCATCTTGAAACGGTGTATTTTAAATTTAAAAACGTGTTACTGTTGAAACACAAGGTTGACTATAACGATAAACCTAAAGTTTGTACCTAATACTTAAGCGTAAATTAAGTGCGTAGTGTTATACAATAAATATTATCGTATTTATCTTCATTGTTTAATTCAAGTATCCTCCATTACGTTTGACGGTGATAAAGCAATTGGCGCTCACGGTTTTTAAATTCACTTAGTTTCCAATTTATTGACTTTTTTAATTAACTTATAAATTTATTGCTTTATTTCTGCTCTGGCCTGGCCGTACTTCGACCCTGAGTAATTCCTTTCTCATTTTAACAACATTTCTGTAGCTAGCTAATGTCTTAAGAGTATTGTGGTAAGTTGAGTTAGTAGTGTAGTGGTGGGAGTTCTGGCTCATCTTACCTCAAAGCTTTCTTTTACCTAAGACTTCTTATTTTTTTTAAAGATATGTGGAAACACCCTTAAGGTGTAATCGGGCATAACCCATACCTTTTACAATTGGCTCCCAACTTCAGGGCCAGAGTTTTGGACGATACTTGAAAAAAAAAATACTTTATATTTTTAAATTAATTATTTGTAAGAAACAAATAATCTCAGGCAGTGGTATTTGTTTTGGTGTGGTTTCGCTTTTATTTAAGGATATGTTTTGTGTTGTTTATATGTAAATGTCACTTCATTTACTCTCTTACTCTGAGCTTATAAACTCAGATCTTTTTGATGTTGTGTTCATACTTAAGTGGTCAACCAAATTGACCTGCTGAGGTTATAATTACCTTATATTTGTTTCTCAAACTTTACGTATGAGATTTATTAACTGTTTGTACTTATACTACTCTTATTCATAGTACCCTATACAAGGTACTCAACTTTATTCAAACTTCTTGTCTGTATCTTACTGACTTATTAAACTGTACTGAGCTTTGAAACTCAGCCTTCTTAAGCTTTACTACCTAAGTAAATCTATAAAAAGTTTCTTTTAGATAACTTTTTCTTATTGTACTTTTACAAATAATACCTACTAAGGAAAATATTGTAAGTAATAACTAATTACTTTCATTCTTACCTGATTTACATTCAAGATGGACTTTCTTAAAGCGGGATGTAAGATAACCCATTTATTAAAAGACGAGATTACTCACGAATTAACAATTCGAAAACTTTCGGTAAATCCGCTCTCTCGTCGTACCAGTTTATGTAAAGTGTTGAAGCAGACCGCCGATTTAGCTCGTAGGGGTAGCCTAAAGCTCGGTACTTTGATGGAAACCGATTCGTCAACAGAACTAGACACGTGTCAACGGAAAGCTGCGGATATTGAACGTGAACTGTCTGAAGATTTATCGCGTGCAGCTGTAGACCGGTTGAATTCTCGTTGTCGTTATTTAATATGTCGCCTCTCTAGGTTGCCTACGGAACAGGAAGCTGTTAATCTTCTCAAGGCGGAGCTGACTTCAAAACTTGATCGTATCAGATGTGACCCATCTGCTTCTTCTTCTGGATCTGATTCAGAATCAGTTCATTCTGAAAACCCTCCTAACATTGTTAGGGAAGTGGTATATAAACTTGACAAGTCTTTTAACATAAATTCCTTGAATTTGAAATATAGAGGGGACTCTTGCATTCGCTCTTTTATAACTCGTTTGGAAGAACTTCGCTGTGCTAGGAAGATTCCCGAGGATCGTATTTATCACGGATTTCCGGAAATTCTCGACGGTCCTGCATTGTCGTGGTTTCGCTCCAATCGTGGTCACTTGTCTTCGTACAAGGAGGTTTTAGATGCTCTCCAAGAGGATTTTGATATCCCGGACTTAGATCATATACTTCTAAACAAAATTAGGGATAGAACCCAATCTAAGAAAGAGACTATTGTTGTATTCGTTTCCACTATTCTCGGTATGTTTGAACGTTTACACCGTAAAATTTCAGATGATGATAAACTTGACATCCTTATGCGTAATATACGTCCTGAATACAGCAAAGAACTTGCCTTACATGATATAACTTCCATTCAACAGTTAAAAACTCTGTGCAAACGGATTGAGTTAGCTAAGGTTAAAGCAGATCAATTTCGCGAGCCTTCTACCTCTTCTTTTGACTCAAAGCAAACCTTTAAGCCTAATTATACTAAACCCTCTGGTTCGTATCAGAAACAAGTAAATCAAATTGCTGCTGTAGATTGTAAACAGCCATGTTTTAGATGCGGTTTAACTAATCACCCTACAAATCTTTGTAAGAAATCTAGAGACATTGTATGCTTTAAATGTGGGGAAAAAGGTGTTCGCACTCCCGACTGTCCTACTTGTAATCCTTCAAAAAACTAAATGGTTTTGTCTTTTCTGATAAAATATCTAGATCAAACACGACTCCCTCTCTTCCCGAAAAGACAATATTATTCGAACCTCCAAAGGGAGACACTAGACTGTACTTAGGTGTGGAAATTTTAGGACTTAATGTTAAGGGTTTATTAGACTGTGGTGCTTCTTGCTCCGTCTTAGGAAATGACAGTCACCTACTCTTTGCTTCTGTAGGAATACCCACTCTTCCTCATTCTCAACCACTTACTTTGCGAGTAGCAAATGGTCAAGAACTAATATGTACTGAATATATGGCCTTGCCCATAACCTACAAGGATAATGTTCAAATAGTAAACTTTAATATTCAACCAAAGATAACTACTCCTTTAATATTTGGTTTGAATTTCTGGAAAGCTTTTCAGTTAGCTCCTGAGCTTATTTCTTCTTTAGATACGATAGAAAATGTCACTAGTGTATCTTCTATGCCTAGTGAAACTGGATTAAAAGATTTTAAATCCTTGACTGTTGATCAACAGACTCAGATAGAAGATATTAAACTTTTATATAACCAAATAGACACTGATAAAGTAGGTCTCGGTAAAACTCATCTACTTGAACATGTCATTAATACGGGGGACTCTCCTCCTATTAAACAAAAGTATTACCGACTTAGTCCTAGTAAACAGGAAGCTTTGGAAAAAGAAGTTGATCGCATGTTAGAAGCAGGAATTGTAGAACCTTCTCATTCTCCGTGGAATTCTCCGGTAGTAATGGTTGAAAAACCGAACGGTGATTTACGGCTTTGCTTAGATAGTAGAAAGGTGAATTCAGTTTCTAAATCCGATGCCTATCCTTTGCCTTATGTAAATTATATCTTAGATAATTTACGAGATGCTAAATATCTGACTTCTCTCGATTTAAGCGCAGCATATCATCAAATTCCTCTAAGTAAAGACTCAA
The DNA here is from genome assembly GCA_947623375.1 of Apotomis capreana. Taxonomy (NCBI): domain Eukaryota; kingdom Metazoa; phylum Arthropoda; class Insecta; order Lepidoptera; family Tortricidae; genus Apotomis; species Apotomis capreana. The sequence continues at coordinate 16,925,671 of OX392507.1, read as the reverse complement.
AAGAAAAAACTGCATTTACCGTGCCTGGACGCGGTTTGTTTCACTATAATCGGATGTGTTTTGGTTTGGTTGGAGCAAGTGCATCAATGCAACGCTTGATGGACCAACTTTTCACCGCCGAATTCGATAATAAAGTATTTTGCTATATAGATGATATTATAATTTGTACATCGGATTTTGATGAGCATGTGCGACTACTAAATGCTGTATTTGAAAAGCTCAAAGCTGCTAACCTTACTATTAACATGAAGAAATGTCTATTCTGTAGAACTGAATTAAAATATTTAGGTTATGTAGTAGACCGATTCGGTTTACGTACAGATCCTTCTAAAGTTGAAGTAATTCTCAATTTTCCTATACCTCAAGATGCCAAAGGTATCAAACGCTTTTTAGGCATGGCGGGATGGTACCGCCGCTTTATTAAAAATTTCTCGAAAATTGCACGTCCTTTGACGCGTTTAACTAGCAAAAAAGCTACTTTTGTTTGGTCTGACGAAGCCAACGAATCTTTTACTCTGCTTAAGGCTGCTCTTGTCTCGGCTCCTATACTGAGGTGCCCTGACTTCAATCAACCTTTCTATATACATACTGACGCCTCTTCGTTCGCCATAGGTGCTGTACTAACTCAACGGATTGACAACTGTGATCACCCGATTGCCTACTGTAGTCGTACACTTAGTACCACTGAAACACATTATTCAGCAACCGAACGCGAATTGTTAGCTGTAATCTACGCGTTAGAACAATACCGTGCCTATGTCGAAGGTAGAAAGTGTTTTATCATAAGTGACCATGCATCACTTAAGTGGTTCTCTAATCTTAAAAACCCGACCGGTCGTCTGAACCGATGGGCATGTCGACTTGGTCAATTTAACTTTGAACTAATACACCGTAAAGGTAAAGAACATATAATTCCAGATTGCCTCTCTCGCATTCAGGTTAATGCTATTGATGTACTCTCTACTCAAGATCCTTGGTATAAAGATTTGTTCCAGAAGGTATCTGATAAACCTTCTCTTTTTCCAAATTTCAAAATTGAAAATAATAAACTTTTCCGTTTCTCTAAAAATAAATATCACCTGACAGCTCAATTTGACTGGAAACTGGTAGTTCCATATGAGGATAGAAAAGAAATATTGCAGAAATATCACGATGATGTTACCGCTGGTCATTTTGGCGTAACTAAGACTCATCTAAGAATTGCCCATTTGTACTTTTGGCCTGCTCTCTTTCAAGATGTAAAAGATTACGTAGATCAGTGTGAAATTTGCAAAACTTATAAACCAGTTAATTTAGCTCGTCCGGGTCTTATGGGGAATCCGAAGCAGATATCTTCACCTGGTGAAGGTATATCCTGCGATATCCTAGGACCTTTCCCTCCCTCTTATCTAAGAAACCAATACCTTTTTGTAGTTTCAGACTATTTTAGTAAATATGTCACTCTATTTCCCTTGCGAAATGTAACCGCCAAGGCCATTACTAAATGTGTAGAGAAAGGAATCTTTTTAGTTCATGGTGTACCTAAATATCTCTGTGTAGATAACGGACCTCAGTTTACTTCTAAGGAATTCAGAGATCTGTGTTCTAAATACCATGTACCTCATCTTTTCTATAACCCTAGGTATCATCCTCAAGTTAACCAGACTGAAAGAGTAAATCGTGAATTGGTGAGAACCATTGCTTCATATGTGCGTTCTGATCATCGAAATTGGGATAAGAATGTAGCTGAGATTCAATGCGCTTTGAATACCGTTGTTCACGATGTAACTAAATTTACTCCCTACTTTTTAACTCATGGTCGCGAGATGATTATCGATGGTTCCTATTATAATGCCGATGTCCCTATCGACCGTAACGCCCTCACTCTAGATAATAGTTTTGCTTTTTCAGATAGCCTCAAAGAGTTACAAACAATTTTTCAAAAGGTGCGTCAATCTTTATTGTCTTCTCACTCTCGTAATGCTAGATATTACAATATGAGAAAACGGCCGATTCAACTCGAAGAAGGGCAAATCGTGTACAAGAAATGTTTTACTTTATCTAATGCTGCGAAACATTTTTCCTCTAAATTAGCTCCTCGCTATGAAAAATGCTTTATTCATAAAAAACTAAGTCCTTTAGTTTACTCTTTAAAATCCTTAGCGGGAAAACCTCTTGGTAATTTCCACATCAAGGATATAGTTCGTCCTGGCGAAGCACATGAATAAACGACATGTAATGGTTTTGCTCAGTTGATCGAACTCACTTTCTGTAAATTCTTAAACTTCTCTAAATAAAGGTTATGTTGTGCGCAGACTAACCTCAACTTTTCTTTGTCTATAACTCTATCGTTGCTGATCCTGGACCTAATAAAGTACTGTGATTCACTCGATTAAAACTCTACTAAAACTCTCTTAGCGTAGGTCGTGTGTTCCGCCTCGCGTCAAAAGGTTTACGGTTATCCTACTTTAAAAATCGCTAGTTCATGTTGGTACTGCCACATGACAATTCTATAGGTAAATTGTGTCTTGTCTAAAGCGCATTACCATTACTGACTAGTATCGGCTGTGTGTCACGCCTACTCAGCAGTAATTCTATAACTTTCAAGTCTTGTCACTGACAGTCTTTACTCAAAACCTAAGGATGTTGTCTTTCAACCTATGTTCAAAGTCCAACATTAACCAGGAATCCTTTACTGAAGGAAGTATTTATAAAGCTTACCTTTAGTCCTTAGCGTAAGATTAGTATAGGTGTTTTTCTCAGATATAATGAGGAAGACCTCTGAATACCTTAGTCTAAGAACTTATCTTAAGTCCCTCTTTGAACGCTATTGCTTTGGGAAGTACTTTCTAAGTGTACTTTTCCGGTAATACCCTAGAAGTGGTTAGAATACGTTAGATAGTTTGGTAGGTAAGAAGTAGCTAATTATAATCTTAGACTTAATTTTTAGTAAGGAACTTTTTGAATCCTGAATAAGTTTAGATAAGCTTTGGTTAGTTATATCGCACAGGGCCCGTGCATAAAATAAGTTGACACAGTACATAGGTTAGATAGATGGTATTGTCGAATACCCAGGTAGTTTAATTAGATACGTATGGTTTATTACCAAACGATAGTTTAATTAGGTACACACTTTGGATACATAGTCTTATACAGTTGTCTCTTGTTCTCCCTACAAGACTTTAACTTAAAACTTTAAACGTTTCATTAGTTTTTTTTTGGTATATCTTAAAGAAAAAATTAAAAATTAAAATTTTTAATTTTTTTTTTAACCCAACTAAGGATGAACTGTAACACTTTAGAGTGTACATGAACCTTAAAATAAGCATTTTAGCTCGTTCGAAATGAAAATCCTTACCTTGACTATGAGTCGCCTTCGTAGGTGATTATAAGTTTAACTTCCACATATTTTATGATTCCAATCCTTGCACTAGGTAGAACATATCCTGTAGTCTTTATTTTTCACTAGCAACGGCCTCTAAATATTCTATTTTCATTCAAATACTTATGCAAAATACCCTTGCTAAACATACATTGTCATTCCTTGTTTTTGCCTATCTTTCTCTCACTTTAGGTAATCCCGACACTCTTACGGATTGATACTATTATTCTATGCTAGCATACTACCACATTAAACCCCAAACTATTGTAATTTTTAATTAAATCAAGTAAAACTTGTTAATATAAATCCTATTTTCACTTGTAAACAATTCTGACAGTTCGTTCTGAATAACGTTTAGTTACCGCTTTAAACTGTTCCGACATGGTACGCGAAGCGTTCATGTCCGTCACAAATAATTTCTTTTCTTTATTATCTTAATCTCAATTATTGATGTTCAATGTTTTTGAGGAATTTCTAATTTAAATACGTAGTACCTTAATAGAAAACGACTACAATAATGTTACAATTTTCGTAACCATGCAATAATAAGACACAGTCAGGAACGTTCGGAAGTATAGTTTAACGTTTCGTTCGTCACAGCCCTTAACAGATTTATAGTTTTGACGATGTTTTTATTTCAGAAAATTATTTAATATACATTTTTATGGTGTAAACAATTTCACATTTGTTTTGCTAAATTCTGTATATCTTTTGGATTAAATTGGTTCTGTTTAGTTTACTATTATTTCGAACGTCAAGTCTCGAATAGCTGGTTGTGTTGATGACTTCAGAACGTGTTAGTTGGGTCCCGTTAGATTTCTTCTTCGATATTGCAAATTCATTCTGGAGATCGAACTGCATTGTTTCGGATATAGAAAGTCGTCTCGTAAAATAAAAAGTCATGGAGTTTCGTTGGTGCCTCTCGGGTATCCGTAAGTAATCTTCAAGTGGCTATAGTAGTGTTGTTTTTCTTCAACATGCTAAATAGTGTTTTTCGTTTTGTTGTAGGCACGATGCTTCGCTCTAAAACCTATGGCGGCTGACGCCATACTATAAAATATCCTTAAATAAAGTCTGAGGTGAGTGGTAATCATCGGTGTATAACCTTTTATTGTTTTGCTAGAATCAGTGTAATATTCTTCCAAATATTAACTGGAAATTCCGATACGTTTCAGCCACACCATTGCCTGTACCACGTGATGTCTGCCTACACCACTATCCTATTCTGTTCTTCTATTTGACCCAACAACGTTGGTAAGTGAACATATTTTCACATATTCTTTCTTAATAGTAGGGAATTCATCTTGATAATTTTGATCATGTAATTTACTATGATTTTCTTTCTGATCATAGGGTCGCTAGCCTCATTAGCCACACTTGCAAGCTCTTGCAAGCCTTGTTAGGCTACGTAGCAGGCCTCTGTCCTGTCTCGGTTGCCGGCTAGATTGCTGCGCTACCCGACATCGCGCCGCTCTCGGGAAACCTGTGGTCAACGTCTAGCTGACTCACTGGAGCGTCGATAGTTTGGAGCACTGGCGTCTACTAGCTCGGTGCAATAAGGTCCATGCCTACATAAGGCAATCTGTTACAAGGTACCTTACATTTTCTTTTTATTTTCATACTTTACTGCGTGAAGGTGTCCATCCGTCCTCGGTGGATCACCCATAATATTTTCATTTACAATTAATAGAACCTCCATCTTGAAACGGTGTATTTTAAATTTAAAAACGTGTTACTGTTGAAACACAAGGTTGACTATAACGATAAACCTAAAGTTTGTACCTAATACTTAAGCGTAAATTAAGTGCGTAGTGTTATACAATAAATATTATCGTATTTATCTTCATTGTTTAATTCAAGTATCCTCCATTACGTTTGACGGTGATAAAGCAATTGGCGCTCACGGTTTTTAAATTCACTTAGTTTCCAATTTATTGACTTTTTTAATTAACTTATAAATTTATTGCTTTATTTCTGCTCTGGCCTGGCCGTACTTCGACCCTGAGTAATTCCTTTCTCATTTTAACAACATTTCTGTAGCTAGCTAATGTCTTAAGAGTATTGTGGTAAGTTGAGTTAGTAGTGTAGTGGTGGGAGTTCTGGCTCATCTTACCTCAAAGCTTTCTTTTACCTAAGACTTCTTATTTTTTTTAAAGATATGTGGAAACACCCTTAAGGTGTAATCGGGCATAACCCATACCTTTTACACGGCGAAAAAGAATAGCCTCGCTTCTACAACGCGTGCGCGGTAGCAGCAACAGCATGCTGAGAATACTGGCCGATCGTCTCGACTGCCCGCTCACGAGATACTGGGTAGACGTAGTCATCGGGAAGGCAAAGTAGTGCCCCCGGGAGGTACTACTGGCCCTCCCGATATGCGCTAAAAACAGGTGTACGCTTGTTACTAGAGCTACATATTATAATAGACTAACATAGAGTTTAAGTTAATTACTAACAACAGCATATGGATTTTTGATAGTCCGAAATAAAGTTTTTTATTTTATTTTTATATTATTATCAAACAAATATTTTGCCCGTGCCGGGATTCGAAGCCAGGACCGTCGGATCAGTAGGCAGAATTGCTTAACCGCTGCGCTTTTGTTAGAGTAACAAGTACTATAACTATAACAGTAGCTGCAATATAACAGTTCAGTCCATGAGCTCTCAGATTGTGATTCGGGTGAGGTTCTTATCTGAATCGCGTAAGAGCAAGCGAGACAAGTTACTTTTTTTAAATCACATTCTGTCAGCAGCTATACCTAGTACTAAAAATATATGGTATCAGTGGTATGCATTGCCAGTACAGGTTTAAATGTCGATCACCGTCGTTGGAATGCTGTATTACTGCTCTACTAGTAGGGCAGTATTTAAACATACTCGTACATAAAGCAATATCTTGCCTTAACACACATTTTTCCTAATTTATGAATATTGTACCTAACTACTAGAAAGTAGGTTCTATGGAGTGTTAAAATCTTAATAGTCTCTTGTTGTGGTTGACAGAGTAAGGCTTGAGACATGACATGTGGTGCTGGTGAAGAATGGAGGGAATAAGCTGCACAGAAAAAGTCACCAAGAAGGATTATTGCAAAGGGTAGAGAAGAAGAGACATACCATAGAAACACGAAGAGGGAGGAAGGAGGGAGGGAGGGCGAGAATGATAGGCCATATACGACGGTTTAATACAGAAGATAATATATAAGAGGGGAAAAATTGAGGGAGGGAGAGGAAGAGGAAGGCAGATGATTAGTTATTTCGACTAGATATATAAAAAGGTAGATGTCGCGTCGTATCGAGAAGTGAAAGACCTGGCGTCAAGTAAAACGGACTGGATAGAACTGCACCGATAAGAGTAAAACTCGTAAATAATAATGAAGAAGTCTCTTTGTGTTTATATTTTCGTTCACTGTACCGCCTAAACTAAACTTCTCATCCAATCTTAAAGAATGGGATATCGATTTCCGGAGATCTTTAAACGGCTTCTATAAAGGAAAAGGAGATTCATTGATGTTGTCAGGTTACATTTTTATAAACTTTTTAATTATACTCTCTAAAGGTATAGAATTTTATAAGGAAGATTTTTTATTTTGACAAGATTATATAATACTAGCTGCGCGCCGCGGTGCTACTCACTCATCCTACGGCTACACTACTTTTTTTCGGGTTTAAAGTAGCCTATGTGTTAATTCAGGGTACCAGCTACCTTCGTACCCAATTTTATGTAAATTGGTCCAACCGTTTGAGCGTGAAGACGTAACAAACATATAAACACCTTATAAACTTGCGCCTTTATAATATTAGCTATAGTGAAAACTTATACAACAACAAAATAGGCACTGTTTTAATTTAACATTAAAGTTACATCAATCATAGTGTACATAAAAAAAAAATACATTCGAAAATAAAAACATTTCATATTTACTACTACTAATGTTCAGGTCCCCGGTTGATTATTATCCTCACCTTTGGCTCGTGTGACAAATACACAAGGCATTAATTATTTAACCGCTATAATAATGCACTATAAAACGACGAAATAGACTTAGCAGTCTAGTTCAGAAGGTAAAAGAACTTTATACGAGGACTTACTAGCTACGAAACATCGTATCATAGTATAGCATTCATCGGCACTTACTACCTTCTGTACACTGAACATGTTCGTGACAGCCAGCATTCTCGAAAAATTGTCGCTCGTAGACGCGTGATGAGATGAAATAAAACATATGTGCAGTTTTACTGTCGATCCAACATAGTGTTGCCAGCTTAGGACCTTTGCGGCTAAATGTATCATAATTTTCACCGTTTTGCATTCAACACTTAGCACAATTCTTAGCACGCTTACTTTACTGAGGTCATTAAGTTAAAAAAGTAGGTTTTACTCTCATAGATCATGCGTAAATATACGTCGGTACAAACATTTATGATTAATTTTCTAATATATTCACAAATTATCAGGTAACATTAAACGCCCTATATATAGTATTGACTATTTAAATGTTATGTTGTTTATTTTGAAAAACATAATGTAAAAAACAGTTTTTGTGTTGATTTATCAAAATGGGGATTTTTTAACTTAGCACTATCTAGCCGAATTTCTTACTTAACTTTATTTTAGCCCTAAGTAAATTTAAAGTTGGCAATACTGATCCAACATACCACATCAAGTTCCATGAATAAACAGTGCACACGTACCAAATTAAAGAACATCCCCAATCGTAAAACCGGCGTAACAAGCCTTATCTATTGTCGGCGTATCTCCGGGTTATAATAAAGGCAATGTTTTCAGTTACCTTTCTGTGGAGGTAGGCATACCTATACAGGTTTTGTTGACAGATAAGACCGAGCCAAGTCCCGCAACGTAATTCTGCAGCTTTGCGCACTACGTGCCTGTAGGTTGAGATCCCATCGTAAATTCTTTACATCATTTTTTGACTACGACAAACGCTCTCCGCGTTTAAGTATTATAAATAGCACAAGAAATAAGTGAAACTACCTTATGGCGATCCTTTTCTGTGATTTTCTAGACAAGCTTGCTTAGTACCTAGCAGTGGCGTGCACCTTATAAAGACAAAAAGACACTGCCTACCCTAGTTAATTACAGAAACGAAATATATTATTTATTGTTACAAACATTACCTTTTTATAAAATTATATAAAACAAATGTACAAAAATAATCAATTTGCGATCCGCGCCATCTATCGAGTCGGTGCGCCAAAATTACGTACGTATTGGTCGATTCCGTGGAGATTGGCTTGAACCATTCCGCGGCACTAGCGCCGCTGCGCGCCGTAAGCGGTAAAGACAGGCGATTTTCTGTCTAAATTTATATTTGTGTGCCTCGTGGTAACACGGACCGCGTGTGTGCGTTCTTATAAAAATATTGCACACAATAACAAAACTCACGCACACAAATACAGAAGTAAGACATTGTCTCATGTCTTTTACTTCCTTACGGAAGTAGGATGTTTCCGACCCGCGACTCGACTCGGCGAACAACATTCGGTGCGAGCGAGGCGCGAATACCGCGACGCCCGATGTTAAGCGAACAATTCCAAACGGGTAGCCTGTCTCGCTCTCTCCTTAGCTATTATTTGTAGATTCGAACTTCCGATGTTGACTATGTAACGAATTTAAAAAGGCGCTTTTTTGTTACTTTAATCAGCGCAAAAACAGTACTATTTAAGTTTGTCGTATTTTTGTTACCTATAGGTTTTGCATACTTGGACGCCATTATTGTTTGTTTTGATTATTACGTAGTGTGATAGTGGTGACTAGTAAATAAGCGAATAAAAGTTTTTAGTGTATTCTTAAAAGTTGTCTGAAAATGGATAATTTTAATTGTGATAATTGTGGTGGTGTTTATTGTTTGCGGTCGTCAGTTAATAAAGGAAATTATTTAGAGATGGTCGATTTGCTTGAAATTTGAGAAGACGAAGAAAAAAAACTGTCCCGCAGTATTTCTGTAAGTTATTAGGTTCTCAAAATTTTGTGTCTACCCTGTCGTAAAACTCTGTGCACGCCACTGGTACCTAGTAGTCTATTTGACATTATTAAAATTTGAAGGGTATCATTTTATCATTATTTACGTGCCTTCCACTGTAGCGTTAACTGATTTTGTCAATTGAGGATCTATCGATTTTTTATAACTTTTACATTAATCAATAAAAAAAAAACTTTACTTACGTGGAAGTTTTCAAATAACACAATAATGATGAGGATCATTTTTATAACACAGAGTCCTGGTTCCTGGGTATTCATCTTTCCTGCTTTCTCATGAATGCCACTTTTAAGAAGGCAACCAATCCTAATACATATTGTTTAGATATTATAACGGACAAGTACCGCCCCAACTAATGAAAATACTATCATTAATTTGCCAAGGTATACAGTTTGATTTTGGTCAATAACCTATATGATATCATTACTCGTATATATCGTCCATAAATTTATTTAAAACAGGTGCACAACATTTACGGTTATGTCTTAGCCTACTTTTCCTGGTTCTGATAAAGCTTTGTCTGTTATCTCTTCTCGCCACTGGCATGACCTTGCAGTGTTCGCTTTATGAAAAATGGAATACAGTTGTCTTGTCATGAAATGGACTTTAACCGCTAAGACAAAGTTCGGACCTGTCGTGGACTTTGATACCGGACTTAGAGAATTATCATCAAAACACGATTCATCATGCTTTTTTTGTTGTTACGTAGCTTTACTTACCTTTTACATAACAAATTAAGTAGCTACCTATTACCTACTTCCTTTTTAGTGCTTCGTATCCAAAGGGTTAGTAACCTTATCCAAAGGGCTACCTCGGGACCGTATTACCAAGTCTCTGATGTCTGTCTGTCTGTGTGTCCGTCTGTCATAGGTTTGTATCTTTCTAACTGTAATAGATAGAGACAAGAAATGTTCGCAAACTACGTATTAGTATGGACGCTGTACCTAACAACAAATACTAAAATAAAAAATATCATAAGAACGTGTTTTTTCGTATTTTCTACATTTTTAGGGTTCCGTACCCAAAGGGTAAAAACGGGACCCTATTACTGAGACTTCGCTGTCCGTCCGTCCGTCCGTCCGTCCGTCCGTCTGTCACCAGGCTGTATCTCAAGAACGGTGATAGCTAGACAGTTGAAAGGGTTTAGCAGGCTAAGGAAGGACGTGTGGCCCCTGTCAGGAATATTCGAATTGGTAAATGTCAATTTTTGGTGGCCTCATAACTAGTAATCACTCCAACTTTTAGCCCTCTATATTGAACTGTCACAGAGATAATGTCAAAAATGTATTTTTATCCCATTTTTTTTCAAACTCGTGTATCTTCTAATCCAAACCAGCTAGAGCATTGATACAAAATCACAGCTATGTAAGTTTAGGGGAGTATACCCTATAATTTTATTAATATTTTATACGTGAGCAATAAAAGAAATAAATGTCAATTTATTTTTCGACAGCTCTTATCAACAAGTTTTTTTGAAAGTACAACTATAAAAAAAATCATATGTATTGCTTCTAGTATTAGCTACTAGCATACGCAAAATCAATTAATTATATTTGGTGGAACATATTAAAAAAAAATAACGAAGTAGTCAAGTCTTTTGAAAATTCGTTTGAAGATTTTGTTTGTTGCTTAGCAACTAAGGGTGTATTATCTTGAACGTATAGCTGTCTATCGTGGAGGTTTATTGTTTTAGGTACACGGGAATATGATAAAAATTCAAAAGAAAAGACTCCTTATATTACTTGAATACTTTCGTTATTTTTTTTTGAGTATGTTCCACCAAATATAATTAATTGATTTTGCGTATGCTAGTAGCTAATACTAGAAGCAATACATATGATTTTTTTTATAGTTGTACTTTCAAAAAAACTTGTTGATAAGAGCTGTCGAAAAATAAATTGACATTTATTTCTTTTATTGCTCACGTATAAAATATTAATAAAATTATAGGGTATACTCCCACTAAACTTACATAGCTGTGAGTTTGTATCAATGCTCTAGCTGGTTTGGATTAGAAGATACATGAGTTTGAAAAAAAATGGGATAAAAATAAATTTTTGACATTATCTCTGTGACAGTTCAAGATAGAGGGCTAAAAGTTGGAGTGATTACTAGTTATGAGGCCACCAAAAATTGACATTTACCAATTCGAATATTCCTGACAGGGGCCACACGTCCTTCCTTAGCCTGCTAAACCCTTTTCACAGATGATTTATTTATTTATTTATTTATTTGCAATTACATATACGTAACTTACAGCTAATTGCCAAAGCGTTACAGATCTTAACCTATCATACAATACAACATTCCAAATATAACAATCTTAAGTATAAACAATAAACAGAATTTGTACAAAAACAACATAATATTACACTCAACATCGAAGGAAATAAAATTATATATATAAATATATACCTATATTAAACTAACACATTTTAAGACCGCTCAAGAAATTTTTGACACTCTGCTATTATGTATGCATACTTGGTAGCGAACACATCGCAGTGTGGCGCTACTTTGAGAACGGAGTTGAGGATGGAGAGCGCGCTCGGGATCGGCGCGTGCGCGTGCCGCAGGAGCGCGGTGCGATGATGACGTATTTCTATTGCCGCTATAACAACAAATACTAAATATAAAATAAAATAAATATTTAAGGGGGGCTCCCATACGACAAACGGGTTGGTTGCGTTAACTTTGCACCTCATTTGTATGGGGCGCTATACATACCAGGTGCAAACTTAACTTAACCACTTAAGGATGAAGTGTTTGTACGGAACCCTCGGTGCGTGAATCCGACTCGCACTTGCCCAATTTTTTTCTATCGGTTGAATGATAATGTAGACACTTTCATAATGTAGAGATTTTCATATTTTTTACTATGACCACTAAAACTACAAATATTTATAATTTTCTATTTATGCGCGAGTCTGACTCGCACTAAGCCGGTTTTTAAGATTGCTATTAAGTATGCTCAAACATGAGAATGGTTAATAATTATGCTTAAAAAAACTTTGGTTTGAATTATGAACTTGTATAATTGCCGCCTGTTTAATAAATAAAACATAAAACATATTTGGCACACAAGGTGGTGTATACAATGCGCTTAATGTTTTAAAAAAATTGGGCAAGTGCGAGTCAGACTCGCGCACCGAGGGTTCCGTACAAACACTTCATTACCCTTTGGGTACGGAACCCTAAAAATGTGTCTCATTCAAATGTTTTTATCCTGATTGCATTGCGAGCGAGTAATTTTGAGCAAGTTGCTCAATATGACCAGCCCCATCACCCCCTGGCACTTCCATTCACAACAAAAATAACACCTAACATGTATGTGTTAAAAAAAAACGTACAGCTTTTTTTTATTTTTGATTTCGTTCATCAAGTCAAAGGTCTTACCTTTTTCATGTTCTTAGCGCCCTGGGATCTGTGCTCTGTACGGGTTTTATAAACTTTTCTCGCGAAGAAAATGCAGGTATTTTCTTATTCTTGATGGAAGTGCAGGTATTCTAACCGTCACTCCATTCTTTCGCATAGCCAAAGCTTAAAAGTTATCTACTGAATGCAACTTGAACTTGTACTATTATCTATTCTGTGCTTGAACGTAGGTAGACAGCGCGTGAGCGGCAGCAATCGTCTCAATAATTCTTGCCCCACTTGCTGCTCTAACAACCGAGGCATGCCGTAAACATGAAACTTTTATGTACGAGTAAATGCTCTCCGGCCCACATCGAATGGCATAGGACTAGGTAATAGTTTAGAGAGTCTGGACACAGAAGATTACCGAAACTCTATGAAAACTGGATAGAATAGTCCTTATTTTGTTACCTTTTTTAAGAACTCATAATTAAGATCATAGTTTTCTACGAGTAGAGGTATTAATTTTACATTTTTCCACAGAGTCTACTAATAGCTTATTTTTATTACGTATGATTTTTAAGTACCTAACTTTTTTTTTTAATCCTCGATGTTACATTCTTTGGTATATATGCAATTAGTAAGGAAAATTAAAAAAGTAGTTGCGACTTTGACAATTTTTTTATGCTGGCAATGCGGACCATCCTACCAGTGAAAGGTTAAGTCAGGGTCGTTTTCAACCTAAGAATAGACAATGGATTTACATTCCAGGCCTGAGTATCATGACCAGTGGCTCGCTTGAATCTGTCTGGATAGTACCTAATTAATAAAAAGCAGCGGGCTACGGTCGTGCGTCACGGTCGCCAAGATCCAATGGCGTCTTGTGGTTAAAAAGCACAAGTCCTATAACCCCCACAGTTGACTATTTTTGGGAATGCACCGCAACAAAAAATCAAAATAGAAATTGTAAATAATAAGGTAACCCTGTTTGGGTTACCCTATCATATGTCTGATTCTATTATAATAATAGGGTCTCTAACCCAGTGAAAAGCCAAGTAGGTGGGTTCTACATGCAGCTAAGCGGACAAAATGGGATGCCCGTGACTAAAAATAGGAGCCACCCAAAAGGAAAGTCTGAAACACGGTCACGTCAGTCGAGTCTGCGGATAGCTGAGTGGAGACCGATAGAATTAAGACGGATAAGGGTACAGACGACACTCAGCAGCTTTTGAGGATCCATCTTCATATAATTACATTTGAAAACCTTCTTATTTAATGTATTGTTTACGGGTCCAGAAAGTTTGGCGGAGATAAAGGTGTTTGGAAGTTTTGTGATTGACAAGAGTCTATAATCGATTTATATTGTTTTAGATTTCCGCATTCTGTGGTCCTAGTGAAAAAGGGTACCTATGTCATATTTAAACCAGGAGTAAAGGAGTTTAAGTCTCACAACTGAGGTATGACTTATGATTATGACTTGTTCCTGGTAAAGATTCAGTTTTCTTTTTTAAAGTTACGGAAAATTTTACAATTTCAGAGGAAACGTTATCAGACCAATATAACAGTTAGGAAATGAAGCAGTGTCCGAAATAATAAGCCATTTCGCCAGTAAACCTATTAAATTTGTTTTGTAATTTTATATTAGGTGTGTTTTGAGTTTAATGTCCTAGTCGACATCAACTTCATCTGAGTGTAAACAAACATCCTTTGAAGTCCTGCCACTAAATCAGTTTCAGGGCCGCTGAAGATTTAGCTTCCTGGCGTTAAGTTGTGATACTGAAATATTTATTTAGAATTAAGGACAAAATTAAACTATTTTTTACGTATGATACCCGTACCCATTATAAAACCATTTTGTAGAATTGCTTTCTTAAGCTGAAACCAAATCAAATCAAATCTCAAAATATAATAAATGCAAAACTGATGTACTTGCTATTTTGTAAAGGACATTCATCTTAATAAATGTTAAATGAATGTCTACTTTTTCCTTTTTTTGTTCGGTTGGCGTTAATTTTTCATAACTTGTAATATTTCTAAATGTGATGATTTATGATTGTTAGAAATTCAAACTAACTGCACTCAATTTATCAATATTCAATATACGGCACCTCGTACAGAAACGTATTTCATTACACATGATTTAACAGATACGAATATAGCAATAAAATAAAAGAGCAATAATATCAATCGGTCCACTGCACACTGATTTTAAATCGTATGACCGATCCAAAAATATAAATTCAGAAACGCTCGATGCAGTTAAAAGGAGCGTCTATAAATAATTACGGAACTTTTAGATTCATATCGCAACTCCGGGTACGCAATGACTCGTTTTTTGCGGGTCGCCTCGAATGTCCGCGGGTAAATAATATATTGAGTGACAAACGTCTCGTCCTTCTCTTTATTCCGGCCCACCCTTGAACCGAATATATTGCGAGCAATTTTCGGGGTCGTTTACCACGCTCCGGGATGCCAATGATACGCTTCTCAAACTTCGTCCTGCCCTTTACATACATATACTTACGATACATCTGAAAATTACTTTGTTATGTAGTATTTTCTGTGACACAATTAAACGAATTCGGTAGGTACGCTCGATGATCGGTCCTATGAATATTTGAACGTAGATTGGTCGGACGAAATCTAATTACTGTTACTCGTGTTTCGGGCCCGCTGGGGTTGCAGGGTCTTGAAACGGTGTTTTTGTCAACAGCCACGTCGCGACAGTTGCTTAATCATGAATGACACGTTTATGTATTCAGAAGGCTCGCCTCTCCCGCTAACGAGAAGACGAGATAAGTTTACAAACGTCGTCTTGAATTCCCTACGGTGTAGAGGCCCCGCGTTGATTGTCCGGGATTTGAAATTAACATAACAGGAGCGTTCCGTGTTCAGCTGCTTTAGATACGGCCGTAAGACGGAACGATGTACATGTTTGTTTGAATAGCGGATTGAGCTCTGGCGTCCTCCAGCGCCAGCCTCATAAACAATGGGGCCTTGTCTCGACTCCCGGTAGCACGTTTCTTGTGTGCGCTGTGCCTATACTCCAAGAAACACGCTTTGCATAAGGATAGCTCCTATTCCTGCGAGACAATCGGCATTATTAACAACAGTAATTATTATCCACTATGTACCGTAGATTCTATTAGACAGCCACGGCTGTATTGAATTACAAATACATCACGCAAATGCAATAATAGGTACTATTGTTGATCTTGTCAATATTATTATAACTGTTGTTTCAAGGCTGGTTAAACTTCTTAATCATTAGGGCGAGGGAGTCAATATGGTTTTTTTACAATTAACCCGTGAAACAATCGTCGTAGTTCAAGGCGAGGCAGATGAATCATTAGTCCTAAACTAATATTAACTCTGTGTTGTGCAAACAATGAATTTGGGGTGTAATATCATCAGCGGGCGTCGACGCGTTACGTGTTCGAGCTCTTGTTTCGCGTCAAGCAAATGTTCTTTCATTTTCTAATGGATCGGCACTGAGGGAATATTTGTTGGCAAACTTTCACCAGACACAGATATTTACATAACAAAGAAAGGGGTAAGGGATCCCGACTGTCCCGAAAAACGTATCCTTGTCAGGAGTCCGGATTTTGTAAAGGATTTGTCGGTCAATTTCGCGTCAGTACGTTTTTGTTGTACTCAATTTTGTGCATAATCAGGATCAAGATTTAGTGATGCGTGTAGCAGGCCCGAACTTTATTAAATGACGGGAACTCCGCTTGGAATTTATTAGCTTCCCCGTACAAGTAGGTTAGGTACATAAAATATCGATCTCCTGCACTGGGAAAAAGATCAATAATTGTGGCCATATAGTGATGTAGGTACCTACTTTTTAGGGTTCCGTAGCCAAATGGCAAAAAACGGAACCCTTATAGATTCGTCATGTCTGTCTGTCCGTCTGTCCGTCTGTCTGTCCGTCTGTCCGTCCGTATGTCACAGCTATTTTTTCCGAAACTATAAGAGCTATACTGTTAAAAATTGGTAGGTAGATGTATTCTGTGAACCGCATTAAGATTTTGATGCAAAAATAAAAAAATAATAATAAATATTGGGGGCTACTTAGAAGAAGAAGTATGGGGATACTTAGAACTGAAACTCAAATTTTTTTTTCATCAAATACATACGTGTGGGTTATACAATAGATACCCCACACGTATGGATAGGTCTTCAAAAATGATATCGAGGTTTCAAAAATATTTTTTTTCTAAACCGAATAGTTTGGGTGACAGACGCTTCCAAAGTGGAAAAAGTTGCCCCCCCCCCCCTCTAACTTCTAAAATAAGAAAATGAAAATTCAAAAAAAAAACATATGATGTAAATTACTACGAGGGGCGTTCAATAAAAAGTGAGAATGAGATGCAAACTCTTTCAATATTAGGAAATTACATACTGGCCGGTAAAGTTAATCTAACTAGCGTATTGCTCATGAAAAAAAAATCCAACTGCTTCTTGTTTAAAAAAAAAAAGTGCCATTTCTTTGCAATGCTATGGAGTGCGTGAGCGAAAATGGAGAAAATTGAATTTCGCGCCGTTATCAAATACTTGTGTTTGAAAAAAAAATCTACGGACCAAGTCAATTTAGATCTGCGGGACACTTTAGGGTCTAATGCTCCTCCGTATTCGACAGTCGCACGTTTGGTGCGCCGAATTTAGACGTGGAAGAACATCGACCATGGACGACCCCCGCTCCGGACGCCCTACTACAGCAGTAACTGAAGAAATTGTGAAAAAAGTCGAAAACTTAGTTTTGGCGGATCGTCGTGTCACGGTTCGTTTTATTGCTGAAAATGTAAACATTTCAACGGGGAGCGTGCATAATATTTTACATGAACGCTTGGGTATGAAAAAGATATCTGCGCGTTGGGTACCAAGAATGCCTACTGACACGCAAAAACAAACTAGAGTCGAGATTTGACAAGAAGTTTTAGACCTGATAAAGCAAGACCGGAAACTTTTTCTGGCGCGATTTATAACAATGGACGAGACATGGCTCCACCATTTCGGCCCTGAAACGAAACTGCAGTCTATGACATGGAAAAGCCCATCATCTCCAACTCCGAAGAAATTCAAGGTGGGCCCATCTGCCGGTGCTGCATGGGCTCTGTTTTTTGGGATGATAAAGGGGTAGTGATGATTGAGTATCTCGAGCATGGAGCCACTATTACGGGCACTTTATATGCTAAACAAATAGCAACATTGCGCAATGAGATCCGCGAAAAACGGCGAGGTAAACTCTCGAAAGTTGTGCTCTTCCACCAGGAAAATACCCCGGCACACAAGTCCGCCGTTGCAATGGCTGCAATTCGTAATGCTGGGTTCGATATCCTTGAGCATCCTCCGTATTCACCGGATCTCGTCCTCAGTAATTTCTACCTATTTTCGAGATTGAAAGAATACCTGAGAGGCCAGAAATTTGAAGACGACGACGTGGTAGTCGCTGCAGTACAAGATTTTTTAAGTAATCAAGATGAGACCTTTTTTAAAAATGAAATTTTAAGTTTAGAAAAAAGATATACCAAGCGTATTATGCTAAAAGGTGACTATGTCGAAAAATAAAATAACATTTAATAAAAGTTGTTTATAACATACTCATTCTCACTTTTTATTGAACGCCCCTCGTATAAAAACTACCAACGAAAATTGTTTTGAACGAGATCTAGTACCTAAGTAGTTTTTATTTAATACCTAACTTTGCACCTAATTTATATGGGACGCTATACGTATACATACCAGGTGCAAACTTAACTTAACCACTTAGGGATGGAAAGTGTTTGTACGGAACCCTCGGTGCGCGAGTCCGACTCGCACTTGGCCGGTTTTTTTACCTTTACATATCAATAGGGAATGAAATTTGTTTTCTTTAGCATGAAAAAAAACCTTAAACCTGGGCGCTAATTCGAGTGTACATTAAGATTTCGCCTATTAAGCGTAGTCTCAAGCATATTTCAAGTATTTCGCCATTAACTGTCATTAAAACGTGACTTTTGCGCGATTCGAACTTCATAAAGGGACATTTCACTAGGTAATAACACCACTTCGGAAATCTCTTCGAGATATCAGATCTACAATATGGTATGAAATTAACGTTCTGTTTACAACGATATTATCCGTGAAATTGGAAATTTTCAAAGTCAATCGAATTAGGTAATTGATTTATCTGAAATATACCAGGACTATGAAGAATTGAAACTCATTTTAAAGCCACAGTGACCTTCCAACTACTATCTAGCGGGTGATCTACTTTGTTGTCTTCATAGCTTTGTCAAATGATCCTTGTCCCACGGGATGCGAAGGTACGATGGTCGTACAGTTCAAAAGGATAATGTATTACACATACAAGAAAGCTGCTTTTATTGTATTTTTCGATATTATTCTAATGGGACCTTTGTGTGTCCGATAATGACGTTGTTTTAACAATAAACGACTAAGCCCCAACTCTCAACGATATTCCAAGATGTATGCCATTAGGCTCAATTATTTAGTCAGAGGCTTTTATTTTAGTCAGTATATTGGAATATTATAATTCCCTTGAGGCTTATACATGATATTCGTATACCCTGTAACTCAGACTGAATTATTTAGGTCATATCTATATATCATCTTGGGTAAGTACCCACAGTTACATCATCCGGCATCAAACATGGGAAATGGGAATGGGAAAGTAAACACTAAGCTAATATTGTTCATACGAATCTGAATTCATCATGATATTCTTGTTAAGCTTAGACTTATTATGTGGCAATCTATATTTTTTATCATGACTTCGGTGGGACTAATGAACCTTTGGAAATAAGTTTTCTTATGCATTGTCGGAACATTTAAAGTATTACATTGTGTCTACTAGTTTCTTTGAATTTAATTTGTAATTAATTAATTAAATAGTTTTCTAGAATACCTACCTACAGGTAAA
Source organism: Apotomis capreana (assembly GCA_947623375.1). Classification (NCBI taxonomy): domain Eukaryota; kingdom Metazoa; phylum Arthropoda; class Insecta; order Lepidoptera; family Tortricidae; genus Apotomis; species Apotomis capreana. The sequence continues at coordinate 16,906,032 of OX392507.1, read as the reverse complement.
AATGTGACCTAATTATATGGTAGGTACGTTAAGGATATTATTTATTACAGAATATCCATTTACGCTATTATAGGAATAACTATATGAAATTTATATACATCATTCATATGGTAGGTACAACGTATCAAATTTACTCAGAATCAAACCCGTCCGATTAAGAATTCCTCATTTTCCGGTGTTAATAATTATTACTTTTTTTAATTTATTCACAAACTTAGCGGCAATTGACGTCAGTATCATCTGATGGTATAAAATAATAAAGGACTACGCAGCTATAGTTACGTAATAGAACTTCTCGTGTAAAGTTTAAAACACTCCCAAATTATCTTACGTCACCCTATGCCGGTTTGGCCAAAAACGACGTAAAACTTCAGACAAACCACGGGCGGCAATTCGTAAAGCCCCAGGTTGCACATTTATCGCCCTCACCAAGTTCAGGCCACAAACACCTGGAATCTGGGACATTCGAGAATTCACCGCACTAGGTATGTAATGGAATGTACTATAACGAGTTTAGTCCCGTAACATTTTATTACGCTCACACGACACATAATAACATTAAGAAATCTTTTTGTGATAGCTATACGACAGATCTTACTTTGCAAAAGTTCTCAGCTTTATCTAGTCAGTGCAGTTCACGAGAAAATAGAACTGTGTCAAAATGACATTCAACTCTGCCTAAGTTGTAAATGCTGGAGGTACTTTGGTTCGTGAAGTTCGCTTATGTGATAACATTTTCATATTCATTCGGAGTCGCGTATGGGTGTTTAATGTATTCATATTTTGCTTTAGACTGCTTGGTGAGGGAGTTAACACGCCACTTTTGGTGACGGGAACTTTGAAAGTAGGGCGAAAACGGCTACGCGTTGTTTTTGAGGGTCTAGCATGTTTTTATTATTATAAGACTTAAGTCCGTGTGAGAGGATATATAATGTGAGATGCTGTTGGTATAGATATCATGAGACAAATGTGTATTTTAGCACTACCGAACTTGCTTTGTGGAATCTGAACCAGGTAAGGAATTGGCTTTATAGGCGACTTTAACGATAAGTTCTATTAGTACTATGCCATACTTCATCACTTATATCAATTTTACCTTTTCATCTTCCACCTATTTTTATTGTAGAACCATGTGGCCCAAGTGTTCGCAGTGGGTAAGTGTCCCCAAACCCATGTATTTCAGTCCGAAATCAGTCCTATAGAACTATTTAAGTATCATGGTACTTTTTTGCACATTAGACCAGCTGAAACGAAAAACTAACGTAACTTTATCATGACAAAAATATGTTGAGAGGAAAATCTCATCAAAAACCCTATCGATTTAAGCCGTTTCGAGCCATTATTATCAAAAATATATAAATTTTTGAGTTTACCAAAATATTTTGAGTTGGACTCTATTTATAACTAGACGTGCCCGCGGCTTCGCTCGCGTAAATCAAATGTACTTCCTATTTGTAACACTTGAATATGTAATTTTGGGGTAGGGGTCGGGTTGCATCATACTCATCATTACGCATAACTGTAAATAGTCATACATTTATGCGCATAACGTTTTTAATCATAATGTTTAAGAACATACTGTGTAATGGGCATACAGTTGATGCGCATGAAATGATTTAAGCATACTTTGTCATGGTCATACATATATTACTCATAAAACAATGCAACCATACTTTATAAACGCATACATTGCAAAACGCATAGTCAAGTCGGTTCTGACCAAGTCGTGTTTCAGGTCATAAAAAAAAACCTAAACCTAACCCAACCAAGTTGGATCTAGCCAAGTCGGATTTCAGGTCATAAAAAAAATAACCTAAACCTAACCCAACCAAGTCGGATCTAGCAAGTCGGGTTTCAGGTCATAAAAAAAAATAACCTAAACCTAACCCAACCAAGTCGGATCTAGCCAAGTCGAGTTTCAGGTCATAAAAAAAAATAACCTAAACCTAACCCAAGCAAGTCGGATCTAGCCAAGTCGGATTTCGGGTCTTAAAAAAGAAATAACTTAATCCTAACCTAACCAAGTCGGATGCGACCAAGTCCGATTTCAGATCATAAAAAAAAAACTTAAAGCTAACCCAACCAAGTCGGATCTGACCAATATAATATTGAAAATTGTAATTATCAATGTTATGGCTTGAAAAGTGTATGACATTTACAATTATACTAAAAATAATTGTAATTCTCAGACTAAATAAAAGTATGACATACGACTTTATGGCTAAACAATTATGACGTACAGAAATTATGACAGCGAACAATTATGACAATGTACAATTTATGCCAAAAAAAATGTATGCGTAGCAACTTTATGCGTAAACTGTTATGACAATCGATATTATGACAATAGTTGTTATGCGACCAGAGGGTCCCCCGTAATTTTGTTTTCTCAATATATATAATGAAAAAAGGAAACTGCATTTAGTTACGTTGCAAGTTAAATAAAAGCTTTTTAAAAAGGAAACTGCATTTACTTAGTGCAAATAAAATTAATTATAATCAAAAGGGATTCAACAAATTCTATATTTGTATACATGGGCTCCAGAGTAATACGTAGGTACATGTACAAATGTTACTCAAAGCAATGCAAAGCCTAGCAAAGCTTAATAAACAAAAGTAAAAATATTAACCATTAATGGGCAGTGCCGTTTCAGTAACAGACAAATCCGTGAGAAAAGAATCCTCAGAAAATAGGGTTAAATAATAGGTTGAGAGGTTAAAAACTTAATGCTACGTTGTGTCTGTCTTGGAAAATAGTGGTGGACGTTAGCCTTTATCGGTAAAGGGCCTCTTAATCTTTCAATAGAAAGTAATATGTTAAAATACATACCCGTTTAACTAACATAGTTTCTGTGTTTATTTTACGCTTGTTTTCTCTCACAAACTCGTTCCTACCCGTTATAGGTAAATATATGCTAGGCGTATACGGAGTATAACGTTTTGGCAACAATATAGTTGATCTTTTTTCACTAATTCCATTCAAAAACATTAATACACATCACAGAGCAGAGTTGAGGTTATGTCATGTCGGCGTTTGACATTTCAATTGACTGAGACTGACGTTACATGTCGTCTCACTCTATCGTATAAGCAAAGTGCGTAGTCATTACATTTCGAGCAAAAAACTTCGATATAACGGCGTACCAACATGACGCCAAAAATGTTTGGCTACTTAAACTTGTCATATGGCGAAAAGAAACATTAGGCTACTTGAACCTAACCCGTAATAGCGAGAATAACCGAGGGATCGCCGAATATGGCCGACGGTCGCGAAATGAAGAATTTTATGAAATTTCTTTAGCCGATTGTAAAGGAAATACGTAGAGAAAACGGTATTTTTTACGCTCTTATTCTATTCTCATATTTAGACAATAGATTTGAATCGTTGTTTCTGCGGTAACGTGCATCGTATTGGAGAAACGTGATCTAAAAGGACGTCGAGTTTTGTAAGGCGCCATCTCGCTTCCTCCCTAGTGCGTTATCCCGTTCTGGCATTTTCAATTTTATTATATAGACTAGACGTGCCCGCGGCTTCGCTCGCGTAAATCAAATGTACTTCCTATTTGTAACACTTGAATATGTAATTTTGGGGTAGGGGTCGGGTTGCACCATACTCACCATTACGCATAACTGTAAATAGTCATACATTTATGCGCATAACGTTTTTAATCATAATGTTTAAGAACATACTGTGTAATGGGCATACAGTTGATGCGCATAAAATGATTTAAGCATACTTTGTCATACATTGATTACTCATAAAACAATGCAACCATACTTTATAAACGCATACATTGCAAAACGCATAGTCAAGTCGGTTCTGACCAAGTCGGGTTTCAGGTCATAAAAAAAAACCTAAACCTAACCCAACGAAGTTGGATCTAGCCAAGTCGGATTTCAGGTCATAAAAAAAATAGCCTAAACCAAACCCAACCAAGTTGGATCTAGCAAGTCGGGTTTCAGGTCATAAAAAAATAACCTAAACATAACCCAACAAAGTTTGATCTAGCCAAGTCGGGTTTCAGGTCATAAAAAAAAACCTAAACCTAACCCAACCAAGTCGGATCTAGCCAAGTCGAGTTTCAGGTCATAAAAAAAAATAACCTAAACCTAACCCAAGCAAGTCGGATCTAGCCAAGTCGAGTTTTGGGTCTTAAAAAAATAACTTAATCCTAACCTAACCAAGTCGGATGCGACCAAGTCCGATTTCAGGTCATAAAAAAAAACTTAAAGCTAACCCAACCAAGTCGGATCTGACCAATATAATATTGATAATTGTAATTATCAATATTATGGCTTGAAAAGTGTATGACATTTACAATTATCTTCTTCTTCTTTATTTCCTATTACCCTCTGCTGGGGTGTAGGGCTCGAATCAAATTCCTCCATTTGCAGCGGTCTTGGGCAGTCTGTTCTACTCTACCTCCTCCCACGTCATGTCCAAGACGCCCAGTTCCTGCTCTACTGAGCGACGCCAAGTTGTTCTGGGACTAAAAATAATACTAAAAATAATTCTAATTCTCAGACTAAATAAATGTATGACATACGACATTATGGCTAAACAATTATGACGTACAGAAATTATGACAGCGAACAATTATGACATCGTACAATTTATGCCAAAAAAAATGTATGCGTAGCAACTTTATGCGAAAACTGTTATGACAATCGATATTATGAAAATTGTTATGCGACCAGAGGGTCCCCCGTAATTTAGTTTTCTCAATATATATAATGAAAAAAGGAAACTGCATTTGGTTACGTTGCAAGTTAAATAAAAGCTTTTTTAAAAAGGAAACTGCATTACTCAGTGCAAATAAAATTAATTATAATCAAAAGGGATTCAACAAAATCTATATTTGTATACATGGGCTCCAGAGTAATACGTAGGTACATGTACAAATGTTACTCAAAGCAAAGCAAAGCCTAGCAAACAAAAGTAAAAATATTAACCATTAATGGGCAGTGCCGTTTCAGTAACAGACAAATCCGTGATAAAAGAATCCGCAGAAAATAGGGTTAAAGGGTGTTTGTTTCGTCAAAATGGACTAAAAACTTAATGCTACGTTGTGTGTGTCCTGGAAAATAGTGGTGGACGTTAGCCTTTATCGGTAAAAGGGCCTCTTAATCTTTCAATAGAAAGTAATATGTTAAAATACATACCGATTTAACTAACATAGTTTCTGTGTTTATTTTACGCTTGTTTTCTCTCACAAACACGTTCCTACCCGTTATAGGTAAATATATGCTAGGCGTATACGGAGTATAAAATTGGCAACAGTTGATCTTTTTTCACTAATTCCATTCAAAACATTAATACACATCACAGAGTTGAGGTTATGTCATGTCGGCGTTTGACATTTCAATTGACTGAGACTGACGTTACATGTCGTCTCACTCTATCGTATAAGCAAAGTGCGTAGTCATTACATTTCGAGCAAAAAACTTCGATATAACGGCGTACCAACATGACGCCAAAAATGTTTGGCTACTTAAACTTAAGTCATATGGCGAAAAGAAACTTTAGGCTACTTGAACCTAACCCGTAATAGCGAGAATAACCGAGAGATCGCCGAAAATGGCCGACGGTCGCGAAATGAAGAATTTTATGAAATTTCTTTAGCCGATTGTGAAGGAAATACGTAGCGAAAACGGTATTTTTTACGCTCTTATTCTATTCTCATATTTAGACAATAGATTTGAATCGTTGTTTCTGCGGTAACGTGCATCGTATTGGAGAAACGTGATCTAAAAGGACGTCGAGTTTTGTAAGGCGCCATCTCGCTTCCTCCCTAGTGCGTTATCCCGTTCTGGCATTTTCAATTTTATTATATAGATAGTACCTAAAATAAAAGCGTTGGCAGGTAGCCGTAGTTATCAAAAAGTGACAATTAAAGGAGAAATCGTAAAATTAGACATCCAGTCATTTATCTTTACGGTATAGTCGAGTAAAGTAGTTAAATGAAATGTTTTCTTCGTTAACAGTGGAAGAGCATATATCGCTAAAGTAGAAATATACTCGAATGATCTCGAACACAAATGTCAGTATCAAAGGACGATTTGAGACTAAGAGTAAACTCTCAAAAAAAAAATGATAGCACGAATTTAAGTCGCGTCTCGTGTAACGTGTAACCCTGTGTCATTAGAGACGTAGCAAGTCACTGCGAATAAGGGTAATCCATTAGGCTTGACAGCTCTATCTCAGCATACTTGTTACTTACGAAACATAATATTTTTAGATACCCAGGTAAGTACTTACATTTGAAGTTCTGATGAAACGTCTATCGACAAGGCTACCAGTATTTTTAACAGTACTTTTGACTCCACAATATCAGGCGAAAAGGCAATAAATTCTTACAGAAAGGACTATAAAATAAATATAAAAACTGTACCAAGGCTAGTATATTTCCCTATTATCATCTTACAAAATTAATTATGTATGTTATTATAAATTAATGAAACACGTAATGTTTCATTTTTTTTTATGTGGGTACACCACAATTTTTATTTAAGCCTTTAATATAAAGATCAAAGCTTAACAATGCAAAGATCGACACACAAAGCATAAGGAAAAATTTGTCAGACCTTCCTGGAGCTAGGGTAGCGAAATGGTTAACACGCTGGACCGGCAATCCAGAGGTACCGGGTTCGATTCCCGGTCTCTTCCCCCAGGTTGCTCTTTTTTCAATTTTTCTTTAAGCTTTGATCTTTGTATTAAAGGCTTATGTATGTTATGTTTTCATGTACGTGCAGCATTTTCCTGTTTGAAAAAGACAAGTAATTTTCAATGTTTCACGTGCTATAAAATTATCAAAAATGAAGATGCTCGCAAGGAGGAAAATTCGCGTCGGGAAAAGTGCAAAAAAATCCCTGTGACAACAGGAAGCGTTGAAATTTTGACAAATTACACTTGATCCGCGAAAAATATGAAGGAAGCATTCCCGCAAGTAGCTGACGAGTGAGTAATGCCCTTTATATGAACCACAATTTATTCGGCTCTGTTAATCTGAGCCTTAAGCGGCCCTTTCACTGTCAGTTTTTATCCATTTTTGATCTGTCAGCGATGTGAACACAGGCTAGACTGTATGTTTTATCGTTAGCTGATTTGGTACAGATAATTATCAACAGATGTAAATAAAGGGTCGGCGATGTGCGTGTAATGCTTCTGGCATGATATGCGTCCATATAGGCGGCGGTAACTGCTTAACATCAGGTGCGCCGCATGCATGTTTGCCACCGTCGTAGTTAAAAAAAAGTGCGTGGAGTCCCTCCGCGCGGAAGAAGTGAAACTTCGTAATGTGGATATGAAAATAGGAAGGGGTAGAAATTGATTTTTAGTGAACTCATATTGTTTCTTTAAGACAATCTTCTTCACTCTCACTCTGTCTCTTTCTATTCCCCCTCCCCAGGACCGTTGAACGATTAACGCAAACAGTGCTTTCCTACCCCCTCCACGGTAGCGTTAAACGTTTAACGCAACCTTGTTGGAAGTCGCATTAGAAGTTTCACTTCAAAAAGATGTACATAATCAAACGCGAAGGGTGTCAAAGTCATTACCATCATCATATCCATCATTATGATCGGCTAGGACCAGTAAGTCTGATAGCGCATATTTGTAAGACGCAGGAACTATTGCTTTCTAAATGTTTAGATTAAAGTGAAATACTTTACATAGAAAACTACCGTGAGTCTCAGATATATTAAAATACAAAACGGGTTTGCTCACGTCATAGAAGACGAATATCACTCGTCATGTTTTGAATCAGTACCTACGCCATTCATCATCAGAGCGGATCGGCTCTCCTGATGATGAATCGCGTACCGATTCGAAGCATGTGACACTACACTCGAGTGTCGTTTTGTATTTTGAATTTTAAAGTGAAATATTTAAAAATTATTGACTCGCGCGGGATTCGAATTCGAACCCACGCCGCGCCTCTTACGGCTAACACGGGCGCTTTGTCCACTAAAGTAGTGACTCTCATGCTGTTTCATTTTCCATATGACTTAAGAGTGGCAGCGTAGCTCCATCTGCTGTAAAGATTCTGACTTTATAATCAGCATCATCGTCTCAAGCTATGTTGAGATACATCAAAACTTTTTTCAACACGTAACTGAAACGGTTTGTAAGGATTGACGATCTCTAACAGACTGATAGTGTGTGGGGATGGCGACAGTATGTCATAAGAACAAAACGGGCTGAAAGAATATTAAGAGTATAACGTTAAATTGTGGGTTTGATGAATTTTGGGTCTGTAAGTCGAAGTCTGACAATTTTTTAAATAGTTAACTGCTAGTCAGAGGGTTACTTATAACTTGAGCAAAATTATAAACGTCATTCAATTGTTTGTTTTTATTCAGCGCCTGTTTTTTTTGTTTAGTTTATTATCACTACTCTGCGAAAAAATCTGCATAAACTTTTAACTAAGAAACACTAAGGTAATTTACGTTTTCATTGTTCGTGAAAGGACATTGTTTCATTCACTGTAAGAAGTCATAAATTATATTTATATATATATTTTTTGGAGTTTACTCCTTAAGAATCGATTTTCATATATAAGCCCGGGGTATGAAAAATATGGGGTGTAAAATCGAACGTATCTGCCGTGCTAATTTAAAAGTCGTATCTCAGTATACGATCGGGGTAAAAATACGACTTCGTAATTTAGCAGGTTATGCGTTAAGCGTTATAGGCTAAGATCCCGATATAAAATAACCTTCACCGAGATGTTTATTTGATGAAATGTATTTTATATTTAATTTAATATGTCAATAATTATATTGCATATGGGTTGCCTAACAAATTTTAGTCCAGGGTATGTTTAATTAATAATAAAAAAAAATTGTTTTAAACATTTCACCGGTTTGATTAATATTAGATAAATTCTATACCAATCGAAAGTAAGAAGCCCATAGATTATGCAAACATTAGGTTGCCTATTCTTTTCCCGTCACAACTATTGGGTAGCCAGGTATAAACAGGTAAATCTGTACCTACTAGCATTTTGCAAAGGTCTGATTGTTGAATTGAAATTAAATAACGTTAAAGATTATTTAATTATGAATTTATCTAATAATCAAATCGCTGAAATGTAAAAAAAAATAATAATAATTTTAAACTAAACATACCCTGGACTAAAATTTATTAGGCAACCCATATGCAATATATTTATTGACTAAATATAAAATACATTTAATCAAATAAACATCTCTGTGAAGGTCATTTTACATCGGGAGCTTAGTCTATAACGCTTAACGCATAACCTGCTAAATTAAGAAGTCGTATTTTTACCCCGATCGTATACTGAGATACGACTTTTTAAATTAGCACGGCAGATACGTTCCAAAAATATAAGTATTGCGAGGATTGACGTTTGGTTGTCAAAGGCGACGGTTGAACATTTTATCAAATTTTATTTTATTTATAAGTTATTTCAGTTTTAGATTCCTTTTCGCTGTTTTTGCGATGAGTGAGTCAAGTCGAGGTGTAGTGAGTGATACTCGTACGTCACTTTTAGAATGTGGGCAGGTTACATTGTAGTCTTTGGTGGGCAGCGGGCAGCTCCGTCGTGGCTATCTGAAGTGGAGTTTGATAATAAGGCAGGGCCGAGTCAATTGGATATTGTATCGAACGCTGAGTCCATGTCGGATGTGCGGCATATAACGGTGAAGCGTTCTTGTGGTCTGAGTGACGAAAGCTGTGGTTGTAGTGATAGTTTTATCACAATAGGCAGAAAACCTAAACGCTTGCGGGTTTTAGCAACCGCCAAAACGCAGCTGGAGCCGGACGGTGTGCCTGACAAGCTATTTGAAGTTTATATAGTGTCAAAAGAAGATTTACCGAAACAGATTGGTTTGGCAAAGTTGCTGCAATTTAAGGGTATAAAAGGAATTTTATCCGTCAAGTTTATGGGTCCACGTAAAGTTCGCATACAGTTTAACTCTAAGGATGATGCGGAGAAGCTTCTGGCTTCTCAGGAGTTTAACAATGAGACGAGACGTTCTTATTGGTCTAATATGGCATGCTGCACTTATGGAATTATAAGGCAGGTTGAGTTGGAGGTTGAGGAAGACGAATTTTTAAAGAATATTGAAGGGTCTGAAGACATTTTGTCAATATGTAGACTGAACCGTTTGGATCATGATGGGCGTTGGGTTAAGGCTGAAGCTATTCGTCTGTGTTTTAAGGGAACTTCTTTACCGCCATATGTTTATGCCTACGGTTGCCGATTCTAGGTAAATCAGTACACTTTCCCCGTTACCCAATGTTCAATATGTTGGAAGTTCGGTCATCTGAGCAGGTTTTGTCCTACTACTAAAGTTACTTGTCCGAAATGCGGCGGGGAGCATGCCAATTGCGAAACGACTATTCTTAGATGCATTAATTGTAAAGGCAGCCATATGGCCTTAGATAAGTCGTGCCCGGTTTTTGTGAAGGAGTAAGAAATTAGCAGGATTATGTCTGCTGAGGGATGTATATATAAACGGGCTTTTTGGTTGTATATGCAAAATAAGGAAAAAAAGGATACGGATGTTTGTAGTCAGGATGCGCCATCTGTTTTTGAGAATGACTTAAGTTTTGGAAAGTCATATAGAGATGCTGTTTTGTCGAAGCCGTTACAATCTAAAGAGTCTGAAGATTCTGTCTGTCAGGCTGAGGGCCAGCGATCAGTAAGTCAGTACAGATTAGAGAGCGAGCCACAACAAGAGGTTCGTAAGCCGCGGAAGTCAAAAAGAGTAACAGATGTGAAGAGGTCCGAGTATCTATTGGTCAATCAGCCTACTATTGAGCGGGCTGATATGGAAGATCAAAGACAAAATAAGGACAAGAAGAAGAGACGTTTTACTTTTGAAAGGCTGGTTGAGAAGACGAAGGATATTTTGTTTTCTACCGAAAGTTGGGAGGAGAAGTTCAAAACGCTGTTTGGAGTTGTTGTTAAGGAGATTTTGGATTTATTTAAGGATTTTTTTAAGGAAGGTGATTTTGTACGTTTGTTTTTGTCTAATGTAAATGGCTAGGTCTAATACCAGATCTTTCTTGAATGTAATGTTCAATTCAATATTGGCAGAACCCTTATCGGAATCGGCTAAATTTGTATATACAGTTTTTTTTATGTAAATAGTGTATACAAATTTAGTTGTTTTCGTGTACATGTTATTTTTAAGTTTATACGGTTTATGTTTTTATTTATCTATGTCTTTTAGATGAATGATGTTGTGTTAATACACAATGCCCTGCTGGCCTAATGGCCTGCTGGAGCTGGCATGTTCATAAAAATGATCAAAGCTCCTTAATTAAAAGATTAAAAAAAAATGCACTGCAGACTGTAGTAACTAAACTAGCCGCTCGAGTAGGGCGCTTTACATCACGCTTCCTTATTTAGTTACTACTCATGATCTCTCCAATTTGTTAAAAATGAATCGGACGTAAATTTTCCTTGTAAAATATTGTAATTTTGCTGTATATTATACTCGTATATTAATATTATGTAAGTGCCTACCTTCTCGTTCTTGTTTGCAGCACCCAACAGGGTACATAATGTGATACTTAAACTATTTACTAATCATTATGTGCACTAAACGTATTGAGTATTGAGTATATATTTTATAATCGTTCTTAAGGCCAGGCGCGCACCACAATTTTAGTCGCGCGATAATTTTGTCGCATAAATGCAAGATATGGGTTTATATGAGAGTGCGCGCACCACGATTTTCATAAACCCAGAAATACGCTTATTTCTGCGACAAAAATATCGCGCGACTAAAAAAACATCGTGGTGCGCGCCTGGCCTGAAGAGTAAACTCCAGTCGTGCGTCGGAGCTGACACACACACTTTTTTTTTAATACATTTTCTAAGTGTAGGTCATTGTAGTCGATCCTCTCACAGTACTTTAGCACCCACGCACATGTACGAAAAACACTTATCATTTAGCCTATAGTCACTCAACAGACAAAAAGTTGTTTTTAAGGATCAAATGAGTGAGGAGTCCTTACAAATTGAACTTTTCTCAATATGTTTTTACAGTGCCAATTTAGGAAGCAAAAAAGCAAGCACACCGCATTTGTCTAAGACGCCATAGACCGCCTTTCTTATATTTAGTATGACTATATCGTGCTGTAGTAGCATGGAACCCAAGGTGTGTGATTCTGGCTCGAACTTGTCCAGTTTTTTTCCTCTCAGGTATCCACACTCAATTATAGCCCACGCATTTCTTTCGATTAACCTGTTTTTGTGAAGCGGTTAGATTAATTTTCTAATTATAGGTACCAATTTTCTTGTTTACTAAGAGGAATGATGGTACGTGGCGGATCCGAACTAACGCTGAGATTGAGAAGCTGGTGGCCGAGCCGAACATTATCAGAGAGACAAAGTCCCATACACTTCGTTGGCTCGGTCAACTACAATGAATTGAAGAGGATCGCGCGGCAAAAAGAGCATACTCGGGGCAACCAACCGGTCGACGACCGGTTGGTCGTCTCAGGTACCGCTGGGGAGACGTGGTGGAGGTGGATCTGCGTATCTAAGCTTCAAGTTGCCGAAATCTGGCAAGAAACTGCGCAGGATCGGGACAAGTGGCGTACTCTCGTTTCGGAGGCTAAGATCCTGTTTGGGTCACTGATCCAAAATAGTTAGTTAGTTCTTGTTAACTTATTTTTTTTTAGTACCTAAGTTCCTTCACCCTCAAAGCATTCACCGTCACTATAACTGTCTGAATTCTTAAGTAAAAATCCAGACGAAAATGAACGAATCAAACGTATCTAGTACGTGTGATGTTAACAAGAAGATCTAAAGAAAATCTAGCTCCGAGAATAGCTCCGAACCATTGAACGAGAGTTCACAGATCTCAAAGTTTATTATTTTGTTCTTTACTCCCGCGAGACTATTCCTTTCGTTTTTATTATAAAATGGGGATTTACTATGTTATCATCTGAAAAAAGCAGACGCGTTACATATCCCCAAAAGGAGATAAATATTTTATGTCATAATTCATCCAAGCTATAAAAAGGGTGAGCGTAGACTAGCGTCTCAAAATGATTTTGCGCGCTCGCGTTAGCTTAGGGGAATATACGAGTACATCCCGCCTGATACTCGGGTAATCTTCGGGATAGGGATAATACGTATCTACATTACAAATGACCTAATTATAGAGTGTGACTGGTTGATTAGTCGAAGCGATAAGTTATGGTCAGCGTTTGGATTGTAGGCTAATTTTATTGTACACTATAACACAGTTATAGCATTTTCTTTGGGCCTTATTGGATGAAATTTCAAGAATGTATAAGCCATATTACAGACATAGTATTACGGCGATATGGCCATTACATCTCAAAGCTCAAAGTCGCTCAACGAGCAATGGAGAGAGCTATGCTCGGGGTGTCTCTACGTGATCGAATCAGAAATGAGGAAATCCGTAGACGAACTAAAGTGACCGATATAGCTCACCGGATTAGCAAGTTGAAGTGGCAATGGGCAGGCCACATAGCACGCAGAGCAGATGGCCGATGGGGCCGAAAAGTGCTCGAGTGGAGACCTCGGACCAGCAAGCGCAGCGTGGGACGTCCACCTACAAGATGGACAGATGACCTTATAAAGGTCGCCGGAAGGCGCTGGATGCAGGTCGCTTCCAACCGGTATATATGGAAGTCCAAAGGGGAGGCCTATGTTCAGCAGTGGACGTCCTGTGGCTGAGATGATGATGGCCATTACAAATCGTTTTACACTGAAAGGCGCAAATTTTTGGATTTCCGGAGCGAATATTTACAAAACTGCTGACTTATTGAACTCTATTATTTTTAAAGGACCTATTCAACGACACCCCGCCCACTAGTGTTGGAAGAAAAAAAACCCACGTTAGAGGTACCCGAAAAAATGTTTTTTTTTACCGTTTTGTCGGCGTGATACATACACACACTCATACCAAATTTCAGCTTTCTAGTACCTCTTAATGATCCCGGAGCTAAGCCGTGGACGGACAGACGGACACGGCGAAACTAAAAAGGTTCCTAGTTGACTACGCGACCCTAAAAATAGAGTAAGAAAAACAAGTTCACATTCAATTAAAAACAAACCAGACGTGTTCAATATTAACATTCAAAGCAAAAGGAATATAACATTAGCGATATGTTTTCGGATGAATATTTTCATATTCGGTGAAAAACTTTTCTTGTGGGGAAACATGCATCTCATTACGGAGTTATTGAGCATACACGCAGGAAAATAGGATCGGGATTAAAAACAATCCTATGTCCTTCCTCAGGACCTAAACGAACTCCATATTTATCTTCATTGAAATCTTGTTCAGCGGATTAAGCATGATGAGATAACGCACTCTCGCATTTACAATAAATTATTTTAATGTCAATTTCAATGATCGTATCGTGTCGTAAATCATGGCTTAATCGGTAGCCTGGCGGCTGTACCCGACATCGTGTTGCTAGGCTGTAGGCAGCGCACTGCCCCAGCGCCTAGCGTGTGTGTGCTGGCGTGCACGGGCACTCGAACCAGCGGACGTGTACCTAGCATGACAACGTCGTCATGAAATCAGTATGTTAGTGTATGTCATCTTACTGGAATTTAGATCGTGTGGATTTCAATGATTGTACTTAGTTGTGTTCTAACGAGCTGGAGATGGCGCCACGCCAATATACTTAAGTCTCCGTTTCATATATTTCGAATGGCGCTTAGACTTTTCTCAAGATACTGACACTATTTGATCTAATTAGGAACGTTCTCTAGATTCCGCTTATGTCTTGTCTAAGTGCCGTACTAAATGTATTGAAAAGGAGCCACGTAAGCTACGGTGGCGCCCTCTATCGATCGTTGAACCGCTTTAGTACAAGTCTGGCGTTATTCTTGAATTTATAGGGCATGATATAATGGAAACAGAGATTACAACAATTCCCATTATTCAAAACATTTTACCGAAACGTAATATTCATAAAAAAGTTTTTGTAATTTTAAAGGACGAACAAAATATCAATAATTTACCAAACTAAGCGAGGGCAATATTAACAATGACACCAATGTAATTTTCTCAAATTTGCAGCAATACTATCTTATAATTGGAAAAGTTGGGCCACAAAAACGAGGGCTGCCCACAAAAGAACTATAAAATGGCACTTAACTGTCCCGAACGACTTCTCAATAGCATTAGCCTGAAATATTTGAGTAAGTAACCTTTTCCCTGATTCGACGAGGCATTGTGATATTTAGCGATATATCTGCATTATCTCAGCCATATAGCAAACATATTTATTATTTGGGTCATTGTCAGATTTAGGTGCGCGTTTTTCCGGTGGACATTTGCAAAATTAAGGATTCCAGGGCCTAATTTTCAGAATAAATACCTGTGAGAATAAAGAACGTTCCCTCTTGTATAATCCGATGTAATAGCAACATAACCTAGATGCATACAAGCTCTTAACTTTTGACCACCGAAGGGACAAATTTTGTTTTTTGAACTGACAATGACCCATTTACGAGTATATACATTTTTAGTATCCGAGCTACACATGTGACATGTTCAAAAAGATAAGTCTCAATTTTTCGATATTGTTGCATTTTACCTATGCAATGATCGTACGTTGCAAGATCTCATATATATAGGTCATTATAAGCGTCGAATTGAGCTCCTTGTCTCGGCAAGGACTCGTCTAGCAATCAGTTGATGAAAATTAGATTTTTGTATGAGCAATCTTCTCGTAAGTGACCATAAAATTGTTCGTATGGTGACAGTCGTAAATCTATTTTACTATCCCGAAATGGTTCCGGACCTCTTGTCACTTGTGTACAGACATTTCGACAACATTGTATGAGGAGTTTATGGACATATTTTAAGACGGTACCAACGAGAATGTCTGCTAGTTCATAAATTGTTTTATTTTACGCCACAGAAAAAGGCCAGCCTTTCTTTTATATTTACTTGGAACTTCGTTCGCACAATCGGATTATAAGTTCCTTTTATGAAGTTCAGCTATTTATGTATCAAAATTGGTTCAAACCCGATTAGCCATTTAGGCGTGTTGAAAAGAATAAGTTTCTGTCAAAAAAATCATTTTAGTGACAAGCTTTTATAGCCGACTGTACTTTTATTTGGATATCCATCAAATGCTCACTGAGACG
This sequence comes from Apotomis capreana, assembly GCA_947623375.1. Lineage (NCBI taxonomy): Eukaryota > Metazoa > Arthropoda > Insecta > Lepidoptera > Tortricidae > Apotomis > Apotomis capreana. The sequence continues at coordinate 16,889,908 of OX392507.1, read as the reverse complement.
ATTCTTAAGAGCCCAAGCTTGGTAGGATTGCTTTTTCTATTATAGAGTTCCTATGTCCACCTTCCGGCTCCATCATCAGATCAGCCCCATGGTACCATATTATTGTATTGTCATCAAAGTTATGTAAGTAAGCAAAATTTCAGCTCAATCGGTTGACGATATCTGCTTCAAGATTGAGTTGCAAGATTCCACCCGAACAAACATACTTACATACATACATACAATGCAAGTTAAATAAAAGCTTGTAAAATTGATATGAGATTACATGTCATATTAATTAATGATTATATGTAACAAAACAAAAAGGGAAAGAAATCCCTGAAAAAATGATTTCAAATCACATAGAAAATTGCTTTTAAATTCAATCTTAGAATTATAATAATAGAATAAATAACGTCTGTGTAATTCCGAGGCCAAATCGGGAGGAGAATATGTATGAAGTAGGCGTAGATACATATCAACAAGAAGATAACATTTGGGTTTTCTAAATTTAAATAGGAAGGTTGCCGAGTACACCCGAGCCCATAAACTGACCCGATCGGTATGATTAAACGGACAGGCGGCCAATCCACTATGCAAATACCGTATCTGTGTACGCAAACCCCGGGCGAGCCAAAAAGTGTACGGAAAAACCTCTCCGCGATTTGCGTATTACATACACGGTGTAGAACGGTGTAGAGTTGTACAGTGTACACGGGCGAGTTTGATTGTACTTTTTTTACAGTGGAATGTGCGGTTCGCATTTTCTACAGCAAAGGTGCGGATAATTCGGAATATTTGGTCTTAGAGCTAGTTACTGGATGCTGTGAAAATAAAGCAAGTATTTATTTATGTAATACTCGTAAACGCGTTGTTTCGTTTACAGTATTTCAAATAGAAGAGCATAATGATAATATTTAAGACATATTATTTGAAAAACATGAATATTTTTTCTGAAACCAGACTGTTACTGAAATTTGGTTTGAAGTTTAAGTATAATATAATGTATTTACCAAACTGTTGTAAAAACTGAAAAATACTGAAGAAACAAACAGTCGCGATCAAAGTAAAAAAAAATTAAGATACACAATCAACGATTAGTCTCTTCGTTTTGAGTTTTGCTGGCAAGTTTTGCTTTTGTAAAACGAAAATTCATTCCAAACGACGATTTCGCCAAGTGAGAAACGAATTTAGGTTAAGATTTGCTGTCAATCTCATATACAATACCATCTCTATATCATAACGAAAAACCAGGGATCAACGCAGTATTATAGAATGGTAAACAAACAAATCAACTACACATTCGCATCGCATAAATTGGTAGAATCAGTATGTACATGCACTGAAGTTATGTTTATTCCCATTTATTTATTGTACCGCCCATGAGGATGTAACGGAACTGCTCTAGTGGGCCAATGGTTTTATGACGTGAGGCGCCATCTAGTGATTTATTGGGAGTCTATTGTAAGGAGTCGGCGTCTGCGCTGCCTTGCCTTACAGCGCCATCTCGTAGTTCATTGATGAATTGGGTATTGATGGGGTTGCTGGAGCGTGGATTAAGTTTGGATCTTTCGGGCTAGAGGGCGTTGTGATAAACAAGCATAAAACAGGATTGTGTTTATTAAATATTTTAATATAATTAAAAGGCCGCATGCTGTATTGGTCTCGACGCTAGTAGTTAATTGTGCTGGAAAGCTCAGTTGTTGTAGGATTGCATGCCAGGGTCCTGGGAGTGATGGTTGCATGGACTGAAACGGAAAAGAATTAAAATTAATTAAGTTGTCATCGATGACTTCGGATGCTAGCGAGTTGGATTATATCTTTTGTTGTTGCAACTATATTACAGTCTCACTGTAGGTTGTTCACTAATATATTTATATACTTATATATATTTGTACCAGAAAATGAATGATATTTGGGAGATCAATAGAAGTTACCGAAGAAGTCGCTACAACTAGGAAAATTATAATTAATTATTGATTTGTTAAGAATTCATGAATGCATGGTTGTATATCAATGGTGTTATACTAAATAAATAAGTATATACCATGGAAGGTCACAATGCTATGTTGGGAAGTATCTCTTGATTAATATTTTATTATCAGGAACGGTTATATATTATAAGAACTGGTGTCAATTTATGAGAAATTGAACGATGATGGTATGTGAAATGGATTTATAAGGAACAAGAAGTAATGTACTTACATTTCAATGTCCTTGGGAGATGAAATGGCCGGGACACTGCTTCTTTCTCATGCATGTTTTTGATAGGTAATGTCTTGCATGTTTTCCACTATTTGTGTGATGTGAAACTGGGAAGGTTTAGGCTAAGTGAAATGCCTTCTTCGTCTATAATTATGAGTACACTGTTGTATAAATTATTTCCTGTTCACAATCACTTAGCAAGAGGAGTTGCACTTGACCAGGAGAGGTTATTATTTATACATTTGATTTGCGTATGCTTGAATACATAACTTGAATAGATATTTGCGTTGGGTAGTAGGTTGAAGAACACTATTTATGTTTTAAAACTACAATTATTATGTTAATGTGGTCTTGTCAGGTGATGGAAGATGTCAGTGACGTTTTGGGAAAAATTGCGTTTAAGACACGTTCTTATTATCTTACAAGGATTGGGAACTTTTAAAATGTACGAATTTTAAAGGCAACTATTTTGGGATTAATAATTAATCTATAGTAATAAAGATAAATTTAAATTTGGGTTAATTTACCGCCAATATCATTGGCTACAGTAGCGATCAACGGCGAGTAGCAGAACTAAAGTATATCTACCTATAAGTCTATAGATATCTTTTATTTGTGGGAGTTGTATATAATATCAACCAATGAGGAACCTGGAATTCATTGAAACATAACACACATGTACACCAAAATAGTTCCGCTATCCGACGCAGTGGCGCTTATTGGAAGATTTTGCTTGATTTTTATCAAGAAAGTTCTGAAGGTTGTAGCTCGGTGAAAACGAAGGATATATAAGGAGATGTACGGAAGGCCGGGGAGTTCAGTCTGGATCAAGCGTGCGCGACGGCGAAGCTCTGCTCGAGCGATTACTGGTGAGTCGATGGGTGACACGTTGGCTCAAATAGTTTGGTGAAGTCAGCTGTTCGGGGAAAACAGCTGACATGAGAGTTTTTAAAATGTTCCGTAATTGTAAGGCGCGACCCTAGGTAATATAAATAATTTCTATTCGTACAAATAAAAGTAATTCGTGGCATTATCAGTGCGTATTTGGTGAGTGTTTATGATAGGATACAGTGATGTGTGGTTCTGTGTGATGGTAGTGAAGTGGCCTTGTTTGGATTGTTTGCTTGCAATAATTCTTATTGCAAGAGGGGTAAGCTTTATTGACTTTTAATGGTTAGAATTTTAGGAAAGTGTCCATTCCGCCCAGATTGCTGTTCCCTTTTTCATTTTGGTATTTATATTATTGCCATTGAGAATCTAAGCATATGAGTAATCAGTGCTCTTACAATAAGTATTCCTGATACTGACTCAGACTAAGATTTCAGGGTAAAGTTATGTAAATCACTCTGTTTCAATTTTGCCCTACTATAGCATGACATGTTGATAATTTGTGTTATAAAAATTGTTAAAATAAACTATGTCTGTCAAAAGCCTGGTTAATAATTTCACCTACTACACATCTTACCTACTGACTGAACACGTCTGACACATATATATTGATATTGGTATTGGTATTGGTACACAGATTTGTCTCTGTTTAAAAATAGCTACAGAGGCAGGCCTGTCTTGAAGGTATCAGGTATGTGGTACACTCTCTCCTTCGAAGCAATGTCAATGAACAGAGTGATTCGACTTGGTGAAATATACTACCTTGGTAGTCGGTTGGTTGTCTGTTCCAGATTGACATTAGAGGCTCAGCTGTTATGGCGACTGGTTTGCAAAGACCTTTGCGTCATACATAGTAACAGGTTCGAAGCGTATTGCTGGTCGAAGGAGTCCTCTATAGAGCAATTCCGGAGATTGGCCATAAGCTTTCATCTCTGGTAGGCTCGGGCTGTGCACTGCTGTGGCTAAAACCATCTACTAAAGACTTGGAGTTTTCTCTGACGAGGGAGATGGTTGGTGTCTATCGACCTTGCAGAGACCCTTTGTCAATCGACTATAAGTCTTAATTCGGGGCGACAATAAAACCCATATACGATCCAAGTTGAATGTGAATTATTAGAAGTGCTGATGGGAAGAGTTTGGTATGGGTAAAGGTTTTACAAGGTAAAAGGTTTTATAAGGTAAAATATCCTTCCTTTCCCTCTGACTGTCCTGGCACAATTTTCATATTTTTTATCATAAAGAAACGGCTGGTTCCATTGTTATATCAAATTATTATCATCACTCAACCATGTTGTGTTAATCCATTGCTATGGTCTGGTATTACTTATGTGTCATTTCTCTGTTGTAATTCTCTTATGAGATGGATGATCTGTCTATATACCTAATAATAGCTGAAACAGACACTATCAGTATTTTCATACTGCATTTACAAGCGACCATTATGGCAGAATATATTTATTTGGTTTATTAGCCTTATATTGACATAACTTGGTGGCGAGATATTAACATGAGGATATGGCTGAGTCCATCTCCTGTTTTACTTATCCAACTCAGCTGCCTGGTTGTGTAATTTACTGCTTTGGTCTTGTACTCCTTTTAGTGTCTATGTATCAGTTGCATGTCTCCTGGGACAGATTATCTATCTATACATTTAATAACTGAAAGAGACACTAGCAATGTTTTTATATTGCATTAACATATGACCATTATGGCAGAATATATTTATTTGGTTTATTAGCCATTATATTGACATGACTGGGTGGTGAGGAATCTCTATCAATAACTTATAATGGAATTAGCTGTTTTGTTGTAGCATTCCAAATATGTGTCTTCCCTTAATCCTTTCAAGGACGGATTTATTTGTTGGACGAATCTGACTTTGGACAGCGGGGTGGGGCTGTCCTTTCCTAAACAAAAAACCCCTTTAGTTATATATTTATGTATTATATCGAACACTAAACAGCCACACACTATCCACATTCCTACTGGGTCATTTGGAAAAATGTTAGAACAGAGACATTGCATCATATAAATAAATATTTCAACCTTTATTTATTATTTGTTTATTAATTAAATAACTAACACTACTTCTCGTCCAAGATGTATATTTAGATTCATTAACCTTCATTATTGCTTCTGCTAATAATTATTAAATAATATTGACTTGTCCTAAATAAACTGCTAATGTCGTCTGATTTGTATCCTTACCGCAGAGAATCTGGTTATTATAACACACAACTGGATCCTTTAACCCACTAGACATGTTCACAATCTATTATTAATTAAGGCCAAAACATAATCTAATTACTATATCAATTACTGAATTCTGGTATGGAATCCGGTAAGGTGACTGACCCTTGCTCCTTTAGCTCCTTCCAGTTGAAGTCTTTACAATTGATGCCAAGGCCGTTCCCAGGATCTATATACCTATTTAATGCCACATACGGCACAATTGGTTCTGTGAATGGAACTGTGGTTTCAAAAGGATTACATTTCAGACGATTGAGATTTTATTATGGGACATTAGTTGTTTAATATAAGCCATGAACACATTTATTCCACATATTACACTTGCACACACACATAACAAAAAACAAATACAACACTATAATTGACTTTCAAAATCCATGCTTGTATATTAGTCAGAAATAAATTATTCCATGAAGATTGTCTTTCACTCCCATCCAATTTGGCAAAATAGGGCTTTGCAGGTACCTAAAAAGAAGAAATGAAATGTTAATATAGCCAGAAACCAGTAAAAGAAGAAGAAGAAACACAATTGGGAAAAAAAAGCAATCATGCTACCTCAGCCAATTTCGCCGAGCGTGAAGCTGCATTGCGTGTTACTGCGTTCTGCGGCAGTCTTGTGGCCTTGAGGTGACGGTGGAGTGACTCGAGTCTGCGGGGCGTGTTGTCGTGTTGGCATGTTGTCCGCGGCCGCGGCGGTGAGAATTGAGAAGCCTCCAAATAGTCATCAGACGAACAAAAGCATAAAACGCTCCGATTGTTGTTTTTTTTGTTGAATAATAGACGTGTTTCACTGAGTTTATTGTTCTTCAATTCTGTAATTATGGTTTTCTGGGCTGGAATTGACATTTTCTTATTATTTTCCATAATTTTGTTCAAATGAATTTCACGTTTAGGTAAATATTTAAGGTTATATTAATTTGGCATCTGTCAAATGGTAGACGTGGGTGATTTTTGGGGTTGCCACAGGAATAGTTATAGAATCCCAACAAGGTTAGATTTATTTTTAGGTCCGTTACAAACTATTTACTGTACGGTTACTAAAGAGCTATCTTATCAGTATGAAATAAAATAAGTATAGTTGGAAGATAGATACAGTGAATGATAATCATTGTGCATGTAGTTTAAGCCCCGCAATATCCTACGTTGATTTTAATGTGTACTTGGATAATTCTTCTGATCTATAAAATTCTTGCAAATATAGTTACCTATCGTAATCACATGGTAGTTAGGTTACTGTACGTAGGGAATATATATATATATTGTATATTATATAACGTGCATTAAATATTATCGACATTAATTACGGATCACTAATTAGTCCACTTATTTCCATGATACTTATTTTATTTATCTCGCTACTTGCGGTATTTTATGCTTCTATCTATGTAAATTATTATGCTATAAACTTAAATTTTAATTAATGTACTTTATATTTTAATATTTTACTTGATAATTGCTGGATTTTATGCCAGCCTGGCAACACTAGGACAAAGTCACGTTCGAATACCAGTTTCACCGTAATAGTTTGGAAATGTTTTAGTTCTGTATAATCTATTTTTGTAAACTATATTTTGTGATTGTATACTGGTTGTTTTCCATTACGATAAATAAATGAGGTGCGGTTGCGCTGTAAGCAGTGTCAATCAGGCAATAAAATAATAAATGTCAAACAGGGATAATGCTGAAGGATGAAAGAGTGTGTACGGGCGTATCGGATTACTTAGTGAAAAGGTTATGAATTTCTGGACGAAAATGTCATGAGAGTGTCAAATGATCATAAGGATTGCATTGCATGTAATTTTGTTTGAATACAAGTCGGTATTCATGTAAATTCGGCTATTAAATTGTGTCTACATTACGTGAAATAAATAAGAGTAGTGTTGTGTGGTGAACAATGTACTATGAGTGTTATATATCACGTGAACTGTGTATTTTTGGTGGTTTTGTACCAAGTTCGGGTAAGTTTTGTTCTGAGGCGAACTACTTTTAAAGTTGTGAATATTAGACGTCGAGAAATGTGACTTAACCCAGCTATGCGAAATATCGTACATATCTTATATCTGATATTTATTATTGCTAAGCGTGTTTTGCCTAAATTCTGTTTACGCCTTAGTTCTTATGAAAAATGAAGTTTTGTTTTAGGCATTATAAATTCGTAATATTTATTTTAGTTATAAAGAACCTTGTCCCCTTTTAACTTTAGGTCTTATTAAGTAATTGTTTTACGTATAGATTAGGTATTAATTCTATGTGCATATATTTCAATCAAAAAAAAAATATTTTAGTTATTTTTTTAAACATGATTATCATATATCAGAAGGTAGGACTAATTAACTATTGTTAAGCCTTACTGGTCTTGATAAATAGAGGTTTGGGAGCTTCTGGTTGAAATTATGTCTAATATTGGATATATCATCTGCCAGTCAGCGGTTGTAAATGATGGAGAAATAATTATTTTAATAGTAGGCTGTGTAAGTTGTCCGATTTATTATGTATTGTATTTCATTTTATATAAGATAGATTGGCATCTTATTCTTATTTTATCTTTAGGGCATATTTATTATTATAAGCCTTTCTGAATAGTCATTAACTGTGCTGCTTTTCAGCATAGGACTCCCCAAGGTTCTACAAGTCACCTTGGTTGTTTTGTTGTACCTAGGACATAATTCCATCACATCTTTAGCTCATTTTCCCTATTAGTTCTTTAAGATGTCTTGTCCAGTCCCATTTTAGTTTTGATACATTTTATTATGTTGGTTCTTATGTTACTTCTATTCTTCTTATAATTTTGTGTGAATGAAAACTTGTCTTGTAACTTAATAGTCAGAATACTTCTCTTCTCTTCATACTGTGTTGATACATTTATTTATTTAATCTTTATTGCACAAGAGAAAAACAGATCATACAAAGGGCGGAATTGATGCCATGGGCGTTCTCTACCAGTCAACCATCGGGCAGAGCGGATAAGTTGTGGGCGGTGCAGCTAACTTAAATAGGTTTTAATAGATAAATACTTAGATAAATACATTTATTTATTATATATACATAATATAAATATATATGGACTAACAATCTAAACAGATATGCTAAGATTTCTCCATACATACATTGTAGAGCTTTAGTATTTATAGATCATACTTGGTAGAATGTTAATATTAAATACTATTCTTTTAGCTTCTAAATGAATTCCACTCCAAGTGATAATCATCCTGTTATTAATTTCCTTATTGGTGATATTATTTGTCTAAGGTATGTATACTCCTCCACATCTCACTAAACTGTTATTCGGGGTAACTGGGTTTTATATGGTCTGTCAGTAGTTTTGTTCTCCTTTATTCTTAGTAACTGACCTTTTGCTTCTGAAGACTAGTTGTTTCATCATTTCCTATAATTTAATTTTGTTATTCATTTAATTATGTATAATTTACTCTAGCTTGTATTTACAAGTAGGGACATAGCAGTGCTTCTTTTGTAGACCGGGATGTTAACTTTGTGTCTCTGTGTCGTGTGTTGACAATGATAACTAGTGATTTTAATGAGTGTTGGTTAAAGTGGGTGTGTGGTGAAAGTGATCCAGGTGTTTAGTGAATTGAAGTGTCAGTTACGGTGGTATTTTACATAAATAATACAATATTCAGTGAAACCTAAGAATTATGATATTAGTGTTTAGTTAAGGGATTCAAGTAATTCTTTTGTTTTAAGTAATTCAAGAAGAAATGAAGCATATGAAGTAATGCAGGAAAGTTTTATATAGGCAAGTCCATGGGCAGCACATCCAAGGAATAGAACTGAAGCATGTTAGGATTAAGAAACATTGCATTTCACGTAAAAATAAATAAATATCATTTTGATTTTATTCCATGTTATTCATTATAATAATAATAAAATATTAAATAAATAAATGTCGGACGGCCTCGCGCGGATCGATCTAGTCCCAAATTACTTGTAGTAATTATATTATATTAAATGTGTAGTTATATTTGTAGATTAATATGATAGTTGTAGGATGCTTATGGTTGGTAAGGAAGGTACATGGGTGGGTCGCGAGCGCCTCCTAGTATTATATATTTTTATTTTGTTGATACTAGGTGTGTGTATATAGACACTTTATCATGCGCGGAAGCAGGTCATAAGTTATAAATATGGTGAGGTAGGGTTAATAGAGTATAATTTTCTCTTAAAAGTGCTTTGATCAATCTATGATGCATGTATATATATATATATATATATATATATATATATTTTTTTTTTTTTATATATTGGAGCACTTTGTGGCAGGAAGTCTTCCTGTTGTTGTTTTTCCTTTCTTCTTCTTCTTTAGTTTGTTTTACTTATTTTTCTTCTGCTCTTGGTTATACTATAATATTTTGGTTATCTTAATTTCTCCTTCTCTGTTTGCTTTAGGTTTTCTTTCTTTTTCTAGAACTTAATTTTGATAAACGCCATTAAGTTCTGCGGGGCGGATGTAACGGAACTGCTCTAGTGGGCCAATGGTTTTATGACGTGAGGCGCCATCTAGTGATTTATTGGGAGTCTATTGTAAGGAGTCGGCGTCTGCGCTGCCTTGCCTTACAGCGCCATCTCGTAGTTCATTGATGAATTGGGTATTGATGGGGTTGCTGGAGCGTGGATTAAGTTTGGATCTTTCGGGCTAGAGGGCGTTGTGATAAACAAGCATAAAACAGGATTGTGTTTATTAAATATTTTAATATAATTAAAAGGCCGCATGCTGTATTGGTCTCGACGCTAGTAGTTAATTGTGCTGGAAAGCTCAGTTGTTGTAGGATTGCATGCCAGGGTCCTGGGAGTGATGGTTGCATGGACTGAAACGGAAAAGAATTAAAATTAATTAAGTTGTCATCGATGACTTCGGATGCTAGCGAGTTGGATTATATCTTTTGTTGTTGCAACTATATTACAGTCTCACTGTAGGTTGTTCACTAATATATTTATATACTTATATATATTTGTACCAGAAAATGAATGATATTTGGGAGATCAATAGAAGTTACCGAAGAAGTCGCTACAACTAGGAAAATTATAATTAATTATTGATTTGTTAAGAATTCATGAATGCATGGTTGTATATCAATGGTGTTATACTAAATAAATAAGTATATACCATGGAAGGTCACAATGCTATGTTGGGAAGTATCTCTTGATTAATATTTTATTATCAGGAACGGTTATATATTATAAGAACTGGTGTCAATTTATGAGAAATTGAACGATGATGGTATGTGAAATGGATTTATAAGGAACAAGAAGTAATGTACTTACATTTCAATGTCCTTGGGAGATGAAATGGCCGGGACACTGCTTCTCTCTCATGCATGTTTTTGATAGGTAATGTCTTGCATGTTTTCCACTATTTGTGTGATGTGAAACTGGGAAGGTTTAGGCTAAGTGAAATGCCTTCTTCGTCTATAATTATGAGTACACTGTTGTATAAATTATTTCCTGTTCACAATCACTTAGCAAGAGGAGTTGCACTTGACCAGGAGAGGTTATTATTTATACATTTGATTTGCGTATGCTTGAATACATAACTTGAATAGATATTTGCGTTGGGTAGTAGGTTGAAGAACACTATTTATGTTTTAAAACTACAATTATTATGTTAATGTGGTCTTGTCAGGTGATGGAAGATGTCAGTGACGTTTTGGGAAAAATTGCGTTTAAGACACGTTCTTATTATCTTACAAGGATTGGGAACTTTTAAAATGTACGAATTTTAAAGGCAACTATTTTGGGATTAATAATTAATCTATAGTAATAAAGATAAATTTAAATTTGGGTTAATTTACCGCCAATATCATTGGCTACAGTAGCGATCAACGGCGAGTAGCAGAACTAAAGTATATCTACCTATAAGTCTATAGATATCTTTTATTTGTGGGAGTTGTATATAATATCAACCAATGAGGAACCTGGAATTCATTGAAACATAACACACATGTACACCAAAATAGTTCCGCTATCCGACGCAGTGGCGCTTATTGGAAGATTTTGCTTGATTTTTATCAAGAAAGTTCTGAAGGTTGTAGCTCGGTGAAAACGAAGGATATATAAGGAGATGTACGGAAGGCCGGGGAGTTCAGTCTGGATCAAGCGTGCGCGACGGCGAAGCTCTGCTCGAGCGATTACTGGTGAGTCGATGGGTGACACGTTGGCTCAAATAGTTTGGTGAAGTCAGCTGTTCGGGGAAAACAGCTGACATGAGAGTTTTTAAAATGTTCCGTAATTGTAAGGCGCGACCCTAGGTAATATAAATAATTTCTATTCGTACAAATAAAAGTAATTCGTGGCATTATCAGTGCGTATTTGGTGAGTGTTTATGATAGGATACAGTGATGTGTGGTTCTGTGTGATGGTAGTGAAGTGGCCTTGTTTGGATTGTTTGCTTGCAATAATTCTTATTGCAAGAGGGGTAAGCTTTATTGACTTTTAATGGTTAGAATTTTAGGAAAGTGTCCATTCCGCCCAGATTGCTGTTCCCTTTTTCATTTTGGTATTTATATTATTGCCATTGAGAATCTAAGCATATGAGTAATCAGTGCTCTTACAATAAGTATTCCTGATACTGACTCAGACTAAGATTTCAGGGTAAAGTTATGTAAATCACTCTGTTTCAATTTTGCCCTACTATAGCATGACATGTTGATAATTTGTGTTATAAAAATTGTTAAAATAAACTATGTCTGTCAAAAGCCTGGTTAATAATTTCACCTACTACACATCTTACCTACTGACTGAACACGTCTGACACATATATATTGATATTGGTATTGGTATTGGTACACAGATTTGTCTCTGTTTAAAAATAGCTACAGAGGCAGGCCTGTCTTGAAGGTATCAGGTATGTGGTACACTCTCTCCTTCGAAGCAATGTCAATGAACAGAGTGATTCGACTTGGTGAAATATACTACCTTGGTAGTCGGTTGGTTGTCTGTTCCAGATTGACATTAGAGGCTCAGCTGTTATGGCGACTGGTTTGCAAAGACCTTTGCGTCATACATAGTAACAGGTTCGAAGCGTATTGCTGGTCGAAGGAGTCCTCTATAGAGCAATTCCGGAGATTGGCCATAAGCTTTCATCTCTGGTAGGCTCGGGCTGTGCACTGCTGTGGCTAAAACCATCTACTAAAGACTTGGAGTTTTCTCTGACGAGGGAGATGGTTGGTGTCTATCGACCTTGCAGAGACCCTTTGTCAATCGACTATAAGTCTTAATTCGGGGCGACAATAAAACCCATATACGATCCAAGTTGAATGTGAATTATTAGAAGTGCTGATGGGAAGAGTTTGGTATGGGTAAAGGTTTTACAAGGTAAAAGGTTTTATAAGGTAAAATATCCTTCCTTTCCCTCTGACTGTCCTGGCACAATTTTCATATTTTTTATCATAAAGAAACGGCTGGTTCCATTGTTATATCAAATTATTATCATCACTCAACCATGTTGTGTTAATCCATTGCTATGGTCTGGTATTACTTATGTGTCATTTCTCTGTTGTAATTCTCTTATGAGATGGATGATCTGTCTATATACCTAATAATAGCTGAAACAGACACTATCAGTATTTTCATACTGCATTTACAAGCGACCATTATGGCAGAATATATTTATTTGGTTTATTAGCCTTATATTGACATAACTTGGTGGCGAGATATTAACATGAGGATATGGCTGAGTCCATCTCCTGTTTTACTTATCCAACTCAGCTGCCTGGTTGTGTAATTTACTGCTTTGGTCTTGTACTCCTTTTAGTGTCTATGTATCAGTTGCATGTCTCCTGGGACAGATTATCTATCTATACATTTAATAACTGAAAGAGACACTAGCAATGTTTTTATATTGCATTAACATATGACCATTATGGCAGAATATATTTATTTGGTTTATTAGCCATTATATTGACATGACTGGGTGGTGAGGAATCTCTATCAATAACTTATAATGGAATTAGCTGTTTTGTTGTAGCATTCCAAATATGTGTCTTCCCTTAATCCTTTCAAGGACGGATTTATTTGTTGGACGAATCTGACTTTGGACAGCGGGGTGGGGCTGTCCTTTCCTAAACAAAAAACCCCTTTAGTTATATATTTATGTATTATATCGAACACTAAACAGCCACACACTATCCACATTCCTACTGGGTCATTTGGAAAAATGTTAGAACAGAGACATTGCATCATATAAATAAATATTTCAACCTTTATTTATTATTTGTTTATTAATTAAATAACTAACACTACTTCTCGTCCAAGATGTATATTTAGATTCATTAACCTTCATTATTGCTTCTGCTAATAATTATTAAATAATATTGACTTGTCCTAAATAAACTGCTAATGTCGTCTGATTTGTATCCTTACCGCAGAGAATCTGGTTATTATAACACACAACTGGATCCTTTAACCCACTAGACATGTTCACAATCTATTATTAATTAAGGCCAAAACATAATCTAATTACTATATCAATTACTGAATTCTGGTATGGAATCCGGTAAGGTGACTGACCCTTGCTCCTTTAGCTCCTTCCAGTTGAAGTCTTTACAAGACCATATTAAATACTAGCGGCCGCCCGCGACTTCGTCCGCGTAGATTTTTGATGATGACAAAGATATTAAAATAGGTAGGTAAGGAATTTTATTCTTAGTTAATTCACCCCCTTAGGGGCAGAATTTTTCAAAACGCTGAAATCACTTTTCTGTATTTGATTAAGTAAGCGTTCTACAAAGTTTCAACTCTCTAGTTCAATAAATAAAGTTTCTCCCATATAAACATTGCACCCCTATTTAACCCCTTAAGGGGTGGAATTTTCTAAAACGCTGAAAGTACTTTTTGTGTTTTTTTAATAAGTAATCTTTCTACAAAGTTTCAAGTCTTTAGCTGAAAAAAAAAGTTCCCCCCATACAAACTTTTAACCCCTTTTTAACCCTTTTAAAGGACGAATTTTTGAAAATGCTGAAATTATTTTTCTTGTATTTTAATAGTGTACCTTTAAACAAAAATTCAAGTCCCGCGCTCAACAAAATACTTAATCTCCATACAAACTTTTAACCCATTTTTTACCACCTTAGGGGGTGAATTTTCAAAAACGCTGAAATTAGTTTTCTTCCATTTTATTTTAATACCTTTTTACAAAGTTTCAAGTTCCTAGCATAAAAAAAAACTTGTACCCCATACAACTTTTCATCCCCTTTTTAACCCTCTTAGGGGAGGTATTTCCAAAAATCCCTTCTTATCCCTAGCCCACGTTATAAAAGTAACCTACTGTGCAAAAATCAACTCTCTAACATTAGTAGTTTCGGCTGTGCGTTGATGAGTCAGTCAGGACTTCTTCTTTTATATATATAGATTTAATTTCAAGAAATTCATTTCATTTTTACTACTTTCATACTCGTTCAAGAAAACCTTATGATTATGAACGAGTTGACAAGCAACCGGCAAATAGTACTAAAATAATAATGAATGCTACCCCCTGAATTGAACCAACCCCAGTGTACCGTTACCAATAGAACATAAATCGCCTGAAAAATTGAGTCATTTAGATAAAAGTATCAGATAGATTAAACTAAGCCCGTTATCGTCGGTTTTATTCGAATTGCCGGCCGCAAACGCGTCGACGGCTGGCATCCCAGATATTCGGTAATCAGTGCCAGACCCGTATGCCATGTGCCAATCAATGGCGCGCCTTTCAGCGTCCTACCTATTCGTTTTTTGGCCAACAATGCAATATCCTATGTTGGTACGGCTTTTTTGTGACGATTTATTTTAGCTGTATAAATACGGGCCACTCAATTGTTCCAAAACAAACTGTTTGACATTCGATTCATTTATTATTCATTAGAGGCTTTATTTTCGTCAAATACTAATCTTTTTTCGGTTTAAGTTAGATGTTTCTTTTGCAGAAAATTTAGTACCTACCTATATAACGATTATATTGAACACAAGTTAAAAATGGGACTCTTGTAAATCACATTTTTCCTATCCCAATCTACTTAAAAATAATATTACAAAATGAGGTTTTAAAACAACTGTTCAGATTATCTTTGAAAAGATTAACACGTCTCATCATGTTTTTTACTAAAGTTAAATTTAGTAGCACGTATAACCTTAGCATAGGTACGCCTAGAACGAGAGTATTAATACAACAAACTTGCGAAAGATGAAGCCGTGTTTGGTTTTATGTGTGCGTGTCTACGAGCCAATCACAGAGACGTTTTGCTCGTGACATTGACGCTGTAACAGACACAGACGAACATAGCCCGTGGCGTAGCTAACCAAAATTAGCCTCCCTTTTAAGCGCTAACTGGGTTTCCAAGCGTATAACATAATATTCATTCTTTATTTTATGAGTCAAATTGAACACAGATTTTAGAGAGTCGTTTCAGGCGCGTCCAATTTAAAATACACAACTTATCTCTATACACACTTATTAGTTTCATAAATTATTTTTATGCTACATGTTTGAAATAAGAAACTAAAACATGGTATCGTTTATCATACAGTAAATAAATGACAAGGCACTGAATAAACACTACCATCATATGCCCGCCGGACTACTTTGATATAAACTATATTCAACCCTAAAATAAACTACTCACCCATTACCAAATCGATTCACAATTGAAATAGCTGTGCCCCTTGGCTCTTCTAAGAAACCCATCGCTCACTCCCAAATGTTTTGTACATTTTCTGTCCCTAAAAGGAACTTGAGGCAACGTGTTCGCAAAATATAATATGTAAATAAGTTAGTAGGGGACCTTTTGTGGCCACTTTCAATACATTATCGACGGAATACGACCATAAAACAAAAGAACAGTAAAACAGTAGCGGACGAATGGCCTTTAATCCTATTGAGGCTATTAGAGATATGGCGACATCGAATAATGGATTGGACGATCTTATCGACTGCTTAAGTTTAATAAACTTCGTGGAACTTAAAAGTAATCGAGAATTTTCAGGCGGTTTGGTTTGGCAGAGGTAATTCAAACGATTATTTTGTTCCAGAATTAACTTGGGCTGCATTCGATATTTTTATTTCAAGAAAAACACTTATTCTCGTTTAGTATAGTAATGTCAAAATTCCATACTAATTTGACGTAACTAAACGAGAGTAAGCGTTATTCGTGAAATAAAAGTTTAGTCGAATGCAGCCTTAGGCGATTAATTCCACGAATAATATCTAATATCCAAAAATTCAAAGCGGTGTCAATATTAATCAAAGCTAAATTACCTACATAGCATAAATTGGATACGTGCCTATGCTATAAACCGGTATTTTTGAGTTAACCGCGAATTGCGTGTATCAAATCAAAATAAAATTCTAACCTTTTATTTAAACACTAAGTACTTATATTCTCTTTCACGACTTTGTTCACGAAGATCTTGCACATTTTTGAACAAAATATCAATATCTCGTTTTATTTCGAAAAACTATTTCTTAGAGAACCTATATCCATCATATAACAACAAACATAAAATCCTTTCGAATGAAATCTCGTTATCTTTAGAAGTTTGGTCATTTATGTTTCGGTAAAAATAACATCAGTTTCTCTAGCTTGCCAACTGGGGAATTGCATTATTGTCACCGCCACATAAAATGGGATGATGAGTTCAAAAACTGTAAGCTTGTGATTTGTGATGGTAGAGTTTATCACACGATAAATAAATTATATATAACATCCGTCACACATAGGCACTTGTCAAAAAGTGACAGATGCTTTTCCGTTTATCTATCCCGTGATAAACTCAACCATCATAGGGCCGCTGGCTAGAAAAAAACTAAATTAAATCTAAAATTAAATCAGTGTTTACTTTAAGTGTCCTGCATGTTTTTTTTTATTGCAATTTGTAAAAAAATTGCAATGATACTTGTTTTCCTAGACTAGTCCGTAACTGAATAGGCTAGTTGACCCTTGTTAAATTGTATTAAACTAGGTAATGTTAATTATAACCTATATAAATATATTTATCAATTCATAAAAGTGAAAGGTGGCTGAAAAAAATTGAATTTTTAAAGTATGGTTTTTAATCTATATTTTGAAATGCTTAAAACGCTGTCCGCCATTTTCGCTTATAATAGTGACGTCATCGGTCCCGTAGAGAAAACTGAAGGTCTACTTCGACGTCTTCACATAATGCCATTCCTCTCGGACTCTTGTCAAAGTATACTGGAGTGAGCGGGACGACACTATACGACGGTCTAATTTCGAATATTTACCCGGAATTCTACGTCACGCCACAGAATTTAGCTTTCTAGCTTTCACAAAAATACAAGACATTTTTTAGAGATATTTAAATCATTATTAACCATTTAAAATATATTTCAAAAATGGGTCTACTAGCCTATTACTATATTTATTGTTCTAAATCCAGATGTATGATACATTTCTGGAAAATGCGACTTTATACTTTTTTTTTATGTGCATATCTCCGCAACTATTCTAGTAACAAAATTTAAAATGTAAATTATAGGAAACTAGCTGTGCCCCGCGGTGTTACCCGCTCATCCCACGGGAACGCTAAATTTGTTCGGGATGAAAAGTATCCTATGTCCTTTCCTGGGTCTCAAACTATCTCCATACCAAATTTCATCTAAGTCGGTTCAGCGGTTTAAGCGTGAAGAGGTAACAGACAGACAGACACACTTTCGCATTTATAATATTAGTATGGATATAATTCTATACAACATTGCGTAAGCTCTTTTCTAGCTAAAATGCTCCTAAAAGAAGATAGTAAAGAAAGATTTGAATAAATCGCCAGTTTTTTAGGGTTCCGTATTTAATATTGCGGGCAATTTTGTATTTTAAGAACTCTAACCATCCAAGACAACATATTAAAAATTCAGAACTACCGAACTGTTTGTAAAGTAAAACCCCTTTATTCACAGGATTAAATAACCATCGGTAAGTTCCAGTTTTACTTCATAAATAACTATACTCGTATGTATGTAGGTAAGTGTGATGTCCTGTGGTTTCCGTGCATGGGTAGATTCAATAAAACACTTAAATGGGTTTTCTGTCGGCCATCACCTGCCCGCTGCCGTTGACGTCTGTCATCGCAATGGCGGCCCCGGGCAGGTCCAGAGACACTTTATTATCATAAAGGTGTCTGTACACCACACCATCCTCTTTTCATAAATTCGAAATAGTTATTTATTGACACCTTATTTATTTAATTATTACTAGATATTAACATTTCATATCACCATTGCATTACATGTACATTTAATATATGTATGGAATCTAGATTGATTCATATTATTAATAATTACAAATATTCTGCAAATTCGCTCACTGCTCCGTCTGAGTGAATTGAACTAAATTCGAGGCTTACCTCTAGATGCCCCACACCAGCCAGCTACGCCAGACACCAAGGTGCGAAGCATTTGCTCAGACTCAGGGTTCGGCTGAGCACGGTTATCGTGGCGGTGTAGTGCATCCAGCACGTTCGCTGTGACAGCGAGGATGAGAGTTTCGCCATTAATATGGGTTGCTTGTGCGTCAGCGCAGTGAGCAAAACAGACAACATTGTTCAAAGTAGTTTATTCTGTGACTGTAGTTGGAAATGTAATGTTTCTAATTTAATCCTTAATCATGAATTTGAATGTACTACATTGAAATGTAACACGAGTTTAATCTTATCACAACTGTATTGTAAATTTGTAATAAATGTGTAATAAAGAAATGTTTTTTCTTTGTTACTATTCGCGTATTCGGCATTTATTCTCCTTTTGAGACAAGGCTTTTAAACATAAGTTTATGCATATATGAAGTTAATGTAGTGAGTGATACTTATTATTTAGTAATTAGTAGTTCCAAGTTCAATAATTTTGTCTTCATTTTTTCATCATTAAATAATTCTATGTTCTCGTTTCTGTTACCAACTCTTTCCATTTATGTTTTTCATTTTTTTTTTTTCAATTAGGTACTTGTTCTTTATTGATAAATGGAATGAATTAAGTAATGGAATATTTTGTATTTGGTATTGTAACAGTTATTTTTATTTTATTGCTTTCGCCAATCTTTTTTTTTTTTTCTTTTTTTCATAACATGAGAAGGCGGAAGCTTTATTTAGCTGCATCCGCTAGTAACTTTCGCCAATCATAACATTGAATTACATATATATTCATTTACTCGTGAATTAATGTACTATGGAGCTATTATTTTCAAAAATTTCGGAATCTACCAGCGCTTCCAACTAAGGCCTTTGTGAGAAAGAAGCGCCGCAAGAAAACTCACAGTTTGCCTTTTTCAATGAAATATACATTTTCCAATTTTTGGTATGAAGTTAAAAATCTTCTCACGAAATGTAAGTATTTCAGAATACTAAACCGGCGTTGACTAGTCATCACTTGAAAAGAAAATCTGTTTACTTTAATTTCTATATAGTGAAATTTACACAATTGATTGGTACACCGACCATAATCGCAAATAACGTAGTAACTTCATAAGGAATCACATTTTTTACTGCATTATCGAAATTTATATTGAAAGTTACAGGTGAGTATTTTTCAAGGAAAATAGATAGGTAAACACACTACCCACGTCTCTTATGAGGGCTCGTGGATCATAAACTAGACTAGATGCAAAATATTATAAATTCTGCGTCTCTCGATTAAAACAAAGTCTTCAATTTGGGAAACCCTCGTCCAACCCCAATTTTATTCATTTTACTATTTAATTCAGGGACAGCACTGTTTTAATGCATGTATAATCACGAAGACTCATTTATCATAAGTACTAAAAGTATAAAATTAGTTTGTTGAAAATAGGAACCACAATCGTTTACACTTCATTCTAAAGCAGGTCGCAGGTTTCACAGCCTTAATATATATATATTTACAAATATAATTATTAATATCATCGTCTAGTACCCATAGTACAAGCTTTGCTTAGTTTGGGACTAGGTCGATTTGTGTATGATTGTCCCTTAATATTTATTTATTATTTATTAATTATACATTTTATTATTTATATGTTCATTGGCAAGTTTTTCACCTTTGTGGTCCCTCTGGCACCTTGTTATTTTGTGCCCATTGGCATTTTTTGTATGCACGTTAGCATTTTGTATATTATGTATACCGTGGTACATTTTGTACACCATGGTTAATTTTGTACACTATGGTACATTTTGTAAACTATGGTACATTTTGGCACCTTCGGCAATTTTTTTTTTCCAAATTAGCAGTTTGCATTATTATTATTTTTTTATTATTATTTTTTTTTTTTTTGTTCTGTGCCCCTTCGGCATTTTTGTTCTTTGTGCCCCTTCGGCATTTTTGTAGTTTGTGCCCCTTCGGCATTTTTTGTTTGGACTTTGTGCTCCTTCGGCACTTTTTATACACCATTATTGTACCTTTATTATTGTAAACCCGATGTAATGATTATTCAGTCTACCTAGTCGTAGCGCGAACAACCGAGTACATAAATTCCTCAATCAAAATACCGTTAATTATACCCAATCAAATTATATAATATTGAGAGGAAGTTTTCATTTGTTTATTGTAAGAATACTACAATATTATTAATTGATTACGATTTTTATGTACATACGTACCCCAAGAAATAAACAAATACGTAGGTACGTAACTGCGCTGTTCTAGTGATTGATAATTTCTAACTGAAGATGTACTTTAAACGCCACAAACGACAATGTACTTTAAGATGTCTTTACCATAATACCTGTGTTAGGATTTGCTTGTACTCGTAATCGTTTATTTATAATGCACGGATATTTTAAATGTCGTTACTACTAGTATATATTCTTTTTTGTTATATACCTTATTCTATAGTGAACTCCAATTCAAGTCAAATCGTTTCAACTTCTAGAACACGGTTTATTTAAGTAATAGAGTATAATACTAGTTGTCGAGTTTAAGTGTTGTTAAATAAATACCGCGTTTATTATATATTCAATCAATTTCGCGATTAGCCCTCTACGACGGAATTACTGTAATATTTTTCATTTGTGTCCCTATTACGGTCATCTATACGACTTACATTTTAGAAGGCTACT
The DNA here is from genome assembly GCA_947623375.1 of Apotomis capreana. NCBI lineage: Eukaryota > Metazoa > Arthropoda > Insecta > Lepidoptera > Tortricidae > Apotomis > Apotomis capreana. The sequence goes on along the minus strand of OX392507.1, from coordinate 16,868,557 downwards.
TTTTTTCTTTCATTGCCAACGCGTGACAGCTTCTTTTGTAGTTCATCTACTTTTTAAAGGACATTTCAAGTGAACATGAGAAATGGTATTTTGCTACGGTGTATTATGTAAATGTATATATATATATATATAGGCATGGTTTATTATTCTTTATAAAGTTAATATTACTAAACTGACATTGGCCAAAGCCACGAGCTGCCATTCCTGTATAATATATCCTTTTGGGGCTGATCCGTAGATCATTTTATTTTCCCGGCTGTAATTTCCAATCAATGACAGCTTGTGTTGTAGTTGTTTCGTGCTGAAACAGCTCAACTGATTTTATTTTGATACCCTAAATAGGGTTGTTTTCCGCCAATCCTGTTGGCTTTGTTTTAATCTCATAGTCTTGTTTTAACTATGGTCCAATCCTATAATTTTATTTAAAAGTGTTTCTAGTTCCTCTATTTATTGGCTACTAGGCAAAGAGATACCCAAATATCTAGGTAGTTTATTTAAGCAAATTGTATTACAAATATTTGAATTTCCGATGCCTTGCATCATCTGTATAACTACCTCATTATCTTGTCGCGCGACTCAGCATCGCCTGTCTAGTTCGCACGATATTGGAATGAAAGTGACAGGTAGTTTATGTCGCGCAGTATAGAGTTGTGTGTCACCATTATGATAAACACCCTGACGGGCTAGTTAAATATTGTTTTATTTAGATGCGAATTTCCAACTGTACCTGTGCTTTTTGTAATCAGTAAGTAGTTGTATTCTTTAACTGCTTTTGTGTACATTAATGTGTTTGCTTACTTGTTTCTATACAACGTCTTTCAACCGAATAATGTACTCAATACTCAATCATTTATTGCAATATCACAAAAGTAGTACAGATGTTAACTTGAAGCTACCGATCATTGTGAACCCTGTTGGGCTCTGCAATGTTAGGGAGAGGAGGACTTACTAAGTGTTTATAATTTATCTTCTAAGTATTCATTTAGCGTGTTTATTTATTGTTTGTTTATTCATGGCTTTAGTTAGTAGTAGTTGCTTTAGTTTAATTATATACTTTTTATCGTCTTCTTCTTCTTTTAAAGAATCAGGTAAATTATTATAAGTCTTAATTGACATTATTAATGGGCCTGAGGATAGCAGTTTCAGTTTAGCGGGCGGTGGAACGAGCCTATTCTTATGACGGATAGATCGTGGTGAGGGAATATCACCGCGTTTTACATAGAGCTCTTTATGTTTCCGTACAAACTTACAGGTCTCAAAGATGTATATACTAGGAAGAGTTAGTAGTTCATATTAATATGTACTTTGATAAGTAGGTTATATTACTTAGTCATCAAGTGACTCTTATATTGTTATTCTTGTTTTATTTAGGTACTTGCACATAGTCTACTCCCGATGTCACAACTAATTCACGCATATATTGCCGATTAGTAACATTAAATTTGTTACTGCCGAAAATCAGTCGATACTTCGGTTTGGTTGATAAAAGGAAACATAGCAGTGTTGGGCATTCAAGAATAAAATCGTAATTTGAATAAGAATTCGTAAGAAAAAAATCATGTCGATTTTAATCCCGTCAAGATTATTCAAATAAATTCGTCGGGAATAATTCGTTGCTGAGAAAATTGAATGAAGATAACTTATTCTTAATCAAATAATTTTAATCATGATTTTTTAGTTTAAATAATATTCCACGAATACGAATGTAAGGGTTGGGGTACCTGGATTGTTAATATGACTTATTAGGTATAGGTAGAGATAGTAGTATTTTGTCTTATCAAGCCCACACTCGAGGGGTATACTAGTAGCCATTGATTGAAGAGTTCCATCACCCAACTCCTGACTCCATCATCAGACTAACCTCCCCAATTGTAATGTATAGGACTTATAAAAACAAACCAAATGAGCCCATACTCGAGGGCTATACTAGTACCCATTGAAGAGTTCGGCTGTTCAGTTTCTAGCTTCATCATCAGATCATCATCAACATTTCGAAGATACCAAAAAATACCTATTGTCATAAAACCTACTTAATTTCACATAAATCCAAACATTAAAGCTTAGTAAAGATCAACTTACAAAATAAAACCGATTGTATAACATCCATAGTATCCATACTACAAATTAACGTTATTCAATTAACATTTTAATCAAATAAAATGGTATTTAAATTATGCAATTTCTAAAATAATTATTTCGTTTTTTATTCTACATTTAAAATAAAAATTACATGATTTATTCACATTAATTTTATTTGAATTACGAGTACAAGAATTTATTCTTATTCAAATCGATTTGAATAAGAATACAATTTCTATTTTTATTCTTATTCAATTAATTTTTGCCCAACTCTGAAACATAGGTACTTGTATGGGGGACAAAATGAACAGTATCTGGATTAGGCCTTTCCACCTTTTGTCTGGTACCAGGGGTATTCATTACTCTTGGCTCTTTTACAAAGAACCTCGAGGAATTTTCACTCCTTGAATCTTGATTGCTACATAACATATAGTGCAAATAATTCACACATTATTTTCAGTCCCAAGACATGAGAAACTCGGTGAGCTTACGCTCTTTTGTGTTTGTTATGTTATATTTACTATTTTTACTCGCACTTAGAAACATAATAATACTAAAGATTGCTCTGAGAATTATAAATGCGATTAGGCTCATTCAGTCTATTAGAACTCATGCAGTTTTTACATATATGTTTGCATAGACGGGCAGTATGTAAGTAGGTTTGAATTGTATAAACTGATGTTATTTAGTTTCTAGTTTATGAGGAACTCGGGGCTTCACTTCCCCATAACTTATTTTAATCCACTAATATTTACAGGCACTCTTTGTTATTGTTGTTATGTAGGTAATCCGTAAAACATGATATATTTTAACAATAACACACTAACCTATTTACATCGAAAGTATGTGGGTATATTTTAGTCCAGCTGATGCTAGCTAACCTGATCACGTTACGATGTAAATAGGTACAGGTAGGTGTGGGTTTTCAATATTAATTACTAACCTACCTACTAAGAATCGTATGGAATGGTAATATTGTTCAAGCTATTATCATAAATTGAACACAGATCCAAATAATATCATAACAACTTATTGCGCGACAGCTAGATATGTACAAGAATGTTGATTTTCGTTACACAACAGTACTGCCTTCCTTTTGTTAGTTTCATGGTAGTCTTTATTTGAACATACTTATTCTCAAGGCACTTAGATATTCACTTTTAATGTGTACTTTATTTAGAAATATTAATATGTAACGAAACATTTGTAGGAAGATAACGAATTTGTAACTGGCTGTCTAACAACCATCAAGCATTTTATTTAATATTTAACCAAATATTTTAATTGTACGTATATCTATGTCGAATTTAACAATTTGTTACCATAACACAACAACGGGAATGCATTTAGGTAAGTATTAGCGGACACATTCTGTTCACGACTAATTAAGCCGACCGTTATCGGTTTGTTTTCAATTCCTCTGATCACCATGTTATGTGACTTTTGTTGTAGGTACTTCAATATTCTTAGCCATTATACCCACTTTTTCTTTTTCTTTTCGTTTTCCGGAAATATTTAAAAGGATATCATTTCTTGTATGGGTTTTTTTAATCCTCGTCGCCAGTGTGATGTCCCGTGGTTTCCGTGCATGGGTAGATTCAATAAAACACTTAAATGGGTTTTCTGTCGGCCATCACCTGCCCGCTGCCGTTGACGTCTGTCATCGCAATGGCGGCCCCGGGCAGGTCCAGAGACACTTTATTATCATAAAGGTGTCTGTACACCACAGTAAGTACTTAGGTATTATTGTTGTAGAGTTGTGCTGGAATAGGACTTTACACTGTCCATAATAATTGCTTATTTCGCCATTATACAGCTAAAAACGGCCATCGAAGCCGAAATTAGCCACATATTGGCTCGTTGTTTGCCGATGCAGTGATCTAGCATTCGCTGAACGCATCATGATTGGCGGCTCTCTTCAGAGCACACGCAAAATTGGCCAAATATAGGAATTTGAACCTTTGCCGTATCCTGAAGCTCGTAGTGGATTGCTAACGCTTTGGGTAAATTCTATTGTGTACTGTGTATGTAAAAGTCCGTACGAGAATGCACTTCTAGGCACAAAGATAAATTATATTTAAAGACTCATATGATGGGTTCTTGCGATTTTGTTTATAAACAAACCTTTATTGTTCACGTTTAGACTCTAATGAATTTGGCCAAAATCTCCAATAACACATATGAATTGAAATAGAATGCGCACAAATCGCGAGAGTTTAAAGTGACTTTATAATAATAGTAGATTATTTGACAAGGGCTAAAATAGCCATTGTGACACGAAGTGATTTCTTACTGCTCGCTCATTTCGTTCGCTCGTTCAAATATAATCTAAGTGTCATAATAGCTTTTATCTACGTGTTACTCTGCTTTTCACTTCGACTGCGAAAAAAATTAGGGTACTTGACACATGTAATGAATAATTATAAAACGTATTGTTACATGTAGCTTATGATTCCTAGAACCAAAGTAAGTAGTTACATTTCAATGAAAATGATTTAATAAATTAATATTATTTAAATAAGTTTTAGTTTTTTTTATCTGTGAGTCAAATGATCAAAACGACGCCATCTTGCTAATGATGTCACAGTGGCACAAACAAACGGCTGCTGTCAAAAATCAAAACTGACAACTGACAAAACCGTTAGTAGTTTATGTTGTTACGATTGGATTCATCTTCTCACACATTTAATAAATTTTTGGTTTATAATTAATACTCCAGATCTTCAAAAATGGAAGAACATTATATCAAAGCAGACAGTGCTAACTTACCGAAAGTGGATTCTTACATGGTAGCCCACTTTTTTGGTACGAATCCCGACTTTTGTTCAGCTGAATTTAGGAATGTAAAAAGTGCACAGTAAGTATGAATAATATGTTATTTGTTTATATATAATAAGATAGCCAATTCATTAGTTTTGTTACCAAATATACTATCACCTTGTATCATAGAATATCCTTTGTTATAGATCTTCAAGAGAATCTTATGGCGATGATGCCATAGGTTATGTTCAGCTTCGTCGTGAGGCGAGTCTGTGCACTGTTAAGTGTAAAGTGTGTCCGGAGCACAAAATAAGAAAACCACCATATGCCGTGACTATGGTTATTGATGAGAAGGAGAGTAAAGTTCTAACTGTGAGGAGCCATCTTGTATTTCAACAGAATGTTACTGGAAAAATTTGTGACCACGAATTGCAGTGCAGTGTATCACCCATATATTTACAAGTGTGCTAAACAATGACAATATTAAGAGCTCCGTGTTTATCGCCGCCGCAGTCTCCCGCCGAGATGAAGACCTTTGAAATCGGGCTTACATTTTTGACCCCACGATGTTGTCTATTTTAGATTCAACGCTAAGGGTCAGCTCACACCGAGACGCGACGCGACGCGACGCTGCGCGCACATTTCAATAGAGTGACTCAAATGTATACTTTATTTACTACATTAAAAGGGACACATTTCATCGTGAGAATTCAAAATACGTTGCGCCACGCAGCGCTGCGCCTCGCGGCGCCGCGCTGCGCCGCGCGGCTTCGCGAGACGCAGCGATGCATCGCCGGTACGCGCGGCGTGTGAGAGCGGCGCTGCGCCTCGCGAAGCCGCGCGACGCAGCGCGACGCCGCGAGGCGCAGCCTGAGGCCGCCGTTCTCATGCGCTTGCAATAGGTAGACTGCGGGGCGGTTGGACGCGGCACCGCGCGGCGTCTCGCTGCGCAGCGAGGCGTCGTGCTGCCAACGATTTTACGATGCGCCTCGCTACGCCGCGATGCGTCTCGCGGCGCAGCGCGGCGCAGCGCGAAATCACCGGCCTCTTCCAGTATCGTCGCGTCGCGTCGCGTCGCGTCGCGTCTCGGTGTGAGCTGACCCTAATAAAGAAGCGTGACGTAAAGCGCCCTGGAGCCGCTACTTTAGTGACTACAATCTGCAATGCTACGGAAAAAAACTAATCTTACTATGTAATCCATACAAAGATACGACCTTTTTACCGTAGTATCGCAGTACTCAACTCATATTTTGGACCGAAAAACACGTAAAGTTAGCTATCTATGATTCTGACTGACAAGACAAGAGGAAGAGGCTATGGAGTGTAGAGGGAAGGAGTAGCATCTTTCATGGAAGAATGTAAAAAAAAAGTGTACAGCGGCAGTGGTAAATAGTCCCAAAAGGCTCCGGTAGCGCTAGCTAATTGGAAAAATTGTGCCAACTATTCCAGCATTTTGATTTTAACAAAAAGTAACTGATATGATCTTTTAGGAACAGGTAATAGTCTAGCTCTCTTGCAATACTAGCGCCACCAATTTAACACCTTTCCTTTCGCCGGACAATTTTGTAGATATAAAAATTCTGCTCCTTCCTTTTTACACTTCAGAAAAAAGGTTCTGTTCTGCAGCTAATACACTTTCCTAAGTTAGTCAGTGACTAATTTAGTCATTACCTAATATAGGAAGGTGTAATATCCGCATTAGTCTGGTATGCCATTGTGACGTCACACTAAAATTATATCGCGTTTTGGCGCAAGCATGTGAGTGGTAACGAAAAAACACAAATTGTACAAAAGCTAACGCAGTAAAATTTTTGGAGTTTACTCCTTAAGAATCGATTTTCATATATAAGCCCGGGGTATGAAAAATATGGGGTGTAAAATCGAACGTATCTGCCGTGCTAATTTAAAAAGTCGTATCTCAGTATACGATCGGGGTAAAAATACGACTTCGTAATTTAGCAGGTTATGCGTTAAGCGTTATAGACTAAGATCCCGATATAAAATAACCTTCACCGAGATGTTTATTTGATGAAGTGTATTTTATATTTAATTTAATATGTCAATAATTATATTGCATATGGGTTGCCTAACAAATTTTAGTCCAGGGTATGTTTAATTAATAATAAAAAAAAATGGTTTTAACATTTCACCGGTTTGATTAATATTAGATAAATTCTATACCAATCGAAAGTATGAAGCCCATAGAATATGCAAACGTTAGGTTGCCTATTCTTTTCCCGTCACAACTATTGGGTAGCCAGGTATAAACAGGTAAATCTATACCTACTAGCATTTTGCAAAGGTCTGATTGTTGAATTGAAATTAAATAAAATTAAAGATTATTTAATTATGAATTTATCTAATAATCAAATCGGTGAAATGTAAAAAAAATTTTTTTTAATTTTAAACTAAACATAACCCGGACTAAAATTTGTTATGCAACCCATATCCAATATATTTATTGTCATTTTAAACTAAATATAAAATACATTTCATCAAATAAACATCTCTGTAAAGGTCATTTTATATCGGGAGCTTAGTCTATAACGCTTAACGCATGACCTGCTAAATTAAGAAGTCGTATTTTTACCCCGATCGTATACTGAGATACGACTTTTTAAATTAGCACTGCAAATACGTTCCAAAAATATAAGTATTGCGAGGATTGACGTTTGGTTGTCAAAGGCGACGGTTGAAAATTTTATCAAATTTTATTTTATTTATAAGTTAATTCAGTTTTAGAGTCCTTTTCGCTGTTTTTGCGATGAGTGAGTCAAGTCGAGGTGTCGTGAGTGATACGTCACTTTTAGAATGTGGGCAGCGGGCAGCTCCGTCGTGGCTATCTGAAGTGGAGTTTGATAGTAAGGCAGGGCCGAGTCAATCGGATATTGTATCGGACGCTGAGTCCATGTCGGATGTGCGGCATATAGCGGTGAAGCGTGCTTGTGGTCTGAGCGAAGCGACGAAAGCTGTGGTTGTAGTGATAGTTTTATCACAATAGGCAGGAAACCTAAACGCTTGCGGGATTTAGCAACCGCCAAAACACAGCTGGAGCCGTACGGTGTGCCTGTGCCTGACAAGCTATTTGAAGTTTATATAGTGTCAAAAGAAGATTTACCGAAACAGATTGGTTTGGCAAAGTTGCTGCAATTTAAGGGTATAAAAGGAATTTTATCCGTCAAGTTTATGGGTCTACGTAAAGTTCGCATACAGTTTAACTCTAAGGATGATGCGGAGAAGCTTCTGGCTTCTCAGGAGTTTAACAATGAGACGAGACGTTCTTATTGGTCTAATATGGCATGCTGCACTTATGGAATTATAAGGCAGGTTGAGTTGGAGGTTGAGGAAGACGAATTTTTAAAGAATATTGAAGGGTCTGAAGACATTTTGTCAATATGTAGACTAAACCGTTTGGATCATGATGGGCGTTGGGTTAAGGCTGATGCTATTCGTCTGTGTTTTAAGGGAACTTCTTTACCGCCATATGTTTATGCCTACGGTTGCTGATTTAAGGTAAATCAGTACACTTTCCCGGTTACCCAATGTTCAATATGTTGGAAGTTCGGTCATCTGAGCAGGTTTTGTCCTACTACTAAAGTTACTTGTCCGAAATGCGGCGGGGAGCATGCCAATTGCGAAACGACTATTTTTAGATGCATTAATTGTAAAGGCAGCCATATGGCCTTAGATAAGTCGTGCCCGTTTTTTGTGAAGGAGTAAGAAATTAGCAGGATTATGTCTGCTGAGGGATGTATATATAAACGGGTTTTTTGGTTGTATATGCAAAATAAGGAAAAAAAGGATACGGATGTTTGTAGTCAGGATGCGCCATCTGTTTTTGAGAATGACTTAAGTTTTGGAAAGTCATATAGAGATGCTGTTTTGTCGAAGCCGTTACAATCTAAAGAGTCTGAAGATTCTGTCTGTCAGGCTGAGGGCCAGCGATCAGTAAGTCAGTACAGATTAGAGAGCGAGCCACAACAAGAGGTTCGTAAGCCGCGGAATTCAAAAAGAGTAACAGATGTGAAGAGGTCCGAGTGTCTATTAGTCACTATAGAGCGGGCTGATATGGAAGATAAAAGACAAAGTAAGGACAAGAAGAAGAGACGTATTACTTTTGAAAGGCTGGTTGAGAAGACGAAGGATATTTTGTTTTCTACCGAAAGTTGGGAGGAGAAGTTCAATACGCTGTTTGGAGTTGTTGTTAAGGAGATTTTGGATTTTTTTAAGGAAGGTGATTTTGTACGTTTGTTTTTGTCTAATGTAAATGGCTAGGTTTAATACGAGATCTTTCTTGAATGTAATGTTCAATTCAATATTGGCGGAACTCTTATCGGAATCGGCTAAATTTGTATACAGTTGTTTTTATGTAAATAGTGTATACAAATTTAGTTGTTTTCGTGTACATGTTATTTTTAAGTTTATACGGTTTATGTTTTTATTTATCTATGTCTTTTAGATGAATGATGTTGTGTATTAGGCTTGCTGGAGCTGGCATGTTCATAAAAATGATCAAAGCTCCTTAATTAATAGATAAAAAAAAAAAAGTATTGCGATACTACGGTAGAAAGGTCGTATCTTTGTATGGATTTCATAGTAAGATACGGTTTTTTTCTGTAGCACTGCAGACTCTAGTAACTAAACTAGCCGCTCGAGGGCGATTTACATCACGCTTCCTTATTTAGTTACTACTCATGATCTCTCCAATTTGTTAAAAATCAATCGGAAGTAAATTTTCCTTGTAAAATATTGTAATTTTGCTGTATATTATACTCGTATATTAATATTATGTAAATGCCTACCTTCTCGTTCTTGTTTGCAGCACCCAACAGGGTACATAATGTGATACTTAAACTATTTACTAATCATTATGTGCAATAAACGTATTGAGTATATATTTTATAATCGTTCTTAAGGCCAGGCGCGCACCACGATTTTAGTCGCGCGATAATTTTGTCGCATAAATGCAAGATATGGGTTTATATGAGAGTGCGCGCACCACGACTTTCATAAACCCAGAAGTACGCTTATTTCTGCGACAAAATTATCGCGCGACTAAAAAAAAATCGTGGTGCGCGCCTGGCCTGAAGAGTAAACTCCAGTCGTGCGTCGGAGCTGACACACACACTTTTTTTTTCTTAGTTTTATATTTCAATTTACGATAAGCTTAATACATTTAACCGTTTTCAATTTTTGTCAATAACCCTGTCACCATGCCAAATATTACTCTTTTGTTTTTTTTACTGATTTGGCACCTTATTTTTTTAACTATGACACTCCTGTCTATAGACATAAAGAATTGTTAGTTAGATCAGGAAGACACCTAAGAATATTAGACCGTAATATCAGTGCCTCCAGTGAAGAACGGAATAAGACGAGTTATTCCCTTTGGATTTTATTGCACCATTGGAATCAGCTCGTCAAACTACATAACATATCAAAAGGACGTATCTCTGGCTGTCTCCTAACCTAGTTTTTCGATGAGCTAAAGGGTATAAGTCGAGGTTCAAAAAGGTATAAGTTACTCTTATTTTGCATTGCAGACGTTAACAAGGGAATAAATGATGTCGAGCCAAAATTACGCATGAACCCAAGGAAATATTTACACTTATATTTTTTAATTTGGACATAAACACATCTATGCCATGATTCTAACATGAGCATAAAGGAATAACTCGTTTAGTGCCACCAGACCAAGTAGCGCCATTTTGACATAAACACATTTATGTCATTTTTCTAACATGCTCATAAAGGAATAACTCGTTTAGTGCCACCGGACCAAGTCACGCCTTAGGACAGTTTCGCTACCAATACTGTCTTGCTATTGGTCTATTTGCGTACCGCAGTTATTTCATTAATTAACCCTTGAAGTTTTAATAAAACCCCCCTCTCGATTTTAATTTTTTTTAAGTTATAAAAGCCTTAAACTCAATGGATGAAAGAAAGTGGCAACAGTTTTACCAGTGAGAAGAAATTGTAATGGAAAAAAGTTTTCCACTACAATTTCCACATAGCATATGTATATTTTGTACTATAGCTTTCACTTCTAGCTATTTTTACATAGCACCTTTATGCATGTCACAGTCGCAAATGTGTATTATTTTAATTTTTTGAGAAGAAAGAAAGTGTTATGTTGATATTAAATCACATTATCATTTTTATAACGTTTATTTATGCGGGTACTTGCGTTAACTGGGTGTTAGTTTTTGATGAAAATGTGACTAATTCATTGAAACTGGGCTAAGTTTTACTTATTTACATGCAAACTTTAACCATGAATGAAGTTATTCAAATTAATTATCTTTAAAATATATATTGCGTTGTATTTCTCCTGTATGTTTTAGTTATGAGGTGCCCAATAAAGAGAACGTACTCATGTATGGTATTGTATTGTACCTATATAATTATACATTCAACATATTATTACTGACATTGTCATGTATATTTCAATATCCTATCGAATCAGTTACAGTTTCTACTTAACTTTAGTTTTCTGACATGACTCTTTCATCCACTATTGAATTATGAATAAATATTTAACAAACTTTTAAATCTCACTGCATTATCTGAGTAACGTGAACAGGACAGGATGATACCTATGTTGTATTTTTAAACTCAAAAATATACAAGTGGTAAGAAAGTTGAAAATTTTGTAAATTAATCCATCGAGAAAAGTATGGTGTCTATTTACTTTATTATAATTAATTCATCAGTCTGAACTTTGTCAACGACTCGTCATTTTCATTCTATTCGTGAAGTGTTTTATTAAGAGGATAGTTTATAAAAGTGGGCTAAGCTTGACGAAATAAACAATAACAAACGGAATAATAATGGAGGAGGTATTAACAAGTTCTTTATTAAAAGTTTTTATTAATATTTACATCTTGTATGTTAAAAAATATTTCAAGGAAGATTTAATTCACTTTGCGAGGACTTGAGCTGAAAGTAGGTTTACATATACTTACATAACATACATAGTTTCAACTCAAGTCCTCGGAAATTTTAATACAATAAGCATGGACCTGATCTGATGATGGGGCCAGAGATGGTGGGCATAGGCAAAACTCTATAATAAAATAACGCAATCCTACTGAGTTTGGGCTTCTTAAATTCGTCTCGGTACTTGATGAATTGCAAAGAAAAATGTACGCTTTTAATTAAAAGGCATGGAAGATATGAAAATCTTCTTAGTATAACTTTAACAGACATTATCCGAAATTCCGTTACTGATATGTGTTGAGAAATTTTCTTATGATCATTCTATTACACAGCCACATTTGACTCCTTAGGTAGCCAATTTCAAACTTGATAAGTCGTGTAATATCTAAAGTACCATATTAAAAATTGGTATAAGTCGTTTCGTTTCGTTTATGCACGTCTTTCACATAGGTATAAGTCGTACTTTTTTCGTTTATGCACGTCGTTCACAATGGTATAAGTCGTGTTCATCTTTTATGCACGTCGTTCATAAGGGCATAAGTCGTTTAATTGCTAAAAAATCGCTAAAATTGGTCCATATAAATTGAGTTATGTCCTTAAATATTCGTGAACAAAAGGCATAACTACAAAAAAACCTGAAAAAACATATTTACAGGGCCAAATTATTAGTTCTTTATTTATAAAACGAATGCCTAACACCATAGCTTGTATAAAAATGCTTAAAAAGTGAAAGTTCTAAATATCTTCTATTAAAAAATCGTCGTTGTCTCTCCTGAAAAGTGCCGTTTTTGAGTTATTCCCTTATTCACCACTGGAGGCACTGATATATACACCTAAGTCTGAGCTAAACGTTTTCTTAGCCGTTTTATTTTTTTTTAGTGCAGATAATAATTCATTTATTTTATGAACACTTCTGAGAAAAAAATATATAGAGTAGCTAAGTAGCTAACACAAAAAAGTTTTTTTTTACCCGCAGTAAGTACTGCGGGTAAAAAAAAAACTTTTTTATTTAATGCCTTTCTTACATGTACTAGTGTTCAGACATTATACTCGTATGAAAATTATGTCCTTTTTCTAATCTGGAACCGTAAAATGTCTATACAGACATGTTATTGCTACATACGAGAAGGGATACCTACTAAAGCTTTCCCTGCTTCGCTTTAACCTGCCTGCACATTTCACAAAACTCCCACCCTGTTGTCTTAATAACTACGAGTAGGTATCATTAATTTATATAGCAATGGTACAAAATACAAGTACAAAATAAAATATTCGGAGTTTTTATAGCTACAACACTTTTGTAACTTCAGTGAAATATGTGAAGTGAGTGAGAACACAGTTTCTAGCTTAGGAGTTGAGTGATAAAGCCTCACCCCAGTCAGAAGGCCTGTTATAACTTGGAGGAATACCATCCGGCCATTAGTACAAATTCCTCCCGGCAACCACACAAATTACGTGCAATTTGCGAAACTGTTTCAGACGACCGAAACTTTCGGACATTTGATATTTCTGCATGCTATTTAATGTGCGTCCTAACAGTTAACACTATGCCGAACTTTGGTGTGTAATTTAAATTGTACTAAAATGTTGCCGGCACCTACATTAATCACTGCGTCGGTACTTTGTAACAATACTTAGGTATCAAACTATGCGCTGATGGAAATTTCCATACATTGAATACCAGAGAGTATTCAGTTTTTGGAATATGACATTGTTTAAGAATTATATGTGCAAAACTGTATCAATAGATGGCGTAACAGTCTTTACGTTCTCTACTATTCCTACTAATATTACTAATGGTTAACAAACTTCATAACTCTGCCATTAAAAAAAAAGAAAAATAAATCGACATAAGTTTAAATAATTGTTGAACCTGGTCACAAAATTTCACGAGAACTGGTTGAGAAATGCTGCCTCTATGTGAGATCAGACGGAAATCCGGTCAAAAGGACTGACGCCCGGGATTGACACATAGGCTACTTCTTGTCTGATAAACCGCAGGTAACAACGCGGGGCGCAGCTAGTCTATATCCATATAAATAATAACATTATGTTTTGTTCAGAAAGAGTTATCATAAATCAACTAAAAAACTTCCCGTCCATATTGTGACCCGCCTACTAAATCAAATTGTTTTTGTTGACACTGTTTGTAGTGCAATCTGCTAACTAATACACGGTACCTAATAAAATCTATTTCATAGTATCGTTATGATTTGTAACTGGAGAGTAGCTAAAAAACATGTCGCGCTGATATTAGAACTGTATTTTTTCTTCTTACTAAAAATCACCAGTGATTGATTATATGTAAGTACACAACACAATTATTATCAAATTGCAGTAAAAATCAGTAGCGCATTTGACACATTTCTTCTCAAATACGACTTTTGGTGGTTTTGGGATACTGTACTTTTGACCAAAGCACCTTTTTCTTAAATATCCTTATTATTTAAAACACGACTATGCAAGCATTATGCATTTATTATAATATAAACCTTCCTCTTGAATCAATCTATTAAAAAAAACACATCATAATCAGTTGCATAGTTTTAAAGATCTAAGCATACATAGAGACAGACAGACAGACAGCAGGAAGCGACTATTTTATACTATATAGTGATATCAAATAATAATAAACAAGTTATCGAATTACTCACCAATATATTGAAGTATAAACTTGAATCCCGAAAACTATACATCAATTAAGTTCCATCGCTCGCTTTTCCATGCTTTATTCTGGCTTCCGCCAATATTTATTTTGCTTAAACCCATCCATTGGAAAGTTAATTACCTTTTCAATTCCAAACTTTTCACGTTCGAATCCCTGCACTACACACTCTGAATCAAATATCGTCGAAAGAGGTTAAAATATGTAAAACGCGCTTTTCTGCACTAGGTAATAAAGTTGTGGATAAATGTGTTTGTGCCCGTAATAATATATTGTACCCCTGCGGCGGTAACGTTACTAGTTAAACAAAAACTGACCTGTCCATGTACATAGTGAGGTTTAGGCTATAGTGACTCACCGATGTTGTACCTAATGGAAAAAAAAACTTAGTCTCAAATAACCATCATCACTACATAGTATATACCGGGTGGAACGAAGCGATGTTCATTCCTGAAACTATAATGCTATGTATTTCATGTAGAATCGACCTGCAATAGTTAAATTCTTTTAATAATAAAAAAACGAAAATCGATTAAAATTGTATTTTTTAATGTATGTACAACCCTAGTTTTTTTAAACTATTATTTGACGTTTGGGAGTATTTACAATTACCTACATTTACATCCGGTGTTCGAAAGTACCGCCGTGGCGTACGATACACGCCGCTGCTCGTGCCCGCGTGTGGCGATGCACCCTCGACAAGATGTTGTGTCGGTTATTTCTTCTGCGAAGACTTTCAAAGGCCACCCTTAGCCTTTCCCTCATCTCTTCAGCCGTCTCACACTCAGTCTTGTAAACGATGTCCTGTACGGTGCCCCACAGAAAAAAATCCAAGGGTGTGAGATCTGGAGACCTAGGAGGCCAACGGTGCGGCCCATATCGGCCGATCCAGCGATCCTCAAACACATTATTCAGTGTTTCACGTACTTCGACTACTGAATGAGCTGGTGCTCCATCTGGTTGGAACCAAGTGCGTCTTCTTTCTGCCAGCGTCAACTCATCCAGATAGTCGTCGAGCTCTATCCTCAACAGAGCCATGTATCCGTGTCTGTTTAAAGTCTGAGGCAGAAATACAGGGCCTATTATTGTATCCCCGTGTATCGCCGCCCAAACATTAACAGACCAACGATACTGGTGTCCCGTATAACGGTAGGCAAACGGATTTTCTTCGGCATACATGTGTTCGTTATGCCTGTTCCACATACCGTTCCGTGTGAACAAGCTTTCATCACTCCATATTACGTGTTTGATGAAGTCTCGGTCTTCTAACACCTTTTGCAGTAGCCACCGGCAATAGGCTTCGCGAACGGGGCAATCTCTTGGTAGTAATGCCTGGACTCTTTGTATTTTGTAAGGGTGACGGCCCTCACGTTTTAGTATTCTGAGTATTTTCGTATGAGTCATACGAAAATGTCGGCCCGCTTGTCTTGAACTTGACCTCGGATAATCTTCGAAGTACTGCAGCACTCTCTCTTCCAATCTGACATCATGTTGAATAACGCGTCCTCCGCGCTGGTCATCCTGACCCGTTCGTGGCACAATAGGACGATTGTTACCAACACGGTCAAGAGCGCGTAATATCGTACTAGAGTGTGTTGGGTGAGGAGGAGGATACCTGTTCCGGTATTGGCGCAAAGTCTCTCCAGTATTGTAATCGCACTCCGCGTACAAAAGAAGCAAATTCAAATAGCCTCTAGCGTTTAATTCCGGCATTTTTGCACACAGCATACGATACAAAAAGTCAATGTAACGTCTATCAATCATGTCAACTAAAAAGTCTAAAAACAATCTTAAGGGTATTTTCAAAGGTTTTTAAACCGATAAGAAATGGCTAGGCAATTTGTAAAAAGTTTGTTTACAAAAGTTAACTGTGTTATGAAGAGGTCATTGCACTCTAAAATAGGGTTGTACACACACACTTTTTCGTATGAAAGTTTAACATGCTATAACTGGAAAACGGTGAGAGATATTAATAAAGTTTATTTGGAGAAAATAATATTCTAAGCCTGTATAATGCCACAGTTAAAGGAAATAACGTCGTTTCGTTCCACCCTGTATATAAAACAAAGTCGCTTACTATCTGTCGCTATGTATGCTTAGATCTTTAAAACTGCGCAACGGATTTCGATGCGGTTTTTTTTAATAGATAGAGTGATTCAAGAGAAAGTTTATATGTATAATATATGCATAATTTATCAGCATTGCACCCGTGCGCAGCCCAGGCGGGTTGCTAGTGTTTAACATTACAGACGTAAAATTATTTAATAATTTAAACTTTATTGCACAAAAAGTGTACTTATAGTGACTTATTGCCACGAAATAATATGTGTCTATCATAAATCGTTTTTGACGTTTCATCAAGAGAACTTGATTTGAACTGATCAAATACCGTATTGCCTACAGATACGACCTTAAAACGACATGGTAACTAAAAACATACAACATATGAACATAATTATATATCAGCTCACTTTACTCTTGTGATCCCCGCTAGACTGTGATGAGAGTACTTACAAACAACAAATTAGTCCTAAAACAACATTAACTGGTGACTCGGTAAAGGGAGCCAGAAATCAAAGGACGTGACCCTTCTGCTTGAATTAATCGGCTGAACCTATTTTCGAAGTGGTTTCAATGCCGCCGCAAACAAAAAATATTGGTTGGTTTGCTGCTAAAGTATCATAGTTTTAATCATCTTCGCATTAATGTTCTTAGCGGAAAATATGAAATTGATGGAGAGTTATGAAAAAAATCTAAGATTTTTTTTTTGTGTATAGCTAAGTCATTATGAATAGATAATATGCTTCATTATTTTACATAGAAAACTACCGTGAGTCTCAGACATATTAAAATACATAAACGGGTTTACTCATGTCGTAGAAGTCGAATAACGCTCGACATGTTTCGAATCGGAACGCGATTCATCATCAGGAGAGCCGATCAGTCGCGGCGGCGGCCAACCGAACACCGAACCGAACATGTCGAGCGTTATTCGACTTCTACGACGTGAGTAAACCCGTTTATGTATTTTACTATGCTTTAATATTATAAGATGTCATTTCCTAAAGAGTTCTACGTGGGTTAAGTTCGTATATCTGGGCACCCTACTTTTTTAAAGTGGGTCATTTGTAAGTGCATATTTGGGCGAATTTTTATTTTGTTGTCGATTTCTTTTTTTCTCAGATTTTAATAAAATTGGGGGAATTGGTAAATTTGCTCATTCTGATGAAGGTAAGCCCAATTTCACGGTATGTCCAACAAAATTTTCCATTGAGTTACAAAAAAATTATGGAACTTTTTTAACAAAATTTCGTATTTTGTACTTAAATTTAGTACAAAATGAAGACCTCAAAATAATAAATAAATAAATCGACAGCAAAATGAACTGGCCCATGGGCCAATTTCTGTAATACATTTTGTGTGTAACTCAATGGATACAAAATTGTAGGACACAGTCATCGTGAAATTGGGCTTACCATGATCAGAAGAAGCAACTTTACCAACTCACCAAATTTTATTGAAATCTGAGAAAAAAAGAAATCGACAACAAAATAAAAATTGGCTCGCTTAGTGGTTTTAATCCGCTCCTATAGTAGCAGCAGTGTAACCCTTTATATCCTAAACTCACTGTACTGTACTCGAATATCGTGTGACACCAATGCCCAGAGATGTTATGCGTAAACAAACAGAAATAAAATAAAAACACTTTGTTAAAATCGTTTATTTCTCGCAATTTTTGATTGAAACCTGCTCAATTGTAGCTGATTCCGTTTTGCTTTCCTTTCCATTTTCGTTGCTTCCTATTAAAATGGTGTCCCTGTAATAAGAAAAATGCGTTACAGTCAGGCGCAGAACTAAGTTTGACATCCTCAGTGCCAATTTGTCGGATCTCCTCTGAATGTTTCAGATACAACTGAGGAAAAGCTATTGAGAGGAAGTTCCAGATTCTTCGATTAACTTTTTATCAGATAGCACACTTAATTGAAAAGTTGAAATAGGAATCTCGAGAGTTAATACCGAAACGAAGGCCTCAGATTGAGCTGATTTCTGCTCTGGTATTGTTTATGTATGTATGTACATACTTGATTGTAATAAATAATGACACAAAGGTAAATTAAGAAAGAAAAATTTAATGCGATCCACTACAATCTAAGCAGGGCTTGAACCTGCGACCTCTGCGTTACCGGCGCATTGCTCTCCCAACTGAGCTATTAGATCACTACGTCAATCACACCAAATCTTTCATTCCATAATTCAAACGCTACTGGAGCGCCCTCTGCGTCATGTGTTTGAAATGCTTATGCGCATTAGCCATACCCTAGGATGTGCGCTTTACACGCACGATCCCGTCTACATTGCTTTACAGCAAGTGTGAAGACTGCGAGAGAGATGGCGCTGTTCTAAATATTTTTATAGAATCTTTCTTTTTTATAAATTCTATTTTTTATGTGGAAATACCGCATTTTTTTATTTTTATAAATAATGACACAAAGGTAAATTAAGAAAGAAAAATTTAATGCGATACACTACAATCTAAGCAGGGCTTGAACCTGCGACCTCTGCAAATATGTGGTATTTCCACATAAAAAACAGAATCGATAAAAAAAATGATTCTATAAAAATAAACTTTATTGTACACAAAAAACAATTAAAAATACATCTAGATGACAAAAGTACAGATACAAAGGCGAACTTTATACCCAAGTTATTATTTTAACAACAGATTAACTATAGATAAATCAGTGAAATTTATTCGTTCATATATGTTTTTCAGTGTCATAAAGCGGAAAAATATTCAGAATATTATCAGTATCCTCAAAGATTTCACTATGACTCTAAATTAGAGCACATTTTTCCCGTTTCGCAACTGTTATTCTACTTTTAAGAATGGCAGGTATGGAGTACTTACTTTAGTTTCGTCTGATACTGACTGGGAACCAAAAAACAATTGGACTCTCGATACATTATATCCCGTTTTTTGTTACATGGCCACGCTAAGCTCCAGACATCATTCTATAAAATAAAACAGTACATTTTCATGTGAGTGCGGAAAGTGATCATTATTCACGAGTTCTATGACTATATCGGTTTTTGGTACGAGCCGTAGACGAGGGCCAAATTTTCAATAAAAAAAACAAATAAATTAAATTTAACATTTCTTGCTCGACTAGGAGTAAATTGATATTTTTTTCCTGGGAAAGTCAGCAGTTTTGTCTGGGAACGTCAACAACATAAAATATCGGAATGACAAGTATTGTCTTTTAATACATAATATTAATAATACAAAGCAAATAAAATTGGTTATCGGTTGCAAAGAAATATCCACGTGTCTGCTGCTGCTTTTCACAAGAGCTGATACGCACAATGGCAGCAAAAACGACCGTGTCTGTGTATTTTTTATTTATTTACACGCAACTGTCCCTACATGCTAACCTAATACGACAACATGCGAGTTTTTCACAAAATAAATACAAACAAAAAACTACAAATTCTCTATACAATTTTATAAAGCCCTAGATTAGGTCGCGGATTAGCAAAGCAATATTATTAATTTAATTAATATGGATTTCCGCAACGTAATGCCGGATAAATTAATTACTTAAGACTCACAATTGTGAAATGACACCACACCGAAAATTGGCTTCTCAGCATCGGTATATAGATTACGTAAGCGACATTCAGGTGGAATGCCACCAGCTTAGTTTTAGTGAAACAGCTGCCTTAATTGTTGCTATTATTTCCAAGAACTTCGTAACTAATAAATAACGAAAGAAAAACTATGAGGTAGAAACAACAGCGCGCAACTTACAATCTTAGCGCCTTTAAATATTAGTTGCTCGTGTTGTATTTCCTGTGCTTGCAAGCGCTTTCTTTCTTTGACTTCTTCTTCCTGGAAATTTTCAATATCTTTGTAATTCAAATAAGTTACTTATCAGAAAAACTGTAGGAAGCGAGATCTTGTTTAAAAATCTGATACTAAAAATCATTCATCGGACTTACAAAATGATCTTGATATACAGTGTGGACTGTTTCTTCAACATCCGGTCTGAAAACAAATGAAAAGATGTTAATGAATGTTTTTTTCCCGGTCTTATGAGGCTTCTTAGATATAATTTAATATTGCCTATTTTTCATTTTACACGTACTATTTTTATCATTTTCTAGTTAGAACTTAACTACAAAACGGGAAAACCTTTTAGGGCTTTCGTTAATCGTTATTCGAATCTGGAATAAAATCCATAAAAAAATATTAGCATATCAAGTTGTTAAAAATAAAAAAAAAAACCTAAAATAATTTTTCACATTCTGGGATATTAACGATTGCGATTGAGATTTAAAATGCTTTTTATAAAAATAAAAAATAAAATGATCCATTTCATTACCATAATTTACCATTCAATCTTAAGTAGGTAACTTTCCACAGTTCACATTCATATTTAATTTATTTAATATTAAAAAAAATCGCTATTAAAAATGATTTAACAAATAAAGCCACATCTTAGCATAAAGGCCACAGTTACAATTTTAAAATTAACACGAACAAAACAGTTACACCCTTAAAAGTTTAAATTAGTTCGCAACTTTCATCGCATGCATCATGCCGTCTCACAACAAAAGGTCACATCTTTGCGAAAAATATCGTCCCTTACATCTTTTTAAGCATGGAAAATAGTTCGGTATTATAAAGTTTTGTTCACTTACGCGGAAAGGGCGAACTTTATTTCTAGCCCCGATTTGAGGATGATATCATGGGCTTCCTGGATCGTAAGAGTCGTGGTGTCTATATCATTGATGCATCTGAGATAGTCACCTACTTTGATGCCGGCATACTCGGCTCGACTGCCTTCTTTCACCTGCAATTTGAATAAAACTAAAGCGATTTGTAATTTATAAAGCATTTTACTCGATAACAAAATATCTTAACGAATAATATAATAAATAACAATCAATTAATAATTGGTTACCCAACGTGGAAATAATTTATTCGAATTAATGTTTCTCAATATTTTAATTTTATTAATTGTATTTTAGTTTTAATTTATTTGACATGTATATGTATATCATTTACAACTATGACCAATACAAATAAATAAATGATATGACATATATTTATCTGTACGAGTATCGATTTGGTGTCCGCCAAAAACTTTGCTGAAGGCATTATAAATGTAACTGGACGAGTTGACGAGAAATCACTTCGATTGGCATAGTGCGAGCGTTTGTTCTGCTGCACTTCGTGAAAATGTTTCTTTTATTCAATTTATTGTTCCTGTTTACAGGCCGCACCTAGTATATAATTATTAAACAAAACATTATAAAGGTGAGCCAGAGCAGGAAACAATAATAGTACAATTTATTGACATTTTTAGGGTTCCGTAGTCAACTAGGAACCCTTATAGTTTCGCCATGTCCGTCTGTCCGTCTGTCCGTCCGCAGCTTAGCTCCATGATCATTAGTATTAGAAAGCTGAAATTTGGTATGAGTATGGGTATGTATCACGCCGACAAAACGGTAAAATAAAAACTAAAAATAAATGTTTTTTTCGGGTACCTCTCGGTGTCGCTGAGTAGGTTTTTTAAAAAGAATTTCAATGAAAACTATATTGAACAAAATCGGTCAATCGCAAAATTTCGTAATTTTCTTAAAAGGACGTAAGTTGACTTCCAGAAGGTAATAAGTATTTACAGCTACTTTACTAGCCACCTTTTTATAGAGCTACGGAACCCTACTCTGAGCGTGGCCCGACATGCTCTTGGCCGGTTTTAACACAGCTTTTGAAATTAGAAAATTCAGAGATAAAGGAATTGGTTGGCTTTCATTATATTTGACAATCCAGTTTGCTTGCGGTTTTCAAATGAAAAGGGTTTCAAGTTGACACGTTTAGGGTTTTCAAAGAGAATTGGACCGAAATAATTTACACGTATACCTATATTCAGATGGAGGTACTTAATATAGGATATCATAGAATTACAAATTTTATGTGACCTGTTTTAGTGTGAAGAAATTCGTTGTGTTATACTGTTACAAGCTTTATGGATACCCAGCTGCTATCCGCCTAGCAAAAATAGTTGAAATCCATTCAGTTTTTTCTCTCAAAAGTTGGTAATTCTATACCGGGTGTGGCTTGTAACAGGATCAATAAATGAAAAGCCCCCTACAAGGTTGACCAACGACCTGGATCGTAGGCAGAAATTGGATGAGGGCGGCGCAAGACCGATCGTTGTGGAGAACTTTAGGGGAGGCCTTTGTCCAGCAGTGGACGTCTATCGACTGAGTTGATGATGATAATGAAGGTAAAATAAAATTACCTGTGTTACTCTCAAAGGTGTATTATAGAAGGCACCGCCTGCTAAACTTAATCCCCAGATAGTGTCATCGAAGTTGACTCTCTCGTGAACGCCTTCGTTTCTGGACTCCCAGGAAAACGCTGAGGCATGTTCCGCTTTGCGCAACTCTTCCAGCAAAGCCTTGGGTAGCTTCATCTGCAAGTATTTCATCGAAATGAACATTTCACATTTTCACCGGCGTTAAGAGGAAATATCAGTACTCATTTTTTCATACAAACCCAGGTTTCGTTCACGTTTGTTTGCTCCTCCAAAACATAACCAATCGTTACGAAATTTTAGGAAATGGATAGAAAGGAAATCTTCTGTGTCGGACCTTTTCGATTTCTGCGCTTATTATTACAAAATGTGTGTACTAGGCGTCTGTTTTTGGCCAAATTTCGGCGCAAATTGACGACTAGTATTTGTACACAAAGTCTATAATAATTAGAATAACTATTCTATTCCTATTCAGTTTTCAAAATTTTGTTACGTTAGCTTAAGTATTTGATTGTCGATTTGAACGAAATATCGATTGGTATAACCCGGTTAAGTTAAGCTTGGACCTAATTTGTATGGGATTCCATAGTTAGATACCAATGTAACATTGCACTTACATACAATACAATAATAATATGGGGTTCATACGACCATCATAGGCTGGCAGAAAAGTTTTAAGTCATTTTATACCGGACAAATTTAACAAATATAAAACTAAATGGAGCTGGACTTTATTCAGCAAAAAATATTTTTCCTTTAACACCGCGCAAAAACTTCATTATTTAATTTCCATACCTTACTAAATTATTTAAAACCTGTGAGCTTAGAATCTAGACACGCGGCAGCGTGTCCAGCCAAGTTCACCGCAGGAACTGGCGAGCAGCAGCCGTGTGTTATATTACACGAACCGTTTGGAGCCACTTTTGACCCCTCAATAACTTCAAATCTATTCAACAGAAAAAAATGAAATTTGGCTTATGTATTTAGGTCCCTGAGAACAACTAGAACCACAAATTTCATAAATGTAGATGAAATAGTTATTGAGATATTGACGTCCAAAAAACGGCATTTTTATCACTGACTGACTGACTCACTAGTAATCAAAAACCTAACCCACTTCCAGGTGACCTAGAAAGATGAAATTTGGCATTCAGCTTGGTAATTGTGTGTGTACACATATAAAAATCAAAAACAGTGATATTTTTTAGTTTTATTATTATTATTATTTATGCTTGTTGCCTCAGAACTCCGTCATTTATTAACCGATTTGGAAAATTCTTTCTTTGTTTGTAAGATGGCACTCTCTCTCTCACACACACACCACACACACACACACACACACACACACACACACACACACACACACACACACACAGAGAAGGTTAATAAATTGCCGTGGCGCGGGGACGGATAGCGAAGCGCGGGAGCGCGGCGTGGCGAGGAGCGGTCCGGCCCCTCCCTCTACCCCGCGTCACTCTAGTCAAGACAGGTGGGGCGTCAATTCAAATTTCTGTACAAAAAGTAATGATATCCCATCAAAAACATAAATGTTAAATTAGAGCCAAGTTCTCGCATGCAACGTTGTCGACTTCGCCGACAAAAGAATTGAGATCTATATGGGCGCCAAGTTCTTTGCCCTAATTTTTTTAGATACAAGGACATGTGACATACTCAATGCATTTATTTTACTTGGGGTGTAATTCAATATCAAGATTTGACTTGGCTAGTTTTCACAAACTGACTTAATTTTATCAAAGTAACATAGTATTATTATCAAGCTAACAGTATAAGTAACAGGACGTACACTAACTATACCTTTACGAAAATAGGTTAATGATTAGACAAATGTAATATACATTTATATGTAAAAACTAGCCAAGTCCAGTCTTGATATTGAATTACACCCCAAGTAAAATAAATGCATTGAGTATGTCGCATGTCCTTGTATCTAAAAAAATTAGGGCAAAGAACTTGGCGCCCATATAGATCTCAATTCTTTTGTCGGCGAAGTCGACAACGTTGCATGCGAGAACTTGGCTCTAATTTAACATTTATGTTTTTGATGGGATGAAAATCTACACGACCTAATTATAAAGTTTACTTGCACGGAGCACGATTCCCAATTAACTCTCACCGTGGTAGATATAAAAAATATAAAACTAGAAAATATATGTGAAAGTGCAATATACGACTCACATTTTTAATTTCATCCATTTCCCTTGGTGAATACTTAGTTCGCAAATATCGCGGCAAGAGTGCACTGACGGCGAATGAATGAGTTGGCTTGTTTTAAACGTAGGTGCTTATGCTTTGGGCAACTTTAATTGGAGGGTATTAATACATTTTGATTGGCATGTTATGTGTCGTCGATTAATCGTTGTAAATCGATTTGTTAAGGGGCGATTGGTAATGTGTGATTGCTTAAATATTTACGCTTAACTTTTAAATAGGGAAATAATCAGTTTCCATACGCTCTAAATATAAAGCTCTTTCATTACCAGTTCAGTATGGAGTGCCATGAAAACTAAAAAACTATAAGTTTTTCTCAGAACCATGTTAACTTAACTAAATAGAAAACAAACCGAACCTAATGATATGAGTTTTTCAAAAATAATCAGCAAACACATAGAATAAAGTAAAATGATGACTCATAATTTGTGACTTTAAATAATTATGGCTATCAAGGGCCGTTCATTACCATGTCAAACCCAAACCGGTAAAGTATAAACTTTGTAATTTTACAGCCCCAAAGGAATTTTATTATTCATTAATATTTAATTAGGGGAACTACGTCTTTATAATTAGTGGTTTACCCTTGAAATGTCGACAAACGTTTCATCGAAAGCATTTTTTTTCTGAAACCATAAAATATTTTTGAATGTTATAACACAGACCTAACCTAATCTAACCTAATCTAAAGGTTATAATTTACAAAATGTCTGAAAAATTTATGACTTACGAGTAAAAATTTGTCGACGAAATGAAAATTCGACGAAATGAAGCATTCGGTGAAACGTTTGTCGACATTTCAAGGGTATCCGATAATTAGTATGTATATGAATTAGTGTTCACAAAAAATAATTTAACCCAAAATAAAAACCTAGCCTAAGTATAAAAATGAATAAAGGGAAAAATAATAAAACTTGTGTCGGGTTCCGTTCACCCCTTACAAATTTCCCTGCAACATGGGAAGTGTAACATGTAAGTACCTATAATATTGCTGTGTCATTTTAAATTTTAAACCAACTTCACCAACGGGAGATGGCTCTCAATTCGACTGTCTGTTTTTTTCTGTATGTATGTTACGCGAATATTCCGCCAATTTTCTTTTTTTTTTTATTTGAAAGAGTATACCTATATACCTACTCCTGAGTTGACACGACACGACTTTAACCTTTTCTTTTATTGGCTCAAAGCTATTTCGTCTTGGCCTTCCTGTACCTCGCTTTCCCTCGATTTTTCCTTCTATTATATTTTTGAGGAAAAGTCATGTCTTAGCAGATGCCCTATCATATTTCCTCTTCTATATTCTATTAGTGTTAGTAGTGCCCTTTTCTCATCTATCCTATTCAAGCATTCGACATGTTTCCCGTCGAGCTTATGCATTCCATCCTTCTCCAGCACCACATCTCAAACGCCTCCAACCTCTCCCTATCTTTCTGTATCAGGGTCCACGTTTCACTGCCATACAATGCTACACTCCATACATACAATTCTCAAAATGTTTTCTGGTTTTCTTAAATGCCTTGGCCATGGCTTTATATACTTGGTTACTATAATACTATTATACTTTATACTATTATTATACTATTATTTACTATTAATTTACTATTATTTACTACTCATATTATAAATGCGAAAGTGTGTCTTTCTGTTACCTCTTCACGCTTAAACCGCTGAATCGATTTTGATGAAGTTTGGCATGGAGATAGTTTAAGATCCGAGGAAGGACATAGGATAGTTTTCATCCTGGAAATTATTCCTAAAAGATTGAAAAGTGAGTAAGTAATTCATGATTACATTGATGACCCTGTAGGAAATGTAATTATTAGACCAAAAGCACAATTGCTCTTACATTTGCTTAGGCACTTTTAATAATCCCTTTTATTAATTAAGGTGATTAGGTGGATATGGATATCTATCGTGTTGTACGAGGTTGCTTCCATACTTTCAAGTTCCACGCGGACGTAGTCGCGGGCAAAAGCTAGTATAACATAATTTTCTAATTAGACTTAAATAGATGAGTCATCCTTCGCCCGCGAATAGATTCCATCCCAATATAAACATGTCAATATTGATATAAAGATGTCAAGTGGTGTGACATGGCCTGAATGAGGAGGGCGTGACGGGCCGCGGAGTATTCAAAGCATTTGGCAACGAGACAACAACTTGTCGACTTCCTCTATCCCTGTCAGCACCTAGGAACGGGTATACACTAACCATCCTTTTCAAAATATATACAAACGTAATTATATAAACAGTGTACACCAGTTGATATGGTTGATTTAAATCTGGTCTAGGATTGGTTTTGAAACGAGTGAAAAGAAGTGTAATTGATTTACAGACTGTGTGGTTGGTGAAAACCCGACAATAATTGAACATGATCACAATTTGTTTCGTAGGGAAAATGTAAATGGATGTGTTGATGAAATGGATGAGATATAAATTACTTCTATTACACACATATATGTATTATTCAATTTATACGAGTACTTCAAGGACCCCGCCACTTCGTTTGCGTAAAAAGTATCCTAAAATTTAGTAAAAAACCAATGCATCAGGTCTTAAAAGTACAGTCATGATAATTAGGCTAATGAAAATGATACTAACAATGTACGGTGTAAGTACCCAATACAAAGTTATACCATAATGGAAGTTCGGACTCAACAGCTTGGTTCAAACTTTTCTCGGGACGATTTTCGCCAAGATCGTTAATTTCCAGTTATTATATTAATGACTGATTATTGGTCGATCACGCCTGTCAATTGTCAATGGTGGACACTGATGTTAACATCAGGCTTTGGAATAAATATCTATTAGTATCCTCTCCAGGGAAGGAGCCTGGTTTCCATTATAATAGCACAGGGAATCCTAGTGTAGAGGTCGGGGTACTCAGATTTTATATAACCTACGCTAGTAAGTCTAAAATAATATTCTTACTTATATTAAAATCTAATTTATGTTGAGTGAATAAAATTTTGTATTATATTATTATTATTAAATTCCATGATTTATTTTCTGCATTAGCTTTCGCGTATGTATAGGTTCAATTCATTTATGAGTTTTAAACCAACCTGAAGTTAAATATTAGTTATTATATTAAAAATCTATGTTCCACTTAACTTTCATTTATTTAGGATACCGATATTGATGATCATCAATCAAACAAAAATGACACAGAAATAACAGGATCAAGCGCAACGGTATAGAATTGAATTTGATAAAACGAAAAAACAAGGAACCTTCTTACAAATATTTGATCGCTGCGTTTTATTACTATACAATGACCTCACGCGTGGCTTTATTGATTGGAATACGTTTGACGAATATATAAATAAAATACAACTGGGAACATGCAAAAAAATACATAGTAAATTAAATGAGATTTTCATACGAATCTTAGGTATATCCCATAGGGATAGATTATAATGTCGACCTTATTGACACGGGTCAAAGTTTAAATAAGTATTTTTTATATATTCAGCAACGGGTTAAGAACACTATGAAATTTAGAAATGGGAGTAATTACTGGACTTGTTTACTGAACGCTGAAAACTCCATAGAAGAAGTCGTGCAGTTGTGATGTCACAATTGCGCGCATGAGCAACTTAGTGAGGTATGGCATTATACAATGTAGTTCTTAAATTACTGCATATATACTGAATCGCAGCTGTCATTAGAAATTGATGTTTACGTTTTTGCGAGTCATAAGTATTTTTGAAGTTCCTTGTGAACAGTTATAATTAAATAAATAAACTGATCGGAGTGTAAAATGAGTTGGAAATCACTCCACCGACAAGAGCCTAGCTCTTAAATATACGATGATGATGATAAATAAATAAATATGTGTCGCATGTAGGCTAGGTATTTTATGTAATAGTTATAAGTTAGCTCGATCATATATAGCAGTAAGTAATCAGCTTAGATAATAAGAAAAAATCATTATATACAAAGACTTATTTCTTTTCCGTTTTACTTTACTTAATATATAAGGTTAATTTCTCTCCATTATTGTGTTAGGATAAGATATGAAGCTTTGGTTAATTACTATGTAAAACCACCTGAATAAATATATAACGAAGACATATAGAAAGCTTCATAAAGTAGGTTGATGATACTGTAAACATTAAAATTATCCAATAAGAATCTTATATGAAAACTTGTCGATAAATATATACTCGACCAATGTATATTATGTACCTTATGTGAATGTTCTATATACTAAATAAAGGGATAATGTTGTTCACTTGCACCTACTCACCCACACCGCACACACACGAGGATTGGGGAACGCCCACTCGTCTAATAGGCCATACACGCTTAATCAAGCGCTCAGTATTTATATGGGCGCTCGATTAAATTGATTCATTCTCTCAGCGGCCTCCGATCAAACCACACTTCACGCAGCATTATGTGAAACTTATTCTTCGAGTGTTATTATTTATGGGAACTTCCCTATACTACTGAAGTATCCCTTTTCCCGTTTAAAGTTAAATTCAAGCTACAGTCTACTACGAATCCCACAATTGGACCTTCGAGCACCGGATCAAGACGGAAGGAATTGGACCGTCGTTCCAGTGTCAGGAGGCGCGCAAGAGAATCATCACGGGGACGTGTAGCGGATTAAACCCTACGTCCCTGCGCCGGGCATCACAGACAGGGTTGAATTAAGTTTCCCCTTGCTCTGGCATCAATCGGACCTTGGGTCGAATTAATTTTCCCCTCGTATCCGCATCACGTCGTGCATCACAGAACCCACGTTCTGCCATCAATCGGACAATAGTCCGCACCACGACGTGCATCACAGAACTCGGGTCGATTAAGTTCCCCTTGTTCTGCCATCAATCGGATCTCGGGTTGATTAATTTCCCCTTGCTTCCGCATCAATCGGTCTCGGATTGATTAAGTTCTCCTTGTACCGCGTCTAAAGCGTTCACGTGTGACGCATAACACAGCTTCCGTACGGGGGTAACCCAGCGGTGTGAACAAACCGTAACGGATCTGTGCAACGAGGGATTTACGCCGTAGGGATATTAGGGCTCATTAGTGTCGCACTTAGCCTCGCTAATGAATAGGTGTTAGGTATTAGGTAAATTCAGTGTTTTTTGTTATTGTTTTAAATTCAGTGTGTGTGTTAGGTTAAGCGACAGTCCCCCCGTGCGATGTCTCTTCCGGAAAAGAGAGTTACGCGTTCTCAAAAATCACGAGACCAGACTCCGGAGTCAGGCGAGACGTCCACTAATCCTACAAATACTTGGAGCTACGGGACTGGCCCATCTAATAACGCAAGCAGTAGCAATAAAAACGCGAACACAATGACGCCCGCGAGCGATCCCCCCTCGGCCCCCGCCCCGCGATCGAGCGTAGCCAATTCACCCCCGAACCCGGCCCCTGTGCCCCATTCCGCCCGCGACCACGCGTTAGAAGTCGGTAGGGGAGATATAGACAGGCCCGGTGATAGGAATTCGGACAATACGTTAGTTAACGCCAATAGGGAAAGTAGTAGTCAAATCTCTGTTTTAATGGCCGAATTGCAGGTGCGTAAAGCCGAACTCGAACTAGCTCAGAAGGCAGCCGCGGAAGCAAATATTAGACTGGAGGTTGCGCGTATTGAAGCGCAATCCGACAGTGCGTCCGCGGTGGGTCAGGCCGCTGAGAGAGTCTCGGGTTGGGTAGCATCTCACTACGATAATCGACCACCCGTTGTAGAAAACAGAAGTTTGAACCCGGCATATAACGGCAATAGGGTAGAATTAGGACAAGTACGACACGCCGATCGGGCATTGCAGGGCCCTCCAATACATAGGCAAATTCCGGAATTGCCGCATTTCGATGGAAATATCTCGGAATGGATAGCGTTTAGGGCCGAATTTGAGGACAGCGCACCTCATTTCAGTAACGTAAATAACGTAGGTAGAATTAGGCGCGCCTTACGCGGCGAAGCGCGAATAGCGGTCAAGGCCATTATGTATACTGTAACCGATCCTTACGAAATCATGGAGTCTTTAGAAAGGCATTTCGGGGATCCCGAAGAAATAGTTTTGACCGAGATCCATAACGTTAAGCGCATGCCCAGGTTAGCCGAAGATAGCAGTAATATCGTTACTTTTGCCGGCCATGTAGCAAATACGGTAGCTACCATTAAGGCATTGCGCCAAGATCAGTATTTACACGCGCCCGAGTTAGTGAGTAAAATAACTGATAAATTAAACGTAATAATTAGGTATGAATGGGCAAAGTATAAACAGGCCAATCAGGGGACGCCCGAATTAGTCGCGATGGCTAACTTTTTGAATGACGTCAGTATGGCCACGAAGCGATCACACCACAGACATTCAAAGTCCCGTGCAAACGTTCATGTGGTTAATATGAACCATGCCGAGTCGAGGCAGCCACAACAACGAATGCACGGTGGTGCGAGCCGCGGACGACCATACCAAAGTAGCTATCGAGACTACGCAAGCGACTCTGATTCGGACGACGACTCATACCGGGAATCGAACCGCGCCGCTACCGTAGCTACCGTAAATTCGCGCCCGCAAACGCATAAAAAAAAGCCCGCGCAAACGGTGAAACCCACGCAATCTCGACCGCCCACGCAGTCGCAAAATAATTTCAACAATAGTAAAAAAGATTGCGTACTTTGCAAGGGGAATCACAAATTAGCCGTTTGCCCGGATTTTCTAAAGAAATCTATTTCGGATCGGTGGGAATCGGCCCGAAGCCTTAAGCTGTGCTATAGGTGTTTAGAACCTAATCATAGGCGCCCTATTAAGTGCAAATACGTCGCATGCGGTAAAAACGAATGCGAGGCGGGTCACCATAAGTTACTTCACGGGCTTACGAGTGAAGCGCAATCTGTCCGCGCAAGTGTTAGCAGTATTAATCAAATTCAGCGCGCTAACACGTATCTTATGGTGGTCCCCGTAGAAATTTCAGGCCCGTTAGGTAGTGCCGAGGCACTAGCATTCCTAGACTCAGGCTCGACCATGACTCTAATAGAACGAGACACGGCCGATAAGGTAGCCCCCAGAGGTTCGGGCAAACCTCTCGCGATCGAAGGCATTGGAGGTCAGATAACAGACCACGAGTCCTGTAGGATTAATTTATCGATTCGCGGTTTATGTACAAGAAATCTAGAAAAAATTTCGGCGTACACAATCGATAAATTAAATCTGCCTTCGCAAGAGGTTTCTCGCGAGTTAGTGGAAAAATGCGACCATTTAAAAGACATAACGGACCAATTAGTATATGAGCGCGGGACGCCCACAATTTTAATTGGGCAAGATAATTGGGGTTTAATTGTGT
The DNA here is from genome assembly GCA_947623375.1 of Apotomis capreana. Lineage (NCBI taxonomy): Eukaryota > Metazoa > Arthropoda > Insecta > Lepidoptera > Tortricidae > Apotomis > Apotomis capreana. The sequence continues at coordinate 16,836,262 of OX392507.1, read as the reverse complement.
CGCGACAACTCCTTACGGGCCCCACCTCATCAATAGCTGCGGGCTATACCAACCTAGGTTGGATCCTTTTTGGATCCCAGGATAGGCCGGGAAAAATAGCTCGTATAAATCACGTGCGTCCAGCCACTACCGAAGATGAGATTTTAAGCTGTATGAAACAGCACTTTAGCATCGAGTCGTTAGGGGTAGAGAAAAAATTGCCCCGGGCGGACCCGGACCAACGTGCTTTAGACATATTAGAATCTACGTGTAGAAAAATCCCGGGAGAAAATAGGTACGAAACGGGATTGTTGTGGCGATCCGATAACGAGGTTCTGCCCAACAACCGCGCACAAGCGCTACGCAGGCTATATAGCTTAGAACGCAAACTGGACGGAGACGAAAGTTTTAAGGCAGAATATACCGCACAAATTGAAAATTTGATTAATAAAGGTTATGCGGAAATAGTTAACTCTCGTCCCCCGCCAGAAGCGCCGCGTACGTGGTATTTGCCGCATTTCGCAACTAGACACGCGCAAAAATTAAAATTACGTCTAGTATTTGACGCAAAGGCTACAGCCTATAATACTAGCCTTAATCAGTCATTATTAACAGGGCCCGACCTGTTAAAGTCATTGTTCGGAGTTCTACTTCGATTTCGCGAGGGCAAAACCGCGATTATTGCCGATGTAAAGGAAATGTTTTTACAAGTAGGAGTGTTAGAGCAGGACAGGAATAGTTTACGTTTTTTGTGGAGGGGAGAGAGCAGGACAGAAGATCCACAAGAATATCGTATGAAACGGTTGATATTCGGATCCGCTGCGAGTCCAACCACAGCCTTATACGTCAAAAACAAAAACGCGTTAGAACAAAAAAACGTTTATCCTATTGCCGCCGATATAACTATCAGAAACACGTACATGGACGACATGTTGGTAGCCTTAGATCAGGAAGAAAATGAGGTTAAACAGATAGTTAACGACCTGTACCACTTGAACATGCAAGCTTCGTTCGAATTGCGAAGCTTCGCCTCTAACAACCCAAACGTCATAAGCGACGTACAGCCAAAAATAGAGGATAGTACGGTGATAGGTAAATCTGATACCGAACGTACGTTAGGGCTTATATGGAACCATAGGCGAGATACGTTAGGCTTTAACGTAAATTTGAGAAACACCCCGAAAGAAGTTCTCAACGGTTCGACTTTGCCGACTAAGCGGCAGGTCACTAGTAGCGCTATGTCTGTATATGACCCAATCGGCTATGCAAGCCCCATTTCCGTGTTAGGTAAAACGGTAATGCAAGAGGTATGGCGTACCGGTATCGGATGGGACGATCAAATAAAGGATAGCTGTAAAGCGCCATGGATGTCGTTTATAGATAACTTACAAAAGTTACGCAATCTCGAGATCCCCCGACACGTTCCCGCACGCGACCGTAAGGGCGATATCCACATATTTTGTGACGCCAGCGAGAAGGTTTACGCTACGGCCGTGTATTTTGTGGGCAGGGACGAGTCAGGGTCAATTAAATCGACTTTAATCGCATCCAAGGCCCGAGCAGCGCCGCTTAAAGTAGTGTCTATTCCGAGATTAGAGCTTCAGAGCTGTGTGTTAGGCACTCGATTAGCGGAATCGGTCGTCGCAGAATCCGATTACGTAATTGAGAATAGGTATTTTTGGTCCGACTCGCGAACAGTGCTAGCATGGATAAAAGCAGATCCGCGCACATTTAAGAGCTTCGTGGCTCACCGATTAGCTGAAATCGAAAGTAGCACTACGCCAGCGGACTGGCGATGGGTGCCCAGCGCGCTAAACGTAGCCGACGACGCTACAAAGGGCGCGCCCGCGAATTTCGATAACACCCACCGCTGGTTTTTCGGACCCGAATTCATTACGAAAGATAAATCGGAGTGGCCGCGCGAAAAACCGTCACCTTCACCTCAACCGCCCTCAGGCGAAGAACGTAATAACGCGATTACGTTATCAATCCGTACATGCGATAAATTCGATTATTTACCTCCGATAGAACGATTTTCGAGTTTTATTCGATTAGTTAGGGCTACTGCTTGCGTTATAGTTGCGGCTGAAGTATTTAAAACCCGATTGCTATTGAGAAAACCCGAAATAGAGATGAATAATGGACATGTAAAGATTGCGGAATTACTCCTAATCAAGCGTAGTCAATACGCAAGTTTCGAAGAGGAAGTAAAATTGTCAAGAAACGATAATCCACTGCCGCGACGATCGCCTATCCATAAGATAGCAGTGAAAATGAACAAGGCGGACGTCATGGTACTCGACTCGAGAGTAGACCGAGGCAAAGTGGATATCCCAATTTTACACGCTAAAGAAAGCTTCACGAAACTACTCATACAACATTACCATGAAAAGTACAATCATGGCAATCACATGACCGTGATGAACGAGATTAAACAGCGGTATTTTATAGTCGGTCTACGAGGGACTATGAGATATATATGCAACAAATGTCAATGGTGTCGGACCTATAAAGGAGCCACCCTCAAGGCCCCTGTAGGCGACCTACCTGTAGAAAGACTACTCGCATATCAGCCTCCGTTTACCGCTACCGCCATAGATTTGTTCGGGCCGATGCAGATTACTATCGGGCGTAGAAGAGAGAAAAGATGGGGCGTGCTCTTTACTTGCCTTACGACCAGAGCCGTCCATCTCGAGTTAGCCGCATCACTCTCGGCGAGCTCCACTATACTAGCACTCAGACGCATGATAGCACGTCGCGGAGCCCCAACAATCATCTACTCGGACAACGGAACCAATTTTGTGGGCTCGGAACGAGAAATAAAAGAAGCGAAGAAAACGCTACCCGAATCCATACAAGATCATCCCGCCATCCGAGAAATTACATGGAAGAAAATTCCGCCCGGTAATCCCGCCGCGGGAGGTTCGTGGGAAAGAATGGTAGGCGCCATCAAAGCCGCTCTGAAAATCACACTCAGAGAGAAGGCCCCACACGAAGAGGTCCTACATACGCTCATATTAGAGGCCGAAAATATAGTCAATTCGCGCCCTCTCACTCCAATCAATACCGATATGAGCGAACCTTCCCTCACCCCGAACCATTTTTTATTGCTGAGATCCAACGCTAGTAGCCCATGGGGCACCTTCAAGGACGATACGTCCCTAAAGTCATGGAAGACAGCCCAAGCTCTAGCCGACATATTCTGGAAGAAATGGATCGCCGAGTATCGACCGCTGCTATATCCGCGAGCCAGTACTTACAGCAAATTCAAGAATCCTGCTATAGGAGACGTCGTAATAGTAGCTGACAATACTATGCCGAGAGGGACGTGGCCTAGAGGCATTATAGCAAAAACCTTTCCCGGCCCTGATGGCCATGTAAGGGTGGCCGACGTCCAAACTAACTCAGGCATAATCCGACGACCTACAAATCGACTTATCTACATTTGCTCCACTTAAATATTGTACTTTCGTACGAAGGGGGGACTGTCGCATGTAGGCTAGGTATTTTATGTAATAGTTATAAGTTAGCTCGATCATATATAGCAGTAAGTAATCAGCTTAGATAATAAGAAAAAATCATTATATACAAAGACTTATTTCTTTTCCGTTTTACTTTACTTAATATATAAGGTTAATTTCTCTCCATTATTGTGTTAGGATAAGATATGAAGCTTTGGTTAATTACTATGTAAAACCACCTGAATAAATATATAACGAAGACATATAGAAAGCTTCATAAAGTAGGTTGATGATACTGTAAACATTAAAATTATCCAATAAGAATCTTATATGAAAACTTGTCGATAAATATATACTCGACCAATGTATATTATGTACCTTATGTGAATGTTCTATATACTAAATAAAGGGATAATGTTGTTCACTTGCACCTACTCACCCACACCGCACACACACGAGGATTGGGGAACGCCCACTCGTCTAATAGGCCATACACGCTTAATCAAGCGCTCAGTATTTATATGGGCGCTCGATTAAATTGATTCATTCTCTCAGCGGCCTCCGATCAAACCACACTTCACGCAGCATTATGTGAAACTTATTCTTCGAGTGTTATTATTTATGGGAACTTCCCTATACTACTGAAGTATCCCTTTTCCCGTTTAAAGTTAAATTCAAGCTACAGTCTACTACGAATCCCACAATATGAATTCCAACTTCATGAATATTAAAGCAGTAACGTTTGCTAGCATAAACCAAATGTTTACATTTTCATGCATATTCCTTTTTCACAATATCCCTAAAACAATATACTCGTACGGAAATGAAACAGACGCATCGAAACTCACGGCGTGTTTTTAATAAATTGATTCCACATTGGACAATGAACGTAATAGCATTGCGAGGCTTTAGGGCCCGCGTGTAGTTATTAAATTTCGATTTTAAGCTTTATGCTTCTAGGCGATAAGGGGATTTTGATTCCCCGTTACGTTTTTACTAGAGATGGGCCGACTGTGGAATGGATTTTTCCGAATTAGCCGACTGATCAGTTTTAAAATTGCCGATTAGTCGGCCAAGTAGTCAGCAATGTCGATCATGAAAATATCACTAATTTTTGCAGCCAATTTCTGGTTAGATTTCAGTGAAAACTGAAAAACTTGTGAAGAAGTTTCTCGTATGCCAAGCGATCTCTTCTTTCGGCAAATTCAGCACTCCATAGTTTTTTAAAGTAACTATAAATGTTGATATATATTATGTTCATAGAAAACAATAGCCGGTTTTTTTTGGGGCAAGGTTTAGTTTCTTCTAAAGTCGAGTATGATTTAGACATTTTAATTTCGCTTCTTTAATGCGATCGTGTTCATCAAAATTATATTATACTCCTATATGTTTTCATAATATGTAGGTAATAAAGTGCCCACCTTTCGGAATTTTTGCTGACTGGTCGACGACTAAATATTTGGCCGACTAAAAATGATGCCGAATACATATTGTAGTTATATGAATTAAATTAGCGCAATATGTCATGAAACAAGGAAAAAAATAAAGGATGTCAATGTTTTTTAATGTGCTGCAAAGTTACGCAATTTTTTTATTTATTTTTTTAATCCGAAATAAATTATTAAATTGTGTTCAGAATCCGCATAGGTAATTTAACAAAACAATAATTGTGACAACCACGAACTTAAACGATTTTTTCACGGTGTAAATGTCAAATTACTTATTGTCTCCAACAAATATTGGTACTTACCCAACCCACAAATGACGTCACATACCTATCTAGATTACCTATAGTGTGGCCATTTGTATGGTGCGTTTTAGCGCTCCGTAGGAATGTTGAACTTTGACGGTCATTTCTGACTTTTAGATCAGTATAAGCGTAGTTAGAACATATTAGACTGTTACGGACAGCCCTGCAGAACGTCTAATTTTAAGAGAATAAATAAATAAATAATTCGATTATATTAGATATAAGATTTTCGCCCGTAGAAGTGGCAAACTTATTGAAATATGTGTAAAATCACTTATTATACCGAGCTCCCGTCATGTCTTAATAAAGACCATGTAAAGACTAAGAATCAAAACAAAGATGATTCATAGAAACTTTCCATCCGAAAGACGAAAACAGATGAGTCATCTCTGTTTACATTAGATGCAAAATTTAGGGAAAAATTATAGATTAATTTGAAACTTTGTAAGACTATAGATTTCAGTAAATAAAGTAATTTTGTAGAACCTTGTCCCGGCCGCAACCGTCCGAGAGCGCGACAAATCACAGACTAAACGGGACTCTTTTTTTTTTTTTTTTTTGTATCCATGTAAGCTTGCGGGTCCGAAGGACCCTTTGCACTGCTGGTGCCAGACGTGCTACTCCGCTTGGAGAAGCACCGGAACGTAAACGGGACTCGCAGCGCGCAGCGCGTTAAGAGTGACCGCGCGAGTGTATATCTCGGACGGTGCGAGCGAGACGGCCTCTTGCCGGGGACAAAGAATCGTTAGGTATTTTCGCATCTCACAGTCTGACGGGAGCTCCCACGACGTAAACTTATATTGAATTTTGTAAATTCAAACAGCGTCAATCCATAGAATAAGTTAGTTTTAAGCTAAGTCATATATAACTATGGTAAATTAATGTATAAAGACAGGGCGGGCGTCCCCCTGATCCTAGAGTCGATTTGTATAAAAGGACGGCCATTTTTGTATAGAATCACTTCTCCACCTTACTTCCGAGTATTAACCATCTTTGTATACAGTAGCGTAGTACCATCGGTCCGCGAATTTAATTTATCAGTGTTAGCGTAGTACCATCGGTCCGCGATCAGTGTTAAATTAATTTAGACAGAGACTATATTAGTTAAGTGTTAATTTAAGTGTTTTCCGATCCTTGTTGTTTTTGTTTGTTGTTAATTCGTGTAAATATATATCGTTTGATTTAGTTTGCGTTTTCGTACTCGTCCGTTTTAGTTCCCCTATTCTCATTACACTGCCGTGTCAATCCTATCTCATGTATCTTAACATACATGAGATACGCGTAACAGCTCTAAATCGTATTTTTTCGAGTACCTCTATGGACCCACATACCAGGTTTTTTAATTTATCTAACCAATTTCCTGTACGGGCCTGTCACACAACTCATGTAACTGTGATTTTGCCATGGTAAATTATGCTTAAATACTGTATCTTAAGTTACATCAATTAGGCGTGACAAGGTTTGTAAACGTCGCGCAAATTCTATATCAGGTAACTTAAGATACACGATTTAGCCGCGACTGGATTGCGCGTGATCCTGCTTGTCACTCGTCGCGCGCGCAGTACTTTCTCTACCCGTCTCTTTCTTCCGCCCCCGCTCCGACCTGTATCGGCGACGAATTAGTGTTTAGTTTCGTATAGCAAGCGATCACGGTCATTAGTCATTACGCGGTGTCACAAAATAATTGTTAAAGCAGTTTTCGTTTAGTTAATTAGTAGTTTGTGCACTTTTTTTTGACGACGTGGTTGACGCAGCATTCCAAGAAAGTGTTTAAATCTAAATTAAAGTGGTGCCAGGACCGGCAGGAACAGATTAAAACGGATAAGCTGGCCCTTGCGCACAAACATAAGAAATTTAGAGACTTCTGGAAAGGCACTAGACAGTTAAATATAAAGCCTGGCCTCCCGGTGAGTGTAGAGGGCAAGTCTCACTGTACAGAAATTGCAGAATTGTTTAGGGCGCATTTTACTGTAAAGTCTTTGCGTAACGGGGAATCTGCGGTGGAGGGAGAGCGAGGTTGTGTGACTACTGGAGATAGCCGTACTGCCTTCTTTACAGCGAAACAAATTAGAACGGTAATAAGCAACATGCAGAAGGGTAAGTCTCCAGGGCATGACGGGTTAAGTGTAGAACACTTTAAGTATGCGGGGTTCCATTTGCCTCGTCTTCTCTCCATGCTGTTTAACTTATGCGTTGGGCACTCGTATCTTCCTGAAGCACTAATGAGGACGATTGTTGTACCGGTGGTTAAGAATAAAACAGGAGACCTGTCTGTTAAGGCAAACTATCGGCCAATTTCACTTGCCACAACTACCGCCAAAGTACTTGACCGTATGTTGGACGCCGTGCTGGAAAGTCATACATGACGCCCAATTTGGCTATAGGGCCGGACTGTCCACGGACAGTGCAATCTTATGTACGATCAGGATCAATCATACGGTCAGGTATTATACGGATAGGAAAACTCCCGTGTACTGTTTCCTGGATCTGTCCAAGGCATTTGATCGGGTTGACTATGATCTGCTTTGGCAAAAGCTGAGTAGGACGGGCATACCGGGAGAATATGTGGCTCTCTTTAGGCACTGTGGTACAGCAATCAGCTCAATCAGACCCGGTGGGCTAACATTTTGTCAGGCGAGTATAAATTGGAATGTGGGGTAAGGCAGGGCGGGATCACTTCTCCTAAGCTATTCAACTTATACATCAACGAGTTGATTTGCGAACTCAGCAGCATGCATGCAGGATGCTATGTGGGAAGCACGTGTATAAATAACCTGAGCTATGCTGATGATATGGTGCTGCTGCTGAGTCCGTCGATCGGCGCGTTGGAAATACTGCTTGGGACTTGTGAGAAATATGCCTTAGCCCACGGACTAGAGTACAATCCGATTAAAAGTGAGGTCATGATATTTAATGCGGGAAAGATCAAGCCCTACTATGTACCTCCTATTTTACTTAAAAATACTCCGCTGAAGGTCGTGGATAGAGTTAAATATCTGGGCCACATTCTCACAAGGGATCTGAAAGACGATATGGATATGGAGAGGGAGCGCAGAGCGTTGGCAGTCCGCTGTAATATGCTTGTCCGCAGATTTGCTCGATGTACATATGAAGTTAAGATAACGCTTTTTAAAGCTTATAGCCAGTCTTTCTACACGAGCAGTCTGTGGATTAGGTATACGAAGCGGACTTTCAGCGCTCTGCGTGTCCAATATAACAATCCGTTTAGAATGCTGATGGGACTCCCTAGTCGGTGTAGTGCCTCAGGCATGTTTCTGGAAGCCCGCACTGATAGTTTCCAAGCCATCCTGAGGAAACGGATAGTCTCAACTTGGAACCACCTGAGACAAAGTCCTAACAGCATTCTAAAAGCAGTTGCTGGGAGATGTGACTGCCCTATACAAAGATGGTGGACAGAGCAGGTTAAAGGCGTAGCTTTATTTGTAAAGTAAATATGTAAATATCTCGTTTAATTTTAAGCACATACTAACCTTAGTTTAAGACCCTACTAATATGCTATGGATTTTATTATGTCCGAAATAAAGATTTTCATTCATTCATTCATTCTGAAACAAAATATAAGTACGTTTTTTTATGAATAGCACGAGTTTTTTTTTTCTCTTTTAAGAAGTACCTACTTAGGTAAAAATATTTCTACTTGCCTGCCCACTTCCTTGTTATGACATTATAATAAAATTATACCATGCAGCCAGCAGCAGCTTTATAAATATAATTCGCATTTCACGCCCTGATATGCCTAAGTCATGTATCTTTAGATACAGATTGTTGCAAGACAGGCTTAGTATGGCGAGCCTGTCACGCCTAACTCTGTTAGAGCTCATAAATAAATAAATATACACACATAAAAATATTTTCAACACAGAAAATATGCATTAGCCTTTCACTGATATATCAAAATATATATATTTTAATTATTGCATGATATCGTTGAATTATCAACAATTTACGAAAAAAAACTTTAAACTGCTTTTTCTCAAAACTATGTTTTTTGAGATACATGAGATAGGATTGACACGGCAGTACAGTCCATTCGCTCCTTACTCATCGCTGAGTTTCGGAGTGCCCTTGTAGCCGATAGCCCACGGACGCGGTTGTCGTCTACAATAGACATTTGATAGATCCTCAAAAAAAATATTGTCTACGCGACTATTGACAACTCTCCCGATTAGTCAGCCCATCTCTAGTTCGTACTTCGTACGTATCCGCATCTGCTCAGACCAGCGGAAAAACGCCGTCAGCGAGCTACGCGCGGGATTACAGTGTCAATGTAAACAAGATCAGTAGAAATATTTTTCATGCGAGAGCCACGCAAATGGTAGTCGTTCCATCATTTCGTTCCATCTTCGTTTCGCATGCTAACATTTATTTCAGTTGGGGTAAATTTCATTTCATTGTTTTGTTATTTTACGCGAGAAGAAATTCGTGTTTGTATTGTGTTATTGTTGCTTCATAATAGGGACGCTTTCTTTTCCTTTACACGGACTGAGATAGCTCGGCGTTAAAATGGCGTATATTTTGGTAGGTGTTTATGCGACCATAAATCTGTCTCGTATTATAAGCTACGTCTAATTGTTATATTTAGTTGCTACTACAGACAACTCGACACAATCAGTCGTTCTGTACGACCGGGTTTGCGGAACTAATAGTTAATTAAATGTTTCACGTCTGTTACTTTTGAATAATATAGGTCGTTGAGATAATCGACATGATTTAATTTACTTCGAAAAGCTTTAACTTCCGGATGTATCCTTGACACAAGTCAAAGCCATTAACAAAATACATACTAGTAACACTTTAATATTAAATAAGCTAATGTTGGGGTTCTTTCGATAGGATAGTTTCCTGAAGATTTTTACAAATTGCATAACGCTTAACCCCTAAAAATAATTTTCGAAAATCTACATGGAACCATCATTAGAACAATTTTGGCCTAATCAAATATTTGAAAATTAACAAACCTAAAAAAATAAGGTTACTTGACCGTAGAGGACGGAGCCGTCATAGTTTGCGTTACTTTTATAAATCACTAGCTTTTGCCCGCGACTATGTACGCGTGGCACCTGATAAAAGGGATTATTAAAAGCGCCAAAGCAAATGTAAGAGCAATTATGCTTTTGGTCTAATATTTACATTTCGTACAGGGTCACCACACCCCAACAGAAATGTTCACTCACTTTTCAATCTTTTTAGGTATAATTTCCAGGATGAAAACTATCCTAAGTCCTTCCTCGTATCTTAAACTATCTCTATGCCAAATTTCATCAAAATCGATTCAACCGTTTAAGCGTGAAGAGGTAACAGACAGACAGACACACTTTTGCATTTATAATATTAGTATGGATTATTATTCCAGCGTTTTGAGTGTTCATAAAATATGGCGAATTTGATCGGTCAGAGAACTAGCTTACAATTGCCGAACACATGTTCAAACAAGATTTCATTTCTTTATTAACACTGAACTCAAAACTATTATTTTTATTTGTTTATACAGCCTAGTTTTAAAAATTCAAAAAAAGTGAGCAGTGTTGTCTAAGAATCAGCACTCAATAACGTCACTTTATGGAAAAATAACAGTCGCGAACTACAACAAAAACGGTGGCACAATTCCCATACCAAATCCGTCTTAATAACAGTCCAACTGTAAGATTTTCTGCGCTGTGACCAGTTACTTGTCACCTACGCTCTATTATAATGAGAAACTTTTCAAATGGATCTTTTTAATCATTAATTGGGATATTTCCGAAAATGTAGTATTTTTTTTAACCTTTTTTCTGATTTTGGCACGGCCCAGGACAAAATACATTTTCAAGTTCTCCACTACCCAAAGGTTGTCTGGAAGAGATCGCTCTTTAGCGATAAGACCGCCTGTTGTTTACCTTTAATTGTAATTTCTTGCGTTGTATTTCTCCTGTATGTTGTATGAGGTGTGCACTAAGGAGTACTTGTATTGTATTGTATCTTTAATTTGAATATATCGGAAAAAGGCAAGGTTAAAAAAAATAATGTTGTCAATTGTGATTTCGTGACTGTATGTGGCGTTTTGTGGTGACTGCTTAATCATGAGCGGATTGGATTAAAACGCGTAAAACAGCACTCGATATTAACGACGTAAAAAATATTAGAGTTATTATTGTCCTACAATGGGCCACACAATTGAAGACACGGTTGGCGCAGTGGTAGTGCATTTGCTTACTGAGCCAGCGGCCCTGGGTTCGAATCCAGGCAAGGGCAAATATATGTGTGATGGACTCGAATATTTGTTCAATGGTTAATGAATGTTTTCTATGTATTTAAGTATGTTTTTATCTACATATGTGTGCATTATAGTCGCCTAGTAGTAACACCTACCTACAGTCTGACCAAAAATAATAGAAATTAAAAAGTGGCAATACTGTAGTGTCATCCCTTTCTAATCAATCTAAGAAAAAGGGCACGACACTACAGTATTGCCACTTTTTAATTTCTACTCTTTTTGGTCAGACTGTACTAGAGCTTACGCTTACCTTGTGGGGTGAGATTAATATGTATTTATAAAAAAAAAGGACGGGTTGCACTCCGGGAGTGCCGGCAGAAGTGAAAACTCCGATTTTATTATATCTCACTGACACTTGATTTCTATTTTAATCTCTATTTCTTACTAATGTATGTTTATGATTACGCTTCACCATCTGTCACTTACAAAATTTTATTGTTCGAAAGCCCCCTTTCTTTGAAACAGACACGGTACACGGTTGCTAAGTTACCGACTGACTGTTATCTGACGCGCGGATCTGTCGCGAGTTTAACATTTTTTACCCATCTAAAAATTGCCAAGCGCCGCTAAAGAAGTTTTCACTTCAAAAATTGTTCCACATTAGGTTCACAAGACGTGCAGTGTTGTAACAAAATGACACGTCACGTCATCCTGACGTGGCAATCAGCGTAATGCATGCGTAATGCGACGTAGAAATTCACGACATGGCAACGCGTGGATCATTGCGAAAACATGCTACGATGAACAACGTAACATCGACGACGAGGAATTACATTATAGCTCTATAATAACGTTGTAAATATCTTTAATACGTCAATAACAAATTCGCCTGTCAAAGGGCGCGTCAAGCGAAGATTAATTATGATGCTCATTATAAACTTCTCCTTATCAGCTTCGTAATCAAGGCATTAATTAACATGTCTCCTGCACGTTCTCTAATTGGTACTTGTTGATGCCATGGACCGATAATTCAATAAGACTACCAAAACCTATAATAGTCGCGTTCCACGAACCTTGTAGATGTCGTCACATTAGCCCGGACTCTAACTAGCATGGGTAAAAAAATGATCGCGTCTCGCCAATAAACGTTATAGTTTGGCGAGAAATTACTTAAACTTTTGGAGGTATACTACTACATTAGGCCCTATGGAGATTTTTCCGAGGAATCAGAGACATGTATAATTGAGGCCCAAGTTTTTCTTGATTTATAACCGTGCGTAAAACCATTATCAATATTGGCATCTGGAGAACCAAATTGCAGTTGGGGCTCACTACGCACCGCTAGTAGCACTACGGGAAGTTTAAGTACCATACAAAATAAATGGAACAGAGACCACACTACGACAAAACGTCAGCGGAATGCGCTTATGTACAGAATAAAATTGTCGCTCTACTTCAATTATTGGTCCATATCTACATATCCAATTATTTTTTGTCTGTGCTCGGATCGACAGTAATTCGTGTTCTCACTCGTGATGGCATCGGTAAATTAGATCAACAGCGGCCCGAGAGAGCAAACAGTGGCGTCCCATCGAGCATAATAGGCACTGTTGCTTATGTTGACAACGCGGTCGGCGCAGCTTGTACTCCAGCTGCCTACTGAGCCTGCGGTCCTGGATTCGAATCCCGGCCAGGGCGAATATTTGTGTGATAAACTCGAATATAATAATATTTGTTTCTGAATGGGATGAATGATAAGAAATGTATGGTATGTACCTATGGAATAGAGACTTCAGCTATGGCGTAGCCATTCACAAAAGGTCGTAGAATTTGACGTTGTATAGACATTAGCAGACTACTACAATTATCAGTCCACACTGCTACGTCAAATTATTTTTGCCTGTGCTCGGATCGATAGTGATTCGTGTTTTCACTCGTGAAGACATCGGTAAATTAGATCAATAGCGGTCCGAGGCAAGCGTATTACGATTCGTAACATATCTCCTTTATTCAGTCAAATTCGGCGCATATTTTAGCCACTCACAGTGGCCCATGTGTCCAAATAACCGATTAAAAAAAACAATTTTACCAAAAGAACATCAGAATGGAAAACCTAATGTAATGTTTTATTCAGTTAATGTTAAGAGGAAGTCTCTGTGGAATACGAAATGTATCTATGCAATAGAAACATCGCTAAGGTGGAGCCATCTACAAAAGGTCTATGAAATAAGTACGACTTTGTATACAATTGGCAGTCTAGTTCAATCATTGGTCCACGGTGATACGTCCAATAATTTTTTTGCTTGCGCTCGAATCGATAGTAATTCGTATTTTCACTCGTGAAGGCATCGGTAAATTAGATCAACAGCGGCCCGAGGCAAACAGTGGCGTCCCATCGAGCCTATTACGCTCATTCCTATTTTCAGGGTTCCTTGGCAGAATTGAAAAACAATACTCATGGAACCGGAAATTGTATTATTCACAAACGAAACGGCTTTTTTAATTTTTTATATCAGATTTACGAGTTACAGAATTTATGTTTTAAAATGTTTTAACACCCATCTGTTTAGGCTATGTTTCGTCGAATGATGGATTTCGCCGAATTTCACGTCACAGATATTTTTTTAAATTATGTTACGAAAAATAATAAAGCGGGGAACCGCCTTCGAGCTAAACGTACTCATGTATGCATGTATGTTGAAATACTTGGTCTTTGAAATAAAACTATATGCACAATACATACCTACTTCTTTTTTTTTTTTTTTTCAATTTATCGGGTTTGATTACTCAACCCTCTGTATCTTGTATATACTTTAGCTCAAAGGCAGCAGGCAGGCTTTATGTTTTTTCGACAAACATATTAACTAAATACGCTAGTTAAACGCGGTTCTCATTTTCAAAGGTTAGTAAAGTTTTTTAACAAAAAATGGTTGCCTGTAAAGTCGGTTTTACGGGCGAAGGAAGATTTTACGTGACAACGTCTTTTTCTCGGTAGAATATTTATTTGTATCATATCCATTCACAATTTCCCTAATAACATTTTAAGTGTTACTTTCTGAACGCACCCATCACATGTGTCATTCTCAAAACGAGAAAATCTATGCGCCAAACACCTCGGACTGACAGACAGTCCAGATACACCTATCTACATCTCTGAACAACTGACACCACTGGCCTCTAGGCTTTATTTTCTGGGCAGAGATCTCAAAAGAAGGAATATCTTTAAACACTGTTGAACAAGTTACGGACAAGTTTACCTCAGAAAGGAAGATCAATCGACGATAATACCAGTGAACACTGAAACCCAAATAACCCGCTTAATTAAGGAGCCGCCACGCAGAAAAGATGACAGCCCGCCATCCACCGAAATACACCGCGAATCAGTTAGTGCCCATACTGAAATAAATAAGTGACTACTGCTGCAATTTATATCATGTGATCCCTACAAAGGTAAATTCTCAAATTATGTAAGAAACAACTACTATATAGCTAACTACCTAATACAGTACATGTATTTAAAAAAAAAAAAAAGTGTGTTTGTCAGCTCCGACGCACGACTGGAGTTTACTCTTCAGGCCAGGCGCGCACCACGATTTTTTTTAGTCGCGCGATTATTTTGTCGCAGAAATAAGCGTACTTCTGGGTTTATGAGAATCGTGGTATATAAACCCATATCTTGCATTTATGCGACAAAGTTATCGCGCGACTAAAATCGTGGTGCGCGCCTGGCCTTAAGAACGATTATAAAATATATACTCAATACTCAATACGTTTATGGCACATAATGATTAGTAAATAGTTTAAGTATCACATTATGTACCCTGTTGGGTGCTGCAAACAAGAACGAGAAGGTAGGTACTTACATAATATTAATATACGAGTATAATATACAGCAAAATTACAATATTTCACAAGGAAAATTTACTTCCGATTAATTTTTAACAAATTGGAGAGATCATGAGTAGTAACTAAATAAGGAAGCGTGGTGTAAAGCGCCCTCGAGCGGCTAGTTTAGTTACTACAGTCTGAAGTGCTACGGAAAAAAAACCGTATCTTACTATGAAATCCATACAAAGATACGACCTTTCTACCGTAGTATCGCAATACTTTTTTTTTTTAATCTATTAATTAAGGAGCTTTGATCATTTTTATGAACATGCCAGCTCCAGCAGGCCTCATACACAACATCATTCATCTAAAAGACATAGATAAATAAAAACATAAACCGTATAAACTTAAAAATAACATGTACACGAAAACAACTAAATTTGTTTACACTATTTACATAAAAACAACTGTATACAAATTTAGCCGATTCCGATAAGGGTTCCGCCAATATTGAATTGAACATTACATTCAAGAAAGATCTGGTATTAGACCTAGCCATTTACATTAGACAAAAACAAGCGTACAAAATCACCTTCCTTTAAAAAATCCTTAAATAAATCCAAAATCTCCTTAACAACAACTCCAAACAGCGTTTTGAACTTCACCTCCCAACTTTCGGTAGAAAACAAAATATCCTTCGTCTTCTCAACCAGCCTTTCAAAAGTAATACGTCTCTTCTTCTTGTCCTTATTTTGTCTTTGATCTTCCATATCAGCCCGCTCAATAGTAGGCTGATTGACCAATAGACACTCGGACCTCTTCACATCTGTTACTCTTTTTGACTTCCGCGGCTTACGAACCTCTTGTTGTGGCTCGCTCTCTAATCTGTACTGACTTACTGATCGCTGGCCCTCAGCCTGACAGACAGAATCTTCAGACTTTAGATTGTAACGGCTTCGACAAAACAGCATCTCTATTATGACTTTTCGAAACTTAAGTCATTCTCAAAAACAGATGGCGCATCCTGACTACAAACATCCGTATCCTTTTTTTCCTTATTTTGCATATACAACCAAAAAGCCCGTTTATATATACATCCCTCAGCAGACATAATCCTGCGAATTTCTTACTCCTTCACAAAAACCGGGCACGACTTATCTAAGGCCATATGGCTGCCTTTACAATTAATGCATCTAAAAATAGTCGTTTCGCAATTGGCATGCTCCCCGCCGCATTTCGGACAAGTAACTTTAGTAGTAAGACAAAACCTGCTCAGATGACCGAACTTCCAACATATTGAACATTGGGTAACCGGGAAAGTGTACTGATTTACCTTAAATCGGCAACCGTAGGCATAAACATATGGCGGTATCTTTACCCCGTTCCCTTAAAACACAGACGGATAGCTTCAGCCTTAACCCAACGCCCATCATGATCCAAACAGTTCAGTCTACATATTGACAAAATGTCTTCAGACCCTTCAATATTCTTTAAAAATTCGTCTTCCTCAACCTCCAACTCAACCTGCCTTATAATTCCATAAGTGCAGCATGCCATATTAGACCAATAAGAAGGTCTCGTCTCATTGTTAAACTCCTGAGAAGCCAGAAGCTTCTCCGCATCATCCTTAGAGTTAAACTGTATGCGAACTTTACGTGGACCCATAAACTTGACGGATAAAATTCCTTTTATACCCTTAAATTGCAGCAACTTTGCCAAACCAATCTGTTTCGGTAAATCTTCTTTTGACACTATATAAACTTCAAATAGCTTGTCAGGCACACCGTCCGGCTCCAGCTGCGTTTTGGCGGTTGCTAAACCCCGCAAGCGTTTAGGTTTCCTGCCTATTGTGATAAAACTATCACTACTCCCACAGCTTTCGTCGCTCAGACCACAAGCACGCTTCACCGCTATATGCCGCACATCCGACATGGACTCAGCGTCCGATACAATATCCGATTGACTCGGCCCTGCCTTAGTATCAAACTACATTTCAGATAGCCACGACGGAGCTGCCCGCTGCCCACATTCTAAAAGTGACGTATCACTCACGATCACGACACCTCGACTTGACTCACTCATCGCAAAAACAGCGAAAAGGACCCTAAAACTGAATTAACTTATAAATAAAATAAAATTTGATAAAATTTTCAACCGTCGCCTTTGACAACCAAACGTCAATCGTCAATATATTTTTGGAACGTATTTGCCGTGCTAATTTAAAAAGTCGTATCTCAGTATACGATCGGGGTAAAAATACGACTTCTTAATTTAGCAGGTTATGCGTTAAGCGTTATAGACTAAGCTCCCGATATAAAATGACCTTCACAGAGATGTTTATTTGATGAAATGTATTTTATATTTAGTTTAAAATGTCAATAAATATATTGCATATGGGTTGCATAACAAATTTTAGTCCGGGGTATATATAGAGGGTATACACTTTGCTTGACGTATGTTGTTTTCTTTGTCAAACTAAATGTCATCGGCATTGTCATTGTCAGCGAATTTAATTTTCTGTGCAATAAGCAAAAAGTGTTATGAAAATGCCGAGAATTGAAAGTATTAAGTGATTATGTTATTAATTTGTATTTTGATTGATCGACCATCACGGTTTTATTCAGATTGACCACCACGGTTTCGGGAGATGGAGGAATGGCGATAGCATGTTTAATTTTTGTTAAATTTGAATTTAACAGATTATGTATTATTATAAACACAAGAAAAATATCCTTGCAAGGCAATGTACTCATTGTTCTGCATCTCGGTGCGTAGAATGCGATGCGATAATGTTGGGTTAGTAAGACCTCAGCAGGGGTTGCGGTATAGGAAAGGTGGGCCAGTTTTGGGACTTAGAAAAATTTCGGTGTCGTGAAATTTATGTCAATATAACACCTCATTTTTATTAAAGTTTCCTTTAAAACATCCTATAATAAGCATGTTTTGTTCCTATAATAAACTTTTTCTCTCAGATCAATATTTACCGAGATATTGGGGTTTTTAAGGTAAAAATGCTGTCTGAAAATATGGTACATGGGTTGAAAACCGAAAACTGTAGGTTAGGTTAGGTTTGTTTTGTGACCATGTATAGCGGAGCGAGCGTAGCGAGCGGAGCGTCAAAATGCTTGCTTACATGACCCTCATAAATAGTCTACTATTATTACGTACCTACATCAAAATATGTTTATGCATTTGAACCCCAATATCTCGGTAAATATCGATCTGAGAGAAAAAGTTGAAAGAATAAAATATGTTTATTTTAGCGTAATCTACTAGATTCAATCTAATTTAAGCCCAAACCAACAAAAAAAAATTAGTCCTAAAATCGGTCCAGCTTTGCTATACTCTGACCCTTACTGCTTATTTCTCGAGAAGATCTAGATTGTTCCCTATTTTCAGAGGATTCTTTTCCCACGGATTTGTCTGTTACTGAAGCGGCACTGCCTATTAATGGTTATTATTTTTACTTTTGTTTATTAAGCTTTGCTAGGCTTATTAGATTTGCTTTGAGTAACATTTGTACATGTATGTATTACTCTCCAGTCCATGTAAGTATACAAATATAAAATGTGTTGAATCCCTTTTGCTTATAATTAATTTTATTTCGGAAATACAAATATGAGGACTAAACGCAGTTTCCTTTTCAAAAGCTTTTATTTAACTTGCAATGACAGTTTCCTTTTTTCATTAAGTATATATAATAAAAAAAAAACAAATTACATGTTCAAGTGTTACAAATAGGAAGTACATATTTCATTTACGCGAGCGAAGCCGCGGGCACGTCTAGTAATATAATAAAAATGTATAAATATTTAAGACATGGAACAAGTAGACCTGAGTTACCATATTCTCCTGGTAATCAACACTGTGAATCGCTATCCGAAGACCCTAGACAAAAAAGTATATTATTACATTTATTACCTGTTAAGAGGATGGCACGATCGGATGTAACCTACAAACACTTATGCGCTCCTAGTATAATATTTAGACTAAAATATAAGTTAAGCAGTAATAAAACGTATAATAAATTAATAATTATAACTACACAAACACAACTTACCTTTCCCTCACACACACTCCAAACACATACGTTCCACATATGCGTATACCTCACACACACACACAACTAAAACCCACAGTCTACAAACACACATGCTTGGCAGCATTTAACAACTTATGTAGCCTTGGTCAAACACAGCAAAAGTCTCAACAGAAATTTACATTACTTATGTTTATAATAATGCTGAGTACCTCT
Organism: Apotomis capreana; assembly: GCA_947623375.1. Taxonomy (NCBI): domain Eukaryota; kingdom Metazoa; phylum Arthropoda; class Insecta; order Lepidoptera; family Tortricidae; genus Apotomis; species Apotomis capreana. Next base: position 16,816,775 of record OX392507.1, on the reverse strand, counting down.
TTGGTACTATGCTTTCCCTCTTCCCTCTTCCCTCTTCCCTCTTCCCTCTTCCCTCTTCCCTCTTCCCTCTTCCCTCTTCCCTCTTCCCTCTTCCCTCTTCCCTCTTCCCTCTTCCCTCTTCCCTCTTCCCTCTTCCCTCTTCCCTCTTCCCTCTTCCCTCTTCCCTCTTCCCTCTTCCCTCTTCCCTCTTCCCTCTTCCCTCTTCCCTCTTCCCTCTTCCCTCTTCCCTCTTCCCTCTTCCCTCTTCCCTCTTCCCTCTTCCCTCTTCCCTCTTCCCTCTTCCCTCTTCCCTCTTCCCTCTTCCCTCTTCCCTCTTCCCTCTTCCCTCTTCCCTCTTCCGCCCTCTTCCCTCTTGTTACAGTAATGTTCGATGAATGAAAATAAGAATTGCACAAATTTTAACTATAGAAATATATTTTGTCTCTCTCTCTCATCAGACGTGAGCGGGCGTTACACTTTTTCATGAGTGACTCCGAGCGCAACTTAAATTAAGACGTTGTCACGTCAAAAAGTTGATGCATCAGTCTTCCTTTTAAAAATATAATTATTTAATATGTATGTCAATTTTAAAGTTTATCTCGACAGGTTACAATTACTAGAAAATAAATGTTTTGATTGATTGATTGATAGGGAATATTATATAAAACCGTTCAATGATGATAGATCACATTTTGGAAATAATAAATCTATAGTATGTTTAATAGTTATTCTCTATATAAAAAATTGGATCATTTCAACTTTTATCACAGACATTCAAAAATCTGAAACGACCCACCATTTCGTTTAATTATTTGGTTATATTTTATTCTACGTTGAAATTATTAATTTATAGTGTATTATAGTGTGTGGGTTTTACCGGTTACGGAACCTTCAGTTTACTAATCTGACTCGCACTTAGCCACAATATCGAATCATCCAAAAACACTTATACGTTATACTGCAGAAATAATTCGGGTTATTAAAATTGACAAAGAACACATGAGGCGTTCGATTAACTATTAAACGAATGCACCAGAGCAATTTACGTAAAATACGACCGAGTGAGAAATCCCCTTTTAACTGACGTTCGACATTTATCCGTGACACTGACACTGATTGTGCTGCCGAATAATGTATGCATTTTATTTTTATCGGTTTTTACCCCTTATTGATGTTCACTGCTAGTACCGCATAATTATAGCCTAAAAGGTCCAGCTAAGGGATAGTCGCGCTACAAACAGCTTTCATATGGTAATAGTGTGCATACGTCATATATTTGCATTATTAAATGTCAGTAGCAATTTGTCGAGGATTAGTCATTAACCAAATTCAAAACATTATTTACCGGAATGCTGCTCAATCCTCCGTTGTTCTGGGTGCCGTAGGTAAGGTTATGTTTGGTTTATGACCAATAAAAATAAATATGCCTAAACAAAATACTCTGACTTTATATTATGACTAACGATTTTATGGCAGTCAATATACAACTTTTTATTAAATAACCGTTGAAAAACTTAACCGACCTATAAACTGAACTGAAAAAGATATCCTTAATTTTATTATTTTCCCTAATAGTAAATCGTAATGGAGCTAATTACAATAATAATTATCTCCGCCTTTATCCAGTGGAGTATACTGGCTCCTTTAAAGAACAAACGGGAAACTCTTCGAGCTTCGAGCTGCATAATTTGTTAATTAGCAACAAATAACTTGAACTCGCCTCACTCAGCCAGCAACTTGGTTGGAATATTTTCTTTCCCAATGGGCTTCCGCTGGTGTTTAGAACATAAATTGAAATTTTCAGCGGTCTGACCAATTCAATTAAAGTTTCATTTTACGAAGGTTTTGTGGAGTTATAATTATAACTTATTAGTAACTAGAAAGTGGGCAACTTTGTTTGTGAAGGAAAAAATATTAAACCATTTTCCCGCAAAACGTGCTATCTTTGTATGTAACCATCCTTGAAGAATCTATCCCTGTCTACACGTGAATAAATGCTAGATTTTCACTCAGGATTTTGGCACGCGTAAAAATAGTTCGTTTCATTAGGATTCAGGGAAAACAATGAACTAATTAAGATAGGTACCTTTTCTGTCTAGATTCTCCTTAGACAACTTTCCCGGGATTTAGTCCACTTTTTTTTTTACTCGTGAACGTAATCGTGAATAAGCGAAATAGGCATCCGACGTGCAGAGCAAAGTAGGTATTAATATTTTCATTATCTTCCATAATTATATGACATATTTAATTTGACGCAGTTGGCGCACTGGTAGTCCATCTGCCTACTGTGGTGGTCTTGAGTCCGAACTCTTATATACCTAAGTATGTACTTACTTAAATATGTTTGTATATCGTTGTCAACCCTTCTAAAACTTACTTTGGGATTAGGCCGATTTGTGTGAGGTTGTCCAATATTTATTTATTTATTGCTCTAGGTACTCTAACTGTTCTTCTTTATGAGTCTTTTGAAGTTCTAAACTTCCGACAATTATTTATACTAAGCACGATCTTAAAACAGCACGCTGCCATTCCTTATACCACTGACTGAGTATAATAATAATAACAGGCGCAAGGTTATTTTTGCTCTAGAACTGTACGAAGGAATAATTTCTGTTTCGCTGGGTCTTCTCCTAATACAGTAGGATAAATGGCAGAAGTTACTGATTGTTTTAAGTTGATTTTTAAGTAGTCTTTCAGATTTACCTGTATCCGATTTATAGTTTATCAAATTATTGAACATGACTGAATTAGTGTAAAAATGTGTTTATGATAATTTATTTAATTTCTGCCTCATGTCTGAAACACAGGGAATACTAGTTCAGGCGTGCGTTATGTCACATAGAATGTCTTAGTCAGTAGTTATTATTGCTGTAATAGTAGTTTATGCAACTGATACATAATGAGAGGCCTTAAAACCCGAGTGTGGTTTTATGAAACGAGCGTCAGCGAGTTTCATAATAGGATCACACGAGTGTTTTAAGGCCTAATTATGTACAGTTGTATACACTACTTTATCTACACACATATCATAAGTACCTACTCTAAGATGGGTTCAGAAGCCATAAGGAAATGACCGGCACCACTAGTGCTACCTGTAAAATATCTAAAAACGACATATACTAATGCAGTAAGAAATAAATCTGAACAAATACATAAACAGATTATTTATTGTAATAGTTGTAATTTACATTTACATTGAAACAATATTTTCAACTAAAATGTGAATAACAATAAACTTATCACAATTCTACTTTCGTAACAGCAAAAAACCAACAAACAAATGACAACAATAATGGCGGCAATTCGAACCTCCGTCAAGACGAATGTTTTTTTTTTCTAAATCATATACAAACGAATGTATCCATATTCTCATGTCACTCGAGATCAAATGTCGTGCGGTTTTTATAAGAAAACATACTGAATTGACGTTTCGTATCGATAACAATATTAATATCTATGGATACTAGAATAGAGACCTACTTTAGTTTTGACAGCTGTTCCAAATTTAAACTCATAACCTTACAAAAATTGATACTGTTATAACATAACAGTACAGATTTTACCTACTGCCACAGATAAGAAAGTTCTCATAGTAAAATTGGTTGTAGTAATGCTGGTCATTTCCTACAGTTTCTGAACGCATTTTAGAGCACTAATGATATGTGCGTAGATAAAATAAGTTATCGCACTAATATTATAAAGACGAAAGTTTGTGAGTATGTTTATGCGTATATTTGTTATTTTTTCACGCTCAAACAGTTGGACCAATTTTGATAAATCTTGGTGTAAAGGTATCTGACATCCTGGATTAACACATTACTTTTTATCCCGAAAAAATGTAGTGTTTCCGTGGGATGAGCGGAAAACATCGCGCGGTGCAGCTGGCTATTCAATAAATATATTATGTTATCTTCTTTAATAAGCACCTCATTGCCAAACAAGCAGTAAGTTGTACATAATTACTAACAACAACTCCTTTTTCCCATAACAGAATTTCAGAAGACGGAGACAAGGACCGCTCCGCCGACAATGCGAGAGGTTTTTGGCGTTCCACCTCCATTAAAGACGTTAAACGTACTCTACAAGACGCGCCGCGGCGTTGGTAATCACGTGAGTTTTGTACCCTTACCATAATTTTACAGTGACCGTACTCGCTACGCGAAGCGGCGATACATTAGGTATATCGCCACTTTGGAGAACTCACCAAGATATCAGGCAAATATGTTATGCATTAGTCTACCATCTTCCTATAAGTAAAAAATGCGCAGCCTACACTGAAAAAAAAAAACTCAACTAGTTTATCTTTATAGCTAAATTGTAATATTTTCTTCGGTTTCCCGCGACTGTCACACATTTAAATAAAACAATTTAAACGGATTATATCGCGTATGTTAATTATTTGAGCCTCCCTGACGTTTCAGTACCTTTACAGATACCGTTATCAAGGGTTGACTGAGAAAAACACAATTTTTCTCTGTTAAAGTTACATTTGTGCAAACTACCCATTTTATAAATATTAATTTAAAATAAAGGTGGTCATACATGCCAGATGGGCCTAATGTGTAAAGACAGTTACACATGTGCCAGAAGGGCATTTATTATTTTATTTCAAAATATCTACCAGCGGTTCACTATAAGGCTTACTGAGGAGAAAGGACCGCCTAAGAAAACTCCCAGATTGCCTTATTTATTACTCTGCCGTGCAATACTTAAACAACAGTAAGTGCAAAAAGTGAGTTTCGAGAAAAACGCAAAAAACCCTTTCAAAGCGTTTTTTTTTGGTGTTCTCGATGATTATTTACATATACTTGAATATCAAAATATAGCACGGAATACATGCAATACGAATACGTGAACATTTTTTTATTTTAACAATAATTGAATAAATTATTGCTATTTTAATTTTTTTCATAGTTTTACTGTACTCTCGAAAATAACTAAAAACACAATAAATGCAGAATAAAGTGCAGTAAAAAAGCGGATTACTGCAAATGACCCTCGTACACTAATAGCTACTTGAATTAATTGCAGACTAAAGTACAGTATTCATAACAATTTACTGCAATTTACTTAGTATTTATATTGATTGAGTTCTTCGAGATACCAACACGTCGTGGTACAAATAAGGTATGTTTATAAATAATACACATATTTGGCCAAAAATTGTTTTCCAAAGTATCACTTCCCAAACTGTTTCATTTCCCAACTCACGGTTTTCTCTGAAACCATATTTTTTTCGGATCTTTCATAAAACAAATCTAACCTAACCTACTGTATTCTATAAGAGTATAAAAAATACACTAAGTACTTAAGATTTTTTTTTTGCTTTAAGAGAAAATCGTGAGTTGGGAAATGAAACAGTTTGGCAAATAAATCAGTTTGGAAAAATATTTCGGCGAAAAGGCAGGATACCAATTTATGACTATGTTATACATACAAATTCAAGTAAAATGAAATTTTTATCTTCTCGTCTACATGCTGTAGCCTTACCACGAGGTTGACACCGACGTGACACTGAAATGTTCGGGTAAGGCTACTGAATAAAAATACTTGTAATAAAAACATTCACAGACATCTAAGTATATGTTACTTACACATCTTCACTCTGTCTTCAAACGCAAAATCAATGGTGTGCAATAAAGAGTATTTGTATTTGTATTGTATTTGTCAAATCTTCTTCTTCACCTGAGCCTGCAGTAACAGGTATTTTTTCCAAAGCAGAAGTCTATTAAAATAGACTTAGAATGATTTTTTTACTAAATTCCATCAGTTGCCATAGCGTTTTAAAGAGATTAAATTTCTTGATTAAATTGACACCTTTAGCCACAGTTTTCATTGGTGCATCAGGGATTTTTTTTATTTCAGACATGTTAATTTGTCGTATTCTTGCGACTCGAAATAAACAATATCTGTCCCCTCTGTACCATGGCTTCGACAATGACTTTCATTCATTCATTCATAGTAATCGGATATATTCATAGATTTTACCTGTACTTTTCCTTGGGTTACAAGCTCGAGTAAAAACTCCAAAAACGAACACTTTTCTCATTTTTTGAAGTAAATTTTGCTCTACATTGTGGTGGAAGGAGTCATCAGACATGAAAGTGTGGCTTGGCTCAAAGTATTTTAAAACCATTTTATGTTTGAAGAGCAAAATTCAACCTAATCTACAGTGAATTGCTGTCATGATTGCAGTAAACACATTTAAAAATAGCCAAATGACAGTTTAAGTCACAGTAAGTGAGCTTAATACTGTACTTTAGGTTGTATTTTGCTCTCTTATTTACGACTGTTCGACCACTTAAATTATAGTAAGGAAATACTGTTACTGCATTTTAACTAGTAATTATGCTGAAAAATCATTAAAATACCAAACACAGTACAAATATTTTAGAACATTTATATTGTACTGTATTTTAAACAGTTTTTGGCGCAAATATTAACTTCTGTTTACATGTTAATTTACGATTGACAGGAGACCTTTACTGTATTTTAATCAGTGAAGTCTTAAAATTCATAGCCGACAACTCTATTACGGCATTTTAGTTGGTTTTACCTCAATAATTTACTAAATTCTTCTGATTTACTGTACATGGAGGCTTCGATTTTTATATGTTCCCATTGTCATAATCGCACGTGGACTATATACATGTGTGCGTCATGACACGGTGATCTACGATCAAGAAAAAACAAAAAATCGCAAAAGTAGCACTTACTGTTGTTTAAGTATTGCACGGCAGTACTAGCGACCCGCCCCGGCTTCGCACGGTTGCAATGCTGATAAATTATGCATTTATTATACATATAAACCTTCCTCTTGGATCACTCTATCTATTTAAAAAAACCGCATCAAAATCCGTTGCGTAGTTTTAAAGATTTAAGCATACAAAGGGACATAGGGACAGAGAAAGCGATTTGAAGTTTGGTGCAATATACCATTTTTCTTTAAATAATCATCAAAAGTTTTATTGACACATTCCTTCCCATTATCACTTCGAAATAATTTTATCTTTTTATCCAGTTCATTTTCTACTCGACTTTTAAATTCCATAAATTTATTAAATACCTCCGCTGTGCTTTTCATAAAAAACACAAAGACTTTACGTGAATAGTCATCAATAAAAACTGAGAAATACCTTGAACCTCCAATTGATGTGGTTTGTAGCGGACCACAATACCACATACATCACTGTGTATGACCTCTAGCAATTCTTTTGCCCGGGAGCCATTACGACGACGCAACGGAGCCACGCTGTTACGTCGCCTAAATCAAACTAAATTTAAGTTTTTATTTTATTTTATTTATAATTTTGTAGTTCACAGTGCCTTAGTTTAATCACTGTAATGCTGTGTAACTAATTTGAATAAATAAATTACTTGGAAAAGGTTTCCTGGTTTGTTTTCCTTCTAAACATGTAACACATACACAACTTTCAGATTGCGGTGACAATTTCACGCCGGTAGTACAGTTTGGCATTTTATCAACATCATTCAAATTTAGATGTGCCATTTTTTGATGCCACAAGTAGGTATCAGTCTCTGTAGAAGCTGCCATCGCTCGGTTCTCATTATTATAAGCTTTAAGTCTGTAGGTATCATTTATCAGTGTAGCACTTACTACCATTTGCCCATTTTGATTTTTTATTTGACAGCCATCAACATTAAATTCTACTTTACAGCCTGCTTTAATTATCTTACTCACAGACAGCAAATTTGTGGATAATTCTGGTATAAATAGAACATTTGTCACCTGGATTGCTTCACTGGCAGTCTTATTGGGTACATGTATTATAACATCACCACAGCTTTCGACATGTAGCACCTTGTTGTCAGCTATTCTTATGTGGTTAACAGGTGGAGCTGTCTCATTCACCAACCATTCCCGGTGCATCGTCATGTGGGTTGATGCGCCAGAATCCACGTACCAGTTCATTGTATCATTCACCTGCATGGCTGAAAAGGCTGCTATAAAACCATTATTATCTTTCTTATTTATAACCTCAGACTTATTTTTCCTATGCCAACAATTCTTACTTAAGTGCCCATACTTATTACTCTGAAAGCATCGTCGGGGGCCTTTTGATTTTGACTGGGATGAATAACCTGGCTTGACATTTTTGGAGTTTGTGTAAAAAGCGGTAGTGTCTGTTTTCGTTACCTCTTGCAAGAGCTTAGTTTTGATGAAATCGGCACTAATTTTTATACCCGAACTCTCTATGCCCATTATCATTGGCTTGTAAACATCTGGCAAGCCTGCCGACATCAGTGTCCCGAGCCACTCATCATCCACTTGAAATGATATATTATTTCGCAACTTATGAGCTGATGACATTAATTTATTTACGTAATCTTCCACGCTTGTACTTGTTTCTAATGTAGTATTTATTCTTTCAATAAACCGACTTTACGGAGTAAACCTGAGTCTTGAAATGTATGTAATAAATTGTTCCAAACCTCTTTCGCTGTTTTTGCCTCTTGTATGTGAACATATAGCATAGGGTCCACTAAGAGTATAAGCTTATATTTCGTGTTAAGATCCTTCTTTGAGTCTGTTGTTTCATTTTCCACACATTCCCACAAGTCCTCATGTTGTAGGTAAGCTTTGACGGCAAAACTCCAGCTTGTCCAGTTGTCACGGCCAGTGAGCTTTTCAATTGACATCATATGATTGCTTGATCCCATTATTTATACTTTATTATACGCAAGCTGAAGAAAATTCCGGCGACCGAACTAACTTTGAGATTAAGTTAACAAATTATTTTCGTTACTATTTTAAAACTGCACAAATTGACTTAATAACTTTTACAAGTAGGGCTGGGCCCATAACCTGATAAATTAAACAAAAGAAATTCACTTTCTTCAAATATAAGTATTAAAACAAAATAAACCTTACAGAGCACACAATAACATGGCAAGATTATATAGCGCAGAGACAGTCCTTATGGAATTTCATAACGTCAGGTGAGGGCGTGATCATTGTTGCTATTAAATAAGAGCAGGAGCAGGTTTATACATTTCCATCATATAAGTACATCGCACGGGTGCAACGCTGATAAATTATGCATGTATAATACATATAAACCTTCCTCTTGAATCACTCTATCTATTAAAAAAAACCGCATCAAAATCCGTTGCGTAGTTTTAAAGATTTAAGCATACAAAGGGACATAGGGACAGAGAAAGCGACTTTGTTTTATACTATGTAGTGATGACTATGAAATACATTTAAACAAAAACTCTACATATACTACTTTTAACACTATAGTACATTACATCAGAGGCCGGGAAAATGAGGATTTCCGGCCAAGTAGTTATATACGGCCGAGCGAGCGTGCGAGCGAGGCCGGATAGTGATACGAGGCCAGGAATCCGTTTTCACGACGAGGCATGTATAGTGCTTTTCTCAAACATACAATGAAATAAAAAAATATACTTCAAAGAATAACACTTAATATTGTTTGTCCGATATTTTCCAAATTTGACCGAATTTTAAAAATCCGATTTCAGATTCTGACTCAGGAGCCCCAAAAACCCCCGGATACCGAATTTCAGCCTCCTAGGACCAATTTGAAATTTTCTCCATACAAATCGTTTTTTTTTTCGATATTTTCCGAATTTGACCGAATTTTCGGACAAGATTTCAGATTCCCGAGAGCCCCCCGATACCGAGTTTTAGCCGCCTAGCACTAATTTGAAATTTTGAAGAAAAAAAGTTTTTTTTCGATATTTTCCGAATTTGACCAAATTTTCGGACAAGATTTCAGATTCATATTTTTGAGCCCCGAGAGCCCCCCGGTACTGAGTTTTAGCCGCCTAGCACCAATTTGAAATTTTGAAGAAAAAAAAAGTCGCCATCTTGAATTTTTTTTTCCACAAGTGTCTAACAACTAACCTTTAAAAACAAAACCTGCTTTTTGTCAAACCAGCCAGCTGTGTGAATGACCTTGTTGTTGAAACAAAAAAAAGTTACTTTGCAGGCCTAGGCCTGAAAAGCAGTATGAAATCCCTTTACAGTCCTCTCGAGTTGTTGCGCCCAAAAACCGATACTTCCGAGCCTATTATAAGGAACGCGAAGACAATATTTCATTGCATGTTTGAGAAAATTTGTTTTACACCGTTCGAGGTCCAAGGTTTCCAGTCTTGTGTCTTGCAATAAAGGTACTGAAATGTCAGGGAGGCTCAAATAATTAATATACGCGATATAATCCGTTTAAATTGTTTTATTTAAATAGCTAAATTGTGCTTAGTAGTAACCAAATTTATGCTAATTTTCCAAAACTTATTTTGGTTTATTTGTATAGAATCTTTTTATTGATTCATATTTTTTATGTTTTTTTTTAACCTAGTCCCAATTTTTTTTATGTGGTATTACCACAATTTTACCTTTTATAAATAATGACAACGATAAATTAAGAAAGAAAAATTGAATGCGATCCACTACAATCCAAGCGGTTTACTAATACCCTCAGTCAGTCCTCCGATTTATGTAGCAACAGCTAATATTTGGGCTACTGTTAATATATTTAATATATATTTTCCAGTGTGATTCAAACAAACTTTCCCTCATCATAGGAAATACGGCTGGCTATATGCATCATTTTCCAGAGTTACAACACAATCACAAGTCGCTTCGGCTCCCATAATACAATTTTAAAAGACGGAAACAAGGCCCGTTCCACCGACAATGCGAGAGGTTTTTGGCGTTCCACTTCCATTAAACACGTTAAACGTACTCGGGAAGATGAAGCGTTCGTAATCACATGAGCGCCGTCTTGCCAAATAACCGTCAAACAATTTTAGCTGTGTTTCAACCACTAACGGTAGTAAAGTACTTAACGTAGTTTGTAGGTAGGTATGTGGGTTTTATACTAAAGACAGAGACAAGGTCGCATTCGGCCGAAAATGCGCGTGTGTTTTGACGTTCCACAACAGACTAGAACAGTAGTTCCACAAATCAAATCAAATCGTTTATTGTGATTGTTGGGTGTCGCAATAATTAAAGTGTCTGTAGTATGTCGTTTTGATCTATAATGTATAACACAGATAATATCATAATCAATATGCCACAAGTTCCATCTCCATTAAGCGCGTTAAAACGTAGGTATTCGGCAAGACATGGTGCAGTTTGTCACATGAGCCCCGAACATAGCCTGAAAATTCAGAAGTCTTTTACCTACTAACTAGACTTTCTGGTTGTAAAGTACTCAACATAGTACCTACATAAATATGGTATTTACAAATAAAAGAAGATGAAAAAAGGCCGTATTCGGCCGAAACTGCTAGAATGATTTGGTTTTCCACGACAGAATGGAAAGGTAGTTCCACTAGTTCCACCGCCATTAAACACGTTCAATGTAATCTGCAAGACGCGCTGCAGTTTGTAATCAGACGAGTCCCGTCCTGCCAAATAACCATCAAACATAGCCGAGAGTTTCGGAAGTGTTTTAACTACTAACTTGACGTTATGGTTGCAAAGTAGGTACTTAACTTATTTAATCTGAAGATGGAATTAAGGCCCCGTTCCACCGATAATGCAAGAGTTTTGGACGGGCCCCAACAGAATAGAAAGGTGGTTTCACTAGAAATACCTCCATTAAACGTGTTAACATATACTCGGTAAGACTAGCGAGTCGCAGCGGCAGTAATCAGTAATCACATGAGCCACATCCTGCCAAATAACCGTCAAACATAGCCGGGAGTTTCAGCTGTGTTTCAACCACTAACGAGTCTTGATGGCTTTCACGATAGCATTGTAGTATGAAATTATATTACCTCAGTTTATAGGAGTATACGACGCCATCTAGTAGAAAACATGAAAGTTTTAATGCATAAGTATGCAATGCAGGTTTTTATGTTTAGGTAGTTCTAGTTCGTAAGTAATACGTATTTTACCTACCGATTAAATGAGTGAAAGGTGTCTATTGATGAAAGACGTAGCTTTGTTATGTAACCCTTATTGTCAATATGACAATAGCTAAAAAAGGTAGGTATACGTAGTAGTAACAACGGTAAGGGTAGAAAGGTAAGTGATTGAATTTTCTTAATTATCTATCATATATCCATTATCTACCCTTGTACGTACAGTAAGGTGCTCCTAATCTAAGCAAGCTTTGGCTTGTCGATTTGTTCGTCGTATCTGTTAATCCGTATACTATATTATATTATTCTGATAATATTTGCGAATAATGAAATAATCTACTCATTACACAACGCTTCATGAAAAATCGCTACATGAAGAAAGACGAACAATAAAATTGGCGATCATGAAAAAACGCGATGTGAAAATTCGCTGCTATGAAAAAAATATTTTTCTCAAACATGCAATGAAATATTGTCTTTACGTTCCTTATAATAGGCTCGGAAGTATCGCTTTTTGGGCACAACAACTCGAGAGGATTGTAAAGGGATTTCATACTGCTTTTCAGGCCTAGGCCTGCAAAGTAACTTTTTTTTGTTTCAACAACAAGGTCATTCACACAGCTGGCTGGTTTGACAGAAAGCAGGTTTTGTTTTTAAAGGTTGGTTGTTAGACTAGAATGTCCTATTTGTCAATTAATAAAATGTTGTTCTTTGAAGTATATTTTTTTTATTTCATTTTATGTTTGAGAAAAGCACTATACATGCCTCGTCGTGAAAACGGATTCCCGGCCTCGTATCACTATCCGGCCTCGCTCGCACGCTCGCTCGGCCGTATATACCTACTTGGCCGGAAATCCTCATTTTCCCGGCTTCTGATGTAATGTACTATTGTGAAAATTATCGAACTAACCAAATTAAGAACTAGGACTATAAAGGATGCTCAAATTTTATCTGATTGTCAGTGTCTTTGCGTTCGAGTAGGTCCTCTGTGTGTGAATATAGCGACACCCTTCACACAAAAGGTCGCATTATATACCTACTTACTTGATTTGATCAACATCACACAAATATACAATGTCACTCAAATTAGAGTCCTATTTGTTGCCTTTAGGAAATATCTATAGTCTAAAACTTTTAAATTACTTACTTTAAACAACGGTGGTGATACGAGTCAACAGAAAAACAAAAGCTCCCACAGAATTAAACAGAGGAACGAACATCCCTCAAACTGCAAAGATACGGCACAGTTAGAAATTGAAAAACTAAAATACGAGTATAACTTCCATGAAGTTTCCTTTTTTCCACGGCCTTTGACCTCTCGGTCCCATTGTCGGTCCCTTAGATAACTGTCACCGCTCCTGGCAATATAAATTATGTTTCGGGTATTTTTGATAGACACGTGTCTTTGGAACCGATGATCATTCGTTTCTTGTATAGAAGTGGCTATAGTACAATATTCACTTTTTTTATATCTTCAATGAAAATAATGAGAAAATACATAAATTGTCTAAAAAATTATAAAAATCTCTATATAAATTTACCTACTACCATTGAGAAGTTCCTTTCGTTTCCTTATGGATTACAAATCTTAATTCTATCAAAAAAGAATATTTCGCAGGAATCGTATTGCGAATCCGGTTCCTTAATAAAAACACACTCTTCAACTTGGGATCCTGATTTGTTTTGAAGTCGGTTAAAAACTGAAATATTTATAACTTCCATTGAATTCTCTTTTCGCGGCCTTTGATCTTTCGGTCCCATGATCTGTCATCGCTCCTGGCAATGTTATACGACTTTTACATAGGGCGGTAAATTCGTGAATGTCTTGAATTCTGAATATTTGTCTGGGGCCGGTCGATCTAGGGCTTTACGAATTACCGCCCGAGGTTTGCCTAAAGTTGTACGTCCTGCTTTGGCCAGGAAGTGAGGTTTTTCCCCGAAGAGAGAAAAACCCGCTTACGGCCTAGGGTGACGTAATAGTTATATACCGATCGCATTATATACCTATATAGGTGGTAAATTCGTGAATGTCCCAGATCGCAGGTGTTTGCGGCCCGAACCGACGGTAAGGGTCATAAACATGCGATCTGGGGCCTTACGAATTACCGCCCGTGGTTTGTCTAAAGTTGTACATGCGGGTCAATCAACTATTTTCTGCCACTCGTTGCCATGGTGATGTCCCCTGGGTCACTTTTTAAAAGTACTATTTTCCGTGGTTATATTTAGCAAAAGCTTTGTAATTTAAGTAGTTATAAGCACATTCTTATGTAAACTATCTCCTGACAATACCAGTAATATAAGTTATCAACACTTTTCTTAGAAGTTTAATGACTATTGTCCCCTGGGTCACGAGACAGAATAACAGCAAGAAAATGTTGGTCCACTCACGTACATCATGCCTTGGCCAAGAAGTGAGGCTCTCCAAGAGCGAAAATCCCACTTACGGCCTATAGACTGACGTAAATTATGTTTCGGATAGATAAGTGCCAAACAAATCTGAACGAAGATACTCATTTCTAAGTTCTATTCATAAGCTAGTTTTTATTGGTATTAGGTTCACTTGTAACTAAGTTTGATAATTACTATTAGTTACCTACTAAGTTTGTAACAATGTAATTAAAAACTTGGAAGTCAATTTTGACCTAGTTCACACTGTCGTCTCGAAATGAAACTTTACGTTTACATATGATGTAGTTAACGTGACATACTAGTTTAATATCGTGAAGCTGTTCTTATGATGGAGACGGAAGGTGGCCGTAGTAACTCCTAAACAGCTATAGATAAACATATCGTGCTAGGGCTCATTTGATTGATCTTGATGACCAATAACGTTTGTGTAAGAAAGAAGGTACAGTCGGGTATAAAAGGGTGTCTCAATAAAACTTATTGGAAAAATCTAGTGCCTGAATCAGTACCTACTTTATAGACTACCTAATGATTCTTTATTTGTAATTCTTGTACAGTATACATAACCTGAAATAACAAGTAGAAGTAGCTTTGTGCGAAAAAGACAGAGAATTAAGTAGGTACCTATCATTACTTGATTTCAGGAAAAACATTAAAGGCATACAATACACTTAGCACGCCCTCGCCGAACCAGTTAGGAACTATACTAAAGGTTTTTTACGCCTAAAGGTTATTTATATGGGCACGATAGGTTATATGTACCTGCCTAACATTCATCGTAGTAGCCTGTTTAGACATTATAAAACCGAAACCCCTTTTGACCGCTCATGTTAACTTAACATTGACCATGTCAAAGAAACAACATGGTTACCTTTAACTGAATTGAAGGCCCAAAAAGGAATTAGGTAACCGTCACGGAAAAATCCTTTCAAGTTTTAAATGTTGACGAAACGTTACGGTCGGGAAAAAGTTTAGCTTTCTGGCCGGTTGGCTGGTCGACGAGCCATGACCGTTCGCGGCGGCAAATGTTTACAGTGAAATCCTTTGATGCGACATTCGACAGATGGCCTCGTGTAGGGTTACCCTAATTTAAGAGAGGAGGATTTTTAGACTTCTCAGGCTTGCGGCTGGATTTTGGAAAACTCAGGAAATATTAAGCTTTAGTGTTTTTTTTTTTAATAAAATGGAGTAGATTATTTAGATTGTTTGTACCTAATTAAGGTACAAACAATTACCTAGGTAAGGTTATACGTTCAAAACTTTGATACTTTTATCAAAAAATCATCTCAATTATTATAAAAATACATTTCACAAACTTTATGCCACGAAAATACACCCTATGCTGAGCCTATGAAACAAATTATGTTCTTTTTTAATTACAATTTATCAATATCATTCGCGCGAAAGTCCCAAGATGCGAGAAAATCTCAGGGTTGTTTAATGGAAATCAAGCTGTTTCTCCGGACTTTACTTTTTTATTTGGTAACCCTAGCCGTGTGAAACGACCCGAAATGCAGCTGAAGCGACAGTACGCCTTTCTAAAGTCGGTATTGGATTAATTGACCGAGCGAGCAAAGCGTCCCCGTTTCAACATGGCTATTCTTGCCCACAAGTCGCATTTCTCAGCCGATCTTCTTGAAATCCAATTATAACAAACAAACAGACATAGGTGCCTATTGATATGTCGACTAAATTAAAGTTTCATAGTTCGAGTACGGAACCGTCAAAATCCGCACTAATTAAAAATAATAACTAATTTGAGAAAATACTTAATTTACGTTTTATCGAGTGACGCAAATAGCTTAGGTTCGATTGAAGATGTCCACAGCACAGCTGGGCATAGCCCTTCTTAAATGCCTCCTTGGCCGGTTCTGTCTATTTTATTGTAATAACTAGCAGTTTATGCAAGTGTTATATAATTAGAGGTCTTAAAACACAAGTTGTTGTATGAAACGAGCCGGAGGCAAGTTTCATGATAGGATCACACGAGTATTTTTTGCCTTAATTGTGTACTGTTAAGTACTTACATACACTATTCCCATAAGTATTCATCATCATATCATAGATTTTCTTTTGTATATATAAAGTACCTACTCAGTACTACCAGTTACTCCCGCGGGGCGGAGGAGGCGGTGCGGACGGGGTCACCATAACATCATCATTAGGTATACCTAATTATTGTATTAACCGGGTTTACACTCACGTGAAATTGTTAGGAACGACCAGACATAAATAATTAAATATTTGTCACGAAAGTTTTAATAAGATTATCATCGTAATAATATATTATGATTATAAATGAATATTACTGATTGTGTTCATCCATGCCCCAACGCCGTCGCTGCATAGTAATGTAGGTCTCTACCTATCTTAATCTGGGCTTGTTTTAAGTAGTAAATTAACAACATAGGTGTAAAAAAACTTTTTTATTACTTGCCGACTGATCATTTAAATTTGATTTCGCGACAATTATTGTCACGCTAGCATTTATCGGAAATAAAAATATTCGTAAGTAGGGTATAATTGAATAATCCTTTTTTGTATTGTTTACATACCTGACTACTGTGTGATAAATAAACATTTTGTGGAGCACATTTTAAGTAAACGCGTGGTGGTAAAAATGACATCGACATTCATTTCATTACCATTTTTATTTGAAAATATACTTAGCGTCGCACATCAAGGAGTTGTCGGGCGACCACGGATAAATTGCGAGACATTCATGCCCGTATTTGTCACACTAGACCCTCTCTTGTGAAATTGTGCTCATATTGTAAGGGCTAATCCTCGAGGAGAATTCATCAGGTTCTAACGTGAGCCCTTATCACGACGACCCTCGCACTCTATACATCTAACACCTACATCTACACTTCTCGCAAAACCTTTGATGGAATGGTTTTAAATCCAGGCGACTTTGTTGCAATGCAGCAATCTTTTTACAAGAACAATTTTCGCTGCAGCTAAGAATCCCTAAGGATTCGTTTCGGTAATTCTGGGATATTGCAAAACGTTTTCAGATGCGGTGGCATACGAAAACGCTTTTCGAGGAATTGGTTAGCACTTAAAAATATCAGGGAAATAAAAAGACGTTAAGTATACCAGAATGTGCAATAAAATACGTGATGAGATCGTAGAAGTATCTTATCACGTTATTGTCATATTGTCGAACGAGTAATGGTTCGTTATTTTCAACGGTATTCAAGTATTCCAAACATTAGCGCAGCGTGGAATATCGTAATAAGCCACGACTACCATTGTTAACCGTCGGCTTATTTGTATTCTAAACTCTTGTCGTCGCAAATAGGCATCATTACCCGTTGTTTCATTAGGGTTGCCTCAACTACATTAAAACGTTAGAGCGAGCGGGTGGTCATAAAAAGTGAAACTTATCAAAGACTAGGTGCGTCAACCTGGAAGTTAATGAGGCGACGTAGCTGCGATAATGCCGCAGTTACCGCGTTACTGCCGAGCGTCGGGAATATTTCCCGGGGATTTTATAGTAGAAAGATTAGATAATCTACACCGCTTCTTGGATGATCGTTAAGGGAGATGCGGAATTTTATCACGCTCCTGTAGTAGGTACCTTCGATGACATTGCAGGTTTAGTATCTACCTGCGGATTCCCAAAGGACTTATACAGATGGGGTTTTTTATCGCTGAAAGGTAACGCGAGTTAAAAACTGGCTGCTGGTGGTTCAACGTTGCAGAACGATCGATTTTGAGGTAAGTCGTTGGCTGATCAAAGAGATCCTTGGGTTGGAAGAGGCATTCGGCTGAGACAATTAATAAATTAGTTGTTTTCACTGTTAGAAAATGATAATGATACGACATAATTATAGTATATTCCCTTTAGATAATAGGGGGACGAAATCTTCCACGAATCGATTTATAAGCAATGCTTAGGCTATAGGTGACAATGACATAATACCCAGAAACAAAATGCGGTGTAGGTACATTGTAATTATTTATTACCAACCTTTATTAAAATATTGATTCTATTTACGCCTGCTGAAAACCTGGAAACACAAACAGGTATTGTAAATAGGTTTCGAGTCGGTAGAAACGTAATTAGTATGTGAAATAGACAAAAACGACAAAACAACCAATATATTCTAAATAGTTGATCAAAACGCGCGCCATTTTATTAACTTCTTAACAACGTTTCATAGTAGCGCCACCTATTATATACAGTTAATGGCATTACACTTACACGTTCCGTCCAAATCATAGACAAAATCTCATCTTACGCATT
This sequence comes from Apotomis capreana, assembly GCA_947623375.1. Classification (NCBI taxonomy): domain Eukaryota; kingdom Metazoa; phylum Arthropoda; class Insecta; order Lepidoptera; family Tortricidae; genus Apotomis; species Apotomis capreana. The sequence continues at coordinate 16,798,279 of OX392507.1, read as the reverse complement.
TCCTATAACCTAAATAATTTCTATAGCCTCGTAAGTCCTAGGCTGATTACTAAATTTTTAATTTAGAGTGTCCCTAATTTAACGAGAGTTCAAAACTCGATTTGAATTAGTACTATAAATATAAAGTATGCGGGGACTTAAGAGGTTAAGTATTCTGGGAAATACAATATTTTAAGAGACCTATGTTGTTTGGAAATTGAATGGATATTGATACTAAAATGTTTTCTTTAATAATACCTTTAGTTTATGGAGCACGTAAGCTTAATACGGACTTAAGTTAGATGCATGGACCTAGCATGTACTATTAGTATACCTGGACTGCTCATTGCTTCGTTCGAACGGTCCAAGTGAGAAAGCGACCAAAGGGGCAGTTTGTCCCACTCTGCTAGGGTAACCAAATATTTAGCAATAAAGAGGGACTCATCCTTACTCCGTTTTATTATAAGTCTAAAAATTAGTGTTGGCTGGCACTGTAGCTAGAATTTATTTTATATATCTATGGTTATACTCGTTAATAAATAAAGTGAATGTTAGCTACTAAGCCAGTAAAACACACTTTTGGCATCCGTTATTTTAACAGAACGCAGCAAACCCATCATTGTTAATTTGATTTAATAAATGACAAACTTCGTTAAGACTAGGTAACTTAATATTTTTCATATTTAAAAACAAAAACATGTTCTGATACTAATGTACGTGGACATGAACACATTTAATGAGGATATAAAAAAAAGTGGTTATGTAGGTTAGCATAAATTAATTAGGTAGGTAAGACTGTGAGTACCGTTATTTTATAAACTACCTGTATACAACTCTGTTTTACGAAAGCAAGACTGCGCACTACTTTTTATTACAGTACTAACGGTTACTAAGCCTATGGCGGAATAAAAACAAAAAGAACTGACTTCAAAAAACTAAAGAGCCAATAATAACCCATTTAAGTACAAATTACATTTGAATAAACTTTTAAAGTCGGTACCAAAACGCTCCATTATTATACAGCGTGTATATTTGATATAACCGCAAATTGAAGCCAGACGGAGATTTTAGTGCTATAATCTGATATTTATAACAATTATTAATTTAGCATTGACTGCCATAGCATAATTAATTTTGAAGAGCAGCAATGTATGGCGTAGTTGTTACTAGTGACAGTTGTCACATCAAGATGTTAAGTGTCAAAAAACAACAACAAACAAATACATTGCGTGCTGAATTATTTTATATGAAAAAAAAAGTTAGATTTTTGTAATCATTTACGGTGCAATATATTAATAAATGCCTATACTAAAGTTTGTAGTTATATCAAATATACACGCTGTATTTTTATATTATATAATTATTATTTTTTTGCTTTATACCTAGCGATTCATGTAAAATACCTATGGCGGGGTGATCTGGGAGGTCTTGAAGGCATGCATCTCGTTTGAGTTATCCCCTAACTCCTAACCGCTAAGGAGTTATACCTTCGGAAGATGATGACTATCAGACGCAAATTAAAACGTTGTTCATTCAAGATTAGGTTGTGCAAGATTGTAAAGTCGTTCATGGACAACTTCGTAATCGCGGACAGACATACATTATATGCGGGTCAACAGTGAGAACCTCTTTTTTGAGGGCGGATAAAACACTAAAACCTTCTCCTAAGTTTAACAAATACTTTTCTTAAAACCGCATCAAAATCGGTTCAGCCAAACGCGACAAAATCGCGGACAAACATACATACTTACAGGTCAAACTGAGAACCTCCTATTTTTGAACTCGGTGAAAAACAGGACGTAGCAGCAAAACAAGCGAGTTGAAAAAGTTCATAAAATTATCAACCTATACTTTCTGTACTCGTTATGAATGTTACAATACCGATAAAAATATTGTATTATACAAAAATTTAAATGTGTATTTTGTTACTTATGTGAGTCAGCACCGCCTAAATATTTTCTGCTTTGCCTTACTTAAATGTTAACTGTAAATTCATTGTCACTCTATTAGTTTTCTGCTTTGTCACAAGGTTGGCTGGTAAAGAATAACTCTAGGCATTAAAGAAAAATTACCACCTTTCGTACGATTAAAGTAATTTTGCTTTTGTGCAATAAAGGTCAAATAAATAAAATAAGTCTAAAACACTCCAGTAACATCATTGTGTAATGTTGATTGTTGCTACTATCGAAGACACTGATACTTAATTGTACATTTGTAAACGAATTTAAACCTTATTGCAACGGTTAAGGCGTGTGGGTGTATAGTTAACTGTGTGTTTGTTTGTATATTACACCGATATTTAAAACTGAGGTCGTTTTGGCCGTAGGCGCTTCCACGCGATCTTTAAAAAAACTGGACGAGCGTATAGAGTTTATGTTTGCTAGAGCTACATCTTTTGCTGCTTGCACTTACTTATATGAGCATAGGGTAAAATCTCGCGTCTACGCTCGTACGAGTCACGCGTGGTTTAAAAGATACGGGGGTATACAATGCTAGTTGGAAACCTAAACCACCCTTAGATAGCGAAGGATTATCGTAGCATATTGAAAACGACATTACTGCAATAAAATTTTGCTCGGGTTGTTTTTAGTACGAATAATATTTCTCAAAGAAAAACAGATCGGAATTATCCGGTAATTTTGTAAAATCCTTGTCACTCTATTAGTGCTTTATCAAAATTTGACATGCTTTCATATACCATATCTTACCTGAAAAAATATACTACAGCTACCAAAAGATTTCCTTTTGCAACCTTTAATTCAGCACTTTCTTACCATGATGCAAATATAATTATGTAATTTTTTAAATAACCAGAAAAGACATCACTAAGCACTGTCAAAAATGCTGACAATTTTCAATTATATTAATAACATTTTAAATTTAAAGATTTTATCCTGCCCTAACATAAAATTATTATTATATACTAACGGATTATATAACGTTCACAAATTTTTCCGTTAGTTTCTTTGAAGACACGTAAGAAAGTTTAGCGAATAAAATATTTAATTATTAAATGTAAACTACTTACTAATAACTACCATTTTATTTCAAAACTACTAATTATTACTATTTTTTGTGACTGGCAATATTAGAAAGGGACACACTACCTATGTGCGAGCTGTCTCTGTCTGACCGTGACCCCTTCACCTGTAAAATATACTTTAGTAATTTACACTAAGGTTTAATTTTGTGTGAACACTTATTCTGAGTTCGCACTCCTGTTGTCTTACATAAAAGCTCCTTGGTTAGATGTCAGGCTTAACTGTCAAAGTGACGTACCAAAAATGTTTACGAATACATGCCATACATGGTGAAGGCTAGATTTCGGTGTGTAAATGGTGCAGAGAGCTTTGTGTTACTACATTTGTATTAGAATTGTGACTTAACAACGTGGAAAATGCTGGATAATTAACATCCCAAAGTGAACGGAAATCAGGTACGCGTTGTACTTTATTTTTTAGCTAAACGTTTAATGATTAATTTATGTAACGAATGCAGTGTTGATTTGGGTAGGGATGGCTTGAATCAGTCAGTCGATTTAACGAGACTACTTTCGCTGCATAAAACTTCAAGCACTTTAAAATAAAATAACTAGTCTTGCGTGTCAATAAATTGAATGATTCAGAAGTACCCAGCACTGCCTGTGTATATCAAATGATGACTTCTTATTAATGATCTTTATGGTATTTCGTGAATTGTTAAATATCAAATGTACTCTTGGTGTAGTTTATCTAAAGTCTCTTGTTATCCATTAATTCTTATTGAATAACTCAATCCCATAAGAAAATTGTAAGTTATTATTCAGGAAAACATTAATTATAAAAAATACACTAATTTTTCATGTTATATAAATTGAAAACGAATGGTGAAATTTCAGTTTTGTTCAGTGCTGAAATTTTTGATGCTGATTTTGCATTTATTTTGCCATTTTTTATAAGAAATGTAAGAACCTATATAATTTTGAGTATGACATCGTACAAAATATTATAATTATAAAACAGAGCTACTCAGCAAAATACAATAATTATTACTGTCAACCATAAAATCTCATAGGATAAGCCTAATTTGAATCAATTAATTCTCTAAAGAGATATTATATTAGGGAATGCAAAGAAGCTATGTTTGTTTTGTAAAGAAAAACAGGGATACCCTTAAAATCCAGTTATTCCCAAACAAAGAGCATCTTATTGCATTCCACAGACCACCCCCACTAGACGGAGCATGTAAGGCACATGTAAGGCGACCCGCGCGCACAAACGATATGGTATGGCAGAACATTAAAGTATCAACACGGCGGCCACCGTTTAGTTGCGTCCATGTTTATGAGGTCTCTCTACACCACTTAACACTACAATTTACCATGTTATTTATTTTATTTCTTTTTTCGTTGACGTACGCATGGATCATAAACATGGACGCAACTAAACGGTGGCCTCCGTGTTCATACTTTAATGTTCTGCCGTACCATATTGTTGGTGCGCGCGGGTCGCCTTACATGCTCCGTCTAGTGGGGGTTGTCTGTGTTGCATTCTCAAGTAAATATAAATATTTGTAACTTGAGAGGGCTACATAGAATAAAATAGCCATTCAATACAATTCATTTTATAACTACTTTTTACATGTTATGTATTTAAATATAATTTTAACCCCTTACTGCATTAGATAATAGATTCGACCTTATTGACACGGGTCAACGTTGAAATAATTTTTTATATATATGCGGTTAATACATATAAATTATATTGTTTAGTATAATGGGCTCTAATTCAGCAAAGAAGGAGGGACAGTATTAAGGGAGGAAACAAAAACACTTCTCTGATTTCTTCTTGTTCTGTATTTGTATTTCTTTCTTTTTGAGGTGTGCAATAATAGTACATTACTGCAGAGGCCGCGAAATAGGGAATTGTTGGCCGAGTAGTAATGGATGGCCGAGTGAGAACGAGGCCATCTAGAGATACGAGGCCGACAATCCCTGTTCGCGCCGAGGCTTGTATAGTGCTTTTCTCAAAATAATACAAATGTTCAACTTATATATTCATATATTTTTACTATTCCCGCCAACTTTTTACTTTTTCAAAAAAAAAAATTTTAAACTGTTCGGCTTAATGTTTTTGCCACCAAATGTTAAGATGATTCTATGACAACACCTTATTAATAAGATATTGTTATATTTTTTTACAATAAACGTGATTCCTGTTTATTTTATTGAATATCTGTTTTAATCTAATTGAATAATCTAGTTAAATATAAGAAATAAAACGTTAATATGCATGCACAAACAACGTTTTTTTTTATTGGCAGTATGCCATAGATTATCAATAAAAGAAATAAACCCCACTGAAACAAAAGACAATCTCTTTGTTGGCCATGGCCAATAATGTTGTATGAAATTCCTTTATTGACCTCTAATTTGAAATTAGAACGAATCTTCAACAATTGCTATACAAAGACGTATTTTGCGTTCTATTACTACAATCATAAGAACGACATTTCCTTGGATGTTTGAGAAAAGAGTATTTTGTTCTATTCTATTATGGATATTACAAAACTGGCTCATTAGTACTACTATGAAACACATTATAAACACTTAGTTATGCTAATCTGTGACTATAATAGAAATGCATCTTAAATATGTTTTATTTATCCAATAACAAAATATTAAAATTAATTAATCAATCAATCTATGTTAATATTACAAATGGAAGTGGGCAGGCCATATCATCAGAGGCAAGGATAAGTGGAGCAAAAGGATCACACAGTGGTACCCTAGAGACGGCAAAAGAAGCAGGGGCAGGCCACAAAAAAGATGGGACGATGACATTCGACAAGTCGCCGGGCACACATGGAACAGAGTTGCACAAGATCGCAATGAGTGGAGGAGGCTGGAGGAGGCCTATGCCGAAGGGCAAACAGATAGAACAACATATAAAAGATGGGAGATAGTGGAATTATAATGAACTTGTAGTTATATCTGAAATAAAGGCTATTATTATTATTTTTTTATTATTATCTCCTTTATTCATTTTATAGCTTAGATTAGGCTTTTTAACAATAAATTTATATTAAAAGTAAAATACAATAAAGAAGTTACAAAATATAAATTATTATTATTATTATTCACTCATTTAATCTTGTTTCTTAGGATAGGTATTTTTTACAATAAATTTATATAAAAAGTAAAATATAAAAAATACATTACAAATATAAACACATTATAAAAAAAACCTAACCTAGGGTGCCGCCGGCAACGGGGCAGGGCCCAGGCTACCGGCGGTTAGGGCTGCAGAGAGAGGAACCTCCTGACAATGCGCGCCGTGTCCAGGAGTACCGCCTTCTGTATCTGACCCTTGATCCAGCCATCTAGCGAGAGTCTCTTAAGATGTTTGTCGAGACTCTTCGCTATAAGACCGTTCGCCGAAACGACTATCGGGACAATGATCGTCGAGTCAACATCCCACATGGCGGTCACCTCGTGAGCCAAGTCAAGGTACTTGCTGAGTTTGTCCTTCTCGGCTTTCACGAGGTTCTCGTCATGTGGGATGGTGATGTCGACGAGCACTGCCTGGCGCTTGGATCGATCTACCAACACGATATCAGGCTTATTGGCTACAATAGTCCTGTCCGTGATGATAGATCGATCCCAATAGAGCGTGGCACGACCATTCTCGAGAACTGGCATCGGTGCGTACTTATAGTACGGCACCTCAGACCCCACAAGACCGTATCGAAGAGCAAGTTGCTGGTGAATGATCCTGGCTACTTGGTTATGTCTATGCAAGTACTCGCCGTTAGCAAGATGAGAACAACCGGAGATTATATGCCTGAGTGACTCGCCGGGACGGCGGCATGCCCGACAAATGTCGACCGTACCGTCCTTCAGGATATATCTCCGGTAATTGTTCGTCATCATTACTTCGTCCGCAATTGCACAGACAAAACCTTCGGTTTCCCCGAAGAGATCCCCGAAGCGCAGCCAGTTCACCGACGCGAGCAGATCTACATCGGGCCCCGTAAGGGCCTTGTAGAACCGCCCGTGTAGCTCCTTGCTCTTCCATACAGCCCTGCGGTCATCAGTGCTAAGCACCTTTGGTCTGCGCCAGTTCTCGTTTGCTAAGGAGAGAGAGGTGAGGCCTTTGTCAACTGCTACTACATCGCGATGAATCCCACACTCGTTGTTTAGGAAATACTCCCTAAGACTGCACACCTCGCGGTTATGGAGGTCCTTGGCGTTTAAATAGCCACGGCCTCCACACTTACGCGGGATGTACAGTCTCATAACTGACGAGCGTGGGTGCCTCATGCGGTGTGTAGTGAGTAGCTGACGGACCCTCGTATCCAGGGCGTCCAGCTCAGTCTGAGTCCACTTTAGTATGCCAAAGGAGTAAGTGAGCAGAGGCATCACCCAAGCGTTGAAGGCGCGCGCCTTATTGCCACCGGACAAAAGACTGTTAAGTACTTTTGTCAAACGACAAAAGAAACGCTCCTTCAACGCCTGTCTAATGTCTCCGTCCGCAATACCCAATGACTGTGACATACCAAGGTACTTGTAGGTTTCAACTTCGGAGATAGACCTGAGGGACATTGTCTCAGAAAGCTGTAAGTTCGCGGAATTTACGACTTTCCCCCGCTGTACATGCATGACCGCACACTTGTCTACACCAAACTCCATTTTGATGGCGCTACTGAAGGCTTCAGTTACTTCCAGTAGTTCCACCAGATCCTGGCGTTTTGGTGCATACAGCTTAAGATCATCCATGTACAGCAGATGAGAAATGACCTCACCTCCTCTTCGAAGCCGGCAACCTAGTCCTGAATCCTTCAGCAGAGTGCTGAGCGGATTCAGGGCTAGGCAGAACCACAGAGGACTCAAACTGTCACCCTGGAAAATACCTCTCTCAATCCTTATCAAGTCCTGCGGGCCAGGGGGGCCATCCCCGCCACCTGGTTGACGAAGGACTGTGGTCCACTGCCTCATGCACGCGCCTAAGAGGGATCTCAGAGCTGTATCAATTTTATACAGCTCTAAGATCCTCTCCAGCCATGAATGAGGCACCGAATCATAGGCCTTCTTATAGTCAATCCAAGCGGTCGAGAGAGACCCCCTGTTCCGCCGGACTTGTTGACAAATGGTCGTGTCAATGAGGAGGAGCTCCTTAGTACCACGGGACCCAACCCTACACCCATTCTGAGAAAAGGCCAAAACATTGTTCGCAACAATGTGCGTGTTAATTTTAGTTCTCAGAATGGACGTAAGGAGCTTGTATAAAGTGGGCAAGCACGTGATGGGTCTATAGTTTTTGGCTTCCGTGGTACTACCGGACTTATGGAGCAGGAAGGTAACACCAGTAGTCATGAAAGATGGCAGGGAACCAAGCTCGAGGGCGTCTTGAAATTGTGTTGCCAGACGTTCGTGTGAGGATCGAAACCACTTGATCCAAAAGTTGTGCAACCCGTCCGGCCCAGGACTTTTCCAGTTCTGGGTCGTACGGGTCGCACAGCTTACATCATCGGGGCTGATAATCACAGCCCCCATGGCTTCGATCGGCTCACACTCACGTCTGACAACATTCATCCATTCGCCCTCGGTGTGCTCGACTGGAACCGACCAGATACTACGCCAGAAATTAATCATGGCAGTAGGATCCGGCAGTTGCCCGTCGCTCACACATTGGTCGGCTCCCTCCCACTTTCGGTATACCTTCCTTTGGTCACTTTGGAAATTATTATTATTATTATAAGGGGACGTTAGCCTGCCGGCCTTCTTGGCGTCGGCCCATGGGGTTGCTGACCTAGTTGCTGAGATTTTATCATTACATGGCAACGGGGTGAGCATACCGTATGTGGCCGACGCTGTTGAGCGATGGTTGGCTGTCAATCCAGGTGCGTCCGTCCCGGAGAACCCAGGACTCCAGCGCGCGTGGGATGACGTAGGGTGTAAGGCCACCTTGGACGGTCTGGTTGGAAACGCTGCGGGTGTGGACCGCGCAAGGCTTTTGGCAGTGTCGCGGGCGGAATCGGGGGCTTGGCTGCAGGCGTTACCCTCCCCTCAACTGGGCACGTTACTCGACGGTGACTCGTTGCGGGTGTCCGTCGCTCTCCGCTTGGGCTGTGATGTGTGTCAACCACACGTATGCATCTGTGGTTCCATGGTGGGAGCTGACGGTCATCATGCATTGAGTTGCCGGCGATGCGTTGGGAGACATCCGCGTCACCATGCCTTGAACGACGTGGTCCAGAGGGCGCTCAGGTCGGCAGGTGTTCCGTCTGTGCTCGAGCCTCCGGGTCTTAGTCGCACGGACGGCAAGCGGCCGGATGGCCTAACGTTGGTGCCATGGGAGAGAGGGCGGTGCTTGATCTGGGACGCTACGTGCGTCAGCACCTTCGCCGCCTCTCATATCAGTCGCACAGTACGTGTGGGCGGAGCGGCGGCCGAGTCGCAGGCGGCGGTGAAGCGCCAAAAGTATGCTCCTTTGGGCTCGGGGTATATTTTCGTCCCTTTTGCGGTGGAAACGGCGGGCTGCTGGGGTGCTGATGCGAAGCAATTTGTGCGTGACATAGGCCGTCGACTTAGGCAAAAGGGAGAGGACCCCCGCTCCGAATCGTTTCTGGTGCAGAGGCTGTCCATAGCCATCCAGCGGGGTAATGCTGTGAGCATTATGGGCACTTTCGCACCGGAAACGATAACGAGCGGGTTTGACTATGGTAATTAGTTTAGTTATTAATTATTATGTTGACATTATTGAATTAAATAAGTAAATACATTAAATACATCACAAACTTTAATATTTATTTGTTATAAAAGTTATTATTATTATGTTAATATAGCAGTATTTAAATTTTATTTTTTATATGGCAATAAACTTGCCAGTAATTTCTCTTCTTCTAACATTACAGAATTTCTCTATAAATAAATGTACCAACCGCAGGGCCTTTTTGAGCTATTAACTTTAGTTTTTAACACTTTTAATATAAGACTAAATTAATTTTTATAAAGAACGAAGAAAACTACCCAGAAAACTTTGTGGCAGATAAAATTTAAACTAATTGACAAGTAACTATAATAAAATAGATAAATAAATAAAATGATTAAATATTAAGGGATAAATCAACCTAGTCCCAAGCGAAGCCAAGCTTGTACTATGGGTACTAGATGACGATAATATACATAATACATAAGATAACATCCATGACCCAGGAACAACTATTCAAGTTCATAACACAAATTTTTGCTCCAACCGGGATTCAATCCCAGGACCGCCAGCTTAGTAGGCAGGTGCACTACAAGCTGCACCAATCGTATCAGCCGATAGACGTCCACTGCTGGCCAGAGGCCTCCCCCAGAATTCTCAACACCACGGTCTTGCGTCAACCTCAATGTTAATAAATCTTGCCTCTGTACCCATGAGTTAACGTGACCGTACTCGCTAGCGATAGCGTCAACAATTTGTATGGAGAACAGTACAGAGCCCCTGGTGGTTTCTTTGTAGAACTACAATTCTTCATACAAATACTTTACGCAGTCGCTAGCAAATATAGTCACTGTAAACTCATGGTAAAGGTACTGCAGTGTGGTCCCACCACAGACCACCCCCACTAGACGGAGCATGTAAGGCGACCCGCGCGCACCAACGATATGGTACGGCAGAACATTAAAGTATCAACACCGCAGCCACCGTTTAGTTGCGTCCATGTTTATGAGGTCTCTCTACACCACTTAACACTACAATTTACCACGTTATTTATTTAATTTCTTTTTTCGTTGACGTACGCATGGATCATAAACAAGGACGCAACTAAACGGTGGCCGCCGTGTTCATACTTTAATGTTCTGCCGTACCATATCGTTGGTGCGCGCGGGTCGTCTTACATGCTCCGTCTAGGGGGGGTTGTCTGTGGGTCCCACAGATGCTTTATTCATGAACCTCAAAGGAACCGTCATTGACAGGAATCAGTCAGTTTTATTATTTTATTTATATTATTATATTTGTATTTATTGACCATGACAGTTATATAATTTTTATCAAATCTATAATGTTATCAAGTTTTAATATATGAATGATGAAGATTACTTATCCGCACTGTCATGCTATGAGTCACGAAGGTGATAAACGCTACAATGGATTGTTAAGGCAAATAGTTGCCAAAAACCTTGATTGGTAATTTAAAAAGCAATATTTTTTATGATAACTTCCAAACCAGCTGGATTCGTCACTAATGTAGATTTATCATTTATATTTTGATACAAATGCAAATGTCTACACTATACAATAAAAAAAATAAACAACTTACAATAAGCTTGTTTTCAATCACATAAACTAAATTCCCAGTACACTACACACACCACAATAGGTTTTTTTATTATAATAAAACATAACTTAGTCCTGTTCAAAACAGAATTTATTTCCTCCTATTCGAGACCATGAACGTGACATCACGTTCGAAACGTCGAGGTAATTAAATAAATAATTTTCGAACACGTTCAAGTCCCGTTTTGTTATAATAATGTGTGAAAATCTCGTAAGTTTAAATCAATATAAATTCCACATTACTACTTTCTGCTCTGTTTAACTGAAGTAAAAGCCGGACCGAAAACGCGAATCAATTACAGCTCTGATGTAATAATAGGTACAGCCTGTTGACGGACGGACGGACGGACGGACGGACAGCGAAGTCTCAGTAATCTGTAAGTTTGTTGTATGGGGAGCCCCCCTTAAATATTTATTTTATTTTATTTTTAGTATTTGTTCTTATAGCGGCAATAGAAATATACCTATCACCGTTCTTGAGATACAGCCTGGTAACAAACGGACGGACGGATGGACGTCCTTTTTTGGGGTCCCGTTTTTACCCTTTGGGTACGGAACCCTAAAACGCTTAGTTAGGTATCCATTGTCGATGGATGGCAGTCTAATATTTATTAACATTTATGGCAGTGACAGCAACTGCGTACTCACTTGTCCGGAAGACTTACGGCCCCGGCCACGACGTTGGCGGCAAGCGGCGGCCACAGGAGGGAGCGAGACACCACGCTTGGACCTTCCTCTCCCACCTATGACCCGCTTGCCGCTGGTGCTGTCGTGTCCACTATCCAGGTCGTTATGCCTAACCCCTCTCGCAGATTTCTATGCCGACCGGTCGTGCGCCTACATCCGACGGCTTTCAGTGATTGTGACCTGATCGACTCCTTGGTAGGCAGAGAGGTATATAACCTTAACTCGCCTGGAAAGTTAAAAACTAGTGCTATGATGAGCTAATAACTCAAAAACATAAAAAAAATACAAAGACATTTGGGGGCATATGTCCGCCATTTAAAAAATATTAAAAACTGAATTGACAAAAAATCTGTACCCACTCACAAAATTTCATGAGAATCGGTTGAGAAATGCGATCTCTAGGCGAGAACAGCTGGAAATCCGGACAAACGGACAACCTAACATCCAGACATATTAAAGAATTTGAGTCCAAGCTGAAATGGAGACACCTCGCTCGAGTGGTCAAAAATAATACACTATTGTTTTCGTTTTTTCTCTCGTCTGTCCAGAAGTAGACAAAGTAAATCGAGAGACATATCTCTCGATTTACTTTGTCTACTTCTGGACATGCCTCCTTAATTCCTGATGAAATTCTATTTTGATCTTCATGCAACAATAGATGTTGCATTATACAACATAGTGTAGTTATATGAATAAAATTAGCGCAATATGTCATGATACACAGAAAAAAATAAAAAAATATTTTGGAAATATGTGACTTGAGTTCAAAGGTACGAAAATTATATGATTTATTTTTTTAACCCAAAATCAGTTTTGAAATCGTTTTAAGAATCCTCATTATTCAATAATTGTATGGCAACCATGAACTTAAACGCACTTTTTCACGGTGAAAATGGCAAATTACTTTTTTTCTCCATACAAAGACGGGTACCCAATCCACGGATGACGTCATATGCAGGTAGGCCTTTAGTATGGAGCGTTTTTAGTCTTCTGCAGGAATATTGAACTTTCACGGTCATTTCTGACCTATAGAACAGTCTAAGTGTAGGTAGACCGATCGATATAGACATTTGATCCCAATAAAAAATTGAATCAATTGACATCCTCAAAAAAAAATTGTCCGCACGCCTATTCCACTCCAAATCGTTTCTGTCGTCTTTATATAATACTAGCTTTTTCCCCGACTACGTCCGCGTGGAACTTAGAAGTATGGAAGCAACCTCGTACAACACGATAGATATCCACCTAATCACCTTAGTTAATAAAAGGGGGCGCCTAAGCAAATGTAAGACCAATTGTGCTTTGGGTCTAATCATTATATTTTCTACAGGGTCATCAATGTCATTATGAATTACTTACTCACCTTTCAATCTTTTTAGGGATAATTTCCAGGATGAAAACTATCCTATGTCCTTCCTCGGATCTTAAACTATCTCCATGCCAAATTTCATCAAAATCGATTCAGCGGTTTAAGCGTGAAGAGGTAACAGACAGACAGACACACTTTCGCATTTATAATATTAGTATGGATTATTATCCGTTCTGTGGCTTTCCATCATTTCGAATTTCCATTCGAGCTCTTCGTCTTCGCTAACTCCATCCATCGTCATCTCTAGGACAAACGTTCGTTGACAGAAACGATAGTCCGACCTTGCATACATAATTCGACTAAATTACACATTAGAGCGTTCTGCATTGTTTAACTAAACAAACAGTCGGGAAAACGCTAATGAAATCGTATTGTTAAACAGCCACCATCGATGAATGGCAGTGACAGCGAGGTGTTCATAGAATTCGATTACAACCATTTTTTTTTTCTATGATATATCGGGCAAACGGGCTGAGGGATGGCCTGGTAAGCAATTACCGTCGCTCATGGACAATTGGAAACCAGCACCACCAGAGGAGTTACATGTGCGTTGCCAAAGCATTTGATTTATGCCTTGCCTAATGTATTACCATTAGGCAAGGCATGGTGGACCCTACAGTTCTTGAAGAACAAATAACAAACGCTGTCTACATCCTGTTGGTGGTACACAACCTTATATATCATCTATCTCTCTTAAATCGATCTCTCGTTATTGAGGATCGTGATCACTGGCTGTTTTGCCTTGATGATCTGTATCGATTCCGGTCCATCGTTGCCCTCACGACCTGGTGGACGGCACAGAAATATGGTGGGGACCTTCTAGTGTTAGATTACGGAACCCTCGGTGTGCGAATACGTCTCGCGCTTTGCCAATTTTTCATTACGGCTCTGATGTAAGCGCCGAGATGGCTATCGATGAATGGCGGCGACATTAATGAGATATGAATGCGTACGCGCGCAGTCCGCGGGAAACATGGTTGCGTGTACACGCGCGCGAAAATGTTTGTGTAGTTGTACATAGTTTATTAAAGCGGCTGTTTTTGTGAGCACGGTGAGTCGGTTTTTATGTTATAACATTAATGATATGTTTAAATACTAAAAAAAATTTTTTTTTTTACTTTAACAATTCGAAAATCGCTATAGGATCATTTCTTAACCTATTGACCGCCAAGCGGTCTAGCAATTTACCGTGCCACTGACGCCAGAGTAAAAAAAAATATGTGCCCCAAAATCAACAGGGATTGAAAAATACTTGTAGCGGAATTACAAAGTTTTTGATCATTGAAATTTGGACGGCTGTGGCCGACGTGGCGTCAGGGGCACGATTTTTTTTTGACGGCCTCAGCCGACTGTGGCGCTCAAAAGGTTAAACAATTTTCAACATTAAAGGTATTGAAAAAATAATCATAATTTTGGGGGTTTTAAAATACAAAAACTAATATTTAACCCAGCGGTTGACTTGTAGCGAATATCTCAAAGCATTTAAGTCCGACATTTGTACTTTTATTATGCATTACAATAAAACAAAATAGTTTTCAACATAGTGCCATTTTTAATTGAAAGACTTACCATCTAAATTGCAAAAAATATGCACTTTTATTTGTTGTAAAATTAGTTTATGGTTATCGAACAATCTAAGTACCTAACTAATATTTTACCGGTAAGCAAAATCATCTTGTGTTTTCTTTCAAACATAAGGCTTAAATGCTTTATAGTTGATTAAACCCACGGATATTGTCTTCTATTGACGCAGCGACACCTATAACTAGACCCTAGTCTTCACATTTAAATTTATTCAGTTCAGTATTGATAAAAACGTTTTATAGCTTATTATGTAAAAACTATTCGAAGGAATAAAGGAAAAAACTATTCGAAGGAATAGGATTTTTTAAACCAAACATTTATTTATATTTCAATGAAACCGTTATTCTCGATTCGTATACGCGAAAGAAGCATGGAGGTGTTGTTGAAATCAAAACCATAATTATACTCAGATCTACAGTGCCTTGAACCTATGAAAGCATCAAATTTCTGAAGTCAGCAAAATAGGATATCAACTGAAGATATTTGTGTGATGAAGTCGACAATCCAGAGAATCAAAATTATAGGGTATTTTCCGTTGACCTGGAACTACGAAATTTGACAAGTCCTATTCTACATGTATAGGGAAAAACTCTGAAAACTATATATTTGTAATTAAATCATAAAATATTATATAGTTTATAATAGTACGTAAAAAAGTTTACAATCCATGTGCTCGAAAGAGCGTATTTTAGGCATTCAAACTGTGCGGAAAGTACTACTTTTCCACACTAGTGCTTTTACCTTTCAATTTTTTTTTTAATTCTAGCTGTATCTGACAGCCTCACACAGAGGTTTTATTATTTACAAAAAGTTTGATAAATTAGTCAAATACCGATTATTATTACATATAAAAGTACACTAAAACCAATACTTCATTAATTAATTCACTTAACACGTCATTCGTATATTTGTGCTTGGGTCATGGTTGTTCTATGTATTTAAGTATATATTTATCTATATTAGTACGTATATCGTCTTCTATTACCCATAACCCATACCCATACCCTTCTCAAGATTCCTGTATAATAAGTCGTTCGGGTACTACCCGGATATTTGTATCCCTCTCGCTTCGTCTCGGGAATGACAGGGCTAGACTCACTAGAACTGAGGCGTAAACTATTGCTGTTGATACACTACTACCAATTATTACGCAATACAGTAACTAACCCTACAGTGCTCTCGCGAATGAGTTTACATGTGCCCATCTTGCGCCCTCTGCCTGAGGGGATGGAAGCTCTGCCTCCACGGCGCCGTCCTCGCCTGTTCGCAGCGCCGCGCGCGCGCACCCGCCAGGCTAAGCAACGCACCCACGGCCAGGGCCCTAGCCCCTAGCTCTTCTCAATGACATGGCAATTGAAAGGCATGACATTGATGTATTCGCGGACAGTATTGGTGGATTTTGTAGAAATTGCATTGAATTTTTAAATCTTGTTCTAAATGTAAATGTATAGTTTTATTTTTATTTTGAAATTTGACATTTGACTTTTTATATTATTATTATTGGATTATTTAATGGGCTTTTTAATTTTTTATCAATGTATTATTTATTTGAGTTTGTATTGTTTTTTTAATTTATTAATGAATTTATTCACCTAATATTTAGGGTTCCGTAGCCAAATGGCAAAAAACGGAACCCTTATAGATTCGTCATGTCTGTCTGTCCGTCTGTCCGTCTGTCTGTCCGTCCGTATGTCACAGCCATTTTTTTCCGAAACTATAAGAGCTATACTGTTGAAACTTGGTAGGTAGATGTATTCTGTGAACCGCATTAAGATTTTGATGCAAAAATAAAAAAATAATAATAAATATTGGGGGCTCCCCATACTTAGAACTGAAACTCAAAAAAAATTTTTTCATCAAACACATACGTGTGGGGTATCTATGGATAGGTCTTCAAAAATCATATCGAGGTTTCTAAAACATTTTTTTTCTAAACCAAATAGTTTTCGTGACAGACGCTTCCAAAGTGGAAAAAAGTTGGTCCCCCCCCCCCCCCCCCTCTAACTTCTAAAATAAGAAAATGAAAAATCTAAAAAAAAACATATGATGTACATTACTATATAAACTACCAACGAAAATTGTTTTGAACGAGATCTAGTAAGTAGTTTTTTTAATACCTAACTTTGCACCTAATTTATATGGGGCGCTATACATACCAGGTGCAAACTTAACTTAACCACTTAGGGATGGAAAGTGTTTGTACGGAACCCTCGGTGCGCGAGTCCAACTCGCACTTGGCCGGTTTTTTTTTATGTGTTTTTTTTTATGAATTGGCAGCCATTTATTTATTTCTAAGAGGAACATGAAGCTATGATCAATGTTTTGCCTGTGTTCTTTTGTTGTATTTTTATGTGTTGTTGTTTTAATTATTATTATTTTTGATTTGTATAATGTTAAATTTTAATTACAAGTAAGCGATTTGGTGTATACTGTGAGCTTATTTTTGACTTGAATAAATAAATAAATATAAAATAAATAACACAAGCCTTCTTGAGCTTAATTTGGGACTAGATCGATTTGTGTGAGGTTGTCCGATATTTATTATTATTATTATTATTCATTACATTAGATATAAAATTTTATTAATAAACGAACTTTAAATCGTTATTCATTAAATACATTTGGCTGAATGTACACGCGCTTGTGCCATTTTGACATAAGACGAATATTAAAAAAAATACTTTTGCACATGCGCAGTAGTAGACAGGTCGAGCGCAGTTTACAAATAACCCCGCCATTTTTTATTTATGTCTAGTTTATTTCGAAGTGATTTGTGCAAATCTGCTGAAATAATGTCGAGATTAGGGGACGAAAAATAAATTTAAACCCGTAAAATGTTTTTAAAGAAGTAAAAAATGTTAGCGACGGCCTCTTGTTGGATAAATCAAATCAAAACACTTTTTTCCAATGCAAACAGTCTTTGTGAGTATTAAAGTATTTTCTATTTTCTCGTACATGCATAGTAAAGTTTTGTACGAAACTCGTGTGTAAGATGATTTCCGACTCGTGTTTGTTTAATCACTCGCTCGTGAATAAAAATCACACTCGTCTGAAATCATCTACCGTACCTTACACACTTTGTATCGTAAATTAACCATTTCCAACGGTATAGTTAAGTTTGTCGCTCGGTACAGTCTATCGTTTCGTTACAGCAATATATGCACATAAAGTGCGGAACCCTCGGTGCGCGAGTCCGACTCGCAATTGACTGTTTTTATTTTTAAGTTAACCTTCTTCTCAATCGTTTCCTCACTGCTGAGAATCGTGATTCTTTATTTTGTCATATAGCTGTCTATACATCGGCTACGTTCTAAAGTGCAGTTAAGTCAAGCTGTTCGTATATCTGGTCTGATCATCGTTATGGGATTTCGGCCTCGAGGTATTTTACCCTCTATCTTCCCCGTCACCATTAACCTCAGTTATCCGGACGCGCTACATGGCCGAAGTATCGAACTATGTGTTGACTGTTGTTAGAAGATAAACAAGGAACGATGTGCTTTCTCCAATTTCAGTTCTTTTAGTACAGATACGTTTGTACGGGGGACGGTCCATATGGCAATCTCAACAAGCCACGATGCACCACATTTCAAAAGATACAACTGTCTACTTATAAAGTTAGTCTATTTAAAAAAAACAGCCATGTAGTCCGAAGAATGGACGGCCGTTGGGGCAGCAAAGTCCTAGAGTGGCGACCACGTATAGGAAAGCGCAGCGTGGGCGGCCTCGACTAGATTGGACAGATGACCTCGTGAGTATAGCAGGGAATCAATGGATGCGGTTTGCACGGGATCGCACTTTGTGGCGAGACATGGGAGGCCTATGTTCAGTAGTGGACATCTGTGGCTGATAGATAGATAGATTAAAAAAAAAGTTAGGTACATGTTAATTGTGCTTCAGCCGGGTCAGCGCATTTTGCCGCGACTTCAAGACTGTTGTCTCAAGTGTTTAGCAATAAAAATACCTACCTCTGTTTTAATTATTGTAAAGAGACTCGCAGACAAACTGTACAAACTGTGAAACATGTATATATTTATTTAAGTTGTATACTATAATTAATAAATAACTAAAAAATATTTATTTATCGCACAATAAAGGTCGCTTCAATGTTGCGCTAGCAACTGAATATATCCATGGATCATGAAATATAACTAGTGCAATGTTTATTTATCGGATAAAGCATGGTTTTAGTAAAACGTAGGTATATTATATTGGTATAACTTTACGTCTATCCGTGAGATCTGATTGGCAATCGATCTATAGTCCTTTCACATGTTCGTGAGGCCGACAATCCTGCATTACACTTCCTTGTTTTGACACAAACTGGTTCACTGGCGTAAGATATCGTTACTGCATTCGTGTATTTTTTCTGTGATTAAGCAGATATATATATAGATATAAAAGAAACGGAATATTCGCGACATTGTACGCGCCAATTAAAGACATACTTACCCTAGTTTATTTGTTTGGTTGAGTGTTTTGGTTTTGTTTTTTTTTTTATTATATTACACGGTTAAATAAGTACGTGGCTACCTACATCGGCCTTCTATCGGAGTTGCTATCATAAGAGGCCTTATTCCTTTTCAAATTTATTTTTTATTTATAATGATTATGACAAATATATTGATAATTTCAACCAACTTTTTCAAGTGAATAATACTTTTCCCTGAGTTGTAGAAAGTAACATAGCTATTTCATGCTTTAATTGCGTGCAGTTGAAAAAAACCAGTTTTCTGCGTGAATTTTGTCAATTTTGAGTAGTTTTTTAAACTAAAATTGTTCATAAAAACAGAAGTCAAGTAAAACATTCAAACTGTAGGTTTCAAATATATACCAATAAATCGCGAATATGTAACATTGAGAATATGTTAAAAAAACCGGCCAAGTGCGTGTCGGACTCGCGCACCGAGGGTTCCGTACAAACACTTTCCATCCCTAAGTGGTTAAGTTAAGTTTGCACCTGGTATGTATAGCGCCCCATATAAATTAGGTGCAAAGTTAGGTATTAATAGGTATTAAAAAAAAACTACTTACTAGATCTCGTTCAAAACAATTTTCGTTGGTAGTTTTTATAGTAATGTACATCATATGTTTTTTTTAGATTTTTCATTTTCTTATTTTAGAAGTTAGAGGGGGGGGGACCAACTTTTTTCCACTTTGGAAGCGTCTGTCACGCAAACTATTCGGTTTAGAAAAAAAATGTTTTAGAAACCTCGATATCATTTTTGAAGACCTATCCATAGATACCTCACACGTATGTGTTTGATGAAAAAAAAATTTTTGCGTTTCAGTTCTAAGTATGGGGAGCCCCCAATATTTATTATTATTTTTTTATTTTTGCATCAAAATCTTAATGCGGTTCACAGAATACATCTACCTACCAAGTTTCAACAGTATAGCTCTTATAGTTTCGGAAAAAAATGGCTGTGACATACGGACGGACAGACAGACAGACAGACATGACGAATCTATAAGGGTTCCGTTTTTTGCCATTTGGCTACGGAACCCTAAAAATATGTTTGACTACTTATGTAGCGTAAAGCTTCCTATCGTATCGTAGGAGCTACCTCAAAAGAATGGCTATAAACACAGATTTTCCCAAGGATCCGTACTATCTGCAACACTGTTTATGCTTTATATCAATGACGTGTTGTCTTTGCTATATATTGCAGAATATTTGACACTAATAGTTTTCAAAGGTGCTAACTTTGTGTCTGAAATCGAGGGGTAGGATAATTTAATTCAACTCAGACCTACCAAATCACAAGTTTGCGCGTTGCGCGCTACAGAAACCCCATGTACTGTTTCCCCACGGTTTTAGAACACACATTAATACCTCGGTATTGAATTGGCATATATAGTTGGCGCAATGGTAATTCTGCTGGATACTGAGCGAAAGCTCCTTAGTTTCCTCCTAGCAAGTGCAAATTTTGTGTGATGAACTCGAATATATGTTCTTGGGTCATAGACGTTTTCCAAATACTTAAGTATGTTTTTATCTACATAAGTATGTATGTATGTCGTCGCCTAGTGCCCATAACATAAGCCTACTAGATAGAGCTTACTGTGGGACTAGATTGATTTGTGTAAAAAAAAGAAAAAAAGTTGTGTTAGTGAACAGGCAGAAATTCTCATATTTGAACTTGAACCACTTATACGAGTAGTGTTGTATAAGATAATCGCATATCTAATATCAATGGAGGCCGAATGACGATAAAAGTTATTGCTAATTTAGGCTTAATCTAAATTCTGAATCCACGTTTCGTAGGTATTTTTGCTAAATTCCAACTAGATTTAAGTTTATTTATTTATTTTATGTATAATTTTGTAGTTCACAGTGACTTAGTTTGATTACTGTAATGCTGTGTAACTAATTTGAATAAATAAATAAATAAATAAGTAAATAATTATAGCTTGTTGGTATTGGTAGTAGGTACTTACATTTATTTAGGCAATACGAATAGATATTGTATGTTCAATTATCTTCCAATTATTGATCGCATAACATTTATCGACGATTAATATTTGCTTTTCTATCTCTTAAGATGGATAACATCTCGTAGTAATAATGGTCACGCAGTGTTCTCAATTGATTTTATTACTAGCTAAATACTTTAGTATTATTTAGAGTTATTATTAGTATATTTTTTTTCTAATTTACTATATATTGTTTAGTTATTATTTGGGCTATTGTAACGGAGATCATTTATTCATTCATTTATTTCATCATAAAACAATTTACATTGTATGTGAATATTTGCGTAATAATAATATTACAATTAATAATCCATTAATTTTGTAAAATAAAAACCTAGGTACCTAAGACAACTAATAAATATTTCAATAATACAATTCTTATGCGAATTCTTCTGACATACTTAAACGATTGCAATTAATAACACAGTTCAAATGAATCCAGAATTCATTCAAAATAAAGTTTTATGTTACAGTACTTATATGGCTATTTAATTTACATTATGAATCAATTATGTCATCCATGAGAAAATCGGAATGGGAAAAAAACACTTCTCGAACAATAATGATTTCAATTTTTAAAAATGTCTATAACACCAATTGTATTAAGTGAAGTAGACAGCTTATTAAAAACAATATAAAAATTATAGCTTGATATTGAGCGCTGTTGCTTAACACTTTAAGTTTGGGCAGTAGTAGACATTTCAAGTTTTTCTTTGTTGTACTTTCCCGTATGGGAAGGGTTAGTAAAGTCAGGGCTTAGGGGCTTGGCTTTTCCTGGGATCTGATATCTTTTTTATGAGCATGTCTTTGCCGTCAATTTTATATGAAATGTTTTTGGTGGGATTTCCTTGTATTGGACTGTTTCAATCGTATGCAGATTTCTCACGATATCCGTAATTATGACCAAAATGTACAAACAGGGAATCGTAAGTAGCCTCTTGAAATGTTCTACACATGATTCCGATTATAGTATGCGCACTATTATTCTTTGCACGTTTTTGTACAATAAAAGCTCTTTCATATTATAATCAATGCTGTTACCCCTTTTAGTTGAATTATGAGGATTCTGATAACAATTACAAATTAGTTTTTGTATATATGTAAACACTTTATTGACATATAACTATATTGACGAAAACTCAAAAACAATACATGTGTACAAGGGCGATCTTATCCCTATTAGGGATTTCTTCCGGTTAACCTTTTGGATTTAAAATATACTTAAATTTTTGTCCCATAATTCAAAGCCCTTTCTTCTGTACCTACATAATTAAAGTATATTGTATAATTCAACATTCTACACCCCTATTGTCTCGAGGTTCAATACCACGATCACGTTATGTGGCCCTGATACACTTATCGATCATTAGCATCATTTAAGAGTTTGCCTACTGCAGTTTGTCGTGTTTTCCATCATAGTAATTGATGCTTGCCTTTAACTGTTATGCTATATCAATTACGTAGTATCTTAGGTACATTAGGTACAAGTCCTTTAAGTATATGGTTACCAAGAGGCTCCATGTCCGAGTAATAAACAAGAATGCGTTGTTCTAAATACTTAGTCATCAATCAATCGAGTGAAGAAATTTAATCCGTTAATGCCCCTTGTAAACCGAGTTCAGTGTAAGGTTACACGTTACTAATAATGGACACAACATTAACTATCAACATAAACATCATGTGATTGAACCTAACAAATAACCATTACAGTCATGTGATTCGCATTAGTACAGCTATCGCTCTATTAAAGACTTTGTATATAAGATGGTGGACCATCCACAGCAATTAAAACGTCTATATTTTACAAATCCCAATAAAAAGTGAGCTAAATTCTGTCACTTCATTAAGCTTGCTACTTTTTACTCCTTACTATTATAAGTAGTTGACAACAAAGGTTACTTCAAATTTTCGTTTCTTTTTGTGCTGGTTTTTTGTAGTTTTTTTTTTTCTTTTTTTTTTTTCACAATTTACAAACATCTAAAAAACCTTAAAAATACTAAAACTAATCTAAGCTACACAAACTCCTCACTCCCCGTCCTCCCCGACGCAAAGGTGCCCATCACGCTCGCCGCGTTGCCACGTTGAACCGCAATAGACAACCTTTGCATCAGGAAGGACCCGGAGCGAGGGTTAAGCCCCGCCTCCCGCAATCGCCGCCCAAGTTCGGCTAAGAACTCCTTAGCTTCCGAACACCAACACCCGGTCGTCTCCACCGCAAGAGGAACAAAGAGATAATTGCTCAGCGCCGAATATTTCTCACGCTTCCGTAAAGCTGCCCGCTCAGCCGCCGCCCCTGCCACCCGCACGGTACGACCTATGTGCGAAGCCGCGAAAGTGCTGACACACGTGGCGTCCCACAGAAGGCACTTTCCACTCTTCCATGGCACCAAGGTCAATCCGTCAGGCCTCTTCCCGTCTGTGCGACTAAGACCAGGAGGCTCTAAAATACACGGTACATTAGCCAATACCAGAGCTCTCCTGACGAGGTCATTGAGGGCGTGATGGCGAGGAAACCTCCCTGCACATCGACGACAACTCATCGAGGAGGGTACCTAAATGCGGAGACGGGAGTGCGTGAAGCCATGCCCCAGCCTCCGGCTTCGACACCGCGATCAGCCTCGCCGTGTCCGCACCCACTGAATTTTCCAGCAAATTGTTGAAAATACGCTGCACCCCTGCCTCGTCCCACAACCGCCGACGGTCCGGCCTATCGGGCATAACCGCGCTCGGGTTGAGAGCCGTCCAGGCTGCCAAAGCATCAGAAGCGTAAGGTATGGTTGCCTTGTCACCATCCGGAGATAAAATCTGAGTGACAAGGTCCACGACCCCACCCGCCGATGCCAAGAAAGCCGGGAGGCTCACATCCCGCACGCGGCGTACCCCCAACTCACCAGTCCGTACGGGCAGAGAAGCCTGTGCCCACTGAACTTCATTGAGGGAGACATTCAACACACGCTCCAATGACTCCCTCACCACGCAATCAAAGGTATCAATGTGATTGGGGTGCAGCCAGGCCGGAACAGTGCGCAAGAAGTAGGTCAGCTTGGGAACAGCAAAGCAAACACGCAGTAAAACCAGAGCTACGTGCGCCGACAGTTCCTTTAACCGCTGCACAGCCACCAGGAGAAGCTGTCTTCGCGCCTCGAAAGCTTCGGGAATGGCCTCCGGGAAAATTGGTGAGCCCAAGAGATTAAAGGTTTCAGGAGACAGTACCTTGAGCCCAGGAAGCAGAGCACTGAAAACCGGAAAAGAGTTAACGGAATTGGTGCCGCAGGGGAAGAACTCACATTTACCACAGTTAACCTCTAGCCCCAATTCGCGAAAACGCGGGAGAAGTGTGAGTAGATCTTGCTCAACTTCCTCAGGCCTACCGCCGAGGGTACCGTCATCTAGGTACCAAATATTCAATGGGGATTGAAGCTCTGATATCGCCTTTTGTATAGCGAGACTGAAGACTAGAGGACCAAGCGGATCCCCCTGCTGCGCACCGTCTCGAGAAAGTATCAGGGAATCACCATAGAAG
This sequence comes from Apotomis capreana, assembly GCA_947623375.1. Lineage (NCBI taxonomy): Eukaryota > Metazoa > Arthropoda > Insecta > Lepidoptera > Tortricidae > Apotomis > Apotomis capreana. The sequence continues at coordinate 16,773,357 of OX392507.1, read as the reverse complement.
AGATTCGACGGAGACGCGTACACCTGGAAAAGGAACGGATAGAGAGAAGGCACCTTATTCCTTACCTCTGACAATAACACATCCCTTTCAACCGAATTGAAAGCGTTTTTGATGTCGATCTTAATGATGATATAATATCCGTGTGTTCTGTCTCATACAGTTTCATATATTGCAAGGTAATGCAGAATTAACACCTTTTCTTATCCCATGAATCGATAATTCAGATACACGATAAAATGAACAATGTTCTAATTGTTATTTACTTATACAACTCACTCTACAACTAATGTGAAAAGAGTGTTCGAAAAAAATACCTGTTCCGCACTAACATTATGCATAAATAATTAAATACCGTCAGTACACGATTCGCATGTAAGTTGTCTGCCCAATTATAATGTAATTATGTTTAAGAGTTCATTGAACACAGCAAGGATAAACCGATCAGAATAAATACTCTACTAAGTTTCTTTATAATTATAATAATACGTAATTAACCTTATATCTACAATAATTAAACATTAATGTTATCAAACATTTTATGTTCGGTAAAGCCGTTATTTTTGCTAACTCTTCGATAAGGCTGCTGTGCTGTAAAAAGTAATAACATTTTCGTGACTAGTAACAGGAAACTTGGGTAACTACAGAAATGGAGAGAAGGTCACATAATCGGAAGGAAATAATTATAGCAACCTTTTTCTGTCGATGTCAACCTTTTTGGTGCATGTTGCAAGTAATAGTATATTACTGCCGAGGCCGGGAAAAGTCAGTTCGTGGATGAGTATGATTTTGAAGGACGAGGCGTAGCCGAGTCCTTCAATAATACGCATCTGCGAACTGACATTCCCGCCGAGGCTTGTATAGTGCTTTTCTCCAAATATGCTTGGAAATAATCACCAATCTACATTTTAATTTAATATATCAGTACCATGAAGTTCATTTGGTACTTATTTTTTTTAGGAATAGGAATAAAATTTCGGGTCCGAATCATATGTTTGATTTAAAACAAAATATATGAATAAGAATTAAATATATATGAAAACACAATAACAAAAAATATGCACGTAGGTAATTATACATTTTAGTAAAATTAACAACTTCTAAACACACTGTTTTTTTTAGAAACCATACCATATTTATCATTCGGAGAAGATTATAAGTTCAAAATAACTTTTATATTGATTTGGACACAATCATTTCTGTTTTATTTTTTATTTGTTTACGTTTGGTACACTTATTAATTTTCAACTCACTCATTAAATATCATCATATTATTAAAATTAAAACTTTCGTGAGAAATCTCTAATAAATAACTAAGAATCATGAAAATAAATTAACCGCATATAAGATTATTATTTAAATTGTTTGTCCGTTATTCGAAATTTGTCGACATTTCAAATACATTGACAGTATAGCAGAGCAAAAAAATGTTCAGTGCAAGAACTAAACGCAGAGAACAATTAAAAAGTTTATAATAGTTTTTATTTTTTAAATTTAGTGGACAATTGGCTGTATGGTGAATTATCAGTCTTTGAAAAAATTAAAAGTAAAAATGCAGTAACCGGCCAGATTAAGATTACCCTCATTTGTATGAGACGTTATAAACGGAAGGTGTGTTTTTTACTTAATCGTCTTATTTAAATAATATTGATTTCCCGGCTAAGGCCAATAATATATATTTTTTTTTAATTTTTATTAACGCCTTCTAAATATAACGAACGATTTCGCGGTCCAGTTTTACTACATTAATGGGAACATTTCCAAGCAAGTTGGAGAAATAGTACATTACTGCAGAGGCCACAAACTAAGGGATTGCTGGACGAGTTTGGGATTTAAAACGACCCTGGCCTAGGCCAGGAAAGTAATGCAGGTGCCATAAACGAGGAATTTTGTTCCGAGCATGATTGAGAAATAATTTACATTAATGCAACGGTCGAACACGATAACAGAATACAAACGAAACAATTGTATTTACGTAGTCAATAATAAAAAATGTGACCGGAGTTTGTCTGTTCCAAAAGATCACGTTAGAATAAGAACTGTTTTTGATTTGTAGCTACAAAATTTTGGGACACTTGTTTTATTCATATCAAAAATGCAATCGATTTTGAGTAGGACGAACCCAAAAATTTCAAGTTCTGGATGAAACGGGGATTCAGTTTTTTTGGTAAACGCCCTTATCTTGGCTGCACTTAGACAAGGGGTCAAATTTGATTGGAATATGGCTATTTGAGCGATGAATGGTCACGACGATTTAATGATTTTTGCTCATCGAGATGCATTCAATTGATATTGACCCTGATTGTACCTACTTTTTATTAGGTATAATAGTTACGTACCGGAAGTAAAAAACGGATTTTAAATTATTGAATTACTTATGAGAGAATTTCAGCCATTGAAGTTTAAGAATCAGATGAAATACAAAAAAAATGATCTCTATAAGTTAGCTCTTCATGTATTCTGTCCAATCTATATATCCTTTGAAAGCAAAAAAAACAGGACCATGAGATATTACATATACGTGACGTTTTAATCCCAAAAAAACTGCATCATTATTTATCCTAAAATAACAAGTTCTATAAATCCAACACTTTATAAGGCGCCGTACATATCACAGCGGGGTTTTTGGACCCGAATTTTCCCTTAACAAATTACAGGATTCGTGTTAGTCCGACGATTACAAGTCGCCGATTCATCAACGAACCGGTCGGCGCGGCACGTACTTGCCTCATCTATCGGAGCCCGTCCAAAACGTGATCCGTCAAACGCTATCGCGCACCTTCAATGAACAACATTTAATTCATGATCGGGCGCAGGCTTGAAGATTGAGTGAGACGACATTTCCATATACAACGTTTTTGATAATGTTCACGCCTTGACTGATTGCTAGCACTCTGTGTTAAAGCGCTTCTTGTCCCGTTGACGGGTGATTCTTGGGATCAGAAAAGAAGACCCCATTGCCTTGCAAAATATGAAACTATAAGATACAACACACTAATATTTACAGAAGTATATTTTGATACTTACCGTGACTAACCCCTCAATTTACAGATTATTGTCTGCCGCACTGACTCGTTCCCAATCTCCACACTTTTATAGATAAAGCATCGATAAAATAGCAATAGCTGGCAAAAGGCAATGGAAGCACATTTTAACCAAAGATATTGCAAAGCAACAGTCTCATACATATTGTAAGCGAAATGTTAGGGCAGCGAACCAATCTGGAACCAACAAGTAATGTCGCAAGATACGGTACATAAATTTGACGGCTGACGACAAAATTCTTACATGAAACTATTCCGGGCATATTGGTACTCCTATGCATAGGTTTTATTGCGTAACTTGTATTACGAAACTCGCAAAACTCGTTGACATACGGTTTGTGAATGAGATCATTTGGGGCGTAAATAACGCTTGTTTGAGAGGCGACAATTTTTAAATAGTAGGTATATGTACATGTTCTATATGGCTCAGAAATTAAAAAAGAGAATCTTCGAGCGTTTTGAACGCTTGGCTTAAACATTATTCTCTCGAGATTACCATTCTAACCGAAGAGCAAGAACCCATGACTGTTTTGCCTTTTGACTTCACAAACTTCGACCATTGACTATTTTAACCCTAGCCAAGCTACAAATACCTACTTAATTATTATTTTTTTAGTATAGTAAGTTTTTTTATCTAAAACAAAATAATGAAGTGTCAACATATTTACGAGCTAGACAGTAGATAACCCTAAATTAACTTATTGGGATCCCTCCGTCGCTGCTATTGGGCAAGTGCCCATAAGGTTGGCCGCGTTGCCTCGCTAAATGGCAATGCCAGTTTGAGCGAGGAATGAGTCTGTCTTAAAATCGCCGAACGACCGGATGAGCATGGAACTGAGGGCTCCAGCGAAACCCGAGAGTCGGCGACTATGGTCTCCACAGCAAACAGCGAAAATACGTAGCTATTATCCAGAGCCGCTAACCTACTTGCGGCATTTAGCTGTTTCTGCCACAGCAGGTGCTCCACCTGCCCTCAACGACGTCCTGCAGCTGCACAGATGAGACGGCGATGTGGCGTCCCAGATAATGGCTGTCTCTGTCGCCAGGCCACAAGGTTCATCTCGTCGGGCGTCTTGCCATCGTCACATTTGATTCATTGATCCTACTGGGTCCTGTAACACAGGGAATCCTAGCTCAGGACCCAAAGGCATAAATCATTATGTCGTGTTGTTTAGTTAAATAAAAAAAAAATATTTTCATTTTCAATGTAGCCGGCACGCTGACGCTGACCAGGACCCGGCGGATGACGATGTTGAGACAGGAGTGGCGGTATAGTTGACCAGCACTTTTGGCACATGCGATTCCGTGGTGACCCATACGATCGACCGGGGTACCATCTTTATACCAGTCATTAAATGAGGGTCTCATGATTTTGACTCTTGGCGAGGGTTTTTCTTTATATTATTTTGAATCGTCTACAGTTCAATGGTCTAAATAGGTAGTTACTACCTACCAAAAGTCCCAAGACATCGTCGTCTAGGCATTGCCTATTTTGGGGTCATAATCAAGATTACTCGATACAGCATTCGATTGATGATTTGCTTCTGTGTATCGTTTTTTTAGACACGACTTGAACGATCTTATTACGAGTAGGTATAGTACTAATTATCTAAGCTAAGCTAATCCACTTACCTGCATTCACAATAGCATTGTGTCTAATACAATCCTATCTGCTTTTGCTCTCTTAAGCGCCAACCTGGCGCCAGCCAGTTACTTACAAAAAGAGGTTAGAACTACATTGCGTGGATATTGAATTTTCAACCTTATTCCTTGTTGAATAGGTTTAAAATGTTTGTTGACGAGAGATCATAGTCCTTTTTCAAGAGAATACGTTCTTGTGGAGGGTCGGACGGTTGTAAAATTCCAAAAGTTATGATCACCATTATTCTGTTAGTGCATTTTGTAGTCTAATGTCCAAGGAAATAGAGTCGATAATCCATATTAACCTTCCAAGGTGGTTACAATCTGCTTTTACTACGAGCTCGTTATCTTAATTTGTGGTTTACCAGTTGTGGTTTGTTCAATGGTATTCAGTTCTTAAGTGGATTAGCTTAGCTTAGATAATTAGTACTATACCAGTTAGGATTTTCTGTGGGAACAACCCACCATCGGGAATGTCTTCGCGCCCCAGGAAGCGTATACGTGATGTGTCCTAGCGTTTGCCGATATATTATTATTGGTTGTTTACGATTCTTTTATCGAAAAAATTACACGGTGCCTAAAAATTACCAAGGGCTGAAATAAACAGCTTTTTTCCCGCATCCCCGAAAGGGTGTCGTGAAAGTTTGCACGTGCCTGTATTAATGACTATAGTACGTGTTCGCGCCCCGCGTACGACGCGATGGGAACAAATCGCTGTCTCGTAAACGATTGACGGTCACTTTTTACATCCCCATGTATTATTTATTTTGGTATATATTTTCCGGTCACTGCTTTGGAACCAATCTTACACAACGGTTTTTCAAAGTGTATGTCGCGATCATTTGGATGTCATAGTTCTTTGAATCCTGATTTGATAGATACTAACATAATACAAGAATAATGTCAAAAACCATAGATGCTAGATGATCACGAACAATTTTTACATAAGATACATGAAAAATATAAGAAACCACTGTTAAGCATTGAATTAGCAGAAATCATATCTAAAATCGTGAACTGTGTTTGGTGTATAGTTCTTGTCAACTGTCACAGACCTGATGTTAAGTATACTGGAACTAACTTTTTTTTTAAACTTTCAAGACATAAACTAACATTTTTGAGCACAGTCTCCAAAAACTATGAAAACATTGTCCAGGAATTACGTACTTAATGAATAGCACATTCGTGTTCTACCCTTAGTGGTGAACATGTTGGAATTAAAAAAACAATTAAGTAGCTATCGACTTTGAAGTTTTTCGAGTGATTTTACAGTTAAGTATAAGAATTCGCCCGCCTCGGAGGAAATTCGATTTCATCTGGATTGTTCTGGAAGCGCTCGGCCAAAGTGCAGGGTGTCAGTTACACTCGTCCGGTCGAGCTAAAAGAGCATTCCAGCGATTGTTACGCGATACTATACTCTTATTATCAACTTACAAACACTGAGGAGGACGCATTCTGCGGTGTTTAGGCATTTTTTTAGTAGCTTTACTTTCGTGGGAATTTAAAACTCCTCCGTACTAAATCTACATCGGAGGCTACCAAAGTTCTCACTACGTATATGCCTCGTTTATATTTACGAAAAATATGCCATGGCCTAACTTTAAGTGTAAGTACATTAAAAAATATATATCGTCTTGTAATTCAAGACTAAGCTAGTCGGCATTTTATGATAGTCCGATTAAAGCCCGCAAGTGTATAGCATTTTTATTTCCTCGATGCCCTCTTTTATTATGTTCATACCGATCGAATTTCTATGCATCATTTCTGTTTTACAAGAATCAGTTAGGATTTCGAAATGCATACATAATATGTATAATAATAAGTAGATATGTTGGGACAATTTAAGGCTAATAAATCTGAAGGTACCTAAAGGTCAACGTTAGCCTTACATCTAAGCGACTGGTAAGATAACCGGTTAATCGATATATATTTTTTCGTTAATTTGAAATTGAAATGGTCAGGTCAATGTAAAACGAATAAAACTGAAGGTCAAGGAAAAGCTACTTTATTTGGGAGCGAACATATGTCTGCACCAAAAAGTGGTTAAAGTATTAGATTTTTTTTAATGTCCTCGATTACTAACGAACCATAGGTCAAAGAAAACTGTTACAGGCGAGAGTGGTGAGCCGGTGAGTCAGAACAGAATGTTTGCTGTAATGTTCATACGATCAAAATAAGACTAATAAAGCCGAAAGTAAATAGGACCAGATAAGGCCATTATGTTTACCATATTAATTAATATATTTTTGTAAAAATCTAACTGGAACTTTGCACATTGGCATTGCCAAGCGCCAGTTAGTTTTCATTACGTTTTCTATGTAGTACCTACCCTAATTTGTTGAATTTATTTATTTACTGGAAGGTGCACTTCGTCCGGCTGGAAGAAAAAATCATACCTCTCTTTTTTACTTCTCCGTAGTCAAGTAAAAAGTACCCTATAACCATCGGGGGGTGGGCAGCTAGCTACCCATATACCTACCAGAAGTTAACGAAATCGGTATAGCCGTTTAGGCATGATGAAAGGTCAAAGATTTAATTTTTGTAATATTACTAGGAGGTGCCCGCAACTTTGTCTGCGCCTTTTTTTCTTAACCGTAAACGGATAAAAAGTATCCTATAACTTTCTTTAGATGTCCAGTTATCCCTGTACCAAAATTGGTTATGTCCAGCCGTTTCGGCGTGACGAGAGGACATAGAAATTATGACCAACAGTTGCCGCCAGAACCCTGGCATGGCGCTGCGCGCCTATACAAAACAAATGACGATCCTGCATCGCACTTTTAAGTTTTTTTATCATGACCCGTCTGTGTTTTATATGGAGAACACTGACTTTTGATACACATCTAGAATAGATATAGATTTGCAAGTTTAAAGTCAGAGTTTATTTACCAGTCTAAACAATGACACATTGGGACGGTATTTTGGGAAACGAAACTATACTTGTGCAAAAATAATTACGTTGAAATATTTATAAGTTATAAAAGGGCAAGCTATTAGTCTTATTTAAAAAGCTATATATGTATATAAACATATGAATAAATATTTGTTTCGTAGGTAATTTCTATATGTCCTTGTATTAATAAAACAAAAGATCACATTTGTGTTACCTGGTCTTTCTTACACATCGATTATTTTACTACAACACCAAATTTCATTAAAGCAAGTATCGTGACAGGCGTATTAAAGCTTAAAATTACACATTTCACGTTTGCCGGGCTCATGTTTCTAAACACGTTTGCTCCTTCATACCAATACAGTAATTCATGTTCTTTTCGCCGAACAAAAGGTTCAAAACTCCGCTTTTAGCACACGTTCCTATTTTATTTGGCAATTTAATGGGTCTTAACCTCGGCTAGGAGCAGATGCATCCTGTAATCCGATTTCAGGTCAAAGCTGCATATTGTATCGATGATATGTTAGGTTTTTCCGCTCTAGTGTAGAAAAACGGTTATTAAGGTTTCATAATTCTCTAGGAAGCTTGACGTGATTCGACTCTTCATTTAAACGTAATTTGTGCTTATTTTAAATCTATATGTTCTAAATAATGCGAAAGGTTTTGTATATTTCGTACAATACAAAGCGCATTAGCTGCTGTTGCCTGAAATTATGACAAAATGAGTAAACCTTCATGCAAAATCAGATGGAATTGCATCAAGTATATAACAGAGATAGTTTATACTCTAACAACACAGGCTAAACATTTATGCCAAAAAAAATTGGTAGGATAATGTATGCAATTTCAACGCGATCGAATCTGCAGGCAGAAACTAGCATCTCATATTTATTTATTTAAACGTTATTGCACAAAACAAAAGTCCGTACAAATGGCGGACTTAATGCCAAATGGCATTCTCTACCAGTCAACCATAGGGCCAAACAGAGATACTAGAAGTGGGTGCAAATCAGAAATCTGATGGTACAGAGAGGATCTAGAGTACAAGTAAATACAAAATATTATATTACTGTTTATACAAAAATACATATACCAACATTTACACACTATAATATAAATACAGATATATACATAATATGTATAATATTGTATATATAAATATATACGAAAGTCTACAACATGGGATGATGGATGAACTATTCGAGCTCTTGTTCCAGCACATGCTTACGCAGCATACACTTGAAAGCTACCTTGCTTGGGGCTTGTCTGATAGAGAGAGGGAGTGAATTCCGGAGACTGAATTGCGAAGGAATGGAAAGTTTGAGAGTTCGAGAGAAACGAAGTTCACAGCCTGGACGGGGAGTTTGAAAAATGAATTTACTTTTGAGATATCCTGGTGTAGAAGGCTCGAACAGGATAGAAAACAGACAGCAAAGGATCCTGAGGGATCTGCGACTGCGAATAGGAAGCCAGTTATGCTGACGGCGAAATAATGAAACATGATCGTATTTTCGAAGTCCGAAAATGAACCATGTAATGAAGAGTTTGGTTTCCTAACGACCCATAAACAATCCGTTTAAAACAAATACTTCTAATACGATATAGTTTACCTCATGATTGCCTGCGTATAGTATGTTACATTAATTCAACGTTACGACAACACTCTCCTTGTATGATAATTTGATAAGCGGTCAGCTCGTGAGCAATTCAATCAACTAACGCGATTATGTATGATAGTGTGCGGATTACACCCAGCCCGAGCGCTACAGCTAATTACTTATTCCTTAACAGCCGCTTCATTGAAATCAGTTTGGTTCAGATTAAACTTGATCTCGGACGTAACACTCTAAGCGGCAAGCGCTTCACTGAATGCTTAAATGACGTATTCTATAAAGAGATTTTCCGATTTTTCTATAGGTAATTAAATGTTGGAAATACGATCTGATTCACGTTTGCTTGTGTTTTTTTTTTTATAAGCAAGAAGTAAAATTAATTCTGTGTTGCTACGACTATATTGCCACTGTCCCGTAATTTGATAAGCTGTCAGCTCGTGTGCGATTCAATCACCTAGCGCGATTATGTATATTGTGCGGATTAAGCGCACCAATATCGGCTTAGGCGATGCTGCCGCTCGTGGCGAATAATAGCATATCCTTTACAGCCGCTTCATTGAAATCAGTCTGATTCAGTTGAAATCTATTCTAACAATGTCAAAGGCCGTGACTCCTGAAGCGACAAACGCTTTGCTGAGTGCTACATATTTCTGTAAGATATTCTCCTATAATCTATGACGATATAGATATACCTACTATCTAGTTGCATTACGCTTTTTAATCAATAAGCAGGAATGAACTGGAATGGGTTATGCTTGCAATATTAATTTTGCGCTGCTACAACAATATTGCCGCCGTGCCGTAATTTGATAAGCGGTCAGCTCGTGAGCGATTCAATCAGCTAACGCGATTATGTATAGTGCGCGGATTAGGCCCGCCACATCGACCCAGCAGGCGCTGACGGCGAATTGCTACATATTCCTTTACAACTACAGTATTGTGATCACAATCTAGTTTCAATATGTTCACTTTATTTTTTGTTTCTTAAAATTAGGGTGGATATTGAACTTTTTTTTTGAATATTCGTTTGTTCCCCGGAAAGTAAATTTTGCTAATTGAAATACCGCAGGGTGTGAAACACTTTGAAATAATTATCTACATAATAGTTTTAATAACTCACCATACGAGCCGAGCCGGCAAAGCATATTTTTCTACGGTCAAAAGAGACAATATTCCAAAGTATTTCCGAAAGTATTTTTCCCCGCTGACTGTTTTTCACTTACCCAAGCTTACTTGTACGTCTCGTCTATTTTATTCTGCCATGGTAATATTATCGTGAATGCGTGAAAATGCGGTATCAATGCAAATACGCTATAACCACAATATCAGACTGAGGTATTACAATTTGATAAACGGTCAGCTCTCGTCCTATTCAATCAACTGACGCCATAGCGTATGCACAAGCGGGTGTAGCTGACGTCTTGTAATTACGTATTCCTTAACAAGCTCTTCTTGATACAGTTGCCTGTTTTGAGCTTCCTCTGTCTTGACAGTCTTGAGACCAACATTTAACTAGCCAGCCACAACCGAATTCTTTATTCAATCTCAATTCGTCACCCGCGGTAATCAAACCTGCGTATTTTTCTGACCTTGTCATTTATTAGCATTAAAATATTTTGTTGGCTCTATAGTGAACTTATCGCAACATCTATTTTACAAATTGCACCAGTAGATAGAAATGGGTGCCTTTCGCTTGGTCTAAAATTTTATGTTCTAAAATTGTTTGGCCGAAAATGTTTTGTCTAATATTTAATGGTATACTTATTCTTTAGCATAAAGATTTTATTGCATACATATTTTTTGTCCTAAACCATGTTTGACCTAAAATTGTTTAGTATATTATTTTTTATGACTAAAAGGCTAAAAGTATAATATTGTTAGGTATAATTATTCTTTAGCCTAACATAAAACCTAAAAACCCATAATATGCTAAAGCGAGCAAGCGAAAGTATAAGCATAAGTCGCTCCCAGAACAGTAGGTTAGGTTAGGTTAGAACTGCGTCCCTGACAAAAATAAGGCGCTCCCAGAACAGTAGGTTAGGTTAGGTTAGAACTGCGTCCCTGACAAAAATAAGGCGCTCCCAGAACGGTACGTTAGGTTAGGTTAGAACTGCGTACCTAACAAAAATAAGGCGCTCCCAGAACAGTAGGTTAGGTTAGGTTAGAACTGCGTCCCTGACAAAAATAAGGCGCTCACAGAACAGTAGGTTAGGTTAGGTTAGAACTGCGTCCCTGACAAAATAAAGGCGCTCACAGAACAGTAGGTTAGGTTAGGTTAGAACTGCGTCCCTGACAAAAATAAGGCACTCCCAGAACAGTACGTTAGGTTAGGTTAGAACTGCGTCCCCAACAAAAATAAGGCGCTCCCAGAACAGTAGGTTAGGTTACGTTAGGTTAGAACTGCGTTTCCGACAAACATAAGTCGCTCCCAGAACAGTAGGTTAGGTTAGGTTAGAACTGCGTCCCTGACAAAAATAAGGCGCTCCCAGAACAGTAGGTTAGGTTAGGTTAGAACTGCGTTCCCGACAAACATAAGTCACTCCCAGAACAGTAGGTTAGGTTAGGTTAGAACTGCGTCCCCAACAAAATCTAAGTAATATTAATTTAATAAATGCGACAGTTTGGATGTGATTATTAGTGACACCAATATTCGGAATACCAATTTTATGCCTAAAATACATTCGACCAAACAATGTTATTCCATACAAATGTTAGATTAAACAATTTTCGGCCAAAAAAATATATGCAAAACAATTTCGGCCAAACAATTTTCGACGTAAAAAACAATCGACCAAAGATTATTAGGCCAAAAAATATGTGCTGAAAAAAATATCGGCCAAAAAATTTTAGACAAACCGATATAGACCCGATAGAAATGATGCCAGCAGCGTCGCTTGCGCGGTGAAGGAAAAATGTTGTATATTTCTCTTTTTTACTTCACCGCGGTAGGATCAAAAGTACCTATCCTAACTATCCCTGAGTGAATACTTCGATGTGATGTGATGACACTACAATACTCCAAACCTTCAAAAATTTAAAACTACTATAAAGTGCCCGCAACTTCGTCAGCGTCTTCTTTGTAACCAACCTTACATGTCCACCTATCCCAAATTACCAGCTCCAAAAATAGTTAAATTCCGTCCAGTCGTTTCGGTAAGGAAGTTGTAAAATAAAATCGTGCTGTTAAGATTTTTATCTGGAATAATTATTCCTCTCCACAGAGAACTGATTTTCAACAAGATATTAGCATAATATTGATATTTATTTTTAGATTTAGTGATCCTCAATTAGCCTGTTTATTAAGTTTTGAACTTTTTTCACACTATTTCTTTATTTGTTCAATTTTAGTAGTGCCTAGATATGAATGCTTCTATATATATATTTCATTAAATTTATTACTCACCCATACTCGGTGACAAATGTCACTGACGCCCGAACGGTACACTTGATCGAGTGTTTCCACATATAGGACACAGTCGCAGGTGCGTAAATATCATAACTTTGGGAGACATGACGTATGGACGAGTAATTTACTACACATTATTTGTATTGAGACATTTCCCTTCCAGAGAATTGATATGTAAAGCGGCGCACGACGACCAATCAATCATATACAGATTCCTTTATATCCTTGGCAAGTTATATGAGTACCTATTATTTTGAATTGAAGGCTGACTAGCAAAGGTTTTTCGCTTAACTCCTCTTTGTCAAATCTATTCACCCGTAAAGTGTTTATTGATTTTTGGGAAAGTATTTACGTTTTTAAGCGGTGTAACGGGGTATTTGGAGACAATTTCGAGAATATTCTGATAGCAATATTTTTGTGCTCAGACCTTTTTCGATGTGTGATACCTAGTCTGACCAAAAAGAGTAGAAATTAAAAAGTGGCAATACTGTAGTGTCGTCCCTTTCTAATCAATCTAAGAAAAAGGGGACAACACTACGGTATTGCCACTTTTTAATTTCTACTCTTTTTGGTCAGACTTTAATTGTAGCAAATTACCAATTTAGTAGAGCGTTAACTATATTGAATACCTACGGCTTTGGGATATTATTGCCTGGTGTAACTATAATTATACAATTAGCGTTAAGAGTCTACCTTATCAAAATTAAGCGATCAATGGACATTTAAGGTTATTATGTAATCCGATCCGTCTATAATTGTAGCTTAAACTCGGAAAGAACATGTCTAATATTTTTTAAAAGCTTTTATTTAACTTGCAATGTATGTTTAAAGTATGTTGTTCGGGTGAAATCTTGCAACTCAATTTTGAAGCAGATATCGTCAACCGATTGAGCTGAAATTTTGCATACTTACTTAACTTTGATGACAATACAATAATATGGTACCATAGGGCTGATCTGATGATGGAGCCGGAAGGTGGCCATAGGAACTCTATAATAGAATAAGTTTCTGTCAAAAATGTCATTTTAGTGGCAAGCTTTTATAGCCGACTGTACTTTTCTTTGGATATCCATCAAATGCTCACTGAGACGATTCTAAAGAGCCCAACCTCGGTAGGATTTCTTTTTCTATTATAGAGTTCCTATGGCCACCTTCCGGCTCCATCATCAGATCAGCCCCATGGTACCATATTATTGTATTGTCATCAAAGTTAAGTAAGTATGCAAAATTTTAGCTCAATCGGTTGACGATATCTGCTTCAAAATTGAGTTGCAAGATTTCACCGGAACAAACATCCTTTAAACATACCATGCAAGCTAAATAAAAGCTTGTAAAAAAAGCAATCCTATCGAGCTTGGGCTCTTTAGAATCGTCTCAGTAAGCATTTGATGGATATCCAAAGAAAAGTACAGTCGGCTATAAAAGCTTGCCACTAAAATGCCATTTTTGACAGAAACTTATTTAAACGAGATTTCAATGTCAAAATATAGAACACTCCAATAGACTATTACCACTCAGTTACAGATACACTTAGTATATATGTAACTTGTCTTTTTTATCGCTTTACAAAAATATGTATATATGAGAATTATATGGATGATGACATCGTTCCAAACTTTCAAATCGCAATAACTCAAAAAGTTACTAAGGTGCTATGTTCTTTCCGTGTACCCTTCAATTATTATCTTTTGACATCATACTTTGCAGGCAGAAGAGCAATCTTCCAAACTTTTGATGAATTATAATTCTATTTTCCCACGGCTAAAGTTGTGCAATTTATTTCTCGTACCTACATTTGTCTCATTCTTTCACTAGTATCAAGTTAAAATAATCGTGTCCCACCTCGTCCCCAAGGAGTGGTTCACGGATTATCATTTAGAGTTCCGTGAAGTCAGCGACACATTCGTCACGCCGACGTTGAGGGATCGCGCGACAGGCGACGGCCCGACAACCCGCCGGATTGATCGGGGAATAGCGTGGCTAACGTCTCCCAAACCCCAAAATGATAGATCGTCATCTTGGGAGAAGGAATTATTGCCAACTCCCAGATAACCGTTTAGTATGCGATAGATGGAGCTGATGGCAATCGCAGAGTCGTAAAGCTTAAATATTACTTCGATAGCGGGCAGACATTTTTATTAGCAATCAAGATGGATAAAATTTGGAGCAACAGTAAAACGCGAATGCCTTTCCTCAGGAGAATCTGTCAGTTTATTTTATTATTCATCAAACTTGAAACTCTGGAGAAGTTGACAAGAATTTTGAGAGTTATTTTATTAAATGCCTACTACAGCGTACCATTTCTCTGCTACAGTTTCAAGAATATTGTTCTCAGTGATATTATCACCAGGGTCTTCAGATTTGTGTGAACAGTGCGTAATAAAAATCTGTACTTTTAAATATGACAGGTGCGTTTGGCCCGCTGGCAAATTCCGACTGACCACGGGTTGTCTGGTTGTTAATGCTAATATTTCGTGTTTTCTTTGCAAAAATCGTCATAAAAACAAATATCACTAGGTATTTATTAGGTAAGTCAACAATAAAATATCCGACGATGAAATGAAATCGTAAACGCATAGATCAAATCATGGATTAAAACATGGGTTTAATTATGGTTAATAGGCGGCGGAGCCTTGGATGCTATAATAAACAAATACAAGAAAATTGCTATAATTAATATAATCGGTCGTGACAAGTGCGACAGCGGGCCATGTTATAATGCTAACACTAACTAACTAACTATATATAGTCGCGTGATCGTAACTCACTGGAAATTAATGCGTAGTGGTTTCTATGTGGTTTACGCAGAAACCGGTGTTTGATTCAATTTTATAATAACGGGAAATCAAACCTTAGGTTAACTTCATATACTTAATTATGTTTAGCGAAACAAATTGCCGCACCAGGGTCATACGAATCGACGAATCATCATGAGATTATTCAATTATCTTTGAATGCAAGCATTGTCGTTGATTGTGAAATCACATTGGAAACTGGGTAATAGGCTGCAATTGGCTAATATTATTAGTATACTTGACGAAACGGTCTCTACATGTGTGCCGGCAGCTGGGTAGCTAGGGGGTGCAGAAACTAAAGTATGTAAAAAATATTAAGATATTTTTAGTTAGTCTAGCACCACCCTCAGAGTTATCCTGGCGGCGCCAAGGGATCTCTATAAACTAGGTAAAAAATAATAGGTGATGAACGGCTTCGACCAAAAGATTATGTTAATGTAATCTTTCCGATTTTTGCTCTACTCGGCAAGGACACTAACAATACCGTGTGCGTAAATATAACATTATATAAAGACGGTCACTCACAAACACGTACTCGTTGAAAGTTGTAATTTTTTCCCTTTTTTGTTAGCGTTGGATTTTATATTATTAAAATAATAATAAATAAATATCAGACAACCTCACACAAATCGATCTAGTCCCAAATTAAGCTCAAGAAGGCTTGTGTTATGTATACTAGACGACGATATACATACTTATATAGATAAATATATTCTTAAATACATAGAATAACCATGACCCAAGCACAAATTATGTATACACTTGCAATATGATTTACTAAAACATAAAATAGATCATAAATAGTACATTACATACCTAGGGCGATGAATTGCTAATGCCCGAACCCATGGTGAGGGCTATAAATATGCGATCTGGGGCTTCACTAATCCGCCGTGGTATGCGTTTTGCGTCTTGCCTTGGCCAGGAAGTGAGATTTTCTCCTTGTGTAGAGGAGAATAAATCGCACTTACGGCCTAGGGTGACGTAAATAGATATTACATATTAGATTTTAATGAATATATCAGAGCAGTCTGGTTTTCCGATCCTACATCCGAAAACCAGACTGCTCTTTTCGGGAAAGCCAGACGTCAGTTTAATAGACTTTACACAAATAGCTTTCACTGTAAATTGTTTCACTTACATGTACCGCAAAGTTAGGTATACCTTGTATAGATCAACGTAAACACGAGGGTTAATGGAAATCCCCAATCCAATGCCAGGCAAATAATTGGTTAGACCTACCTGCCTTTGGCAACAAAGGGCCCTACGACATTGTTCACCAAAGCTTTATTAGCAATCAACTGATGTTACATCTCATCCCAAATTAACACGCCGACCACAATATCATCGGCAATGCGACCAAAGGTGCCCGTTCAGCCTCGCTACACCTTAATAGGTTATTTTCCTTTGCAAGTTACGTATTCCGTTGAACAGAATTGACAGTAATTGATTTGTTTCCCCCCAAAACCCATTCTACCTCCGAAACTCCAAGTTTTTGTTATATTTTGTCGTATTGTGTACACCCAGCTATCTACTCGTCTTGGATGTTTCCGTTTGGACTATTGCTGTAATTGGATTTTGTCAATCGTAACTTTGTCACTCTTTGCGATGGGATTATAGTAGCCTGGGAATTGGATACCGAAATACGAAGAGTTACATCCCCTGTTTAGAAAACGCAACTACACAAACATTTACTTTATCGCAACACGAGTTTATCAACGGGGGTTTTTAATCCCGAGCACAAAGCTTAAATAGCGGACGCAGTAAGCCCCCACATTAATGCGTAATATTTGTCATTTTGAACAATAATACATACAAGGCAGCATCGATATTGCGGCCCTTTCATCCGTAAGAACTGCCTGCCTTTGTTCTCGGACGGTCGTGTTTAGTGGTGGAGCCGTTTATTAGGAAATTGGAAGTGTGCGACACAAAGGGCCTTAAATTAAATCAACTGCCCCAATATTCCCTTCAGGAGAGCTTTGTAGGCCTCGGGAAGGTGGAACGTTAATCCGACCGTCCGGCCCATATTGACTAAGCATGGTCAACTGGCACATAAATGGAGTATTAGCTTAACATTACTTCCCTTGTTGCGAAAAACACGACGCTGTTGGAAAACTTTCGTACGCGGCAAATTAACTACGGAACTTACGAGTATTTCAAACCCGCTCGCTCATTTCGTGGAAATAAAAGTGTACTAAGTATAGCGGATATACGGAACGTAGGAGTATTTTGAACTTTTGACATGTAATTTATTGTTAGATCGTGTTTCCTAAAAGTTGTAATTTGTATTTTGATACGATCCCTTAAGTCTTTCTTTTGTAAACTTGATTATGGTTCCGTTCTTATGTACTTGTACGAACAATGTCTTTGTCATATTACAGACATAAATTGAAAAGGCTTTAGGCGAGATAAATTTAGCATTGCCAAGTTGATAATTACTTCGTTATAATTTTATTGTGATTCTATCCTTTTTTTATATTGAGTACATGGCCAACCGTGATAGGTACTTAATACTTATTTATATACAACCTTTATTAAAATTTTCCGTGCAAAATGTAATTTAACAGAATTGTGTCAATAACAAATTACCACATTTCAAGTGGATCTATAAACGCGGTTTTTTTTACCACTTTACGTCTTTGTTACACCTGTAGTTTTTTTTCTATTTAATACGATTTTCTTTTTCGTTGGACCTTGTAGCATTTGAACAAAGAGTTACATTTTGAGGAATTATATATTAAATTTCCGTTTTTTTGTCACCAGGTACTGCCATACTGAGATGTCGTCTCCGTCCAAAAATCGCGGTAAAAATCAGCCATGGTGTTGGCGGCTGATGAACAAAAGGTTGCCCATAGTAACCTGGCTGCCAGAATACAACTCTGAAAAAGCCCTAGCCGACATGATAGCTGGAATAACAGTCGGGCTAACGGTCATACCGCAGGCGCTGGCTTACGCCACGCTCGCGGGCTTGGAACCTCAGGTAAGCCAAAGATCTTGCATGTTTAATTACTTTTACCTAGGGATCCTCGTTACAACCTGGGAATTATGAATGAGCCAGTTTCCGTGGTGTTTAAGAACTGAAAGACTTTATAGCTCAAAGATTGATATAAAAGCAATCGTTTTAGTTTGATTACAATCTCTAATCACACGATAAGAGGGATGACAACTTTAAAGCCTATGCGTGTTTGTATGTATGTAACTTTTTAAGGTGTTATAAATTTACAAAGATTAGATCCTAGAATTATTAATTACTTAATTTTGTATATGACACTTTATACTCTCGCGGTTTGTACTCATAATTAACACAAATTTAATGCAACCCAAGTAATGGGGTGTGCAACCCCGCCGAAACGTTAGATTATGAAGGTAAATAAGAAATATCGCGTTAGACCCGTTATAATTTGTGTTAATTAATTTTGTATATCAGTTTATTGCGAAAAAAACCATGACATCGTGCTAAATCGCAACTTTCGAGATACGAGAAGCATAGCGTTGTAAATGACGATATCTGGGCAATATGTCTGTGTAAGGCAATATTTAGAAAAGAGCTGTAACAAGTTTAACGCCTATGATAAAATCATGTTTGTATGGGTGTGTCTAAAGCTGCACTAAAGTGTAAAGCGATAGAAACATAACTTAATTATTCCCCGTCTTCTGGATCTGGCATCTAGTTTTAATTTACAATGTACAAGCTCTAAGTTTGGATGCGGCATTTACATTACTTACCGGTCTTGCGGAGATCTCAGAACTTTCCAGCGCGTCTAACCGCCTTTGACTTATGTAGACTTTGCAGGACTGTGCATTTATAATTATTACCATTTACCACAGTAACAACAGATTTTCTTGTTATTGTTTGTACTGACAACCGTGCATTTTACTAATGTAGGGATTGGCTATGGGTGTAGGCCAACAATGACACAAAAACAGAGGGATATATAGAACAGCAATGTCCGTCTTTTTAAAAGTTACCAACATCTGAAATCCACGGGTTGGCGTCTTATTCGTGGACAGATTCGGCTCGTGCAAAGATATTACAATGGGTTCCGCTTCCGCTTCTCTATTAGCTCTAAATCTAATGGCCCACGCTCTAATCCAACGCACGCCCCTTCGCCCCGAATACGTTCTACTTATCTGTTTTTTAGATTAAGGTGATGCTTAATTTAAACTTGATACCTCATCTCATACCCAAGAAGAAAAATTACAGAGACACACATACGGTCGAAGTCGGATCGGCCATGGTGTGATTTTAAACTTTTTTTATTTCTATTTCCTAAAAACAATTGCATCGTTAATATTACCTCCATTTAAAATTCCCAAGATGGTCTGTACCCATTATTTAGGGGCTGCTTCATCTACGTCATATTCGGCTCGTGCAAGGTCATAAGGCTGGGCCGCACAGCTCTATTAGCCCTAATGACCCACGCTCAAATCCAGAGTACGCTTTCACGCCCCAAATACTCCTACTTCTCTGCTTATCATATTTATTTTGATACTCAATTTGAAATTGCTAGCTCATCCCATTCTCAAGAAAAAATACAAGTTACGGAAAAAGTGATGTTCGTTCGAGTACGGCGTCGAACGGGACACTATTTGGTCATTTACTATCCACTAAAATACTATTGAGAGCAATTTAGGTATCAAAAAGTCGCCAATATTACCAACCATCTGATATTCACAGGATGGCCTCTACTCATCGTTCATGGGCTGCTTCGTCTACGTTATATTCGGGTCGTGCAAGGACATAACGCTGGGCCCCACAGCTCTATTAGCCCTAATGACCCACGCTCAAATCCAGGGCACGCCCCCACGCCCCGAATACGCCGTACTCCTATGCTTCCTAACCGGCGTGGTCCAATTCGTTATGGGGATGCTACATTTAGGTAAGTCGAACACACGATTATCCTTTGTTGGTATGTTTTCCTGTTTAATTAACTGCTATTTCGCCTTGTTGTTACGTTAATTGATCGAGTATTAAGGTTAGAGTGAGCAGATGTAATAGTGAGTCTGCTTCGTTTCACACGCCTTATTATGTGGTCTGATGAAATAGACGAATTTTAGTTGTCTGCTTTTTTTGAAAGGGAATTTTATTAGCTAATTGTATTTCTGGAATCTAGGGGCCTATTTTGTTAGAGCTAATTGATTTTATTTATTACGGTAAATATATCTGAGAACTGATATCTAATGACGAATGTCCAATGTCCAGGCTAGTTGTATAAGATACGATTTTTTTTGTTTCTATCTGGCACATTACAAGGTTTTGTTTTTGAGAGAAGGACAAATGTTAGTTTGTTATATGTCTAAAACTGTCTCATTTTGACTCAGATCTCAGGTTAGCGTATCTAGCAAAATCCCAAAATCATAGTACTTAAGAAACAAAAATCCCAAGGTTATGGGCCCTAATCGCACTTGATGTAATTTGCGCCCGTAAATAATAATCTAATTATAACTACTTTACTGGCATTCTAGGTACCTACTCAAACTACGTTCATAAAATATAAACAACAAAACATTTGAAGTTAACTACTTATTCAACAAACCGAAAAGAATTCCCGAGGACCCATGCATATGGCAGGCAATTAACAAGTTTAAACTCGAATTTCTCTTTTATGGCATCGTGAAATCCGAATTTACCGTTTTTCCGGTACGAAAACATTACCAAAACATAACTGCATCTGAAAGCTTAGAAAATGTACCGCGCTGCTCTCTTTCTATCATGAATGTTTAATTTTTCGCCTGAAAGCAGCTCTTCTCATTATTATTTTAATACACTGGATACCTTATTTCGCATTAAAAGTAGCCAGCAGTTCAGTCAGAACGAGGGAATTTAGTAGTTTACTTAGTAGTTGTAATATTTTATATTTCAATTAACCGTGGACTGTAGTAAGATATAGTCATGTATCTTAAACAATTTACTCAATAATAAGTTTTTAAAAACCTCTTCGGTCAAAACAGAAGGTTATGTCTTCATGTTTGAGCAGTTTGAGTGTGTACTGAGCCTTTAAACGTATTATATCAAATGATCATTATACTATGTATGTGGGATATTGACAAAGAAGGGAAACACAGATTGCCACTTTAACTATTTTATTTAAATGAATTCTCGTTACAACACACAGCACAGGTTCGTGGTTAACCGCCATTCCTCTCCCGTCCCTTTCCTACGCACACTACCTATCTCTCTGTCACTCGGTGCGTTCCGATACACGGTATTATTCCTACAGGTTCGGCCGTCCTGAGCATGTGACTGCCCTCAGGCACCCATCGTTACAAAAAAACAGAATTACACAACAAAATATATTAATTATGGATACACACAAGTAAACAATATTATACTCTATTCATCAGACATAAGGTCTCAAAACATCGTTATTTAAAAAAAAACACTAATTATAGGAACTCTTTAAAAAAATATGGCAACGAAAATATAACAAAAACCTTTATGTATGTACAACATAGAATATAAAACATGTAACATTTTTATTTTTAAACATCTTCACATACATCTTTTAAAATTTAAAGAAAACAAATTAGTAAGAGTCAAAGAACTTTTTTATCATCTGATCTACATAGCACTATATTATCAGATCTATAGTAAAAAAATATTTCTAGACACAAAGAACCTTTGACATAAAAAAAAACAACAACATAAAATTCAGTTTAAGTACCTCTTGTAATAAGAATGTGGCAATATTCATGAATGTAGAACACTGTTACATACATTCATACTTCACCACCCATTCAAAATTCACACATACACAACATTCATAAAAAAAAAACAAATAAAAATAACAATTACCTAATTCGTGTCTGGCCACAGCTTCATATGGTCAGCCGCGGTGCTTGTCTTCTTTGGGCCATGATATTATGCCATATGAAATTATAACAAATGTTATTATATTATTGGTTTACCACTTGATCGTTATATTGACCAATATTATATCATAAGTTGTTATAGCGACCGTTACGCACCCCACGTCAATGTATTTATCAGTCAATTTGATGACACTACTTTTGTTATCTCGTAAAGGAAACGCAATAATCAAAAGTCCAAAAAACGCGATGACAATGTGAACTCGTTCAAGGTCATTGTCGACTTAAAGTACCTACTTTAAGTGCAGACTTTCTGCCAAACCCCAATGTGTACCTCAAGAATATAAACGATCAGAAAATTGCCGCTTGCGAACTTGAGGAGAATACTGAACTTGTAATTCGTATCAGGATCTCAGGAGCGTTTTCACTTATTTAGTAATTTACCTACTTTCTCTTTAACAGGAGTTCTGATAGACTTTATATTTGCCGTTAATGTTGGCTTCTCTTCCGCTACAATCATGATAACTATCATGTAGTATTATGTCTCCGTATCCGTTCATTGTATATGGATAACTAAGTATTGTTCATTGGTATACTCGTAATGTATTATAGATACACAACACAGTTCCTATCAAATTGCAATGAAATCAGTCCCAGAGTAATTGTTAGGCACGACGACGAGCGAAACGAAAACGAGTGTTAGGATATATCGCAAAGCGTTACATCAAATGTCTTTAATACTAATATAAATTAATTCCAATGCAATTTTACTTATTATTGCTACATCAAAATATATATAAATATCCTTAAAAATTGCATTAAATGTAATAATATACATCACTAATGCACCTACTTTCTCTTGACAGGAGTTCTGATAGACTTTATATCAGTGCCGGTGACAGTGGGCTTTACGTCCGCTACTTCGGTGATAATCGCCGTGTCTCAGCTGAAGGGCCTATTGGGCCTCAAGTTCAAGTCCGGCGGGTTTCTTCAGACCCTCAAGATGGTACGTTTTTACATTTATTTCACACTAGCTGCGTCCCGCCAGCTCATCCCACACTACATTTTTTCGGGATAAAGGTAGCCTATGTTATGTGTAAATGAAGAGTTACCAAATTTTAGCAAAATTGATACAGCTGTTCGAGCGTGAAAAAGTAACAAACACACTTACATACTTTCTCCTTTATAATACATCTAGCTGCGCCTCATCCCACGGGAATGGTCGTTTTTTTCTGAATAATCCAGGGTGTCAGCTACCCCTATTTCCAAATTTTATTAAAATCGGTCGAGTCGTTGACCGTCAAGAAGTAACAAACATGTACTCACAAACTTTCGCCTTTATAATATTTGTGTGAAATTACATAAATGTGCATACTGTGAAGTGTGATTATACTGATTAAATACATAACCTTATGAATAAGTACAAATAACACTGAAATTGCATCTGTTTTCGAATAAGTATACCTATGCTCGACAGACTCTGCCAATTTCTTTTTTTATTTAAAAAATGTCAAGCAAGGCGTAAATCCAAGAGTCGGTTAAACCCTATTAAAATACATACAGTGAGCTTCTACTCCTTTTACTAAATTGAATTAAAATATTTCTTCAAACGTTTACTCGCAAATGCTACGTGCAATGTTGAGATGTAGTCTTACCTACATAGGTAACGTAACTGTAATTCGAGAAATATAATTTCCACTGGATTCTGAACGAACGCTCATTCATTTGAAACATGATTATTTTTAATTAACGACATTAATTAAAAATAACTGCAAGTTTGTACACTCGTGTATCTTCTACACAGCAAACAAGCCGATAAAAATTGTGTTACGCTGGTTGAAATTGTTTTCATTTACATAAATTAATACATAAACATACGATACAATTTTGCACACCGTTTGAATTCCATAAATTGAGCACTTCCTAACCCATATAAACATTTTTTACATTGAAAATCCATGAAATAATGTCAATTGTAAAATGAAATCAGTCATCATCCGAAAGACGTCCTGTGTAGTACTGCACTGACTGTATAGCTTTTCCAAAAAAATGTCTCAGTAGTTTATAGACACAGTTCTAATTCTAAAGCATATCAAACGTACACAAATTAATTGTGAAATTAACGGCCTATTTTCCTGTAATTTCCATATTTATTACTTAAAATAAAATGTTATAATTTTAAAAGTACACTTTTCATGTTTTTTTCGAGAACTTAAAGTATAAGCCATCTTAAAATTTGGTTATGTTCATCAACTGACAGTTAGTTTCTTTCGGAGTTTCTTCTCATCAGTGGTCTTCCCTTGTGAAATGCCGGTAGACTCAGACATATTAGTGCCCTTGTGGCCTACTTACAGATTAAAGTCCATTGTTTCATTAGGGCCATCTTGGCCGATCCTGCGCCGCCAGTATCCGCGATCTTCGAGAACATTATAGAAACAAATTAAAATAATGTTTATTTACAGGTCTTCACAAATTTACCAAATGCCAAACTTGCCGACAGCACATTGGGCATTACTTGCATAATTATTTTACTATTGATGCGTGTAAGTATTTTTTTTCTTTAACACAGATAGTAAACTATTAAAAAAAACTTTAATTCAAAACTGGATGTTTTTATTCGTGATAAAACTGTTAATTTTTTCCTATTTTATTACCATTTTTATGATTTTAACAAATTATTTATAATAAAGAAAGTATAACGACTTATAGCTGGGCATTACTTGCATAATTATTTTACTATTGATGCGTGTAAGTATTTTTTTTCTTTAACACAGATAGTAAACTATTAAAAAAAACTTTAATTCAAAACTGGATGTTTTTATTCGTGATAAAACTGTTAATTTTTTCCTATTTTATTACCATTTTTATGATTTTAACAAATTATTTATAATAAAGAAAGTATAACGACTTATAGCAGTACCTACCTTAATTACTTATCAAACAAAAATAACATTTTTAAAAGTAAAAGACTAAAATAATTGGTAACAAAATACACGAATTGTCATTGAACTAAAGTCTTCTTTAGTAAGTACTTACTTAAAAACATATGTCTTCATAATCATCCAAAATAAATATAAATGACGACATTTGTTTAAAAAGATCGATGTAATTTTTATTAATAAATGCGCGTGTAATATGTTTGTAATATAAGAGATATACCTTGTGTACCTTATATGCAGCAAACTTGAATGTTCCCCCTTTATTAAAATCAGACTATACCTACATTCTGAAATCCCTTCCGCTTTTCATAAATCCGTCTTCGTCGAGTAAAATATCATGCGCTTTATTCATATAATATTTATGAAAGCGCGAACATTTACTGCGAGCTTTACTCGCATATTTCAAACTATCAAACGTAAACACGGGAAAAATCTGGGTTGTTTACAGAAATTGAAGGATATGAATTCATCACGGGGCAAGAAGGGTTTGAAGAAGACTCTATGGTTGTTGTCTACGTCGAGGAATGCAATAGTGGTGATTGTGTGCTCTTTAATATCCTTCGTGTTCGAGATGTACGGAGCCATGCCTTTCCAAATAACGGGGCCTGTGAGGTAAGTGTAAATTCGTTTTTTTTTTAGTTTTTTGGTTGAATGAAAACGATAACTATCTTAGTTAATTTACCACTATTTAACTATAAAAAACAATAACAATGCCACCTTATTTACCTGCACGAAATCTCAGTGGGAATTGTGTTAGGATGCAGGCTATACCTAAATTAAGATTTCTGAATATTTTCTTCGATTTCCGCGACTGTCACACATTTAAATAAAACCATTTAAAAGGACTAAATAGCGTATATTAATTATTTGAGCCTCCCTGACGTTTCTGTAAAGTTACCGAATCTTCTGATCATAATTATGTCAACTGTTTTTTTTTCCAATAAAGAAAACAAAGTCAATTAAAACATTTTCCTACATTTTGAAATCGTGAATTTTATTGAACTAGCGAGCGAAGCGCCTCCTTTGCGGCTTGGCCAAAAATTAGTTTTATATGTAAATTCCGGATGATCGGACGTGTGCCTGTTCTCATCTGCAGGTCGCATTTCTCGACTGATTCTCGTGAAAACTTGTGAGCAGGTTCGATAAATTATATAAAATGTACCTACGTATCAGTTTATCCAAATTTTTCAAAAAGGCTGAGATTGAAAACGTAAATAATTTCATCTTTGTAATATACAAGAAATAGTGATTAATTTCACTTTAAAATTGCGAAAATTATGGTAACATGTGTTTCGTAAAAGGGTGAATATTCAGCGTTTATAAGGCGTTTTTTTTCGTCATTCCCATTTTTGCAAATATTGTTAAAATACATTATTGCTGGAAGTCAATTTTTTATGTATACCCCCGAAGCCACTCCCGAATGCGATCCTATTAGTTAGAATTATTAAAACGACTGGTTCTTCCGTTGCGGTAATAAATGAAAAAGGAATGACGCCTAAAACCGCGCGGTTAGAACACTCTGAGAATCATGCAAAACAATCAATTATCATAAATAATGTCACAAAGGTAAATTAAGAAAGAAAAACTGAATGCGATCAACTACAATCTAAGCAGGACTCGAACCTGCGACCTCTGCGTTTCCGGCGCATTGCTCTCCCAACTGAGCTATTAGATCGCTACGTCAATCACACCAAATCTTTCATTCCATAATTCATACGCTACTGGAGCGCCATCTGCGTCATATGTGTTTGAAATGCTTATGCGCATCATCATCATCACCTCAGCCATAGGACGTCCACTGCTGAACATAGGCCTCCCCTTTGGACTTCCATATATACCGGTTGGAAGCGACCTGCATCCAGCGCCTTCCGGCGACCTTTATAAGGTCATCTGTCCATCTTGTAGGTGGACGTCCTACGCTGCGCATTTTATGCGCATATATATCAATTATTGTTTCCTTTTCAGAGAAGGTCTACCGTCCTGGAACATGCCTCCCTTCAGTACATACACTAATGGAAACTACGTCTCCTTTATCGAGATGTGCTCGGAACTTGGTTCATCAATTATTCTAGTTCCCATTATTGGCGTACTAGGCAACGTGGCAATTGCTAAAGCGTTCGGTAAGGCACATTCAATCTTATTGCGCACTGGTTGAGGTGCAGTATTGAAGTTGGGTGTAACGATTGGTTATGGTTAAGATATTGCCTCGTAATTAGTTGCAAGCTTTCGTTTTAAAGTGGCCTCTGTCTAGCCATTGATTTTCTCTGGCTTTTATTTAACTTCAGACTTGGTGTGATTCACTGTTTGGTTTTTACTTGAGGTTTGATTGGTTGTTTTATCATGCTTAATCGTCGTACCTACGCCTACTTTTTTATATGAATATTTATAAAACTTTTCGCTACGACAGACCATAAACGAAGACGAGGCTTTAGCTATGAGTATGACATCGCTAATAGTTTAATTTTTTATTATTATCTATAAAAATAATGTCATTGCAAGTTCATATGTTTCTCTCAAAAGGCTGCCTGGCCGCAGACGCGGACCGGAGCAGAGATGTCTAAAGGGGCTTTTAAACGGGCCATGTTTTGCTACAATTTGTGGCCGGCCATTATTTGCATCTTGCTCTAGCGTAGGGTGTCAGAGAGGGACGGCCATAGTTGCCGGCCACAAATTGCAGTAAAATATGGCCCGTTTAGAAGCCCCTTAAGAGTGCGTCTCCACTGAAGCGAAACGGAACGGAGACATGCGGAATCAACCAATCACAAAAGTGAAACGGTATCAGCTTTATTCGTCCCATTCGCTTTTCGTTCAATTCTTATTTCGTCTCATTCTGCATTCGTAACTCATTCTTGTTTCGTCGTGTTCGCTATCTGTCCCTATCTTTCTAAGTCCAAATCAGTAACTTGTCTGACTCTTATTAAGTCTTATTCGTTGTTCGTTACCGTCTTCCTTGGACTCATTCTTCATTCTTCCTTTTAGATTTTCGTCTCATTCACTTATTTGCCTCAATTTTTCTGGAACGTTCGATGCTAGTCACATTTGTTATTAGTCTCTTTCGTTTTTAGTCCAATTCTAAGTTCGTTACTTTCGTTTTTCGTCACCATCGATATTTTCTATCTTAGCGAATAAAACGTGTATTTTACGAGACGAGTAGCGAACGTACCCAAAAAAGAACAAGCCGATTTGCCAGTAACACCAAAATAAGAGAGAGACGAATAACGAATGTGACTAAAGATAAAGTGTGAATGACACTCAAAAAGTAAGGGACAAACAACAACATAGTCCTAGGAAGATCGTGACGAAAAACGAATAAGACGTAATAAGAATGAGATAAGTTATAGAATTGGACTTAAGAAGATAGGAACAGATGGCGAACACGACGAATGCAGAATGAGACGAAACGGAACTAAGATACAGACTTTAACTCAGGTGATTGGTCTATTCCGCACGTCTCCGCTCCGATCCGCCTCAGTGTAAACGCACCCTAAAACTAACCAATCACATTTTTCTGATTTAAATGCAATTCTTTCGGTCTTCACAAAGACCCAGCCTGATTGATTCATAAGACAATGAACTTTCAGTTTTCGCTCGTAATTAATAGCTTTTAATTTGTATTCTTATGAATAAATTAATACTACGAAGTACTTGGTATGCAAATTATGAAGCAAACAAACGACGTTATTTGCAAATCTATTATACGAGTCCCTTTGTCTCAGACTCTCAGTTTTCTTGCGATTCAAGTTTACTTCTCAGTTCGCAAGTGATTGTTGTCTATTACGATATGGATCCGATTTAACAATGTTATGAAAAGTTTCAATAGAGAAACTTGCGTTCATCTTTTTGTATTACGAATTAGTAGTTAATCGTAGTCTTAGTATAGTTGCTCTCCAACTTTCCGTTGTTATAATTGTATAACCATAATTATGATTAGTATATTCCGAAAGTTCCATATTTTACCAAAAATAAAATACATAATTATTCCTCGTTTGAAATTATCCCAATACTCTATACCGACCGGGAGCCCTTTGTTTCCCAAAAACTTATATTGTCGAATAATATGTTTCATTTCGCCGAAAAATCATTTTGCAGCATTTTCATTCCTCCATAGTACTACTGGCATAGTAGTCATAAATTTTTCATATTCTTGCAAATATCATTCTATTGATTAGTTAAGGTTAAGTAAGGTTTGTATAATAACAATCTAAAATAGTTTACTTAATTAATTTACCCATACCCATACCGACCATAAGGCTGCCTGTCCACTGGATCGGTGATGTGTAAAATGGATCAATCGCATTCCTCAGATTAAAATGCGCAGATACTTTATTTTTCTCCGCTCCGCTTTTGTGGACCCTAAGTAACTGCAATTCATCGGTCATAATCTTATGTAGGTATGTATGTAAGTATGTAAACACTTTATTCTACATAAAAACAAGAAATACACATTACAAAAGAATAAGCATGTACAAAGGCGAACTTATCCCTTTAAGTAAATGGTAGACAAACCAAGGAACATGTACAATACAAGCAAGGGATCTCTTCCAGTTAACCTTTGAGTAAATGAGTGCTAAACACAAATATAAAATGGTAGACAAACCAAGCAGTACAATACAAAGGATGATCACTTAATCTGTGTTTTTTTTTTAGCTAGCGGAGCATCAGTAGACGCCACGCAAGAGCTACTAACCCTATCCCTGTCCAATATACTGGGCTCTTTTGTGGGTGCATTCCCGATAACTGGCTCCTTTTCGCGGAGCGCCGTCAACCACGCTAGCGGCGTTGCTACGCAGTTTGGAAGCGTATACACAGGTGAATTTTTATGACCACTGGTGTTAAATCCTACAGCATACTGTAGTTATATGAATAAACTAACTCAATATGGCATAAAACAAAAGAAAAATGTATATATATATATATTTTTTTTGAAATATGGTAGGTACTCAAAGGTAAGCAAATTTTATGATTTTTTTTATCCAAATAAAATTGAGATTGTTTTCAAAATCCTTTACAAAACAGTAATTATAGGACAACCATGAACTTAAACGCACTTTTTCACTGTGAAAATGGCAAATTACTTATTGTCTCCGTACAAATATTTGTACTCATAGCGTATAATGCGTCACATGTACGTTTTTATCGCTCCGTAGGAATATTGAACTTTGACGGTCATTTGTGACTTTTAGAGCAGTCTAAGTGTAGTTAGTCCCTTATACCCTGGATATCCATTGGACTTGCTATCATTTAGTGGAAACGCAGCTCAGTGGGTGAAGACGTTAGATACCGTAAAACTACCCAACAATCCAAGAGCCCAACTATGGGCAAAAACAGAACTCGTTGATTTCTATCGAAATCCATATTCCATCAGTGACTTTATACGTTTTTATTTAACTTTGTTTAGCTAAATTGTTAATTTTAGCCTTAATAATTGAGATATATTAGTATTTGTTTGGATGATAGTTGGTTGAACTGGGCTTAGGGAGTTTTACGCTATTAATTTAAGTAACAATATAGACTCAAAAAAACTTTATGCCATAAGACAAAATAAATTGAATTGTCACGTGAACGACAATTGGAAGTTGGTTAAAATGTACTTTATTGATTGAATTACATTGTTAGTTACAAACAAAAATACTAATTAACGTAGTTACAAGGCTAATAAAATCGTGTTAATAAAGTAATGGATATTGGATACGTGTCGCGCAGCAGCGTCTACTAAAGCGATCAAATATGCTATAATTTACACAGGTGAAATAATTTTATTAACTTTAATGATTGAATAACATTGTTAGTTACAAACAAAAATACTAATTAACGTAGTTACAAGGTGAAGCTAATGAAATCGTGTTAATAAAGTAATGGATATTGGATACGTGTCGCGCAGCAGCGTCTACTAAAGCGATCAAATATGCTATAATTTACACAGGTGAAATAATATTACTAATATTGTTCGGCAAGCATAATTAGGCACACCTCACGGATAGCGTAGCAAAGTATTTATTTATCTTAAATTTTTACGAGACATCATATCGAACGCAGAAAAACGAAAGCATTTTTTATCGTACTTTAACTGCGATGCTACGTTAAAAGGACGTATCTTACTATGATATCCGTATAAAGATACGACCTTTTACCGTAACACGGCAGTTTACTCGTTCGTACCTGTATTTAACTTGCATATTTTGAACCTATAAAGTACCTAGAATCATTGAATTTATCAAGCAATGTCATGTAGCACAGGTAATGGAAATCAATTCAGTTTTGTCACTCAGTCCAGTTTATCTTTTCGTTAAAGAATTATTCATCGTTTTCATGGTTACTCCGAAACTCACGGTGCGTGAGTTCGACTCGCAATTGACCGGATTTCGCTATCATAAAGATAATTATTTTTATTTCCAGGAACACTGGTGCTGCTTGCTTTGAGCCTGCTGACTCCATACTTCTACTACATTCCTAAGGCGGCGCTGGCTGCCGTTGTGATATGTGCTGTGATATTTATGATAGAATATGAGGTGAGGCCCTTAATTATATCTATACTGGTAAATTAAGTTTTTACTGTTGTTTGTTACCATGGTGATGTCCCCCGGGTTCCTCTTTAAAACTACGATTTTCGGCGGTTATAATTACCAAAAACTTTGTAACTGCAACAATTATAGGACCATTCTTATGTAGATCTCCCGACAATCCAGTAATTAAATTATGAACACTTTTCTAAGAAGTTCAATCACTATTTTCCCCTGGGTTCTGATTCTGATTAGAAAACTATTAAAATGAATTGACCGTAAACCCTAAATTAAATAGCTTACTAGAGAATACAGCAACGGTGTGGGAGCGCCCGCAAGATAGACTGGCAGATTTGGTAAGGTCGCCGGAATCCGGTCCGGTGAATGCCGAACGAGTGTGAACGTTTTTTTATGGAAGTCTTATTAGGAGACCTATTTTTGTACTGGATTGGATGTTTCTGAATTCAAATGATCATGACAAATATGAATTATACAAGGTATTGCAGACATTTACGATCGCACCTCAGGCTGTAATTCAGATATGTACCTACTCGTAAAATATCAATTTTCATGACGTAATAATGCGAACCAATCTGTTTCAAAAACACGGTTTCAAATACAAAATCAAATTATCATAATTCTAAACAAAGCAACTTAAAATAGCTATGCAATGCTCATTGTTCTACAATTGCATTCCTCATGCATATCAGCTCAACTAATTCTTTACACGTGAATCAGCCATCTAGCACTAGACCATGTCTGAATATTCAATGGACATCGAATTTAAGTACATGCTTCACCGGAATCCAACAAGTTTTACCCCTGTTTTTGAAAGCGATATGATGAACTGGGTAAAATCGATGTGAAAAAGAAATGGATTTAGCCAGTTTTGCCCTTAGCCCTTCGTTTGCCAATGTTCAAATTTCAATTGGTCCAAAGTGAAACATAGAACCGGGCGATAGGTAGGTATGTTTATGGCGTTGGGTCAATGCCCTGATTTCGTTATCGTATCAAACCCAAATCAACAAACTGCTTATGTCTAACCCGTTTATTTTGACCTGTGATCTGGAACACGTAACAATATTTCATGTGCCTAATTATAATTAGGCACGAACTAGATACAAGCGGTTTAAGGCCGATTTTCAGAATGTCATTCCTGCATAGGTATTAAAATTGTCATCAGTCACCGAATTTAATTGGAAATACCTAACCATTTTATGTTTAAGTGTGGTCCTATTAATTTTCCGTGTCATTAAGGATTATATTTAGTATCTAAGCGTCATAGAATATCTTTTTAAAAAGTGAACAGGTTGATGCAACCTTGTCATAATATTACTTCATGAGGAGGAAGCTATTAATGCAATCAATAGGTACTCTCAACAAGACGGGTTCTTTATCTAGTAAATGTTTAATTGGGTCAATTAACTTTTTTGTGTTGTTACATACTGTTTCATAGAAAAATGCTTAGGTTGTCCGGGGGGCAAATTTTGCGTAACCATAGCAACAAGGTGCACTTAAAAGTTGATTCACCCAATTTACATATTTTTCCCAATTTTATTGTAATTGCATGTATTTATCAGTTTATTTATTGGGTACGTTAGAAGATGGTACTACAATATTCAGTTAAGTATTGTACCTACCAAACAAATAAAACTATTAAATACCATACGTAGTTATTTTTGTTATCTTATCTTTAGAAACAGTTGCATGAACTTGGTAACCATAAGTAACGCAATTATTCAAATTAGTTCTTTAACCTGTTCAGATAGGAAACGGGTAATCACTTGACGTGGAAATACGATACGATGTGGAAGTATAATTAAACGTTTTGTGAAACAGATAAACCTCGTTGCCTTGTTTTGCTATAAGTATAGATATAGTCTGGCTAATGAAATATTACTCAAAGTTTTGGCGGGAAATTGAAAAAATCTGCGGCTGGTCACACTTTGTGTAGTAAGAATTATAGTTTTGATACTCGAAAATATTTTTGATTTTTCTATGCATACGTAAGGTACCTAAGGAAATAAGTTAAATAGATGTTGACGTGCACTCATAGTCAGCTCACATAATTTCTACCACTATGTACAGTCAACAACAAACATATAATATGTTTACACTTTCTAACCATGTAGTTAAATAAGACCTAGCTCTATAACACCATAATCCATAATATTAATCCATCACCAAAAAATTACATAAGTACTATGCCAAATTTCAACTCAATCGGAATGTTAGAACTAGTACATAAATATCAAAATTATTTATAGAGGACCCGCCTACTAAATTGTTTAAATCATAGACAATTGGTGATACCACAAGGAAATATCTGTCAACATTATTTGGCTGGCCAGAGTCTACAAAGATCAACACGCAAAGAAAAATTAAATTGCGCTCATACGTGGTCCACACCAGGACTCGAACCCAGTATATTGGATTACTGGTCCAACGTCTTATCATTCTTTATCTGATCTTCTTTGCGAAATCATTTGGTTTTTTTTGTAGTTCGCAGCAATTTCTGACGGTATTTTAGCCTACAAAAGATAAAAGGATTTTTATGACGCACAAAAGTGGCATTTTATGTCTCCAGTGCGACACATGAATGACGGAATTTGACGATCGTGGCTAGAATGTGAAAAATACAATTATAGGAATGTTAATCTCATGAGATTACATGCGTGCGCAAAAGAGCCTCGATTCGATAAAGATTGAGACACTGACAACGTTTTCGCTATCGGTATGATTATGCAAAGTTATTGAGATACTCAGCAATGACCTGCTTTTAACCTTCATGACTATGATGAATATGACGATTCGTGGGGATATTGGGGAATACTATAAAACATTTGAGGTCTCACGTTGGAATTACCCAAAAATTATAACAACCAGATTTTTTAGACAAAATAGATTAATAATATAATAGTTCCATCGGATCCCCCATTCAAAAGACTTTATTTTGTTTATTAAATTTTTTAATCTAATTTTTGATATTGTGGCTTACGAGCCCTCTTCCTCGATAAAATAAAAAAATAAAATAAAAATGCCATTTACTCAACACTCAATTACTATATAAAATCATTTTACATTTAATAATTATGCAGTAGTACCTAGTCGCCTAGATGTAGGCCCCCAGATATGCTTAGCTATAAAAATAGGCCATCCCAATTTATAATACTGAACCTAGCATGTTTTAGTTTGGCAAGTGGCTAATTAAATAGATTTTAATTAATTCCACTAAAAGGTATTGAAAAACGGTATCTAAATATTTAGTCGTCATATCAAGAATAAATAAAGTAAATCGGGCCATATGGTACCGTTATTTATTATCATCGATCAGTACAGGTTTGTGCTGATTTACCTAAAGTTGACAAGACAACATAACCATCTACAAATATGGACAGCGACTTTTTTGTCAATGCGCCGTGTCAACTGATTAAATGTATCAGGTAAATACATCAGTACGTCTAGCATAACTTTGACACGCGACTCTTTGTCGCGCGAGAAATACTACCTGTCACTTTCACTTCAATACAGTGCGAGCAAGACAGAAGATGCGGAGTCGCGCGACAAGTGAAGTCGCGGCATGATATGCCAGCCCTACAGGACTGGAATTGAGTGTCTTGGCGGCAAAACTAAAGTCAATTGAAAAAAAGAAAAAATATACATTGAGAAGTAACTATACAGCGCCAAAATCATAAGAAAATGAATACTTTAGAACTAAAAATAAAAAGAAATGAAATCAAACAAACTTAATCTAAAAAAAAATATACAAAGGTAAATTAAGAAAGAAAAATTGAATGCGATCGATCCACTACAATCTAAGCAGGGCTTGAACCTGCGACCTCTGCGATACCGGCGCATTGCTCTCCCAACTGAGCTATTAGATCGCTACGTCAATTTCTTAATTTAATTTATCTAATCCTTGAACATCCTTGGCACTGGCATCAAAAACGGTCCGCAGCGGGGTCGAGATAGAATCAGGACGCAATATTCCATGGTGAGGAATATAATAGAAGAAGCCTTCGTTCGACGCAGGAGCCTCGACTGCTTCCATATGACCGCTCTCAAGGTAGTCCTTCATAAAGTTGACATATGCTGTCCGAAATTCAGGATTTATGCTAAACTTTTTTTCCAAGTTTATAAATCGCTTTAAGGCGATTTCACGAGAATTTGAAAACCGTGGGCGCTCCTGAGGGTCACCGAAAGTTAATGGCACGACCATCCTCCCCTCAGGATTTCGACAATATTTCGCATCCATCAGGTTTTCACACGACAATTCATTTTTCGACAGAACAGCTGACTTCGGGGTGGCGACACTTTCTATCTCCCAAAATCTCTGAATAGTGTTGTCCAAGGACAACGACGAAACGAGAAAACACTCTTTGTTACTTTCACAACAATTATCACGAAACGATTAATGTTTTGGATACAAATAATGGACTGTAGCTTTTTAATTGTGTTTAAATTTAGAATTAGGAAATGAAAGTTGCCGGCTGGTGATAAAAAACAAGAACGATATTATTACAAACGAAATTAAGAGGGCCTTGAGTTCTCTTTCAAAAGGACTAACCTTAGCTCCAGAGGGTACTGCTCCTTCCTCAGGTGTCCAGGGCCGAGGAAACCAGCTCGTGGCCACGCGCAACTCACCTTCCAGCAATCCAACGGTTACCTTGCACCTGATTAACCAGCTCTGGTGCTCCTTCTGATAGATCTCGAGGCACTACACGGGTTTTAACTACTTAAAAGTATTTTTAAGTTCGAAAATTCGACAATTAATTGCAGCCAACAAATTCGCAACCTTTCCGCCCGAATCTAACGGTAAAGAGAATGAATCGACACGTTTTCGATATGAATTTGACAGAACACCAAAATGTTGCCACAATACAATATTTGTTTTCTTTTTAAAGTCAACATTCCGCCCACCAAAATACAAGGTATTTTTTCCAAAGAAAAGAGAGAGAAAAAATTGTGAGTGATGGAAGAGACGATTATGTTAAGAACTTATGCTAAAATGGGTTGCGTAAGCTTGG
Source organism: Apotomis capreana (assembly GCA_947623375.1). NCBI lineage: Eukaryota > Metazoa > Arthropoda > Insecta > Lepidoptera > Tortricidae > Apotomis > Apotomis capreana. Next base: position 16,736,692 of record OX392507.1, on the reverse strand, counting down.
TATACGGTTAGGAAGTTGATGCTCAAGCTGGGCAACCACATTAATGTTACTAAGGTAATTAGAAAGAGGTAGCGGGCACAGCTTTACAACTGGTCGTTTGTATTCACCAGTAGCTGTGCGGATGGTCACGACCCGACAAATGCCATCACTACCAGGATGAAGTTTGACTATTCGACCCATGTTCCATTTTAATGGGCTACACTGTTCATTTACTACTAGGATCATTGATCCTACTCGGAGGTTATCTCCCTTTTCAGACCATTTGTTCCTCTGCTGAAGGGTGTGGAGATATTCCAAGTGCCATTTACGCCAAAAGGCTTGGTGCATCTGTTGTAACAGTTGCCAACGTCGAAGGGGACTTATCTTTATGTCAGTCAACACAGGCTCAGGGAGAATAGTCAATGGTTCTAAAGTCAAAAAATGACCCGGGGTCAGTACGGAGAGGTCGTTTGGGTCAGAACTCAGAGGTGACAAAGGGCGCGAATTTGAGTAGAGCCTCCTCCATCCACGAGGATGTATTTAATCTTAATTTGTATTAAAAATATTTAAAACATATACAAACTATAGGTAATAATATAATTAATTGCTATAATTGCATATGAGTATAGGAATTTAATTATTCCGGGGGAATGAAATGGTTCGTCCCTTTTCGAATTTAAGTGAATCCATCACATTTAAGGTCCAAAAGTAACCCTTTTCATTCCGCCATTGAGGTTTATATATCCCAAAAATGGTTTAACCGTGGGATAAGTACATAGGCCATTCAGGACAAATCCAAAGATAAAACCGAAAGGGTCACCCCATAGGCCACAAGTGCCAGGCCCAAGCGGGTCACATAGCTGAAATATTGTCAGTGGTTATCCTAAACCCTACTCTGAGATCTTCAATGACTCCCGTGGCTCTCCCCATCTCAGCTCCTGTGTCTTATAGGTCCCTGGCCAATGGGACCATAGAGGATATCTTATATATATTATGTATGTAGTTTTAAGCAGGCTTCTGATGTTCTTTTAGTATTTTTATTTATTTAGTAAGCCTTATCACCGTGACTGCCCGTATCGGTTCCAATCACGTTCCAATGCACAATATCGCCACGTGATACACAAAACAGTTATAACCCTAATTTATTGCATCAGATTAGGCAGTCCAGCGACACTCCATACAAAACTGAATTATGAAAGCCTTTAGTACCAACATTGAAATATAAAAATAATTCTACTAAATTAAAACGACAACCGATTCCTTCGCGTAACAAGTCTCATAACGTCTATTTGATCAAGACGCAATAACAAATGTCATACGAGGGTTGTTTGATAAATACACGTTTTAAAAAGTTATTCTTGTTACTGGCTGAAATTATGTATACGAACTTTTTAGGCATCCTTTATGGACTAGAAAATTAAAAAAAAATACAGCGTTTTTTTTTTTTTTTTTTAACGGCTTTTTACGACGGAGTTCGCGTTGTTATTGCAATAATGGAGAAAGAGCAGTATCGTTCTGTAATTCGTTTTCTGTTTTTGGAAGGAAATTCTTGTGATGAAATAAAAGTACGCATGCAAGCTGTTTACAATGATCATACTCCTTCTATGACAACCATTAGATATTGGTACAATGAATTTAAACGAGGCAGAACGTCCATCTTTGATGAAGATCGCCCAGGACGTCCTGTTGAGGTAACCACAGGTGATATGGTGAAAAAAATCGAGAATATTGTATTAAGCGATCGCCGAATAAAACTTAGAAAAATTGTCGACATTGTAAATGTTTCGATTGAACGCGTGCAGCACATTTTAGAACACAAATTAGGCATGAAGAAGGTTTCGGCGAGGTGGGTGCCGCGTTTGCTCACCGAGGAACAAAAGCTCACCCGGAAGCAAATTTCAAGGCACTGTTTAGATAAGTACGAAAGTAGTCCGGGTGAGTTCCTTCGGCGTTTTGTGACTGTTGATGAAACGTGGATACACCACTATACCCCAGAAAGTAAAGAACAGTCTAAACAGTGGATTTTGCCGGGGGAATCAGCTCCAAAGAAGGCGAAGACCGTTCCATCGGCCGGAAAGGTCATGGCGACTGTTTTTTGGGACTCGCAGGGAATCATCCATACTGATTATTTACAAAAAGGAAGAACGATAACCGGGCCATATTACGCTAATTTATTGCAAGAATTTGATACCATTTTGAAAAAAAAGAGACCACATCTAAATAAGAAAAAAGTTCTCTTTCATCATGATAATGCACCAGCTCACTCCTCAAGAATCGCAGACTCCAAATTAAAGCAACTACATTATGAATTGCTGCCTCATCCGCCCTATTCCCCAGACCTGGCTCCCTGTGACTTCTTCCTATTCCCAAATTTTAAAAAAGGGCTCGGTGGAAAGAAATTTTCGTCTAATGAAGAAGTCATTGCCGCCACGGAGGCCTATTTTCACGACTTTCCGAAATCTTATTTTTTAGACGGCTTATTAAAGCTAGAACACCGTTGGAACAAGTGTATAGAGTTGGAAGGTGACTATGTAGAAAAATAAATATACACGTATACAAACCTTTGTTGTTTTTTTCTAAACACGGGTATTTATCAAACAACCCTCGTACAACCCTCAATTTGACGCAAGTTGTAAAAATCTATGGTGAAATAAAATTTTCTTGTTGTTTGGTTTGTTGTTACAAAATTATTATTAGGTGTGTTGTAGTAGTGTGTCAGTGTTTTATAAGAATAATGCCAGGGAAATGTACAAGAAAGTGTGAAGTTTGTGGCATTGGGAGGGTCAGAAAAAATATTCTGGTATATTTTAGCAAGATTTCCGCTTGACCCGATCAGGTAAAACTGTATTTCAGTGCCAATTTACTTTATACTATATATATATATATATATATATATATATATATATATATATATCGTATTTGTTAGCTGTTTTACTCAGATTGTAGTAGATATCAGGTAAATACGTAAAATAATGTATTTTCTCAAAAAACAAATCATGCTTTAAGCAAACAATAACATAGTGATGTGAACAAATTATCGATAACATTTGTTGTTTTATTTTTAGGTGCCGTTTATGCGTGAAGTTAACAGGCAATGAGGACTTGGCGTATTTACCGATTAGAAAGTTAAATGAAAATGTGAAAATCTCATAAAGCGTTTCTTTTACAGGTCCTAGGTCAACCGACTCTATGTTTACTACCTAATATGTTGCTTGAAAACAAAAACCAATGATGAACTGTTCAAATACCTAGGTTATGTCAAATAAATAAACAATTTTTAAGCCGTATATTTATTTTCGTAACACCAGCACTAAAATTGACCAAAGTTATGCAGGAAGCGACCAGCATATTTATTTGTCAAAGTGACTTGTATTTTAATCAATTAATCATGTTGGTCGTTTTTTGCATTACAAAAAAAAGTGCTTGCAAACCTACGCAACTACGAATATCGAATATTTATCGATATCGATAGAAAAGTATGATTCGTATTTGTCAAGCCCTAACAACATTGGTACCAACATACTCGTAGTAGAATTGGATTTTACTATGTTGGTACTACTGTTTTAAGTTGTTAGGTTGGTACAAAAGGCTCATAATTCCGATTAGCGGCTTGTATGAAAGTGCCGACTCTTAAAACGTAGTGATTATATGTTCTTTGAGATTAGGGTACAAAATACATAGTTATAATTTCTCACGTCCGGCTAAACCTATAGTTTAGTACGAAAAACCATTGAAATCTCGTGACACATCATCAGTCATGAAACAACACATAGGGGCATGAAAAACGTTCAGGATAACTACTTTACAGTTACGTACCTTCTTGTTGACCTTGTACTTTCTTATTGCTGATGCCGACAGATTTATTGACATTTCTTTGGGGACCCGTTTCAGGTCGTGAAACCCATGTGGCGCTCCCGCCGCGCCGACCTCGTGCCTGCGTTCGCCACGTTCGCGGTGTGTTTGGTGGTCGGTGTAGAGCTGGGCATTTTGGTGGGCGTCGTCATCAACATTCTGCTGTTGCTGTACCCTAGCGCGAGACCACAGATGGACGCTGAGATCGTCACGGTGAGTTGGTTCTCTGCCTTTTCGCCGAACAATTTTGCGCCGAATTATAAATATTAATTATAATCGCCGAAGTATCATTTCGCAGAAACTGTAAACTACTTTGGATTGTTATAAAATAAACCTAACCTAACCTAACCTGATCTATAGGATTATATTTACAACAATTATAAAAGTGCGAAGTGTAAATTCGGCGAAATGAAATATTCGAAGAAAAATTGTTCGGCGAAAATAAAAATAAAATAAAATAAAAAACGTTTATTTCGGACTATCAAAAATCCATATGCTGTTGTTAGTAATTAACTTAAACTCTATGTTAGTCTATTATAATATGTAGCTCTAGTAACAAGCGTACACCTGTTTGAAAAGGTTATACCCGGTAAGTTAAATACCCGGTAAGTTAAATGTCGACCTATTCTAGATAGTGAAGCTAATATTAACCGACCTAGTGCCGGCATCCGCCATGTTTGCGGTGTGCTTGGTGGTTGGTGTAAAGCTTGGAGTTTTGGTGGCTGTCATCATTTACGTTCTACTACTGTGTTACCCAAGTGCAAGCCCCAAGATGGACGCTGAGATCGTAACTGTAGGTTATGCGTTAATGCGAATCTCCAAGTCTAATTATTGTCATTAGACCTCCCTTTTACGGTAATAACTGTCACTTGGTTCTAGGCTCCACGCGTTTGATGGTCGCCTTGAAGGTTTGTAAACTTTGATGAAATCTGCTATTTAGATTATCAGAAACATTCCCCATCGTCGCCAAGCTATTTATTTATTTATTTATTCAAATTAGTTACAGTAATTAAACTAAGGCACTGTAAAATACAAAATTAAACATAAAATAAAAATAGAAACTTAAATCTAGCTTGATTTAGGCGACGTAACAGCGTGGCTCCGTTGCGTCGTGTGATCTGGCGCAGGATTCGGCAGATTTCCCCGGAACTGCCGAAACACAACACCCTTCGGCCAGAAGTCTGCACTTGCGATGGTGTCCTTCTTGGATGGTGTGCTTTATCTTAACTAACAATATAACTTTTTGTTTCAGAGCGCGACAGGGCTCGGGTACCTGCTAGTGACAGTAGGCAACAGTCTGTACTTCCCCGGAGTTGAGTACATCAGACAGTACGTGGAGCGAGCTGCCAAGAAACAGGGCGGCTGCAGCATGCCGGTCGTCATAGACTGCAGATACGTGCTTGGTAAGTGGTTGCTCTTATTAATCTTAGTTAAAAGCTTATATCTCGTAGAAAACTTTTGAATAGATCAATATGTGGTTTTAACACTTTCAACAAGGTTATAGCGTCATTTTATAACCAATATCAGTATGTTATTAAAGAAATGGGTCACGTATAAAATACCGTATTTTCCTACCTATTATTTATGTGTTTAAATTATTGTGTCTGTGTTCAATTTGTAAACTTTTTTAGTGTGCATTAAAGCATTTTGTATTGTATTGTATTGTACCTATAGTGAAAATGTATTGTATCATCAAAACCACTAACTTTTCGACATTATAATTACTATTCTTAATTCAACAAAAACTAAAAAGAAGACTGGTTTTGAATAATAATATTATAAAAATTGGTTTTCGCTAGTATCTTCATAGAGACTTCATACTAATGTATCGTCTTTGGCATTTTATAAAGAGTAGCTGATTTAGGCTGTCATCAAATACCGTATTGACCAGCTTTTCAAAAAAAAATACAAGTGCTGAGAAGAAACTCCACAATAAACGCATAAGACTTCGGTCATTAAAAGGCATCAAGGCAGTCCTGACTATAAAACAAGTCGCACGCAATAGGATTTAATGTTATTACTCCAATTAGATTGCATATTCGTAACGAGGAAAATCTACTCATAAATCATATTTTCAGGGTTCCGTACCCCTAACGGTAAAAACGGGACCCTTTTACTAAGACGACGACGACGCGTTTGGCGCAGTTTGTAGACACCTACCTACTGAGCCGGCGGTCCTGGGTTCGAATCCCGGCCGGGCAAATATTTGGGTGATAAACTCGAATATTTGTTCCTGGGTCATGGATGTTATCTCTACATGTACCTATGTATTTATATATATTATGTATATCGTCCTCTAGTACCCATAGTACAAGCTTTGCTTAGTTTGGAACTGGGTTGTTTTGTGTATAATTGTCCCTTGATATTTATTTATGACTCCTCTGCCCGTCCGTCCGCCCGTGTGTCCCTCTGTCTGTCTGTGACCAGGCTGTATATCATAAACCGTGATAGCTGGAGAGTTGAAATTCTCACAGATTATACATTTCTGTTGCCGCTATAACAACAAATACTCAAAAGAGAATAAAATAAAATGAATATTAAGTGGGGCTCCCATACAACAAACGTGGTCGATTGCGTTAACTTTGCACCTCATTTGTATGCGGCGCCATATATAGCAGGTGCAAACATACTTAACCCAGCTAGTTTAGATAAGTGTGTACGGAACCCTCGGTGCGCGAGTTAGACTCGCACTTGGCCGGTTTTAACTCGTGCGTTAGATTACTTACTTTCCGCTAATATTGGATTTATTACTTCGATTATTCAGTTTATGTATGTTCCTCTAATTGTAATTTCTGCCGTTGTATTTCTCCTGTATGTTTTATGAGGTGTACGTGTGTGACAACCTTGGGAGTATAGTGCAAGAAAACAAAATAGGTACAGATACTGACAGATATTAGCCACTTTATGTCAAAACTGAATTCTTGCATTCATCATCATTATCATCATCATCAGCCCGGAGTCGTCCACTGCTGGACATAGGCCTTCCCCAGTTCGCGCCACCATACCCGGTCCTCAGCTTTCCGAATTCTTGCATTGCCTTGTTATTTTTTTTAATAAAACATTTAGAAGTATATTTTTCTTCCGAAAATGTCATAAGCAATTAAAAAGCCGCGATAAGTCATAGCTACTGATCTTCCGCTTTAGCTGTTTAAATAGGACCTATGCCTTTATTTCTTCGGCCGTTTTAACTATTTAAAAAGTGTGTACCCGACAAATAAAGGAATTTCATACAACATTATTGTCGAGCAAACCAAGCTGGCAAGGTTGTTTTTTTTTAATTTTTGACTAACCATAAACTATGCACTTTGATCCTTATTTTTGAATAAAGACGATCAGACCCCGACCAGTTTTGAGTAATAGTGCATTACTGCAGGCGCCGTGAAAGAAGTGCTTGTCGGGTGATTAGGTATAGACGGTCGACAGTAGGAGGCCGGATAGTGATACGAAGCCGACAAGCCCTTTTCATGGCTAGGCATGTACGAGTATAGGACTTTTCACAAACATATGCAATGAAATAAAAATATCCCACTCAAAAAAATATAATTCAACTGTTTAGTCTGCTCATGAACACGGATGCCATGTTTAAAAAAAATACTTCCCAGCTTAGGCCTTTAATTTTGTATGAAATTCATTTACATTTCTCTTTAGTTGTTCCGCCCGAAACGTAATACTTCGAAGCCTGTTATAACGCACTTGACATTGGCGCTACGAATTGAATTGCATAGATTGTTATTATTTATTTATTAATATTTAATAGTTTATAATAAGAAATTTATAACACAATGTATATTGTTATAGAATAAAATTACTATGACTATGCCGTTATGTCGACATTTCATTGCATGTTTGAGAAAAGAGTATTTGTATTATATTTTCTTATAGGCGCGGACTTCACGGCAGCCAAAGGTATCTGCGCATTATCGAGCTCTCTGGCGGCTCGCGGGCAGCCGCTGGTCCTCCTGTCCGCTCGCAGCAGCGTCGTCGCCGTGTTCAGCGGCGCCGGCTCCAGCGTCGTCGTCGTGCCCGGCGCCGCCGAGCTGGAGGCCGCGTTACAAGGTATGTGTCCACTTCACGGCAGCCAAAGGTATCTGCGCATTATCGAGCTCTCTGGCGGTTCGCGGGCAGCCGCTGGTCCTCCTGTCCGCTCGCAGCAGCGTCGTCGCCGTGTTCAGCGGCGCCGGCTCCAGCGTCGTCGTCGTGCCCGGCGCCGCCGAGCTGGAGGCCGCGTTACAAGGTATGTGTCCACTTCACGGCAGCCAAAGGTATCTGCGCATTATCGAGCTCTCTGGCGGCTCGCGGGCAGCCGCTGGTCCTCCTGTCCGCTCGCAGCAGCGTCGTCGCCGTGTTCAGCGGCGCCGGCTCCAGCGTCGTCGTCGTGCCCGGCGCCGCCGAGCTGGAGGCCGCGTTACAAGGTATGTGTCCACTTCACGGCAGCCAAAGGTATCTGCGCATTATCGAGCTCTCTGGCGGCTCGCGGGCAGCCGCTGGTCCTCCTGTCCGCTCGCAGCAGCGTCGTCGCCGTGTTCAGCGGCGCCGGCTCCAGCGTCGTCGTCGTGCCCGGCGCCGCCGAGCTGGAGGCCGCGTTACAAGGTATGTGTCCACTTCACGGCAGCCAAAGGTATCTGCGCATTATCGAGCTCTCTGGCGGCTCGCGGGCAGCCGCTGGTCCTCCTGTCCGCTCGCAGCAGCGTCGTCGCCGTGTTCAGCGGCGCCGGCTCCAGCGTCGTCGTCGTGCCCGGCGCCGCCGAGCTGGAGGCCGCGTTACAAGGTATGTGTCCACTTCACGGCAGCCAAAGGTATCTGCGCATTATCGAGCTCTCTGGCGGCTCGCGGGCAGCCGCTGGTCCTCCTGTCCGCTCGCAGCAGCGTCGTCGCCGTGTTCAGCGGCGCCGGCTCCAGCGTCGTCGTCGTGCCCGGCGCCGCCGAGCTGGAGGCCGCGTTACAAGGTATGTGTCCACTTCACGGCAGCCAAAGGTATCTGCGCATTATCGAGCTCTCTGGCGGCTCGCGGGCAGCCGCTGGTCCTCCTGTCCGCTCGCAGCAGCGTCGTCGCCGTGTTCAGCGGCGCCGGCTCCAGCGTCGTCGTCGTGCCCGGCGCCGCCGAGCTGGAGGCCGCGTTACAAGGTATGTGTCCACTTCACGGCAGCCAAAGGTATCTGCGCATTATCGAGCTCTCTGGCGGCTCGCGGGCAGCCGCTGGTCCTCCTGTCCGCTCGCAGCAGCGTCGTCGCCGTGTTCAGCGGCGCCGGCTCCAGCGTCGTCGTCGTGCCCGGCGCCGCCGAGCTGGAGGCCGCGTTACAAGGTATGTGTCCACTTCACGGCAGCCAAAGGTATCTGCGCATTATCGAGCTCTCTGGCGGCTCGCGGGCAGCCGCTGGTCCTCCTGTCCGCTCGCAGCAGCGTCGTCGCCGTGTTCAGCGGCGCCGGCTCCAGCGTCGTCGTCGTGCCCGGCGCCGCCGAGCTGGAGGCCGCGTTACAAGGTATGTGTCCACTTCACGGCAGCCAAAGGTATCTGCGCATTATCGAGCTCTCTGGCGGCTCGCGGGCAGCCGCTGGTCCTCCTGTCCGCTCGCAGCAGCGTCGTCGCCGTGTTCAGCGGCGCCGGCTCCAGCGTCGTCGTCGTGCCCGGCGCCGCCGAGCTGGAGGCCGCGTTACAAGGTATGTGTCCACTTCACGGCAGCCAAAGGTATCTGCGCATTATCGAGCTCTCTGGCGGCTCGCGGGCAGCCGCTGGTCCTCCTGTCCGCTCGCAGCAGCGTCGTCGCCGTGTTCAGCGGCGCCGGCTCCAGCGTCGTCGTCGTGCCCGGCGCCGCCGAGCTGGAGGCCGCGTTACAAGGTATGTGTCCACTTCACGGCAGCCAAAGGTATCTGCGCATTATCGAGCTCTCTGGCGGCTCGCGGGCAGCCGCTGGTCCTCCTGTCCGCTCGCAGCAGCGTCGTCGCCGTGTTCAGCGGCGCCGGCTCCAGCGTCGTCGTCGTGCCCGGCGCCGCCGAGCTGGAGGCCGCGTTACAAGGTATGTGTCCACTTCACGGCAGCCAAAGGTATCTGCGCATTATCGAGCTCTCTGGCGGCTCGCGGGCAGCCGCTGGTCCTCCTGTCCGCTCGCAGCAGCGTCGTCGCCGTGTTCAGCGGCGCCGGCTCCAGCGTCGTCGTCGTGCCCGGCGCCGCCGAGCTGGAGGCCGCGTTACAAGGTATGTGTCCACTTCACGGCAGCCAAAGGTATCTGCGCATTATCGAGCTCTCTGGCGGCTCGCGGGCAGCCGCTGGTCCTCCTGTCCGCTCGCAGCAGCGTCGTCGCCGTGTTCAGCGGCGCCGGCTCCAGCGTCGTCGTCGTGCCCGGCGCCGCCGAGCTGGAGGCCGCGTTACAAGGTATGTGTCCACTTCACGGCAGCCAAAGGTATCTGCGCATTATCGAGCTCTCTGGCGGCTCGCGGGCAGCCGCTGGTCCTCCTGTCCGCTCGCAGCAGCGTCGTCGCCGTGTTCAGCGGCGCCGGCTCCAGCGTCGTCGTCGTGCCCGGCGCCGCCGAGCTGGAGGCCGCGTTACAAGGTATGTGTCCACTTCACGGCAGCCAAAGGTATCTGCGCATTATCGAGCTCTCTGGCGGCTCGCGGGCAGCCGCTGGTCCTCCTGTCCGCTCGCAGCAGCGTCGTCGCCGTGTTCAGCGGCGCCGGCTCCAGCGTCGTCGTCGTGCCCGGCGCCGCCGAGCTGGAGGCCGCGTTACAAGGTATGTGTCCACTTCACGGCAGCCAAAGGTATCTGCGCATTATCGAGCTCTCTGGCGGCTCGCGGGCAGCCGCTGGTCCTCCTGTCCGCTCGCAGCAGCGTCGTCGCCGTGTTCAGCGGCGCCGGCTCCAGCGTCGTCGTCGTGCCCGGCGCCGCCGAGCTGGAGGCCGCGTTACAAGGTATGTGTCCACTTCACGGCAGCCAAAGGTATCTGCGCATTATCGAGCTCTCTGGCGGCTCGCGGGCAGCCGCTGGTCCTCCTGTCCGCTCGCAGCAGCGTCGTCGCCGTGTTCAGCGGCGCCGGCTCCAGCGTCGTCGTCGTGCCCGGCGCCGCCGAGCTGGAGGCCGCGTTACAAGGTATGTGTCCACTTCACGGCAGCCAAAGGTATCTGCGCATTATCGAGCTCTCTGGCGGCTCGCGGGCAGCCGCTGGTCCTCCTGTCCGCTCGCAGCAGCGTCGTCGCCGTGTTCAGCGGCGCCGGCTCCAGCGTCGTCGTCGTGCCCGGCGCCGCCGAGCTGGAGGCCGCGTTACAAGGTATGTGTCCACTTCACGGCAGCCAAAGGTATCTGCGCATTATCGAGCTCTCTGGCGGCTCGCGGGCAGCCGCTGGTCCTCCTGTCCGCTCGCAGCAGCGTCGTCGCCGTGTTCAGCGGCGCCGGCTCCAGCGTCGTCGTCGTGCCCGGCGCCGCCGAGCTGGAGGCCGCGTTACAAGGTATGTGTCCACTTCACGGCAGCCAAAGGTATCTGCGCATTATCGAGCTCTCTGGCGGCTCGCGGGCAGCCGCTGGTCCTCCTGTCCGCTCGCAGCAGCGTCGTCGCCGTGTTCAGCGGCGCCGGCTCCAGCGTCGTCGTCGTGCCCGGCGCCGCCGAGCTGGAGGCCGCGTTACAAGGTATGTGTCCACTTCACGGCAGCCAAAGGCATCTGCGCATTATCGAGCTCTCTGGCGGCTCGCGGGCAGCCGCTGGTCCTCCTGTCCGCTCGCAGCAGCGTCGTCGCCGTGTTCAGCGGCGCCGGCTCCAGCGTCGTCGTCGTGCCCGGCGCCGCCGAGCTGGAGGCCGCGTTACAAGGTATGTGTCCACTTCACGGCAGCCAAAGGTATCTGCGCATTATCGAGCTCTCTGGCGGCTCGCGGGCAGCCGCTGGTCCTCCTGTCCGCTCGCAGCAGCGTCGTCGCCGTGTTCAGCGGCGCCGGCTCCAGCGTCGTCGTCGTGCCCGGCGCCGCCGAGCTGGAGGCCGCGTTACAAGGTATGTGTCCACTTCACGGCAGCCAAAGGTATCTGCGCATTATCGAGCTCTCTGGCGGCTCGCGGGCAGCCGCTGGTCCTCCTGTCCGCTCGCAGCAGCGTCGTCGCCGTGTTCAGCGGCGCCGGCTCCAGCGTCGTCGTCGTGCCCGGCGCCGCCGAGCTGGAGGCCGCGTTACAAGGTATGTGTCCACTTCACGGCAGCCAAAGGTATCTGCGCATTATCGAGCTCTCTGGCGGCTCGCGGGCAGCCGCTGGTCCTCCTGTCCGCTCGCAGCAGCGTCGTCGCCGTGTTCAGCGGCGCCGGCTCCAGCGTCGTCGTCGTGCCCGGCGCCGCCGAGCTGGAGGCCGCGTTACAAGGTATGTGTCCACTTCACGGCAGCCAAAGGCATCTGCGCATTATCGAGCTCTCTGGCGGCTCGCGGGCAGCCGCTGGTCCTCCTGTCCGCTCGCAGCAGCGTCGTCGCCGTGTTCAGCGGCGCCGGCTCCAGCGTCGTCGTCGTGCCCGGCGCCGCCGAGCTGGAGGCCGCGTTACAAGGTATGTGTCCACTTCACGGCAGCCAAAGGTATCTGCGCATTATCGAGCTCTCTGGCGGCTCGCGGGCAGCCGCTGGTCCTCCTGTCCGCTCGCAGCAGCGTCGTCGCCGTGTTCAGCGGCGCCGGCTCCAGCGTCGTCGTCGTGCCCGGCGCCGCCGAGCTGGAGGCCGCGTTACAAGGTATGTGTCCAGGCTGCACTACACGACCAAAGCAAATAAGCTCGTCGAATAATTACGAGTTAAGACTGATGAGGACGCGGTTGGCGTAGTGGTAAAACAGCTACCTACTGAGCCGACGGTCCTCGGTTCGAATCCCGGCAATGGCAATTTTTTTTGATGATGAACTCGAATATTTTGTTCCTGGGTCATGGATGATATTTGTATTTAAGTATGTATTTATCTATATAAGTATGCGTATCGTTGACTAATGCCCAAGACAGAAGCCTACTAGAGCTTACTGTGGAACTAGATTTATTTTGTGAGACGTTGGCCGATATTTATTCAACTTTTTATGTAACTTCATCCTGAGATCCCAACAGTTGGAGCCTCGTCACAATGTAAACTTTGTTTCATTTGTGATGATGGTGCCAACTGTCAAACTGTTGACTGTCGAAGAATTGTGGCCGAAGGGTGGTGTATTGTTGTTTTCGCGGCCCGTTACCTGACACATATGTGAATATGAAACCCATGGATACATGAATTTACTTTTTTTTCAGATCTCACCGGCCAGATAGCAATGCCGCTATTAAGCGTTGAAAAGAAGGAGGCCATCACGCCGCCACCCTCTTACAACTCTCTGCAACCGCTCGACGATGACGTCACAGAGGTCGTCATCCAAGACAGGAGTCACACCCCCTTGATGAGGCTAGAGAGGAACAAATCGGCGAGTGAGGTTAATGACACGTGACCTTAATCATTGTGATATTGAAGATAACAATTTGTGTTACTGGCGCTCTTGTACGAGGGGCAAACCGAAATGATCGGGAATTTAAAAAACTATGTGCACTATATACATAAATTATATTTTATTGTTTTTCGAAGTATTCTCCGTTACATTCAATGCACTTTTGCATTCTTTTAAACCAGTCATTAAAACAATAATTCCAGTTTGAAGTAGGCATTGCCAAAATGGCCGATTTATAGGCTTCCACAGCGGCTTCTGGGTTCTCAAACCGCTGACCACGCAATAAATCTTTAATTCTAGGGAACGTAAAAAAATCATTTGGACTCAGGTCAGGGCTGTATGGAGGATGGGACATCAACTCAACGTTTTCGTCGTTCAAAAATTTAGTTGTTTTGTGGGCGGTGTGGGAGCTCGCATTGTCGTGGTGTAAGATGACGCGGCGTCTCGGGTTCCCTTGGCGAAGTTCGGCCAGCACCTCCGGCAAACAAACTGTGATATACCAATCAGCGGTAACGGTTCTTTGTTCTTCTAGAGGAATTGTGGCAACATGCCCCTTTTTTGAGACGAACGAAGCCACCATCTTCTTCGACACGCTTCGAGAACGCACAACTTTCGTTGGTTTGACCTCGTCATCGAAGACCCATACTGCCGACTGGTGCTTTCTTTCAGGCTCATAAGAATAAATCCAGGATTCGTCACCCGAGACCATATTATAAACGGCTTTTGACTTTCCTCCATTGTAGCATTTCAGAATAGATCGGCACCAATCAACACGAGCCGCCTTTTGCTCTTCAGACAAATTATGGGGTACCCATCGGGAAATCAATTTTCTGACACCCAATTCACCATGCAAAATAGTGTGAATTGCAGTCATTCCAATGCCTATGGTTGCCCGAATCTGCTCGTATGTCACATGTCTATCTTCTTTTAGTAGTTTTTCCACAGCCGCGATGTTTTCAGGCGAAACCGCCGTTTTCGGCCGACCTGATGAAGGTACGGTGCCAAGAGAGGCACGACCCCGTCGAAACTCAGCATACCACCGATATATTGTCGTCTGACTAGGTGCTTCAATGTCGTATATAGTAACAAGCTCATTGCGACATTCATCTGGAGATAAGCCACGACGAAAGTTATGGTAAATAATTGCACGAAAATTTTCACGCGTCAGCTCCATTTTGTTCATCGAGTTGTCAATTTAAAAATGGAATTAAAAAAATATATCGTTCTTTTTTTTAATTGTAAAAACGGCATCGTGATTGTAAGTCGCCAGTATGCATGTGACAAAAAAGGATTTAATGTAACTCAGTTTAAAGTACTCTATTCCCGATCATTTCGGTGTGCCCCTCGTATTGGAAGGAAATATTGACACAGAGGTTATTTCTTAAGCCAGGTGTAGATTAAGCCACTTGGTATATCCAAAAATTAAAAATTCCAGAATTGAATAGGTAGATAACAAATGTAATATACAATGTACTTTTTTGGTATAGTGACAATTATAATTATATTAGTAACTTCCAAATGGTCAAAAAACCCGGCTTTATAAAATGCGCACAATGTCGACGACTTTCATTTAAATAACTGTTTGGACAGAATAAATAATAGACGTTTTATTTGCTTTGCGATAGCATGTTAGTGTTTTGTTCTCAAACCTTTTGCGATTGTAAAAGTGTGTCATCTTTCATTTAAAATACACGTATATGATGGATTTTTGCCGCTACTATACTTACCACGCGTTGAATTTTAATTTGTATTTGAACGAGTGACATAGTACAGATATTGTATGGAATTGTAAGATATCCCTCTATTGAAGTAGTATGTAAAAATCGTTTTACCGTTGTATAGGTAAAAAATATCTGAAATTATGCTCTAAATACACATATTTATATTTAATATGCCATAAATTGTATTTGAGGTAAATTAACACATATAATAGCCTTTGTCAATAACCGTAACCAGTAAATATTAGCCAGTGAATTAATTATAATTGAGTCCATTTTTAAAAAATACAATAGTTAAGGGGCTTAGTTTAATAAATTGTTATCGATGTTTCAAAGTTACACTTACAACATATAATATGGGTTTAGTCACACGATGGAATGTCAATTTGCGTTTTGTTAAAAGGGAAATTAAGTCCTTAACTACGTACAACAGCTTTTTATTATGAGTCATATTAGGATACTTGAAATAAATTAATAATATTATTATTATATTTAGAAGCAGTCAAAGTCGCCGAATTATAACGCAACACGTTTTTTTTAAGACATGATTATCAGGGCTGTGGTCAGCCCTCACTACCAGTAGTCGGGCTTTGTGTGGGAGTATAACCCGCTAATGGGATTATCTCCGCGCCACGGCCTCGCAACACGTTGTTATTGCTAGGCAAATAAAGACCTAATATTTTACTTCGACACTTGTGTATGTTTTTCGACATGTTTTTTAATGTGGATAAATTAACACCATATTTTGATATTGCTATATAG
The DNA here is from genome assembly GCA_947623375.1 of Apotomis capreana. Taxonomy (NCBI): domain Eukaryota; kingdom Metazoa; phylum Arthropoda; class Insecta; order Lepidoptera; family Tortricidae; genus Apotomis; species Apotomis capreana. The sequence goes on along the minus strand of OX392507.1, from coordinate 16,720,973 downwards.
ATACATAGATCAATACGCAAAGAAAAATAAAAAAATGAGATGATGAAAGACGTTGGACCGGTAATCCAAAGACACCTGGTTCGAGTCCCGGTGTGGACCACGTATAAGCGCCATTTAATATTTTTTGCGTGTTGATTTTCATATCTATATAGCAAAATAAAGGCCTGTTCCGATATATTTTGCTTAATGTGCTGTAATTGCTTACTATTTGATGCTGAATACGTATTTTTTTGAAAAGGACCCTATTAGTATTTAAGGAAAGAAAATATAGATGCTACCCGTAAGATAATACCCTAGTCTTTATAACACATAACTATGTATATGTGTCAGTGGAAAAAGTAGGGTTGGTGAGATCGCGGTTCGCACCGCCCAGCCCATTCGTTATTAAACCAAAATATTTATAAATGTTTGTTCAAATCCATTTTCAAGTATCAAATATAGCTGTAAATTTTTACTACTGGCTTATTTCAACTTGCATACTAAAAATTTCAGCTATTATTGATGCTGTCTAATCTGTCTATACCTACAATCTACATGCACTGTGCATTCTGTAATACAAATACAACAAGTCATTCTAAATGATTTAAGCGTTTATATCGCCGAAATTTGCTTTGTGAGGCTCTTATTATAATAGACAATTATTTTTTATGTTATTTTATGATAATTTATATCGCTATAATACTGTAAAACAAATAGTCAACGCCAAAAAATTAAAGTGTGGTATATATATTTTTTCTTGACATTTGAGACTAGTTCAACGTGCTACTTGCTTTTAATTTTACATATAAATACCTATTCTTTCAGTGTCGGACCGACACTGAAAGAATAGGTATTTATTGTCGGTCTGTCAGTCCGACTATATAAATGTATCTTGCCGCACTCCTATACTTACACGTCACGACAATGACTATTATCTATAAGCTTTCGTACCTAAAGTAAAAAACCCTTTATAAGAGAACAGGTTACTCATCAAAATTTGTATTGATTCAACACATAGAACAGATGAATATAAGCACAATTCAAATTACAACTTTGTATTTTTTTTATTTCAATAATTTAGTACCAGGAATGATCTGTAGGTAGGTATCATTTGGGAAAGGAGTATACTGGATTTTTGAAAGAAAACACACACTAACATTAAAATATTTTCTATACATAAATTAATGTTTTAACACAAACTTAGCACCATTAGCGTTACAAAATAATAAATGCATCATCTGACTATTCAAACCCTATGAGTATCAATATACCTTAACAACTACGTACTTAACAGTCTTCATTTGTAAATAAGTTCTTTTTATATCTATAAATGCAAATCTGAATAAAATTCTAAAAACCTTAAGTATACTTCTTAAACTGGATTCGACCAAAATGGAATAAAGCTTATCGGATCAATCGGCGAGCCTCCACCATTTTCACTATTTTCTTTTTATTTATTTTTTTCAATAATCCTTGGGCTAAATTATGTTTCTTTTGGCATATTATGTCAAAGAAACGTCTATGTTAGCGATATCCTTTAAATGAAACTCGTCATGCCAACTCAACTCGTTTCTAATGTGGACCACTCATGCTCATGTCCTGTGAGTTATTCATATTAAATTTTTCGACTTTCACTTGTCTTGGCCGTTTGCAGTCAATTCAATATTACAGTGACGTTACCACAAACCCTTACTACGGCAAAAGACAATTGAACGTATACAATTGGCAAACGGATGTGTGTTATCTTTAATTGGCCTATATTTTAGGATTTTAATAAAAATTGTGTTTTATATTTTAGGTATATCACAATTGAATTCTATCCCTTATTCCATGCTGGTTGAATCAAGCCCCAGTCGCTTATTCCTTAGTCACGGTCTGATGGATGAACATGGGCTTAGAAGCCGACATGAGTTTCTCGGAGACGACGTGGGCGATCCTCGCGCTACGGCGCCAGACTAACTCCCGAGTTCTCTCGTGGTTGCTGTCTACACGGACCTGGTTTGAGAAATACAAAAACTTAATTCTTACAGATGATGAGATAATTAACCTTTTGAGTGCACTGTCCGCTAGAGACAAACTAGGCCCCAAAAGCTAAGCAACAAATCAAATTTACTGAATATAATATCGTGGCGTCCGATGGTGGCCTAGACAGTCCAAGACCAACCCATCTGTTGTGGGGTCTCAAAAACTACTCCAGGTGCAAATCCTCTAGTCGCGCGGCTCAGTCCCTCAAACTCGCCCCGTACAAGTATTCAAAAGAGAGAAACTAGCTTGTTTTGGCCGGTATTTTCCAAATGGGATACTCTAAATGCACTAAGAGAGATTTTTATTTACCTGCTTAGGCTGAAGAACTTTAATGGAGTGCAAAGTAGCGACGCCTTGGTTGTTCACCCTCAGACTGATTTTGCCAGTCATCTCAGCTGTAGTAGCCGTGGCAGACTTCAACTCCTTCTTAGCACCACGTCCAACCTAAAAATTAAAAATTTAAAATGATATGTTGATTCCTTATGGAAGGAAAAATGAAAGTGTTTTATTTTACCTGCCTAATGAGTCGGCGGTCCTGGGTTCGAATCCCGGCCGGGGCAAATACTCGTATTTGTGCAAAATATTTGTTCTTGGGTCATGGATGTTATCTATATATGTATTTATATATTATGTATATCGTCGTCTAGTACCCACAGTACAAGCTTTGCTTAGTTTGGGACTAGGTCGATTTGTGTATGATTGTCCCTTAATATTTATTTATTTATTATTATTTATTATTTTGTAAAACATGGTGAATTACGGGCGAAATAACAATGCGATGCTACGTTTTGGCAGTTGGCGTACAAAAACATTCATTTAGGTGCAGCTATACCATGCAATTTATAACATAAGATACCTGTTATGTTATTGAAAACTGTGGAGTTAGATAATATGAGGTATCCATGAAAATTAAAGTGAAGTGGAGGATTTCGTTATCTCTCTTATTAGTCTACTTATGTATTAGTCTAGTTATGTACGCTATTCAATCTTATTAAACGTATATAACTAAGTCTGTCGGATGGACCTTACGCCATTATAAGTAACCTTATAAGTCAGTCCCATCAAAGTTGACACTATTGTAGGTAATTAATTTTCCTTAGGTACTCACCTCCTTTTCAACTCTCAAGATCAGAGGTCCGACAGCAAAGTTGCTCTTCACGGTAGTATGGTCCGACATAATGCTGACAGCAACATCACCCATCCTCCTCAAAGAAGACAGTCCATACAGAGTTCCCTTTGCCCTGGGCTTGCTCTTCTCGGCCGTGGTCTTCGTCTTAGTGGGTTTAGCTGGTTTCTTACTAGCCGTCGGTTTAGGGGGCTTGGTTTTCGGCTTCGTGGTCTTAGACGGTTTCGGTTTCGGAGTCGTAGCCTTCGCTTTCCCGCTTTCGGATTTCAAAGCCCTTCCCTCAGCGTTTTGGACCTGTTCAACAGGCTTCTCATTGATGGGTTCTTCGATTTTGTTGATTTTTTCTGTATCATTGGAAGCAATCTTGTCACTCGTCTTCTCCGTATTTCCGGCACGAGCGCTGTTCTTTTTCTTGTTAGCTGTTTTCCTGGAAACGTATTTAAATTTAATCAAGATTGAAAGCAGTGAAAGTTGTTCGATTTCGTCGGCGACCATAAAACATTTAATTTTATTGCCGCTCGGCGTATTATCTCACGGAATCGATTATTGGTCTATTGAACCGATTGACTTTAAACGTATCGTATTAACGGAACGGTGTTAGATAATCGCGCCACGAAGTAATCATTTAAAGTGGTAGCTTGGGCTGTAGGTATTAAAAGAAAGATATTTAATTAATGGATTGACTTAAGCTTTAACTATACAATTAACGTAAAGAAAAAGTATTTAAGTACTTTCCCTACTAGCATCTTATGGTTAATCCATTCGACCGCAAAATTTCTGATGTTTTATTTCCATAATCGGTCAGGAATTTTCTAAATAATAGCTAACACACACGACTATTCTCTTCTCTCTTATTCTTTCTACTTCAGAAAATATTGTCGTTAGCGTGTACACTTCGAGCGCTGTCATCTTATAATGGGGTCTACTCGTATATTGACTCCTAGAATGTTTCATTTCGCCGAAAAATCATATCGTAGAAAGCATTTATCTTCGCAACCGTAAACTATTTAAGACTTTTATAAAACAAAACTAACCTAACTTGGCCTAACCAATAGGATGATTTATTTATTTAAACTTTATTGCACACAATACACAGGTAAAAGTACAAATGGCGGACTTAATGCCATAAGGCATTATCTACCAGTCAACCATAGGACTAAACAGAAACATTTGTATGGTGCAGGGTCTTTTATGTAATCTGTTACATGAAACAATTAAATAACACATAAGTAATATACCTCATATGCAAATACATATATATATATATATATATATATTTATATAACATAAACGTACATAAATATGACATACAATATACTTACTTATATAATAAATGTGATGAATATAATGATGATATTTGTAAGAGGAATAAAAATACTGCGAAATGATTTTTTGGCGCAAAGAACATTCGACGAAATAAGTTTCTATGAAACAAGGGATCCCTCTTATAATGACTTTGTCGGTGAGAAGCCAAAATTAGTAAAGCAACCGTGACTATATTATTTTCAGCGTCCAGCCTACTTACGGAAAACTATACTTAGGATGCCAAGCGAGAAATCAGATGTAGGTATCTACTGCATTGTATAGTGGCAAATGAATTGGTAGTGTTTGTCCTAAAAGGGTTCAAAATAAAATTGATGCAAAAGTTATCCGCCGTGGTGTCAATGGCATGATTTTTGAGGTCGATCACAGCTGACTGTGGTGTTCAAATCTTACTTACCTTTTCTTGGTCTTATTCTTATTCTTCTTTGGCTTAGTAGTCTTCTTGCTAGCGTCGATTGGCTGCAACTTCACGCTGACTGGGTCGTAGGAGCGGCGCAGAATGTCGTTCATCTTCTCGAGAATGTTGTCGATGAAGCGGTTGTATTTCACAATGTATATCGCCGGTACCGACTCCTTGGGTTTTTTCTCTGGTTCGGACGTGGCTAACGCACCTGTTGATTGATTTGTACTGTTCAATGTCGGGTTTTGGGCGAGTCGAGAATTACGACGTATACTTTAATGATACCTTCTTTACGACAATGAATCATTAATTGATTTACCTCTATTCATAATTTACTAAGTATATAATTTTATTAATTAGCCTAACTAACCTTGTATGGTCAAAGTACCTCAACCTTATGATATCGATTTAAACTTACACGATTTTCACAATGTAACATTAACAGTTTCCAAGTGTGATCGAAAAAGAAATGAGTGATTCTGTAGGAACATCAAAGTTCTGTAGAAAGCCATATTAGGAGGGTGAATATTCAGCGTTTCTAAGGCGTTTCTTTTTCGTCAATCGTTCCCATTTTGGAAAAATGATTGTTGGAAGCCGACATTATGTATCCCGAAGCCAATCCCGAGTGCGATCCTAGTTATATCATAATTAAAACGACAGGTTAGATTATATGCGGTAATAATCGTGAAAAAGGAATGACACTAGAACCGCGCGGTTAGAACGCTCGGAGAATCACCCAGTAAAAGCCAACAATATAGTGGGTAAACAGAAACACGTAGGTGTTGTAACTATGTAGGTAGCTACATAGTTACAACTTAGATTACCTACACTTTACTTTATTTTCAACTATACTATCACCAACAGAATCATGATGCTTCCCTCTTCTTCTTAAATAAACAGATTCTTAAAATAAAAATTAAATTACGAGTAGGTAGGCTCCGAATGAAAGAAATAATATAGAAATGATTTTATGACCATTTTTTCCATATCCACATAGGTATTTCATTTATAAATAAAGTCGGTTCAATACAATTCGGCTCGCTCCGCTATCAATAAAAAAAAATTAAAGATGGTGATTATATTGTTCCCGCTGTCGTTTCTCACCACGCGTAACTAAATGTGCAAGCAAAACACAAAGGTAACAATCTATCGCTGTACCTCTGTGTAACAATATTTTCAAAAATACGTTATAATTAATGGGACTAAATTCCACACTGGTTACTGATCCTACTTTATATCTACTGGCTTATATCCAAGCCTTAAAAATCGATATTGCCCTTAGAATGTATCGATATCCGAGCCAAACAAAGGTGGCCTTTCTCTTTTTATTCCATATTTTTAATGGGTTCTGTCTGACATGACTACTATATCTATTTAGCTTTAAATGACAAATTGTCAATGTCACTTAATGCAACTCGAATAGCAAAAAAACGATAATATTTATCATTTTCATTTTCATTCATTTAACACGTTAAAAATACTCGTATTTTATTTGGTTCCAACTAAAAATTTAGTAACTCATATGGCGCTACGCTAGTATGGTACTATCTTTATCCCGATATTGGCTTCAGTTAAAAGCTTTTTGCAAAGTAGTGACGATATGCCTAAGGAATTAAGTCCCGGTATCAACCTACTTTTAGTATCAATAAATAAATATCAATATGCTTCCCTATTCTAGGGATGTTCGCCCACAGTATGAATGAATATTTTGCAGTAGTTAAGTTTTTTGTCAATATTGTTTTTATGTGCAATAAAGTGTTTATACATACATACTTTGCCGAAAACAAACACCAAAAAACACATGTGTACGTCTGCTATTTGTCATCACACAAAGATTTCTCCTAGAAGCCCCCAGCTTCATAAACAATCTACAAAGTTCTGAGGTCAAAGTTAAAAAAAACAGCGTGTACGAGTTAGAGGCCAGCTTAATGATTTATGACTAGCCACATTGCCATGTTCATTTTGGCCCTATAGGTATTACTTTGAAAGAGTAACCAAGAGAGTAAAATCCTTATTATCGGGGGTAACAAACAGAAGTGTGAGTAAATATTCATAAATTAAATCGACGTTTCCGTTTCAAGTGCGGAACCCTAACACTATAGATTATCTGGAGTATTCCTGTCTCACTGTCCGAAGGTATGATAGCCCGGAAAATGTTTTCAATGTTATTATCCGTTAGACATAATAACATTGAAAATATAAACAATTTTACGACACGCGTCAATAACTTCCGTTATATGCGCCTACAATACAGTGAATAAAGTAGAACCCGTTTCGTATGATCACGTTTAATACGTTTAAGTATTATAGTATTCTTCCCGGGAGATTGCTTTTCGCAGAATTATTTTTCGCCGAATTTTCACTTCACAGAATTGTTATCCCTTTGTAGTCTTACATTTTTCGTAATTCTTGAAAATATCACCTTATTGATAAGGTTAGGTTAGGTTTGTTTTAAAACACTTCCAAATAACAAATTACAAATGTTGAACAAAATATTCGACGAATAATAATTGACAACATTTCATATTTATAACAGGTGGAAATTAATATAGAGATCGACAGGGCTTTATGTCGTGTACCTTAAAAAAAAATTTTTGAATTTATTCTTCTGTATTTAAAGAAATATAAGAAAATACATCAAATAACTGCAATCTAAGACAATACGGGCTGAATAGGGTTGTTGCTTACTCTAAGGGTTGTTGTCTAAACCAAAGAGCGAAAAAATATTTTTTCTCACCACGCGTAACTAAATGTGCAAGCAAAACACAAAGGTAACAATCTATCGCTGTACCTCTGTGTAACAATATTTTCAAAAATACGTTATAATTAATGGGACTAAATTCCACACTGGTTACTGATCCTACTTTATATCTACTGGCTTATATCCAAGCCTTAAAAATCGATATTGCCCTTAGAATGTATCGATATCCGAGCCAAACAAAGGTGGCCTTTCTCTTTTTATTCCATATTTTTAATGGGTTCTGTCTGACATGACTACTATATCTATTTAGCTTTAAATGACAAATTGTCAATGTCACTTAATGCAACTCGAATAGCAAAAAAACGATAATATTTATCATTTTCATTTTCATTCATTCAACACATTAAAAATACTCGTATTTTATTTGGTTCCAACTAAAAATTTAGTAACTCATATGGCGCTACGCTAGTATGGTACTATCTTTATCCCGATATTGGCTTCAGTTAAAAGCTTTTTGCAAAGTAGTGACGATATGCCTAAGGAATTAAGTCCCGGTATCAACCTACTTTTAGTATCAATAAATAAATATCAATATGCTTCCCTATTCTAGGGATGTTCGCCCACAGTATGAATGAATATTTTGCAGTAGTTAAGTTTTTTGTCAATATTGTTTTTATGTGCAATAAAGTGTTTATACATACATACTTTGCCGAAAACAAACACCAAAAAACACATGTGTACGTCTGCTATTTGTCATCACACAAAGATTTCTCCTAGAAGCCCCCAGCTTCATAAACAATCTACAAAGTTCTGAGGTCAAAGTTAAAAAAAACAGCGTGTACGAGTTAGAGGCCAGCTTAATGATTTATGACTAGCCACATTGCCATGTTCATTTTGGCCCTATAGGTATTACTTTGAAAGAGTAACCAAGAGAGTAAAATCCTTATTATCGGGGGTAACAAACAGAAGTGTGAGTAAATATTCATAAATTAAATCGACGTTTCCGTTTCAAGTGCGGAACCCTAACACTATAGATTATCTGGAGTATTCCTGTCTCACTGTCCGAAGGTATGATAGCCCGGAAAATGTTTTCAATGTTATTATCCGTTAGACATAATAACATTGAAAATATAAACAATTTTACGACACGCGTCAATAACTTCCGTTATATGCGCCTACAATACAGTGAATAAAGTAGAACCCGTTTCGTATGATCACGTTTAATACGTTTAAGTATTATAGTATTCTTCCCGGGAGATTGCTTTTCGCAGAATTATTTTTCGCCGAATTTTCACTTCACAGAATTGTTATCCCTTTGTAGTCTTACATTTTTCGTAATTCTTGAAAATATCACCTTATTGATAAGGTTAGGTTAGGTTTGTTTTAAAACACTTCCAAATAACAAATTACAAATGTTGAACAAAATATTCGACGAATAATAATTGACAACATTTCATATTTATAACAGGTGGAAATTAATATAGAGATCGACAGGGCTTTATGTCGTGTACCTTAAAAAAAAATTTTTGAATTTATTCTTCTGTATTTAAAGAAATATAAGAAAATACATCAAATAACTGCAATCTAAGACAATACGGGCTGAATAGGGTTGTTGCTTACTCTAAGGGTTGTTGTCTAAACCAAAGAGCGAAAAAATATTTTTTCTCACCACGCGTAACTAAATGTGCAAGCAAAACACAAAGGTAACAATCTATCGCTGTACCTCTGTGTAACAATATTTTCAAAAATACGTTATAATTAATGGGACTAAATTCCACACTGGTTACTGATCCTACTTTATATCTACTGGCTTATATCCAAGCCTTAAAAATCGATATTGCCCTTAGAATGTATCGATATCCGAGCCAAACAAAGGTGGCCTTTCTCTTTTTATTCCATATTTTTAATGGGTTCTGTCTGACATGACTACTATATCTATTTAGCTTTAAATGACAAATTGTCAATGTCACTTAATGCAACTCGAATAGCAAAAAAACGATAATATTTATCATTTTCATTTTCATTCATTCAACACATTAAAAATACTCGTATTTTATTTGGTTCCAACTAAAAATTTAGTAACTCATATGGCGCTACGCTAGTATGGTACTATCTTTATCCCGATATTGGCTTCAGTTAAAAGCTTTTTGCAAAGTAGTGACGATATGCCTAAGGAATTAAGTCCCGGTATCAACCTACTTTTAGTATCAATAAATAAATATCAATATGCTTCCCTATTCTAGGGATGTTCGCCCACAGTATGAATGAATATTTTGCAGTAGTTAAGTTTTTTGTCAATATTGTTTTTATGTGCAATAAAGTGTTTATACATACATACTTTGCCGAAAACAAACACCAAAAAACACATGTGTACGTCTGCTATTTGTCATCACACAAAGATTTCTCCTAGAAGCCCCCAGCTTCATAAACAATCTACAAAGTTCTGAGGTCAAAGTTAAAAAAAACAGCGTGTACGAGTTAGAGGCCAGCTTAATGATTTATGACTAGCCACATTGCCATGTTCATTTTGGCCCTATAGGTATTACTTTGAAAGAGTAACCAAGAGAGTAAAATCCTTATTATCGGGGGTAACAAACAGAAGTGTGAGTAAATATTCATAAATTAAATCGACGTTTCCGTTTCAAGTGCGGAACCCTAACACTATAGATTATCTGGAGTATTCCTGTCTCACTGTCCGAAGGTATGATAGCCCGGAAAATGTTTTCAATGTTATTATCCGTTAGACATAATAACATTGAAAATATAAACAATTTTACGACACGCGTCAATAACTTCCGTTATATGCGCCTACAATACAGTGAATAAAGTAGAACCCGTTTCGTATGATCACGTTTAATACGTTTAAGTATTATAGTATTCTTCCCGGGAGATTGCTTTTCGCAGAATTATTTTTCGCCGAATTTTCACTTCACAGAATTGTTATCCCTTTGTAGTCTTACATTTTTCGTAATTCTTGAAAATATCACCTTATTGATAAGGTTAGGTTAGGTTTGTTTTAAAACACTTCCAAATAACAAATTACAAATGTTGAACAAAATATTCGACGAATAATAATTGACAACATTTCATATTTATAACAGGTGGAAATTGATATAGAGATCGACAGGGCTTTATGTCGTGTACCTTAAAAAAAATCTTTGAATTTATTCTTCTGTATTTAAAGAAATATAAGAAAATACATCAAATAACTGCAATCTAAGACAATACGGGCTGAATAGGGTTGTTGCTTACTCTAAGGGTTGTTGTCTAAACCAAAGAGCGAAAAAATATTTTTTTTTTTTATTTGACGTCGACAGAATGACAGATGCATACCGAGTTTTATTAACCCTTTACCGCATATAGAAAAAAAATAGTTGTTTGAATTTGAACCTTGACCTATGCCAATAACGTCCAAGTTCATATCTGCCATATATGGCTTCGTATGCGGTAAAGGTTTAAGTTTTTTTTAATAAGAAAACCGACTAAAGTAACCGTTCCATTAAGTTCTGGTTTTGGTTGCCACATTTTAAAATGAGTATGTTTTTATAAATTAATAATAAAATAAATAATCATCTCAGAAAATAAATAAAAACAGAGATTACTTCATCTTTTTAAGCAGAATTCAGAAAAGTAATAAAATGATAGTCTTAAAAATATGAAATGTTGTCAATTCGGTGAAAAGGTAGAGAACCGCTCTTCCCGCAATACTTTTCGCATGTCCCCTTCAGAAACGTCTTAAACGGTTGTTCTTAGATGGGTCTATTTTCTTATGACTTCACTTTTGCTATATATAAATTGAATGATCCATCAACACTAGTGCGTAGGTATCGTGTGCAGTACTAAAACAATTACAAACAAACTAACATGTACATGCAATTTAGTGATTATTGAAGTCATAAAAAAATGATAGGTTTCTAATTGGTGATTCGTGTTTGATCATTTCCATGACAGTGTAGTTTGTTACTGTGTAGGTATTTGGTATTATAATGTTTTTTAATGGTCGCAAAATTATCGTTATGTAACATTGGTGTTGATAACATTTATAAATACAACTTCATTACACTAATTCTAATTTGAAACGAATACACACTCTAGATGTTTTCGAGGTCCCAAACGGCATTCTAAACTTATGCAAACTGCTTTAAAATTAAGCAGCATAATGTTTGATTTGCAAATGATCATCGAATGAGGCTGACTGGGGAAACTTTGTCAAACAATTTCTCTTTCGACGGACGTGACATTCATTTATTTAAATATATAAACTTGTCACTTTTTCATTGCATCACGCGAGTACCTACATTATAAGTAATTATTGGCCTGCATAATTCATAGAATACACCTAATTCTGAGCACGTAGTGAAGACACGCGAGCGCCTAACTGTATTGCTCCCGGAGCCTACTTGAATTCTAATGGCCAGTTACAATTAATACACGCAGTCAACGGTGGATTTTCTATTTTCCACACGTAAAAGAAACTGCGTGCCGAGACGTGCTAAAGAAATCTGACTAGTGTGGCATAGTTAAGAACCGGCACTCGCCCATCTATGTTTCTGCTACACTGGCTCGGAAATGTATTACGGTCTTGATATTGACCGTGATAATGACTTTATAACTTAACTACATTATGCAACGTTTCACTCCAGATCGATTGCCCAGTAAATTTTTATAGCCTATAAATAAATTTCACTCGAAATCGCTTCGATCTCAAAGCTTTTCCGTAAAAAGCAAATCAGCTATCGAACAGGTACTGGTATTTAGGTTGCCGCTACCGGCAACAAACGAGTTCCATTCGGGTCGAATATGACTCCTCGCGACTCTCCCAGCATTTCACGACGGCAAACATTTAAAATTTCTCTTCTCGCATCTCATTATCTCGTTTTCACTAAGCCGGACACGCAAATTTCGCGGTGCACGCGTCATTCAGTGAGAGTAAACATCTAGTGCGATTTACTTTCTATCAGTTGAAATGCTGGGATTCGTCAAGGTCGCTCCTGAGCTTGGGTGGCCGGCAAGGTCAAAGAAAGTGTCAAGGCTGTAGAAGAAATCGGGCGGGTTCATCGAACGGGCCGGATTGGGAAAGTGCGGACCGTCCGGCGCCCGTCGCCCGACCCCTTAACACACATTGAGGCAAACTAGTTCCTGCTATGAGCTGCCACTGCCCGAGCAGCCTGCTTCCAACTCACGAGCGGGATTCCTTCACCCCCTACTCTGACCTTCTTTAGGTATATTAAATCAAGATTACTTCCCCTTAAAGATAAAGGAAACGGGGAGCGGGATGAGATTGGTTTGTGCGTTAGATTATATAGATAAATCGGTCAAAAGGCTAGTTAATTACCTATATGTACACTTTAATATCTACATATACAATACTAATATTATAATCTACTTTGGATATAATACGGGATTGATAGATAAATGCCTACGAGAGTCATTACATACATTTATGATCATACGTAATAATAGGTTAGGATGATAGGACCTATGTATAATGATGACTAGTATACATTTTATAATCAAAATTAAATTAATATCACTAGATAATGTCACTCTATCAGCTGACAAAGATTATTTTCAACTAGATTTCTGACCGATCTTTCTTTTCAATCAATCATTTGCAATATGAACAAGAACGCACAAATCATTCTGTAGGTTAGATAAAAAATTGCACACCACAAATTAGAACAACAGATTTATTTCCAATAAATTGCCACGAGACCAGTGTGACATGATCTAGACATTAATTTAACTCTCTTGGTTCCATACTTACACTTTCACACGTCAAACACACGCACTTAATAAATAAAATAAATTAAATAGAATAAATAAATAGTCAATAAATAGCTAAGCTAAAGGAGGGGACCGCGGAGGTCTCTCAGGTGGATGAGGGCTGGCGCCGACGGCCTACTCACTATCTGAACTTTTTGTGTTCGGCGGTTGCTGCCGCGGCGGACGTCGCTTTGGTTTTCTTTACTTTACCCAGGTAGTTCGCTTTTTTCCCTGACTTTTTCGCGTGTTTCACGAGACTAGCCTTCAGCTTTTTGGACTCACGTGCTTGTTTGCCAGTGACTTTTCTGCCGAGCGCGTCGGTGATGTCGTCATCGTCGTCGTCGTCATCGTCGTCCTCCTCGTCGTCGTCATCGTCTTCGGGGTCGAGCGCGTCGGCGATGTCGTCTTCCTCGTCATCGTCATCGGCATCGTCATCAGCAGCCTCAGCGGCCTCTTCAACGGGCGCGACGGGTTCCACCTCAGCGCTAGCGGGCTCCTTCTGAGCAATCTCTGGCTCTTCGCCTTCGGCGGCGGCTTCAGCTTCAGAGGTTTCGCCCTCGGCATCGGCAGCGGCGGCGGCGCCTTCTTCAGCGGCGACAGGGGCGGCGGCAACAGCAGCGGGTGCGGCAGCCACCGTATCAGCGGGAGCCACAACAGGCTGTACCGCTGCTGGCGTATCCTCATCATCGTCATCCTCGTCATCTGCGAATGAAATAACCCGGTTATAAATCGTATCAATACTAGATCGTCCATATAAGACACGATTATCCGATATATCTTACCTCCTAAGATGTCATCGAAGAACCTCTCCAAGTAGTCATCATCGTCATCATCGTCGTCGGCTTCTTCGTCATCGTCGTCATCGTCATCATCGTCGTCGTCGTCACCTAAACAAAAAATTATTAAATGTAACTTCAGTGCAAGTAATTCAACAAATCTTTCGTCATCTATTCATCATCATCATCGTCTTCCCCGTCCCCCTTCCCCTATCACCGTTCATTAAAAGCAAATTTTATATGAAATTTAATGAACAATACATATGTATAAAGATGTATGTATCTCGAAGTGGGTTACAAGTTACAACGCGTAACATGTTCATTAGCTCGATTAGCATCACCTAAACATAAATGAACTGTAAAACAAACAGTTAATCAGAGCCAGCGCCGGTGCGTGACGTCCTGCGACTTTCGTCGTTAGAAAGCAGAGGAGCATCAATTTCTCTGATTGGTCTGTTTGAATTAATTAATTATTGAGCGCGCCTGTCACGGCTGCCTCACATTCCACGGCCGTCCTGGTTCTCAGGTATTTTTATCAAAAAAACGTAACACTTTCGACGTCAAGATAAATTTCCTCTGTACAGATCATATTAATTATATTCTAGATTGTTTCAATTTGAAAAGAAAGTTCGTTAAGACCGCTTTGTATTATAAGTTGTTTTTTTCTTTAAAAATTCTTTCTCAATGATGTTTATGTTATTATTATAACATACCTATGAGCTATGGTACGATAATTAACTAGAAGATCATAATAAATAAGACAATGAAAATAACTTTATCGTAGCAATTTATATTCTTCGACGATATCACATGATACCATCTATACACCACCTCACTTATCATGGAATCTGCTACTATTAGTTCTTGTACCATGAGATTTGAATCATTCATCGCGATTGCTATTCATAGACCGATGCAATTACCCAGGTGTTCATTGTATTGCAATTTATAGCTTAATATCCTCGCAGAATTCCTTATACCTATAAATAAACTGCAATATATAAAGTGTAAATGTCACACCGTGTGTATTCAACCGTTATGGTTCCTGCTCATTTGAACGGTAAACCAAGTCAACAGGTCAGTATACAGCTGCGAGAAACGCTGTTTATACTAAGTTTAGTACCTCCGAGAATTAAACTGGACAAGATTTAACATTGTCACGAAGTTGACATTTGGACCTTTAGATACCGCTATCCGATAAAATTTAAAATTTTAGAAGAAATTGTAACTCAGATCAATCTAGTTCCAAACTAAACAATACTTGTACTTTAAATATTAGACGACGATACACATTTATTTATTTATGTATTATATGTAAGAAAAGTAACAAGTTACAAACTAACAGCTTATGCGTTAATTACATATTATACACATAGTATGAATTCATAGATAACATCCATAATCCTGGGGAAAATATTGAAACTCAAGCATTTGCTCTTGCTGGGATTCGAACCCAGGATTTCTGGCTTCGTAGACAGCTGACCATGCAGCTAATCGCATCGTCGTTGATTAAACTGAACAATCAAAGGTCACAACGCTGACACCGTGGTCCTTTAAGGGCTGGTTTCAGTTAAAGCTTACCTGTGAGCGCATCGTCTAAGTCTACGTCATCGTCATCATCGTCTTCATCGTCATCGTCGTCGTCGGCAGGCGCCGCGGGCGCAGCCGGCGCTGCCGGAACCGCCGCTTGCCTCCCAACCTCTTTCTCCGCATCTTCAAGTCGCGCGATCGGGCTCCCAGTCGCCGACAAAACTAAGCAGCACAGCGCCGCTAACAAGAACAACGACCTCATCTCGTATCTGAAACAAACAGAGGCCTTTAATACCAGCAAGTTCACCGCGATCGCGACAGTGCCCCACATCCGTCACAAGCACAGACACTGTTGGGATCACGATATCACAACACTATCACGACACGACACGTGCACTGATCCTCGGAGCACTTCACCTTTTGTTGAACTAGTGATCACTGTTGAGTCCGTGGGGGCTCAGCGGAAGAGGTTCCGCTCGCGTCCTTCTGTGCCGGTGGTCGGGACGCTATGGCCGAGCCTGGCGAACGGAAACGGTATAGCGGCGGCGTCTTCACCGCACACTCTTTTATAGAGTTACGTCACACACGCAGGGAAGGAAAGTAGTGATGGTAGTCGCCGCGGCAAAGAGCAGCGCGGGCGCAGACTCGCTACATTCAACCCGAGCGTTTTATGCTTCA
The DNA here is from genome assembly GCA_947623375.1 of Apotomis capreana. Taxonomy (NCBI): domain Eukaryota; kingdom Metazoa; phylum Arthropoda; class Insecta; order Lepidoptera; family Tortricidae; genus Apotomis; species Apotomis capreana. Next base: position 16,704,669 of record OX392507.1, on the reverse strand, counting down.
ATCATGTACCGGAAAACAAGTTTCTTATAACAATTTGAATAGAAAACTTTCAATATTCTGAATTATTATTGATATTTCAACGTAATTTGAAAATCATGGGTTAAATTTACTTTGATACAAGGTTCTGCGTACGTGACTTTGTATTCTTTGGATCGATGAGTTAGGCTAGGCTAGGTTGAATCGATTAATTTATTCAGCTTGTTTACCAACTCGCCCAGTCTTGGCGGAGAAAAGTGCGAGGCCAAGTCGGAATCTTTAAACATTTTGAACATTAGTATGAGCAGGCCCGTCCCGTACTTTCACTCAAAGTTATGTATGTTAATATGCTTAAAAGGTGTAATTGGTAACGTGACGTAAAACTTAGACGATTGATAATGTCGGCAATGTTTCTTTCACAGACAGCTTTTACATTATGCAACGACATGTAATTAACTGGGTGTAAATTATTGTGACAATAGAGTGAATAATAATGGTGAGATATTAAACAATAAACGCGTTGTTCTTTGACCTAGAACTTGATAGTGTTACGACTTTACAAGCGTATTGTCGATTAAACCCATTACAACGAGTTAGTTCACATTTAATCAGTAATTTCCTCGTAAGTTATCAACTTTCTACTTTGGCGGCTACCGTCAGTCGTGAGTCGATTGTTTAGAAAGCTTCAAATTTGTTAAAATTCGCAGATAATTAGAAAATGAAACGACAGAGGTGAAAGAGTTAACGTAGCATCCCGCTGAGATACTTTACTCTGCATAATTATCATAATTAACGGTGAGAATGAAAAAAACTACTCTCAGAATCAATTTTTTATCAATCACTCAGCAATTCAGAAATTGTGTTCTAATTCTCTTTTAAAGTAAATAAAATTTTGAAGTTACTTCATTGATCGATTGAACTTCTTGTTCACTTGCAAAATGTGAGCATTATAGAACAGATTATTTTCCTTGTTCTTGAATTTCATTTACGATATTGAATCGTTTGTTATGACTTTTTTATCCTAAACACATTATCCGATTGATTAGGTTTTGTGTCTGTCTGTCTGTTACCTCTTCACGCTTAAACCGCTGAACCGACTTAGATGAAATTTGGTATGGAGATAGTTTGAGACCCGGAAAAGGACATAGGATACTTTTCATCCCGAATAAATTTAGTGTTCCCGTGGGATGAGCGGATAACACCGCGGGGCACAGGCTAGTACTTTATAAAATAAGAAGTACATTTCAAAAGAATAGGCATGTATAAAGGTGAATCCCTTATGTAATATTGAAAATTAACGTTCTCAATATTATTAACTCGAGATGTCTCACGAAAATTAGGTTTCATTTTATATAGATTTCAAATGACAAAATTAGTCCAGGTATAACTTAATGAAAAATATCTAAATAAGCGTATTTTCAATACATATGTTATTATAAATCGTAACATTCGTAACACAATAAACCAGTGTACTATACATACATTTTAATATATGATGTATGGGTAACACCAAATATAATATACTCCATTCTCCATACATAAAGAAAAATACATTTTGACGTTAAGCAATAAGCACACACAAGCTTGCTTTAAATTAATCTTCTCAATAATTTTACAAACCAGTTTTAATATTTTACGACTTGCTTTCATTTTCATTTCAAAAACTGTCAGTCTCATAAAATAAACTTTCTTTTAAATAATATATATGAATGAAAACATTTCTTTCAGGCAACTGTGGCCGATAGATATATAAATACGTCTGCACGTAGGTATGGTTTGATTCCTTTATTTTTCTCCATTAAAGGAATAAGTATAGGTAGTGAATGACTAATGGGTATCATTTGCGGACCTAAATTAGACTGCTGGCCTATATCTAACCCCATAGGCTACGTTTCTGGTTGACATTATTTTGTTATCGACAACAGGTATTACACCCTTACCGTGAGTTCATACCTACTTAGTCTACAATTCAATTCAATTAGAGTTAAGTAAGATAAAGTGTAAATCATGTAAGAGGCCTTATTCCTTTTAAATTTTTTGTTTTTCCATATTATGACAAATATATTGATGATTTCAACCAGTATTTAGAAATGAAATAATACTTTTCCCTGAGTTCTAGGTAGTAGTAACATAGCTATTTCATGCTTTTATCGCATGCAGTCATTGACGTAATAATTACATGGACACACAATCAGACGGAAAAAATGGCACCCTCCCAACTAATGCAAAATCACAAATCGCATTAGTTGGGCTCGCAGTCTCGTTTAGACCATGACACGTGACGGATCTCAAAAATGACTAAATGTTCAGCGAAAAATTGCAGAAATAACAGCTATAAAATAAAGAAAAAAGTCGGAATATTCTTTTTTACGTAGGTTCAATTGATTAATTAACGAATCCTATGTAAAATCATAGCATATTTTAGATTAGAATTATTAACTTTGTCCCTACAAAATGCACCTCATCACAGAACAAAAATCTAAGGAGTCGCTATAGTTTTATATTTTTTTATAAATAAAGGAGTGCAATAAATAATTATCCTATTTTTAGGGTTCCGTAGTCAACTAGGAACCTTTATAGTTTCGCCATGTCCGTCTGTCCGTCCGCGGCTTAGCTCCGTGATCATTAGTACTAGAAAGCTGAAATTTGGTATCAGTATGTGTATGTATCACGCCGACAAAACGGTTAAATAAAAACTAAAAAAGAAACTTTTTTTCGGGTACCTCTCGAACACCTAAAGTGGGGGTGTTTTTTTTTTTTCGTTCCAACACTAGTGTGTGGGGTGTCGTTGAATAGGTCTTTTAAAAATAATAACATTACTTTTTGATAAAGTCAGCAGTTTTGTAAATATTCGCTACTAAAATAAAAAAAATAGCGTCCCCCCCTCCCCCCTCTAACTTTTTAACCACGGGTCAAAAATTATGGAAAAATTCATGAAAATGAGGCCTTATAAGTACTTTCAATGAAAACTATATTGAATAGAATCGGTCGAGCCGTTTTTGAGTTATCGAAAAATATCATAATTTTCTTTAAAATGACGTAAGTGCCGCGCGATGTCTTTATACTTAGAGCGTTAAACATATTAGTTAAGTGCCATACTGCATTAAAACATTCCGCTCAATCTGGCGCGTATAATCGATAACTTCCAGAAGGTAATAAGTAATTACGTCCACTTTGGCGTTTACGACCTTTCTATAGAGCTTGAACTCTTTCCCGTAATTTAAACCTCGGGCTTTAAAACCGCTGTTTCAAGCCCGTCTATTGTGAAGGATGGGCAACTATGGAACCCTACACTCAGCGTGGCCCGACATGCTCTTGGCCGGTTTGTTTATTAAAGATTCCCACGCGATCCTAAACAACGTGAAAATTTGAGGTCACGTTTAGCAAGAGACAGACGTCAAGAATAATTTCAGCCAAGTAATTCGTCTCTCCTGTGTTCGGCATAGTTATACTTATATGTTTTTTTTTATGTTTAATCAATAAGAAGCGTAAAATGGTTACATTAATAAATTAATAAAAAAAATGCTCTGTTGTCATTGTTTTATTTTGCCTCAGAGTCTAGACACTGTCAGTTTAAACCTTTCAACGCCAAGAACACTTAAAGGCAACGTGTGCTGCCGTGCATACCACGCCACCGACAAATAAAATCAAACTTTAAAGGGTTAAAACTGTTAATATTTTGCACTTGCCTTACTCTCATTCCACATACTAGAACAAGATGAGTTAAGAAATAATGTCATTATTACTGATCCCTTCTATGCAGTGTCGGGACCCTTTTATGCAGTTGTTAAATAAAAACGTAACAACAAATATATTTTAATACCTAAATAAAATAATAATGAAAATATTTTTAGTATGTAAAAATATTAAAATCTGCTCCATTCGTGCCATGTTCCAAATTTGACAAGAGACATGACTCAGAATACGCTAAAAAAGTTAATATACACGAAAAATATTTGTGGTAATAAGTACGTAAGTCAATTTGACACTTAAACGTTTGAGCTATGAGTTCTTTTGTACGAAGTAATTATGTTGTTATTAATTATAAATAAGCGTTATTGGCATCTACTTGAACATGACAACGATGCCACTTTTTTGTCATTTTTGTTCGGGTCTGTGGCTCTATTATAAATAATACCTCAATGCATGCAGTCGAAAATTTGTTGAAAAAGACTAGAAAGAAAAAGAAACATCTTTGACCATAGAGAAACAAAAACAATTAGCTATATTTGTCTAAAACAATTAGCATTTTAAAAGGAATAAGGCCTCGTAACGTAAGTTTTCAAAACTTAAGAAGAAAAAAATATTTTATTACATATTATGTTTGAGAAAAGTACTATACATCCCTAGCCGTGAAAAGGACTTGCCGGCTTTCATATCACTATCCGGCCTCCCTACGGACGGCCGTCTATACCTACTCACCCGGCAAGCGTCTCTTTCCCGGCGTCTGAAGTAATGTATAAAATCCCAGAAAAGTCTTTCCTGAAGCAAAGTATACCTACTCGTATTTATATCAACTAACGCACTCCAAGCAAATCTATGAGAATAACCCAAGTTTTGATAAATTGTAACAACTTCCATGAGAATAAGCTCCATAATTATGTTACTATGCGTTCCTACTTATTTAATAGATACTTACGAACACTACAAACAATTCCTTCTCTTGATGTTATAACGTATTGTAAAGTGGGAACTTCTAATGAACAATGCTCACATATTTTACGGTGTACAATTATTTACATTCCAACTGATTATATCGTTTCTTATAATTAACTAGCTATGGGTATGGAGGGCTTTTAATAATTATAATAGAGTTTATTATGCGCATTTTATACAACCTTTATAATTCAGTTCTCTTTATTCGTTTATGGGTCCTATAAGGGTCAGTATTTCAGGACAAATCTTAATAGCGCGGTGCAGGATTTGAATGGCAGCGCGGCGTACAGCGCCATCTGTTGTTAAATAAATAAATAAATATCGGACAACCTCACACAAATCGATCTAGTCCCAAATTAAGCTCAAGAAAGCTTGTGTTATGGGTACTAGACGACGATATACGTACTTATATAGATAAATATATACTTAAATACATAGAACAACCATGACCCAAGCACAAATATTCGAGTTCATCACACAAATATTTGCCCTGGCCGGGATTCGAACCCAGGACCGCCGGCTCAGTAGGCAGGTGTCTACAAGCCGAGCCAAACGCGTCGTCATATATGTTAAAAATGTATTTGTCTGCCGAAACGGTTCGACGAATAAATTTAACCAACTTTGGATAGCCGGAGGCCTACGATGGTTGCTTTTATCACGCGATAAATAAGTGACAAAGCATCCGTCACGTTTTAACAAAATACGAGTCTTAGTGACAGATGCTTTGTCACTTATGACGACGCGGTTGGCGCAGTGGTTAAGCAACTGCCTACTGAGCCGACGGTCCCGGGTTCAAATCCCGGCAAGGGCAAATATTTGTGTGATGAACACGAATATTTGTGCCTGGGTCATGGATGTTCTATGTATTTAAGTATTTATTTATCTATATAAGTATGTATATCGTCGCCTAGTACCCATAACACAAGCCTTCTTGAGCTTAATTTGGGACTAGGTTGATTTGTGTGAGGTTGTCTGATATTTATTTATTTATTTACTTATTAAATAAGTGACAAAGCATCCGTCACGTTTTAACAAAATACGAGTCTTAGTGACAGATGCTTTGTCACTTATTTATCACGTGATAAACGCAACCATCATATGGACATCCAAAGATGATTATAGGATACTTTTTACCCGACAACAGTAAAAAAAAAATTAAGCTGAAGAAGTTGGCTTCTATTGAAAATAAGAGTGACTATCAAAAAAAACGAACAAAAAGAACCGATGGATTTATCATGTTTATTTATCGAATTCCTTTAACTACTTTCCTAATCCATCATAAGAACCTGGATAGGGAGCAGAGTACCTAGTAGTCAAGACAATTCTAACCAATACGATCGAATTTTCATTTAATTTAGGGGTTTCCTTGGCCAGCCGTCTCCATCGCCAGATCAGCTTCAAGATGTTAACAAGTTATTGTATTTTTATCCGAACTATGCAAACAAGGTTAAAATTGACTTTCAAGGTATTGGCCAACTAGTGGATCTGAATTTGTTTTGAAATGGCTGAAATCCATTCCAATTCCAATTCCAATTCCAGCCCTCATATCCCCGCCATTTTCAAAAAACCAAAAAAGTGGTAACATACTCGTACTTATCTACTGACAAAGTTTCATGAAAATATAATGAAAATGTTGAGATTTCATGAAACATGTAGGCGAAAACAAACGTCAATCTGGACTCGGTTAATTACATTGTTTGTTCGTTACAATTTAAGCTTATTTACGCATGTTAGGGGCTCCCTACAGAAATCAGCCAAGTTGATGATTTTTACATCGTATCTAGTTTGTGGATTATAGAGTTATAATGTCCTATTTAATATATATTGTAGTATGGTATATGCTTAACACTTTGTAGTGACCCGAATTTTGATTTAACGACTGTGTATTTTATAAAAAAATATTCGGTGAAGGACCAAAAATACACTAATCTCGTTTCTACTTTTATCCCCGGTGTATATGTAGAAAATATCTTAAATTTTATTGTTCTAAACCATATTCCACAAAATTTGTTGTGAAGCTTTTTTATTTTTCTCAATAATTTTCGAGAAAAACGCAAAAAACCGTTTCCACAACTTTTTCCCCGAAAAAATCGTAAACTTTGACGGCCTGTATCTCAAAGTCAGTGACATGTGAAAGGTACTTGATACGGTATTTTGTTGTGGAAAAACTATGTTATTATGATTAGCTATTTATAATATGGGAAAATCTATCGCAACAGATCGAAGGTCATTGAGAGCGGGGAGCCCCTTAATATGTCAAGATGTATCAAATGATTTTTAAGCGTTTGAACCTCCTTATTCTTCTGGCATATTTACACATAAAAACGTCCAAAAATCTATTTAGAAAAAAAAAAAACTTTAGACTCCCGTATTGTTAAGAACCCATAAAGTTTCGCATGTCAGTCTGTCTGTTCTTCCATGGTAGAGCTCACACATTCTTAGTATTAGAAAGTTGTATATCATGCCTAAATGGAACAACGAAACTTTGAAAAAAGGGTATTTCCCCGACACGTAAAGTGGGGATGATTTCTTTCCCCGTGGTCATACAGCCGGTTCTACTTCATAATAGTACAAATGTGCAATTGATTGAGTATACGAGACTTGTGTGTAAATTAGTAAACGACGACCATCCTGTCCTTACAGGTCGATATCGCAATGAGAAAGGCCTAAACCCGTTTTTGGTATTGTAGGCGTCCACAAATATTTGTATGCTGCTTGTGAATGGGCCTCGAGGACTTTCTCTCGCTCAAACTGAGTCTCTAACACTCACACTGCCGTCCGTATATGCTGTCAAGCGTGTGGTTGAGCAACTGCGAAAATAGCCAATTTTGGAATACCCAAAAATGTCGAAGTTTAATTTGTCATTTTTGTATTTATATTTTTTGTTGATTGATTATCATCTGTGACTTCGCAGACTTTTTATTCCGCTGTAGTCATAAATTTTTATAATTCTGGCAAATATCATCCCATTAATTAGATAAACCTAACCTAGCCTACTGTTAGGTTTGATTTATAACAATTATTCCAAACTAGCTTTTGCCTTTTATTAAATTTCCTACAGGGTCACCGCACCCCAACAGAAATGTTCACTCACTTTTCAATCTTTTTAGGTATAATTTCCAGGATGAAAACTATCCTATGTCCTTCCTCGGATCTTAAACTATCTCTATTCCAAATTTCTTTAAAATCGATTCAGCGGTTTAAGCGTGAAGAGGTAACAGACAGACAGACACACTTTCGCATTTATAATATTAGTATGGATGGATAGGACGGTTTCAGACAAAAAGCTTTCTAAGAAATGACACTTTCACGAAATGAAACATTGAAATCAAATCGTTTATTTGCATTAATTGCGGTACTGAGTTGAGATCGAAATTACATATAACAATAACAGAACAACACAATTTGCCAGTTTAGTTCATGCAAAAAATTTCAATAATTAATAATTACTAGTACCTACCTATTATTTATAAATTATAATGTTCATACACATACAACTCATTACATTACAATACATTATAATTATTTGAATAAATCCTTATGCAATTACATAATAAACATAATTCATTTACATAATTTATTATTACGATTGCTTCTTAAAAAAATCATTAATTGAATAAAAACATTCACTAAGCAACCATTTTGTTAATTCGGCCGAAAATAATGATGCAATCATTTAGTGAACCATAATCTCTATTCGATTGGAAAGTCAGTGTAGTCAGTTCTACGTTTCTGTAGTCTTAAAAAGGAACCCTTATAGTTTCGCCATGTCTGTTCTGTTTGCTCGTTCATCCGTCCCGCCGTAGGTTTAGATTAGAGAATGTTAGGGCTAGAAAACTATAATTTTTCATGCCTGGTTATAAATACTAATCACGCAGACAAAGTGACTAATATTATATACAAAGACTGAAAAGCAATCCAGGGTAATTACTTCTTTACACGTAAAATGGAGATGATTTTTAGGATTTCGTAACCAAAGGGTGCTAACGGGACCCAGCTCCTATTACCAAGCTTCCGCTGTCTGTCCGTCTGTCACAGGGCTGTATCTTTCCAACCATAATAAGCAGAGATTTGTAATTCGCATAATGTGTATTATTATGGCTGCTATAATAGCAAAAAGGTACCCTAATAAATACAAAAAGTTAGGAATGAATGCAGTTTGAATGAACCGTAGTTTCAGGAATTTATAAGTTTTTTAGGGTTCTCTACCTCAAAAGGAAAAACGGAACCCTTATATAGATCACTTTGTTGTCCGTCTGTCTGACAAGATCTTTAGTCAATATAGTTTGGTCTACGGTCCCTTAAATCTGTAAAAAAATCGAACTTATGAGTTTTAACGTAAAAAAAGATACGGCCGTTTATGCCGTAAAAAAGGTTTTTTTTCGTCACTCATGGGAATAAAAATGAATATGGTAGGTATTTTCCAATGACCTGGAACTATGAAATTTGGCAAGTAACATCGTCTTAATCTAAAAACTATACATTTATAATTAAATCATAAAAAATACAGCCTTTATTTAAAGTTCCTACGTAAAACAGTTTCCTAACGGTAAAGTTTGTCGCTCAGTACAGTTTATCTTTTCTTTAGAGCAATATCCAATGATATTATAGTTCGCACGAACCCTCGGTGCGGGAGACCAACTCGCACATGACCGGACTTTTTCTCTAACGGTTGAGTAGTAACAGTAATAGGTATCGAGTATATATTACTTACAATGGCTAATACAATAGTTCTTTTTGAGTGTACTATCATGCCGAGATACCTACTAATGGAACGCGTTATCGGACAAATATAGTACTATTGTGAACTGGTCTATCGATGACCTAAACATTCATACAAAGTCGTAAAGCGCACTCGCCCGCCGCACACTCACACGCAGCCACTCTCGTACAAATAGTCGGCACTTGTCGTCATAAGGTCAATGTATTCGCAATGTGACATAGTTATCGATTATTCGTCGCGCTTCCTTCCTTGTTATGGATGTGTTACCTGGATTTTATTGGGAATCAATCGAACCAAATTAGGTCGAAGCGCCTGGTATTTACGTCTGTTTTGTGATAGATTTTAGCGCACCGTACCCAACGAAGGCCCAGTAGAAACAGTGTACAGGAAATGGTACATCCGTACATCATATATCCGAAAAATTGTACTTTTATATTTTAAGACCTTTAATATGTTTAGAGATACACTTATTATAGTAGGGTACGCCACGATGCTAAATCGGGATTCACTCGAGCGTCATAGAGACCTATTGGGTTGCGAAGCTTAGATGATAAAAAGAAAAAAATGTCATATAAGATATACCTTTTCATCGGTGGGGGGAGCGGCTACAGGTTTTCAAAAATGTAAAAAAAAAACTGTTGCATGGACATACTCGAGCGCGTCAGATATTGATAGCATACATGTCCTACACATTTTTAAAGATGTACGCATATTAAACTGATTGTTTCCATGATGGGGGTGGTCGTACTTGAGGGTTGAAAATGAAAAAAAAATTTTTTTCATCGGGCGCGTCAGATTTTCTAAGGGGGTGTTAAGTGAACCTAAAAAAAAGCTCTTATATAATAATCTGACGATTTGGATGTGACGCAAACTCGCAGTTATTATTAGAATGTGCAAAAAAAATTCGCCATTTTGAAATACTCAAGCGCGTTAGATTACGATATATATGGTTCATCTTTATGCCCTAGACGTGCTGTCTCATAATCTGACGATTATCTGGCGGGATTCGCCTAATCTGACAATTAAAAAAATTAACAGGAACTTGTGACTCAGAGCACTCTCCAGAAACAGGAAAATGTGACTCGGAGCACTCCCCAGAAGCAGGGGCATGTGATTCGGAGCTATTCCCAGAAACTTCCGATGCACTGTCATATTCCAAATTTATGTATAAAAAATGTCTTGTTTTTTGGTTTTTATTGTTTAATTTATAGTTAAGTAAATTGTTTTTTATTTTTTCTGTTGGCAACAAATTTGTCAGTAAAACTTTTGGTCAGTGTAATGTAAAATTTTCAACACTATAATACCATGTATGAAACTATAGGTCTACAATTAAGATGATTTCTAGTCCTATGACAACACCAATGTTATATTATTTTAAGACTGTTTGTTTCTTAATAAATAAAAAAAAAAAAAAAAAAAAATATTCCATTATACTTTGCCGCTGTTGTAAATACTGAAAGACTCGCGGTATTTTTATTGCTATAAATAAGTTCAAGATTATCGTATGTTGTTCGGGATTTTCGGAGAACCGGTTTGCACCGACTATATTCTTAAATATTTACCTACACATTTTTGTTATGTTTCTAATGTAAATTTAATTGTTTTTTGTAAAGTAGTTTTACCACAAAATACACACTTTATATTAATATCACTCATAGTACAGCTGCCGGCAAACTTTTAGAGCATAATCTTGACTGCGCAGTAGCCGATTTACGTACAAATGTACATGCACAGATCCGCCATTTTTGTACAAAAAGTTTGCCGGCAGCTGTACTATGAGTGATATTAATATAAAGTGTGTATTTTGTGGTAAAACTACTTTATAACTTTATAAATCCATACTAATATTATAAATGCGAAAGTGTGTCTGTCTGTCTGTCTGTCTGTCTGTCTGTCTGTTACCTCTTCACGCTTAAACCGCTGAATCGATTTTAGTTTCAGGCCCGGGGAAGGACATAGGATACTTTTCATCCCGAATAAATTTAGTGTTCCCGTGGGATGAGCGGGTAACACCGCGGGGCACAGCTAGTATTTTATAACTTTAGTGTTGTAAACAACATGATCAGCTGTCATGGCGTCATGGCAACAGAAACCAGAGTGGATTACAGGCATCACGTAACTGCACGCATTTAACTTTATCGATGAATTTTTGTTACTTCGGCTAGTGGAAATCGTCAGATTATATATTTTCCGTTATCATTGATTCATTCCCTTTTAAATAAAAAAAAAAATAGCCACGCTCGAGAATGTCGAGATGAAGTTTTTTTTTTACAACTTTGTAGCCCTCCGCCTACTTTACGTCACCTTTAAATTGTCAGATTAGAGGAATATACACGTTTTAGCATGTAACTAACTCGCCCTACCTTAATCTGACGCGCTCGAGAATTTCAGATGAACAATTTTTTTTTACTAATCTGATCTTTTATCCTTGACGGGCGGCCATACATATGAGGCTCATATTTGGTGGAAGTACTTAACTGGGTACAAGGTATCCCCCTATATATTAATCTGCCGCGCTTTAGGTACTCCCGAGATCCCCTCTTTGGCTCTCCTACTATTACGATTACAAAATCAAATATGTACGATAAAGCAGTATAAGCAAAATAAACACACATATTTTCTTCGGTCTTATGTGTAGTTAGTAGGTATACAGGTGTTGCCCGTGTGAGTTACTAAACCTTAAGGCGTTCGAATATTCATCTTGTCTGAACTACTCCCGATTTCCTACGTTATTTGAAAGTTGACGAAATATAAGTACCTACGCTTTAATAAACTTATTGTTACAGGCTATCTCAATAAGTAATCCCATATGATAGTAATAGTAAAAGTTAAAACAGATATGTATAATGACTTATTAGTATCTTATCCAGGTAAGGAGCAAATACGAGTAAGTAAAACTACTTACTTAATTAATATTACTTATGTAGATATGTATGTTTCCATAAATAATCTGTTTTCCAAAATATGTATTACACATGTTTCGTGAGATAACATAGCACAAAAGTTCATGTAACTTGCTTACACATTCGTGTATTGTCTTGTAATCATCCGCCTCTTTCATGCTAACGACATCTCATTTTCGAGATGAATACATTATTTTACCTGACCAACATACCTACTGCAATATTACGTTGAATACAAAAAACGGCGCTTAAAGAAAAGTTTTTATTATTGATCATAGTTTTTAAAGCCCGACGAAAATAGAGGGGGTTAAATAAAAAATGTTAATAATATACATGTCTATGTGTCTATCTGTGGCATCATAACTAGCCCCCAAACGGATGTACCAATCTGCGTTGTTTTTAATGGAAAGACATTTTCGTCGAGATAATTCTTAGCTATGTTTGCTGGAAATAGGACTAGTAGTTTCCAAGTTATTCAGCTTTAGTTGGAACAAGTGACAACCCAACTAGCAAAGTAGTGATAAAATAAAATGATTTAACACTAAATAATGATATAAAAGTCATAAAATAGCAACTCGGAGCTGCTATGTTGTATATTGGCGACTTGTATCATCATCTAGCTGTATAATCTTATACAGCTATATCGTGATAAGAATTGATGACATAAACGTTTACTGGACTTCTTAATACGGTACATATAACACAGCTGCACAACAGTATCCCTAACTGTGATTTAGAGCAATTTCGTTGCATATCAGATATATACAGTACCTGTATACAGCTAAGTAACTCTATTGTGGCTTTTAATGCGCTGCAATATCGCTGGTGATATATCAGTGCACTAATGGAGCTAATTCGAGATATATAAGAACATAACGCAGCTGATATGCGTCTAAAGTATCATATAATGGCGTTTCCTTAACACCAGCAGCATAAAGTTGTTTAAAGATCTACATTAACACTAAACCGTTGCAAATACACTTTTTAAGACCTTTTATATCCCTCCGGCCGTTTTGGCAACCAAGTTTCGCAACCAGTTGTCAAAAAAGAAAAAATATTCTGGCTACGCAACTAGTTGCTCAAAAAGAAAACTTATTACTGTTCCGCAACCAGTTGCCAATGAAGAATTGTCTAAAACGGCAGTTGTCAAAAGAGAAATAATAATCTTTCTACGCAACCAACTACATATGTACTAGAACAAAAAGAGGAACTAGTTTCGCCCTTTCGGCGAGTTGAAACCGGACCACAACTAGAACAGATCACAATTGGTACGTTTTTCGGAATAATTATTAAATTATATTCTGAGACTCGTCTCAAGAAGTGAATAATACAATACTTAGTAGCACTTGCAAACTTTTGTGTTTAAGCTGAAGTGGTATTGGGCTGGTCATAACGACCACGACATACGCATAACGACCTACTTTAAAATATCAGATGAAGTGAATATTACTCGTAGGGTACATTTGAAGTAGACATAATGAATATCTACTGAACAGCCGAGATGTATATGTAATGTAATGTAATGATCGTGAAAGTCAGAATGGCGGGTGTACCTACCATCACGGATTCGCAAAACAATTATACCAAAAAAATGTACTCAAAATGTACTATTTTGTACCTACCTTAAAAAAATTGTACCTCTCCGTAAAAAAAGTTATTACAATGTTTAGGTACACCCGCCATTCTGACTGTCAGGATGGCGGGTGTATCGCAGTTTACCTTCATGGTAAGGGAAAGTTCAGAAAACTATACATTTGTAGGTAAATCATAAAAAAATATTGTCCTTTTCGAAAATCATATTTGGAGAACTAAGTTGCCTTAACTTTGCACCTCATTTGTATCCGGCGCAAACTTGACCGGTCAGTTAAGTGTTGGTACGTAACCTTCGGTTCGCGAGTCAGACTCGCACTTGGCCGGTTTTTTTGCTTTATTATTACTGAAGCCATACAGCCATCAAAGGATTAGCCAAGCTCAATCTTCAGTACTGTAAAATTTTGCTAAATGTGTTTTACCCAAGTTCTTCCCCTTGGCCCTTCACTTACTACGACCAAAATTTCATTTGTGTATAACTCGCAAGTTACACATCCGATTGCTAATATTTTAACTGTATGTTAGAGTACAATTTTGGTCCATTTTTTTAGAGTAATAACATTTCTCAATAATCAAGGGCTTCATGGTAAACTGCGATACACCCGCCATCCTGACAGTCAGAATGGCGGGTGTACCTAAACATTGTAATAACTTTTTGTACGGAGAGGTACAATTTTTTTAAAGTAGGTATAAAATAGTACATTTTGAGTACATTTTTTTGGTATAATTGTTTTGCGAATCCGTGATGGTACACCCGCCATTCTGACTCTCACTAATGATCAGTGTAATCGCAATAAATGCTTGATAACCTTATGTGGATCACTGCAGAATAGAACGAGTATTTGTAATGAATAGTATGGCAATATTGACAACTAAAGAAGAAGGTAACTAGGTAAGTATCAATTAAAAAGTCCGTTTGATTTTACGAGATTATAGGTGTTACGGACACAAGCCGGAAATTGTTAATTCATAAGCAAATTTGATATATAAAACCGGCCAAGAGCATGTCGGGCCACGCTCAGTGTACGGTTCCGTCCGTAGTTGTTCATCAGTCACAATAGACTTAAGTTACGAGAAAGATTTCAAGCTCAATAAATAGGTCGTAAACGCCAATGTAACTGTAATTACTTATTACCTTCTGGAAGTCAACTTACGTCCTTTCAAGAAAATTATGAAATTTTGCGATAACTCAAAAACGGCTCAACGGATTTTGTTCAATATACTTTTCATTGAAAGTACCTTTTCATTGAAAGGCCTCTTTTTCATGAATTTTTACACAATTATTTGACTGAGCAAACCCAAGAGCTACCGAAGAAGCAGTGTTGAGTGCCTATCCTCAGCAATAGGTGTCGCATGTTATCGCTATGCTAGCTGTGAAATGGGAATTGAGAATCTTATTTGGTAACCAGATGTACCTAAACAAAGATTTTTTTTCTTTTTTGGCAACTGGTTGCGAAACTCAGCTGTCATCGACACTGGTTGCGGAACAGTAATAAGTTTTCTTTTTGAGCAACTAGTTGCGTAGCAAGAATATTTTTTCTTTTTTGACAACTGGTTGCGAAACTTGGTTGCCAAAACGGCCGGAGGGTTTTATATCATCAGTGACATATAAACATTATTGTTACTATTATAACGCTAAATAAATGTATATCAGCTGTTGTAACCTCATTTATAGGATCTATATGATAGTCAAACCAGCGTCGAGAATTCGGAAGTTGGTTCCGTAGACACAAAAAATGAAATCTTAACAGAACCTTGTTCAGGATACCAAGATGACTTGTTTGCGACTGACAATTTTGATGACAATGGAGAAGATGAAAACATATTCTTCCACAGCCATTCAAATCTGTTGAGTTTTATGAAATTACTTCTGCTTGAAAAACAGTAATTGACCAAAAATATAACCACTTTTATTTCACACAAATGAGTTGAACAATATTGAAGATACTTTATTTATTACCTAAAGGTAGGTACAGTAGGGGGTTTTACTAGTTTTATTAAGGAACCCTAAAGTGTTTAGTAATGGCGATGGGAAACTGTAAATTTGTGATATATCGGTAACCAGAACACAATTTAGATATATATTGGTGACTTTAAATAATTTGCTATTTTAAATATTTTTTATTTAATTAAATATTCAATATTTAATAGGGGCATGAAAAAAACACAAATAATATGCTATTATTTCATCAATAAAATTTTGAGCGCATGATAAATTACCCGTTATGCACGTACCTAAAAGCAACTTGACACTACTTACTAACACAAAAATAGTTTGGTATTTTATTATACTTACAAAACTGTTAATTGTAAGGTAATTTTTTTTTCATACAACTTTATTTACACTCAGTATTTAGCACTAACGATATGCGACATAAACGAATCCTTAATAACAATATAACAACAAACAGCTCTATATCAGCATTGCTGTTACTTTCTTATCATAATTTAGTGATATAGTGATTCAGGCACCATTGTTGTAACGCTAAAGAGATTCATAAAACATTGTAGTATCATGGATATACATCAAAGTAGTGACGTGCGGTGCCAAAATACACATGATATATCATCAAATAGCTGTAAAACTGGGGCCACTTCCCAGTGATAGAGATGTTTCTATCACGGATATAAAACTGCGTCTGTCACTGATTTACAGCTAAATTTGGTTCAGTTTTGCTAGTTGGGAAGATCTCAGCCAATATGAAAGTTAAGAATTCCAAATTTTATAGTTATGTTCAGTTTTGGTAGTTTTTTTTATATCACTCATTGAATGAGGGTCTCGCGATGACCAACTAATTGTGTCGAACGTGTTTTATATAAAAATTTAAAAAATTACTACTACCTTGAACATAACATTAAATTATTAGCATTCACTATCTTTAGATCAGCTATATAACTAATTTGTACGGTGGTGAGGTATAGACACAATATCATAAGAAACATTACGTCCATCAATGTTCAAAAGAAAATGTCCATAAGTATCTTGGAATATCTGATGTTGAAATCAATTTTTAAATATATAAACATGGATTTTACCAACATAAATGTAAAAAAAGTCAGCGTGACCACTTTTACGTAAAAAAATTAAGATGATTTTGATAAAAGATGAGCACTATATAATTAGTGCTAATTATAATTAATATGTGACCTTTCTTTAAAACTAACATAGGTATAAGTTGGTTTTACAAAAAAATATATGAAAAAGGTAATTATCTTTAATTTTCTGTTTACCATAGTCACATAAAAGTATTCATTCATCCATTTTAGGGTGACGAGAATGCTACATACGCACATATAAATTTACAAACATACAAAAAATTGTTTATAAAATTATATGCGTTCTCCACATTCTCTCTTTACTATATTGAATTATTAATGTTCGAAAATAGTTTTTACAGTTTAATATTATCTACAGTTTGACAAGTTGCGATTTAACCCTAGGATAGTGGCACTACGAACAGCTTTCATATGACAATAGGTAATGTTTATACTGTGCATACGTCATATATGCGTTATAAAACGTCAGTAGCGGTATGTCAACAACTAATTTCAAATAATTGTTTATAGGAATGCTGTTTAATCCTTCGTTCTTCTTCTGTTTTTTTTTTTAATACTATTATAAAAAAGTCCGTGCATCGTTGTGGATACTTTTGGGTTTATTTTATTCCGCGTTTTTTTTTTTATATTCACGAAATGCTTTACCCTATTTACTCTATATTAACTTCAGTGAAATTTGAACGTCACGTCAGTAACCAAAAAGTGCGCCTTCGCAGTAAAATAGTAACACGCAATATAGAGGGCCCAAAAGCAACTCGTCGATAACGATAACCGGTCACTCCATATATAAATAGCGACAGTGCGCTCTCTGTTCCAAACTAAGCTGCGCTCAAGTGGCCCACTATCGCGACCGGTTGGTACTTTCTTTCGGTCCTCACTTCCGCCCGCAAGCCTCCACGCACAAGGACAAGAGATACGGGTTACTTCCTGCTAACAACGACAGGGTACTAACTACAAAGTTCTAGGTTACCTAGGTTAAACCTCTACATACGGTGGTAGTTAGAACCTTGTCACAGAAAGCCGTTGTGCGCGTGTTAGGTGTGGTTTAGATAGAAATGTATGTAATTGCATACATTAGTAGGTATGGCGGTTAGTACGGTTAATTGATGCCGTGGTTTGATCAGATTTTGCGATAAGACTAGTCCTAAAGTTATCTCGGTTTCATAATGAAGTCTCGTCAATATAGGGTGTACTAAGTTCGTATTAAAAGGATGTACTAAGTTGTTAAACTAAAGGAAATAATCACTACATAGTATATAACAATGTCGCTTCCGTCTGTCTGTCCCTATGTATGCTTAGATCTTTAAAGTTACGCAACGGATTTTAATGCGGTTTTAATAGATAAAAGTGATTCACGAGGAAGGTTTATACGTATAATACCTTCCGTCGCTGAACATCATTTTCGCAAAACATGATATTTTCAAAACACGATATTAGCAAAATATGATATTATCATAACACGATATTAGCAGAACATGATATTCGCAAAACAGCATATTAGCGACACATCATATTAGCTGGTTATGACATTCGCAGAATATCACATTAGTGAGTCACGATATTCGCAAAATATTACAAACAAGAGTTTTGTTGCCTACTGTACTGTATGGAAAATATTTTTTTGAGGGATATAAAAAAAAAAAACTAACCTAACCTAACCCGGCCGAGTCGGATCTGCTCTGAAAGGTGAATTCATTAAAGTTTGAGAATAGGTTGAGGCGAATCAATCACCTTTCAGAGCAGATCCGACTCGGCCGGGTTAGGTTAGGTTAGTTTTTTTTTTATATCCCTCAAAAAATATTTTCCATTTTAGTTGTAGCGAGCTTAGTTGTTTAATTTATGTCATCCCAGAGTAAGTAATCGGTGATACAGTACAGTAGGCAACACAGTTTTGTCTGAAATGTTTTGAGAATATCGTGACTCGCTAATATGATATTTTGCGAATGTCATAACCTGCTAATATGATGGTTCGCTAGTGTGCTGTTTTCCGAATATGATGTTGTGCTAGTATGATGTGTTGCAAATATCATATTTTGCTAATATTGTGTTTTGAGAATATCATGTTTTGCGAAAATGATGTTCAGCGACGGAAGGGTAATACGTGCATAATTTATCAGTATTGCACCCGTGCGAAGCCGGGCGTGTCGCTAGTTTTCAAATAAGTACTCTTTTTAAAGTTAAGCCAAGGAAAAAATAAAAAATCACACTATGCGCAACTATCAAGGGCATTGAATGTTTAATTTAGAACATGATCAAATGTGACAAATTGTTTTCTGACCTCGTGCGTACGGGACCCGCTATCATCTACATTTTTAGTCCGTCCGCGAGGGAGATTGAAAAGAAATATTGGAAAATTCTTGATCCGTCAGCAAAAAATTTTGTAATTTTGACAAACCTATTTTAGAAAATCTCAAAAAGTTACCGACTGATTTTGGGAGTTCAAATTGTTTGAAGCCCTCCAAAAGACGCACATTTTGACATATGGCTCATCCGCGTACCTCTCATACAGTGCGACCAAAAAGAGTAGAAATAAAAAAAATGGCAATACTGTAGTGTCGTCCCCGTTTTCTTATGTTGATTAGAAAGGGAGGACACTACAGTATTGTCACTTTTTAATTTAATGGTCGGACTGTATCTGTGAAACTACAGGCAAACGTCACAATTTCATGAATCTGGGTACTATACTCGATCAAGAAAACATTAAACATTTTCAATGTAAAAAAAATAGTTCAGTACAAATAATTTACCCTGTATATGAGATATATAGGTACGACTGCAGTTTACTTTTGTCAGAGACAGACTGTATATTATACATACGTATATGCATGTATTATATTAGTAATCACATTTGTATTATAAAGGCGAAAGTTTGTAAGTGTGTTTATGTTTGTTTGTTACTTCTTCACGCTCAAACGGATAGACCAATTTGGATAAATTTTGGTATGAAGGTAGCTGACACTCTGAATTAACACATTAGCTTCTTATTATCCAGAAAAAAAAATGTTTTCCAGTGGAATGACCGGGTAACACCGTGCGGCGCAGCTAGTGTGTATGTATCTATATGTATACCTGTGCTAACTCGGGCACATTCTAGGGATTTGATATCGATAAAAAAGATGTCTATACATATAAATCTATCTCTTCCCGACTATGTATCCCACATGGTGGTGGGGTCAGCCTTTTTTATCTTCCTCCTCCACTTCGCCCTATCCCTGATGTCGTCTTCGGAAACATCGCATTATTTTATGTCTGTCAGCAACACATATTTGTCCAGGTGTCGATACATATAAATAAAAAATAAATGTGCTTAGGTATTCAAAATTCGCGATTACTAAAAAAAAGGCTCGATATCATGCCTGATAAAGTGGATATTTTCATCTAGAATGCAATCTTTAATACCGAATATGGAAATTAATATCGTCGACCGTAGGTTCAATTGGGGTAAGGGACAAAATACGATTTTTCAGGAGAGGCTGACAAAGTTTTTTTTTTTACTAAATCGTTTATAACTTTTTTTGTAGTGAACCTTTTTTAGGCCTGATTTCATACAATCTTGTATTTTAGTGTTCTGTCTATCTATGTAGTGCTCGTTTTAATAATTTAGTTATTATAGAAAATGACATGTCCCTTACACCAACTTATTTCGCTGCTGATGTCCCTTACAGACAGAGTATTCTATAGTCTCGTCCCTTACCTTAAGTTTACCTATTCATTGTATCCACTATATTGATGAAGAAATGGCGTAAGGGACTAGTTGAGATTATTTGTGAAAGAAAAAATAACGTAAAGGGTTCGTTGTAAAAATAAAGAAGTACATACCTTTGACGTAAGGCGTATCTTAACACCGGAAACCTTTAAACCATTAATGTAAGAGGTATTTAAATGTATTGAAACCGTGTGAGCATTTTTTGAGTGTCCGTAACATGCAATATTTGTATCGTTACACGTAACGTTTCTATCGAGTAGAATAACCCACATTTTAATTTATGATTATTTGTTTATTATAATCACATTAAATATTTCTCAGCCTCTAAGATCGAATACTGAAATTAACAACCAATGTAATTTATACAGCAAAATTATTAAAGATTTAGGGCTTGTGTTGAACGATAAAAGTTACAAAATTAAATACAATTCAGAAATAATTATTTTACATTTGTACTTTTTTAGGAGTCCTGTTAGATAACATAGTAGTTGCTCACAATCCAGTGCCTCCATTTAATAAGGGATAACTAAAAAACGGCACTTTTCAGAAGAGATAAAAAACTATTTTTCAATAGTAGATATTTAGAAGTTGAACTTTTTAAGACTTTTTATACAAGTGTTAGGCTTTCATTTTATAAATAAAGAACTAATGCATTGATCCTATAAATATGTTTTTTTTTGTAGTTATAGCTTTTGTTCGCGAGTATTTAAAGACATAGGTACTAACTCAATTTATTTGCACCCATTTTATCCTTATGAACGACGTGCATAGACGAAAAAATACGACTTGTACCTGTGTGAACGACATGCATAAACGAAACGAAACGACTTATTCTATTATTTATTATGGTATTTTATAAATTATACTACTTGTCAAACTTGAAACTTGTTACCTAAGGAGTCAAATGAGGCTGTAATAATAAAATGACCATAAGAGTAATGTACTTGAAAAACATCAATGAAATTAAAAGTTCTTGTTTATAGCTATGAAATATAATCAATATCTACATCAATGTATGTCAATGAATAGCAAGAGCTCTAGTTAGATCCTTTGATTTCTCAACACTTATCGGTAGCGAAGTTTCAGATAATGACTATTAAAGTGTATCATACTTAGGAATGCCTTTTAATTGACGGTGAAAATTTTCCTTTGCAATTCATCAAGTACCGAGACGATTTTAAAGAAGTCCAAACTCAGTAGGATTACCTTATCGTTATCTATAAAGTTTTACTCATGTCGAATATCCGGCCTCATATACCTAATTTCAACTCAGCTAGTCCTCGGAAAGTCAATCTTATCTTCCTTGAGATATTTTTAAACATACAATGTGTAAAGTTAATTAAAAACTTTTAATAAAGAACGTGTTAGACCTCCTCCAGTATTCTATTGGTTATTGCTTTTTTCGACAATCTTAGCCCACTTTTTTAAACTATCCGCTTAACAAAACACTTCACGGGTAGAATAACAATCACGAGCTGTCGACAAAGAGTTCAGTAAGTACTTACTGTCGTTCAGAGACGCCGAACTGATGAAATATACCTAATAACATAAATAGACACTTACATTACATTTCTCGGTGGATTAATTACTAAATTTTAATTTTTTTTACCAAATTTATTTGAATACCTTCATTTATCGTGAAAGTTTGCATGTGAATAAGTCAAACTACGCTAGTAGTTTCAATGATTTAGTAAAGCCAGAAATTAACATCCAGTTTACACAGATACCCATACGGGTATCTGTGTAAACTGGTTGCGATAAAAACACCTTCATCAGTTTTATAACCTTTGTTTGTATAAATAAAATGAATGAATGAAGGTGTTTTTATCGCAACATAACACTTTCATTATTGTCAATAGATTAAAATAATATGAAGTTAGATGTGTTTGTATATAAAGGTAACAGGAATAAATAATTCATTGATTCTCATGAGAAAATTAGCGTAACGGACACGGAATCTTAACATAAATCGGATCAAACCTAAATATCGTCTTAACTAAATTGGTGTAAGGTTCACACTGTTAAAAATATAAGATGGCAAATTGGGGTAAGGAGCATTCTTTTTAAAGCTCGTGCAATTATTTTAAGGTATGGGTGTTATTTATTCATGAGCAAAAAAAAAGCATTAGTGTAAAAGCCAGTTTCATAAGATTGTCTTCAAAAATAAGTCATGTAAAGGTAACTCCTTGATTGGAAAGACCCTTACCTTATTCTAAGTGAATTGGTGGCAGTAGTTACCCTATTTGATGTTGCTTTATTAGAATAAATAACAGATACATGGTTTTTGTGGGTCAGATTTGATTTTGAACCCATAAAAATCAGTAGTGTAAGGAACACTTTTTTCAAGCTAGGTTTTTTTTATATACCTACACCATTCGATAGAGCGGAAAATTCTGAACAAAACTGTATATTCAACTCATTTGGCGTATTTTGTCCCTTACCCCAATTGAACCTACGGCCGACGATATGGAAAAATTATTTATTGTTTAGTATTTTAAAACAAATAAATAAATACAAGTTCTGATAAGATAATTGTTTTTATTTTAAAATTAAGAGAAAATAAATAATATTAATTTATGTTAGATATCATACCTACAAATATTGACAGTAACATCGATATATTTTTTTTGTCGATAAAATATTTTGCACAGGTATGTTATATGTATTGCAAGTATTATCCTTCTCATAATTATCTCTCAGAAGTTATAAAAAAGTAGCTTCTATTACCGGTCTATGAACATAGTTTCTGCATAATTATTATGTAAATTCTTAATTGTTTCAATACATGGTCTCGGTAATAAACCTTAAACGTACAACAGTATCGTATTACAGTCCGTGAGCTCGGGTTTGGAAGAAAACTGAGAAGTTCTTATCTGGATCGCATGAGTGAGCGAGACAGGTATAATACGCGAATCGTATTTGACAACACTTACGTTGTTATATAGTTTGTAATATGTAAAGGGCAATTGAAGGGTGCGATTTCCATGACATATCCAAATAGTTTGTTAATAATATGTATACTTAGAGTTAAGAAGAAAATCAAACATACATTTCAAATAACAATAATTTTATCATATGCCTCACAGAACTTCAAGCAGAACAAAATCACTTTTTTAATAAAAAAGAGTTATGAATAAAGAATCTATGTACCTATATATACGAACATGTAAACAACAGATAGGTAAGGTAGTAAATAGACTAAATAGACGAAGAGTACATTATGGAATACAATATGAAACATTTTCGATACTCAATGACGAGTGTACTTTAGACATCAACGCGTCCATAGTCGTCATACAAAACCCTAATTTACGCTATTATTATTTTACTCTTAAATTATAAAAATGTTTTTTTTTTTTCAATAAGCCCAGAATTTATAAAGATGTGACATAAAACACATACTTACAAGAAGTTAAGGAATCAAGATTAATAAAATAATTGAATTTACAGTGACTAATTTTATTGGAATATTAAATTCACAGTTAGCAAGGACATAGTCTAAACAACCATATATTTTTAAGAATATCATAATTCATAATAGTACTACAACGCCATCTACCGTCGACTGATCGTACTAGACTGTTTAGCTTTTCCCGCATGCGCAAGTCACCAGCATAGTGAGACACAAACGTAACCTACTATAGTATTGGTATAGAGGAATCCCAACAGATGGCGCAATGGGTTTACTTTGAAATATGTTGTCAGTACGTAAGCTTTTGTGGACGTAATAAATATGTAGGTAATTTTGGATTAATCTTAAAAATATTTTTTACCATAATTATATGAATATTTCTGATAACAAAGTTATAGAGTAACTATTACTTCTCAAGTTCTCATCTAGCTTATTGTGTGCCATAAAACCAATAAATAGCTATTAACTTCCCAATGCCCGTTTTCAGTTAGGTACTAACGTTTATCGGTAGTACTACCTACCATGTTAACCATGAAAACAGCATAATGACTGGTAGTCGTACAATTCAATGTTTTCAGGACAAAAATCTTCGACACGAGTACCAACAGGATTCCTAAAGATTATTTCGATATAATATATCTAGATATATTTAAAAAATAAGATACCTAAAGAAAAAAAATATGTATTTTACTTTAATTCAGGGAAATTAATGAGTTTTCGGAATAAAAAATGACATTCTTTACGACGCGGTTGGCGCAGTGGTTAAGCAACTGCCTACTGAGCCGACGGTCCTGGGTTCGAATCCCCACAAGGGCAAATATGTGTGTGATGAACTCGAATATTTGTGCCTGGGTCATGGATGTTATTTGTATTTAAGTATGTATTTATCTATATAAGTATGTTTATCGGCGTCTAGTGTCCATAACACCAGCCTACTAGAGCTTACTGTGGGACTAGATCGATTTGTGTGAGGTTATTTAACATTAACATGATCCATTCAACAGTACATACAAATGTATAAGAGGTGAAATCTACTTAAAGACTGTTCCCAAAATAAAATTACATTAAAACCAACGCAAAGGGAAGTACTCTACAATTACAAAAATAGCTTTCTGATTCAACGCCAAGATTTAACACACTCGCCCACTCTCCAAAGAAGGAACTCACAAATATTTCTGGTAAATTAAGTTCCTCTCCCGAAGTTTTTGTCATCCATGATCGTCATCTGGGTCCAAACACTTTTTAAGTATAGATACAATAAGCTTAGATTTTCGGTAACAGGGCACTTGACCTGACCTTGCCAGGTAGTAGGCGGAGGGGAAGGCCTAGGCTTCGATGGCTCAATATTATAAGGAAGGACCTGAACAGCTGCGGGTTAGATGAAGACGATGTCCAGGATAGAGCGAAGTGGAAGCAAAAATGCAGGAAAGCGGACCCCGTCTCCGGACGTCACAAACGTTAGGAGGATGATGATGACAACAAGCTGAGATTTTCAAGAATTTACAGAGTTTATATATTCATACAAACTTGTGAAGATACATGACGCCTCTACACTTCTAGACGGAGTTGGACTGGCTTCCTTGCTGGCGATTTGGATCCCGTTTGTTCATTTTGTTTTCTAAACTTTGTATTTATTCAATCCAAATTGGCTTGCCGTGGGGGCAGAAAAGTTCTTGAGTGGTGACCGCGGACTGGAAGATGCAGCGTGGGTAGGCTCCCAATAAGGTGAAAAGACGACCTGGTTTAAATCGCGGCAGAAATTGAATGAGGGCTGCGCAAAACCGATCGTCGTGAAGAACTTTCGGCGAGGCCTTTGTCCAGTAGCGGACGTCTATCGGCTGATAATATGATGATGAAGTTGGCTTCGTTTGGATTATGCTTGCAGCAGTGTATTATGAAATCAAATTGTGTATTTTTCAATTTCAACATACATATTTTAAACATCTTGCAGGCAATCGTACTTTGTTCACCCAAGCAACATAACATCGGATGTATAAGGTCAATCCTTGAACTTATTTCCCATACACATTATCTATATTTAGCTAAAAGGAAACAGGCTCAGAATGCAGGAGACGAATTCCTAGCTAGCGAAGCGTTCGTAGAAAAACAGCGATCACATGATGCGTCATGTGACGGCACAATGGTGACCTTGGCATTTGAGACCGGTGCGAGCTTAAAGCGCACGGCTGGGGTGTACTGCGATACGTTAGAACTGGAACAAAGACCTCCTTTTTCAGGGTTCCGTACCTCAAAAGGAAAAAACGAAACCCTTATAGGATCACTTTGTGGTCCGTCTGTCTGTCTGTCAAGACCCTTTTTCTCAGAAACAAGTGAAGGTGGAGGAGGTATCAAGCTGAAATTTATATCAAATACTCAGGTCTACCCAACGCAATCAAAAGATACAGCCGTTTATGCTGCAAATTTTCGACACTCGCAAGGGAATCATAACTTAGGTACCTACACGGTAATTCCCGTGAACTCAGAATCTTGTTTTGTACAAAGCAACGTCTTATAGCACAGATGTCGGAAAATTTGCGAAAAGCATAAATTTTTAGTTACATCATAATTTATAATAAAAATATTTTTGATAATTTTGAACTTACTGGTTTGTACAGAACCCTCGGTGCGCGAGTCCGACTTGCACTTGGCTGGTTTTAACTATAGGAACTATTTTCCTTGGGCTATGTAATCTGGGAGTTGGAATAATACTTCACTGTACCACACTGTAGGTACTTAGCCGCGTGTTGTTGCCTGTATTGATTTTTTCAACCGACTTCAAAAAGTTGGAGGTTCTCAATTCGTTTGTATTTCTTTATGTTTGTTACCTTGGAATTCCGTCTTTTATGAACCGATTTAGTTTTTTTTTGTTCAAGAGAATCAAGAGTAAGCATCTTCAAGTTGGTCCCATAAAATTTTGGTGAAGATCTGATGACGAGGAATCAAGGGAGCTCCTTAAATATTATAAGCACATCTATAACCATTATGGTGTTTTTTGTCATTAAAGTCGTTTTTTTGTTTTAGTTTTTTATAGTAACTCGTAAAGTTCTACTAGTTTTTTTTGTCATTAAACTAGTTTTTTTTAAAGTAAGTGTTGTGTTACTATGGCCCCATTTTCGATGAAGGATTATTTTTTTAACTAATCTGAAAGTACTTATAAATGCATTAAATAAAAGTCTTCCTCATTAGTAGACATCATAACAATAAATGGGAATTGCCATCCACAACAGCACAGAAAAGTGTTCTGCGCCTAGCAAAGCGCTGCGCGAGGACCGGTGGAGTTTGGCTAAATCCTATCAACCATATCAATGGATGTAAAATGTGGTTCTCTGCCGTTTCGCCGAATTCATTTTTCGTCGAATGTTTTCCAAAAATTTTCCGGTCGTTTCGTAAAAACTTAATAAGTTATTTCACAAATCTAATTTAATCAATATTTTGAATATTTTGAAAAATTTATGACTTCAGAAGAAAATTCGATGACACGAAATATTCAATAAAAAATAATTCAGCGAAAAGGCAATATACATACAGCGTAAAATGTATGTTAAACTAGTACGAGCTACAGAACAAAAAGTATCAACATATTACGGATATTGTCTTATCAACGGTCGGTGACATAATGCATCCTCTGAACTGAATATGAACTCACTCAATTTGAATATATATGAGACTTCAATGCTGTAAACTTTACATTTACTTACCTTAGTAATGCATAGCGAATTCAATGTGCATCCAATCTAAGGGCGGCCTCGCTTAGAATGCTGGATGCTTGCCAGTGCTAGTTAACGTGGATCTAGCATAGACCCGTCTTTAATCTATAAACTTAGACAACGAGCAAATTGAATATGACCCTAACTCAATAGGGTAAAGCCCTTGTATTGCGAATCCGCTTTACTAAAACGAATGTTTCTTGTGCAAGCCACGAGTCATAATAATAACACTAACGTTTTATTACCTTGTTATTTTGAGCACTTTATAGGTTTGCGTTTGCATCATTTACTTGAGTAACTGTATAATAAAATCAGGAGCAAATAAATTGCATCAATAATTTTAATACAACAATATTCTATCCCGTTTTAAGCACTGCGTGAAAATAAAGGAGGCTGGCGTACAAATGACATTATTGTTGAAATGAAACTCAACTAAGCAAGCAAAATGAAAACAGCAAAAGAATCCGCAAATTATAATTTATTTTCCCAAAATAAAGTGAACAATATCCACAGCGATGCTAGAAAAATTAATTTCAATATGTTCCATATTTATTTCAAAAGAAGAACTACTGACTGCTAAATTGGTTGTTGACATACCGCCGCTGATATTTTATATAAAGCGTGGGTACATCACTGTACCTACACTGTTACAGTTAAGTTTTTCCTTGATATAATCACCCTGGTGAGTCAACTGTATTTTTTATAAGTCGAATAAAACAAAAAAAAACAATTGTATACATTACACACAAATCTTGTGTCTGTAACTCTGTACCACCTGAATGAGGAAGAAAATATTACTAAGGCTACCTTCTAAAACAACACATCGCTAAGGTAGCGCATTTTACGCATTCTTAAGCATAACGACAGAAAAAAGTAGAAAGAAGACTACGAACATTTAGACTAATGACAATTATGAATAAGAATTTTATTGAGCCAATATGTACCCGATAAGTCGAAGGATGTTTGATGACGAGCACTTTGAACAGTACGCCTACACCGTGTATAAGTTTGATAGCGGCACCGCAGCGCAGGATTCCGGGTCGATTATCCGTCCATTTGAACGATAATTGGCCACACACCTCCCCGAGCCTCCGAGTGCCTTGAACCGTATAATATTTTGCACTTAGAGTACGCATTTTAGCAACCGATTTTTTGATACCTCGTTGACATTTTGATTAGTGATTACTTAGTGCTAGTCCTTACAAATTCCTTGTTGCGATTAGCAGCAAATGTATGAACTCGCACTAAATTAATCACGTATCAAAATATTAACAGCCCATAAGACTCAGTAGCGACTTATTCTTAATACCAGACGTTGTGATGTTCCCAATTAAGCAATATCTTGGACCTAGTATCGCAGGGATATATTAGGATGATGAACTACGCTATTGTTGGCCCTCCTTAATGGTGGGCTCAACCTTATTTCAAGGCAGTACTGGGGGCCCATAATGGTTGCTTTTATCATGCGATAAATAAGTGACAAAGCGTCCGTCACGTTTTGGCAAAATGCAAGTGTGAGTGACCATCATAGGGAAAACTGTACAAGAATTTGTGCCATTTGCTGGTACTGAGCGACAACCATTAATCACCTATATTGATTTTTGCTATTTGAAGCTGCATAAGTTGCATTAATAATATTGCTTTAATAGATTTTATACATTTAAGTATAGTATTTTGGTATAACATAAAAGCAGCTGAATTGAACAGAAATTGTCTATTGGCAACGCTTTTCTCATTGGTAAGGCTAGATTTCACCAAAATATTATCAGAAATAACGCTTCATACGTCATACTAATATGGGGTTTTTGGGTTTTAATTATATTGCATTCTACTAATGCAGTCCACATAAAAACCTTGTTCCATATAAAACATTGCAACAAACCCATCTTATAAGATTTCAATTGTTAGTATAGGTCAGTCAAAGAATTCGATTAAATAATGACATCTCACGACTGTCGGCTGCAAGCGGCGCGGGTGAGCGGGACACACCAACCGCGCATCGCTGTCGCTCGTCGCTACGACCGAAGCCGTGACCGGGCCGATAGCCCGATAATTGGCAACACACCGCCACTACAAAGTAACGCGCCTTGAACCTTAACCTATAGCATAGATCCTGTACTGTAGGGCTCCCATTGTTTTGTTATTAGTTCGGATTATTGATTGTATCTGTTCCAAAAGAAGCCAGACTTGGACTAGCATTTCGCAGCTTTATTTTCACTCTGAGCTAGCCTCATGTAAATGCAAGCTGGAGGCCAATACCAGCGCTATATGACGTCCTGAAACGCCATCTGTCCATAACGGGCATTCCATGCGAGTCTTGGGAGGGGCTTTAAGCTCATAGATCGGAGTGCCGTTCCGAAAATTTATGATATTGCATGTGATTAAGATTAATTAATGTGTATTAAAAGCTTGGTTGTTAATTAGATCAGTTAGCTTGTTCAATGTTCAATTTACTTTAAGATAGCGAAAGACTGATTGTTCGAGTGAAGATACGTGATAATATTAGGCCAATATCTACGCTATAAGGACATCCTGAAACGTCATCTGTCCGTTACGGGCATTCCATGTGAGTCGGGGGAGGAGCTTGAAGCTCATAGATCGGACTGCGGAAAATCTTGTCACTACAGATCTTAATTACTCTGACCACACTCATCTTTAAGATCTTGACGCCTAACGCATACACTTAAGCTAACGTACATTTTAAACGTTTTTATCAGGGTGTCGACGGATACGTCTAGGAGTCGTCTACATTATTATTTTATTTAATTCGCCGCGCAAAAACAGGTTTTTAAGCCCCACTTCTTCAATATTTTGTATGATATTGAGAACAATGGTGAACATTTAGTTCTTTGCCCGTAAATCAAGGTGGCAGCCGATCATCCCTGTATCTGAGATTTTTTTTTTCATTTTATTGTCATTATTGCTCCGCTTGCAAAATAAACCAGAAATAAGTACTTCAAATCATTTATTGTCAGGCAACTATGGCACATAGATAAATACCTTAAAACTAACACAAAATAATGAATAAAACTAAACCATCTAAGTCACGTTTAGTTTCTGAGATGTGTTACAGGGGTGCCCTTCGCTTGGTCTAAAATTTTATGTTCTAAAATTGTTTGGCCGAAAATGTTTGGTACAATATTTAATGGTATACTCGTACTTATTCTTTAGCATAAAGATTTTTTTGCATACATATTTTTTGTTCTAAAACATGTTTGACCTAAAATTGTTTAGTATATTTTGTTTATGACTAAAAGGCTAAAAGTATAATATTGTTAGCTATAATTATTCTTTAGCCAAACATAAAACCTCCTAAAACCCATATGCTGAAGCGAGGTTAGGTTAAGTTAGAACTGCGTCTCCAACAAAAATAAGGCGCTCCCAGAACAGTAGGTTAGGTTAGGTTAGAACTGCGTCCCTAACAAAAATAAGGCGCTCCCAGAAGAGTAGGTTATGTTAGGTTAGAACTGCGTCCCTAAAAAAAATAAGGCGCTCCCAGAACAGTAGGTTAGGTTAGGTTAGAACTGCGTCCCTAACAAAAATAAGGCGCTCCCAGAAGAGTAGGTTAGGTTAGGTTAGAACTGCGTCCCTAACAAAAATAAGGCGCTCCCAGAACAGTAGGTTAGGTTAGGTTAGAACTGCGTCCCTAACAAAAATAAGGCGCTCCCAGAAGAGTAGGTTAGGTTAGGTTAGAACTGCGTCCCTAAAAAAAATAAGGCGCTCCCAGAACAGTAGGTTAGGTTAGGTTAGAACTGCGTCGTGGGAGGCGGTGGCCTCCTTCTGTGAGTCAATCATCACACAGAAGGAGGCCTCGGAACGGGAGCGCGAAGAGAGGGCAGATGCGCTCCCGATCCGGCGTAGACGTTTGGGGCGGAGGCGGGCACAATATGCTGCTCGCCAAAACCCCTAGTGGAGTTCGTGGGTTAGGGGCCCACGAAATAGACTCCACACGTCTGGGGGAGGGATCGTAGCGTATTCCGATCCCTCCCTCCTTTGGCGCGGGAGCCCTGGCAGCAGCCAGGGCAGCCGGGGGGCGTCGTGGTAGAATGTCCGCGACCCCATGGCGCCCCCACAAACGGTAGTGCGGAGAATCGCCGGTGTGGTTTTAGTGGGTATGCCCCTCCTTATGAGGGGTGAGTCCCACATAACCCCCCACCTTGGCTTCCCTAGCCTCGGGGGGTATGCGTAACGCATTTCCACACCGACAAAAAAAAAAAATAGGTTAGAACTGCGTCCCTAACAAAAATAAGGCGCTCCCAGAACAGTAGGTTAGGTTAGGTTAGAACTGCGTTCGACCAAACAATGTTATTCCATACAAATGTTAGACTAAACAACTTTCGGCCAAAAAAATATATGCATAACAATTTCGACCAAACCATTTTCGACTTAAAAAACAATCGACCAAAGATTATTAGGCCAAAAAATATGTGCCGAAAAAAATATCGGGCAAAAAAATTTAGACCAGCAGATATAGACCCATTAGTATCCAAGTATTTAGTGCATTTATCATTTGATAGTTGTAGGTACAGTAGTACAATAATGCGGCGTCTTTTGTATTGAGAGGCTATATACCTTTACCCTGCCTTAGTTCAGGAAAAGCTGCAAAACCTCGAACACCGCAGGAAAGTCGCCTGTTTATCGGTTTTCTACCGGATACACTTTGGTGAGTGTGCACTAGGACTGCATGAATTAATTCCACCGTCTCCGTTCAGACAATACAGTATTCGGCGCGGACTTGGATTCCACACTTATATTGTCGATATACCACTGATTCGTACGAAACGCTTTGCGTCTACTTTCCTTATGAGGACAGCTAAGGAATGGAACTCTCTTCCTGCGCACCTGTTTCCTGAAAAATATAACTTGGATCTCTTCAAGTCGAGAGTGAATAGGCATCTTCTAGCAAAGCATGCTCCATCTTAGGCCTAATTGTCACTTAACATCAGGTGCAATCGAGGTTAAATGCATGGCTATTTTGAATAAAAAAAAAATCCGATACAAAAATATCTGGTTTTCGAATATTCGTATAAAGCTTATAATGCACTGCGTTCTACCAGTTCGACCGTCAAGAAAACAGGATTCGGAGCCAATTTTTTTCGTCATAATTGGCCTTAGTATAAAAAAACTACTGATAATTATTATGGTTCTGTTTAAAATGTCTGCTATTTCTGCGTAAGAATCGCACACTTCCATGTCATCTAATACACTTGAAAAATGACCCTGTTCTTACTATGCTGCTACTTCTATAAGTCAGTCACATGATTCTAAACACTTTGGCCTTTGTTGCTGACGTAAGAATATCTTTAATTCATATTAGATTTTATTAGCCCACTTCTACGGTTAGTTTCGCTTATTATTACATTGTAGCATAATAATGTTAACAAGTTTTGAGCAGCTTCTTTAAATAAACACTTAATTCAAAAACATAATTTTATCAATCCAGTCTATAGAAATACGCAATATCAACTCTTCCTTCTCGCAATGTAGATAATCACTATTGAATATTTACCAATTTGCCTGAGCGTGCAAATATGTTAGCTAGACCCGTTGAGTTTAGATGGAACAGAAATTCAAGGAAAATTTATGATACCTATCATTTAGCACCACTCCAGGAAAGTAGAGGTCATCGGATGAAATCCCACCTGTACTAAGTATATAATATTTTGTCTTTATAATTTACTTTTGTATAAATATAAAAAAAAATAGGTAATAATCTTGTTTATTTTCAAAATCGGTAGTAGATTACGTTTGGCCCAATAAGCAAGCCATATGCCCTTTGGCCGCAGTGGTGGGGGGTGCGCAAACATGCCCGATGGACGGGAGAAAGTTCGTTCTTCCGCCATTGCATCGTTTACACGGGACCATGTGACGCCGATATCATGTGACTGGGTGCAACAATGCTCGAAGAGGGGAGTTGCGAAAACTACTGCAACCAAGTTACTCGCTCAACGTTCCATTTGAGAACGTGCGGTAGCTAGAAAAGGCTCAATTTAGATTGGTGAGCCGCGCTCAGCGATAAAGTGCTAAGAGTCACGTGCTAGGAAAACTTTAACATTAAGAGCCTTAGCACACTGGTGATTTGCGTTCCATTTAAAAGCTAGGCGGGCGTGCAGCGAGTTCGCCGCGTGGACGCCATATTGTACACTGAGCGAACTCGCTGCGCGATCGCAATGAAAGCGCTGCGTACTCGCGCCGAAGTCGTTGCGCGCTTGTCTCGCTTTCAACTTGCCCGCAATTCGCCAGTGTCCTTAGGCTGTAAGGGCCTTATCATACTTGCGATTTTTACGAAGGCAATCACACAGCGAATTCGCTGCGACTGATATTTGTATAGAAAACACGCTCGCAACTCGCAAGTGTGAAAAAGCCCTAAGGGGCTTCACACTAGGTTACAAAATAATGTATTTTATATTTGTAGTCCGTTTGTGTTGGTATTGGCATCGATTACACAATTAATTAAATAGTTTGTATTCATGTTCTACTTAGTTTAGAGTGTACGGACTGTACGGCGTTAGTAATCTTTCGCCGTGTAGTAATTAAATTTAAATAAGTGAGAGGTTTATTTGTGCAATTTAGCGCAGTTAACTGGCAATTTGCTTGGTGTTTAGGGAAAAGATATGATAGCTAGTAAAAGTTACTATGCATTAATATTCAGTATAGATAAATATTTGCTGAACGGAGGGATTCCGAATTTTACTTAAAGCAATGCCTCATAATATACCTATTCTAAGTTTAACGTTGATGTGCGCACGTTGGGAAATCGTTACATATTGCATCAGGGGGGGTATTCGACCAATTTTAGAGATATAATGGAGATCTCTCCTTTTCATCGCCATCCGTCACTTTTGACGTGTGCCTACTTGACAAGTGGCGATATCCCTAGACCATCGCAACTTCGTCAATTCGGACGCGCAAAATTTTCGCTTCCTTTGTATGTGACGGCATAAATAACAGGCGCATACTTTAAATTGACCGCGTAGTACGTGAAATTAGTCCGTTACGTTTCGTTCAAAACAGAAATGTATATACATGAATAACATTTTTGACAATCATTATCGCCTTCGTATTTCCAAAATTGAGATGAGATATGTCACTTTTAAGCTCATCGCATTTAAATGACAGTTCAATCGCGATATAACTGTTATCTAATGGAGATTTGACGTTTGGCGATATCTCAAACGGCATTCTCGAATTGGGCCCCAGGGTAGGCATTTTGCGTCAAGAAAACGCGTAAACTAATTCTATGAAACTATTAAAATATCTAAAGGTTTTGTTCTACACGTTCTAAGTATCGCATGACTGGATCTAAAATTTTGAATTTCGATTTCAGGTGGCCAAATCACGAGTTTCGACAATGTAGATCGTGACCATGGATAAATAAAACATTACGTAAAAACAAATAACAGGGCATTATGTCACTTTTCATAGATATTTCAAAACCGGGTCGTTTAGTCAGAGAACAATTTCGATTCTTGAGTAATTATTCCATCAAAATATTTTATTATTAATTTGTAAGAGTATCCAACTGCTAGGTGAAAATGCCTAGATGCATAGATTATAGATTTTCACAGTTCTAGCTGTTGATGCCTCTTCTGACCAGTTGCTGAGGATTCATACAAGTTGTTCCATCATCTTCTTTGTATGTCTCGGCGACCTTTTTCATCTTAATAATCGAATGCTTGAGATTCTGTGAGGCGATGGATGCTAGGTGCTCAACTGTTCCTATATAATTTTGTATGTTCCTTTAATTTTAATCTAAGATTCATGACGCATTGGTTGTACTGTAATGTCATTTTTCTTTTTATAAAATAAATAAATAAATCTTTTCGGATGCATATTATGACAGACGAGGTCTGTCCAATTCCACTTGAGCCTACAATTCTGTTAATTTTAAACATATTTTAAATCAATAGAGCCCAAAGCGAATTTAATCACTATATTTTTGTGATAGAGCCGATAAGAGGCGAGATATCTTGCTTTACTCCAATAAGGAGCACTGTATTCAGCGCACTTTATAAAAAAATAACATCTAATAAATGTTACAAAATTGGAAATAATAAATATCTGTATGTACCTACCTACATTGAAAATATAAAAAAAGGAGAATAGGCTACATTGAGGTCACTTAAGAGCCCTTATTCCTTTTAAAATTTATTTTTTGCATATTATGGCAAATATATTGATAATTTCAACCAACTTTTTGATTTGAATAATATTTTTCCCTGAGTTCTAGGTAGTAACATAGCTATTTCATGCTTTCATTGCGTGCAGTCGAAAATAAGTTGAAAAAACTAATTTTCCGCGTGAATTTTGTCAATTTCGAGTAGTTTTTGAAACAAAAATGATCAATGAAAAATTTAAACTGTTGGTTTCAAACATATACCAATAATTCCCAATAGCCCTGTTCTAGGTAGTAACATCAATAATATGTTTAGAAACATGTCCGGTCATAGAGAAAAATGTCTAAAACAAACAGCATTTTAAAAGGAATAAGGCCTCTTAATCGATATTTTTTGTACGTATGTTTGTTTATATCATAACTAACCAAGACTTTACTTCGCGAAATAGCAAAGGGACTATTTATCCAGTTAATTATGTAACAGCCAATTCTAAAAACTAACACCTGAATATCCTTATTTACATATGTGCTTAGCAATAATATGCATGGCCCAAAAAGTACACAATATGAGGTTTAAAGAGTCAATTAGTGTAAACAAGCCATCTTAATAAATAATAAATAAATAAATATCGGACAACCACACAAAAATCGATCTAGTCCTTATAATATTGTAAGTGCAGTAGAATTCTCACCTAATTTTGTGCTGACTGTACATACAATAATGCATTTTAAATTGATACATGTGAAACTACACTATTATATCATTACTTCATTAGTCAAATACACGTTGACCCAGAGCCAGTTGCCACTTGGACTGTAAAAGTAGGTGAAAGAGTCTTAAAATACCTTTTAAATGTACGTAGCTGAATTACTACTTTCTAGAGACTTTACATCACGCGTTCGTGATTCCTACTTTGCTGGACATTAATTAGTAGATTGTTCAACAAGGGACTAAAACAAGCCATAATGACACGAGATGTTTTAGCCACACGAGCTAAGCGAGGGTGGCTAATAGTTCGAGTGTCATTATGGTTGTTTAGTCTCGCGTTAAACACTCTACTTTTCACTTTGAATGCGAGGAAAATAAACGAATTTCAATATAAAATTACGATATTTGTTATAACAAAGTTTCTTACAATTAC
Source organism: Apotomis capreana (assembly GCA_947623375.1). Lineage (NCBI taxonomy): Eukaryota > Metazoa > Arthropoda > Insecta > Lepidoptera > Tortricidae > Apotomis > Apotomis capreana. Next base: position 16,667,681 of record OX392507.1, on the reverse strand, counting down.
GTAGTACAGCCGTTAATCTAACCTCAGAAAAATTTAAAGGGCAATTTGTACAATTCTTTACATTTAAATGTATGGTTTTCCCCTGTAAACTAAGCTGGGTCAGCGTGGTTTGTAATTGAGAAGGATGTTCAATATTTTCACTCGAAGTCGAAGTAAAAGTTGGAGAGAATGGAGAGTAGGTATAGTAGAGACGTAGACCTTTTCTCAAAAAGGTTGCCGATGGTAATTTCATTAGGCTCATTCTCAACCCGCGATGTTGATGGGCGTGGGTCAAATGTTGGTTGTGATTTTTGCTTTGAGGATATTTTAATTCCTTCAATATAGTATAGCCTTCGATAGATACTGTGTTTATTTTGGATTGACTCCTCTAATATATAGCCTTCAGCTTTATTCTTCTTCATTGGAAGATGATGATTACATATTTTGTCCGTAATTTATAAAGTGACACAGTTAATTGGTCTAATTGGTGATTACAATTCAAGCTTAATACAAGTAATGGACATCTACTCATTCCATTCAAAATTCTAATAGAAAAAATAAATGTTCCGTGGTGTTTTCTTTTTTTTGTAAAGTGACGCTTTAAATGCTTGCATATTTAGCCAACAGATTCAAACTTGAAAACTATTTTATTTAAGACTAATATGGACTTATGGACCATGCATGATAAAATTACATTCGTATTCGTAATAATTAATCGTGTTTCATTAAATAAAATCTTGAATTTTTGAGCGGTTGTAATTTTGAGGTTATTTTCACGCACCAAAAAGTTTGTATACCTATCACTGAAAATGGCTATAAACCTCCATTCACAAACGTCGTGATTGGCTGTTTAGGGGTTCTTCAAAGTAAATTAAAACAATTTTACTTTTTTTGAGCAGTTGTAATTTTGAGGTTATTTTCACGCACCAAAAAGTTTGTATACCTATCACTGAAAATGGCTATAAACCTCCATTCACAAACGTCGTGATTGGCTGTTTAGGGGTTTTTCAAAGTAAATTAAAACAATTTTACTTTAGTCCCTAGAGATTAATAAGGACCTTTAGTCCCGATATGCAGAGACTAAAGTAACATTTTAAGAGCATGAGAAGTGAAAAAAATATTACCGCATCTTGCTATTTTCTATTATCTCTTTTTTGACGATGCGGTTGGGGCATTATTGCAGCTACCTACTGAGCTGACGGTCTTGGGTTTGAATCCCAGCAAGGACAAAAAATTGTGTCATGAACTTTACTCAAATAATTGTAGCTGGATCATGACCCTATCTGGATGTTTTATATATTTAAGTATATATGTATTTATGCAACTATATACGTAAGTATGTAATGTCATGATTTGTAGGATTTAAACTGGAAATGTAGTGAATATTTTATGAACGCAGCTATATTTTGAAAATATTAACCGTCTAACCTGATAACACAGGTGTTCTAATTAATATGATATCTGAACGCAGCGACAAGCTGCCTAAATATTATTTTAGAATAACAACACTGATCACTTGTCTATGATTAATAATCTATCAACCAATAAAAATGTCCTGTTGATGTTAAGTGAACATCCTGATTGGGTTCGTTTTGGACCAATCACTGATCAACATTTTCCCGCGTTTTGACATGACGGGTGGTGCCGGAGTTATCGTCAGGACAGGCATTCTGGTGGAAGAACTGACAGAGAGAGGAAGCCGAGAAAACCTCCACAATTCAGAAGTACTAAATGAACTAACTCCCACATGGTGGACGAACTGATACTGAACAGTGCACGTAAGTACTATTGAAGTGTTGTAATATAATTATACACTATTTCAAGTAACGAATTTCTATGTTTTTTATAAAGTAAACCTTATCCGTTATATGTTGAGTTAAATGCCGATAGCGTTTAATAATTTTGCTTCTGTTCCTGTGTAATGAAAAAAAAAACTATGAAAGTTTAAAGGACAAAACCATTTTAAGGAAACGTTGTGTTCTTTGGTTAAATCCATAACGAGTTTTTTTTTCACTTGAATGCGTAAGTCGGTACTCTTACCCGCATATAAAAAAAAATACATTTGTAGTATTTTTTGCGCTGGAAATGTATTCGTTATATTATAGATATTGAAGAGTTAGTATATTTATTAGTAAGTACTTACATTAAAGTAGTCAAATATTATGATGAAAGTAATTTAAATATGATCTAAATTCTACCTTGTGTTATGACGAAATTCTCCATATCATCAAATTATAAGGATTCAAGTAGTGTTATTTTTTTTGGGTTCGAATGATATGATAAATTATGTTGTTTGTTCAGATTATCATTCTAGTCATTAGTAAATTTGCATGATTTCTTCGGATATATTATATTTGAGATATATATCTTATAAATAAATACAAATTATATTGGAATTGAGATGCAACATGTTTCTAAATAACCCTAGTAAGAGTCATAAAAGTAACTTGGCATGTATTGTTCTATTTACTTATTACATGGTGATAGTTTTTAAAGGACGTGACATGAGCATCGATTTATAAAGTTAATATTATGGAGTGAGAAAATGTCAGTTATATTGGATTAGTTATGTTCTGACGTAAGAGTGCGTTTGGACTCGGGAGTTAAGCTGATTTTGAAGTGAGCGTGCGTCTAGATTTATGTTGCCTGACGTGAGAGTGCGTCTAGGCTCTGGAGTTATGTTTGTTTGACGTAAGCGTGCGTCTGGATTTTGGTTTGATTGATGTGAGAGTGCATCTGGATTTTGGTTTGTCTGGCGCGAGCGTGCGTCTGGATTTTGGTTTGATTGATGTGAGAGTGCATCTGGATTTTGGTTTGTCTGGCGTGAGCGTGCGTCTGGATTTTGGTTTGCTTGACGTGAGAGTGCGTCTGTATTCTGGTTTGTTTGACGTGAAAGTGCGTCTGGACTTTGGTTTGTTTGGCGTGAGCGTGCGTCTGGATTTTGGTTTGTTTGGCGTGAGCGTGCGTCTGGATTTTAGTTTGTTGACGTGAGCGTGCGTCTGGATTCTGGTTTGTTTGACGTTAGAGTGCGTCTGAATTTCGGTTTGTCTGACGTGAGAGTGCGTCAAGATTTAATTTTGTTTTCGATGTGAGCGTGCGTTGTTTGATGATTTGAACGTACGCTTGGAACTTACGTTTTTGTATGAAATCGCGTAAATGTGCATTTAGTGATTATTTGCATTGTACGCGTCAGCTTGCGTCTTAATTTAGTATGGTCATGTGAGCTGAATGCTCTAGATTTTTTCTTAACGACGAAAGATTAAGTTTATAATTTTAACATGAACATAAGTTTGAATAATATTAAAAGTATGAACATGTATTTGGATATTGTAAAAATGCGAGTCTTTGTTGAATTAAGAAAAGAGAGTCTTAAAGTTTACGAATTAATTCACAATAAAACTTAAATGTGCGCTCGAAGTTAAGGAAAATAATGAAAAGAATAGTATAGAATAGAATAGAAGTAAAAGTTACTAACAGCTATCGTCATAGATCGGAATACACAATTGTTTTAGATGATGTTAGACTCAACTACCTCCAGTGGCGAGCGCCTGCGTTTAGTCCTGAGAAAAAACCGGATAGTCAGTATAGGTCGATTCACTAAAGCTGGCACGAATGGAATGAATGAGTGAACGATCATATTTATGTGTGCATCACAAAATGATTACATACAGGTTGATACAATAAGTGATTATGAATGTGAAAATTATCGAACCAAATTAAATTCAAAATGACGAATGGCTTTTTTTTCAAAATTTCAAATTGGTGCTAGGAAGCTGAAACTCGGTATCGGGGGGCATTTGGGGCTCACAAATATGAATCTGAAATCGGTGTTCGAAAATTCGGTCAAAGTCGGAAAATATCGAAAAAAACAATATTTGTATGGAAAATTTTTTTTTGGAGTCCCGTATCTCGTAAACGGCTGGAGATGGGTAGGGGGATGCTCAAACAAATATCATAGGGGACCCCCACCCGAGTACAGTCGTGGAAAAAAAAAACAAAATGGCGATTTTTTTTTTTCGAAAATTTCAAATTGGTCCGAGGGGGCTGAAACTCGGTATTGGGGGGCTTTTGGGTCCTCCGACTCAGAATATGAAATCGGATTTTGAATATTCGGTCAACTTCGGATAACATCGGACAAACAAAATTTAGTAATCTTAGCTTGACGGAGGGCCGAGCCATTTCTGAGCATAACTTATTGAATCGAATGGGTCTTAGCCTCGAATACTAGTACTTTCAATGAAAACTATATTGAATAAAATCGGTCAAGCCGTTTTGAGTTATCGCAAAATTTCATAATTTTCTTTAAAATGACGTAAGTGCCGCGCGGTGTCCCTACACTTCGAACGCTACACATATTGGTTAAGTGCCAAACTATATTAAAACATTTCGCTCAATCTGTCACGTATTATAGATAACTTCCAAAAGATAATAAGTAATTACTGTTTCTTGGCGTGTACGACCTTTTTATAGGGCTTGAAATCTTTCTCGTAATTTTCGTCTATTGTGAAGGACGGGCAACTACGGGACCCTACACTGAGCAGTGAGCGTGGCCCGACATGCTCTTGGCCGGTTTTTTATAATTCGAACTAGTCGTCCGTCACCTATTAATTCTTGACATTAACCCTTTACCAGGCCGCGAAGACAAGAAGAAAATGTGGGTTACGTTAATACCATTGCATAGTCCCACATGGTTAAACTCATACGAGACAATGGAATAGTATCATCCCACATCCTAATTCTGGTCACAGTACAGATTGCATGAATATTAAGCAATATGTACAATTTTTTTACATTGCCTTACAACAGTCAAAATCTAAAGTATGTCAAAAAACTAGCGTCTTCATAAAACACCATGATAGTAAAATATTTTTGTATCAAACAGTTAAATATACCCTTCGGACATATATATTACTTGTTTAGTCTAAATATTGTGCGGATTATGCTTATATTATACCTAATAATTTTCATTTTTCTTGAATAACAAAAACCCATTTTGTTGTTGTTTACAAAATATTAGGAGGCCCCTGTATAAGAACGGCACTCACACTAACACTCAAAGTGACAAGTGACATAACTTTCATTCAATCCATTCACGCCAGCTTTAGTGAATCGACCTATATGTCTAGTGAGAGTTCCGGTGACGATATACCTCCTGTTATTACAAGAAGGCGACACCTATAAAAATCTACTGATGAAGAAATTACTGATAGTGACAGACAGTTGAGTGGCAAGAAACGGATACATGAAACTTCAAACAGTGATGAAAGGCAAGACAACTCTAAACGTCGTCGATCAGGTGGTTCAAGTAACAACGTAAATGTTGCTGATTTAATAGAAGCATTAAATAAAAAAAAACTATACCTTCTATTAGTTCACACCAGATGTTAAACGCTTTAACTGAGTTTGATCCAGATAGTAAAAATCAGAATATTGATATAATTTGATGATGTGCAACCATGCACAAGGTAAATGAGTACGCACGCATATATAATGGGATGACATTCAAACATCTCATTTTGCGACGCAGAAATTGACTGGCACAGCCAAGAAGTGGTTTTACTCCTTGCCAAGCTTAGACTTCACATGGCTTGACTGACAAGTGAAATTACGCCGAGCTTTTCCGATTGATGAAAATTTTGCTATTATGTTAGAAGAGATGTTCGCTAGGAAGAATAAAGCAAACGAGAACCTGCGTACATATTTTTATGATAAATTAATGCTTTTAAACCGTTGCGAAATCACCGGGAAAAAGGTGGTAGAATGCCTTATTCATGGCATGTCTGATGTATCGATGAGAAATAGTGCACAAGCAGTTAAATGTTTAGAACCTGAGGATTTACTGCAGTACTTCGTAATTCAGCAACCAGAAACCAAAGTATTTTCTGTCACGCAGAAGAAACGAGGATATACTGAAGGAATGGAACATAAGGTGTTTCACAAATAAGTGCTTCCAGAAGAAAGAAAAACAAAATAATTCGTCTGTGGTGTTTTAATTGTAATGAGGAGATTTTAATTGTAATCGATTTGGTAACTGTCCAAAGGTTGTAAAAAAATGCACCATTTGCAAGAAAATTGATCACAAAGACAAAAACTGTCGATTTTCCTCTTCAAATAACAAAGAGAATATGAAAAAAGTTCTGAATATTGATAGTTCTAGTACGAATTATTAAAGAAATTGATGTTAACAATAAATCATTACAAGCTTATATTGACTTTGGTAGTGACTGCTCCCTTATCAAGCTTAGTGAAGCAGAAAAACTGAATCTAGACAAAATTCTATCTGATTTACCTTTGATTACAGGATTTGGCAATTTTCATACAACACCTATTTGTAAATCTAAAGTAACTGTTCGCATTGATGAAATACAAGCTGATGTTTTAGTACATGTTGTCCCTGATAAATATTTACACGTACCTGTATTAAAAGGGCAAAATTTTACAGAGATGCGTAATGTCACAGTCTTCAAGGAGAGTAATAGCTTGATATTTTTTTGAATAATCCCCTAGCTACGATGGATTCTGAGCTCGAAATGGAATCTGGAATGGTCAAACTGGTAGTAATGATATTGTTTTGACTGGAGTGCACTTTGTACCAGTCTATATTAATAATGAACCCTACAATGGAGATGTACGAGTATATGTTGAAGCACAAATGCGACCAGTTCCTGGTAAAGAGTATCGTATGCTACAAGGAGCGTATAATTTTAAGGATGGCAAAGGAAACATATTGGTATCCAGTCTGTCAGATACGCCTGTTACTTTAAAGAAGGCCATTTTATTAAGTATAGAGCTTTTCCGTTTAAGAAAGTCAATGTGGTCGACGTGAGACGAATAAGTACAGGAGTAGATACAACTCTATCACCTATAAATATAAACGAAATACAGATAGGTATAGGTGCCAATATATCTAACGAGGTATTGATAAAATTACAGGAATTATTACAAAAATACCGTGAATGTTTTGCTTGTTCGTTAGATGAAATAGATGTGCCCCTAAAGAATTCGAAATGAAAAGTGAATTAAAAGACAACAAACCGATTGTCTATCGACCATATAGACTTTCTCTTTCGGAAAGAACTAAGGTTAGAGAGATGATTTCTGACCTCTTAAATAATGAAATCATCAGAGAATCAAGATCGCATTATGCCAGCCAAATCTTGATGGTTAAAAAGAAACAGATGACCAACGATTATGCGTCGATTTTAGAGCTTTAAATAAAAATACTGTTAAGGATAGATACCCACTTCCGATCATTGAAGATCAAGTAGCGAACCTCAGTGGAAACAAGTTTTTCACCACATTGGATATGGCATCAGGCTATTATCAAGTTCCACTAGTTGAAGAGAGCAAACACTTAACGGCCTTTGTTACTCCGGACGGCCACTACGCATTTAATTGCATGCCGTTCGGACTAGCCGCCGTGTTTCAGAAATTAGTAAATAAGATGTTAGGTACCAGTCGATTTGACTCGGTACTTGCGTATATGGACGATCTGCTTATTCCGACTGTCCTTGGATGAGGGTCTTATAAAGCTTGAAAATGTGTTAAAGTTAGTGAAGGAATATGGCCTTACTCTGAAACTTTCAAAGTGTTGCTTCTTTTGCACGACAATTGATTATCTTGGATACGAAGTCTCAGAAGCAAGCATCAAACCTAGTCAGCATAAAACCGTTGCAATCGAACAATTTCCAGCTCCTACTAATGTCCATGAAACAAGGCAGTTTCTTGGATTAGCTAGTTATTTCAGGAAATTTGCGAAGGGCTTTGGCGAGATTGCACGGCCACTAGCAGGCCTTTTATAAAAGGGCGCTGACTGGAAATGGACTGACACCGAATCAAAAGCTTTTTCCACCTTAAAAAAATATACTGTCTAGTAGGCCAGTGTTAGCACTATAATCCTAAACTAAAAACTGAGTTGCATACTGATGCTAGTTCCTTAGGGATTGGAGGCATCCTCATGCAGTGGCAAGAAAATTCCAACGAACTCAAGCCGGTGGCGTATTTTAGCAGAAAAACGTTGCCTGAAGAAAGAGTTTACCATTCATATGAATTGGACACATTAGCGGTTCTTTGCTCACTCAGAAAATTCAGGACATATTTATTAGGTATGCCATTTACAATTTTCACGGATTGTAAAGCCTTACGATGAACGCTAAGCAAAAAAAAGGACCTTATGCCTAGGATTGCCAGATGGCTTTTACAAATGGAAGAATATGATTATAAAATTGAGTACCGCCCTGGTGAACGCACGGCTCACGTCGATGCTCTAAGCAGGAACCCCGTGGAAAGTCCCAATGATGATTGTGCTCCTGAGAATGTTATTTCAGTGCTACGCATTGATCAAAATGATTGGTTAGTTACCTTACAGTTAGGAGACCCAGAAGTTAGTCAAATCATAAATACATTAAAACAAAATATTAATGAAGAATACAGGGAAATCAAAAAACAGAAACATTTACAGAAAGATTGATGTCAATGACAACAATATTTTGAGATTAGTCATACCAAAACGGGCAAGGTAGCAGATATGTCGTCGCAATCACGATGAAATGGGACATTTTGATATAAAAAAAACGCTTGAACGCATACAAAGTCTTTATTGGTTCCCCAAAATGTCCAGTTTCGTAAAAAAATACGTTAGTGCTTGCCTAGAATGCGCGTATAACAAAGACAGTAGCAGTTCTGGTAAAAAAGGCCATATCTACCCTATTGAAAAAGTGAGTGTTCCATTTCAAACTGTCCATATCGACTATCTTGGCCCCTTTGTCAAAAGTAAACGACAAAATACTTACATTCTAACCGTAGTTGATGGTTTTTCAAAATATGTTTTTGTTAGACCGGTGAAAAATACTAAGAGCAGTACAACCATCAATGTTTTGGGAAATATATTTCAAGATTTCGGTACGCCTGAAAGAGTTGTGTCCGATAGGGGAACAGCTTTTACGTCGAGTCAATTCAAACAATTTTGTGCTGAAAATAATATTAAGCATATTCTGAATGCTGTTGCTTGTCCACGTGCAAATGGTCAAGCAGAACGCTTCAACCAGACCATTTTAAATGCATTAGCAACAAAAAATTCGCTTCAAAATGAAAAAGATTGGGATTTAACTGTTCCTAAGGTACAATTTGGTATTAACAGTACAGTTAATGCCACAACAGGAAAAACACCTTCAGAAATTCTATTCGGAATAAGACTAAAGGGAAATTCTGATAACATGTTTAGAGAAATTTTTGAAGTTACAAACAGCAAAGATAAAGATATTAATGAAATTAGAAATGACGTTAAGATTACAATCGATAAAAAAACAAAATAAATTGAAAGAATTGTATAACTCTAGACTAAACCTGCTAACAAGTATAAAATTGATGAGTTAGTAAAAATTACTAAAGTTTCATTTGCGGAGAACCCAGGCCAGAGCAAAAAACTCTTACCTAAGTTCATAGGACCCTACAAGGTATCAAAAGTGTTGGGTAATGACAGGTATGACGTATGAGATTACCAATGTTCCGGGTTTTAACATGTCAAACAAATATCGTTCTGTTGTATCAGGTGATCGGATGAAACCATAGATTAACGTAAATGCTCTCAACGTTATGAGCGATGATAATAGTTCTGAATCAGATTCCATCTAGGCATTATAATAATGAAGAGTAAAATGTCTTATTTTTTGCATGACTTATAATTATGTTATGATGTATTAATATTTATCTCTTTTATGTAAAAGGCCTATGTTTGTGTTTTCTATGTTTGTACATAAAAAAGGGTAAGTGTATTGTGTAAATATAAAAGTATATAAAATTGTACATATTACTTATAGAATAATTATAATAATAAATTCAACAAGAGAAAGAGTTACCTAATGGCCGGATGTCATGATTGGTATGTTTGTATAAATGTAGATACCTACTTTGGAATTGTAAATAATTAAACGAAAAATAATATATTAAATGACGCTTATAGTTATTTATGCGTTGTTTGTTTCGTTTGGCTTGATTTAGTTATCAACCATTCGTTTACATAGGTACTAACTATCCTGTCTAATTTATTTTGGTATTCATTCGTGCGTCGGAGCCTGCACGATGTCTGATGGCCGAATGTCATGATTTGTAGGATTTAAACTGGAAATGTAGTGAATATTTTATGAACGCAGCTATATTTTGAAAATATTAACCGTCGAACCTGATAACACAGGTGTTCTAATTAATATGATATCTGAACGCAGCGACAAGCTGCCTAAATATTATTTTAGAATAACAACACTGATCACTTGTCTATGATTAATAATCTATCAACCAATAAAAATGTCCTGTTGATGTTAAGTGAACATCCTGATTGGGTTCGTTTCGGACCAATCACTGATCAACATTTTCCCGCGTTTTGACATGACGGGTGGTGCCGGAGTTATCGTCAGGACAGGCATTCTGGTGGAAGAACTGACAGAGAGAGGAAGCCGAGAAAACCTCCACAGTATATTGTCGTCATGTCGTCTAGTACCCATAACACAACCTATACTTTGGAATTAGATCGATTTGTGCCAGGTTGTCTAATAATATTATTTTATTTATAGATATAATTATAACTATCTGTGAGTTCCTGTAATTGGCTCTGTAATTCTATTTAAGTTTCCCTTTTATATGTCATAATTAGCTGTTGGTTCTCCTTGAATAAAATAAATAAATAAATAATAAATAAATAAGCTAGAGGCAGATGTGTGAAAGAGTCGGTTGGCGGCTTAAGAGGCCTTATTCCTTTTAAAAAGTTTTTTTTATTACGACAAATATATTGTCAATTTCATCCACCTTTTTGAAGTGAATAATATTTTTCCCCGAGTTGTAGGTAGTAACATACCTATTTCATGCTTTCATTGCGTGCAGTCGTAAATAAGTTGAAAAAACTAATTTTCCGCGTGAATTTTGTAACGAATAGTTGTTGAAACAAAAATTATCAATGAAAAATTCAAACTGTAGGTATCAAATATATACCAATAAATCCCAATAGCCCTATTCTAGGTAGTAACGTCAATAATATGTTATGAAACATGTTTGATCAATCTAAATATATTCAATATGTTTCGTATCATAATAATTAAGATTTGTTCATTACAATAGATAGGGCCACTGTATAAAATAGTGTGTATACTCTAGAAACGATTAAATTTTGTAGCTGTTTTAAGTGAGATCTGTGGCAAACTAGTCAAACAAAGCCTTCCAATTATGGATCCGGGTTTGAATTCGCTTTGCCAATAACAAGTGATTCTCAGAAACCATATTTACATGGAATCATCAGCCTGCAGTTCTAAATTTGGTTACGTGGCGGGTTGCGTAACGAAAGACATTTTTATTGCTATCTTGAACCGGTTGGCTTGTTTTACGTGTCATAATGTGAATCACATGACTTGGGAAACGTAAGAGCGAAGCCATTACAGAAGGCTTGTTCAAAGAAATGGGTCATTTGTATAGAATCTCGAAGTCGAATGTATCTAGTTGCCAATCTAGAGTTGTTCGAGCCATGAGCAAGAATTTAGACAAGGATTTAGACTGAACCAGCTGAAAGTCCATGTTAGCGTTCTCAGTCTTTGATCGTGACGTTTACTTACTTACTAATCTTGCGATCATCGAGCAGTGTATGGACGAACAAACAAAAACATGCATCAAACACTTTGTTAGTACGTGCGTACCACTACGACGACGGCTCGTGTTCACCATGTTTTTGTTCGCTCGTACGTGGTGACTTCAGGTGTACCATCAAATCAAGTCGGAGTGATATAGCCAAGGCATGGCATAACATATAAGATGATTGAGCCCCGTCCTACTGTATTTCTGTGTCCACTGCGTCGCTAGTAACCGACTAGACGGTGACGTATTCCAACGTGAATGCAAAATAAAAGCTCCGTGTTCGTCTCCCGCAAACATCAAACGGAAGTACAGATTTAATATTCTTAATGACTTGCTCGATAAAGCACCAAAATATATTACCAAAAAAAAAAAGCTTTATGGTTTCGAGCAGTTCATTAAGATCTTAATATAAGTAGTTAATTGGTTATATTTATGTATTATGACTGGGGGCATACTGGGGGCCTAAGGACAAAGCATCCGTCACGTTTTGACAAGATGCGAGTGTGAGTGACAGATGCTTTGTCACTTATTTATCACGTGATAAACGCCACAATCATAGCCCCCACATGGTGTGTGGGGTGCTTGGCGTTGTGTTTAAAAAAGCGATTAAGGTTGAACGTTGAGTTAAAAATACGTTTTTGTATTATACGCATTTTTTGTATTTTTTTCCTATCCAACCTTCATTTTTATCAAATTATCATCTGACAATATTACTCAATACCCGAATCTTATTTAGTGAATCTATGAGGTGTCAGCGTCAGTCTACTTAAAGGTGTACTTACCTAACTTAAAATATTCATATAAAATATATAAATGTTCATTTTAAGGCAGCGTTACCGACGCCGTAAATCCTTTAATTAATTTGTGATCGCTTAAAAGGTTAATAAATATAAAAGATAAGCTGTCAGGCATCAGTACAGATGAACTGCCCATGACAACAGCTAGAGGTCAAATCCCAGGTTCCGGGTCGATGAACTCCACTAGAAAATAACAAGTATCAAAAACTTCTGATAACTGAGAGTAAGCTTTAAGAGGGCATATCACTGCTCCTTTTCCCATACTATTAGTTTAAGTTAAGTTTGCACCTGGTAACTATGGCGTCGTATACAAATGAGGTCCAAACTTAACATAACTGGGTAACAAGTCGAGGTTTCGTTTGTCTGTTTCCTTCTCCAAAACATTACCAATCTTTACGGTATTTTAGAAACTGAATGGGAAGTGTCGTTGTTTCGATTTTTGCGAAAATTATTATAGTTTGCTGCTAAAAACAAACACTTAGTACACAAATTCTATAATAATAATAAATAAATAAATATCAGACAACCTCACACAAATCGATCTAGTCCCAAATTAAGCTCAAGAAGGCTGGAGTTATGGGTACTAGAGGACGATACACATACTTATATAGATAAATATATACTTATATACATAGAACAACCATGACCCAAGCACAAATATTCGAGATCATCACACAAATATATTGGCCGTGGCGGGGATACAAACCCGGGACCGCCGGCTGACTGAGCCAACTACGTCGTCATATAATAATTGGCGCAAAAATCGAAACAGTTAACACACAACATTTCGTTACTATTCAGTTTCTAATATTTCGTAAAGATTGGTCAAGTTTTGGAGGAAACAGATGAGTACGAAACCTCGATTTGTATGAAGAAATGAGGCGTGGTATTTCCTCTTAAGAGATTACACGCTGAAGGAACTATTTTGTATAACTTCTTAGAACTGCGAAGTTTTCCTTAACAAGGAAATCACGATCATCATCACGATATTTGACGGTACTCAAAATAAACAGAATTAACCATAGTTTTTAAAATATGTAATGTTTCATTATTTTGAATGTGGGTACATCTCATTTTTTATTGCACCATTGATATAATGAGCTTACAGAAAACTTAAAATGTAACCTGGCAAAAGGGACCAGGACCCGAACCCGGTACCTTTGGATTAACCGGTCCAACGTGTGTTGGGGTGGTGGTATGGTTGATACGTTGAACTGGTAGAATAAACCATTGCAAAATACAAGGTTCTAGCACTAATATTTACGTCAATTTTTGTGATGATGCCTAAAATAATTTTCTTTCACACTTTATACTAAATAAATAGTTTTTATAATCCAAAAGAAAATGCTGATATGACCAATCAGTCAAATGTATTTTTATGAATAACACGAAGAACTTGGATCTAGAGGACTTGTATTTAGAGGCTTCCTCGCAATGAACTTTTAAACTGTATTTATGAAGAAAGGTCTGAGTCCGATATGAAATCCATGAGATACAAAGTAAAAATGTAAACAGAATTGTTAATTGTGAAAGAAACATGACGTATTGTGAATTTAAATGGTGTGTAGTTCTTTGTATACCATCGGGTTTAATAGACAACAAGAAGCTTCTAAATAATTAAGGCTTAAACGTAGTTGTCAAACAAAACATACCAAAATTATATTTTTTGGATGTCAATGAAAGAAACATCCGGATTTTATGATCTTCAATCAATAAACAATTTAGCAACAAAAATTGGCAATCACATTTAATATTTGGCATTGAATTTACCTTCTCAAGGGAAAATCAATAATGTTACGAATAGGAAACAATTATATATCAAATTGTTTATTTCATGGCTTTACCATGTAACCAATTCGTCATGAAATCTGATGGTTATTTGAACACTTATAATGCATCTGTGAGACACGTGTTATTGCAATTTTTGTTTGACTGTTTGAAATTTTATTAATAATTCTTAAAGGCATGTATTGAAATCGATATCTGTATATTCCCTTTTTCGATCAAAATATTTGAAAGTTTCACCAAAAATACTGACTTGCACACTAATTATGCACACTAAATAATGCGAATTCAATATACTATTTAAAGGTATTTGCAAAACTGATTTACTGGATATTAAAAAAAAACTAACCTAACCTAACCCGGCCGAGTCGGATCTTAGTGTGCAGTGCGAGGATAATTAGTGTGCAAGTCAGTATTTTTGGTGAAACTTTCAAATATATCTGAAGTACGAATCATAATTTTAATATTATGTTTTCAATTTTTGTTCGTTTTACTGTCCCCGCTTCAAGTATGACATGAAGATTTCGATGCTCTGTCTTTCGATGACTGCATTAAATCAACGCAACTCCTTCGACCTTTATTTTCGCAAAATTATAAGATTATCTAAATATCAGGGGTGAGCAATATACCCCGAATATACTTAATGTAACCAAACTTATGTCCATTCAAATATCAACTTCTCAATGTCACTCGTGATTCCCCAAATAGCAAAAAACCGGCCAAGAGCATGTCGGGCCACGCTCAGTGTAGGGTTCCGTAGTTGCTCATCCTTCACAATAGACGGGCTTAAAGTTACGACTAAGATTTCAAGCTCTATAAAAAGGTCGTAAACGCCAATGTAATTGTAATTACTTATTACCTTCTGGAAGTCAACTTACGTCCTTTTAAAGAAAATTATGAAATTTTGCGATAGCTCAAAAAGTAGTTGAGGCCTCATTTTCATGCATTTTTCCATAATTTTTTGACCCGTGGTTGAAAAGTTAGAGGGGGGGACGCTATTTTTTTTATTTTCGGAGCGAATATTTACAAAACTGCTGAATTTATAAAAAAAAAATGTTTGGGGACCCCTATTATTTTTAAAAGACCTATGAAGTCAACGACATCCCAAACACTAGTGTTGGAACGGAAAAAAAAAATCAGCTCCATTTTAGGTGTTCGAGAGGTACCCGAAAAAAACATTTTTTTTTAGATTTTATTTTACCGTTTTGTCGGCCTGATACATACACATACTCACACCAAATTCCAGCTTTCTAGTACTAATGATCACGGAGCTAAGCCGCGGACGGACGGACGGACAGACGGACAAACGGACATGGCGAAACTATAAGGGTTCCTAGTTGACTACGGAACCCTAAAAATCTTGAAATGTCCTTTAATTATCCGTGATAAAGCCGTATCGCTACATTAAAGCCATATAAAGCTTCACCGAACTTAGGACCAGTAGGGCATATAATGCTGGCTTTTATCACGCAATAAATAAGTGACAAAGCATCTGGCACTTACACTAGTGTCTAAGCATCCGTCATATTTTTACAAAATGCGAGTGTGAGTGACAGATGCTTGGTCACCTATTTATCACGTGATAAACGCAACAATCGTAGATCCCCTGAACCTTCAAACAGGTTTTCAACGTAGGTACTTACTGTACACAAATATTTTTACAATTGTATAGTAGCATAGACGTATCGATAAGCTGTTTCGAGGATGATAATAGCGAGCGTCACGAGTTCTGATCACGCGCATCCTTGGCGGGCGAACGATTGTCCCTTCTCCTGGGGTCAGCGACCCTGACTGATTAATGCCAACTACAATACTATTTATAGTTAAACATAAAACTTATCTCATCCTATTAATAGACAATTATGGGATTAATAATAAATATCAATCTCACTAAATTCAATCTTGCTAATCACGCTGCTGTACGCTTGTGCTTTGTACTGTATTACTGTACTGTATTATTAATAACATATGTATAAGTATGTACTTATATTATTGATAAATAAACATACAGTGAGGAAAAAAATTATAGCCCTAGGGGGAACTGCTCTAATCATCAATGTTGTCCACACTGTATGTATATCCATGACCCAGCTCAAGCTCATCACACAAATATTTGTCGTTGCTGGGATCGAACCCGAGATCGCCGGCTCCGTAGGTAGCGGCCAACCACGGAGCCAACCGCTTCGTGAAAATTAAAACGTTGTCTTAGAATACATACTCTGTAAATAATATCACTATCTATTGATATAATAATGATATTGATATCATTAAATTGACAGGTATAATTTATTTACAGTGTATTACTTTTATTACGTCCACCATACTTTCTGCACAAATCGATCTAGTCCTATATTCAACAGAACAGCTCGCACGTACTTATTCATTATTTTTCCATTTTGTCCTATGTTTTTTTTAATGACTTGAACTTACCACTAGTGGGAGTAGGTATAACTCGCTAATGGGATTATCTCCGCGCCACAAAAGTGAAGCGGGCGCACTGGGAGCATGGGCTGTGTTAGTAGATCGAACGAGAGGGTAAAAGAGGCTTTGCCCTCTGGAACACGGGGTTCTATGGGAAGTCATTAAAAAAGAACACTTAGTGGTCGGTAATTTATTTGACAGTGCCCTCTGGTGAAACACGTATTCATAGACGACAGCGACTACATGATCAGATGCCTCGTCTGCCCATTTTTCATAGATTAGATAAAAAGGGGGGAATCATCTGGTGTTATTTGTATCAAGGCTGTTATGCATGTCGCATAAACAATACTATACAAAATATTGTGCAGACCAAAACTAAAATACGATAAAAAATATCTTGTTTTGATCAGGTCTTATTACTGAAAGCAGTGTCCTCCAGACAACCTTTAAGTAGCGGTAAGGATGCAAAATAAACAAAACTGAAAGATGAATGGCGCAAGAATGAAAAAAAGATCCATGCCAAATCCCAAGAATATATTTTTAACATGTAGTAGTCAGGGGTATGTGGCTATAAAGTTTAGATTTATAGAGTCAGGCCCTTGACTTTATAAAAGGAGGCTAAACCCTAGCCTTGCTTAGTGCTTTTAGTGTTTAATCTCAACAACAACACCACACTGATCACATTGCATGACCGTTTCATGAAGCTACATTGCACTTATCATATTTAAATAAATAAATATCGGACCACCTCACACAAATCGATCTAGTCCCAAATTAAGCTCAAGAAGGCTTGTGCTATGTGTACTACATGAGGATATACATACTTTTATAAATAAATATATACTTAAATACATAGAACAACCATGACCCAAGCACAAATATTTGCCCTGGCCGGGATTCGAACCCCGGACCGCCAGATAGGCATGTGCTCTACAAACTAAGCCAAACGCGTCGTTTATCTTAGTATATCTTAATATCTAGACACACGGCAGTGTGTCCGCGAAGGTAGTTGACCAATTTATAAAATGCAAAATGTTTTTGACTGAGCGAGCAATACATTTTTGTTTCAGTTTCTCCATTTTTTTTCGCATGTCCGGATGTTAAGACTTCCAGCTGCTTTCGCCGGTTCTCATGAAATTTTGTGAGTTTTGATAAAAACACAGATTTTTTTGTCAAGTCACTTTTTCGTTTCTTTATAGGGGTGAAGTGAGTGGGGGTGATGAGGAGTTCAAAACGTAAAAAAAAAATATTTTATGTCATTTAAAACTCACAGAGACACTAGTTCTTATTTGGTATGAAAAGTCATATGTGCTGGAAAAGACCAGCGCTTTAGAAATAACACTTGGTGAGGAGAGGTGCCCAGAAAGTCACCAGTTTGCCTTTATTTTAAAAATAAAATTGGGCAAGCGCGAGTTCGACTCGCGCATGAAGGGTTCCGTACCATAATCTATAACAATGTTGTTGTATGGGACCCCCCTTAAATATTTATTTTATTTTATTTTTAGCAGTTGTTGTTACTGCAGCAATAGAAATACATCATCTGTGAAAATAGGTGCTCGATTCCTCTACATTACAAAGCTTATACCTACAACCCCATACAAAAAAAATATCGCCAAATTTTCATTCCAGTTCCTCGCGTTCTGTAGGAATGTTTTTTTTTGGGAGCCTTTGGTTCGTAGAATTTTTTTTCGTCGAATGTATCATTTCGCCGAAAAATCGTTTCGTAGAATTTTTATCCTTCTGTAGTCATACATTTTTCATAATTCTAGCAAATATCATCCTATTGATTAGGTTAGGATAGGTTAGCTTTGTTTTATAAAAATCTCAAATAATTGACGGTTGCAAAGAAAATTGCTTTCTACAAAATGATTTTTCGACAAAAAGTAACATTCGACGAAAAAATTTTCTACGATTCAATAGACCCTTTTTTTATTTCTATGAATGAGTGCATTGGAAAAAAAAATATAATTTCGGGATACAAAACGATTTTAAATAAATTGACCTAAAAAAACTTAGCTGTCGTTTAAATGTCAGCCTGTCCTTCCTCCACCACGTAATTTCCACATCAAAAGCGATTACGCTCAAACTTGCCCGAGCAGCTTTTGTTCCAGGATAATTTCATAACAAGCGGCCAGTGTAACTTGGACCGGATTCACTATAGGGACTTGAAAACACTAGGGTTTTCTTACATTGGTGGGATGAAGCCATTTGATTCCATGAAGGCTGGGTATTAAAATCCCTTCACTTTGATCTAAATGCTAAGCATTAATACGAAATCCTAATAGTGAATATTTAATTAAATCTAAACTTATAGTCATTTGTAGGTATAGATGACTATTATAAAAAATCTAGGTTTCCAAACAGTGCGATGCAGAATAAATACGTGTACGAAAATCCTTGTATTAAAAAAGGAAAATAACTTGATTCAAAACGTGTAGTTATGCTACATTTAAGCTGAAGATTTTAAAAGTTCTTATGATTTGCCTTTATAGCGCGACCGCACGCACGTTGTAAGATTTGACCCATTCTAACAGCACAACTGAAATAAAAGCTTTAGCTCAGCGCCATCTGTTTTTTTTTAATTAATACCATTTTATGTAGCTTCACTTGTTAAGTTTGTAAATAACGATGTAATCATTTCTTGGAAACTTATTTGTAGTTTATTTTATGTGATTGATAATGATAATACAATAATTTGTTATGATATTACATATATATAACGATGGAGACGGGAGGTGGCCGTAGGAACTTCTAAACGGCCCAAGATAAACCTATCGTATTTGGGCACATATGATTGGTATTAATGATAATGAGCAATTAACGTTTGTCTAAGAAAGTACAGTCGGCAATAAAAGACTGTCTCGTTTTTTTTGTACCAGTAAAAATGTGTTTTACCTTTCTTCCTAAAACAGAGTGGCGTTGGTATAAATATTTACCTACCTCCATGAAGTTAACCTTTATCTAAAATTACAAATTCATGCATGTTAATTTTCTGAGGATTTATGAGAAACATATGCAATGCAACATAAAAGTTAATGTTCGAACTCAGTTTCAGGCTAAAACAAAACCGCTGAAAGTGAGTCCAAGCCATTGTCTTAATGGAAAGCTTGTCGAATTGTGGAGTGGTCATATTAAGGTCGCCTCATGCGTTGAAAGAGAAATTTTGGTCAATATTTGTTGAACACATGGCGATTGCGAAACTTCACGTAACATCTTGATCGTCGGCCTTGGATGTTTGTTTGACAACATTATATGATCATAAACAATCAATGTCTTTTGTGAATAAGCAATGCATGAAAAAAATATAATACGCTATTGAATTTTTGTACAGTGGAGTTAAATTTATGACTAAAAATTGGGCAAGTGCGAGTCCGACTCGCGCATGAAGGGTTCCGTACCATAAAACAAGTTTGTTGAATGGGAACCCCCCTTAAGTATTTATTTTATTTTATTTTTAGTATTTGTTGTTATAGCGGCAATAGAAATACATCATGTGAAAATTTCAACTGTCTAGCTATCACCGTTCTTGAGATACAGCCTGGTGACAGATGGACGGACGCACGGACAGCGAAGTCTCAGTAATAGGGTCCCGTTTTTACCCTTTGGGTACGGAACCCTAAAAATGTTATCAAAATATCTGAACACGCGCCTTTGCCGTTAACGATAAAAAAGACTTCACAAATTTTTGATAAAAATCTTTACTCGTTTTATGAACTTGAATGTACTTCCCAAAACATGCTGCTTGAGGTTGAATTGTAATTAGAATAGGGACATTCAGCGACATCCCGGGTATATTAATGAATGAATGAGTATAGAGTTCTTCAGAAAGGGAGTAAACAGGTCCTTAAAGGGCCAGCACTTGTCGTATATACTTATCTACAAGTAGGTCGTATGCATTTTTGTCACCTCATAGTTTTAAAAACTTACTAGTAAGATAAGATAAGATAAGAATCATTTAATCAATTGGGATTCACTGGAACCACTTTGGCATCGTCATTAAATACATAGCTATTACATTCATTGGTACAATAGTAATAACATTAACACAAAATTATAATAGGTACACAAGATTTCCAAACATTTGCAATATTTCCGCAGTAATGCTTCGTCAAAAGTAAACTAGGTGATAAATTACATGAAAAATTATGATAATTAAAATTACTTTAACCTTTTTAATTACGAAAAAAAAAAATACTTTACCCGCGTCCAAAGCAAATACATAATTATGTCAAAATATACACCTTAAATTAACAATTCATTTAATACGTTTTCATTTGAATACTTACCAAATTCATTCATAAACTTAGATGTGCAAGGAAGAAATATTACTAGGTACATAAATCTTCCTGCAGCAACCGTGTCAAATCTTATAAATAAATAAAAAGTAAATGAAAAATTTAAGTACTTATTTACATTTAAACAAATACAAATGTTAAAATAATATTACGGTCAGAATGAAGAGATTGATCAGTGAATGTGACCTGGCAACACTGCAGCAGGTGTCAAAGACTAAAAGCATTCATTCACTCGTCCGGTACTTGCACAATATTAAACGATAGACTGCCGTTTGCCATAAAAGTCAATGTGATATTCAATTAGATTAATAAAATTACTCACCACAAGATATAGGAGTTAATATGAAACTTAACTGTTTGAAACGGAGGTTTGTTAAAAAAACATCATCATGGAAACATACATCGGGCACTGTTTCATACAATAAAGAAAACCGTTGAAGGTTTAAACACCCTCAACCGAAAGACGCTTTGCAGGGGTAAGTACGCAACTTTCACTTTTCTTATTACAGTGTAGTTATTCAAAATAACAATTAAAACGAATTTTTACATAAGTATTGTTTCTGTGCTACAGATGTTTCTATCACGACTAAAATACTACGAGGAAACAGACGAATAACGTAGTATTTTTATAACATTATTGAACGTATCTTGCACAACAATTTGAATCCTCACGACACAGTTTCTTGTCAATATAAAAAGTGAAAATACTCTACTTTTGTCTTGTACAAAGAAGTTTTCACTTTCTGTCCTTTTTATCGTCCTTTAATGACTATGTCATCATCAAACAGATTTGAAATTCCCTGGCGGGACTTTCACTGCATTCGATGGCCTGCTTACACATATTTAAGGAAATATTAAAAAAAATGTTAAATTGTTTAACAAACTACTCGCAGAATTCAACGGTATAACGATTCATAAGTTGTTTAATAAAACCTAACCCTACTTAATCTATAGTGACATTATTAAGATTTATTTGTATAGAATCTTTTTATCGATTCAATATTTTTTTTTTATGTGGGTATACCACATTTTTATTTTTATAAATAATGACACAAAGGTTAAGAAAGGAAAATTGAATGCGATCTACTACAATCTAAGCAGGACTTGAACCTGCGACCTCTGCGTTTCCGGCGCATTGCTCTTCCAACTGAACTATTAGATCGCTACGTCAATCACACCAAATCTTTCATCCCATAATCCTTTACGCTACTGGAGCGCCCTCTGCGTCATATATGTTTGAAATGCTTATGCGCATTAGCATTAGCACTAGGATGTGTGCTTTATGGGATTATGGGATAAAAAATTTGGTGTGATTGACGTAGCGATCTAATAGCTCAGTTGGAAGAGCAATGCGCCGGAAACGCAGAGGTCGCAGGTTTAAGTCCTGCTTAGATTGTAGTAGATTGCATTCAATTTTTCTTTCTTAATTTACCTTTGTGTCATTATTAAGATTTGTGAAAAATGTATGACTACTGTGGAAAAAATATATCTACTTAATGAAAATTTTATGAAATGAAACATTCAATGAAACGTTTGGTTACAAAAGAAGGGTCCTATAAATTGCAAACAGGCAATTTCGAGTGTCAAATATGCTCTAAGACATACTAGACCGATTGAAGCGTTACCGAAATAACAGTCTGCGTCTTTAAGCCTATTAAAAGCAACAATGAATACTTTGCTTCGTACTTAATTGACTTGCGGTTGAAAGTTCGTATAACAATACCTCATAACGCAAGATGAAATGCATGTGCCCTCTATTTGGATAGATCGCGTATGGTAAACGCTCCAATGTTCGACATCCATTTTTCAGACCGGAATGCGGAATCCCACCACAAAAGGAATTTTAATTGTTATGTGTTGAGAGTTCCGACCGACAAGCTATAGCGAAATTTGACTAAAATATTTTTTGTTCCGGCGTTTCCGCCGTCAGTTACCCAAAATATTGGACTTGCGTAATACACCGCAAAAAAGAGACCTAGTTGTTTATTTCTGTATGTATTTAATATGCATGTTAATTTTTAAGGTATATATTTATGAGTAATTATGAGCCTCAGTTGCCTAAAGAACGAAGAAATGTTTGAAATGTTTGTTTTTAGGGTTCCGTACCCAAAGGGTAAAAACGGGACCCTATTACTGAGACTTTGCTGTCCGTCCGTCCGTCCGTCTGTCACCAGGCTGTATCTCAAGAACTGTGATAGCTAGACAGTTGAAATTTTCACAGATGAAAAATAAAATAAAATAAATATTTAAGGGGGGCTCCCATACAACAAACTTGTTTTATGGTACGGAACCCTTCATGCGCGAGTCGGACTCGCACTTGCCCATTTTTTTATAGTTGCCAGTATGTTACCTCTATGTATGTATTGCTATAAATACACATTGAGTAATTAATTGAATCAGGCGTTACTTTGCGGAAATCCATATTAATGAAAATAATAACATTGCTTTGCTATTCCGCGATATAATATCGTGCCAGTTAAATTTGTGCTAACCCGTTATACTTATTTGCGTATTTTTTCATGCACATATGCATTTAATGGAGATAAGGATTTAATGGAGGCAATAAGATAAGAAAAATAAATACGCAAATAAATATAACAAACCACCAACAAAATAGCAGAACTTACTCGACACGTCTTTCGCCCCTCTACGAGGCATCATCAGGAGATGTTGATGGTCTGGAGTCCGACAACCGAACACACATTGACACATTGAGTCATTGTCGAGCACTGAGACTTCTCACTATCGAATGAACATTAAAAAAAAACAGAAACTGGCACAGAGGGCGCTTTGGCGGAATATAATACTTAATTTGACGCTATGTTAGCTCAGGAGTCAGAGCACTACTTCGGATAAGTAGAGGTCGTGGGTTCGATTTCCATCTGCTATGCAGTGGGTCGCGTAAAATTTTGTATTTACATTTAACCTCTATATTCATGAAAAAAAGACAACGTCTAATCCACTATGTTGTAATGTTTGTTTGGAATTCATCGCCATCATACAATTCATTACGGAAATCATCATAATTAACAACATCATCTTTTATCCAAACTTATAAAGTTGTCAAAAACAGAATGTCAAACATTGGGTCGTTTACCTTATACCTAAGGTAACATTTTCCGAGGAAGAAAATCTAAATACATTTGCCTCCTTTGACGTTGTATAATATTACATAACGTAGGAAATATTCATCCACCTTTAAAGCAAATACCAATGGATTGCGGATATTGATGACGATGAGTAAGCAGGAACGTGGTATACATTAATTCACAGACACATTTCCTGGGTTACATACATCTTACAATGGTAACTTTTCTTCCAATTTCCCCCTGACCCCTTCTGCACATCCCATCTTCCATTTACGAGAGGAACAATACCAATTTTAGTTAACATCTAGCACATTTTATATTGTACCTATTTTCTTTTCGACTAAGCTGCCGCTATCAGCAAGTCCTTATGCTATTGCAAAGAACGGATTCGAGTTTATCACAAATATTTGCCCTTACCGGAATTCGAACCCAGGACCGACGGCTTAGTAGACTAATAAGAAACTAATAATAATATTGTGTAAGTGTTTATGGTTAAAATGGATATCCCTCGGACTCTTCCCAGCCAGTCTATATTCCATCATTTACATAAAAACCTGCACAACAGTATCCTTGTAACAAATGTGGAACAATTAGCCATTAAACTAACGCCGCGCTGCAATTGTCTTCGGATCGTTTCGCAAGCGCCCTAAATCGGAGACTCCCACAGACTCACGTGGTTTTGCGATTACTGTGAATCATGTGACATCCGTTAAAATCTAGTTTGTTAGATCTTTTTGTTTCGGTTTAGATTAGAACAACACAAACGCTTAATTCTCTTGTTTGTGTATAAAGTATACTGTCATCGAAAAATTTATGGCGCTCTCAATTGTTTCTTTCATTGAATTTATTTGCATAACAAGGCTGCATTCTACCCAACTTTTATTTCGAGAATAACTTACTCTCGGATAGTAATGTCAAACTAATATGGGTTTCTGACATAACTATCCAAGAATAAGCGTTATTCTGGGAATAAACGTTTAGTTAAATCCAGCCTTAGACTAAATTACATTGACTTACCGACTTTTTAAGTTCAACTTCGAAAAGTCCGAGTACAAAAATGCTGACTGTTTTAGACATTTTTGTCTATGATCTAACATGTTTCTTAATATGTATATTATCAATGTTACTAGTTAGAACAGGGCTATTGCGATTTATTGGTATGTCGGGGACTGGTCAGATGGCCGGTGTGGTGTGTGGCACATTAGTTGAGCTATTCGATATAGTTGTGGACGAGGAGGTAGTTCGAGCGAGATGAAACACTTCAGATACAATTAACTTGATTTATTCCTTATACAATGAAGCACAAAATAACAGTTCCTGGCACAGAGGTCTCTAAGCTAGGTTATCGAAGTCTCGAACGGAATAGTCTTTATTAAATTAACACTAGGTACATTGTAGGGTTATAACACTGGCTCTAATCAACTTGGTATAGCACAACGAAACGGGACAGTTCCAAGGCAGTAGTGCACTCAGTGGTGACCCAAAGTGAAGTGTCGGTGGGCGTTCGCTGAGTGAACCGCCAAGACTCTGTCTAGCGCGCCAAAACAGGTTCAAGGGGGCGCTACTGTCGCCTTCCAATGGCGCGCCTTTTCGTTGAGCTTCCATACTAATGACCGTCTCCGACACGGCCATCCTGCGATGACACACGTCCTCGTGTGTTGCTCTGAAACAATCAACAACCAAAACAGTATCCTCTCGGTCACTCCTGACAAACACGTCAAAATGGTAAGACAAAACAAAAACTTCATCTTTCTTTCGAATCAAATAGTTACTGACACTAAAACTAAAAATATCACAAAAATCATTTTGACAACTAAGTGAAAGTTTTTATTTTATAACCGCAATATTTCAAAAGATTCAAATAGAATTATGGTATCCTACAACCAATTACCAATTATAACAACTTATTCTTTCAATAGTGCTATACGTTTTAAATGCGATTGTACTACGATGTTACTCGTTGTGAAACAAACTAACTATTTACAACTTCTACCTCAGAAAATACATTAGGAACCATGTACCACCATTTAACTTCCTTATGGTTCGCCATATCAACAATATCAAAACATTTAAATCAACGAAAATCCGTTCAACAAAACAGGTATCTCATTCGTGGCCTAGGGCTAATTTAGCCACCCACTACGCGCATCCCCACGGGATCGCCGCGCCGAGTCAACCCTATGACTCTACGGTCTCTGCGAGAGAGACCCGACCTCCGCCAGCACCTACCGCGCACCGCGTATCCACGGACTGCTTAGAGCAGATGCCGACTTCTACCGGACTACGGCTACGATGAAGTGACTGGTATGGTCGACCAGCCGAACTGAGAACCTCCCTACCAGTCTCACTATATTTTTTTTTTGTCTACTTCAAACGGTACGTAGCTCCCGGGTATTTCCCTCAACCTATCATGCAAGTACGCGCATGTTTGGAAGTCAAGTTTATGGCAAATGGTCTTGCAATTTACAATACTACATGTCAACATTTCTAATAGGCTCGCTTCAGTAAGTCTATTTACTGCACAGTACTAACAATTTTTAGCTAGACTGATACAAGTCATATATAGTCACTGAATTATACAGCCGTTTGCCATGGAACTTATTGGAAATCAACTCTTCCATAAGCGATCACTCGGCAACCGAATCACAATAAAATGAGAACTCCTCACCAGATTGCCTCATATGGTGTGGTGTGGTGACGTCACACGTCAACCCTCTTCCCCGTGGTTGAAGGCGCCCTGTTGTTCGCCGTCGCGCAGTTCTTTACGCGATGTCTTGTACCGCGGCAGCTGAAGCAGACGACTCATGGCTTCGCTGTTAGCTGCTGAGATCGCGTATTTTTTTTTTCTGAAACAAAAACTCCAGCACAGTATCACAAAGCTCGGTCATTCTTACCTTAAATCTAACAAAAAAAAATGAAGGAAGTTCAAATCAATCTAGCAGAGATAGGTACACTGAAATTATGATTCGTTAATGTGAACAAACGACGTAGATGCAAGAAAAGATTTAAATCAAATCATTATTTGCACTTTAATAACCAAACTTTACTTTGTATGATAATTTTTGGATAACAAGGCTTTACCGATTACGAAACATTAATGATAAAAATCTAACTTCAATCTCAAATTATTTGTCCTAATATTTTCCTAATCCTATTAGTGTCTCCAGCTTTAATATTTTAGGCTATAGCGATCACCAGTTAAAAGTAACATTAGGATCGTTTAAACAAATCTCAAGCTCACCAGTTCTTACGGAAGTTATAGGCGTTAAACTATACACCAGCTAATGTACACCGAGTAAGAAACTATTCAAGATGTCAACAAATTAAATTGTACAGAACGATTGGAAAATCATGAACAGAGGTTAGATTATTAAAGCAGCCGCTCCTACTACTAAGTACTGTGTATGCTTAGAATAATAATTCTAAGCGTGTATGATTGATGCACCCTCACAGCGCAATTTTAAAATGATAAACTTTAATAATGGTAGGTAAACTGCTAGTGGTCATATTAATTCAACACTAAATTTCTGTAGAGAAACATTTCGCGTTCGGTCATATTATATCACTACGAAAACAATCGTTACAAAAACGTGCAATGAACTTTCTTTGAAATGATTATTAATTTCTAGCACGCAATATTCAACTTTTACTTGGAGTGTTTTTACCAGTACCCGTTAGTACTTTTTTTTGACAAATATACCCACTAAACTGAATAAGTGCGACTCAAGTCTACCCCAGAATCTAGCTACACTTTTATTTGCGAACAAAATATCGGAATCGTAGTGAAAAGTTAACGACTGACCTGATGTGTTTTTAAAATCTGTCGGTGGGGCCATGGTGCCTACGTCCACGCGTCGCTCGTAGTTAACCGTCGCTTCTGGGTCACTTCTACTGGTGCAACAACTGACGATGTGTCCCGCTCCCGCTGTTCTTGAAGTAAACAATGAACTTCGATGTAGTTTGTATTGTGACTGCTGGCTTTTTTCGCCGAGGTGGTAAGTTGTAGTTTTATTTTATAGGAAGTAAGCAATCGAATTTTTCATGTCCGTTTCTCTCGCAATGAAAATAATTTAAACAGAGCAATCTTCATTTGTTTTCATACGGTTTTGTAGGTCTCCGTGACGGTGTTAGCTTGAGTTTCAATAACGGAAACGCTTGTAGCTCCTGTTCCTTGATTTAGTGATGTCAAGTTCGTTGTATTTCAAAGAGTAATCACAAACTTTTTCTTCCGTTTTATTCGCTTCGAATTTCATCATTCTTCGTGTTCGCTCATGGGCCGTAGATACCATCCCAACTTCTGATGTCGGGGACTGGTCAGATGGCCGGTGTGGTGTGTGGCACATTAGTTGAGCTATTCGATATAGTTGTTGACGTGGAGGTAGTTCGAGCGAGATGAAACACTTCAGATACAATTAACTTGATTTATTCCTTATACAATGAAGCACAAAATAACAGTTCCTGGCACAGAGGTCTCTAAGCTAGGTTATCGAAGTCTCGAACGGAATAGTCTTTATTAAATTAACACTAGGTACATTGCAGGGTTATAACACTGGCTCTAATCAACTTGGTATAGCACAACGAAACGGGACAGTTCCAAGGCAGTAGTGCACTCAGTGGTGACCCAAAGTGAAGTGTCGGTGGGCGTTCGCTGAGTGAACCGCCAAGACTCTGTCTAGCGCGCCAAAACAGGTTCAAGGGGGCGCTACTGTCGCCTTCCAATGGCGCGCCTTTTCGTTGAGCTTCCATACTAATGACCGTCTCCGACAGGTATATAATTATTTTAAACCTAGAGTTTAAATTATTCATTGCTATTTTTTGTTACTAGAACTCTAAGGACGAGTATATTCACTTTAAAAGGTTGGTTTAAATTATCAATATATTTTGTCATGATAATATTAAAAAATATATATTTTTAAAAGCTTTTCTTGCCTAGATAGAGGTTACATTTTTCAATCGATTCTCATGAAATTTTATGAGTAGGTTCGATGAGTATATACAATTTTTCTGTTGATTCAGTTATTAAAATTTTCTTGAAATTGGGGCGATCCCCCATATCGCAATCCCAATCTCCTAAATTACAATATTCACCAATAACTTGTAAGGTTTATAGCTCACTGACCCACTAGTTTATGTTAGGTAACTACGGAGTGTATATTTGTGTTATCAATATGACTGTATATTGATATATTTTTAAGCACTTTTTTAATCCATCACGAATAACCTAATCGTATCAAAACTTTCGTGAGACATATTTAATTATTGTATTAAGCGGTCAACACTCACATTAAAGAGTCAGGAACGAAGCGACATATTTCGACCTCGTACGCACCTTTTCATCAGGGACTGCTGACCGCTTAATACAATAAACAAATAACCTTATTAAAACTTTCGCGAAAACATATTTAATTATATTGTATTAAGCGGTTTACACTGACGTGAAATTGACAAGAACGGCCCGACATGTTTCATTCATCGACATGTTCATGTCACTGATATCAGTGACAAAGTTGCCGCGCCGGTGTAAGGTTAACAGTCCCTGATGAAGAGCTCCGTAGGAATTCGAAACATGGGGGGCCGTTCCTGATAATATCAGGTGAACCACTTAATACAATACCAATAAATAACCCACTGTATAGTAGGTTATTTGTATCCTCTCATACTGACTCTAATATAGAATGCTTCCTTACAAACAACCCTCCAGGCACCGTGCCAAACCCTTGCCTCCCTTTTTAAGGTTATGTAGCACCGGCACCGCTTACGACTTACTGCACGTAGGTCATACAGCAGTTCGCGAAAGTGAAAGCCGCGCGGTCACCACTCACAATCGAGTAAATATTAACCCGTCTTATGTAATCCAAGATTAAGTTATCGATCGCATGATTCGCACATTATATGAGTACATACGTCAGTAAATACATTGAAGAGCATTAAGGGTTAGTAGAATCAGAATCTAGTAAACCAGTGATTCTGTTAGCTATAGACCTCGCGAATTTGTTTCGAAATGGCTGAAATCTGTAATTTTTACGTTGTCAACCCTCGTAACTGCACCTTGAAAATATTTGAAAAATTGAATCGTCAATTTTTTTTCTTTTTATATTATATACTTTATCGATCTCTCTTACAAAATATCCTGTAGGCAACCTGTAGGCGAAATCAACTGGAAACTGGACATCTGAACATCGAAACATCCGAACAAATGAGTTTTTGGCCAAGCTGAAAAGGAGATGCTTCGCTGACTTCGCTCGCTCAGTCAAAAATGCACAGCGCACAAGCGTATTTAAATTAATTTATTCGAGATTGATTCTCATCAGCTTCTTCTTTCCTAAAGAAGGACGCTTTGGAGGCTCTTTACACGTCCAGACTACATCCAGCGAGCTTACGCATTATTCGTGAGACCAGTCCAGCAGTGGACCTTTTTCAGATGAGGATGATCCGAAGATCGTGTTAGGTGGTCGTTAGTCGCACAAGACCAGTTGCCCCGACCACGTGTGTCAATAAAGCTGGATGAAGCATTTGTCTTGCAGATGCTGCAGAGTTCGTGGGATGATGATACAATGCAGGTTATCTTTTTCAACTCAATATTTGACAATTGTAAGATAATGTTGGTAAAGAATTCAGGACACCGCTCTAAGAGCTAATCAGATCCATTGTGGCTATGAGATTTCAGAATCTCACTATAAAGAAGGCTTTTTTGCATGGGTATGTGTGATGCAATCGTAGTTCGTCCATGTTCATTCGTCTTCATAAGGTAGATAACTATTTAGTCATGGATAGAAAACGAATCGTAATTTATTTAGCTGCCGAATTACTTATTACACTATATTTAGGAATTCATGACTAACGAAACGCACAAATATAATTATTCTTGTGCACTTTATATGCGTTTATGTTATTTGGATTATTTTTAAATATTGTTCGATTAAGTAGTATTTGGGTACTTGTCAGTTCAAAAAACAAAATTTGTCCCTTCGGTTGTTAAAAGTAGCTTGTATGAATCTAGGTTATGTTGCTATTACAATTACACCGGATTATAGAAGAGGGTTCTTCATGCTCACAGGCATTTAATCAAAAAATTAGGCCCTGGAATCCTTAATTTTGCAAATGTCCACCGGAAAGACGCGCACCTAAATCTGACAATGACCCATTTATGACACTTTACATTAACTTTCGCAGTTTGTAGCATAATTAACACAAATTTTAACGAGTCTATCGAAATATATCTTATTTACCTTTATAATCTAACATGCGCCATGGTCTCAGATGTAGAGTCAGTACAAAATAAAGAAATGCAATTAAATAAATAATCTATATATATAAAAGAAGAAACTGACTAACTGACTGACTGACTGACTGACATATCAACGCACAGCCCAAACCGCTGGTTCTAGAGAGTCCAAATTTGGCACGTAGGTTCCTTATAAGGTGTAGGAGTGCACTAAGAAAGGATTTTTCAAAACTCACCCCCTAAAGGGGTGAAATGGGGTTCCAAAGTTTGTATGGGGAAACAAGATTAGTTAGACTATTTTATTCAAAACTTCACAGGAGTATTTCTAACTATAAATGAGTAAACACGTGTTTCAGGTTTTTTGAAAATTCAACCCCTATAAGGGAGAAATGTGGTGACAAAGTCTGAAAATCAGCATGGGTATTGTTTTTATGGTTTATCGGGTCGCTGATTACGAAAACCGCAACGATTTTAAAATCCAACGTGGCGTACGTGAGTTACCATCTCCCCTGTTGGGGTGAAATGGGGTTGAAATGTCTAAATACTAAACCGCTGGTGCTAGAGAGTTCAAATTTGACACGTAGGTTCCTTGGGTGCACTAAGAAAGGATTTTTCAAAACTCACCCCCTAAAGGGGTGAAATGGGGTTCTAAAGTTTGTATCGGGAAACAAGATTAGTAAAGAATATTTTATTCAAAACTTCACAGGAGTATTTCTAACGATAAATGAGTATACACGTATTTCAGGTATTTGAAAATTCAACCCCTATAAGGAAGAAATGTGGTGACAAAGTCTGTAAATCAGCATGGGTATTTTTTTTATGGTTTATCGGTTTAACGATTTTAAAATCCAACGTAGCGGACGTGAGTTACCATCTTCCCTGTTAGGGTGAAATGGGTTTGAAATTTCTTTTTTAGGGTTCCGTACCCAAAGGATAAAAACGGGACCCTATGACTGAGACTTCGCTGTCCGTCCGTCCGTCCGTCCGTCTGTCACCAGGCTGTATCACAAGAACGGTAATAGCTAGACAGTTGAAATTTTCACAGATGATGTATTTCTATTGCCGCTATCTATAACGAAAAATACTAAAAATAAAATAAAATAAATATTAAAGGGGGGCTCCCATACAACAAAAGGATTGGTTGCGTTAACTTTGCACCTCATTTGTATGGAGCGCTATACATACCAGGTGCAAACTTAACCACTTAAGGATGGAAAGTGTTTGTACGGAACCCTCGGTGCGCGAGTTCGACTCGCACTTGGCCGGTTTTTTTATTTTTATTCACAGACTGACCGGCGATTGACCTGAGTATCACCTGATGGAAAGTGACTACGGGGTCGAGGATGTAGCTCGCCGGTTCAGTAATAGCCTATGTCTAAATACTAAACCGCTGGTTCTAAAGAGTTGAAATTTGGCATGTAAGTTCCTTATAAGGTGTAGGGGTGCACTAAGAAAGGATTTTTAAAATTCACCCCCTAAATGGGTGAAATGGGGGTCCAAAGTTTGTATGGGGAAACAAGATTAGTTAGACTATTTTATTGGAAACTTCAAAGGAGTATTTCTTTCGATAAATGAGTAAACACGTGATTTAGGTTTTTTGAAAATTCAACCCTTAAAAGGGAGACATGTGGTGACAAAGTCTGAAAACCAACATAGGTATTGTTTTTATGGTTTATCGGGTCGCTGATTACGAAAACCGCAACGATTTTAAAATCCAACGTAGTAGACGTGCATTAAAATCTCCCCTATTGGGGTTGAAATGTCTAAATGCTAAACCGCTGGTTCTAGAGAGTCCAATTTGGCAGGTAGGTTCGTTATAAGGTGTAAGGGTACACTACGAGAGAGTTTTTCAAAAGTCACCCCCCAAAGGGATGAAATGGGGGTCCAAAGTTTGTATAGCTAACAAGATTAGTTAAACTATTTTATTCGAAACTTCACAGAGTATTTCTAACGATAAATGAAAAAACAAGTGTTTCAGGTTTTTTAAATTCAACCCCTAAAAGGGAGAAATGTGGTGACAAAGTCTGAAAATTATGGTTTATCGGGTCGCTGATTACGAAAACCGCAACGATTTTAAAATCCAACGTAGCGGACGTGAATTAACATCTCCCCTGTTGCGTTGAAATGGGATTGAAATTTCTAAATACTAAACCGCTGGTTCTAGAGAGCACATATTTGGAACCTACGTGTCCTTATAAAACCTAGGGCTGCAATAAAGGAAGCATTTGTCAAAAGTCACCCCCCCAAAGGGGTCAAAAGACTATTTTATTGAAAACTTCCAAGGAGTATTTCTAACAATAAATGAGTAAGCACGTGTTTCATGTTTTTTGAGAATTCAACCCCTAAAGGAAGAGAATATGGTGACAAAGTCTGAAAATCAACAAGGGTAATGTTTTTATGGTTTATCGGGTCGCTGATTACCAAAACAACAACGATTTTAAAAACAAACTTGGTGGACGTGAAATACCGTCTCGCCTGTTGGGGTGCGATGGGGTTGAAATGACTAAATATGAGTATGGATGTAATTTATATGGTTTCTTGGGACGTTAATTACGAAAATGCCACCGATTTTGAAATTTAAATTCTTGAAAGCATTGCGCCAAATTGCAATTTAATCGGTCCAGTAGTTTTGCAGCAATTCGGTTGTAACAGACGGACTGACAGACAGCTACACGTGATCCTATAAGAGGGTTCTATGTTTGCTTTTGTGGTATGGATAGAGACCCGCGTTATTCTAATAGATTAAAACAATAGTAACTATTTGGTGGCATCTCGATCATCGTCAATCGGTACCTAGGCGGGCGGCGCGTTGGGCCGGGAGGAGTAATGATCGGAAAAATTCCTGCATCCATAATAAATACATTCAAGCTTTTCAATAATTATGTTAAGTCATTTCAGAATTCTGGATTACGTTCATCTGGCTCAGAATAATAATTTTTTCATTCATCAACGAAGAGAACCTCATTATTTTACAATAGAACATGACGTAACTTAGGACATGGCTCAGAATCATTAAACCAATCTCGAATATCCCATGTCGGTAAGCGGAGGCTCGGGACATTATAAAAGCTTTATACAAATAAAATGCACACATATCCCGGTGTCTTAGCTTCACTTCGAGTTATGAATTTTGAAGTGAACTTTATTTGGATAGGTACAGTAAAAGCTGAGATCGCTTGATTTGAGTGCTTGAGTTTTCGGTTTGATTTGTTAAAGTGGAGTTGTGATAACATAAAAAGTATTTCCCAGTAATATTAGAGAAGCGAAAGTCTGTGTATGTTTGTTACTTCTTCACGCTAAAACGGCTGGACGGATATGCATGAGGGAAATGCAGATTATACCCTAACTTAACAAATAGCCTACTTTTAATCCTGAAAAAAAGAGCATTGTTCCCGTAGGATGATGTATATTATATAGGCACGCGAGCGAAGCCGCGGGTTAATGCTAGTAGATGATATGTAAACAAGGTAAAGGTAGCGATATAAACTAATGTCAAAACAAGCATTGTGGAATATCGACAAGACTACCTAATATGTCTATGTAAATAAGTACTACAAGCCTGAAGTATGCCATTACATTACATTTGAGATATGTCGGTGATGGTTCCATTGCCGGCGGCAGATTTTGAACCTTCCTAGTACTCTCTTATGTCATTATGGGAAGAGAAAGGACGTTGCTATTTAAGTAATTTTGAAACAACTTCCCCTAATGACTTGATTGTGAATCCAGTGCCTATTTTGAAATAAATCTTGATAACAATCTTGTTAACAATTGTAGCCTTTTAATCCATTCACCACTTTCTCAATAAAAAGCAACAAAGAAAGCTAAACTCTATAAAGGTGTACTTTCATGTAGGTACAATTTGATTACACTATATCCCTGAATAATACCGTAATTAGCTTATACCCAAGTAATACTATTTTAATGATAAAGTGAATTGTGCCCCACAAGGTCTTTGGGCTTATGCTCCACGAGTGGTTCTGCCGAAACAGCTGCCGCAGACCATCTGTCTGTTGTGTCTGTTGTTCATCACTCAACATGGATCCGCCATCGATCAGCAATTTGCCGCTGCATTTGCATGCTGCGGTCGATTTTCTCCCGCCTATGAACCGCGGCGGGCAACCGCATAAAGTTTGCCTCATACAAAGTTCTTATTAAATTGTGTCTAGTGCGGTTTACCGCTGTCTGTTGTTCATCACTCAACATGGATCCGCCATCAATCTGCGGGTTGAGCTGCATGCTGCGGTCGATTTTCTCCCGCCTGTGAACCGCGGTGGGAAACCGCATGTAGTTTGCCTCATACAAAGTTCTTATTAAATTGTGCCTAGTGCGGTTTACCGCTATCTGTTGTTCATCACTCAACACGGGTCCGCCATCAATCCGCGGTTTGACGCTTCATACTGCGGTCGATTTTCTCCCGCCTGTGAACTGCGGCGGGAAACCGCGTGTAGTTAACCTCATACAAAGCTCATATTAAATTGTGTCTAGTGCGGTTTACCGCTATCTGTTGTTCAAATTCAAATTACTATTTATTTCGGATCAGTGATCCATAGATTGTTAGTAAAAAACAAAAAACAAATTACAAATTAAGGTTAGTAACAGTCATACATACATTGAATATAATAATGATCATTAATAATCATAGAAAATACAGAAAAAAAACTATAATAATAAAAACTAAGCAATTGGCACAGTAACAATTAAATCGCATTTATAGTTATTCTACATGCACCATTTGTCAACATCATTTGTTCATCACTCAATACGGGTCCGCCATCGATCCGCAGTTTGACGCTTCATACTGCGGTCGAATTTCTCCATGCATGTATTGCCTCATACAAAGTTAATTAATTTGTGTCTAGTGCGGTTTCCAGCGGAGGGAGAACCGCATGGGCCTTAGGGTTTTAACTAGATGAGCAAATAACTTGCGGGTCTATGATGGACACATTTATCACATAACAGTTTCCGACATGTAAAACTGTATGTGAGTGCGAGAGCGACAGATGTTTTGTCATTTATCGATCGCTTGATAAACTGTCCAGTTAGGTAGGTCCAACTTCGAGAAAGAGGTCAATCGTCGAATCCGACTTGGCTGGACAGCGTTTTCTCTATCTTTTCGTCCAATATCCAGTTTAGTCCAGTATAGTCCAGTTTCTTTGTGAGATCGAATCAGAAATGAAGAGATCCGTAGAAAAACCAGGTCAACCCACATAGCCCGAAGGATAGCACATCGCTCGTAGAACCGAAGGCCGCTGGGGCCATCGAGTTCTTGAGTGGCGACCACGTACCGGCCGACGCAGCGTGGGTAGGTCCCACAAGGTGGACTGATGACCTGGTGAAGGTCGCTGGAGTCCGCTGGATGCGGGACGGGTGGCACAGGACCGGTCATTGTGGCGTTATCTGGGGGAGGCCGATGTCCAGCAGTGGACGTCTTTTGGCTGATGATGATGATGATGATGATGATGATGATGATGATGATGATAAACGCGAACATCACAGGTCCACTCGTTCGTAATCTGTATTGGAGAATATGTACGTTAATGTTCACCAGTGGAAGTCCATAAGTTGAAATAATGGTATTGATGACGGTTTCATCTATCACTTTGACGGTTAATACGTTGAGAGACGTAAATTAGGACCTCGTGATAAGGCACCACGTCTGTGGAGGGCGACTTTAACCTTTGCTGAACTGCCACTTTGTCTACAGCGAAACATTTCTCATAGGCAAGTGGCTTGTGCCGTTATGGAAACTTTACTAAAACTTGTTTATCTCTGCCTCAGAATGCAATTCCCAAATTGTTCCTGGATATAAGATTATGCAGTTTTAACCCTGGTGACCCCCCAAAGGTCCGTAGCGCCGTCAGATGCAATATCATTTCCATAGGCCCTTAGTCTTTGGTATCTAAAAGACCCTGAAAGGAGACGTTGTGTGTGGTTCACGCCCTTAGCACCACAGACAAAAAATTATGAACGAATGATCATACCGAGACTGAAAAGACACTGAATACTAGTCTGTCACCGTATGTGTTCGTTAGCGCTTGGGCTTCGAGGGCTGTCATCGTATCTTGACTGTGGCAGTGAACAGGTTAATGATTATTCTGCATTGAACAATGGCGCGCGATAAACCGGATTTTCACAAAATTGACATTAATTCGATATTCAAGTCCTTACATAATTTGCTTAATTATTCATACGCAAACGTAGGTGTGGCTTTAGCGATTTTTTTACGAGTAACACATGAGATTCAGGTGACATCAAGGCTGATCTGAAATAATACGACAAAAATATGCAAATCATAATTATTATACCCCATTAAATAAAATCTACACATGCAAATCAAAATAAGAAAACTTGTAGTACAATATTTCCAAATACAAATTGTAATAAGATAAAGTAAAACAAAATCGCAAAAGTAGGACTGTCGAACGAACGGTCAGCGTGTCAGTAGCGCGTGAATTGGCGGGAAGCGAAAATTTAATTTTGTCACCGAATACGCAATCGCAAGAGGATCGTCATCGGACGTAACCGCCACTGATACCTTGGCAACTTTCTCTCTCGACGGCTCCAGCCGCTGAGAAGCCACAGACTTCATTCCACCACTATCAGCGAGCCCGCGCGTGCGCGGCGACGAAGCGCTCGCTAGACCACGTGAAAAAAAAAACAAAACCGTTGTTCCATTTTTGAAAAGTGTTTTCAAATACGTGTTCCCCCGTTGTGCGTATGTTTGAGTGATTTTGTTAATATTGTCAAGGCGGCAACATGGGAACTTTTAAAACGTAAGTCTTTAAATCTGCATCATGCGTATAATTTTTATAAGTCAAAAACTGCGCTCAATAAACAATTTATAAGTTCAAAACTGCGTTCGTGATCTTAATTCACTTTTAAGTCGTGTGCGCCCGAACAAAAGAATTGTCTCCTGTCCTTGCCAAAGTAAGTTTCGACTGCAAAATTCCTTCTCGTCTAGGTAATGTAGGACAATGCCAGTCACGGTTATAAGCTCACGTTTACAATACATTTTTGGAACTAGTTTATAGCAACATTTAAAATGTTTTTCTTTACACATTTATAATATAGTATACGTAAATCGTTTATAACTTCACATGTAATAGCAAAAAACATGTTTCATAACTCATATTAGATTCGCTACTCCAAGCTTCCGTGTGCCAAAAGTGGACGGTTGTTTATTAGAATATTTAATACCAGTTGGACTTATGATGAGGATATAAATGATATCATATACATTTTAAATATGACCCGACCTTTTAAAATAGATTTAATCACACTTGTGCCATTTCAAACTGTCATAGTATAAAATCCGACACATATGAAACATAGTATGAATGGGCTTTTCCAACTCATTTAGCACTAGTTAAGAGCAAGATTTATTATGCTTATTGTTACCATTTTCTCACACTTTCTAAGTTCCGAAAAACTTATTCCATACAAGACCGAACACTCTGAGGTCATATCACCTATCTATATCAATGAGTAAAATATCTACTAGTAACATCAATCCAATCAGGTTATAAGACACATACTAACTTAGAAAAGTTGTACCTACGAACGAACATACTTCTAAAAGTTCGTCCTTTTGAAAACATTTTTCCATAAGACATGTAGATTAGTATGGTATCCTTAATAAAACAGCCCTTCTGTAGCATATGCTTGGAATAACACAGAAAAACAAGTTTTTGGAATTAGGTAGTGTAGAACCGACCATTGGCGTGGAGTCCAGAGAACTCCATCTACACCGACTTGCCGGTGTCGGTGTACCCTTGTTTTGTCGACAAACTTTTCATCGAATATTATTTCATCGACAACGATTCATCGAAACTTCAGTACTAGTAATATTGTTTGGCGTTATTTTATTTCAACTACTATTTATTTAAATTTATCTTACTACGTAGAAATACTATTCAACGAATATTACTTAATCGCTGATTTGTTTCAAATTATCTTAATTGGCACAACTACAAAACATTGCAATTCATTTCTTCGACGTATTACTTTAATACAATTTTATATGTCCTACTGCACATTTATACATTTACAAAAAAAACGGCCGAGTCGGATCTGCTCTGACAGGTGAATCATTTAAAGTTTGAGAATAGGTTGAGGTGATGAATCAATCACCTTTCAGAGCAGATCCGACTCGGCCGGGTTAGGTTAGGTTAGTTTTTTTTTATATCCCTTAAAAATATTTTCCATTTTAGTTGTAGCGAGCTGGACCCGTACATGCAAGTGAAATGATATTACGTGAAGTAAGTTTTATGTAATTTAAAAAGATTTTAAACGATAAATTATGAAACGTACTTCTATGAAATAATACATCTGTGTAATGAATCATCCGCCATATGAAAATCCGTGATATAAAAATACTCGTAATGAAATTTCGTTGAAGTGAGTTGTCGATGAAATGAAATACTTGAAACGTTATCTTTGAAGTAAAATTCGACGTAACGAGTGTCGGCGATTCAAGGGTAAACCCGGCTTGCCTAATACAAATATTTTAGGCACAGAGTACCTTTGTATATATTTTAGGTGTCTTTGTATTTATTATAATAACATGCTATGCCGCGCGGTGTTACTCGCTCATCCCAAGGGAACACTACACTGTTTCGGGATAAATAGAAGCATATTTGTGTTAATCCAGGGTGTCAGCTACCTTCATACCAAAATGTATCAAAATTGGTATATCCGTTTGAGCATGAGAAGTAACAAACATACACATGAACACACTCTCAAACTTTCGCCCTTATAATATTAGTGTTACGTGATATTTTAAATAAATATATAATCTGCTCTAGTTTTCCTAGGAATACTTTTGACTGAAATATTTGTAATCACTTTAAATTTACATTGTAAGGTAAATGACACTTCAGACTTGAGCGGTTTCAAGCTCCTTACTAGACTTTTTATTTGTAAAAGGTAATTATCTGATTACTAAGTCTCGCTTACACCACCGATATAAAGTCAATGATACACTTTTTGCAATCACAAAAAGTTAATTGAATGGGGAGTTAGTCTTATTACCAGTATGCAATGAAGACAGTAGATTACAATGTTCAACTAGGAAGAAAATAATAAGATCTGAATATTAATTATATTTTCAACTTACACTAAAAGTAACCTTTGTTACTCTTCGATTTTTACACCAGAGGAGTTCTTCCCCTAGCCAGTTGGGTAAATTACAAAAATACAGCAAAAAATCTCGGGCCCAGCGATTTTTCCTCAGTTTCATAGAGACATATAATGAACTGGGAAATTTTGAGGCTATAGAAGTATACACTAAAACATAAATTTAAAAAGAAATGGACTTAACCAGTTTTTCTCCTTACCCCTTATTATATGGACAATCCCACCGATACGCTCTCACCTTTATCCTTAGCTTGGTTTTAGCTCAAACGTGTATGTCGGGTCATTCTTCTAATACCAACTTCAAAAAAGACGAAGTTCTCAGTTCGTCGAAATCTTGATTTCACGATTAGATAAACATTCACAATCTGTATTCATTAGACATCTTAGAGCGATATACCATTGCTATTCCACGTAAAAATGGCTCTTTTTACTTGCGATTAGGTATATTTTTATATAGTTCCCGACGAATAAACGAAATTCTTAGAGACCGCGGAATTTAGCTAGTACCACATAGTACGTTATTAAAATAACCTGTAACCTATTGCATCCTCTTTACATCTCAGTGCTAAGTTAGCTCGATCGTATGTCACGTTGTTTACCGATTGTTTAGCAAATGTCTTGTTACTTAACTCTTGACGACTCCGGGTTAAAAATTTGCATTGAAAATTATATAAGTAAATATTATTGAAGCTTTGTGTAGGTGTGTCAAGGAGCTGTCATTGCGCAACGATCGACCCACTTAGATGGAATTAGAGATGAAATGTGTCGTTTGTTATCAATTTTATTGTATAAAAATTGTTGAGTATATAAATTAATTATGTTTTCTATGTTGTACGTATAATGTTTATTAGAAGTAACATTTTTATTATTCTTAGATTTTATACTAGTCTGTACTCTATGAATCTCAGGGACTATGAAACTAAACATATGAGGAGGGTATTTTACAAAAGGGCTTATTTCTCTATGAAACTAATACAAATATAAGCCTTTTTGAAAAGACGCTGCTATATGTAGGACTCTATTCCCTCCTACCGATTTGCAAATACATTTTTTATAGTCCCTTCTTGTATTGTCCCTAAAGAAAAGCGTAGTCGAATGTAGTCCCAAATTTTTTTTGACACCATATTGTGTCATTTCGTGCACGGCTATGCACGAAATGCTTAAAATTATATATGAATCAGACCGGAACAACGCTCAACTTGGTTGTGGGAATAAATTATGATTTTGTAGAAGATGACGGCAAACAAATAATGTTGGGGAATTCCCGAGAATAGAGTGACTACTCAGCTGTTGGCGAGGCATCTATACAAGCCAATGTCAATGGCTTGCCTAAAATTAGGCATTTAAGTAGGTACGTTATGCGATTGCCTCTGGATAACATCTAAGCTAAGTTGGTTCGGGCTTGCCTAGATACTTTTGACACGACACCACTACTATACTGATGGATGATACTACTCAGAACATGAATCTGAATGTTGAGTTTCTTTCGGCTTTCTTCTCAACAGCCCTTTCCTCTTGCGAAATGCCGGTAGATTCACAATCTGACTTGTAAAAGTGCCCTTGTGGCCTACTTACTTAAATACATCATTTCATGTTCATGAAAAACAAACAATATCAAGATAAACTTATGAAACATGTAATGTAATGTTTCATTATTTTTAATGTATCGATTTTTCAATATCAAGGTAGTATGTATAGCTTCTTCGACGAAGACTACTTACGAGGAAGGTACTTTACATGGATTTTGTTGTCTAAGAAACGAATGATCCATACTAATATTATAAATGCGAAAGTGTGTCTGTCTGTCTGTCTGTCTGTCTGTCTGTCTGTCTGTCTGTCCTATTCTCGCTTCACGCTTAAACCGCTGAACCGATTTAGATGAAATTTGGTATATAGATAGTTTCAGTCCCGGGGAAGGACATAGGATACTTTTCATCCCGAATAAATGTAGTGTTCCTGTGGGATGAGCGGGTAACACCGCGGGGCACAGCTAGTATTTTTATATATTAAAATTATAGCTTGAACTGAGCTGGGTCATCTACTTGTTTTGCCCTTAACTTCAAACGCAATATCCGAAACACTAGTTACGTATAGGTAGGTGCTCATTAATGTACTATTCGCAACAAAGCTATCTCAACTCACGGTTCAATCTCCATCTTTTTATGGGATCTTCCTTACAAATTGTTGGATAATCTGCTATTTGCTGAAGCTAATTAAATGAACATGATACTGTTAGATTGCCTTCCTCGTTGCATTTATGAATAAGATTCCTGCAGATGACTAAGATTTGCTTACAATGACTTCTTAATCATTAAAATATCCGCAGTTTTTACTGTTGGTGATCATTATCTGGTTTTTCTAAGGTGTATACTGAAATTGCGGGAATTAGCATTATGTTAAAATTATTATTGACATATTCTTCGACAACCGGAGATCCCCATGAGTGTGTTATGAATAATGTACTTTCCTGTATTATTTTTTTGTGCAGTGTAGTGTTAATAAACTTGTTTAGTTGCATTCTTGGGATTTCCTATAAGGATGATACTGAAGATTTGCATACAGATACTTTTTGATGTAGCTTTCGTTAGTGGTGAGTAATTGGACGAGGTCTTTGACTTTTTGAGTGGAATTAAATGGACATCCAAGTTAGCTATATAGATTTTAGTCCAATCGGGGTTGAGACCCCGCGTCACTGGGGGCACAGTACTTTTTTAAACAACTATACAAAAGACTGGTCGACCCCACAGGGGACCGAAGAGCTGGCAGCTACCTCGCTCAACTTATTAGTGTTGCCATTAAGCGGGGAAATGCTGCCAGTGTCTTCGAGACCATGCCAAAGGGGCGGATTTCTTAAGTCTATTTTGATATAGATTTAGCTTTTTACAAC
Source organism: Apotomis capreana (assembly GCA_947623375.1). Classification (NCBI taxonomy): domain Eukaryota; kingdom Metazoa; phylum Arthropoda; class Insecta; order Lepidoptera; family Tortricidae; genus Apotomis; species Apotomis capreana. The sequence goes on along the minus strand of OX392507.1, from coordinate 16,624,449 downwards.
TTTTTAAAGTAAATAATACTTTTCCCCGAATTCTAGGTAATAACATAGCTATTTCATGCTTTCATTGCGTAAAGTCGAAAATAAGTCGAAAAAATTAATTTTCCGCGTGGATTTTGTCAATTTCGAGTAGTTTTTGAAACAAAAATTATCAATGACAAATTCAAACTGTAGGTTTTAAATAAATACCAATAAATCCTAAAAGCCCCACTAATTTGTTAAGAAACATGTTTCATTATAGAGAAAAATGTCTAAACAATCAGCATTTTAAAAGGAATAAGGCCTCTATGTCCTAACTGCACTCAAATATAGGTCACAGGTATTTATCTCAGTCATACGACGTTAAAATAGGTACTTAGCTAGATAGTGCCAGGCGTTTTATATAGCAGCAACAAAGCCGCTTGATAGTTTGTTTTCCTTTACCTACATCGAAGGATTTCCATTACGCAACGGAGCTGGCGCCCTAACTATCGAATGCGGGTCGCGATTGTACTTGCAACACGTCACGCGCCATTCTGGATGCACAGGCGCTTGCGAAACGAGTTTGGATTATGTGCATGCGCTATTGAAACGATTTTGGACGGTTTCAATGTCATTGCGAAAATTATTGGCTTTTTTTGTAACTGAATAATAAATAACGATACTTATTTAATTTTTTACTTTTATATTATGATTACTTTTCTTATCGCGTAAACATCTTTATAAACCTCAAAATGAGGCAGAGCGACTGCGGCTGCTAAAGCGACCGAAAAATAAAGAGTACCAAATATAGGGAACTCGGCCCCAAATACACAATACAATGTACCTTTTGGGGTCGAGACCCGAGCCTAGGTCCATAGGAACCCACTGCTCACAGTCTACACAAATAACTCACTCTGATGCCCGAAAAAAGGGCAGCTTCCTCGCACAACGTATGAGCATAGCTGTACAACGACGGCATACTGCCTGGATCTATGGTACCATGCCGCGGGCGAATGGTTATTATTTTTAATTTTTTTTTAGTTTTATTAATGTTGTTATTAAGTTATTATTCATTTTATTAAGTTTCAAAGTTACATAATGATTCCTTACTTTTGCCCTTTTTGGCGTCGAATAAAAATTTGTCAAATACATCACGGAAATCTCATATATTCTAATAAACTTCGCGATAAAAGAAAAAATCCAAAGTTATGTCATTTGGTGCATTTTTTCTCAGGGAAATGATATTTTTGGACGAAAAAGTCAAGGTTATAATTTTATTTATATTTTAAATATTTTTGCATTTATGGTAATTATGCGGCTCAACGTGCAACGTTGACATAATTATAATTATGTAATAGAAAATACTTGCCAATTTTATTGCATTGTACGAGTATTTGCATCTCTCCAAAAGACGATGTAATTTACGGTTCGGAAATTCATGAAACATCTCTATCTCACCAAATTCAGAACGTGTTATAGCGTATAATGCTCTTCACATGCAACAGATTTATAAACTGCGAGATATTGTTAGGGTTAACAGCTTCATCGCTTAGTCTATGACACGTTTTTAACATCGGACGCTGTCCGCTTTACGCAACAGGGGACCCATTCTCGTCTCTTATATAAGAACACGTTCTGATTTCTTCCCGCCTGCAGCGATTCCACTTTCATTAACTTGCCGCCTCAAATTCGCCAAAACCTTCCTCACATCCAAACTGACTTATCTACATATAAATCCTAAAGGTAAAACGATCTTTTAACTCTGCCCAACTACAACTCACCACCAAAAGAGCGTATGATCGTTGGCTCTTAAAGGTGCGGCGATCTTTTAACTCATTACGTGTTCAGAATAACTGGTAAATCGCTAATCGTATTCCGGCATTACTTTTCATTCATAAGTCTCGTATTACCTATGTAAGTTGCATAACGTTTTGTTATGTGTGCCAGGTAACATCGTCGTGTGTTTGGTTAGAAATTTAAGTTTGTTGTCTAGAAACGTTTGTGCTTAATTTATTCACGTTATTCCGCAAGCAGGTCAATGTGATAGTTAAATTGAACCGATCATTTATATCAATATTGATATTACTTAGAAACTGCACTGGGTTAATAGAACATTCTAACACCAAGTCTAATTTCCCGTTTCCTAAGACATATAAATGAAAGTTATACTTAATTTTTCAATTTATTACTTGGATAAGGAGTTGTCAGGAGCGAAAACATGTAAATATTCTTAAGGATTTAAAGGACCGACTTCAAAGTACGATAATAATCGTAATTTTCAAAGTAACTCTTGTTCTTGTCAGTATCCTAGTCAACATCGGCCCTGATGTAGATTCCACCATGTTTACAAAAGGTCTAAAATGGACAAAAAATATTCCCAGAAATAATTAAGCTATTTTTTTTGTACTGGCTCTACTGCTTGGCCACTACTATCGAAATCCGTAACAATAACAAATGATAACAATTATGTCACGTACGGTTCATACCAATTTAAGGAAAATGTGGAAATTGACGTGGATTCCCCGAAACGCAATTGCAGCTCGAATAGGTAGAGTAAACTAGACAAATTGTTATCAGTGCATCATAAATTCGGACATTGAGAGAACAAAAAAAAACTTTAATTTAAATACATCTTCCGCAGGGAGGGCATTGCAGCTCGAATATGTAGAGTGAACGAGGCACATATTGTCATCAGTGCATCATAAATTCGAGCGTTAGACAAATTAGCTTTAGTTTACATACATCTTCCCCAGGCAGGCAATTGCTGCTCGAATAAATAGAGTGAGCGAGACACATGGTCAACAGTGCATCTTAAATATGAGATTTAGGTCCATGGGCTTCAATTTAAAAACATCTTCCTCAGGCAGGCAATTGCTGCTCAAATAGGTAAAGTAAACGAGACACGTCAATTTTATCATCAGTGCATCATCAATTCGGGTATTAGTTCCATGGTCTTCAATTTAAATACACGTTCCAGGCACGCACGTGTAGCTCGAATAGGCAGTCAGTCAGTAAACGACACATATCATAAATTAACATCATTGGCATCATCAGTGCATATTAGATAGGTAGATTACCTATCTAATATGCACTGATGCCAACGAGACACTCTTGTGATCACTCAATACCCCGGGGTTTTGACTGATGATTTAACGAATCATTTAACACTAGGCGTCAAATCGAATGGCTGATGTATAAAAAAAATTGGGCAAGTGCGAGTCCGACTCGCGCATGAAGGGTTCCGTACCATAATCTATAACAAGTTTGTTGTATGGGAGCACCCCTTAAATATTTATTTTATTTTATTTTTAGTATTTGTTGTTTTAGCGGCAATAAACATACATCATCTGTGAAAAATTTATCTGTCTAGCTATCACCGTTCTTGAGATACAGCCTGGTGACAGACGGACGGACGGACGGACAGCGAAGTCTCAGTAATAGGGTCCCGTTTTTACTCTTTGGGTACGGAACCCTTAAAAGTAAGCATCAAATCCTTCGTGCACCGAAGAGCCCAGGGTATCATCAGTGCATCATAAATTCGGGCGTTCAAACGAGCTTCAATTTAAATACATCTTCCCTGGCACGCAATTGCAGCTCGAATAGGTAGACTAAACGAGCCGCGTCAGTTGCGCGCGCGTTACCGCATGGATCTTCCTTCCTCGCTTGCGCAACCTTACGTACGCCTCGTGAATCTTACTTAACTTTTGTTCAACGGAAATAGATGGTTCTTTTAGCTTGGTGTTAATTTCGAATGTCCAAATGTGGCACCGGTAAAGAAAAATATAAATACATTAATAAATATTACGGGAAAATCTTACACAAATTGATCTATAGCCAATCGATTGTGTTACGAGAGAGATACTTCAATGCAAGGATGTAGATGGCTCCATACTCCACCACTTTGCCAACCGCGTCATTATCAACAAAGGGATGTAGGGAAGACCGAGGAATTCTGGAACAGAGGTGAGTTGAACACCGTCAATTTCTCGGATCTACATCCGTTAGGGAAGCAAGAATTCCGTCGGGTGGTGGAGTGCGCCTAAACAGCGTTGATGCCGGTGCTAAAAGAGCATAGATTCCGAGAAATGGACGTTGTTTTAACTCACTTCTATTTCCAAACTCCTCAGTCTCCTCTACATAAGTTTTCTTTCCAGCTGCCTTCGATACTAGCGTTTCGGGGTTTTTAATCTCGAAATATTATTTTTTCCTTGGTCATGGATGATTTCTATTTTGTTCTATCTACCTAACATATACATATATCGTCGTTTAGTACCCACCCATATATTTATATATGATCGATTTTTTGTAAAAAATTAACCCCTAATATTTATTTATTTCTCATTACTGTTAGTTTTGAGTGCATATAGTGATAGTGATTCATGACTGCTTCATTGCAAACGCCATTGCAGTCATATAGCGCTCTTCAGAGCTCTTTACTATACTCGTAACAAAACAGAACCAATGACCTATGCATGTAATTATATTTTTACCTTAAACCGCGATGGCCCTTCGGCCTTCACGTCAGTTGCAAGATATTAATTAAGTCCCTCATAATGGCTGCTGCATGATATTTATATGCCTATTGTACTTTGACCCCCTGTAACTGCATAAACGAAGGCTAGCGGGACAATTAGCCTAAAACTCATGTTTTATAATGGACTTGAACTAAGCAATAAATTGCTCATATGTGAATAAAATTATTCACGAACGTTTATTTCTTAACTTGATGTCTGCACAGGAGGATACGCGAATGTTCTGCTAAATAAATTGCATTTTATATGGTTACTAGCCCGCAACTTCTTTCGCTTAGTCGGATCAAAAGTATCCTATAACCATATTTCCAGCTATCCCTGTACCAAAATTGATTAAAATTCGTCCAGGCGTTTCGGCGTGATGAGATGACAAAGATTTATATTATAACCAACCACAACTGACCGGCGTAGCGCCGCGCACCCATACGAAACAAAAGGCGATCTCGCATAGCGCTATTAGATTTTTCCTGGGGGGGGTATTCGACCAATTTTAGAGATATAATGGAGATCTCTCCTTTTCATCGCCATCCGTCACTTTTGACGTGTGCCTACTTGACAAGTGGCGATATCCCTAGAACATCGCAACTTCGTCAATTCGGACGCGCAAAATTTTCGTTTCCTTTGTATGTGACGGCATAAATAACAGGCGCATACTTTAAATTGACCGCGTAGTACGTGAAATTAGTCCGCTACGTTTGGTTCAAAACAGAAATTTATATACATGAATAACATTTTTGACAATCATTATCGCCTTCGTATTTCTAAAATTGAGATGAGATACGAGTATGTCACTTTTAAGCTCATCGCATTAAAATAACAGTTCAATGGCGATATAACTGTTATCTAATAGAGATTTGACGTTTGGCGATCACTCAAATCAGAGTACAAATCTAGAGTTTTTATAATAGTATAGATATATATTATCTGATTAATGATTCACATCATTATTACTGAAGTCATCACGACTCAATTAGATCTTGCCACGATGTGTCAAAAATTGTTTATAAGAAGAGGCTAAAGAAGGCATTGCTGGATAGATTCGATAAGAATGTCTGAACGGATGTATCCAGCTGTGGCAAACAAAAACGCAGGGTATGCCGAGGTAGATTTAGATTCATCAACCGTCCTAAGTGGGCAAGGTGGTGGGAATCAAGTGCAATGTACGCCACGTATCTGCTATCTTGTAGGTATAGCTTAACTTCAGAATTGACATTATATTATAAATCTAGTCCGTATAATCAAATTAAAATAATAGTTGTTGGTGAAAATAAATTAACGAAATTAGTTTAAACTTAACACTGTTTGAAATACTCTCGATTATTGATTACAATACAAAGCTGGCTTTTCCTTGTTATCGAGTAGCAATATTGTTGTTTATTTACAGTGTTATTTTTGTAGTTTGTAAGTTCAAAATGCGATACTACTCAATAGTAAAATGTACAATGCTGGAGGGCACCATGTTATCTGCCAACAAACTGCTGTGCAGCTTGGCAGATCTTTAGAGAGATTATTGTACTATTGTGTTTCATTAAATAAATTAAAAACAAAAAAGAAACGTTTACGGACACAGGACTATTTTGCAAAAATGCATGCTGCGGCACAAACAAAAATCATACAAAAAAATAGCCAAAAGCGGTACAAGGCATTTGCCTTTATAACTATGAAAAATGTTCGGCTGTAAATCGAGTGACTGTTGTGCAAAGATAAAAGTCGCCGTCCACAAATGTGGTGCCGTATCACGAGGGTATGGTATTTTCCGTGCATGTGTTAATAGAGCGCAGTTACAATAAACATGTAAAAATAGAGCTGACATAATGGCTGTGATTAAACCGACATTCATCAAATAAGCTACAATTGTAACAACCTGAATCGAAAATTTAAAACACCTCTGACACAAGCAGCTGGTCATCATGAGACCCTCATTCAATGAGTGATAAAGAAAATGCTACAATAATTTAATATAAATATGTACAACATTTTGTATTCTTAGCTTCAATATTGGCCGAGATCTTGTCACTTGTTCCATTTAAAGTTATGTTGAAAACGACTGTTCCTTTTTCCACGGTTTCCACCAAGAACCATCTCGATTCATTCCTTTCTATTAAAAAAAAACCGCACTTAAATTTGTCCAGCAGTTTGGGAGCTACGATGCCACAGACAGACACGCAGATACACATGTTAAACTTATATCACCCCTCTTTTTTCTTCAGGAGTTAAAAAAACAAAATAACAGCAAAGTTGATACCTAAACAATTCAATAAAAACATAAAAAAATGCCTTTCAAATTGAGCAATTACACGATCTTAAAAAAATATATAACTACAAATTGATAATAATGATTCAGCCCGGATATGGCACTTATCAATTTCATTTAAGTTCGTGAAACAAAGGTCATGATTAAGTATACGTTAGGAAGTAATCCACGGCCAATCAACCTATCGAAACTATCCACTCATTCATTATAGTAATGAGAGGGCAATAAGAACTCCGACAAAAGAACGGAAGTTTTATAAGCTATCGAGGTTTTATTGTCAGTTTCTTGGTTCATTCATAGATTAACGGATGGGATGGATATTTTACGGGTTCCATAGTCAACAAGCAACCACATTCTCGCCAAGTTTTATTGCACATGTAACTAGTGGCTCTGTAAGCTACATGTGAGTTTGTTTCGAAATTGCTGAAATTTATAATTTTTTACGTTTTCAATCCCCATATGTCCGCCATTTTGAAAAATTCCGGAACCCCGAATCGACAAAAAACATCTATGCAATTAACAATCCTACACAAATTTCATGACAATCGATTTGTTACTATTTTGCACGTTTGTTTGTCACATAATTGGCAATAATGTCTGAATAAATTCATTGATAATACAATTTTGCGATTTTACGAGCTAATAACGCAAATTGGATGTAAATCGCTTGTAAAAGGAATATTTGTCGTATTATTGTATATTTTATAGCTTAAAACCTATATAATCAAAAACATTACGATATACACAAAAGGTTAACAATAAAGGAAGTGTTTATGGACCATTTTAATTAACTTTAGTAATTAAATCTCAACGCCGTAACGTAACCCTCGCTTCATATTTAAATCAATTAACAAAATAATTATATTGCTGTGTCTAAAAATACCACACGCGTTGAATTCTTGTGACCATCTTGATACGATTAGTACCTATACAAAAATACATTTTCTACATTTTAATTGAAATAATTTAATCATAGCAAAGCGTCATGGATTTTGAATTGGTGAATACGTAGGTACGTCATTCTCATTATTATGTAGCTATGACATATCCATATTTATGTACTCGAACATATTTGGGAGGATTTCATAACTGTAACACTTTACAGGTAGGGCAGGTCTCTGGACGGCAACTTTTATCTTCGTTAAACTACCACTCCAACTGGAGCCAAACATTTCTCATATTTTTTATTATAAAGGCAAAAAATGTCTAGATTTTTTTGTAAGAGTTTTATCTGTACCGCAGTAATTTTCAAAGTGGTCCAGTATCCTTGAAGGTGTGAATAGACAATTAATTCAAAACTACGTATTGTAATATGTCGTGTCATATAACTTCTTCTATTATCTTAGCAGCAATGCTTATGTATTGCTATGCAATATGTTACCAGTAAGTACGCAACGCTGCGTTTTTTGTCGTTTTCTGCATTTTAGGTAGGTGTAGCGGAAACGGAAGAATATAATATATTTTATTTTATAAATACATTAAAATTAAAACATTTGGCACGTTATTTTTTGCAGTAAAAGCCCCTACGTCATGGGCGTCATTTTAGGGCTTAAAAGTCAACTGAATGTGTCCGAACAGCGACATCATCATTCGTTTATTTTAGTCGACTTCTAAACATAGGCCTGCAAAGTAGTACTGTTGATATACATGTCGAATCATATTATTTTAGTATAGTTGCCTTCCTTCCACTATGATGGACATTAACAAAGTACTGATTACGTATCTTTCCCTTCTATATATTGTTATATTATGGATTGTGTATACTGCATCGGTGGTTGCTGGCGGTGGCTGCAACCATTCGCAACGCCCATTTGACAATCTCTCAACTCGGTAACTTTTCCGCGTTCCTATCAAGTCACATGCGCAATATATGTATGTTATGTTTTTAAAGCCCTGTCGTAGGAAAATGTAAAACGCGTTCATTTGTTTCTTACATAGCCGGCAGTCGGCAGAACCAGCACGTTTAGCATAACTGTGACACGAGACTCTTTGTCGCGCGACAAATACTACCATGTCACTTTCCTTTCAATACCGTGCGAGCAAGACGATATGCTAGCCCTGTTGGACCGTTATACATTACCTATAGACAGAAAAAACATCCTATAATAAATTCAGTTGTTCGCCTGGATAGCTCTATTAATTGTTGCTGACACTCCGTTTAGTTTCATAGTGAATTAAAATACCTCATCCACCCATCACGCGGTCATTGTAGCCGTGAGAAAGTATTTACACCGCGACAATGCATAGCAGTGATCGTCGATTGTTATTAAATACCTAGTACTTATATAGGTATTTACTGCGTTTCCTGGAATAGGTATTAATTAGTCTTGTGGAGAAATTGGTCGTAATTTATATTGGCCGCGTGGGTTGACACTAGTGACCAATAGCAGTCTCGGCAAGCACGTGACTTGTCTGTACCAGAGGAATGAGGTTTTATCTTAGTGATGGTGTAAGACGTAAATACGTCTTGGGACCTTTTCGCTGTATATTGCAACTACTTATACGGCTGGCAATCGTCGCCTTTCAACCGGCTTAGGCCAATAAACTTTTACAACAGATCAACGGAAATTTAACGCTACGAAACAAGCTTAGCGTTCTCTCTAAGATCTGGCTACTATAGCGATCAAGGCGCCGAATTTCGCCCATGCTCTTTGTGTGCACATTTTTCGGACAACCTGTGCGATCGATGTGGCTTAAAATACCGCGCTGCTATAGGACTCGAATAGTCTTCAACGGCGATGTGGGAACCCGTAATCCAACGAGTGCTGCAACAAACATCTACATCAGATGCTGTGGCCAATGATGATGTAGGGTTAATAATATTCATAACATTTACCTTGGGCTACCCACGCCCTTGATGTCGGGGGCCCTGTGACTCTTAGAAACTTTTTTCGTCGAATGATTCATTTCGCCGAAAAATAATTTCGCAGAATTTTTGGTCCTCTGTAGTCATAATTTTTTCATAATTCTTGCAAATATGTATCATCCTATCGATTAGGTAAGGTGTGTGTTTAAAATTAAGTTTACGGTTGCAAAATAAAAGCTTTCCACGAAAAAATAATTCTAGGAGTCAATATAGACCCAAATCATGTCGCATGTCGCTCAACATGTTTCGAGGTTGTACACAGTCCTTACCTATTCATAAGACAAATGTTATGTTATATGACATGAGATGTGGGATGGCACGGTACGAACATCGAATTTCGAAAAAAATATGCCTTTTATTTTCCAAGGACTTATATGAAACATTATCTACCTTCATACTCTTTTCTATTTTTTTTTATTGATACAACATCCACAGCATAAATTACAGTATTTTTTAAACAGATACATATGTGTTTGACATTGGCCAACGAATTTAGTCTTATCACTAGCTAATTGAGACTCAATTGGCTAGTGATGCTCAACTAGTTAGGTAAGTTACTAAAGTAAAGTTATAATAAACAAAAAAATATAAGATGTTTTAATAGTCATTGAGGAATGAATAGTATATTTAAAAAATAAAGAGATTTGGAATGGCAGGTATTGTATTGATGTTTATTATTTAAAATGTATTGATGTTTATGTATGATCTCATTACCTTAATAATTATCTGAGTCACACGGGAGTTTTATCTTTAGAGGGTGTATACTTGTAAAGTCCTTCTCAGAGCGCCGCCATTGTAAGCGGTTAGGTAACCGTTTGCCCGCGGTTGCCGCAACTAGTTGCCACACTGTCTCAGACACCATGCTAATTGTGAGCTAGCGTCTTTGGCCAATATAGGCGGATAACGAATCCGATTTGGATTTGGTCACGAGATTGTGTTGTAAATTGAATTGTTTGCGGTTATTTTGGTACCATTTAAATTTTGTATGCGTATTAAGCTGATAAATTAATAGGGATATTATTAAGAAGAAATAACTTCGTATAGAAACCCTAAAAGTCACAAAAAAATCCTCCATCCAATCCAAAGCCTCGGTGCTGTTAGTTAATAGTCTTAAAAATTCTGATGAAATAAAAATAGCAAAACATGGCCAAAAATATGCATATAAGTACGACTATATATTGTAAAATTAAGGGTTAATTCACATTTTCGTAAAATTATAATTTTCATTAATAACTAAGAAAAATAAGTCTATCCATATAGAACTGAATTAAAAAGAGATTTAAAAACATAGTCGTCCTAATTCTTCAAGGGTTCACTTTTAATATTGTTTCTTGTTTTGAAATTTAAATTAAATTAAATCATGCTTAAAACAATCAATTATAATACGTTACCTATAACTAATTATATTTATTGGGACACATGAAGTTGTACAGATTATCCAAATCAACTTTAAGTAGGTACATTTCTGACAAAATTAAACTGAAAAAATATATCAACAGCCTTACCTTATCAAGTATACGTTCTAGTCGGAGATACCCTTGACGACAAAACTTGTGATATTCAAATTAAAAGGTCATTAACACAACGACATTTACAATCAAGAGTTCAAGACACTACATAAAAGCTGTTTTTACAATATCTTTGCTTGTGTCGCTACCTAGGTGGCACTCGGTGTTTATTTTTAATCCTCTTCAAACTTCAAACCTTTTTGTCCATAATCGTAATGGAAACACCATTACAGTATACTCACAACAATAAATTGTCTACTAACTACTTGTTTTATTTGTTATGGATTTGTATGACACAAGAAATACGCGTGGTTTTCGATCACTGCCAGTCGTAAATTATTATTTTTTCCTTTTAATGTACTACATACGAATCCAATAACAACAACATTTATTAATGTCATGTTATCACACAAAAGCTACCCTTACAATAAGTTAACGTGACCGTACTCTCTAGCGACTGCGTAAACGATTTGTATGGAGAATAGTACCTACAGGTATATTTAGGGATAACAGATAGCCCTCTATGCAGGGCATGCATGGAAGCAGAAGAAACCACCAAACATATTCTACTAGATTGCAAACAGGTAGAAGTATACAGGACGAAGTACCTAGGATCCCCAAGTACCGTTCACGACGCCACAAGCAACATTAAAGCTTTGATAAGGTTTGTCGAGGAGTTGGGGTGGTTGGAGTAGCGCTACCCCCTTTTCACGCAAAATAGGCACGTTTGGAAACTTTGGATGTCGACTTGCGGAAAATGCCCAGCGCAACTAACTAACTAACTAAAGTACCTACAGCGCCCTTAGCAGCAGTTTGTAGTACTACAATTCTCTATACATATTGTTTACACAGTCGATAGCGAGTATGGTCACTGTAAAGTCACGGTAAGGGTAACTGGTCACATCACACAACGACCCTCATAAACACTTCTTGTACACTTTAAGGGTGCAAGTAAGTAGTCAATAATGTAAGTATATAGCAGGTTAAATATCAAAAATGTATATATGGGCCATATCATATCCTGGGAGCATACTTTGCGCATAATTACTATACATAAATCAATTTCATTTCATAATAAATAAAAAAAACGAACTTAAGCCCAATGCACAATGTTTGGTGTGTATTGTATGGGTTACAAGACATACGGGCATTAATAACAGTGATGTTACCGTCGATTGCATCTAAAGTAAGTATAGTGTTCGGTTCAGCCAGTTACCGCAATCATCGATTAGGCGTACAAATTGTATGGTTTAAGTTAACGTGACACACAAGACCCGCATAGTTGCATCATCGCGTACACACGCGGAAGGACGCCGTGTGAAACCTGACATATATTTACGTTCTCGTATATTATGTAAAAGTATAGTACCTACCCATCAATTTGTATTAAAGCAGTAACGTCTACTAGCGTAAACTAAAAGTTTACATATATGCGAAATATTGAAAATTACAAAAAAAAAATGAAAAGGCTGGAAATCCCGCTCAAAGCGATTTTTAGGGTTCCGTACCCAAAGGGTAAAAACGGGACTGAGACTTCGCTGTCCGTCCGTCCGTCCGTCCGTCCGTCCGTCTGTCACCAGGCTGTATCTCAAGAACGGTGATAGCTAGACAGTTGAAATTTTCACAGATGATGTATTTCTATTGCGGCTATAACAACAAATACTAAAAATAAAATAAAATAAATATTATTTAAGGGGGGCTCCCATACAACAAACGGGTTGGTTGCGTTAACTTTGCAGCTCATTTGTATGGGGCGCTATACATACCAGGTGCAAACTTAACTTAACCACTTAAGGATGAAAGTGTTTGTACGGAACCCTCGGTGCGTGAGTCCGACTCGCACTTGACCGGTTTTTTTTTTTTGTTTCTATACTACTACACTACCTATAGATTTAGTATAGTACCCATCGATGTGATTTTATTGACATAACAAAAACAGAACTAAGGCTGGATTCACCGAACTTTTATTTCAAGAATAAGGCTGCCTATTCACAGAAGCGGAGCGGCACGTTAGATGTATAAAATGAATTCACTTTCCTCAGATTTCAATGCCTTTCTTTTGGGCTCCACAAAGACGTAGCCCAGCTCGGATAGTAACGTCAAAACCCTATAATAGTTTGACATTACTATCCGACAGTAGCTAAGCGTTATTCTTGAAATAAAGGATTCGTCGAATCCGGCCTTAATCGAGTATAAAATATGATTTCCTTGACGTTCCAGGCGTGAAGTTTGCTATCTCGAAATACGAACCAAGAAGCAAAGCAAAGAGAAGCGAGTGTCAATACTTATCTGTGGCACGAGTTTCAGGGAAAACCAGTCTGAAATAAATAAAAAAAGATGAATAATAATACTAGGCAACAATAAATATGTATGTTCCTAACAAATTTAACATTTATTTAATAGTCGCACACTTTCGATTACGACGACACAGATGAAACAAAAAAACTTATGACGTGAACCTAATATAATATATGTAGGTACATCGTTATAGGTTACTACACAACTACTGGCCTTAAACCATGTGTTAGCAAACCCCGCCAATTTGACAAATTGTAACTTTAGTCCCAACTTGAAATCCTAGCACAAATATAACTTACCAATCACTCAAAACAAATGGTACTTTCATTTATCATTTTATTAATGGTGATTCTAAACGGGCCATATATTTTACTGCAATTTCTGACCGGCAACTATGGCCGTCCTTCTCTGACACTCTACGCTAGAGCAAGATGCAAATAATGGCTGGCCACAAATTGCAGCAAAACATGGCCCGTTCAGAAGCTCCTTAATGTAGAGACGCGAAATTTAAATGTTTAGCTTTAAAATACGTCAAATGTCAAATCAATAATCGCAAATTACGGAACACTGACGCAACGATTAAACTTTGAGGTCTAATGAATTATATCTAAATTATATATTTCTTTTAATGTCAGAAAACAAAATTAAATTAGTTAAGTGAGTAAAATCGAACTTTACATTTAAAGCCCCATAGTCAGGGGTAGGCTGGACATCATTGGGTACATACGTACATACTTATTGATTTTATTCTAGCAACCAATTATACGTTAATAAGATTCTATATTATGTACAATATTATACTAACTATACTTATACATGAATAATAAAACCCTCATAAAACTCTTTTGAATCCTAATTGAATACTAACAAGCGGAATAACATTACGACTTATTTCATCTTTAATTGAAAACGGCGTCAATCCTGACGTAAATTTATTATCCACCCAAATAATGTTTAGCTTAAGACTTAACAAAAAGTAAAGCAGAAAAATAAAATAATATTATAAAACTGCATTTTATACGTTTGATGAGGCTTCTTATATATTGTTTAAGAATGTATAAAAACTGTATGTTATATTATAATTTTGATTAGCACTTAATTTATTTTGATTGATATTGCTATGACAGGAACCGGTAACTACAGACTCCTTAATAGGGTTCATGTTTGAGATTGAACTTTACGTTTTTTTTCTCTTTAACATCTTATTTTGTTATGCAAATAATACTTGAATGAAAAACATGCTGACAACAAATTACCATTTTATTGTGATGTGGTTCATAATATTGAACGTAATGCGCGCCTGTTATTTCCACTTAAGCTACATGACTCGGCTGCTTTAATATTTTACTTAGATAACCCAATCTAACCAATGAAGATTATTCATCATTTTGGTCCATGTCTGATTGACGCATTCCTACTTTCATAGGCTATCATAAAATGAATAGTCATTATTTATTTTCAACTAGCGAGCCACCCCGGCTTCGCACGGGTGCAATGCTGATAAATTATGCATGTATTTATTTATACATACATATAAAAAAACGCATCAAAATCCATTGCGTAGTTTTAAAGATCTTAGCATACATGGGGACAGACAGACAGACAGACAGACAGACAGACATGAAGCGACTTTGTGTTATATTATGTAGTGACGAATTTCCAAAAAGCGAAGATTCTTCGGTGGCTCTTTTTAATGATGGTTACCTCAGTTCTCCGTCTTTTATTAACCGACTTCTAAAAACGGAAGAGGTTCTATAATCGACTGTGTAAATTCTTTTTTTATGTATGTTCATACATATTTTTCCGTTTATATGTTACAATTTAGTAAATTTTCATGTGGATCCCAACTTATCTTATTTTTTTCTTGATGTCTTTTTTTCGCTAATAGATTCGCACATTCCGCATCATAGTTCACATTGTTATGAAGATGTGTTCAGGATGCGCCGTAAGGTCGCCCGGTGTCCGGCTCGTGAGGCCAGCCATTAGCACTCGAATCGATTACTCGTGCATCCGCATTAAAAACACACTCAAAAACACATACACACTAACACACGGGTGAATGAGACAAATTGGCTGCAGTTTTTTAATTGCTGATTATTTTTTATTTTATGTTCAACAGTATAGCGCTTTTTTTTCCTATTTACTAGTGGCTCTGTGAACTATCGCAACTTTTTGGACTAGGTGAGATACCTAATAAGCATTTTTTCCGATTTCAAACCCCATTCCTCCGCCATTTTGAAAATTTCCAAATAAAATTATGTTCAGGTTCGATAATCATTTATAAAAATTATAAATGATTATCGAACCTGCTCACCAAATTTTCACGTAGGCGAGAACAGCCGAATTTCCGACATTAAGAGCCTTACCAGAACTTGTCCAGATCAAAATATTTCAATGAGAGCTAGCATTTTATAATAGAAATAAAAACGTGCGTTAAAAAACTATGTATCCTATTGTCAATTTACATTTATTCAACAATACATTAACTTTGTAAGCGAGATTTATGGGCATACATACCTACATATTTTCAACTCGTAACTATTTTGATTGATTAATGACGCTAAGCATCACATTTGACTGTAAATGCCAATTAATTATACATTTTAAATACACAGAGTATCATCAAATATTTAAAGCATAGTAGGTACAAGTAAACATTTGAGACGCTAAAATACCTACCAAACGCCTTGTTGAAATCTTTTATAAGTCTGAGACCTCTAGGGCAATAAATCGACCGTACTTCTATAAGTTTGAGACCTCTAGGGCGCTAAATCGACCGTACTTCTTATGATATGCCAAATAAGCAAGCCCTGCCCTGAATTTAATTCAAAATCTATTCTATAAATAATGTCGTGATAGAGCAATAGTTAAAAAAAGTATACAAAACCTTCGGATTAAAATCCGGGTACTCAGTAGGTACTTTGGTACATAATACAGATGACTGTGCAAATGTTGTATTGTGATTGACTGATTGTATACAATAAGTCACGCCTCTTTTAGGTTTAGTTTTTTTTTCTATTCGTGGGCTTGTTGACTGTTTTACAGGCTTATTTTTTAAATTTTAAAAATATTTATTTTGATCGTTGTTCGCCTATATCAATACATGTTTTAAATTAATTATTTTAGTTAGTAAGTCATAATGACGCAATGACAAAAAATTAATACTAAGTTATAAAAAGAACTAGGTTCAGAAAGCATCGCTTTCTGTCGTTTCTGGTCCATCAGTGCACATAACGCTCGCAGCATTTCCACGCTGGATTGCAATGGACAGCCATGTTTAAATTATCGAATTCGTTTTTTCTAGAGCATAATAAATACTTCGATATGTTTGTTTTATTAACAATTGGATTAACCACTTCCTAAATATTCATCTATCATCGATCTTAACTTATACAAAATTGTCGTGGTAAGCATGCTTGTTTGTGACGTGATATAAAAAAGGTTAAACTTATTATGTTAGTCACAGTCACGTGCGTAACGCAGTAGCTGACAGAATACAGAGCCAAGATTAATGACCATTCGATAACCTACATTTTTTACCGCCATTTCGTCATCGAACTTTTTTGTATTCACTTTGTGAGCCGGCAGGTTAACACAGACCTAGATTCGGTTCCTAGTGTTGCACATTCATATGGAAAATATTATTTTCTGAAGGGATTATTAATCCACAAGTATTTTTTTTCTCTATCTTGCTTTACAATAAATTATAGAATGTTATAATAGTACATTACATACATGGGGCGGTGTATTTGTGAATGTCCCAGATCGGAGGTGTTATGCGATCTGGACTTTACGAATTACCGCCCCTGGTTTGTATAAAGTTTTACGTCTTCCGTCTTCCCTTAGCCAGGAAGTAAGATTTTTCCCCCGTAGCGGGCAGAAAATCCCACTTAGAACTAAGGTGACGTAAACTATTTAACTATTGTGTTTTTAAACTTTTAAATATTAAGAAAAATATGTTTAGTTATAGAGATTCATCTGGATTATGAATGCTATAATGCTATACGATTGACATACTTAGCTATTTAATGGTTTCGTTGGTAAAAGCACGTTTCAGAAAAGCTGGGACACGGGTTCAGGTTTTTTTTACATTGCAATTACAATTGCTGTTGAATTTTGTATTCATAAAAACCAATTTTATGCCATGTTTTGTATTCATCATTGTTTCTTAATGTAAACACAGATGAGATTTGGCGTGACGTCTGTTCGCACATAAATTGTCAACAACATTCTTTGAAGATTGCTTAATTTATTAGTAATTGACAGGCCATTCAAACTTCAATCATCCTGATGCATCGCGTGAGGAACAGTGTTTATCTATAGCCCAGGTTTTTGGTGCTCGAATGATTTGATCGCACCTGAAGCCCCGGGGTAATTAGTAATTGTACCTAGTCCATGTTTAAATTTAAGTAGATATTTTGAAACTAAATTGATTTAAACTTACAAGATTTTCACACATTATTACAAGCGGTAAAAACACGTTTTGAACACGAATAAGTCTCGTTTTGTTGTAATAATTTTGGAACTAGTATTGGTGAGTTATGTAAGAGCAGTTTAAGTGGTTCTAGAAAGCATCTGTTGTAATGTATTTTTACTATTTTTGCAGCTCGATACGACATATTTGGGCGTTTTTTAGAGTTCAGTTGAGTTATTAGTCAATGAGAATGGATCGCGGTATAAGTGAACAAAATCAAATTAAGTAAATAGGACACTTCAAATCAAATTAGGACGGTCTCTTCCACCACTCATTTTTCAATCTTTAAGCTTTGATCGTTGTATCAATGGTTTAAAACAAATTAGGACATTTCGTCGTCTTTCTGGCACGCCTATTACAATGTACTTTAGTCATCTACTTACTTTGATATGTCTGTGTGTATCGCATCAAAAAACGCTTCTTGCTTGATAAGCGACGTCCCATATGAGGTAATCTCCTATGAATAAAACATAAATAGTTCTAAAAGGAAAATCCGTATCGGATGCTTGATTACAGTATTCTTAGACGATGAGTCTTGATTACGAATAAAGAGATAATCAGAGGTATTAATATCTTTAAAAAGAATACTGCAATGATCACTTGCTGTTTGACCGTTTTTTGTCGAGATATATGTAGACAATTATGCGGTAAATAATTATTGGCAGTGCCCCGCCTTCTTTTATGTTCGAGTTAGCGGGGGCACTACCGTTCCCTCTGATTAAGTTCTTAAAAAACAGGCGTCAAATATTATTTTAATTATCAACATTGATTCCGTCTCACACAGTATTTCAAATACTGACATAGTATACCAGAGTCTACGCTATCACCAGTTAAAAGATGTCCACTGTTGGACATTAATCTTCCCAAAACTGGTCACCATGACTGATACTGCGCTACCCGTGGACTTCAGTGACTTTGATCAAGTCACCAGTTCAGCTTGTGAATATTCTACAACTGGATACTAAAACCCTTCGTCGCATAATGATCTAATTTACGAACGCAAAATGTTCTAAACCCAAATTGACCTAAACGCAAAAAGCCCTAAACGCAAAATGTCGTAAACGCGAAAAGAACAAAACGCAGAATGATGTTACACGCAAAATGATGTGCGTGTGTTTGTGCGCTTGTAAAATATTGCCAATAAACGAATTACCTATACTAAAAGTATTAGAGATTTTTCCATCGACGGCAAAAAGTGTAAACGCTGTAAATGCCTTGGAAATTCATTGGACTTTACAGCGTTTACGCTTTTTGCCGTTGATATGTTTATTCAAATGAGATGTGTAAACGTACCTAATGTTATTTATTTAACCAGCATGTCACAATACTGTAGTGTCAAGGTCTGAAATATTAAATTAATATTCGTTGTTCAAACTAATTTGAAAATTTTTCCGTGGCACGTGCAACTATCGCGTGAATTTTAAGTAACGAACAAGTCCTAATGATTGTGTAAACTGTTTTTTATTTGAAAAACATAAGGTTTTGGCTGATTTTGAGCCTCATAACTATTATTTGAAAAATCTACTGTGGTTGTAGAGGAGCTCATTTTACTCGCATACGTATTGAAACCCATAATGTAGTTTGTCATGAAATCTTTCACTTATAGTATTTCTGAAATTATGCATTTTCCACCAATATGGGCTCGATTAGAATCGGTAATACTGTTCTGGCTAGAGTGGTTCCAAGTTGAAAGTGCCTATATAATTGTAAATATTGGGCCGAACGTCTCACTCGCTCATTAGAAAAAACAAGGAGTACAAGCGAGAGCTTAATGATTAATGACTATCGGCATGTTGGTTTTGGCCCGGCCCTACAGTAATGCGGATGGGTTGGGATTCCTTATTACACTGGATCCTGATTGTATCTGACTTTCACGTCAACTTTAAGTAATATAGATTATAGGTATAAGGTAGGACTTACATTTACATTTTGAACTTAATCTAAGGATAATATATAAAAATATAAATAAAATATTTGTAACTATCCAATGAATTTGTCTTCAGCTGTTCTTAAAAATATACAAACAATTATCATATGTAACAGGCGCCAAAAATATTATTATGAATTTCTGTCAGTTTTCTGTTATTCGTAACGTTAAAACTGGCTCTAACAGCCTTTCATTAACAATAACTATCAATAACAACTATAATCATACAATTTCTGTCGGTTTAAAACAACTAGCCATAAATATGCGCATTGACAACATTGTTATACCTATTTGTCTGGCATTTATACTAACGAGCATAAAACCAAGCCTCTTATTTTAATTGTGGAGTCAACGCTGAAATTATACACGTAATCACCCACGACTTTGTAGATAGATGATTCTTGTAATAACAACAACTTGTACTGCTTGTACTACGCAGGTACTAATTATGCGTGTTAGTGACACTGGTACTGCTACCACTACTTCTTAATAGGACTGCTCGACGTTTTATATAACGTTTATTGACCTAATGTAAGGTTTCGCATAATGTAACGTTTGATATGATGCATTTTTCCCGTTGATTATTTCCACTGAAATCTATCAGCTTTTAAATTGTCAGATGAGTCAAGGTAGGTTTTAGGTTGAGTTAAAGACTAATAGTTTCAGAAAACGTGTTAAATCAATCACAAGATTAGATCAACTAGGTGTTACATTAGAAGAAAAATATGTATATAAAATACTACGGACTCTATTAATGGATAAATATTAACCACTAAACAGTAATGATCAGACCTCTGTACACTTCGAAACTATTGTATTTTTATTGTAAAATAAATGGCTGTATGTTAAAGATATTAAAAAAAATTGTTTATTGAAGACAAAAAAGTTTCGTCAATGCACCCGGTCAGTTTACTTCATGCATGGTGTTCATTTTCAGGGTTCTATACCTAATCAAAAAAGATGCAGAACCAGGAAATTTGAGTATGAGAGTACCGGGAATACCAGGTACTGCCATACTAAAAATAGCCACATACTGAATAGGTTTCTATTGAAGCATTATAAGTACGAATACGTCTAAATACCTAACGAACAATAAAGACATTGCGCTGTTGAACATCTTACGCCAGCAAAGTACGTCCTTATTGTTTAAAGCCATCCAACTAAGCGATACCAAAGTTTCGCCACTGACCTTGTCCAACATACTCCATGAGTGACTATTTTAGTATGCATTATGTATCTGTGGTCACGTAGACTGTGCACTTTCCCTCTTATGACAGAACGGTCGAAGGCTTCCAATTTCACGATTGCTCACTGACATTGAGACTTCCATTTGTGATATTATTGTGTTATCATTATCATTGTAATGAGATATCAATGACCCATTCAACTTCGGCCCTTGAGTTGTCATATTCTGAATGAACTTTGAATATCGACACTGACAGTCATATTTAAATCAGTAACCTAAAACTACTTACTCATTCACTGGTGTAACATATTAAAAATGATAATGGTCACAAAACACAATGAGCTATCAAATTCAATTCGAAGCCTATAATTGTAGTGTATTCTAGTAATTCAATATACGCGATATAATCGCGATAAATTGTTTTATTTAAATTATAATATTATTTTTCTTCCATTCCTCCACTTTGCACAATACCAGACATAATTCTTTTGAGAGCGTATTTATTTACTATTTTATATATTTATTAATGACTCTGTATGGTTTTACTTGTGAATGGCATCAACGCTGAATATTAATTACTCTCAGATTTTCTACTCACGTCGGTTGTACATTTTGTAATGTTGTAAGTATAGGTAAGTACCTATATGTATTGTTGTGTAACTTAAATCTTACTGAAATTTCCATTCACGAGTAGAACTTTCCAGTGAATTAAGCCACTGTTGTGATTGCATGTTAATTAGGAACACTTGGATAAAATATTCAATGGCGACACTTACCTACATCAACAGTATCGTGCCGTTGCATAACGTTTATTTATTGAACTCACTGACCCAATTATTGTGCATAGATTAAACTTGTTTAAGTTACAGACCTCAGAAAGTAACTATTCCTACTTTAAAATAAGTAGGTATCTGTCAAAAAAAAACATTTTTGTGACAAGCTTTTATACCAGACTGTACTATTCTTTGAACATCCATCAATTGCTTACTGAGACGATTCTAAACACCCCAAACTCGTTAGGATTGCTTTGTCTATTACAGAGTTTCTGGGACACGGCTCCGTCATTAGACCAGCCCCAGGTAACTTATTTATTGTATTGTCATCAAAAATAAGTAGGCATGCAAAATTTCAGCTCATTCGGTTGAAGATATCTGCTTCAAATTTGAGTTGCAAGATTCCACCCGAACGAACCTAGTTACATACATAAATTGCAAGTTTAATAATAGCTTGTAAAAAATACTTAAACACTAGACCACTACAATTAAAAATCGTTATAAGATAAATTTCCCGTTTGTCATCAATATTACAATGAATTACGGTAAAATACCTATTGGGACAGTGTAAATCACCGGGACATTTATCTTAATGTCATTTTGAAGTACCAATAAACTCGAAGTTATCCTTACCTTGTATCCTTTACTCATCTTTATTACACGGAGTACGTTTACTATTCTCGGTTTAAACGACAATTAAGAGCTAAGCACAGTCTAATACTCGTACCTCTATTTTGTTGAAAGTTATTCTCTAAAAATCTACAATTAATTTGACAGCTCCTAGTCTCACTCACACGGGGATAAATCTAATAAACACAAACGCATAATAGGGACTATTAAAGTTTATTGTAATATAATAATATCCTTATACAATGTCAATGACATAAGTAGAAAGTACTTACGAGTGTCAGGTGTGATAAAATCGAAAGCTTCACTTGTGGTTACCGTGCGGTGTATGGCACTTGTGGTGGATTACATCCTTTATCTTTCTATTCATGAGTAGTGTACAAATGCAGTGTAGCTATGAAGTGTCTACAAATTAACATTTTATAATTGTCACTTGAATATTTTGATTCATAATACAGTTTGCATAATAAGCAGTTGGCACTGACATAAACCAGAAGGACCGTACTACGTATCACATGATACTCTACGCAATCTACATTGATTATCGATTTGAATATAAGACAAACCTATAGAAAATATAAAAGAAATGTCTGGTTGAGTAAGTCTTAAAGCAATAAGGCTGTAAGAAGATTCCCAAGTTGAAAATGTTGAAATGATCGTTAAAACAAGGATTGCTGTTAGAAATAACTATCAGTAAGGCAAATAACCCTGCCTTCGACTGAATCCAATTTAAGTGGCACCTTCCCATCCTTTCTCACCTTAGCTGAAAGCAATTAAAATCAGTGTGTCAAGCATCAGGAAGTTTACCATACCAAAACGATATCAGTTTATTATAGAAACAAATATTTAAAAATGCTTTGAGCCGTGAGCGGGATTTGAACCTACGTCCCACGGTTTTCTGGACCAGACGGGTGCATTACCAATTATACTATCAAAGCCACTAGCCGAAGCATAGAAGCAAATATCAAAGTTATATTGAAGTGTGAATCCGACATCAAACCATTTTACCGCAATGACGAAGAATAATATTAACTTAAATTATTAATAGTCGTTTACCTGCACCCTGCAAAACAAGTTTGTATCAAGTTACAGCCACAATCCAATATCACAATTAAGCTCACAAAAGTAGCACAAGTCGTTTTATGTAATTTTATGAATGACGAAAAATTGGTCACAACTCCGTTCATGTAACCTTTCTTTTCTTAACAGTAATTGGATAAAAATCATCATTATCGTCTGTTGATAACCAAAGCTCTTATCTCGGTATCAATCTACAAACTAGATACGAGGTTTTGAAGAGTACTTAGTGACTCAAATTTAATGAGTTTTAGTTGTCACCAGGCGATATACCTAAAGTTATCCCTCTACAGTCCCTGAGCTCTTAGATTGGGATCCAGGTTTAGGTGAATTCGGAGAGGTTCTTATCTCAATCGCGTAAGAGTGAGTGAGACAGGTATAAAACTTGAAACACATTCTGTCTGTTCATTTACTGGCACCAAAGAGTGAAATCCGTCCAACTGTTTTGGGGTGATAATCCCGCAAAAAATATTGATAAGATAATTAATCAACGTTAATCGCACTATAAAAACATTCACGGATAGTACCTAACTAAGTACGTCGAGAAACGTAAATTAGGACCCTTGTGATACGGCACCACGTCTGTGGACGATGAATTTTATCTTCACAAAACTGCCTACAGCCGAACATTTCTTATTCTTTTTTTTATATAAAGGCCTTGCATTATTTTTGGCTAGAATTTTAGGTATGAGTTTTAGCTATGCCGCTGCATGCAATTTTCAAGGTGATTCTGTGAACGTGTTAAAATATTTCGATAGGAGAATATTATGCAATACTTACAATTATAACATTTTATAATAGTAGGTATATATATATGGTGACTTGGCCACGGAAGTTACGATCGCAATAGAAATACCCTTACTGGTGATATGATCAAGACCCGTAAAGTAAGCAAGTTTAAATCGAGATCAAAACTCGTCTCTTTTATTTAAAAAAGTTAATGTGGTCAGCTGTCAGCTGGTAATACTGTCACTTCCTGCATGGAACCAGTTACAAGTGATCAATCTTGTCACGAAGGTTTCTTAGGGAGGTCGCACACGGTGTCGCAAGAAACCCCGCAACTTTACGCTTACCATGAGTTGACGTGGCCGTACTCGCCAGCGACAGCGTAAACGATTTGTATGGAGAATAGCACAGCTAGCGGTTACTTTGTAGAACTACAAGTCTCCACACAAATCGTTTCGGAATCGCTAGTAAACTCATGGTAAATGTATCTGCTCGTCGTATTTGCAACACATGACATTATCGACAAAACGGGCTCATTACCGGACATGCCACGACTTCAACGGCAAGCGCTAGCGGCGGCCATAGGTGAGAGCAGAAGGTCCACTCTTATCCAGGCTCACTCTTATGGCCGCCGCTCGCTGCCGCCGCTTGCCAATAAAGTCGTTGCTGGGCCGTACATAGCAGTCAATGTTCCCGTCACTGTCTAACCTAACCTTCCTTCAGGTAAGGCCAGAAATGAGGAGACAGAAATTCGAGCAAAATATTGACAAACATGACAATAGAAAACTGGTAATGAATACAATTTTAGATTTTTCATAATATAGATGTTTTTGCATCGCTACTTAACTGTGCCTTCGTGAAATCACTGTGTACGAGCTGCCTTACTCTACGTGATCGTGCGTTGCATACCTTCTTGTTCCAAGTGGATTGACATTTTGATCGAGAACACTGCCCTTATATTTATTGTGATGAAAAAATGAATGTAGAGATTTGACTATAGTCCATAATGGACCAATTTAATGGTACTAGTTGGATATCGTTTCCATTATTTTACATTAGGCTTGCTTATAAGTACTCAGTTATGAAGAAATTCCGCCAATATAATAAAGGCGACAGTTTATGTGTGTATGTTTGTTACTTCTTCACAGCGAAACGGCTGGACGGAAATGCATGAAAGTAACAAAGATAGTTTATAAATAAATGAATAGATAGGCTACTTTTTACCGATCCCGAAAATAGGTTTCAAAGCGAACGAAGCTGTGCGTAAAAGCTAGTAAGAATATACATTTATGACGATCGTTTAATTCATGATTTAACAGGGCTTGCACGAGTGCGCTCTTTGTGCACGGTAATTTAAAATTTGCAACTTGGTGGTACAGACAACCAAAAATGTGGTCTACCACTTTTCGACTCTATTTTACATGTAATAGAGTCCAAAAGTGGTAGACCACTTTCTTTGCTGACTGTACTTTATTACTGTCGAAATATATTTACGTTACATAAATATATTTACTAAGATCACTCGATCACTAAAAATAAACAGTTATATAATATCTTTTTTTATCTACGTACCTGTCAATACAATCTTTGGTCTAAATGTCAATGATTTCTAAAATCAAGTTTCTCAAAAAATGCTCAAGACGCCACTCTGATGACCTTAAATAACTAGCCTATTGAAATGTCACACGAGGCTGTTGACTTACCTACTGTTACTATCTACTGCGGTCAGAATTATTGTTTCTGGCATTCGGATAGATATGCGCATCGCATATCTTTTGTCCTCAGTATTGAAGAGTTGATGGCATTTTCGAATCGTGATGATACATCAATGAGATTATTTTACATACAAAACAGACACAACGTTGTCATTTGTCTATATGAAAAGTCCATTCTGATATAAAAGGTTTATTTATTAAGCTTTCGTTTTTTACTCCTGAGAATAAATTGAGTGGTGCCTTTCAGTTAATCTCAGCTTACCTCTACCACATATACTGAATATAATATTTACCACTTAGACTACTAATCAATGAAGAATATCTCAAAGCGACATACCTATTGGCATTATGGACAATAAAAATACTAAAAAAATCATGTCAATTAGTAAAAAATAAGCTTTTTATTTTCTTAACAAGCTACATAGTATTTCGTCTTAAATTATACGTTATATAATATTTGAGTGTAGAAACATGTATCTAGAAATCTTAAGCCAATTTGAAAATAAAATGTAGCTAAGATATTTTTCTATTTGTTACAGGCTTAGGCGTAGTCTTCTGCTGCTAGTAGCAGTGTCATGCACGTTCGCCCAGAGCAAAACAGAAGACAGTCTACAAGCTGTTCCCAGTGACCTACGACGAGCCGTGAGCGAGGCTCTCGCTCTAGAACGACGATTTCTGCAGGGAGCTAAAGAGTAAGTACAGATGAGTGCTAGTCTGCTAGTGCCAGTGTCAGAATGCTGGCCCAGAACAAAACAGAAGTTAGTCTGCAAGCTGTTCCCAGTGACCTACGACGAGCAATGAACAAGGCTCTCGCTCTAGAACGACGGTACCTGCAGGAAGCTAAAAAGTGAGTCTGTACTCACTCTTCTCATCTGTGTGAGTAATAGTATTTTAGTAGTATCATTGTTATGAACGCTCGCTCAGAGCAAAACAGAAGACAGTCTACAAGCAATACCCAACTAACCACGTGCAGTGAGTAAGCCTCTCACTCTAGAAAGATACCTGCAAGGAGCTAAAGAGTGAGTACAAATGAATAGTATTCTGGTAGTATCAGTGTCATGCACGCTCGTCCAGAGCAAAACAGAAGACAGTCTACAAGCTGTTCCCAGTGACCTTCGACGAGCCGTGAGCGAGGCTCTCGCTCTAGAACGACGACACCTGCAGGGAGCTAAAGAGTAAGTACAGATGAGTGCTAGTCTGCTAGTGGCAGTGTCAGCATGCTGGCCCAGAACAAAACAGAAGTTTGTCTGCAAGCTGTTCCCAGTGACCTACGACGAGCAGTGAGCGAGGCTCTCGCTCTAGAACGACGGTACCTGTAGGGAGCTAAAAAGTGAGTCTGTACTCACTCTTCTCATCTGTGTGAGTAATAGTATTTTAGTAGTATCAATGTTATGAACGCTCGCTCAGAGCAAAACAGAAGACAGTCTACAAGCAATACCCAACTAACCACGTGCAGTGAGTAAGGCTCTCACTCTAGAAAGATACCTGCAAGGACCTAAAGAGTGAGTATAAATGAATAGTATTCTAGTAGTATCAGTGTCATGCATGCTCGCTCAGAGCAAAACAGAAGACAGTCTACCGCAATACCCACCTAACGACGTGCAGTGAGCGAGGCTTTCGCTCTAGAAAGATACCTGAAAGGAGCTAAATAGTGAGTACAAATAAATAGTATTCTGGTAGTATTAGTGTCATGCACGCTAGTTCAGATCAAGACTGAAGACAATCTAAGCCGTATCCTGTGTCCTACGACGAGCTGTGAGCAAGGTTCTCGCTGTAGAAAGAGGAGCTACAAGGAGCTAAAAGAGTGAGTACAAATGAGTAGTTAGTATGAGTATTAGAATAGTATCAACTCAGAATAGGCGATGTTCTAGCTCCACAGCGTGGGGAGCTAAAGAGAAGAGTGAGTACAGAAGGACACCTGATAAGATGGTGTGCCGGGAATATTCTACAATGTTCTGTATACTTCAGTGGCGTGGCGTCATAGATTTTCTTGGGCAACCCGGAGCAGAATAGACTTACTTATTCTCTATAAATAATAAATAGAGAAAAGCGCGTATATGCTTTAAAATGGGCATGTCGATGGCAATCGGGTTCCATTGACGCCAAGCCACTGGTATACAGGAAATATTCTCATATAGCTTTTTACTAACTCAGAGTCATAGTACAGTACTTGTACTAGACTGTCATAATTGCTATACCCTGTACTGTACCTGTCTACGCACGCATGAAAAGGATGAAAAATTAAGTAGGTACTCTACACAAAGATCACTTTTGATACTTATTCAAGTATATTTATGACGTTGATACATATCAAAATTTCATGGTTGGTGATCATCGTAAAAGCACAATAAAAGCTGCGGTACTTATACTGGAACAAAGAAGTATGTTAAAAATAAAAATAAAGACGAAAATTAAAATGTTCGTACTCTTTATGTAATGGAATTAATGAAATGCATCACTTATTGCTATCAGATTGCAGAGTACGTTAAACTTCACGCTACTTTATTTTTGTTTGTTTGTTATTTTATTGTTTTGAAAATATGTAAAAACTGTCTGCGTCATCTTGAACGTTTAAGTCAAATAACTGGCAGTGTCGCAAACTATTAGATTTAAATAAGTTTCTGTCAAAAATGACATTTTAGTGACACGCTTTTATAGCCGACTGTACTTTTCTTTGGATATCCATCAAATGCCCACTGAGACGATTCTAAAGAGCCCAAACTCGGTAGGATTGCTTTTTCTATTATAGAGTTCCTATGGCCATTTTCCGGCTTCATCATCAGATCAGCCCCATGAGCCCCATAGTATTGTATTGTCATCAAAGTTAAGTAAGTATGCAAAATTTCAGCTCAATCGGTTGCCGATATCTGCTTCAAAATTGAGTTGCAAGATTCCACCCGAACAAACATACTTAAATACATACATAAATACATACATTGCAAGTTAAATAAAAGCTTTTAAAATTCTAGGCCCGTTCGGCGAAAAATGATCCCTGTCAGTCTAGCACAACTATGCTTCGCGACTCTTGTCACGCGGCATAGCGTCACCTGTCACTCTCCCACAGCAATGCACAGAAAGAGATAGATAAATATCTCGCGCGAGAAAGAGTCGTGTATCATGGGAGCATCTTACTTCCCCGAATTTCATTTGACATAAATGTATCACTTGCCATATTTTTATTTGCCATAAACTTTTTATTTCATAAATCATATTCGTCGGGATTTCTTTAAAACCTAAGTACTATTCATGGAGAAATCATTAGGTTAGGTTAGGTTTGTTTTATGAAAATAACTAAACATTTCAGCTTACAGAGAAAAATTGATTTATGGCAAATTAATATTAAAATATAAAATTTAAAAAAAACTGCGACCTGATATTATGGCAAGTGATAGATTATGGCATATGAAATTCGGGCAAACGATAGAACCATGTATCATAGTTGTGCTGAGACACTATAATTATATTGACGATTCAAAAATTCACATCAACAGTTTTGTTAGCCCAATAAAAATATAAGTATAACACATTATCTATTGTTATAATTATAAAGACTTTTCATTCAAGCGATATTATTTCTAATAATTATACTTATTAACTTTAATTTTCCTACTAACATGAACCAACTACTGGTCTATTGCGGATGTACAAATCCATACTAATATTATAAATGCGAAAGTGTGTCTGTCTGTCTGTCTGTTACCTCTTCACGCTTAAACCGCTGAATCGATTTTGATGAAATTTGGCATGGAGATAGTTTAAGATCCGAGGATGGACATAGGATAGTTTTCATCCTGGAAATGATCCCTAAAAAGATTGAAAAGTGAGTTTTCATGATGACATTGATGACCCTGTAGGAAATGTAATCATTAGACCAAAAGCACAATTGCTCTTACATTTGATTAGGCGCGTTTAATAATCCCTTTTATTAATTAAGGTGATGAGGTTGATATCTATCGTGTTGTACGAGGTTGCTTCCATACTCCCAAGTTCCACGCGGACGTAGTCGCGGGCAAAAGCTAGTATCCCTATATAGCGAATTATCATTGTTGCACCAAAAACCCCGTGTCGTTGTCACTGTTGTCAGTTATAATAAAAGATGGACCATTTTTCTTTTTAAAATATATCTGCGTACTAGAGCATTCCATCGCGGGATTTTTTGTATGGGTAATCCCGTGATCCCGGGATTGTCCATACAAAAAATCCCGCTAATTGAAGCTAAAAGCTACTGCGTACCAAATATGCGTATCGTATCTAATAACAGCAGCTCCGTTACATACCTGCAACGTAACTTGAGGTAACTGAACAAAGCTAGTTCCCTAATACTTTTTTTTTTAGCGAAAGCTGCTCATCGGCAGAAGATGAGGCCAGCAGTACTCCGTGCCCGCCCAGCAAGTACCGCAGCGCAAGCGGCGAGTGCAACAACGTGCGGCATCGCCCGTGGGGACGCCGAGGGGACGTCTTCCTACGATTGTTGCCCGCGAACTACGCTGATGGTGAGTACAGAAGCAAATACTGGCGTTGATTTGTGTTTTTTTAAACGTTACTTGAACTGTATCAGTCTGTGAAGCTCACACTACCAGTCGGACTTTATGTGGGAGTATAACCCGCTAATGAGATTATCTGGGTGCCACGGGAGTGATGTTGATTTGTGGAGGTGTTGTAGAGGACATAGTAATTCGACATCCGATTCCCTTTGTGAGCGTTGTGCGTATAGGTGATACCCCAGATCAACTTCAATGTATATTTGAGGAAACTTGTGTGATTATCTTATGATAGCACTTTTGTAGTGTTTTATTATGTGACTAAACGTGTCAACGTAGGCGCTATTTGGTTAATGTGTGTCAATGTTTTTTTTTTATAATAGAGTAATTATTATAATTAATCTTTAGTTGAAGAAGGCAACCCTTACAGTCGAACCTGACCCCTAAGCAATGTTTCAAAACTTCTGCGACTGAAATTACGTAGGTATATTTGAAGTTGACTTACATTAAAGTTTATAATATTTGTACTACCGTACTGCATGTATAACAACGCCCAGGTACCAATATAATTGAAGTTATTAAGATCGATGGCCAAGTTCATCATTGGTTACAAAACAATTATGAAGACAACTGTTTAATTGAACGATTAGATTAATTTCCGACATGACAGTAACACAAAGTATTCGTGAAGGTCGCAGTATGCTAAACGGGCCTTTTTGCAGAGAAGGGCGTAAAGCAGCGGGGATTCTTAACCGGTTAAGTCCTTTTTCAAACTTGGGTCGTAAAACCATAGTGCCGCTTTTATATTTTTTATTATATGTAATTCGTTGCAGTGGGTGCTCTTTTTGCAGGTAATTACTGTGCCTGATTGTTTTCTTGTTCTGAAGCAAACCATGCAAAGAAATGTTATTGTTTTGATTAATATTTATGGATTTCCGCAACGTAACGCCGGATTCTAATAACTAATTTTGAAGCACTAATTTTTTGTTCTAAAAAAAATTACAAAAAAAAAAACTGGTTGCGGTTTAAAACAGAATTACAGGACAGTGGTACGACGAGACATCGTGTCACGAATCACGATGTGACGTTGTGAGATTGTAAACTTTTTGAATATTAAATTGTGTTGATAAAGTTGATTTTGGATTCATGTATTTCCACGACACAACGTCGCATAGTACCACGATGCGATGTCGTGTCACGTATTTATGTTTCGGCCCTACATGCAATTCGTACAAAATTGATGTGGTATCCTACATTTATTTCCTACATTATTCAATAACTTGGAATTGGACACAGTGTAATAACATCATAACATAACTTACAATAGTTTTAAACGAGTATACAATAAGGAAAGAACAGGTTGATACTCGTTTGATTATTTGCTCGGATTTAACGATTCTTGCGTCTAACTTTACGATTACTTGCTACTTCTTTGTACTGTGTCCACCGATTGCTTTTATGTACTTAAACAACGAGCTAGTATTTGATGTAAAGCTATGAATATTAAAGTGACATTAAACATCTTGTGTCACAACGTAAATGGGGAATCTTTAGACATTTTAAACAGACGTCAACGTCATAGATATTCGTATTCATCGAAACTTATTGAATTAATAAATTTAAAGTTTTTTGAAGACAATCGTCAAATTGTTCTTTTTCATCCATGGATGCCGCCGTTTTTAGCATGGATGGTTTTACCAATTGTTTTATTGCTACTTGACAGTTTGCGATTTTCTTGGCTGAAGAGTTCTCTGCCTTCAATATCCTCCAAAAAACAACTGGTTGATAGTTGATACTCGTCAATGTCAAAATGTTAAATCCGTATACGTACCAACGTGTGTAAAACCAAAACATCCCAACGAACAGAGTCCCTCCTTTTTGAAATCGGTTAATTAGACAAAAACCTTCAGACTTCTTCTGTCTACGCGTGTCTATTAGACCTGATTACACGATTAGTCATTAATTGCATCGGCGATTAAATTTTATCGGCGCAAAACATGTGATTTCGTCCGCGTGATGGCCCAGCGTGCTGAAAGATACGTGTACCTACGTCCAATCATATCTGTGGAATAAAACAAAGGCTCCGACGAACCTTTTCCTTTTTGCTGTCGGTTAAAAATGAAAAATTACAAATATTCAAAAATGTATGAAACATGACTGTAAAATCTATTTTTTTTAATGTGGGTACACACCACCATTCTTATATTAAATCATTGATACAAAGGTCAAAGTTCAAGAAAATTTGAATGCGTAACCTGGTGGAAGAGATCGGGAATCGAACCCGGTACCTCTGGATTGCCGGTCCAGCGCGTTAACCTTTCCGCCACCCTGACGCCCGTAACGCATTTCATTTTTTCTTTGAGCTTTTCTTCTCTTTGTATCAATGGTTTAATAAATATTCAAATTCATTCATCACATGTCATCATGTGCTGATTAGTAATTGTTATTATTTCAGTGTGTCTTGGTTAAATGAAACATGATCCAACAAAACGTTATCAAACTTACGGATATTAAGGCGTATTGGATTTATAAATAAACCAACAGCCGAGAAACTTGATCTACTTAAAGGTCGCGGTAAAAAGTCACGATCGGCGACTTATGTTTTAACACAGTTGCTACAATATTTAGGTTTTGCGAACAAATGTTAATCACCGGATATATAAAAACCCATACAAAATTATCTGTATTTGATGCAACTGAATTAATTATTTTAAATACTTATTTAATGTCTTTTTAGTGTATTCATATTTCCAAAAAAATCATGTCACATAAAAGTTTTTATTAACCGTCTTAATTGAAGGATTCATTATTATCCTATTTATCCCATCACAATATCTAAGCTTAAAACAACGAAATGATCTAGACAAATTATTACATTACATGTTATTTGTTTTATATTTTAAAGTAAGTATTCTAGAAACATACATCATAGTAGGCTTAGTATATTTTTTGCAAGGCTATTAAATTATAATATTTGATTTCTATAGTCATTGCTGTACGGATCTACGAATGCAGGTCATGCATTTTTGACTATTTGACAGTTTATAATTCTCTGTTCTCAAAATATTGTTGATGATTGGCACTTGTCAATATCAAACTGTTGAAATCTTGACACACATCAGTGTCAAACCATTCAAATTCTGACACGTCAGTGTCAAACCGTTGAAATTTTGAAACTGACAAGTGTCAACCATCGACTACTTTTTTTAAAGTTTAGATGCAAAGATCCCTTCCGCCATTATTATTAATAACTGCCAAATTGTCAATTAAAAATAAAATCTCGGAAAAACTATGGTAAAGAAACATTTATGACCTGCAGCTTGTAGATCCTTACAGCAATAATAATTTCATGGTCATCCAAAAATTGGGAACATTAAGTTTTTCCGAGGTAGGTACACATATTATAACTTTTCCCGAGATTACACAATATTCCTACGATAAGTTTATTTTTACTTCGTATAGTTTCTTAGATATCATTTTTTAAAACCTCGATGTGACATTTGGTAATTTTCCGAATAGTAAGGAAAAAAAATCGTGACATTTTGACAGTTCTTTTTTTTTTTATTTGTCTTGCTGATTCCATATAGACCAAAGTAATGTTGTATACCTCGGAATATGATCAAATGTCAAATTGAAGTATTAAAAAATGATATGTAAAAAACATACTACAACGTAAATATAAAACTAATCGTAGATTCTGAATCCAAATAACGTATACTATCGGAAAAAATATAATATGAATACCTTTGTAAAATTTATGGTTCCCAATTGTACCAAGCCTAATATAGAAAAGCTCTCCACGCGTCACACGACACAGATTTCATAACAACATTAAAAATTCAACTTATATGAGCTTGTTACTTGTCCTTGCGTAAAGTCTTGATGGATGTGGCCGATTAGAGCCAACATACAACTTTCTTTGGACGCGAGTGACAAAGCGATGGTGATAGTGGTATTACGACATCCGCGATCCGAAGTAATTTGTCCCATGTGTTCAATGAACAAGTAGAAAACGACGCGGTTGCCGCAGTGGTAGTGCAGCTGAGCCAGCGTTCCTGGGTTCGAATCTCGGCAAGGGTCAATATTTGTGGGATGGACTGGAATATTTGTTACTGGGACACGGATGTTTTCTCTTTATTTAAGGTATATTTATCTATATACATAATTATTACTTATGTATGTCATTGTCAAGTGCCTATAACACAAGCGTACTAGAGCTTCGGACTAAGGTCGATGATTGTGAGGTTGTCCGATATTCATTTGTTTTATAACGCCTTGAGGAGATTAGAAATTGTTTTAAAAATTGCTATTCATGGTGTGGTTTTCTCCCGTTATTTTAGTTTTGAGAGCCTCTAGCTTTCGCACTTTGAAAAACTACGAGAATCCCTATGTATAGTTCCCTTCGCCTTCTACAGCACCTACTATATATTAAGTTACATTTTTCATCAATTTCACTAGCCAAAGGTTGTCTAAAAGAGATCGAGTTGTAGCGATAACACCGCCTGTTGTCTAACGTAATTTAAAATTTGTACTTGTTTGTTTCATTTCATAAACTTTTATTGGTGTGCAATAAAGTATTGTTATTGTTGTTGTTGTATGTAGAATATATAGGTAGGTATATATATCTAAGGCAGCATCCTCACTACGAGCATTCGCCCGTAAAGTAACAAAAATGCCATGTTACTTAACTTTTTGTAAGTTATGTACAGTTTAGAAAAAATGTATACCTATATCAGCGAAAATCTTGGCTAGTAAGTAACAAATAAATCCAAAAAATACACGCACCACAAAAAATTCAAGATCAATTTTTTTCTTTAGTATAGCAAAACGTCGTTTCATAACGTCGCGGTAGCGCAGGGGTCACAGCACTACTCTGTATAAGTTGCGGTCGTGGCTTCGATCCCCACCTGGAATGTAGTGGATCGCATAAAATTTTGTATATAATATTTAACCTCTGTATCAATATTCTTAAAAAACTATTAGAGCGGAGCGTCGGTCAAAGAATCAGTGTCGAAGTTACCGCACCGATATACAAATAGCAGTCCCTATCCCTAATGAAGAGTTCCATACGAGTTCGAAACATGTCGGGCCGTTACTGACAATTTCACGTGAGTGTAAAACCGCTTAAAAAGGTTTCACTTCGCTTGAAATTAAATAAAGTTACACGTAAAAATGCAACAGACAAAGAACTTGCGGTGTTATTATTTATTTCGATTCCAATTTGAGATAACATTTGGTTAGAAAAGTAAATCACAGAAACGTTGGAATTAATTGCAGGCCAAACCTCCCAACTCCCAACCCACTATTAGTACGGCATTTATCACTGATCTTATTTTTATTGTACGAGAACGGAATTAATTGCTTCGCGGTTTGAATACTACCACAGCAATGATGAAACATCTAAGCAAAGTCATCGACATCTTTTGTATGAATGCGTTTCATACAATCATTTTATTGAGGCTAATTAGATACAGAGGTAAAGTTCAATACTTTATTAAGACTTAACTACTATCGTAAATTTGTGACCTTCTGTGCAATAAAACTAAGTGTTACGCTATAAAGTCTTGAGTGCAATGAGAATGATTCTTGATCTACATTCAAATTGAAGATGAATATAAGTTGTTAAATGACACATACACTTGTATAATGCTCGTTTTCTTATATGAAACGTTGTTATATTAAACCATCTAATAGTCAGAAAGAGAAGGGCCGTTTTGTAACCATTCGATGAACTCCTTCCTTTCGACCAGGAAGAATAGTATAGTTATTATTTTAATAAATGATAGCTGATAGCTATGAAAGTACAGGAATACTTCCGCCATGTACTTTAATATTAAATTGTTGTTCATGTGCATGTACATTCATGAGAAGTCTGTCAAACTTCGCAACTAACTTCAATCATCAGCCACAGCTGCTGCACATAGACCTCACCACAGAATGCGATCTTGCGCAGACTGCATCAATCGACTCCCCACAACTCTCATAAGATTATCCGTCTCCAATTGAAAGCCAATCTACACTGCGCGTTCCCATGCTTGGTCACCATATTATAACTTTAACAATGTTTTTGTGACAGATGTCGCGCAACCGATGTCACCGCCACGACTTCCTGAACCAGCATTGGCAGTGCGTGCTGCAGCCCAGCTGACGGAGCCGGCCGATCACGAGTATGTGACCAGCATGCTGGCAGCCTGGGGCCAGCTGCTCATGGATGATCTCATCGCCACTTCTAATGGAAACAAGGTACGTTCAGACATTAATGTTCATGGAACGTGATCCAACTGGAAAATCCGGTCAATCATGAGTTTCATGAGTATGTGGCCAGCAATGGCGGCCTGGGGTCAGCTGCTCATGGATGATTTCATTGCCATGTCTAATGGAAACAAGGTACGTTCAGACATTGATGTTCTTGGAACGTGATCCAACTGGAAAATTCGGTCAATCATGAGTTTCATGAGTATGTGGCCAGCGATGGCGGCCTGGGGTCAGCTGCTCATGTATGATTTCATTGCCATGTCTAATGGAAACAAGGTACGTTCAGACATTAATGTTCTTGGAACGTGATCCAACTGGAAAATCCGGTCAATCATGAGTTTCATGAGTATGTGGCCAGCAATGGCGGCCTGGGGTCAGCTGCTCATGGATGATTTCATTGCCATGTCTAATGGAAACAAGGTACGTTCAGACATTGATGTTCTTGGAACGTGATCCAACTGGAAAATTCGGTCAATCATGAGATTCATGAGTATGTGGCCAGCAATGGCGGCCTGGGGTCAGCTGCTCATGGATGATCTCATCGCCACTTCTAATGGAAACAAGGTACGTTCAGACATTAATGTTATTGGAACGTGATCCAACTGGAAAATCCGGTTAGTCATGAGATCCATGAGTATGTGACTAGGTGCTCCTATGTCGTCGCTGGAGCCAAGCTCAAATTATGGTAACAGCCTGACCAAGCCAGCTGCGCATGGACAACCTCGTCGCTTACGTTTAACGGGACCAAATCTTGTTTTAAGATAACTGACTATACTTAGCTGCCAAACTTTAAGAACTATTTCGCAGAACGGCTATCGGAATAGCTTCGTTGCGACTTCAGCTTCACATTTGCACGAAACAAAAGACAAAGACATCTCATATCAGCTAACTTGTAAAAAATTTAACATATTATTTGTTAAATTTGTGTTTAAGTGATGATGGTCTTGGTTTCATCAGAATATGATAAAATAACATTTGTTTGAAAATACAGTACTTACCTAACTTTATATTAAAAGTCAAGAGTGGAATTTGGTGATAAGTGAGAAATGTTTGTTTTAATTAGCTACAAAATCAAATAGCCCATAAAGATCAATGAAAATCTCACTTCAATTCAAAAGTTAAAATAAACGTAGGTATAAATCTTTACATATACGTATTTATAATCACATAACTTTGCAAAATGTAGTTTCCATGTTGTTGTTGCTCGTATTCAATGATCCATACTATTTACTTCCAATCATGCGAGCATATATTACGAGAAACATGCCATAATGTACAATAAACCTTTACATTACATCATAGATATTAAATAATTAAAAGATTCTATGCATGTCTAAGGTGTTAAGGAAAATAACTTAGATAATGAGATATTCCGCATACATTAACTACATTACATTGATCGTCTTGTAATAAACACTAAGGATACAATAACGTACGATGAAGATCATGAGTTATGAGACTACATTTACATACACGAGTACGCACAATACAAAATATACTCATTATGTCCAACATAATGAGTATATTTTAACACAATTTTGTCCTAACTGCATCGCGATTGTTATAGTTATTCAAAATTTATGGACTTAAGACTGCACAGTCTTCTGCTAGGCTAAGTGCACCAGTGATTAACAGTTTTTGTCAGGTTAAGAATTAATAAGGTTTTTATGAAATGTGGTATGTTTTCGTAACTTTTTAAAATAACTTGGTAAGTATGGAGACATTTATTTAATTGAGGTTATAAGAGGTTAATATGAGAGGTTATAAAATGGATTTGGTTGTATTTCGCGGTATTAAACAGGGTGGTAAGCCGCGAGTAATAAAGGGTACTAGTTTGTATTATAAAATCGGCTATAGTTAAGTTCAGCTATTTCGGTATTAGATAAATATATATTTAAAATCGAAAAATTCAAAAGGGGTCATTCACTGGTACGCTTACCTTGCACAACTTATCCTGGCATTAAAACTCTTAAGTTTGTCCTCCTATTAAAACTAAAAGCTGAATTTAATGTGTCATTACCCAACAATGTTCATAATACACGTAATCCTAATTAGGGCCAAGCAAAGCCATGTCGTTTGGCCCACAATGAGGTTCCACACATCTCGGCTGCAACGAAGGCCGGAACGGTGTTGTAACAAACAGTATTGTAACTTCATGTTTTTAATAGAATCCCTTTAATAAAAATTTTGTTTTTATAAATGTGAATGTACGACATTTTTAAATTTAAAGTTAAAGAGTGGCGACCACGTAGGAACGCGCAGCGTGGGACGGCATTTGACTAGATGGAAGAATGTCCTCGTGAGGGCAGCGGGGATTCAATGGATGAGTTCTGCACGGGGTCGCACTTAGTGGCCTATGTTCAGCAGTGGAAGTCTATGGCTGATAAATAAATAGATATAAAGGTTAATTATGTAAGAATAAACGTAACGTGATCCACTGCAACATAAGCAGGACTGGATCTTGTGATTGTGGCCCAACGTTTTCGGCAAAGTGCTCTACCAACTATAGCTCAGCTGGTAGACAACGAGTTTTTAAAATGCTTGAGCCTATTAATCATACTCTAGGATAACAAGTGACGCAGAGTGCGCTCTAGTCGCGTAAAATTATGGAATCAAATATTTGATGTAGTTATAGACGTCATAGCTCAGTTGAAAAAGAGAAATAGTGAGTGGAAAAATAGAGGGAAGGTCTGACACAGTAGTGGGAGTGGGACAAAGTAATAAGGCTAACAAAAAGTGGACAGTCAACCAAAAATGACCATTTTTTTACCTTGTTAAAACTCTATTTCACGATTTCAAAATAGACGCTTATAAGAAACATCAAAAATAAACTAGGCCTTCCAAACTTTATATATAACCCTTATTTTGCGAAACATGTAATGTCTCATTATCTTTAACGTGGATACATTTTTTATTTCATTTTTTGTATCAATGGTTCTATATAACTTGTTCATTCATTGAAGTGCCTTCTAGAGATTAAAAGGCCTTATTCCTTTTAAAATTTATTGTTGTCATATTATGACAAATATATTGATAATTTCGACCAAATTATTGAAGTGAATAACACTTTTCACCGAGTTCTAGATAGTAACGTAGCTATTTCATGGTTTTATTGCGTACAGTCAAAAATAAGTAGAAAAATCTATTTTGCCGCGTGAATTTTGTCAATAACGAGTAGTTTTTGAAACTAAAATTATCAATGAAAAAATCAATCTGTAGGTTTCTAGTATATACCAATAAATCCCAATAGCCCTGGTCTAGGTAGTAACATTAATAATATGTTTAGAAACATGTTTAATTAATAATTATAGAGATAAATGTCTAAAACAGTCAGCATTTTAAAAGGAATAAGGCCTCTTAATATATTGCTTGTACTGTTTAAACCGTGCCCGAAGGCCGTCGGACGTCGTTTTTGTTAAGAGGAACGGACGCTGTCGCAACCTGAGGTATTAATCGTCCGACTAAATGGGACGCCCACTTTACTAAGCACTAACTCCTTAAGTCTTGAACTTGACCGAGCACGGATTATAAATGATTGTGCGTGTTACGTATGTATAATCATGACGATGAGTCATCGAATCATACGTGATTATAATTTGATCTTCTTTACCGGCCAATTAGTCGTTTAAAAAGTTTGTTTATATTCGTTAGTAAATATAGTAGATTGTTTGACAAGAGGCTCAAATAAGCCACTATGACACGAAGTTATTTGGATGAGTGGACGCAGTGAGTGGGGATAGATATATCTGAGTGTCAACACTCTGCTTTTCACTTCGACAACGAGAAAATGAAATATATTTAAAAATCAATTGTTATATCACTATCTGATCAAGTTTGTTTGCATTTAGTTATGCGTATCTAGTACATATTAATTGTTATAGCAGCTGTAGTAATACATATTATGCGAACAAGTCTCTATGTCATACGGTTCCCAAGATACAACCCAATAACAGATGGACAGCCGGACAGGCAGACAGCGGAGGCTTAGTAATAGGGTGCCGTTAGCACCTTTTACTTTAGGTACGGAACCCTAAAAAGATATCAAGGTAGGATAAATGAAATAAAATAAAAAGACTTCTATTTCTTAAGTGCATTACTTTTGAAATAATGTTGGTTTTGGTAAATAAATTGTTTAATATTAACAAGTTTCTTATACAATTTAATAACATAATTATTCTAAAGTTTGGAATAGATAGGTACCTAGATATATTTCGTAATAGTTCGCGAGGTCACGTGAGGAGTGGAGTGAAAGCGCATCAGGAAGTACCTAATGTAAGTGGTTCCGTATGTGGCTAGTCTCGTACGGGTCGCATTGTCCAAGGCCTAATACAGCTGTCTTTATAGGCCGCCTAATGATCCAATTAGATTTAGCTAGGAAGTAAGTTTAAGTGATGAAATAAATCGGTTCTACATGATTTCCTATATATAATCAAATAAATCTTTGTAATAGGTATATATGAATTACAAAAGATTCTATTTTTTTGAGTTAATTAGGGTTCCGTGCCCAAAGGGTAAAAACGGGACCCTATTACTGAGACTTCGCTGTCCGTCCGTCCGTCCGTCTGTCATCAGGTTGTAACTCAAGAACGGTGATAGCTAAGACATTTGAAATTTTCACAGATGATGTATTTCTATTGCCGCTATAACAACAAATACTAAAAATAAAATAAAATAAATATTTAAGGGGGGCTCCCATACATCAAACGGGATTGGTTGCGTTAACTTTGCACCTCATTTGTATGGAGCGCTATAAATACCAGGTGCAAACTTAACTTAACCACTTAAGGATGGGAAGTGTTTGTACGGAACCCTCGGTGCGCGAGTTCGACTCGCACTTGACCGGTTTTTTTTTCATCATGTAAGTATAAGATGATTTAATGGGTTTTAGGGATTTTGGGTTTTTGCGTTGATTTTCATTTGTAAAATAGGTTTATACATAAAAGAAATCTAAGATTTTAGTTTAGAATAACAATTATTTCTTAAGTACTTACATGCAAAATAAAATAATAATCTTACTGTCATACAAAAATATACATCACATTTATGATATAAGTATGTCGGATATTTTTAAAACCCTTTGCTCTATCTCTCGAATCACGACAGCCATCTTGAACATTATTGTAATGTCGTAATACAACATTACAATAATGCAGATCTGCATCAAAAATGGAATGTTCACTAGAGGTCACGCGTTCAACAAAATAACACGTTTCAAAGACACTAATATTGTTTGCGATTTAATAAGAGTAGCAATTTGTACGTTGAAATTAATTTTAATAAGCCAATTAAATATGTTTTAGCTTCAGGCTAAATATTCTAAGTTCCTACTTGTTGATTTTAATATGCGGTGATGGTTTAACCCTGATAATAATAGGTACTTATTATTTTAGCTACAATATTGTGATATGGTCTACTTGATACCTACTTAAATATCTACTATATTACAAACAAACTCAAATAGGTTTTTCAAATTATGTGTACCTACTACTTAGTAAATACTTAATTGCAAAAATCAAAGAGTATATTCGATCGCAATTTTATTAGAAGGTATTATTAATAATAGTGTGTTATGTCTTATGTCATTGCCTTAAGGCAATACGGATATTCGATCAATCGATCAATTAATCAATTGTTGCCATAACAAAGAACTTCTATTTCCCCTAATTATTTAACTCAGCACACGCACCAAGAGGCATAGAAATGCAAACGTATTACACAACCCTATTTAAGCTATGCGGTTATATAAATCCCGTATTCCGAATATGAGAAAGCCACAAAGAACCTCCGAATAACTTCAAGTACCTTGCCATTGTTTGGGGTCATTATTTAAACTGACTGATTGAAAATGCCTGCCACGATCACTGTCAAATTATACGGTCGTGTAAGGAAAGAAAATGTCATTATGTAATTTTATTTGCCGCTCGTATGCAAAGATTACAACATTGTTATTGGAATGTTGGCTCATACGTAATAATTTCGTCTCCAGCAATAAAATAACTGCCACAAAGACAGGAAACTATCATGCTTGAACACATTAAAATGACTGAGGGCAGTATGTTAAAAAATCGAATTATTTTATGCATTGGCTGAAAGGGTTATGCTCAAGAAATCTACCGCCGCTAAATTAAAAAAAAATGGTGCATGGCTGCGTAAACCACAAAAGAGGCGGTATGGCCTAGGGTCTTAGCCTGTCCGGAAGGACGAATTTAAAAAAGAGTTAACCACAAAGATGGCGGCAGATGGGAAGTTATTAAAAAGTTTTGAAAAGTTAAAATATATTACAAAATTCCGTTTCTAAACGATTCACTAACATTCAAAATTGTATTAATCAGTTAACTATCAAAGTAATTAATATTTTCGCAATTTTTTATGACGATGATATTAAAGAGTAGTGATTTGAGAGACTCCAGCGCACTAAATTGGCCAACTTTACCGCTTTTATCTCCGCCATGAAATTAAACCGTCAATTACACCGTAAATATTATAGTTTATTGTTAATTACATTAGCAGAACTGGACTTCAATCAAATATGGTGATGTCGGTCTAATTCTGTAATTTGAGATTGCAATTAAGATAAAATTTTGCCGTTTATGAGGTCACCTCTGACATTATAATGAGCCAGGCTTATTTTAGTATCGGTACAGGTTGATATAACTTTTTTTCTTTTGTCCATAGGACTGCCACGGAGGTCACTGCGAGTACGTCCGGTCAGCCCCGAGCAGAAACATTGACTCTTGTGGATTCCGTAAGTATTTCAGTAATTGTTTCTAAGTTA
This sequence comes from Apotomis capreana, assembly GCA_947623375.1. Classification (NCBI taxonomy): domain Eukaryota; kingdom Metazoa; phylum Arthropoda; class Insecta; order Lepidoptera; family Tortricidae; genus Apotomis; species Apotomis capreana. Next base: position 16,581,017 of record OX392507.1, on the reverse strand, counting down.
ATATCAACAAATGATAACGATACGGTGTTTCCATAAAGGGGATTAACAATGTTTATACCGAAGCGAAAATTTGAAAAAAATTATGCTTTGAGCGGGATTTGAACCCAGGCCTCCACGGCTTTCCGAGCGATACGGGCGAACTGCCAAATGATCTATCAAAGCAACTATATCTAATGCATGGTTACTGAATATTAAAAAATAATAAGAAATTTACTTTATCTTTATTTCTGTGGGCTCATAATGGTGGCGCTTATCGCGCGGTAGATAAAGGATAAATGTATCCAATGTATCCATCACACAATTGTACTCTTGTTCTCAAATACGCTTTGCGGACGGATTTGTAATATCTATCTATCTATCTATTGCTTGATAAGCACGTCTATTTACCGCTCTTAATATGCACGCCAAAGCGGGTGCCCACTGAACCGGAGCGGAGAAAATAAACCAATCAGCCCGTCTAGTACAACTACGCTTTGCGACGTTTGTCGCGCGACATAGCATCGTCCGTCACTCTCTCACAGTACGGCGAAGACAGTGACAGGCTGGTGACAGGTAGTATTTGTCGCGCGTCAAAGAGTCGCGTGTCACAGTTATGCTATACGAGTACGTGCAGGCTGCGCCTTTGTGAAGCCCAAAAGAAGTGCATTTAAATCTGAGGAATGTGATCGGTCCATTTTACATAGGTTCGCTCCACTTCAGTGCACACAGGCAGCCTAAGCTCAATTATTTTAAACAAGCTCAAAAAGTAGGCCGGCCTGAACTTGGAACCAAAGAAGTTGTGTTGTGTAAATTCAAAAGGAACTGTTAAAACTTAAAAGCAAGCATCCCGTTATGTACTATGGGCTGCACAATTCTGCAGCTCGTTTACGAAAGTGAAGACTGACACATCTTGAATCAGAACTCGATACCAAATGCTTTCAAGAAAACTTAGAACTTAAGTTTGTGCAATTGTATGTATGTCATTTGTCTTGATTACTTCTTCCACTAATCTTGCAGTCGTTCGATAGAATTTGTGTCAACGCAAACGGTGCCACTGAGCCGTACTTACGAATGTGGAAGGCAGCTATTAAACTAAACTTGGATAAGTGACGGCAAGACAGCATTGCATCATAAGAGTGCTTGCGCACAGCATCCGAGCAGATGCCGAAAAAAAAACACTGATTTCACAATAAAACAAACTAATAAAAAATATAAATAAATGCTTCGACATCTACAAATTAACAATCCTGATCATTTAACACAGATACGAATTCCGCCAGGCAGGATACTATAAACGTAGTTTAATCAGTCTCTAGTTTGAGAACAACCACATGTTACAAACAGACAGACAAAAAAAATGCATCAACGAGATGAGTGGCTGTGAATGTTTCGCAACTACTGCTTGTGTAAACTATAAGTGTCCCACTGCTTGTCACTATCCCAATAGCTGAGTCTAATCTCAAACTGAATATATATGTAAGCTGTATTCGATGTACAACCCTGCCATACGATTAAATAAATAAGTCCCGATAGCTGAGACCTTCCCGATAGCTGATGCCCTTCCTGATGACCTTCAACCTTAACCCTTAAACGCATGTTGGAGTATATCTAGAGATCAAGATGTCCCGAACTGACGTGGATTTCATTGCTAATTACTTCATTTCAGAAATAAAATTAGTGTTATTGTATGCATCTAAGGGTTAATTCATAGTCATAGAGGAGACAGTTAAGCTGCCAATGGCAGTTCAAATATGAGAAGAATTTTCTCGTTTTCTTTGTGAGAATGTCCGCAGCTCGCGTATTTTTCTTTTCTTAACCTTAGTCAGGTAACTGAAAAATTGGTTAAAATCTGTCTGTACCGTTTTGCCGTAATGAGCGGACATTTTTAGCAAAGATGGAGCTGTAGGTAGGTACATGTGGCATCGGGCGCCCATAAAAATTAAGATTTTTCCTAAAATAACGACGCCTCTCCGTAGAAAACTGATTTTCAGTACAGTTTCAGAATAGTATAGAAGTGCTGTGAGCAGTATAACTCCTAAGTATATAGAAAATCATAAGTACTCATGTTTTTTTTTTTATTTACCTTTAGAGTCACGCGACCAGATGAATATGGCCACGGCCTTCTTGGATGGCTCCGCTTTGTATGGAAGCTCGGAGAAGGAACTGCGTTCGCTGCGACTGTATGATGCCGGCAAACTTGATCTCGCGTCGTGCAGGAAGTAAGTAGACGTTTATAAATTTATATCAATTTAAAAACTAGCCATTGATTGACACATTGAACCATAAGTACACTAATGAAATTTACTTGTTACGATACTTAAGAGGAAATACCTTCCATACAAATCAAGGTTTCGCTCTCGACTAATTCCGCCTTGAAAACTTAACCAATCGTTACGAAATTTTGTAAACTAAATGGGAAGTAGCTGTTCTGCGACGGACGGTTTTGACTTTTGCGCTTATTATTATAAAATTTGCGTCTGTTTTTGACCATTATTTTGCCACAAGCGGACGCCTAGTAGGTACACAAATTCCATTATAAGCACAAAAATTTAAACGGTCCGCACTACTAAAATCGTTCTGGCGTAGTCTCAAAACTAAAGTTAATGGTCCTGGCATACTCTCAGTGGTGAAGTTGGTAAGGAGTGGTAAGGAGAGCAATAAAAAGACATGTAGGTAAAGTAGGTTCGAAATTCGAATCCCGGGCATAAAATTATTCGTTAAAGCGAAATCTAAAGCAAACGATCTACCTACATGATGTCGCATAGTAGTCGTAGGTACTCTCGTACTAACGTATTCCGTTTCTCCTTATAATTTACTTTAGCTTAGATTTTATCAATTGATGATTCTTTTATATAAAATCTGTATATACAGTACGTCGTCGTGTTATTTGCAATCGCCTTGAAATTATAGGTATCTACGCGTTGTTTCCAAGACTTAAAATAATTATGCATCAAAAACTTAATGGGATATGTTTTTGCGAGATCTGTTATCATATCGTGAAACAGTATAATGTACGTTTCGATTCCCAGCGTCACGTGCTTATATTTCGAGCCAGCCGTTGCTTAAGTGTTCACACCATTGTTTTTATCCCTCGTTTTTGCCTGACTTGAGTAAACACTTAGCTTTAAATTGATGGGCATTCATCTTAATTGGTCAAAGGTACTTTAATTGTGCAAAAACTGGCTTAGCATCTGCTCACGTGCCTATAGAAAATATTTACATATTCAAGTTTTAAATCTTACAGAACGTCTTGATGAAAATGCTAGTAGTATTCACGGTAGATGCAATTTTACCTTCCTTTGTAATGTTAGTGATCATCACTATCACTACGATATCCAGGGTGACCAGGAATTTCAATTATATTAGTAGATATTAGATGAAATATTTTAGGAGATGAGTTAACGTTGACCGGATTTTTTATTTGAACTTAACTAGAACTTTCAACAGTCTTTCTTTTGAACTCTTCTGTTCTCTATGAAGTATTGATGAGTTCACATTGTCAAGTAAACAGTTTATTGCTTCATGTAACCAATGGCACACTAATAGTGCTATTAATTAACAAAACGCCATAAATAAACCATGCAAATAAAAGCTTTTGTCATTGATAAAACCCGATGGAATTCTTAGGTGTCGTCACAAAAATGGATTGTATGCAAATGTATGTGCGTGTACTAACCAACCTTGATCATTTACATATAGGCAAAGATTCGAATCTGTTCTCACACTGTTGTTACTACAAACCACGTAAAGATGTATCAACTTGTATGTGATATCTTTTAGTCCCTACCACATCAACTAAAGGTATTCTGTACTCAAATCGCTTGGAAAATAAGTTGGTAACCCTGTGTACGTAAGCTTAGAGGTTTATTAATTAATTTATTTATTAATTACAATTTAACACTGACAGTTAAACCTTACGTGCTAATTGTTACAAATTTAATTACATTATTTATGTGAACTAATTATTTCTACAATACTACAATACAATACTAATTATGTCAACTTACATACCTACTATTATTCAGTTAATAACAAAATATATATTATTATAATTATAGCCATGTCTCCTTACGCTATACGCTATATTAAATACGAGGCTATGCTGTCTACCTAAATTGAGCTCGGGGTCACTCTTGCCTCTAGAAAACGACATGATGCGGTTAAAAATCTAGATTCTAGGGTGAAGAAAATGTCGAGTTGGCTGTCACTATCAAGTATGGCATTCAGGAGTGATAGGGCTTGGTGCAAGGGGGACGAAGTGAGAGCACGAGTCCTGGCCAGGGGGATGGCGAAAAAGCCGCGGCGGCGGTCACGTCTGAGCAGGGTGGGAACACGAGGGACCCGTATACGCATTTGCGAAAGAAGTTGCGGACTTTCTACATGACCTCGGATAAGTTGGAAGAAATATTTAATTAAATAAATATTCCTCCGAGCCTCCAGGGACGTGTACTCTACCATACCCAGTAGGAAGAGAGACGGGTACATGAAGGGGTAGAAACCGTACATTATCCTATACAGGAATCGCACAAACGATTTCTGGACCCTCTCCAAGAGTAGCGTGTACCGCTGCTCATGGGGATTCCATATGGCGGCATTAGTCTCGAGCCTGCTCCGGACATATGCATTGTACAGGACACTAATAGCGTGTCGGCTAGTAAACAATTTGGCCTGGCGAATAACAAATCCCAGACATCTCCTAGCTTCATTACAAGTCCTGGTTATGTGCTGGTTGAACGAAAGTTGCGAGTCAAAGTACGTGCCAAGGTCTTTAACTTCGCTTACACGCTTTAATGGTTCGTCCAGCAGCAAGTACGTGGAGTCTATAGGGCGGCGTGAACGTGTATACGTCATTACCGAGCATTTATCCTTGTTAAGGGAGAGACTATTATTAAGGGCCCACACACCAACAGCATCTATATCTAGTTGCAGTAACATTGAATCGCTAGAGCCGTTAATAGGCAGTGCCAATTTTACGTCATCAGCGTATAAAAGACAGTTTGAAAACTTTATTGCTGCTGGCAGGTCATTGATTAACATTAAAAATAATAGGGGTCCAAGGTTGCTTCCCTGCCCAATACCAGAAGTTACTAGGAATCTGTTTGACCTGGATCCTTCGTACTGCACGAATTGGTACCTTTCACAGAGATAGCTGGCTAAAAATTCTAGCAGGTGAGTGTTAAAGCCAGCCATAGACAGCTTCTTAAGTAAGACGTCGCTGTCGACTCTATCAAAGGCCTTTTTGAAATCAAAATAGGTAACATCAACTTGCCTCTTTTGATCCAAATTATTGGCAATCAGGGTTACAATATTAAGGAGGTTGGACGTTGTTGATCTCTTAGGCAAAAAGCCATGTTGTTCGTCACAAAACCAGCCTCTCAATTGACAACATTTCATATTTTTAAGACTATCATTTTATTACTTTTCTGAATTCTGCTTAAAAAGATGAAGTAATCTCTGTTTTTATTTATTTTCTGAGATGAATATTTATTTTATTATTAATTTATAAAAACATACTCATTTTAAAATGTGGCAACACCAAAACCAGAACTTAATGGAACGGTTACTTTAGTCGGTTCTCTTATTTAAAAAAAACTTAATAAACTTTCGGTATGCATCTGTCATTCTGTCAACGTCAAATAAAAAAAAATATATTTTTTCGCTCTTTGGTTTAGACAACAACCCTATTCAGCCCGTAACATCTTAGATTGCAGTTATTTGATGTATTTTCTAATATTTCTTTAAATACAGAAGAATAAATTCAAAGATTTTTTTGTAAGGTACACGACATAAAGCCCTGTCGATCTCTATATTAATTTCCAGCTGTTATAAATATGATATGTTGTCAATTGCTTAAAAACTTGCGTATATATGACTGACTCAAAGATTTTCCCAAAAATTGGCAGTACGGCAATCGGTCTGTAATTTTGAATATCAGATTTAGACCCGGACTTATGTATGGGAAGAACTTTACTGGTTTTCCACCCTGAGGGATACGTTTTGGTTTTTAGAGCCAAATTAAAGAGGTATTGCAGTGGTTGCACGAATGCCTCACGACAATCCTTAACAATATATTGCGGTATGCCATCGGGTCCTTGGGTGTGCTTGGGGCGCAATCGGTTAATGGCTGTACGCACATCAGCTTCACTGACGTACTCCAGTGATATGTGGCGATCACTTCGTCCCACAATTTCCGCTGCAGCCATCGCACAGGCAGCCCCTACATCTAGCGTGGGAGCATTAGGAAGGAACACGCTCCTGAAATAGTCAGCAAATGCGTCCGCGACCTCTTGAGTTGACATGCTGCCAAACGTGGCCGGTTGATTAGACCCACGTTGACGTTTAACGTATGACCAGAACGAGGAAGGATCTTTGATGATATTACTTTGTATATCCTGGATGAAATTTCGCATAGCTAAGTCCGATTGCAAATTTATCATCCTCCGATAGTACAAGAAAAATGCGTAATATAACTGGTTTCCTGTTTGCTTGTAAAGTCTATGATATGAGTTTTTTACAGAGTTTAAATTAATGAGTTCGGGAGTGTACCATTGGGGAAATTGCTGGTTTGGTTTATAACCTCTCGGGTTTTTAGGTGGCACAGACTCGCTTAGAGCATCATTAAGGATGTTATAAAAGCACCTAGCACAGTCATCTACATCATTAATCTCATGCAGTTGTAACCAGTCAGCGGTCGCGAGCTTATGGTAAAGTAGGTGGAAATTTGCTTTTCTGTAGTTTCTTTCAGGTGCACCAACAGTAGGTTGGTTACGACCTGAGTATGGGACTTGGTTACTGAATAGGGTAGGACACAACATTTCTATGCTAAGAGGACAATGATGCTTTTCGAATGAGACTAGCCCAACAACAGCCTCAGTGACCCTAACTGGAGAAGTAGATGCATCAGACAGCACCAAGTCTAGCAACCGACTTAGGCTATTTAGTACACCGTTCTGCTGCGTTAGGTTGCAATGACAGAGTAAATTTTCAAAGGCATTGCGTACGGCGGTAGAGGCTGAGTACAAGTTAAAATCACCCAATATTATAACGGGAACCGACTGGGTATTAATTACTCTCTCGATACACTTAAAAGCTGAGTGATATCGCTCGTCAGGTATCCGAGGAGCCAAGTAGAGTACGCATAATACGAAGCGAAGGTGTCCCTTCACAACAAGTGCGAAAATAATTTCATCCTGTGGATGGGAACCACAGTCAAGTTGCTGCAGGGTGTAGGGCGCACGGACGGCAAGCAGGACGCCCCCGCCACCGCGGCCAACCCGGTCACAGCGCAGCGCGCTGTAGTCACTGGGGAATAGCTCGGAGTCGTACACCGAGTCATCAAGACGCGTCTCTGTTAAAGCTATTATACTACTTTCAAAGGTTATTAAGTTATTATTTATGATCGCAATTTTGCCCTTTAAGCCCCGTACATTTTGATAGAATATATTTACTAAACGATTTTTATGGCAACGCGTACTCAGCTTAGTACGTAGTTGTTGTGCTACGGAGATGGCATGACTGGGTGATTTTGGTCTAAAAAAGACGAACATTGTGGAACACCATGTTCAGGACATGTGGACATTTCTGGCTGTGACGAATTTACAAAGTTGAGGAAATCATTAAAAACTAAACACATTGCTTTGTTATTAATACAGCCTGTCCTCTTCCAAAACATATTATATGTGTACTGTAAATTCCTGTTAGTATCCAACAAGTAAGCATATTCGTACGTAAGAACATCCGCATACAATAAATTGTTAAAGGCTTCAATTCGATTATTATACAAGTTGCTACATTTCAACTGAAACTGTTTATCGACATGTTAAGAAGAATTGCCGAGGCAACATAATAGATAGTTCATGTGATACAAGTTCCAAGATCTTGCGAACACGAGAAACTTTAATTTAAAAGGATGTAGATTGTAGGTAAACTATGTAATAACCTGAACCTGAAACATGCTTAAATATTATTATTAATATGACTGAGCTGCGTTTCATCGGCTACCTAAATTGAAATAGAACCTTAACATTTTCTAATCTCAAAATGTACTTAAGTACCTATAGATGTCTTCTTTTTCTTCTATCCAGTTGTAATACCTATACAATTTACATCCTTGCTCATTACATATTGCCTGCGAATGATTATGTTTATATGACAGTCCTTTCCACTACGGCTTAGAATTCCAGAAGTGGGTTGTATGGCCAGTATCGAAAATTCCGGTTTTTGGATACTGCCCATACTAACTTCTGTAATTGCAAGCCCACATTAACACATCTCTAAAGTAACCCTTTTTTGTAGATGCAACCAGCCTACACCAACCGCACCTCTGTACAAGGCCCTACTGGCTGAACACAACCGCGTCGCCGGTCAGCTGTACGCGATGAATCCCTTCTGGGACGACACCACACTATTCTTGGAGACCAGACGCGTCATGGCTGCACTCATCCAGCATATCACTTTTAACGAGTTCTTACCCGTGCTTCTTGGAGAGGTAAGAAACATTAAAACGACCTGACTGGTCAGCCTTACATACGGCCTATTAACCACATTCACCCAGTTAGATTTTTTTGACCTCAAAAGTAACGTGGTTCAAATTTCACAAACATTAGACTTTGTTCCACGTAACTTACCTACCCCACCCTAATAAGAGTATCCTTAACAGGGCATGTCTTAAGAAAGTTTCGTATGGCAGTCCCATACCCTAATCCCAAACCAATGTTGTACTTGTAACTAGATAGGATTAAATATTTCACGGTAAGGTAGCCCAGGGAAAAATCATTCATAGAGCTTTTCAGGCATTGGGTATAATGGTTTCAAATTTTTTTTTTGTGTTTTTCGCAGGTGGGCATGGCAAAGGCTGAGCTGAAACTGACTTCCCTAGGATTCTGGCGCGGTTATTCCAGCGCGAACCGTGCTGGTGCCTACTCCGAGCTGGTAGCCGTCGCTCCTGTCTTCGACGCCATGATGAACGACATACTGGTAAACGATTTTCCAAATCTACTTTTACAAATCCAATTACCTACTTAGTTATTATTTTTTTATAAACTTACCAAATGGTGATTCTCAATCTCAAAGCACCAGAAATTATATTGAAAATTTGGAATGTAGTCATATAATACAAAACCTGTAAACTTTGCTCCATCTACAGACGTTAACAACCATTGTGAAAATGAGTGAGAGATGGGATACCCACTGTGTTATATAAATGTTCTGGTCCCCTTACTTTACTTTGTCCCTTTTTTCCAGGTCAACGCCTCTATAACCGTCCAGGACCTCGCAGACACGAGTTCCAAACACGTCTCTCGCTTCACATCTTCAGCCCAATGGGACCTGAACAGGTCTCGTGACCACGGTGTGTCCTCTTACCTCCGCGCACTCCGGCTGTGCGAACCGACGTCTGAAGTCAAGACTTATGGAGACTTCGATAAACTGGGCTTCGACAGGGCTCAGCAGGAAATGATGGCGAGTATGTACAGGTAAAAAATCTTATTAAATCTCTTCTTCTGCCCTCACACGAGATAGAAACATACAAAGTCAGCATCTATTTAAGTTATACTGGAGAATTAACTGCATGTTATAAACCTGATGTATGTATGTGTAAGTTTAAATGACTATATGCGAATTGAATTATTTTTATTTGATCATCAGAAATGCGGAAGACGTCGAGCTCATGATCGGTGGTGCCCTGGAAAAGGCGGCTTCTGGTGCTGTTATCGGACCCACTCTAGCCTGTGTTCTGGCACTTCAGTTCGCTAACCTTAAGAAGAGTGACAGGTAAGCCTTAGCAAAGATTATATTAATAGCGCTCGTAAAATGTCATTATTATACTGACTTCAGTTAAGGAAAAGTAGGTATTATAGTTTCTATTTAATGCATTCATTTTGTGTTGACACTATAATCCCCCCTTTTCGACAGATTCTGGTATGAAAACGACATTCCTCCTTCTTCGCTTTCGCCAGAGCAGCTGGCCGCTATCAGGAAAGTGTCTCTTTCTGGATTGCTCTGTGCCGTCGAAGAATCTTTGACCGAAATACAACCAAAGGCGTTCGTCAAAAAGGATCCTTATTTGTAAGTATCTTAATTTGAGATTTTTTTCCTTTCACAACCGCCTATCTTTTTTGTCATTTGCGGAAAAATTAAGCGACATTGCGAATTACGAAGTCTGTAATATAATCTCATAGGTGTACGACGTATACCTACACGTTTACGAGTAATAATAATAAAATCCCGCAGCTAAGTTATTAAGTTTCTTAGAAACACAAACAAATGATCTATGTTAACATCCCACAAAATACATAAAAGATTTGCAGCTTAAATATAGCGCCCATTGATACTTTTTCTGGTACCACTGCTAGTGAAATAGCATGAAGGATTTTGCTCCCGATACAAGGATAATTTAGCCAACTCCTCACGCCTTACAGGAATGCCGCACAAGACTGCTCCCAGCATGGCCGTCTAGAACTCTCGGCGTGGCGGGATGATAGCGGGGCCAAGGCCGCTGAACGACTGTCACAGGACATGCTTCATGCGGCCCTCGAGAAAGCCAAGCAAGAGATGGCTGATAGAAAGAAGCTAGAATACATGCTTTGGGAAGCACGTAAGTATAAGGAACCTCAGTTCAAGAATTTGCGCAGGAATGTGAGACTCACCAAGACAACGAAGTAGTTTTTAATGGCAATGCTCGCTTCAGCCCGCGATGTCTAGCAAAAGATGGTTGAATGTACATATGAACGACACCTCAAGAATGCAGTCGTCTAGTACCACTCTTTTTCGTCTTTTTCGTTTTACGATTGCTGTATTCACCTCAGGGATAGATAGCAAAATCCTGTAGAGTGGTTATAGCAACTTTAACCAAAAATCAATAAATTATTTGACTTACAGGTGGTGGAGCCGACCCTCATTCCCCAGTTGGAACAGCTGCCTCATTCTCCAAAGCCAACAAATACGCGCTCAAGCTTGCCAACACTTCTCTGTTTTTTGAGTTTGCTACCAATGAACTGCTCAACTCCATCAACGGAGGGTAAGTTTCACTAAAGAAAAAAATTACTACTTAAAGTTTCCAAAAGTTAAAGAACAATAAATTAGTGACATATTAGAAAACGCTGTTAAAAACCCAAGAATCAATTCTCAGCTTGCACCTGTTCAAAAAGAAATTTTAAACACTAACCAAACCTATTTTTCAGACACCGCCGCAAGCGCCAAGTATTCGACGATTCCCTCGGTTTTCCTTCATCCAGCGACTTCGCCGACGCCTTGCAATCCGTGGACGTGAGTGGATTCGTGGGCCAGGACCAACTGGGACCTGTTATTGAACCCCAGTGCGACGACAACGGCCAATGCGATGCTGACAGCCCCTTCAGAACCTACACTGGACACTGTAACAACTTGAGGAACCCTAATTTAGGCAAGAGTTTGACCACGTTTGCGAGATTGCTGCCACCGGTTTATGAAGATGGTAAGTTAATGTAGCGTATGTTCAATTATAATATGCATTATTACTTACTCATTAGACTGTAAGTCCAGGTAAAATATATTGGAGCAGGACCTATCTTACAACCCTGAAGCCTTGATGTTGCTATACCACACGAGCTTTTTATTTAGGACTAGCTTTTGCCCGCGACTACGTCCGCGTGGAACTTGGAATTATGGAAGCAACCTCGTACAACACGATAGATATCCACCTAATCACCTTAGTTAATAAAAGGGATTATTTAAAGCGCCTAAGCAAATGTAAGAGCAATTGTGCTTTTGGTCTAACCATTACATTTCCGACAGGGTCAATGTCATCATGAATTACTTACTTACTTTTCAATCTTTTTAGGGATAATTTCCAGGATGAAAACTATCAATGTCCTTCCACGTGACTGAAACTATCTATATACCAAATTTCATCTAAATCGGTTCAGCGGTTTAAGCGTGAAGAGGTAACAGACAGACAGACAGACAGACACACTTTCGCATTTATAAATAACTAGCTGTGCCCCGCGATGTTACCCGCTCATGCCACGGGAACACTACATTTATTCGGGATGAAAAGTATCCTATGTCCTTCCCCGGGACTGAAACTACGAGGGCGGTTTGATAAGTCAGTGACTTTAAGTAAAAAAAAAAACTTTTTCATAATCGAACCTTTTTATTCTAATTCTTAACTCTTTGGTTACTGGCTGTCATATTTTTTTTCTTATATTGCGAAAATTAAAAAAGAAATCGAGGCATATGTCAGATAAGAGCGGGAAATTGACGGAAAATGGAGAAAAGTGAATTTCGTGTGCTAATTAAGCATTACTTTTTACGTGGTAAAACTATCAAAGAGACTGAAGACCGGTTAAAAAAATATTATGGGGAATCTGCTCCATCGCATGGAATGGTACACAAGTGGTTTACAGAATTTCGTTGTGGACGTATCACCACCAATGACGCAGTACGGTCTGGAAGGCCGATTGAAGTGACCACTGATGACATGGTGAATAAAGTCCACGATATATTGTTTTGGATGACCGTCGCATGAAGATACGTGAGATAGCCGAGATTGTACACATTTCATCTGAACGAGTTTTTCATATCTTACATAATATTTTAAGTATGAAAAAACTTTCCGCAAGATGGGTGCCGCGCTTGCTGACAGCCGACCAAAAACGAATTCGCGTAAGAACTTCCGAGCAATATTTAGCCAAATTGAAACATAATCCTAATGAATTTTTTCGTCGATTCGTGACGGTGGACTAAACATGGATTCACCATTATACGCCAGAGACGAAAAATCAGTCAAAACAGTGGACTTCTGCTAGCGAACGGGCCCCGAAGAAAGCGAAAAGCGTTAATTCGGCTGGAAAGGTAATGGCCACTGTCTTTTGGGACACCCAAGGTATTATTTATATCGATTACTTGGAGAAAGGTCAAACAATAACTGGCGTTTATTATGCTGCTTTGTTGGAGAAATTTAACGCAGAAGTTGTGAAAAAACGGCCACATCTGTCAAAGAAGAAAATACTGTTTCATCACGACAACGCCCCTGCACACTCGTCGGCAGTCGCAACAGCCAAATTAGTAGAATTACGTTATGAAATACTGCCGCACCCACCCTATTCTCCAGATTTGGCACCGTGTGATTTCTTTTTATTCCCAAACATGAAGAAATGGCTCGGCGGGAAAAGATTTTCATCGAATGAGGAAGTCATCGCTGAAACTGAAGCCTATTTTTCAGGGTTTGACAAAAAGTATTTTTTCGAGGGGATACAAAAGCTGGAGCATCGTTGGACGAAATGTATCGAATTGGAAGGAGATTATGTAGAAAAATAAAATAAAAAAATTTGAAAAAGTTTTTTTTTTTTACTAAAAGTCACTGACTTATCAAACCGCCCTCGTATGTATATACCAAATTTCATCTAAATCGGTTCAGCGGTTATAGCGTGAAGAGGTAACAGACAGACAGACAGACAGACACACTTTCGGATTTATAATATTACGAGGGGCAAACCGAAATGATCGGGAATTTAAAAAACTATGTGCACTATATACATAAATTATATTTTATTGTTTTTCGAAGTATTCTCCGTTACATTCAATGCACTTTTGCATTCTTTTAAACCAGTCATTAAAACAATAATTCCAGTTTGAAGTAGGCATTGCCAAAATGGCCGATTTATAGGCTTCCACAGCGGCTTCTGGGTTCTCAAACCGCTGACCACGCAATAAATCTTTAATTCTAGGGAACGTAAAAAAATCATTTGGACTCAGGTCAGGGCTGTATGGAGGATGGGACATCAACTCAACGTTTTCGTCGTTCAAAAATTTAGTTGTTTTGTGGGCGGTGTGGGAGCTCGCATTGTCGTGGTGTAAGATGACGCGGCGTCTCGGGTTCCCTTGGCGAAGTTCGGCCAGCACCTCCGGCAAACAAACTGTGATATACCAATCAGCGGTAACGGTTCTTTGTTCTTCTAGAGGAATTGTGGCAACATGCCCCTTTTTTGAGACGAACGAAGCCACCATCTTCTTCGACACGCTTCGAGAACGCACAACTTTCGTTGGTTTGACCTCGTCATCGAAGACCCATACTGCCGACTGGTGCTTTCTTTCAGGCTCATAAGAATAAATCCAGGATTCGTCACCCGAGACCATATTATAAACGGCTTTTGACTTTCCTCCATTGTAGCATTTCAGAATAGATCGGCACCAATCAACACGAGCCGCCTTTTGCTCTTCAGACAAATTATGGGGTACCCATCGGGAAATCAATTTTCTGACACCCAATTCACCATGCAAAATAGTGTGAATTGCAGTCATTCCAATGCCTATGGTTGCCCGAATCTGCTCGTATGTCACATGTCTATCTTCTTTTAGTAGTTTTTCCACAGCCGCGATGTTTTCAGGCGAAACCGCCGTTTTCGGCCGACCTGATGAAGGTACGGTGCCAAGAGAGGCACGACCCCGTCGAAACTCAGCATACCACCGATATATTGTCGTCTGACTAGGTGCTTCAATGTCGTATATAGTAACAAGCTCATTGCGACATTCATCTGGAGATAAGCCACGACGAAAGTTATGGTAAATAATTGCACGAAAATTTTCACGCGTCAGCTCCATTTTGTTCATCGAGTTGTCAATTTAAAAATGGAATTAAAAAAATATATCGTTCTTTTTTTAAATTGTAAAAACGGCATCGTGATTGTAAGTCGCCAGTATGCATGTGACAAAAAAGGATTTAATGTAACTCAGTTTAAAGTACTCTATTCCCGATCATTTCGGTGTGCCCCTCGTATAGTAATAGTAATAGTAATATATAGTAATATAGTATATATATAGTATATATAGTATGGATATTAGTATGGATGGATATGGATATCTGTGCTTATTTTCCAGGTGTCAGTCGCCCCCGTATCAACTCAGTGACCGGTACGCCACTAGCGTCTCCTCGAGTGATCTCGACAGTCATCCACCCTGACATTTCGAATCTGCACACTCGGTACACGCTGATGGTGATGCAGTTCGCGCAGTTCGTTGATCACGAACTTACCATGACCCCTATTCATAAAGGTAAGGTCTTCTAAAGTAGATGCCAACGATACAACATAAAGCTCAGTTACAAACAGCTCTGTAGCCTCTGCAAGTATAAGTTATTATCAACCATTAGTTCAACTTGACCAATCCAATAGAATCAATTCTTTATTAGTCACTTAGTTAAAATTTAAATGAATAGGTAGTGAAAGATACCGTAACGTAACCTGAAACCGAAGAAGATATTAGGTACTACCAATTCTGTCATATGCGACTCTTTGCCACGCGACCAATATTGTATATCCCTTTTCAATCAGTATAAACCACATTTTCACTTATTCCTGAACACAAAAATCAGTCTCATTTTGAAATAGGAACCAATAGCACAAGCTATCCATATAAATGCAATGACATATATTCCTCTATAATTCCGCCAGATTATAAAATCTTATTGTAATTTATGCATGCTGATGTCTATACTTTTTAGGGTTCCGTACCCAAAGGGTAAAAACGGGACCCTATTACTGAGACTTCGCCGTCCGTCCGTCCGTCTGTCCGTCTGTCACCAGGCTGTATCTCAAGAACGGTGATAGCTAGACAGTTGAAATTTTCACAGATGATGTATTTCTATTGCCGCTATAACAACAAATACTAAAAATAAATTAAAATAAATATTTAAGGGCTCCCATACAACAAACTTGTTTATGGTACGGAACCCTTCATGCGCGAGTCGGACTCGCACTTACCCAATTTTTACTTAAAACCTGTTGCATTAAAGATGGAGCAACTTAATAATAAATATGATTGTCTTTAGGTTTCCACGAGTCCATCCCCGACTGCCGCTCGTGCGACTCACCGCGCACCGTCCACCCCGAGTGCAACCCTATCCCGGTGCCGCGCGGGGACCACTACTACCCCGAAGTCAACGTCACCTCCGGAGAGAGGCTGTGCTTCCCCTTCATGAGAAGTTTGCCTGGACAGCAGCAGCTTGGTAAGTTAAAAATTATAAACTAGTTAAGGAATTTTACTGCGAGTGAACTGACTGGCTAATGACTAAACTAAAAGAAATCTTTAATATGAGACGCCCATGAATTCCTGAGTTCCTTCCGATTTATGATGATGTTGACATGAGCTGATCTGTACATGCGTGGGTCTGAATCGTCCATCGTTGGGCATAATATAGTAGGGTATAACTGTATAATGTACCCATACACTCCACATACATTAGTGGCCTATTTGCAGATTGTCCTTCTGTCCCTTATGCACAAGGCCCCTTTCCCAAAACGACCCTTCCACAAAATATCCGCACTCTTTCATACCTTCACATACAAAATTGACGTTCAGCTACAAGGGCTTGTACGGAACGGACATTTTACGAAAGATATTTTGCGAATGGGGTGTTTTGTGCAAGGGGCCTTTTGCAAGAAGATGTTTTGCGAATGGGACGTAATTTGGTGAATGAGAAATTTTGCGCCCTAAACACATTAATTAATTCAATCCCTCTCCCAGGACCCAGAGAGCAAGTGAACCAGAACACCGCCTTCATCGACGCTTCCGTGATCTACGGAGAGAACCCCTGCATCGTACGCAAGCTGCGTGGTTTCAACGGACGCCTGAATGCAACTGTACATCCACTCCTAACCCGCGACTTGTTGCCTCGATCTGACAGTCATCCTGAGTGCAAGGCGCCCAGTGGATTCTGCTTCATTGCTGGTAAGACACAGTCGATATCTAAGGAGAGTAGCACTTACATGGCTTGACAGCTACGAACAACCCGAAGTGCAATGCTCTGGCACTGCGGATTTGCTTCAATGTGAATGAGGTAATACGATAAGAAATACCTAGTTTGTCAGCTACGAAGAAAATTCGAACCACTCGGTCACTGCCGGTATACGTTACTATGGTACGTATGTTAATACGGATGTATTAACGTGACCTTGAGTGCAACGAAACCAATAAGATCATATTTCGCTGCAAATCGTCTACGGGTCTTAATTACGTAATTAATTATTAATACGGGATACAGGAACTCATCGCATATCAGCGCCTTCTAATCCTGCTCTTGACGATCTCGAATGCACCAAATAGAGTTCCAGGCCTCTAAATACTGTAACGTTCTCAATGTTACCGTTACTAGGGCATCTCTATCTGCTTTCCTTCACAACGAGGATTTTATTAGATGGCCGTCGTATGATTGGGTTATTATGTAACGAATATGCATTAGAAGGTAGAACACTAAATTAATATTAATTCATATTTACAGGTGACGGTCGAGCCTCTGAACAACCAGGCCTTACAGCTATCCACACGATTTGGCTCCGAGAACACAACCGCGTCGTGGAAGGCCTGAAGGGTGTGAACCCTCACTGGGACGCGGAACTTCTCTTCGAGCACACCAGACGCATTGTCACTGCCGAGCTGACGCACGTTATCTATAACGAGTTCCTGCCCAGACTTCTATCGTGGAACGCTGTGAACCTTTACGGGTTGAAGCTGCTGCCTGCCGGTAAATATTTCTCATTCTACTGCTAGTGAAGATTTGTATCTTTAGTTTTTTAGATGTTTATTAGACTCAATCACAAACGGTCAACCTTCTAACAGCAAAGGGTTTAGATGAAACTTCACATACTTAATGTGTTGAGTAAACCAAATAAAGAAGATCACAATAGAAATAAAGCCTAGACACATAGTTTTATCGCTAAAACCAATATCTTCTAATAGAGAATACTTTAATTACCTACCTACCTAATTATTTAGTAGGAATCCGAAAGAAAAAAATGCTATTTTGATTATAATTTAGCTACAAATTCAATTAACGCGAGTAACCAGTAAACCTGTGAGTCTTTGTGGCAGATTGTCAGATCCCCATCAGTTCCTACCATCAAAGCAGGTTTTTAGGCTTGTTTTCTCAGTCGAAATCGAGGCACAAAAATAAACCCATAATGTTATATTCCAGGATACTACAAGGAATACTCGCCCACCTGTAACCCTGCCATCGTAACGGAATTCGCGGCTGCCGCCTTCCGTTTCGGCCACTCTCTATTAAGACCACACCTGCCGCGTCTGTCGCCCACGTACCAGCCCATGGAGCCTCCGATCCTGCTGCGCGACGGTTTCTTCAGACCTGACATGTTCATGAATGTGAGTTCCCAACCATCATTCTCCGGTCTTACCGGTTCACCTCTATGACCGAGCATAGAGGTGAACCGGGTTTAAGCTTTTGACAGCGCAGCTCGTTAAAGGAAAATTGGGCGGTGGATACAAGTTCACAGCAGGCAGATATGACACTGATCAGTGGCAAATGACGCTATGACAAATAAGAGCAAGAACAACAATGCTTCGAGTATATTTCTTGCATTTTTAAATAGCTCTAGGAAAATAACTATTCCTCGTTATTTTAATAATTGTAGCATACCAGCGACCCGTCCCGGCTTCACACGGCCGCAATGCTGATAAGCTATGCATGTATTATACATATAAACCTTCCTCCGCCTCAAAATCCGTTGCGTAGTTTTAAAGATCTACCTATAAGCATACATAGGGACAGACAGACAGGAAGCGACTTTGTTTTGTACTATGTAGTGATAGTGATTTTGTCCTTCTTCCAGCATGCGCAAATGACAGACGAGCTTCTTCGTGGTCTCGCCTCCACTCCCATGGAAACCCTTGACCAGTTCATCACCG
This sequence comes from Apotomis capreana, assembly GCA_947623375.1. NCBI lineage: Eukaryota > Metazoa > Arthropoda > Insecta > Lepidoptera > Tortricidae > Apotomis > Apotomis capreana. The sequence continues at coordinate 16,562,363 of OX392507.1, read as the reverse complement.
GTGAAGTCACCAACCATTTGTTCGAGGACCGTCGCATCCCCTTCTCGGGTATTGACTTGGTGGCCCTGAACATCCAACGAGCGAGAGACCACGGTATCCCCAGCTACAACAACTACAGAGCGCTTTGTAACTTGAAGAGGGCTGCCACCTTCGAGGATCTGGCCAGAGAGATTCCTGATGAAGTTATTTCAAGGTCAGTATTTTGATTTTAGTTCTACCAGCGTATCAACATTAAGATCCTGAGATATCACCAATGATTTTTATATCACCAAATAGATCGAAATCTTTGAGTGCATACATATTCAGTTTTGTATTTTCTTCTGATTCAGAAGTAACATGTTCCAAGGGCCATAAGAGTAATACGGTGCACAAGCATCAGTTGTAATTCCTTTGTTTAAGTTATATAGGCGTTATCAAGACATTTCTGCTACAAAATATTCTATTCTGTACCAAAATTGTCTACAGACTAAAGAGGATATACCCGACCGTGGACGATATCGACCTGTTCCCTGGTGGCATGAGTGAGAGGCCGCTGCAGGGCGGCCTTGTTGGACCTACCTTTGCTTGCATCATCGCCATCCAGTTCCGTCAGCTGAGGAAGTGTGACAGATTCTGGTGAGTTTGCTATGTCGAATAGTTTTATGGGTTTGACAAAAACATTTATTCGGGAGAAATAAGCCTGAGAACTCGAGAATAGGGAGAGACTGAATATCGCGACAGTGCAATCTCGCATCTTTCAGATTTTCCATCTTACATTTACCTCTAATAGGTACCTAATAAGCCTGAGAACTCGAGAATAGGGAGAGACTGAATATCGCGACAGTGCAATCTCGCATCTTTCAGATTTTCCATCTTACCTATTATTTACCTCTAATAGGTACCTAATTTGGTAAAATTTGATTCCAGAAACTTCCACTGTTTCGCACGCTTGGTAAAATAATGCAACATGTGACTTTGCGTCAAAAGTGGTTTTATTACGGAAATATCCTTAGAATTATGCGTTCTACACGGTAGAATTTTTTTATAATTTTAACTTTTGTCGTTTCTGAGATATTTTAAGCGGAAAACGACGCAAGTGAAGAGGCGACGTAAAATAATGCTACAAATGCGTATGCGTCCTTTTTTGACGTCGTTCCTGTGAGCGCATATCGGCGCGCGCGTTGTCGTAAAATCAGATGCGTCGGTGTTACCGGACTGTGATCATGCGTTGCGTTTTGGATCTAAATCGGCGAGAATGGATGCGGAAAACGAAACCGGTAATGATAAGTACTTTTTACAGGTCAAGAAAATTATCTTGTAATAAACAATCGTATGTGCACATACGACTGTTTGAGTTCTAATTATTGAGATTAAATAGCCAGTCGCATGATCACATTCGACATTATTTATCGATTTTTAACTAATTAATATTTTTTTTAACAAACATGTTAGGCAATATTGCCATAATGTTATAAGAAGAGTTTAAGGTAATTTAATTGTTTTTTTAAATTATGGTCGTATATTCATTTGCGTCGTTGTTGTACAAACTATTCATAGTCGCATCGTAACATGTTGCGTTATTTTAGGTCGTAGTTTAAGATGCGTCGTTATCAAAAAGTTTGAAGGTATAAAAAGCATGTTATTGTAAAAAAAAATCTAACGTTTTATTAATATAGTAATAACTAAATGTCTTACCTGTAATTCCAACCATTTTAAACTATGAAATTTATCTTTTTTTTTAATTACCTATATGAACTGTACGAACTTTACCTACTAATAAAATCTACTTATTTGTAGATCTTAACATATTTATCATATTGTATTTATTTCTATGATGCCGTTTTTAGAGAAGTGATTATTCTTTTCGTTATTTGAAGTTTCTAAAGGAATCTCGAAATATTGGGACACGAGGAAATCTTCGACAAAGCGAACTTAGAAGACTCTGCTCTACCCGACCGTATCAGCGAAAAAATAACCTGTTACTACTTACTACTGCATTCATCATGCTAGCATATAATGTGCTTGTAACAGTAAAAGCAAAAAAAAGATAAGAAGGAAGGCCCTGCTCTCGACAGATGTCCACCAAAACTTTTAAACCTAGTTAAATGTTTCCACGCACGGTGCTGTTGTTCATGACAGCCGGACTTCTGCTTTGTTCGACATACGGAGGGACTGCGGCCGAGTACTGCCACCGATACTTTTCGACATCTTTTTCCCTGCTTTTGAAGGTTGCATTTGGGAACTTTAGTTTAGGGGATACACTTTACACACAAGAGCAGAAGGGAAACTTTTTGTTTTTTTCCTGTTGAGGTCTCGTCGTAAACGTATACATCGATTCACTGTTATTTTCCGATGATGCCGCATTCGTTGCCATCAATTTCCCAAGAGTTACAGATTATTTTCGATAAGTTCGCACACCCTTGTTCTCTCTTTTCCATGTCCATTAATGCTAAGAAGACAGTTGTTCTGGCGCAAGGTTTTCACCAGAAACCAACTATTTTGTTGGATAGTGTCGTGTCCCTTGATGTTGTTGATTAGTTCCCTTATCTAGCAATCCCACTTGTCAAGCAATCTGTCACTGAATGTGGATATCGGGAACCGGCTTGGTAAAGCGGTTACAATGTTTGGGAAGCTCAGTGCAGGAGTCTAGACTAGTCACTATCTGACAATCGCCTTCGTAGCAGTCTAAACATCACTTGGCGAGAAAGGGTCACGAATGAGTGTTGTAAGTCGCGCAGTTTTCCAGGATTTCTGCAATGCTTAAACAGCGTAGATTGTGATGGCTGGGGAAGCAATGTGCACCGTATGGATGCCACTCGCTTACTGTGTACCCTGAAATGTGGGGAGGCCCATGTTGCGTTTCAAGGACTGCACTAAGCGAGCAATGCCGGCATTTGGCATCAGCCCAGCAGACTAGGAAACTCTGGCCGACGAGCATAGCAAGTGGAGAATGTCTTTAGCCGAAGACTGTAAGACTGAGAAATCAAAGCTTGTTTCAGGTTTTAGCCGCAAAACGCGAGAGGAGACGCCATAATGAGAGGAGGGTTGTTTCACCAGCTCAATCATCTAACGACCCTTTATCGAAATGTCAATCTTCATCACTGTCATTCCCGCATCGGACTTTATAGTCATTCTTAATCTTAACACTGCCACAAAAACGCTGCATAGTAAAATAATCATCTGATACAAATTTTAAGGCCTGTGATGAAAACAGTTTATGACTTATATAATTAGGTATTAGGTCTTAAAACACTCGTGTGTTTCGTAAAACCAAGCTCAGGTCAATGCTCATGTTTTATGGCTTATCATTAAGTAACAGTTGTATATACTACTATCAAAAAGTTTAATATTCTTATCTATTCGTTATTAAGTTATATAATACAAGTACGGGTATTTTATAAATAAAATTTATATAGTGTTTAGTATGAACGAGTTGTTACTTACTAGTTTCAGTTTTTAACGCTTATTTTATTTATGGAGTACCTACATATTTTATGGAAAATATTATGTAAGTGATGATACCTTATCATGCCGATAAAAAGTTAATATGTATTAAAATTAATAACATTGTTTTATTTTCTTGCACTTATTGTGTTCTAGTAGCAAACCACAGTATTTTTACTCATTGCTGCCTAGTTATTTAAATAAATAATTCTGTAAAATAAGTTCACTTGAAATAATATTCATTTACAGATACCTAAATCTTTCAGATTCTATAGAAATATAATATTTTACACATATACGACCTCATCATTCCAAGGGTTATTCATAAAACAAAGACGTATGTGCACATGCGTCACGTAGATTTTTGTAAAATAATGACGGATCTGCTGATACGTCGGCTGATGCTTGGTAATAAATAGCCGTATGTGCACATCCGTTACATTATTTTGAAAAATAATGCGTTAAATTAAATGGGACATAACACATTTAATTGATTACATTAATATAAACCTATATGCAAAAGTACATGACAATTCGACGAAACGCAAAAATGTTATCAGCAAAAATCACTTGGAGAATTTTTAAACTGCTCTCCTGTAAAGTACACATTTTGCAGATGTGGCTTTGTTTTACCAAGGGTGCGGTTTAATGGTCACTTTTGGCAGACTGTATAGCTGTTTATTTAAATCCTGGAGGACTTTTCAGCCCATCCTCCGTAATAACCTTAATCCCCTTTAACCGGAGAGAAGCTATTTTGAAGAACCAGAGACCTTACTCTCTAATACAGCCTAGCTTGAATAATATTCTAAACCTAAATCCCCGACTAAACGAATTTATAATTTTGTAGGTACGAGAACGACAACAACGCTGCCCGCTTCACCGAGCAGCAGCTGTCCGAGATCCGTAAAGTGACGCTCTCGAAGGTTCTCTGCGACAACTTCGACCAGAACAGCGACATCCAGCGAGCTGCTTTCGACCTGCCTAGCAATTTCTTGTAAGTTTTTGTAATACTTGACTAAATAATTTAAGTAACGATAGGTATAAGCCAAATTATATTATGACATATACAGAGTCAGACATCCTGTATTAAAAATTTACAAAATCTCTGTAGGTAGTAGTTTTTACGACATGAGAATATTCAGATTTTTCGAAGTAAACAAATTGTCCACAAGACGGCGCTGTCGTGGGTTCTCATACTTTTTAAAAACATAATGAGTCTCTGTTAATATAAGTTAAGTCGCCTAATTACTGGCTCTATTTGACCACAAGCATGTAGTTAAGAATTATGCCCAAGGAATAAAATCCAGTATATACAACTGACGAGAACCAGACATAAAACAAATGAAGACCATAAATAACCACGTAATGGGATATATTTAAATGCACATCTGTATAATTTTTCAGCACACTAGGTAACTGCACTAATTAACTGAATGCATACCAGAAAAACTAATGCTGTGCAAAAAAACAATTGATTAACTGAACATGTCCTACAAAAAAAACTTAAACATCATACAAAACGAGATGACCTTTTTAACCGAATTCACACCAAAAATATGGTTCGTACATCGGATATATTTCAAAGTTTCACCAAAAATACTGACTTGCACACTAATTATCCTCGCACTGCACACTAAGATCCGACTCGGCCGGGTTAGGTTAGGTTAGTTTTTTTTTTATATCCAGTAAAACAGTTTTGCAAATACCTTTTCACCTCACTAGCTCGGAAAGCCCAGTTTGTTTGTTTGATATCTATTGAGAAAATCGCTTTTTATCCACATGTGGAGAAAGAGTTTTGACGTTTCAACGCAGCTGAAGTAAAATTTGACATGAGCTTATTTTCTGAAAAATCCCGTTTAAAATACCTACATGAAAGCTAATTAGACCTTAGTTTTAATAAATGGCAAATTGGTTGATTATTGCAGATATTTTTCAAAGATATAGTACAAACCCTTATTCTTTTTTCCTCGCTGTAGTGAGGTGAAAAGTTTTGTGTTATACACGGGCGAAAGTTATTTTACGTCTCGTGTATTGAAACACTCGCTACGCTCAGGATTCTATTTTGAACCACTCGCTTCGCTCGTGGTCAATCATAGGATCATTTCGCTAGCTCGTGTTTCAAATAAACACTCGCGGGTAAAATACAACTTTCCCCCCTTGTATAACAAATAACTATTAAATAGTATATTGAATTCGCATTATTTAGTGTGCGTAATTGCGAGTGTGCAAGTCAGTATTTTTGGTGAAACTTCCAAATATTTTGATCGAAAAAAGGGAATATACAGATATCGATTTGAATACATGCCATATGTAAGTGTGTAAGTGGACTTTGTTCTTTATTTGTTCTATGAAATCAGGGTATGTCACTTCAACTATGTGAACTGGTTTGAAGTTATACCTATGGAAGCGGAATATATCGTATAACTAATAGGCAGGAAGATAAATATTGCTACTGTGATATATTGCACCAAATTGTACGCCGTCGATCCAATGATCCGTTGCTTTTTATAGTATGAGAAAGTAACAAATTTTGTAGGTAGATAAGAATAGGATTGAGGATAAGGATGATCCCCCTGTACTGCTTTTAAAAACCAAGCGATGTAACAATTCTCTGGGCCCCAGACGTCACAGAAAAGTAAGGAAGTCCTAAATCCACAGGCATTAAAAAAAATACAGCTTGAATTACGAAGTTTGTGATCACTGAAATTTGGACGTCGTTAGACGACGTTAGCGTCCAGACTCCGGAGCAATATACTTTTCATCACACTTGCTCGTAAACAAGGGTTTACATGCTAGAAAAGCGGACGGTTAGTCGTAAATTACGCCCTAGGGCGGTAAGTAATTTTTATCACACTTTGAGTGATTATATGCTATAAAACCGGGCGGTAAGTCGTATATTACGCCCTTGGGCGGTAAGCAGTTTTAATATTAACTACTATTTATTTCTTTTGTTTTATTTCCTCCAAAGGTGATGAAAAACGTTGTACGTGACTCTGGTGGTAAAGGAATTCCAAACTCGTGTCATTAAAGCTATAGCTATCTATTCTAATAGACACTCGTTTGTAATTCCTCGTTTACCACCCTTGTTACGTAATGCAATTACGTAATGTACCTAATTGCGTTTGGCTAGGTTTGTAGACAGCTGCCTACTGAGCCGGCGGTCCCGGGTTCGAATCCCGGCCAGGGCAAATATTTGTGTGATGAACTCGAATATTTGTGCTTGGGTCATGGTTGTTCTATGTATTTAAGTATATATTTATCTAAGTACGTATATCGTCGTCTAGTACCCATAACACAAGCCTTCTTGAGCTTAATTTGGAACTAGATCGATTTGTGTGAGGTTGTCCGCTATTAATTTCATTATTATTATTAATGTAGTACTATTCCGTCAATGTGACTCAAAAGGTTAAACAAAGAGTTCTCCTATATTGTTCTAACCAAGCAATATCCAATTATTTATAGAAATCCTCGAGTGCCTTGCGCATCGCTGCCGAAGGTGGACCTGTCAGCGTGGAGGGAGAGTTCGGCCCAGGGCTGCCTGATCGCGGGACGCAACGTGCCTGTCGGTGACTCCGCGTTCCCCTCGCCCTGTACTTCGTGCATCTGCACCACTGAAGGGGTGAGTTCCCGAGGATTATGATAGCAATAAACTTATTTATACAATTATCTTGATACATACAATGATACTATAGAAAGGCCAGCGATAGATTGACCATACAGTGACCGCACATACGGTGACCCCACGTGAAAACTTTTCTGTTTAACCTATCTATACAATTTATATACGTATTTATTAGATTTTCATTGATTTTCATTGACTTTTTCACCGCCGCAAGTAAGTAAGTACTGTGTGTTCTTAGCGCCTTAAAAACTGTTTTTTTTTTACCATAATTGGCAGAAAGTTCGAATATACTTACTGACACTGAAAACAATGATCCTTGGAATGTGGAGTATTTGAAGTGTCATCATATCGTACCTACTGTAAACTATAGCGGTGAACGGGCTAGCCAACTTTAACCCTTCGTCTGTGTTGGTATAGGATCCTGACCACATATTAAGGCCGTCTTTTTGCATTTTTTTACGGACATATTTTTTTACTCATTGCAGCACAAATGAGGTTTGAACGCAAGATTTTTTTTAATCTCACAGACGAAGGGATGGAAAATGCCTAAGGCATGTAAGAAATGTTGTCAACTAGCTATTAATTAAATGAAAAAAAAAATGGTTAGTTTGTTCTAATGTAACTTTGACAGAGAAAAATTGTGTTTTTCTCAGTCAACCTTTGACAACGGTACTAACTGTAAAGCTACCGATACCGAAACGTCAGGGAGGCTCAAATCACTACATAGTATAAAACAAAGTCGCTTTCTCTGTCCCTATGTCCCTTTGTATGCTTAAATCTTTAAAATTACGCAACGGATTTTGATGCGTTTTTTTTATTATATAGAGTGATTCAAGAGGAAGGTTTATATGTATAATACATGCATAATTTATCAGCATTGCACCCGTGCGAAGCCGGGGCGGGTCGCTAGTAATTAATATACGCGATGTAATCCGTTTAAATTGTTTTATTTAAATGTTAAAATGAAGTACTTAACCCATATCGCACATCTCCAGGCCCAATGCGCGTCCCTCCGCATCACGGACTGCGCGCAGCTGCTGCGCGAGTGGCCGCGCGAGGCGGTGGCGCGCGACGACGTGTGCGCGGCGCAGTGCGGGGCCGCGCCGCCCGCGCGCGCGCCGCGCCGGCCTCCGCTCAACTTCAAGTTCCCCGACCTCTCTCCCTTCGTCGCCAAGTGAGGACTACAGTACATTGTAGCCAGTGATTAACACTTTCGACACCAACAACCCGGAGGCCGGGCGCTCGTAAACTTTGTTCAGATGCCGGCCAACCCGGTAGCCGGGGTTGATGCTATAAAAGTCGGCTCGGCCGGTTTCTAGGATGTGTCTTACTTTTTTGTCTGGTTGCAAAAGTGTTAAAGCGGTGCTAAATAAATTAAGGCGGTTCGCTTCATAGGAGTTTGGTCCTCTTGGAGCTCATTACGATTTTCTCGGAGCGGGGACTAAGAGTTCAGTAATTATTGCGGTTCATTAATATGATAAATACTAATATCATTGATAGCCCAAATATCAAAGATCTACACTATAGCCAAAATAGCAAAAATAGCTAAAATGCTAGGCAGTAATATAGGGTAAATCGCCAATTACAAAGATAATTCATTTTAGTATAAGGTGGTAATTACTTGCCACCTTTCAATGACTGGCCACGGTATACTAAAATGAAATTCAGTTTGTAGGTGAACAGAGTTAATTTCAAGTATGAGGTGGCCAGTTATTGAACGGTGGCCAAAAATTGGCGATTTACCCTACGCTTTGTGTAACAATGATTTCTACAAACCTTCTTTTCTTGATAAAAGACCTATATACAGATTTTCAACACTTGGTCCGTGTACGCGCTTGGTGTTGCTAACCGTATCTTGTATAACACCTGTTATAATATCTGTGACAAACTCGTAATTGAAATTTGTATGAAGTGGATCGTCCGAAGCTATTTATTTTGGACCATACATGGTCAAGACTTTACAGCATACAAAGCTCAAAAAGCAGTCATGTGAGACAGTTGCAAAGAGAAGTAAACACTTAACATACAAATAAATATGTGCTTACCTTTCTACCGACTGTATACGTTAAGTATAAGCAAATCTGCCTTATTTACAAGCATTTTTGAGCATTACATATTACTCGGCTTATATGCAAATGTGAATTGTATTTATATGAACATAAAGCCCATTAGAAGGTTGTATCTATGGTGTGAGGTTGTATAGAATTAAATAAGGTAAGGTGGGTAAGACGGTCACCGGGAGAAGGCTGCCACAGTCCAATAACTAACTGTTAGTCTTAGTTACCCCATTAGACAATAAACTATGTTGGTCATATCCCACCTTACCTTAACGGGACCGTCTTGTAGCGTCGACGGCTAAATGAAAGTCTTTGTAAGTGCCGGGAAAACCAATAAATAATTTTAAATTACTTTTTAAATATTTAGATGTAAGGAGTAAAAATAAAATTCTGTCCAATCTATTCCGTCCCAAGTGTAGTTTAAAACAATAAGGAAATTATATACTCTTTGTTTAAGATTACTTTGTATTTACTTTAATTAAGTAGTTAAATATAAATAATAGTTGCTATTTATTAGACTAATTTAGGGTATTTCATGATCTGTACATTGTTTATAAGACACTTCGTTACGGAGCAATAACGTGACATTCACAAGAAAATGTTTCAACAGGTACCAAATTAGATTTTTATAATTTTATACTCTTTCGAATTAAAATTCTTATTAATTATAGTTAAGCATTTATGGCCATCGTTAGCTTTAATTTCATGTGGCGAAAACAAAATTAGGATATAAGTTTTTACATAATCATGTAATCGTTCCAACGAGTATACTATCATTCACATTCATTCAATGTTACCATGATATATATACGTACAATATCTGTATACATATCCATAGTTACCGTTAAGCTCCTTCTCTAATACATTTACCATTACTACCTTTTGTTCTAGTTGTATTTAAATGTAGATTTCATTTTTTATTCGCCGTTCAGTTCAGAACCGATTCTCAAGCATAATCGAGATGTGAACGCGTATCAAAATCACACATTTGGTACAAATGATATTAACTGAGTTTATTGGTATTATTTGTACAGAATTATTACTATCCCTTAAATATGCCTCGATCAAAGCAATGGATGATATGTTTCTATAAGGACTGAAGACCACGTTCGTCAAGAATTATTTTCATATGTGAAAGAAAAATTATTCTTCTAAGATCGCAGCGTCGAATGTCATCTTAAAGCCCAACTTAATCATGCTTTGTCAGTTAATACCTATTATAATTTTAACGACTGAACCATTGATACAAAGATCAAAGCACATAAAAAAAGCTGGAAGAGACCGGGAATCGAACCCGGTGCCTCTGGATTACCGGTCCAGGGCGTCAACCATTCCACCACCCCAACGCCAGGAGACCTCTTGATTTTTCCTTATGTTTTGTGTTGATCTTTGCAGTTGGTTTAAATAACAAAAGGTCGTGTTTCTATATTAAATTAAATAAATATTTAAGCATTACAAGTTTCACTAATTTCAAATGTAAATAATTTAACAGGAGTAATCAGCCGCTAAAATTAACAAAGCATGATTAAGATTTTATAATTATGGACGAGTCAAAAAGTCACGACATGAAGATGTAATTTAAACAGTTTCCAACTTTTGTCACTGCCTATTTGTACTTGTGTAAATTATTTTATAAGAAAACATCGGCCCATAACCGTGGTGTAATGAATTTCTAGTTATATAGGAAACAAATCTCCTCTAGTGTCAGAAAGAAGTAAACGAATTTGTTTAAAAATGTTGTTTTATTAAACTATCATTTCTAAACGGAAATATAAAAGCTTATTATGTACAAATCACTTTATTTTGTTGCATATCAAGTCTATTTAGTTTCCATTTTTACAATAAATATATTGCTTTTGCGTTTGCGTTTGCTTTTGCTTTGCGTTTACGTTTACGTTTGCGTTACGTTACGTTTCGGTTGCACTTGAGTATAAAAAAATGTGTTGATAAAAACAAACAACACAAAACTTTGACATTGTTACGAATATAGTCTTGATTTCAGGTTAACTCCCTCGGAAGTTCTTTTACCCTTCAGCGGTTCTTCCCTATGATATATTAAATTTAGTTTTGCTTTATGTATGTCGGCAAATACGTTGCCTGCCGCTGAAGGGTAAACACTGGCCTGGGACAACGCTGCCGCGATAACACCAGGCGCATAATTTTGTTTGCACTCTCACTGCTCCTCGAAATCCTGGAACAAACAAATATATTTATTTATTTATTCAAATTAGTTACACAGCATTACAGTGATTAAACTAAGGCACTGTGAACTACAAAATTGTACATAAAATAAAATAAAAACTTAAATCTAGTTTGATTTAGGCGACGTAACAGCGTGGCTCCGTTGCGTCGTCTGATCTGGCGCAGGATTCGGCAGATTGCCCCGGTACTGCCGAAACACAACACCCTTCGGCCAGAAGTAAATATAAAGCATATCACCACAGTACAACAATAGTACATTACTGCAGACGCCGGCTTGCCGGCTGAGAAGGTATAGACGGCCGACCGTAGGGATGCCGGATAGTGATACGAAGCCGGCAAGCCTTTTCACGGCTAAGGCATGTATACTGCTTTTCTCAAACATATGCAATGAAATAAAAAAAATACACCATTCATAAAACATAATTCAGCTGTTTAGCCCGCTCATGAACACAGATGCCATGTTTAAAAAAAAATACTTCCCGGCCTAGGCATTCCTTTACAGCTCTCTCGAATTGTTCCGCCCGAAACGTGACACTTCGAAGCCTGTTTTAACGAACGTTATGACGATATTTCATTGCATGTTTGAGAAAAATATTATTAAAACTCGTGAGACATCTATAATACTTATATAAACGCTTTAAACTTACGTAATTTGTCCGGAACGGCTCAACATGTTTCGAACTCATATGGAACTCTTCATCCATAGGGACAGCTATCCATACTGCCACACTCGCGGCGGTTTATTTAGTTTAATATGCCACGAGTCGCGTATCAGCACGCATAGCTGTCCCTGATGAAGAAAGAGCTCCATATGAGTTTGAAACATGTCAGGCCGTTCGTGAAAATGTTCACATGAGTTTAACCGTTTTTGTAATTATTAGAGTAGGACATTATGAGAATACAGTGTTACTCTAGCGATACTTTGTAATGTTGGAACTTTCAACCTTAATGCAAAGCAATATAGCCGAAACATCCCCTATACCGTTGTATCGTTGATTAGGCAATCTCGAGACAACGAATCATTGGCTAGTTTCATGCATATTTTTGAAATTGTAGATTGTTAATAGACAGGGTATGACACTAATTTCACTCGATATATTTTGGCGCGCGAGCGTCACAAGTTCGAGAGTGAAATCACACGCGTAGCGTAACTATGGTTTACGTTAATTTATTTTTAAATTGTATTAACTTCTTGTTCGAATCGAATAACCAGTCTGAATGCGCTTTTAAAAAAGAGGCAGGTAGTTTTTATTGCTTTTTTTTTTCAGGATATACCTTTTAATGTTTAGGATCTAAATGAGTCACTTTCAGCCCGCTATTGAGATAAATAAATGACCAACCTTCATAATATGAGAAAAGAGTTACTTTCCAATTTTGCTCGCTTCTTATTAGCTTCGCGAAGCGGAACTACAGTGGATGTTTTAGTCCCGAGGGTTTAAAAGGAAACCATATTTATTATATGAAACTAAAAAGAAAACTTGTTAGTAGCCAGGTACATACTAAATACGGATAACAAAAACTAATCAATCTGATCAGATTGGTCTACGTTTCCAGCCGACCTGATCAGATCCATTTTAATTTTTTACTTTCTCATAGTCAGTGTAACTAAAGTTGAGTGTTTGACACGTTGCCAAAAGTCATTAAAATACTCAGATATATACGCTTGTCAAACAATCTACTATTTCATGGTTGGTGATGGTTATTTTTACTGTCTCCAGAATCCATACTAATATTATAAATGCGAAAGTGTGTCTGTCTGTCTGTCTGTTACCTCTTCACGCTTAAACCGTTGAACCGACTTAGATGAAATTTGGTATGGAGATAGTTTGAGACCCGGAAAAGGACATAGGATACTTTTCATCCCGAATAATTTTAGTGTTCCCGTGGGATGAGCGGGTAACACCGCGGGGTAAAGCTAGTACCCTATAGCCCCTTACCTGTTCAGGAAAGACCGCGTGTCAGTTGGCCGCCACCTCCTTGAACCCGTTGGTGAGCGGCGCGCTCTCGTTGCTGCGCCGCCACAGCCCGTACACGCGCCCGGGAACGCCCTGACACAAACAATGTTCAAATATTCACTAGTAGCACAGACAACCCCCACTAGACGGAGCATGCAAGGCGACCCGCGCGCACCGACGATATGGTACGGCAGAACATTAAAGTATCAACACGGCGGCCACCGTTTAGCTGCGTCCTTGTTTATGATCCATGCGTACGTCGACGAAAAAAGAAATTAAATAAATAACATGGTAAATTGTAGTGTTAAGTGGTGTTCTAACACCACCCCTCCCCCTCCCTCCCTCCCTCTAGGGACCTCATAAACATGGACGCAACTAAACGGTGGCCGCCGTGTTGATACTTTAATGTTCTGCCGTACCATATCGTTGGTGCGCGCGGGTCGCCTTACATGTGCCTTGCATGCTCCGTCTAGTGGGGGTTGTCTGTGACTAGTAGTCAAACCACGTTAACTCTTCCAAGTCAATGAACTGTCAAATCATACGAACCGACTCACTTTGAATGGTTTAAGAGGCCTTATTCCTTTTAAAATGCTGATTGTATAGACATTTTTCTCTATGATCAAACATGTTTCTTAACATATTATTGATGTTACTACCTAGAACAGGGCTATTGGGATTTATTGGTATATATTTGAAGCCTACAGTTTGAATTTTTCATTGATAATTTTTGTTTCAAAAACTACTCGATATTGACAAAATTCACGCGGAAAATTAGTTTTTTCCAATTTTTTTCGACTGTACGCAATGAAAGCATGAAATAGCTATGTTACAACCTAGAACTCGGGGAAAAGTTATTATTCACTCCAAAAAGTTGGTTAAAATTATCAATATATTTTATATGAAAAAAATAAATTTTAAAAGGAATAAGGCCCCTTTAAGTTTATTTGCTTGGAAGAGAGCGTGGTTTGACTCTATTCTACAGGGATTTTTTTCAGCAGTTCTATCAAGACTGCGACTCTCGGGGTCTAAAGCCGTACAGTGCGTGAGCTGTCAGAATGCGATTCGTGATTTATACCTGTCTCGCTCGCTCTTACGCATTAAAGATAAAACCTCTGTTTTAAGCCAAACCCAAATGGCAATCTAAGAGCAAATTGACTGTAATTGTTTATTTACTTTTATTATCCTACGTTTCAAGTAGATTCAACACATGGCCAACCTATGGCCGAAAGGGAGGACGTGAGGGCACGTGAGCCTACCTGCCACAGCCGGACGGTGCCGTCCTCTGAGCCGGTGGCGTACAGCTCGCCGTCCGGCGACCATCGCACGCAGTGCACTGGCCCGAAGTGGCCCTTGTTTGACTCTGGAACAAAGTTAAATATTAAGGGACAATCATACACAAATCGACCTAGTCCCAAACTAAGCAAAGCTTGTACTATGGGCAAAGACTATATACCCCCTAGACCGATATTCTTCATACTACGCACCGTACTCCGTTTGTTACTATCGTTCTACATCGCTAGATGCCGCTAAGGGTATCAATTCATTCAAAAGTCGACATTTTTCAATTTCTACTGTACGGTACGCGCAAGCGTGAAGTAACACAGTCGTCAAGCGTTCAACGACATTCCAACTTCCAAGTGACAGTAAAAAGTGAATAGATGACGTTAGGTGCGATGTTTGTTTACTACGTTCCGTTTCGTCTCATTTCACTTTTCGTCTCATTTCACTATTTGTGTATGTTTTATTTAAACATAAAGATTCCTTACATCCTAATCCTAATAATAATATAAACGTGAAAGTTTGGATGGATGTATGTATGTACGTTTCACTTAATCTCAAAAAACTACTGGACGTATTATGATGAAACTTTCGAGTTATGTACCTTACCTTACCTGCCTGAAGGTAGAATACGTAACGATTCTGACTTCACGCCTACCATAGTTTAGTTTAGGTGCTGTAATTTTAGCCAATTTGATAATAGGCAAAATAATTCTTAGGGCAATTCATGTTAGGAATATTATGCTTTAGGTAATTAGATTTTAGTTATCAATATTAGGACAAACTTGATTTAGGACTTTAAGAGAGTATGCGCAAAAATTATTAGGACAAACGAGTAGTATGCCATTCAACAGTATGCCAAACTTTCTCGGCCAAACATTTTTAGGACAAAAAACGTTATGCGATACGACAGGCACCCGAAATTTATCTATACAAAAACTAACAGAACTAACGACAGTGATAATTCAATAAAACCACAATTTTATAAACGTTTTTTTTATATTACTTTTAACAAAAACAAAACGAACGAATATATTTTCGCAGGCCGCCTGCATGTAGGCAATTTCTAATTGTTCTAGGGTAAATGTCAAACATTTCCGCAAATCGTCCCTTTGGCGTAAAGCCGTTTTGTCGTCGGCGTTGGTCTTGGGCCATGGCAAACGGACGATGCAATGGTTACTTTGCTTTGCAGTAGATCAATAAGGTTTCCTTCAACATTATATCGCCGTACCCAACGTCAAACTGTGTCCCTGCTAGCATTGAGCCGACGCGTGATCTCATAAATCCGTATTCCTTCCTGGTGTAACTCCACTCTTTGAGCTCTTCATTGTTTTCAGTCATTATCATTATCTTTTAATAGTTCACGGTTAGCGGCAAGCATTTTATTTTTCATATTAATAACGTTGCTGAAAATTATTTTACGATTTTCTCGATTGACACTGACATATGTTCCTAATTAGAAATTAAAAGCAAATGATAACCTTTCGCGAGGAGGTTTTTTGTAAAATGAAGTGACAAATAATAATATTGACATTTCAATACTATTATTGAAATATAATTTTCGACCTTAATGCATTGCGAATGTCTAACGACATTGTAACGAAATGGGTAGGAAATGAAATTCCTTGACTGTACAAAACTTATCTAACAAATATTACGTTACTGACTGTTTGTTAGTGGGAAATGTCGCATGACAATGTCCATTACATCAGTGCACCAACGCCATCTAGCTATTTTGTGTAGCAAAAATTGGCGAGCCCGCAAGCAACCTTGAGCTATCCAGAGGTAGTGCCATCTATTTTAATACGATCAAACCACGTTTTTGAAGAGTAAAAAATATAATCCTTAAAAATTGTGTATTTAAGTTATATTTTTTTTATAAATAATGACACAAAGGTAAATTAAGAAAGAAAAATTGAATGCGATCTACTACAATCGAAGCGGGGTTTGAACCCGCGTTTTTATAAAAATAAAAATGTGGTATTACCACATAAAAATTATAGAATCGATAAAAAGATTCTATACAAACATATTTAAGTTATATTTTTCTCTTAAAAATGTTGGTGAAAAATAACATTTTTGTCACTTCCAGGCTACGAAGCAGCGCCATCTAGTTTTTATACCGAATTTTGAGCTTTTTCAGAGTTACGTTTTTTTGTATGAGAACATATGTCTAGGGGGTATATAGTCTTTGCTATGGGTAATAGACGACGATATACATACAAATGTTTGCCCCGGCCGGGATTCGAACCCGGGACCGCCGACTCAGTAGGCAGGTGTCTACAAACCGAGCCAAACGCGTCGCCACACAACAACAACAGTTATGGAACAATCAAGAACAATTCACGAATTTTCCAGGGGTACTTACTGAAAAATTGGTATTATCGTATATATAATATTCCACCTGGGCAAGTCCTGGTACCGAATGTCTGTGGGTTACCATTCCTGCTGAATCGTTGCGCTCGCGTTGCGATCCTAGGGCTCCAGTGACGTCTAACCGGGATCTGCATATGTGTTCAGTTTACGCGCCTCCTGGCCCTTCGCTAACCCAACATATAACAAACTTTAATTGTTTATTTAAAAAGGTGATATCTGAGTCGCCTAACTCTTTTTTATTTGTGGCTGGCGATTTTAATCTCCCGCATATTATATGGAATCTTAATACTACTCCCGTATTTGAACGGCGTGGACCAGTAGAAGTTCAGAATGCAGCCTTTAGACTCGTTGAAACATTCTTTCTTGCAAACTTAGAGCAATTCAACTACTCAAAAAATGAAAGTAATAACACACTAGATTTAATATTCTCTAACTTCGCTGTTGATGTATCCAACTCAAACTTCCCGCTCGTTAAGGAAGACACGCATCACCCACCACTTGAAATTAATATTTGTGATATTTTCTCTGCTCCAATGAAGGAAGTTCCCCGCCCGATGTTTAGATTTCGTAAGGGCGATTATCATGCTATAAACGGTCATCTTAATAACATAGATTGGAATTTGTGTTTTGCTGAAGAGTCGATGGACACAGCACTCACTAAATTTTATAATATTCTTAATGAAATAATTACCAAATATGTTCCCTTAGACACGCGTACTCACAAAGGTAAATACCCGACATGGTTCAGTTCGAGTTTGATTAAAATAATTAAGGAAAAAGACAAAATGCATTCAAGGTGGAAAAGATACGGGAACCCACTGGACTACGATGATTTTTCTTTATTGCGTAAACGCCAGAAACGTGTTCAGGAAAAATGCTGGGAGGACTATTTACAAATTGTTCAGGAGGGAATTAAAAGAAACCCTAAACAGCTATGGTCGTTCGTCAAAGCTCGTCGAGGCGGGTCTGCTTACCCTAAGTTTTTTGAATACCATGATCGGGTGCTGGATGATAATAGAGAAATTTGTGAGGGCTTTAGTAATTTTTTTTCTTCAGTTTTTAGTAAGCCTCTCATCGCTTATCCTGATTTGCCGTTAGCACCGCCTTTTTGTGATAGTAACGAAATAGTTTCATCGATAAGTATATCATCCGACGAGGTTGTTAAGTTGTTGCTAAGGTTGGATGCTAATGGTGGCGCTGGTAGCGATGGAATCCCTCCATTTTTTATTAAGAGCTGTGCTCCAAGTTTAGGACTTCCTCTCTCGATGCTTTTTAATAAATCGTTACTCGAAGGGTTATTTCCTGATAAATGGAAACAAGCATTGATCGTACCTATTTATAAGAAGGGTCCCAAGACTAAAATAATAAATTATCGTCCCATATCTATATTAAACCAGTTTGCTAAGACATTTGAGAAGATAATTTTAAGTAATATCTATGAGGTATTAAATAAAGCCATTCCGCCTCAGCAACATGGTTTTTTAAGAGGTCGGTCGACCGTGTCTAATCTTGTAGAGTTTACAAATCATGTTCTCCGTGGGATGGATAAGAGGAAGCAGATTGACGTGATTTACACTGATTTTGAGAAGGCGTTTGATCGTGTAGACCACGTCATCCTGCTTCGCAAGCTTTACTGGTTGGGTATTCGTGGCGATGTCTTCAGGTGGGTTTCCTCATACGTCTGCAACCGCCGGCAAGCGGTTGTACTAGGAGGTTGCAGATCAGACTTTGTAGACGTTCCCTCAGGTGTCCCCCAGGGATCGCACTTAGGTCCTTTGCTCTATAATGCATATCTATATGATATATATAACGTTTTTAAATTTTCAAAGTTTCTTATGTATGCCGACGACAAAAAAATTTTTGCAAGCATTCGCAGCATTAATGATTGCAATGAGTTGCAAAGTGATTTGGACCGCCTGTCTGATTATTATTATACTAATCGCATTAATGTAAATGTAAAAAAATGTGGCCAGATCTCTTTTACGCGAAGTCCCTACCCTTTGTTGTATCAGTACCAAATCGGAGGTGAGGCTATTGAGCGCGTAAGTTCAATACGGGACCTAGGTGTAACTCTCGATGCGAAACTAACATATGACTTACACATTGATGACATAGTAAACCGTGCGAACAAGAACCTGGGCTTTGTGTATCGTGTTTGTGGAGAGTTTAAGGATGCCGCATGTATTAAAGTAGTTTATTATGCATATGTTAGAAGCATCCTTGAATACGCAAGCTGTGTCTGGTCACCTCAGTATACGATTTACAAGGAGAAAATTGAGAAAATTCAGTATCGCTTTCTGCGTCACCTTAATTTTCGATCCAAGAAATGGGATACTAGCTATTTTTCTATGTGTTGTCGCCACCACCTCCTGAGCCTTGAGAATCGGCGTCTCATGCTTGACACGTGTGTTTTATACGACATTCTCTCTGGCCGCATCGATAGCTCTGCGCTGCTTGCAGAGATTAATTTCTCTGTGCCAAAAATAAGAACCCGTCACGCCAATCGTGCCCTGTTTAGCCTTCCAACAGTCAACACCAATTATGCACAGAATTCCCCATTAATTCGGTTCCTTAGACAATATAATAAACTGTTTAGCAGTATTGACTTATTTGACTGTACCAAATCGACATTGAAGAAGCGTATTCATTCTTTAATGTTAAGCTCAGATAATAGTTAATTCAATATCCCTTTCCATTTCCACACACACACTCACACACACACACACTCACACACACACACACACACACACACACACACACACACACACACACACACACACACACACGCGCGCGCGCGCGCACACACACACACACACACACACACACACACACACACACACACACACACACACACACACACACACACACACACACACACACGCGCGCGCGCACACACACATGCGCACTAACCTGATCGAGCATACCATGTTTGTTTAATTTTTCTTGTAACTAGTTCTGCTTACTGTATTTTTGTGGACATCTTTTATTGGCTTTTGTTGTTGTACTATATTGTTAATTATTACAAATTGTATTGCTGTTGATGCCCCAAATAAATAAAATAAAATAAAAAATAAAATAAATATAATGTACGGTGATTGGCTGTGTATCGCCGGTATCTACCTTACCTACCTTTCTCATCGGCATCTATCGAGGGTCACTCCTTTAATGATGAAAATCTTTCATCAGGCCTTCAATAGGCATTTAAACCAGTGATAGAAAGATAAAAGCTCAAAGAAAAATTTAATTGCGTAACCCGGTGGAAGAGCCTGGGAATCGAATCCGGTATCTCTGGGTTGCCGGTTCAGCGCGTTAACCTTTCCACCACCCAAACGCCCAAGCAACCTTTCAAATTTTTCCGTATGCTTTGTGTGTCGATCTTTGCATTGTTTATTTTAAAGGCTTTACACCTTAGCGACCTCTATATGAATACGTTAATATTCACATTTTTCATTGAGCTTTGATCTTTGGATCAATGGTTTACTATAAAAATTAAAAAAATTAGACATTACATGTTTCATAAATGTATAAATGGGCATTTTTTTTGTCTGTGAAGTGCGCAACACTTAGCTAGTTAAGTAAAACCAACTAACTAGACTATTAATTATAAGTAGTGAGTTACCTAGCTCAGTGCCGGTGTTGTAGTCGAACTTGTAGACTTTGAGATCCTCTCCGCCGCAGACGAAAGTGGCCCGCGAAGGCGCCAAAGAGGCGGAGTAGCATTTCGTCGGTACTGCTACTTCGCGCATCTTACTCTGTCAGTTGAGTAGAACTAACTAGACTTTTACATATAAGTAGTGAGTTACCTAGCTCAGTGCCGGTGTTGTAGTCGAACTTGTAGACTTTGAGATCCTCTCCGCCGCAGACGAAAGTGGCCCGCGAAGGCGCCAAAGACGCGAAAGTAACACTTCGTCGATACTGTTACTTCGCGCATCTTGCTCTGTCAGTTGAGTACAACTAACTAGACTACTATATATAAGTAGTGAGTTACCTAGCTCAGTGCCGGTGTTGTAGTCGAACTTGTAGACTTTGAGATCCTCTCCGCCGCAGACGAAAGTGGCCCGCGAAGGCGCCAAAGACGCGGAGTAGCATTTCGTCGGTACTGCTACTTCGCGCATTTTGCGCATCGTGTCCGTTGAGTAGAACGAGACGTTTGTACCTGTGAAAAGGAAATTTTAAAATTACATATTTTTGGAGAAATACTAGTAAGTCCCCGCGAGCTCGTCTGCTTTTCCGTAGTCTATCGTCTATCTATCGTATCTTTGGTTGTCCAGCTATGCACGTACCAAAATTGGGTGAAATCCGTCTTAGCCGTTTTGACGCCAAAAGATGGTGCCGGACTGGCATGGCGCCGCGCGCCGATACAAAACTAAAGGCGATGCTGCATCGCACTATAAAGATTTCTCCTAATATCATTATTTAAAAAACATGAGTCTATCTTACACCATACATTATAATAAAAATTGAGCTTCAAATAGGATTCTATAAATTTCTAACTTAGCACTTAAAGATTGCTCGACTTTTAGTCGAATCAAAATATTCACACTACAACATAATTTACAGAAAACGAAGAAGGTATATCTCCCCTTTTCTATGAGACGGTTAAGCTGACGCGCTCGGTGACAGATCCACTGTTAAAGGTCTCATCATCATATTATGCCCTTCTGTCTATTACAGACGGTTTTTGGTGTCCAGTCTGCGAAGCACCGTCTTTGGTGGCTGAAAAGGCCAATACGCGGTCGACATATCCGACCGCAAACCTGACAAGACACTGGCCGTTGTTGACGTTAAAGGCTTATTATACCTAATATGATTATGGGAAGTTTGTTCAGGAAATTTCGAGCTCGCACTAAACCGCCTCGTGACTCAATGTGTAATCCTATCAATAAAGGGGTTAGGTTGTATAATCCCCGAGTTCGGAAACCTTGAGGGAGGTAACAGATTTCGGACATGTACTCGTCCAAGTAATGAATACAATTGGATCACAAGTGGTGACATTTCCTTGCCGGATATCCATAATGACTCAACCTTAAATTGTGATAGGTCATGGCCCATTTAAATAACCGACACGACCGAAAAGGAAATTGTTGCAGCAGATATTAGTGATTGTATGATGTAGTTTCATTTTTGCTTTTATTTTGCTAACTCCACTATAAATAAGTTTAAAAACTTCTAGCTATCATATTATATAGTGAAGAAAACATGGTAAAATTGTAGTTCAACTACGAAAAACTAATGATTTCTTCAGAATGATAATTTGAGCTTTTGTATTAGAATGTAAATGTAAATGCAGAACCCAGAAACGATACTCACCATGCGCTACTGTCAAAATTGCGCCATCCCTGGACAGTTCGAGGCTGTTTGGGATTGAAGAAAACTCTATTTTGTTCACCTCCTGAAACACACAGAGTATATATTTGTTAGTTAATTGTCATTTTACGTATAAAGTGTTACAATAACGTTATATTTATTTGCGTATTTATTTTTCTTATCGTGGTGGGAGGGTGGGACTATTACATGCACGTATGCATGAAAAAATACGCAAATAAGTATAACGGTTTAGCACAAATTAACAGGCACATTATATCGCCGATTAGCAAAGCAATATGATTATTTTAATTAATTTGGATTTCCGCATAGTAACGCCTGAGTCAACTATCTGAAATAGAATCAACAATTCCATGGGGAGGTTACCTGTCCAGTGTTCCTGTCCCAGATGCGCATGGTGCTGTCGTCGCTGGCGCTGGCGATGCGCGAGTTGTGCAGGAAGACCGCGTGCCGGATGCTGCTTGTGTGGGCACTGAACTTCTCCACAGCTGGAAACAACGGTAATAAGTAAACCAAACACCCAATTTGAGCAAAGCTCGCATGTCAGTTTAGTATCAGTGGCGAGATACGAAGGTTTGAAAGATAATAACACTTTTTTTTATTTTTCTTATAAGACTTGCTTCTCAATTTTGGTTCGTACGTTTTAAGGTTGCATTATGAAATTTCGCTTACGCAGATATCGCTTGATCGGAAATCGAGATGATAGCGATCTCAAGTGAAATCAATGGTGCTACCGTGAAGTTCCGTAGAGGTCAGAATAATCCCTTTTTGACTTAGTAAATTTCAATCATATGTTCAAATGTGTCTTGTAAGGAAAGTATCAAGTGAAATGGTTTTATTGTGATTCTAACAAACTGCCAGCGAATCTAGGGAGGATAGTACTTAATTCAATAATAGTAAATTATTCTGTACCAGCAAGTCGCAATACTTATACAATACCCCTCTTTGACCATATATGCAGCCTTTGCTTTCGGCAAGGACTTAGTCTGACTCAACAGGCTTTATAAAGTTAATGAGGAAAACGTTATCTTTTCCTGTATCAGTTAGTTATTGTTTGATAGATTCTAGCCCAATCTAGATATTAAAAACTTGTAATTGGAAGACAAGCATTATTTTTGGCATTGAGAATTCCTTTCCGTAATATGCAGAGGAAAGTTAAATCAACGATTATTTTTACGCGAAATGTTGATTTGTCTTGCTAGAACACCGGATCAACATGGTTTTCCAGAGACAAAATATGACATAGACTATTATTTATTCAAGAAAAATGTGGATAGGTCCAAGGTTAAGCAGTACCTTTGGATTTGTGAACAGGGATATTAAAAACAAAAACGATAGCATAAACAATCTATACTTTTATAAAATTCTAAAGTTGTATTGAAAAATTTGAAAATCAATTTTCTTAGGGTCATTATTTGAAGAAAAGCTTAACAGCGCGATGCAGACTGTGTTTGTAGTAGTAGATAAAAAAATCTTTGTCCGCTCATCACGTGGAAACCACTGGAAGGATTTTAACCAATTCTGAAAAAGGGATAGCTGTATATCCATAGAGTGTTATACGATACTTCTACCAGACTACGCGGACGAAAACGAAAAATTGCGGGCTAATTCTAATCACACTAATTTTATGAAGGTGAAAGTTTGTGCGTGTATAACTTCTTCACACTCGAACGGCTGGACCAATTTTGATAAATTTTGGTATGAAGGTAGCTGACACCCTGGATTAACACATAGGCTACTACATAGGCTTTTATCCAATTTAGTATTCTTGTGGGATGAGCGAGTAACACCGCGAGGCGCAGCTAGGATTCTATAAAAATCAATACTTACGTCCAGCTTCAGGCTTGTTCAAATCAAACACCCGTATTAGTTTCTCGTTGCTTGCAGTCAGGAGCATGGTGTCGTCGGCGTTGAAGTTCACACTCTTCACAATGTGGTCGTGATCAAACGTATGCACTACTTCACCATAGCGGGCATCCCAAAGTTTTGCTGCAAAAAACATTGATTAGCACCAGTATTACACAAGAAATCGTCAGGAATCAAAATTTCTAGTTTGCACCCACTTAAGGCATCTGTTTGTCCCTATGGTTGACTAGTGGAGAATATTTGTACTGACTTCTGTTTTGTGCAATAAAGTTTAAATAAATGGGTACCAATGTTATTTTATGTGTCTTGCCAGTTGATTGTTCATTATATTTCAGTTTTTTATGATTTTTCATTATCATCATAAAAATAAATCCTTGTTGAATTTTTTACACTTGGTATTTTTGTAAAGAGTTGGATCAACTTTTCTTTGTTGTATTCTGAGTCTTCAAAGTGTAAAAATTTCTTAGAAAAGTATTGTTCAATAAATCATATTATTACTTAAGAATGGGCTTATGAATGCACCAATTACATTGTTTTAAGTAATATAACCCTAGGAAATCGTAGTTTTATAGAGTGACCCAGGGGACATGACCAAGGCAAAAAGTAAAAAAAAACAGTTGATAAACCCGAAAATCTTAAATTCTTAATTTTGGAAATAGGCAAAACAGTAAAAAGTATTTTTGATGAATTGAAACCTTTTTGAAAAACTGATTCCAGTTTTATACATAGCAATAACAATCGATTCGAGCAATTAAGTCTCATTTTGTTAATCGGAAAACGTGTAAGTTTAAATCAATATAATTATTTTCACAGGGTTTCATCCCTTTCAAGTCCTGCTTGCTTGCTTGGTGCTTGTGATATTTATTTTATTTTATTTGAAATTGTCAATTGTTGTTTGAAGTGGATCACAAAGCAGATTGGTTACATAATGCTTCAGATGAAATTAAATTAATTCCATACCTGAAAAATCAGCAGCCCCACTGGCCGCCAAGTTAGCATTCTGTGTCAGAGCTACACCCCATACAGCTCCTTTGTGACCCTCGAAGGTTCCAATCCAATCACCCGTTTCACCTTGCCGCAACATGGGCTTACCATCTACAAAGGAATTCATAATTATACCACACTGACACATACATTATTTATAGACATTGACTTTGAAATAAGATGCCTATAAATGGAGCAGTATAATCAAGCTTTGGCCTATGGAAATGTGGTGAGTGCCAAGGTATCATGATTTATGTAGAGCCTTGTGTAATTGCTCGGGCAACTTATGAAAGTCGACTATTATAGTTCAGGAAGCAACTATCTATAGAAGCAATGACACTAAAGGTACCACTTTGTTATTTTCCAGACCAAACTTCTGGAGAATGGAACTAATTCAAAACAAGTATTTGAAATATATAATCCTTATACATCTCTATAAATGGTAAACAAACAAGACTTAAACTCTCAACTATATAAGGAAACAATAATTTAAAATGAAGGTTGATCTATTCCAAGCTTAGATCACTTCATCACAAGCTGATAATAGCCATGTACATGACAAACAATACCTATAATTATATTTGATGTTGCAAGAGAATAATTATTTTCCTTAACTGTTGAATGAAAGTAATCTGTTTTCTTATGTCTGAGGTATACATTAATGTCAAGATCTCTGTGGAGCCTTGAGCAAGTACAAGGTGACCCAGAACAAGTGAAATGTCACCATGTGAAACAGAAAAAAATTCGGACGGTGACACACTACTTGCACAAAGCGCCGTAACTTAAAAGTCATGTCAACGTCGTGAACAAAAAGCACGGCGCGACATCAAGGCGAGCGACTGCGGGAAACACACGAGCGGATACTCAAGGCACTTCCTGCACGCCCGGAAAGAGAAGGTCATCTCAGCCCTAGAATGCATACCGGCCGAGAGGACTGGTCGACGAAAACAAGAAAAGTGAAGGCCTTTCCAATACATCTTAACCTCCTACCATCTGTCGGCGAATCCCAAACAAACACACCCAAACACATTTGCAGGTCTTCCACCCACGACTAGGCCAAGGCGAAAGGGCACGTAAGGTGCAAAGCAGTAGCTTATACTCACCTTTGCAGGCAGAAATCAAATAATACCCATCCTTGGTAACGTCACTAAAATCCAAATGCACGACTGGTCTAGTATGGCCACCACATGTGAGAGGAACTTGCTTGAAAGTTGTCATTTTAATTAATTTTGTTGTTGTACTTTTGGAAAATAAAACTAATATCTTTTGTTAACTAAAATTAACCTAATGAGTCTGATCGAACTGAAAGTTGACAACCGACTGACGGAAAAGTGCAAGGTAGTGTTGCTATACATGAACTACATGAAGTCAAATACATACATGACCTTACCAACAAAATATGAATTTGTTCATTAATTATTTGTAAGTTGTGCATACATTAATGATAGATTTATTTTTATTATAGGTGAAAAGAAAACGCTACCAGTTGAATTTTATTTTGTTCAAATCGAATAATAATGCCAACAAAGAAAAAGGGAATGTTCCAAAAGAAGACATTGTCGAATGGGCTAATCAAAATTTATTACTAACAATAATTACTGAAAAAAGTCAGTTAATCAATGTCTAAAAAAACACATTTAAAGATTTATGTACAAAAAATACATCCCTATTCTTGTCGTGTCAGGTCTGGATTAAAATAAAATAAAATAGAAGTAGAATCTAACCAATACTTATATTCTATGATCTGTGCCAATATGGAGGAACGTAGTGATTAATTGATTATATGCTCTTTGTATGGAGGTAGGGTAGAAATTTTCTACCCATAGTAACGAAAGTAGAATGAATTATAGTCAGTTTGTTTTGCACCTACAGAAATGTCATCAACATAACATTTAAACAAATATTTAATACTAGCGACCCGTCCCGGCTTCGCACGGGTGCAATGCTATAAATTATGCATATAAACCTTCCTCTTGAATCAAACTATTAAAGATTTTTTTTTTGTTTTGGATCGCATATCCATAAAGTGTCAATTTGTGAGAATTGTTTTCATTGTTTTGTTTATCTGTGGGCGGGCGAAAATTTGTCGTGGCTTGCTTCTGACGTGTCTGTATTGACGGACGTCAAAATCAAAAATCAGAGTAAATTATTGACTCAAAAATCTACTGCTTTTACGAAAACTGTAAAGAAACAAGAAACAATGGATTTCTTCACATCAATACCCACTCACATTGACTATGTCGGTCAGGCTAAAGCGGAAAAGTTATACAGAGCAATCATCACACTGTTCAGCATCGTTGGCTTCGTTTGGGGGTATATTGTCCAGCAGTTCTCTCAATCAGTGTATATCCTAGGAGCTGGATTCTTACTCGCCGCCATCCTGACCGTACCACCGTGGCCCATGTACCGCAGAAACCCTTTGAACTGGCAGAGTCCCAAGAGCACTGAAGAAAAACCAGCAGGCAAGAAAGGAAAAAAATAATTGGTATCGTGTTGTATCTCAATGTATGTTGTATGAAATAAATAGGTTTTAAGACTGTCAGTTTTCTTTATTTAAACCATTACATCTTTGGTGGTATCCATCCATTCAAACCACATTCAATCTTCTGTTTCTGAGAAAGGTGACACTGTACATTTTTATGTGCTTCTGTAGCCATATAGACTCCTCTGTTCCTGTCCACACAACTTATTAAGTGAATTTATTATTTTAGGCTTATCTGTAATTTTATACTAAATATTATGATTTCTTAGAAACAAAACCAATGGCATAACTACACTGAGGCCATAAGGAAACCTGATTATAGACCCTAGAGAATCTAAAATAGCCACAATCATAGTTACAAAGAGGGCCGAGCGGATCATAATATCTAACCCTAATTCCAAAACCTTTTTTATAATGATGAGACTGTCTACTATAGGTAACCATTTCGTCAGGTGTCACAAACATTTTCTAAACCACAATTTTGGTAACAGGATTCAGTAAAATTAGTATCTCGGTTGTAAATAATTATGCCACTAAATAATACTTTAACACGGTAAATTTGTACACAAGGTGTATGTATATGTAATACTACATTTATATTTTTCTATTAGATGGACACAACACATATTATGACTATGATGTGAAGCGGAGAAGATGAACCAATCAGGCTGCATCATTGTAAAGCCTGAAAGGCATGCATTTAAGTCTGAGAAATGAGATTGGTCTATTTTACTTAGCTCCTCTTCCGTGGACAGGCAGCCTTAATGTGGTAAACTTTTTGGTCTTTACCCAAATACTAAGAGACAGCGCATACTACGGCTTCTAGTGGCCGCCACAGTACTTCTCTCTTTTTCTCACTTCGAGTGTGGAAAAGGGACAAGTGTACTGTGGCGGCCACAAGAAGCCATAGTGTGCAGAGAGCGCTATTCAAGACTGAAATGGTTTGATATGCAACAGGTTTATAAAATACATGTAATTTTTCGCTAGCATTACTTTTTAAGTCATCACAATTCAACACTTAATTTAGTATAACAAGAATATAAAATAAGGAACATCCACTCACTTTGTAAAAATAGAAATAACATACAATAATCATTTACATATAAAATGAAAACTGAATTCATAGTAAAGCAATTAGTCTGAGAACTAGACATTCTGTGCATACCTAGGAGTATTAACAAAGTCCCTGTCCAGTACACATACTGTGGTTCAAACCTCTATTACAAAGTCGTAAGGTTTACTATTCAGATACGGACAGTGAACGTGTTAAAACACTGATATAAACTATTGATACATACTATTTCTATAGAGCTCGAAGGCTGAGTGCTGAAACCTAACAAGTTGAAAAAATGCATACTACACATAGTTCTTATTTCAAAGATTTTTTCGACTGACTGGGTTTGAGCATACATCCTTCGATATTGTTTATCTTATGTAGCATGTTAGGAATCAACATTCACTGGGTATGAAGCAGTTTTTATTCTAATATGTTTATGTAGTAACCAGAAACTGACATTGAGATCACTATTAAAATGTATTATAAATATTGTTACACATCAACATGTAGATTAAAACATTCAGAATAAGTTGTATACATTTAAGTTATATAACTAGTGAATACGACATTCATGTAACAATTTAAAATCGTCAATGTGCCTAAAAGAGAATTATTCCTTTCTAAATTCGTTTATTCTAGTTACTCAGTCACACAACATTCAATATAGTTTAGCTATATCCACCGCAAAAAAGAATCTGAACGCCACAGTGACTGTTGATTTTGGAGTACTTCTTTATTTTTTTGCTTGATTGGCGCCAGTGGCGCGGTGAATTGCACCGCTTGGCGTTTAGAAGGTTAAAATAACACACACACTGACACAGATTGCACTTTGCATAAAAAAATAGAAATAAGGACAAGTCACACTTTTAGGAAACGTTTCTTTTATTGTAGAATCAAATCCAAAAAATCACTAAGTTCCTTCTGATTTCCAAAGTACGTTTTCGTTCTAGTAAGTTTTCTTCTATTTTTTCAATGGATGGTGCATTTTGCATTTCCAGGCTTATTTCAAAAACATGTAAGTAAAAAGTCGCTATAAAATAATTACAGGATGGTGTATAAGTAGGTCAGTGAGGGCAGTAGGTCTCCTAAGACCCTTTTTCGAATGGCAGCAAGGACTCTAATTTGCCCTTACGGACCCATTTATATCAATCACCCTTTATATCCACAAATTTTACTATAGAAGTCCTAAAATATAAAACATTTTCTATGTAGATTGAGATAATCACGATGTATTTATTAATCTAAAAAATATATAAATTATGTCGCGAGATAGGTACATCGCGATTTAAATGAGCGTTACTAAATGAGTCATTATTACTCATTATCATTAATGAAAAATCGAAAGGACATATCCTAACATAAGGCTTTCATTTCCATATAACGAGAAACTTCACTCTCTATCTCATGGAAAGCACACATTCAAATATGAATAATCTCAAAGAACTAAAGTTCTCATGCATTGTGCCTTTCCTCGGAGTTAACACTACTGATCACATTATCACCCGATCACTCAGTCTTTACCATCTGCTTTAAAATACGTTGTTATCTCTCATTAATGATTAAAAAACGGTAAACAAACTTACAAATTGACAGTCACCTTCTAAACATGTCAGGCCTTTCCTGTCAATTTTTACGTGAGTTTAAACAGTTTTTTAATAATCTATGAAGATCTCACGATAGTTTCAATAAGATTATTCTTATTCCTCGCTAAAACTAAATTTATCTCTGAGATTTTTAAAGACAGTATATATTCTATTTTCATTGCATTCACAATCTTCGTTGGGCCTTTCAGTTTCGCTTGCACTATCCTGGTTACTGTCAGATCTCTCTTCATCATCATCCTCATTAGTGTAATCACCGCTCTCTGAGCCTTCTTGGTCGTTGTGGTCCTCATACTCCGGAGGGTCTTCGACTTCAACTATGTCCTCTGTGTCACAGACTTGTTGGAGGACTATCGCAAGGAACACTAACGAGACGCCCCAGCTCACATAAGTTACGGATAGCGGTCCTAGAGTGAATATAAATACTGCAACTATGGTGATTAGGATTGCCATTGAATTGTAGCCTTTCCTGAAATAGAAAAAAATAATTAATGCCGGTTCTTGATCAAGTAACTCAAGCACAGTTTTTTTCGATGTCAAAATCACAATGCATTTTGACGACGCGTTTGGCTCGGTTTGTAGACACCTGCCTACTGAGTCGGCGGTCCCGGGTTCGAATCCCGGCCAGGGCAAATATTTGTGTGATGAAAAGTACGTATATCGTCGTCAAGTACCCATAACACAAGCCTTCTTGAGCTTAATTTGAGACTAGATCGATTTGTGAGAGTTTGTCCGATATTTATTTATTTATTTAATGCTTGGTTTAAGACTTATTTTATACAACCATTTTCTTAGAATACTATTCGTCCCTCATCCGCGTATTTTCCGTACGTTATATACCTTTTTCTTGAAATAATGAAACTCCATAGGAAACTATTAACTTTTTTTTTTGACGTGACAACGTCTTAAATTAGGTTGCGGCTCGGAGTCACTCATGAAAAAGTGTAACGCCCGCTCACGGTTGATGAGTGAGAGAGACAAAATATATTTCTATAGTTAAAATTTGTGCAATTCTTATTTTCATTCATCGAGCATTACTGTAACAAGAGGGAAGAGGGCGGAAGAGGGAAGAGGGAAGAGGGAAGATGGCGGACATAATTTTTTCTTAAAAATCGATATGGGTGTCATCTCCGAGGTTCCTCGGGGTTCCGATTACGAAAATGACATCCATTTTGAAATCCAAGATGGTGGACATTATTTTTTCTTAAAAATCGATATGGGTGTCATCTCCAAGTTTCCTCGGGGTTCCGATTACGAAAATTACATCCATTTTGAAATCCAAGATGGCGGACATTATTTTTCTTAAAAATCGATGGGTGTCATCTCCAAGGTTCCTCGGGGTTCCGATTACAAAAATGACATCCATTTTGAAATCCAAGATGGCGGACATTATTTTTTCTTAAAAATCGATATGGGTGTCATCTCCGAGGTTCCTCGGGGTTCCGATTACGAAAATGACATCCATTTTGATATCCAAGATGGTGGACATTATTTTTTCTTAAAAATCGATATGGGTGTCATCTCCAAGTTTCCTCGGGGTTCCGATTACGAAAATTACATCCATTTTGAAATCCAAGATGGCGGACATTATTTTTTCTTAAAAATCGATATGGGTGTCATCTCCAAGGTTCCTCGGGGTTCCGATTACAAAAATGACATCCATTTTGAAATCCAAGATGGCGGACATTATTTTTTCTTAAAAATCGATATGGGTGTCATCTCCGAGGTTCCTCGGGGTTCCGATTACGAAAATGACATCCATTTTGAAATCCAAGATGGTGGACATTATTTTTTCTTAAAAAACGATATGGGTGTCATCTCCAAGTTTCCTCGGGGTTCCGATTACGAAAATGACATCCAGTTTGAAATCCAAGATGGCGGAAATTATTTTTTCTTAAAAATCGATATGGGTGTCAACTCCAAGGTTCCTCGGGGTTCCGATTACGAAAATGACATCCATTTTGAAATCCAAGATGGCGGACATTATTTTTTCTTAAAAATCGATATGGGTGTCATCTCCAAGTTTCCTCGGGGTTCCGATTACGAAAATGACTTCGATTTTGAAATCCAAGATGGCTAACATAATTTTTTCTTAAAAATCGATATGGGTGTCATCTCCGAGGTTCCTCGGAGTTCCGGATACGAAAATGACGTCCATTTTGTGATTTTGAAATCCAAGATGGCGGACTTAAATTTTGACGTGACAACGTCTTAAATTAGGTTGCGGCTCGGAGTCACTCATGAAACAGTGTAACGCCCGCTCACGTCTGATGAGAGAGAGACAAAATATATTTCTATAGTTAAAATTTGTGCAATTCTTATTTTCATTCATCGAGCATTACTGTAACAAGAGGGAAGAGGGCGGAAGAGGGAAGAGGGAAGAGGGAAGAGGGAAGAGGGAAGAGGAACAAAATATATTTCTATAGTTAAAATTTGTGCAATTCTTATTTTCATTCATTGTTCCTATTGTGCAATTTAATAATATTCATATCAATAAATATTCTACCGAGAATAAGACGTTGTCACGTAAAATCTTCCTTCGCCCGTAAAACCGACTTTACAGGCAACCATTTTTTTTTTATGTCTAGATTTAAATGTACCTAGTTAAAATATCACCCGTAAACAGTTGAATAACGTAAAAAATTATAGAAAGTGTACAATTAAACTCACAGATGCCGTCTTGGTCCATCCATTTGCCACAACATTGTTGAGCAAATTGACAAAATCAACCCAGGTCCCCTAGATGTGTCCGGTTTTAGCACCATACTGTACCTGAAATAAAAAAAATGAATGAAACTATCTATTAGATGAGTAGTACTCTTGATAAAAAATCACGCAGCAACTGTTTTTCAGTTTCAAAGGGATTCGACAGTTGAGGCTGACTTCAGAGACACAAACATACGTGACACGAATTTGTTATAATGTTTGATAATTAAGGATGTTTTGGTAAGAATCTATATGAAATTAAGACTTGGTAACTTACTTGAAGTTTCGAGCCCATGTCAATAACGCTGGTATATTAACTATGGTCACAACCGCCCAGAGGAAAAACATCATCATATGGAAATTGATATCACTACCCAACACTTCAGTAGCTACTTCTAGATCCGTTTTTCCGTTGTGATATATGTTTCTTGGCGCCTGTGCGGTGTCTGTTTGCTTATGAACTGTAGATACTGTAGTTATTACGTTATCTGTGTTTTCAGGATTGTCAGTTTCGGCTTTGTTATCTTCACTTTCGGAAATGTTGTCACCTGTTTTAGGAACTTTACGATGTCTAAGGCATTGGCCAGTTTCTCCAGGGTTGACACCTTCTTTCTTATCGTCACTTGGAAGCAAACTCGTTTCCGGATTGTTTTCGTCTTTCTTAGGATGCCTGAGACATTGCACGGTACCTTCAGCAGGGTCTTCTGGCTTCACAACTAGAGCGTTCGATTGAGTTTCCTTGTCTTTATCATCTTTGTTTTTATTCTTTCGTTTAAAAAAGTGACAGAAACGTGATGCAACTTTGGCTGCCATTTTGTAGAAGTAGTCTTCTAAAAATTCTTCGTACATTTTGGATATCTGTGCAAAAAGAAAGTAATTACTAATCTACAAGAACACAATACATTATATACATACTTAGTTGTTTTTTTCTTAAATAACTGAATTCCACTTGAGAGTTTGCGAGTATCTTGTAAACATGATCACACAATTCGATTGTTTACTCCTGGATAGAAGCTCACTTTGGTACAAATTGAATCAGAGAATAAAAAAAACCCAAATAAGTATATTCTTGTTTCAAATGTCTTTTCACTGATTGGAATAAGATACTTGGTCACTAAAGCTAAAAAAATCGAAAAAGGGTAAAAAAATACCAGTCCTGCTTCCCAAGAGCTTATACTACTCCAATTTTCACCTTGTGACTTAGAACATATGATATTATTTGCGTTGTTTTTGTTAAGTAATTGTTTCCATTTGTCCTCGGACAATGGATTTCGGGATCATGTTTACAAGATACGATCTTTACACAGGCTTTACTAGAGATGAGCCATTTCCGAAATTTTCCGGAAACTTTCCTCAATTTCCATAAAAATGTGGAGAGTTCCTGGAAACTTTCCGAAAGGGCACATCTCTAGGCTTTACCATCCGGACGTTTGAAAAATTTGAACTATGCTTTAAGTGATTATCAACATTTAATTATGTAATACTGAATTATTTACAATCTCGTGTGATTTTGACTTCACCTATTTACTGTAGAACAAAGACTATATACCCCCTAGACATATGTTCTCATACAAAAAAACGTAACTCTGAAAAAGCTCAAAATTCGGTATAAAAACTAGATGGCGCTGCTTCGTAGCCTGGAAGTGACAAAAATGTTATTTTTCACCAACATTTTTAAGTGATTTTTGATTTTTGGAAATCAAACGCATTACTGCTTTATTTTAATACGATAATATAACTTAAATACACAATTTTTAAGGATTATATTTTTTACTCTTCAAAAACGTGGTTTGATCGTATTAAAATAGATGGCACTACCTCTGGATAGCTCAAGGTTGCTTGCGGGCTCGCCAATTTTTGCTACACAAAATAGCTAGATGGCGTTGGTGCACTGATGTAATGGACATTGTCATGCGACATTTCCCACTAACAAACAGTCAGTAACGTAATATTTGTTAGATAAGTTTTGTACAGTCAAGGAATTTCATTTCCTACCCATTTCGTTACAATGTCGTTAGACATTCGCAATGCATTAAGGTCGAAAATTATATTTCAATAATAGTATTGAAATGTCAATATTATTATTTGTCACTTCATTTTACAAAAAACCTCCTCGCGAAAGGTTATCATTTGCTTTTAATTTCTAATTAGGAACATATGTCAGTGTCAATCGAGAAAATCGTAAAATAATTTTCAGCAACGTTATTAATATGAAAAATAAAATGCTTGCCGCTAACCGTGAACTATTAAAAGATAATGATAATGACTGAAAACAATGAAGAGCTCAAAGAGTGGAGTTACACCAGGAAGGAATACGGATTTATGAGATCACGCGTCGGCTCAATGCTAGCAGGGACACAGTTTGACGTTGGGTACGGCGATATAATGTTGAAGGAAACCTTATTGATCTACTGCAAAGCAAAGTAACCATTGCATCGTCCGTTTGCCATGGCCCAAGACCAACGCCGACGACAAAACGGCTTTACGCCAAAGGGACGATTTGCGGAAATGTTTGACATTTACCCTAGAACAATTAGAAATTGCCTACATGCAGGCGGCCTGCGAAAATATATTCGTTCGTTTTGTTTTTGTTAAAAGTAATATAAAAAAAACGTTTATAAAATTGTGGTTTTATTGAATTATCACTGTCGTTAGTTCTGTTAGTTTTTGTATAGATAAATTTCGGGTGCCTGTCGTATCGCATAACGTTTTTTGTCCTAAAAATGTTTGGCCGAGAAAGTTTGGCGTACTGTTGAATGGCATACTACTCGTTTGTCCTAATAATTTTTGCGCATACTCTCTTAAAGTCCTAAATCAAGTTTGTCCTAATATTGATAACTAAAATCTAATTACCTAAAGCATAATATTCCTAACATGAATTGCCCTAAGAATTATTTTGCCTATTATCAAATTGGCTAAAATTACAGCACCTAAACTAAACTATGGTAGGCGTGAAGTCAGAATCGTTACGTATTCTACCTTCAGGCAGGTAAGGTAAGGTACATAACTCGAAAGTTTCATCATAATACGTCCAGTAGTTTTTTGAGATTAAGTGAAACGTACATACATACATCCATCCAAACTTTCACGTTTATAATATTATTAGGATTAGGATGTAAGTAATTTTTATGTTTAAATAAAACATACACAAATAGTGAAATGAGACGAAAAGTGAAATGAGACGAAACGGAACGTAGTAAACAAACATCGCACCTAACGTCATCTATTCACTTTTTACTGTCACTTGGAAGTTGGAATGTCGTTGAACGCTTGACGACTGTGTTACTTCACGCTTGCGCGTACCGTACAGTAGAAATTGAAAAATGACGACTTTTGAATGAATTGATACCCTTAGCGGCATCTAGCGATGTAGAACGATAGTAACAAACGGAGTACGGTGCGTAGTATGAAGAATATCGGTCTAGGGGGTATATAGTCTTTGCTGTAGAAGAACAAAGATGAGGGCCTGTCAATGATAGCCTAGTTAACCACTCAATTGCTTCGAAATTTGAGTTGGACTCTATTTATATAATAAAATAAGAGCGGTGACAGGTAGCCGTAGTTACCAAAAGCAATCAATCTAGTGGTTAAGGATGTTGTCCTATGGACGCCACAGGACATTTCCACTTACCATGAAGGCGTAGAATGCGGCGCCGGCGGCGAGCGAGGCGGCCCCGCAGGACAAAGGAGCCGCCGTGATTAGGGCCGCGCTTACAACCATCGGCACCTGTGACCAGTTACAACATTATACATTTATGAAACAGCTAGCTGTGCCCCGCGGTGTTACCCGCTCAACCCACGGGAACACTAATTTTTTTCGGGATGAAAAGTATCCTATGTCCTTTCCCGGGTCTCAAACTATCTCCATACCAAATTTCATCCAAGTCGGTTCAGCGGTTGAAGCGTGAAGAGGTAACAGACAGACAGACAGACACACTTTCGCTTTTATAATATTAGTTCGGATGTATTGTTTCATTTTTTTTAATGTGGGTTACACATCACAATTTTTATATTGGTGCCTTTCAAATAAACAATGCAAAGATCAACACACAAAGCATAAGGAAAAACTCGATAGGTTGCTTGGGAGTTAGGTAGCGCGCTGGACCGGCAATCCAGAGGTACCGGGTTCGATACTCGGTCTCTTCCACCAGGTATCTCATTTCAATTTTTCTCTAAGCTTCGATCTTTGTATCAAAGGTTTAAGGTTAGGTTTATTAGCATGCACTCACCTTCTGCAGGCCGACAGCGAGCCTCTCGGCCAGCCCCGGCCCGCCCCTCCACAGCACGCGCAGCAGCATGCGGTGCGCCAGCTGCGACGAGCACACCAGCGCGGCCAGCGCCGCCGCGCCCAGAGCGTGCAGCAGCCCCAGCGCCGCCAGGTACGCCGGCAGCACCATGATGGAGACACTCACCTTCTGCAGGCCGACAGCGAGCCTCTCGGCCAGCCCCGGCCCGCCCCTCCACAGCACGCGCAGCAGCATGCGGTGCGCCAGCTGCGACGAGCACACCAGCGCGGCCAGCGCCGCCGCGCCCAGAGCGTGCAGCAGCCCCAGCGCCGCCAGGTACGCCGGCAGCACCATGATGGAGACACTCACCTTCTGCAGGCCGACAGCGAGCCTCTCGGCCAGCCCCGGCCCGCCCCTCCACAGCACGCGCAGCAGCATGCGGTGCGCCAGCTGCGACGAGCACACCAGCGCGGCCAGCGCCGCCGCGCCCAGAGCGTGCAGCAGCCCCAGCGCCGCCAGGTACGCCGGCAGCACCATGATGGAGACACTCACCTTCTGCAGGCCGACAGCGAGCCTCTCGGCCAGCCCCGGCCCGCCCCTCCACAGCACGCGCAGCAGCATGCGGTGCGCCAGCTGCGACGAGCACACCAGCGCGGCCAGCGCCGCCGCGCCCAGAGCGTGCAGCAGCCCCAGCGCCGCCAGGTACGCCGGCAGCACCATGATCGACCGCACGAAGTACATCATCTCCTGGTTCCCGTAGCTCGCGTTCTCGAACAGGAACTCACCCATGGGTATTGCCCTGGAAATTATGTAAATGCAAACATAAAATAATGGTCGAAACACTCGCAAGGGGTCACATTCAGCGCCCATACACACTATCCGACACAATTCGAGTAATTATCTGTCAATTGGCATCTTCATCATTAAAATTGGAGTATTCGTTCAGGATCTAGGAATAAAAATAATATTTCTGAACAAATGGCACCATTTCTGTTCCTAGGAGGTGACACTAATTTACCCTCGTGCGATATTGTTTATTGTGGTTCCTATTGTCACTGTGCAAAACGGCTTGCTTATATCACAAAATGCAGCTTCTGTATTATAAGTGTCCATAACAACCAGCAACCCCAAAGGGGCGCCCGCAGTGACCAACACATACTATGGTCGGTCAAAGGCTGACATGCATTACATGGTTACGTGCGAGAGACCAATAATGTAGCCCAACAAAGCCGGTCTTTCTTAGTCTAAATTCTTCCAGAGACTATCTACATATCTTTATTATTAAAAGGCTTTGGTATTGCCGTATTACTTACATCAACAGTGTGACGAACACCCGCACGAACAGCAGCGGGGCGTAAGGCTTCAAGGCGTCGCTCCGCAGCGCGCCGTGTAAGGACACGCAGGATCCCACGGTGGACAGGCTCAGGAGACAACTCTTCGCTATGAGGACTTACATCAACAGTGTGACGAACACCCGCACAAACAGCATCGGAGCGTAAGGCTTCAAGGCGTCGCTCCGCAGCGCGCCGTGTATGGACACGCAGGATTCCACGCAGGAGGTGGACAGGCTCAGAAGACAACTCTTCGCTATGAGGAGAACCGCGCCCGCCACGTACGGTATTAGCACGGGCGTGAAGGTGCGGGCGGATTGTGCTAACACGTGGTACCATGATGACGCGATACTGAAATAAAACGATATTGCCCACTTTAATAATATAAATAATGAACTTTATTCTGCAAGTAGGCCAAAAGGGCACCTAAATGTCTCAATCTACCGGCTAAAAGTAGTAGTGGCCGGCAAGCTACTTGAGCATTGACTGCGCAATAGCCTTACGTACAAATGTACATACGCAGATCCGCTATTTTTATCCAAGAACATTTCCGG
Source organism: Apotomis capreana (assembly GCA_947623375.1). Lineage (NCBI taxonomy): Eukaryota > Metazoa > Arthropoda > Insecta > Lepidoptera > Tortricidae > Apotomis > Apotomis capreana. Next base: position 16,523,318 of record OX392507.1, on the reverse strand, counting down.
CAACTATAAATGCAAACGTAATGAACATTTTTTCCTAGAAACCGGTTGTTAACTGTGTCTATCTAAAGAATATTTTTACACAGGTAAAGGTTTCTACTCTGCAATTATAGGCTTTTGTGGAATCTGAAAACACTATTCACTGGTGGGTCTGTGAGCTGTAGATCTCGCGAGTTTGTTTCGATTTCATTTTAAAGCCTGACCAGAAATATGTGAGGATGCGCCATATTGCGGAATTTCACTGGAACTAATTTCTTACACTGGCAATGATTTTATGATGGTTTGTCAACAATGTCAATGTCATTCGTTGTGGTTTCATTAAAAGACAAACATTTAAAATTATCCAAACAAAATGCCGAAAACCATTCACAGTCGTGAACGTATAGTGTACACGTATTTACTACACGACAAACAGCCAGGAAAAGAGTGAATTGCATTAGTGGAACTGACAGGTATCTAAACTAATGTCATTATAGTGGGTTGCGATTGGTTGCAAAATTGTTGTCATATAAATCTTATAAATAGCGCCCTCTTGACAATCCTCATATATTTCTGGCCAGGCTTTACGTCTTCTTCAGCCCACATAAAGCGGCCATTTTGAAAAATTTCGAATAACTAAATCGACAAAAAAGATCTAAATACTTATCGAACCTACTCACAAAATTTCGTGAGGATCGTATGACACATGCGACCTCTAGGCGAGAACAGCCGCAAAGCGCCTGGACATCCTAATACGAAAGAATTTTGAGCCCAGCTGCAACGGACACGCTCCGCTCGCTCGGTCAACTATACCTACCTATGAGGCACATAGTTTCGCATTGCATTGTATTCCAATTTTTTTATCTCATAAGGGGCAAACGAGCAAACGGATCAACTGATGGAAAGCGATTACCGTCGCCCATAGACACCTGCAAGAGAAGAGTCACAAGTGCGTTGTATTAATTAGGAAATTACGCTTCAACCAACCTGATGGTGTATTTGCATTGAGGATCCAGCAGTAGTACCACTTTGACAGCTTCCGATGTATCCTGAGCGCGAGTGACGTTTGGATTCGTTTTGTACAGCCGCAGCTTCATCGGCGACCTTTTCAGATGGCTGAAAGTATATACACAACACTTAGGTGACGGATAAAAAGTATCCTATAACCATCTTTGGATATCCAGCTATTCCTAAACCAAAATTGGTTAAAATTTGTACAGTAGTTTTGATGTGATGCGAGGGCAAAGGAAATTATGAAAACAGATGGTGCCAGGTTGACACGGCGCCGCGCGCCAATACAAAACAAATGACGATTTTGCATGACGGTTATAAGATTTTTCCTGAAATCACGACCCCTCTCCAAAGAAAACTAATTTTTCATACAAATCTAAAATTTTATAATAGTAAAGATGAAAACTGGCTTGTACGACATTTTAGTACTGCAACTTATCTACGAAGTTAGAAGTCAAAATCGGAACCCAACAAAGGCAAAATATATTTGTGATAAAGATATAAACATCAGACAACCTCAAACAGATCGACCTAGTCCCAAAGTAAGCACTAGGCGGTCTAGGACTGAACGACGATATAAATTATACACTTAATATAGATACTTAGATATAAATTTACTTAAATACATAGAACGTCCATGACCCAAGAAAAAATATTAGAGATCATCACACAAATATTAGCCCTTGCCTGGGTTCGAACCCAGGACCTAGTATCTAGCCTCTACTATACAATAGAACTAATAATAAGGGACTTACGTGAAATAATGATAGTATTCCTGATTCTGCGCCCATGGTACATGCAACTCTGCCGAAACATGGTACTCTGTCGCTTTACAACTGGCCGTAGGTTCGACATACAGCAAGTACGCCTGCCATATAGCATTAAATCCTGGTAGTATCAGCTCGTAGTACAAGGCGTTGGCTTCAGTTTCTTGTTTTATAATGGTTCTGCCGAATGAGAAATCTGAAGGCGTGGGGACGGTTAAATGACGTGATACAAGGTCGTTGATGTCGACGTTTAGGGTCACCTGAGGAAATCAACGGATTTTTAATTGCGCGAAATATAAATGACAGCTTTTCACGTCGTTGAAGGGAAACACAATAACAGAAATCACGAGCGCGGATTCCTTATTAGCTGCCATGTATAATTGGAGTTAAAATGTATTTTGGGTAATGCCATGAATCCTGTTCAACAACTAATTTTTTTCTAATAATAAATACGAAGCAATATACATACTAACATGTAGTGACATAAAATATCGTTATTTCTATAATAAGTGTGGTTTAGCAATCATACTGCACTAATAAAAGACAATTATGTTATCTATATATATGTATTTATATATTATGTTTATCGTCGTCTAGTACCAATAGTACAAGCTTTGCTTAGTTTGGGACTAGGTCGATTTGTGTATGATTGTCCCTTAATATTTATTTATTTATTTAATTATGTGCAAATATTCTTTCAGATAGCTAATATATTTTAATTAGTAGTAGTGCAGTTACAAGAATAAAAATATCTGAAAATACAAATATCGGCGTGATCTTTGATCAGTTTTTTAGATAAGTACTGCTAATTGACAATTATATAATTCATTATAACAAACTTTTCTTCAGATAGATCATGGCCGGACCAGCGACTCAGAGCTAAGGCTTTTTAGTTTAAAGTGGAATTGAGTAATATTGCCTTTCAATAGTATTGTAGTTCATTTAACTGACAGTTCCTTACCGGTTTCCTAGTAGGTGACACCTTGATAATGACGTGCGACCAGTCAGGGTGCTTCTCGATGAGGCTGTGAAGGTGTACGGTGGCAAGTTTGCGTTTACCGAAATCCGTAGCGGCGCCAGTCCACCGGCTGAGTTCAGTCAGTGATGTGCCTTGTTTACTGTAATCAACGTAGGAATGGTTAGAAGAAAAAAAACTGTAGATGTGTAAGTATTGTAGCCACAGTGTCATTTGCCTCTATCTGCTTGATAGTAGGTATTTAACCAGGTATTCTCTCAATAGTTTTAATAATAAATCCTCTTATTTTGGAACATTGTTATATAGTTTTTTTTTCTGTTAATGTATTTATTGTGTTGATGTTACTTTTAGCATGTACATGCATTTGTATGTGTGGATGTGTTGTGTGCACGCGGTTACCTATCTGAAACACTAAAAAACGTTAGTCCGAATTTCATTTCGACAAAAACTATTCGACAAATATCATTTTAACTTTTTTTCATTTGTCCGAAAATTCAATTTGATAATTTACGATTGGGCATTAATTGCTTAGGATTTTTATTCACTCGACTAATGACACGTTTCCCTAAATCTCATTTGTCCGTAATATCAGTTTTTCGATGTAACGTTTCGGTTTATTAACTACTCGACATTTTTTGTATGACTTTGATTTCATTTGACCGATGTAACGATTCGGTTTATTAACTACTCGACTTTTTTTGTAGGACTTTGATTTCATTTGACCGATGTAACGATTCGGTTTATAAACTACTCGACTGTTGTGGTCACAGTTCTAACCTAACCTAACCCAACCAGGTCGGTTTTGGCGGTTTGTCGGCTGCTGCCGCAGCACGGTAGCTTCGCTCGCTCAGCTAGCGGGCTGTTGTGGTCACAGTTCTAACCTAACCTAACCCAACCAGGTCGGTTGAGGCGGTTTGTCGGCTGCTGCCGCAGCACGGTAGCTTCGCTCGCTCGGCTCGTGCGCTGTTGTGGTCACAGTTCTAACCTAACCCAACCAGGTCGGTTTTGGCGGTTTGTCGGCTGCTGCCGCAGCACGGTAGCTTCGCTCGCTCGGCTCGCGCGCTGTTGTGGTCACAGTTCTAACCTAACCTAACCCAACCAGGTCGGTTTTGGCGGTTTGTCGGCTGCTGCCGCAGCACGGTAGCTTCGCTCGCTCAGCTCGCGGGCTGTTGTGGTCACAGTTCTAACCTAACCTAACCCAACCAGCTTCGCTCGTTCGGCTCGCGGGCTGTTGTTGTGGTCGCAGTTCTTATGTAATGCGAAAAATATCATTAGTTAAATGAAAAAATGGGTATTAAACAAAAGACGTCTCAATTCAGATGGCAAGTGAATGGGGCGGGAAAAGTTAAAAGGTGAACTGAAAATTTGGCTAAATGAAAAAAAGGGTACTAAACAAAAGACGTCTCAATTCAGATGGCAAGTGAATGGGGCGGGAAAAGTTAAAAGGTGAACTGAAAATTTGTTCAAATGTATGCAGTGCCAAAAGTATCATGGGGTAAATGAAAAATGGGCTACGAAAAAAAATACGTAACAACTCATAGGGCAAGTGAATGTGACGTGAAAAGTTTTTCGGACAAACGATACTTCTACTAAATGTAAAATGGTGAAAAGAAAAATGTACGAATCCTGTCATCGGACAAACGATAATAATTCGAATAGTTTTCGGGCAAATGAAATTCGGTCAATGGTTTTTAGTGTTTGAGATAGGTTACCGTGTGCACGCACATATATGCAAGTACGCCTTGGTGGTTCAGAGTGAGAATAAGTTTCTGTCAAAAATGACATTTTAGTGGCAAGCTTTTATAGCCGACTGTACTTTTCTTTGGATATCCATCAAATGCTCACTGAAACGATTCTAAAGAGCCCAAGCTCGGTAGGATTGCTTTTTCTATTATAGAGTTCCTATGGCCACCTTCCGGCTCCATCATCAGATCAGCCCCATGGTACCATATTATTGTATTGTCATCAAAGTTAAGTAAGTATGCAAAATTTCAGCTCAATCGGTTGACGATATCTGCTTCAAAATTGAGTTGCAAAATTTCACCCGAACAAACATACTTTAAACATACAATGCAAGTTAAATAAAAGCTTTAAAAAAGGACGGCCTGAAAACCAGCGCTCCGTAGACGCCTGGCTGTCGTAGCACATGCTGAGTCCACTCCTTTTGTCCCACGGAATAATTTGGGTGGACAATGTGCTGACAATGCTGTTCTTGCTTATTCCATGTACCTATTTTATTTTTTGGTGTGGCAATAAATGTTTCTTTCTTTCGTTCTACTTAATGTCAGGTTTTTTATTTGGCATTTGGGATTAGAGACGTGCCGAAGAATAACGTTTTCTGATTTGTATGGGAAGAGAACGTTCTCGAGAACATTTTCCTTAAAACAATTAGGAGTTTTCGGAATTTCTCGGAAACGGCACATCACTATTTGGGATACAGTATTGCCTTAATATTAAGCTGAGCGTTTAAGACTAAGAATCATGCGTTCGAAAATGGCCGCCCGCCGTGGCCGAAGCATGATGCCAACCAGCTTCTTCACCAAGTGAAACCATTTTGAAGGTACTTTATCTACAGCTGCCGGCAAACTTTTACAGCATAACCTTGACTGCGCAGTAGCCGCTTTACGTACAAATGTACATGCACAGATCCGCCATTTTTGTTCTAAAAGTTTGCCGGCAACTATACAAAAAGCGGCAAAAGTATAACTCGCACTTCTTCTCTAGATAATAAAGTCCGTGTCCATATCATTATGAGCACCTGGCGTGCGTAGCAACTTCTGCTGCTGACTGTAATTTTGACCCTTTTTGTCATTGTGCCAAGAGCGAAAAAGGTACGTGTTTCAATCTCCTAGGTTTGCAATCTATTTGCCCTAGAAGAAGCTGAGGGAACGGTCATCTCAAGTTGTACAACACCGTGTATTTCCAACTGCAACCAAACGTTAACGTGTTATAAAACTTACCAATATCTATACGTGTTGTAAGTGTATTGAGCGTTGCATCCAAATATCCAATCCTTGTCGTCCAAGTTAACGGATTCGATGGCCACAAATCGGTTCTGCGGGAAGCTCGCTAATCTTATCATTAAGTAGGTCATTCTGGAAAGATAAGAAGTCTTTGATACACCCGTTAAGTCATTATGGCACCATTACTTGATAAGCGTAGAAAATAAATATTTGATTGGTTTTGCTATCGTGATGAATGGAAGATAAGAGAAGTCTTCGAGAGAGCTATGCTACATTTTAATCATATGCCTAAATGGAAGGGTTTAGTATAAAATCGCCTTAAATTAGTAGCGTATTTAAAACGTAAAAAATCTTCATCATTAGCTAATCATATCGCAGTTTTTGAGTTATTTTTTAGTTGTATCTTTTACTTAAGGTTCCATTATAATTTAATCGTCTATTGCATATGGATATTATTATAATTATAATGAACGCATTCACGTTATTGTATACCTAAAAAAAGTAAGAGAAGCCACTTCCTCAAGCAATTTCCATCAAGCGGTGAGGACAACGATGGATCGAGACTTTGATCACGATCAGGTACCTATGGTATGAGACATTTATTAACCTTTCGACCGCTCAGCTCCTTGACAAAAAACTATGTCCCTGGCGCCAAGCCGACAGGAGATAGTACGACATTGTATAGCGGGAAGTGACGTCTTTGACGTCTGGGGCACAGCTTTCCGTTGACGTCATTTGCCGTCTCCGGCGCTCAAAAGGTTAACGTTCGGAATTTGCATCCGTCAACCGCCGCAAAAACATAAAATACTTAAATTTACAAACATGCTAAGTTTCGTAACGCATTCATTTCACCGTAAAAAGTTGTGAGAATTTAGTATAGGTAACGAGTCACGTATTTGCTTAGATTCAAGTAAAATTTAAACAAATAATGTTCTTTACTCCACATATATACCTACACGGTTACCGGATATGCCACAAGATTTATTGTATAACAATTACATAGTACCTATCGCATATACTTACCTTTATCATTATCACAAATGATTAAAAAAAAACCTAGGTACAACTAATCTGAATCGATATTACTCTGTTTTTATTATGACGTCACCTGTTACCCTCTCACATTACTGCACTGAAAGAGATGGATAAATATCTCGCGCGGTAGGTAGGTGCAGGGTAGATACTTAAGTGGTTTAATAAGAGTTATTGATACAATATTTCACTATCCAGCCCAGATGAGTAATAAGCAGAAGTGTATTATAGGTCAGTTTGTATTTTTTCCTTCCTTAACCCAGGCCTGAAATCGGCGTGATTTTCATGCATTAAATTTACTGTTAAAATTAACAATACTTACCAATGCTAGTTATTTACTTAATACTTCAAGTTTTAGCAAATAATACATAGGTACTACTTACTACATAAAACTACAAGCAAACGGACATCTTGTAATTCCACATTCCATATTTGTTCTATATCCAATTCTTTCTTTCTTTTTTTCTTTAAATAAAACTACTTAAATACTTATATACATAGACACAACTAAGACAGTCAACGGTCGACGGGATCACCTCTGGATACAGAACTAAAATGTTTCTACCTTACCTATACCTAATTATGAAAACATTCATTAGACTAGACGCTTGCTCATCATTTCGGAGTCATTTCCTTGCCCTTAGACATGACGTGGTCTATTTTAAAATACACAGCGTAATCGCAAGTCATCCCAAAATACTGCTTGCTTCGCCTGGAAAAGTGCCAACTTACGTGGCCGGTAGAAAAATGCCATGAAACTGACTATGAACTTAGGGAAATAAAAAGTATGGTTTATTTTTCATTGTTGCCCTTGGGAGATTGCGTGCCCTATGCGAAAAATAGTGACGTAAATGGGTGAAGACGAAAAAGTTTACCACCTTAACTCGCTCTTTGATACAAAGTGAGCAGGTTCATTTTAAGGTTCCGTATTGTATCGTAAACTTTTGCCGTTTAACGGTTCTTTTATATTGATTTAAACTTGCACAATTTTTACACATCAAGTATAACAAAAGAGGAATTTTCAATTACCTCGACGATTTGAACGTGATCTTACGTTCATGGTCTCAAAAGGACATCACGATTCGATCAGGTAATTAAATTTACTTTTTTTGAACGCGATAAGTTTTATTTTGTTATACCAGGCGATACGTTTGCTCGTTTGCCCCCTATGACATAAAAAAAAAAAAAAAAACCTAATAACGTAACTTTTTCCAGTCAGTTTTATCGCGTCTTGTATGGCTAACTATTATGCCTTAATGTACACTTTACACAAACTTTTGGTCTTTACCCAAATATTCTATGACAATGAAATCGTCGATTGGGTTCAGGTTTAAATTGTCGACGCCTAATAAATTTTATGTTTTAAAATTCTATATTTCAGGAGTTCATGATGCGTTACAATATTATTAGTCTGTTTCTTTCAACTAAACTATTTCTGTCCTTTCACAATCAAGAATTTGAAGCTAAATCACTAACTACATCATTGTACGGTCACGATATTTTGTTTTAGGTTAACCCTTTACTGCATACGAACCCATTTAGGTATATGGCTTTTCAATTTATAATATTTATATGACGGCGTGTCAAAGTTGAAAGTTGAAAAAATATTACTGTAATTCATGCTGTAGAGGGTTTTAAAATGCATTTTGTCCTAAATGTCTAAAATGAATTTGAATTAACCTTCATTCATTTTAAACATGTCTTGTATTTACTTACCAATTTTTGGGTAAACGAAAAATTTCAGTCGTATTCGTATTTACACAGATGTATTTAAGTAGGTAAGACGGCATATATGTATAACAGAGGGAAGTCTGTCAATTACAAGGAAACCAATATAAACCAAATAAAGTACCTCTTAACTTCACTTATTTACATGATACCACACGCGACAGCTTTCATCGTGACATTATCTAGAGTATGCGATACATATCGTCGGGGATAGTGCAATACCGCGTAAATAACAGCTATCGATAAAGTTCTCATTTTAATAAAATAATTAGCATTTGTTTGAATATTGATACGTATCTACACTTGTTACTTACGCGGTATTGCACCAAGTATCCCCGACGATATGTTGATTGGAAAATCATCCATGACGTGACGCAATCTTCACTCAAAACGCATTGTTTACCGCGAATGTGTCAAATTTGTCAACTCACTAGATACAAATGATTAGGTACCGTTCCTCTTATGTCTCTTATCTAATAGGGGGAAGTCCCCTAACGCCGGACGGCACCTAACGCCGGAGACTCGAACTATCTCGGCAACTAGCAACGCGAGCGAATCAAGGACAAGTGGAAGGGGCGCGGGACTCCCCCGCGCCCCTTCCACTTGCCGAGTTGCCGTTGCCGAGCTTCCAGTTGCCGAGATAGTTCGAGTGTCCGGCGTTAGGTGCCGTCCGGCGTATGGGGACTTCCCCCTACCTAGTTTATAAATAAATGTTCTTGTTCTTTTCCGGACAAATCGGGGAACGTTCTCAAGACCTGCACATCTATACAGAGGACCCTTATCAATAAGGTCCTGTTGACAGTTACTTTTGGATGGTCCCAACCTCAAACCCATCTGGGACCCAGGAGATTGCACATTTTGCAGTCCTCTCTATGATTAGGTAAGAAGTCATGTTAGCAAAAAGCCTCGGCCCTGAGGCCACTCGGTATCAATTAACCGGCATCGTTAGTATTTCATGAACATACAATTACTTAAAGGTAAAGTGACGCATCGGTTACTAAAACTGCTCAAACTCCCTCTCGTATGTACTTGCGGAGCAATCTATCGCACGTACTTGGTAATAGTGGGTAATAGGTAAGTCAAATACACAAAAACAAAAGACCATAAGTCAACTCTATTGTGAGACTTATGCTCCTAATTTAAATGTGACTTATGCCCTTTTTACTAGGGCCCAGTATTATTCTATGTATCTATTATTTGTGTGTTATAAATTTTGAACGTAAGTACACTAAGAATAGGGAGATTTTTCAAAATTCCCAATTTCATTTAATTATCAAATGTTTTACTTACTTGTCTATATCTGGCCGTGATATTTGGTAAATTCTTCTATTATCCTCGTACCAGAACGCATCCGCCAACATTGGCGCAGTCGGTTGGACCACGTTTGGGTTTAAAAACATCGTTCGGTTAGCCTGAAATAAAACAAGCAAATTGACGGTGCGGGTAGCGCAGTGCGAGTGCATCTGCTTAGTGAGCCGGCGGTCTTGGCTTCAAATGCCGGCTAGGTTAAATATTTGTGTAATGAATTCGAATATTTGTACCTGGGTCATGGATCTATTAACTTATTTATATTATTACTAGCTGTGCCCCGCGGTTTTACCCGCTCATCCCACGGGAACACTAAATTTATTCGGGATGAAAGTATCCTATGTCCTTTCCCGGGTCTCAAACTATCTCCATACCAAATTTCATCTAAGTCGGTTCAGCGGTTTAAGTGTGAAGAGGTAACAGACAGACACACTTTCGCATTTATAATATTAGTTATATTATTATATATATCGTCGTCTAGTACCCATAGTAGGTATAATAAGCTTTGCTTCGTTTTGGACTAGGTCGATTCGTGTAAGATTGTCCCTTAATATTTATTTATATAGGACATGGCTGAAAAGTACTTTCAGTGTTTGGTTTGTGTTACGTATGTAGGAACTTAGTGAGTGGCTACAGTCTGACACAAAAGAATAAGAAATTAAAAAGTGTCAATACTGTATTGACGTCCCCGTTTTCTTAGATTGATTAGAAAGGGACGACACGACAGTATTGCCACTTTTTAATTTCTACTCTTTTGTGTCAGACTGTACGTCTACTACGCTTTAAAATAACGCTAATGCCAGTGAGTAGGTATCCAAACAGTCGTTGTTTCACTATATTTGTATAGAGGTCGCTTGATTTAAATACCTCGTACTTTCATACATATCTCTGAATGGATGTTCTATTTTTATCTAATACACAGCCGCAATCAAAACAGACAGGTATAATATTTGGCAAAAGTGCCGGGAACTTCATTGATGTAAATGGGGATAATTTTATATCAATCGTACTATTAAATAGCTTAGTCCCAAAAAAGCTTAATACTACTGATTATTTAGTAAATACACGGAAAACAACCAAGATAACACTAATATTTGTTCCTAGGATTTAGCTCTCGCGCATCCTATGAAATGTTTTACTCTTACCGGGATTTGAACCCGTTACCGCTAACTTCGTAGGCACCGTTCACTTACAACGAAGTTAACTCATCATCGAGAACACTAGCGCCGCGTTCATTAAGATTAACCCGAACTAGATATAAGGAAATTATACATACCACAAAATGCTGTCGAGCTATGGCCAAATGGACTTTTTTATCGGGAATAATCTGCTCTGTCACGGGGTCAACGATCGCAAATAGGTATCGGTTGATGGTCATCACCAGCTGCTTGCACCACACGATGCTGACGTGGTCTGAAGACAGCCAGACGCCGGGGATTGAGGTCGTCTAAAATATATTACACATTGTTAAATCAGCAGCAAATGTTTCCGTCCCACACAAACTTTATTCTCTATTAATGAAACAAATAAACAATGAACTTTTCTCAAACATGCAATGCAATGTCGTGATAACGTTATGACACTTATGACGACATTTTATTATAACAGGCTTCGAAGTATCACGTTTCGGGCGGACCAACTTTGATTAGGCTAAACAGCTGAATTATATTATTTTTTGAGTGGTGTTTTTTTTTATTTGCTTGCATATGTTTCAGAAAAAATCAAAATTAAAAAAATCAAAATCATTTTTTTTTTCAAAAGAAAAGCACTATACTTACATGCCTTAGCCGTGAAAAGACCTTGGCCGGCTTCTTATCACTATCCGGCCTCCTTACGGTTGGTCAAAGTAAATAAGATTGTCATAAAGCCTAATTTGATCACTTGATCAACAAATAGTGTACCGACAATACCAGCATCGCATAATATATAAAAACAAGTACCACTAAATATATATATTTCACTGATACTATTAAGCGCGGAAAGAAGGTATTGTTCAGGAGAGGAGTGATATTTTTTGATTTAGTTTAATAATAAATTACTTACCAAAGCATTAATATCACTTTCATTAGCTACAGTCAATCCAGCTGGCATTAACAAGTCACGCGGGCCGCTTCCAAAACTAATCAAAGTTTTTGTCTCTTTGATCTTCGGGTCACCATTTATTGTACGCCATTCTCCCTCCATGAGAGAGTAGTAGTCATTCATTTCTTGGTCGAAATTGATCACTGGGGCGGCTAATGGCGCCGCTAGAGCTATAGTGATGTTCGTAGAGTTAATTGTACTTGGATAGGCCAGAAGTCGCTTTGCAATGAGCCCTCCCTGAAAAAGTATGAATTTTTGATGATGTTGCCTCCAAAATATTAAGGACGGAATTTGTTAGGGTATCAAAAACAAAATAAATGCAAAGTAGTCTCGAAATAAACTGAAGTAGATTTGTACAGTTGACTTTAAATGGATATAACAATTTTTGAAGCTTATTGCTATTACATTCAAAAGTTGCTACATTTCTTTTGTGTAATCCTATTCAAATTAAAATTGACAACACAACAAAAACGATAAAGAAGTGCTCCAAAAATATGCTTGTAGTGGCATGAATGAATATTTGAATTCATTGAAATTCGGACGTCATATGTCGACGACGATGGCGTCTGCAAAAGGAATTTTCCGATGTCGTAATTTGACGACAGTGGCGTTCAAAAGGTTAAAGGTAAAGTAAAGTTTAAATAAATAAATAAATAAGTAAATTATTTGTGCTTGGGTCATGGTTGTTCTATGTATTTAAGTATATATTTATCTATATAAGTACGTATATCGTAGTCTAGTACCCATAACACAAGCCTTCTTGAGCTTAGTTTGGGACCAGATCGATTTGTGTGAGGATGTCCGATATTTATATTAAAAAAAAAGGAAAATAAATATTGCTAGGCGAGCCTTAATAGTTTTGAGACAAAGATATTTACAATACAGTAAACAAAGAACAATAAAGAAAAACATGCATATAACTTACCATAGAGTGACCAATCAGAATCACGGATGTTGGTACCGACTTTGTGTATTTGTTGGTTTTGTAAAGGCTCAGAATTTTGGTCACACAGGCAGCAGCAAACCTGGTCTGCCTGAGTAGGACCCCTCCGTACAAGCCAGACAGCTCTTCATTGAAACTTACTAGAAAAAAGTATTGTGAATTATATTACCGTCATATCCTAAAACAAGTTCAGCCAACACACATAATTAATAATACATCTAACATTTAAAAAAATATTTATACCATCAGACAAAGTAATGTTTTTTGTTAACTATGTTTTCAAGCATAATAGCTACATATATGTTGCACCAGAAGTACTTACTAGTGAAATAGTCAAAATGGAATTCATATCCTCTTGATAAAGCCTTCCGTAGAGCTACAGAGGCCAAAGAACGAGCTTGCATGTGACTTCCGGAGTTGCCAGGTAAATACAACACAGGGACACCATCAAACCTTATCAAAATGAAAAAAAGAAACTACATATCTAACATTCAAAAACAGTTACTAAGTTATTTCAGATATCAACTTTTTGATCGGCACTAACTTTTTCCCGCTCGTTCCCTAAATATCAGAATGGCAAAATACTAGATTGCCGATTAACCCGATTTCTGAAATACCAGATTTCTAAAACACCAGATTTTCTGGTTACCGTGTTTCTCTTATATCGGGTTGCCAAAACAACTTGTTCTCAATACACTGTATTTTATTTAAAACCGAATTCCCATAATACCAGATAGTGAAAACACCAGGCTCGTAAAGCACAATGTACTTGAAACACCTAGTTTCTTAATCTACCAGTTACTCAATATACCAGATTGCCAGTTTATTTAATTCCCAACACACAAGATGTTAATTATACTTGATTTCCGAAAGTTTAAATTCCTAAAACACCAGATTTTATACTTTAGTAGATTACATAAGTACTGATAGAAAAAAAACAATTATAAACAACAACATTTTATTGTAAAGTTTATTTACTCATTTAAAGTTGGCAAATACTACTAAAGTTTTCTATAAAATAAAATAAGTTGAACCCTTAAATTTGCACACCATGATAGAACATGTTTTTATTTATTTATTTATTTAGGGTTCAGTTTAATGTTGATTTTGGGATAATTAGAGGATAAATATAATCTAATGATCCCAAAATTATCCTTGTCCCTCGGACGGACGTTCTGAAATGTATTTATATTAGAAGTAACTAACTGTACATAGATAAAAAAAAAACGGCCAAGTGCGAGTCGGACTCGCGCACCGAGGGTTCCGTACAAACACTTTCCATCCCTAAGTGGTTAAGTTAAGTTTGCACCTGGTATGTATAGCGCCCCATATAAATTAGGTGCAAAGTTAGGTATTAAAAAAAAAAAATATGGTTTTCGTAATTATTCCTTTATCTATGCTATAAGACGTTGCTTCGTACCAAATTTCAAGATTCTGAGTTCACGGGAAGCACCCTGTAGGTTTTGATTCCCTTGCAAGTGTCGAAAATTTGCGGCATAAACGGCTGTATCTTTTGATTGCGTTGGCTTAGAAGTTTGATTTTTTCACAGCTTCAAGGGACAGTAGACCTGAGTAATTGATATAAATTTCAGCTTCATACCTCCACGCGTTCCTGAGAAAAAGGGTCTTGACAGACGGACGGACGGACGGACAGACGGACAACAAAGTGATCCTATAAGGGTTCCGTTTTTTCCTTTTGAGGTACGGAACCCTAAAAAACACAAATAGTGGGATATGATTTTTATTATAAAATATTTTGCAAAGCCATGCCATGGATACTTATTATAAGACTGACGAAAATAGCTTTGGGTTCTGTTGTAAGAGTATTGCAGAATATTTAACAATAAAAGTCTCATCTCGCTATTTGTGTTTATTCATTTGCTTTAGCTATGTACAGTCACTTCTAATAATATGAAAGTGAATGGGCTGGTAGTCCCCACGCAAGTTCACAGCGGGTTGGGGACTTCACATACGTACACCTTTGAATTTCTTCGTGGTAGGTTTCCTCAATTTTTTTATCAGCTTCTGTTACATGTATTGAGTGCCCCCTCTAGAAATTTATTTTTGTAATAACTACCGAACTAAGTAGCAGCTTATCAAGACATCCAGTCCAAATTTTATCGATATACCTACGTCTTATAGTTTCTGAATAAAATGCCTGTGACACACGGACAGACGGACCAACGGACGAACAATACGAAACTATAAGGGTTCCGATTTTGCCATTTTGGCTATGGAACCCTAAGAAGATATAATTCTCTTTAATCTTAACAGTTACATAATGTACAAATATATTTAATAAAAAAACACATGTCTAACATGTTTTACATATTAATTAGCAATATCCGTTACAAGTTAAAACGCGTTTAATAGTAACAGGCAATGTCCTTTTAAGTGACACCTAGGTTTACACAAATAACGAGAATTAAATGTCCACACTTTTTTGTAACTAAATACTGAAATTAATCACTTAATTACTATTTTAACTGAACTACGCATAAAAGTGGTTTAAGTCATTTAGGGCCTGCAAATATTCGAACATTTCTAGTATTCGAATATTCGTTTTTTTTTTGCAGATATTCGAATTATTCGAATAGTTGAAATTATTTTTAAAAAGTATTAAAAGTCGCTTTTTTTTTAATTCCAGTGATAAAATTAAACGAACAGCAAATCGTGAATACCTAAACATACGGTGACGACGACAATGCAAAGCGAAATCGACGATACACCCTGTGTGTCCAAAAGTGAAACCGTCTGTATCTGTCCCTTGACCCAGCCAGATGGCTCGAGAACGAGATCCTCTTAAGGTGTTTTAGCGAAACCCTGTAAGGGCCCTGTAGAACAACCCTTACTGCTCCTTGCTCTTCCATACGTCCTTACGGTCATCGGTCCTACGTAGCTCTGGTAGAAGTAAAGGCTTTGTCTACTGCCACATATTTTCTACTACTACACTCGCAAAAGCCGCTGCAGCCTTTGGCGGACTAAACCGACGAGTATGGAAATCGCACGACATCAGGTTACACACAAAAGTTGCCGTATATAGGGCAATTATTCTGCCTCTTTTGCTCTATGCCTCGGAAACCTGGTGTCTGTACAAAACGGACATCAAACGTCTTGACGCCTTTCACTTGAAGAGTCTCCGGGCAATTCTTCGTCTGAGATAACAAGATCGTGTACCAAACTCGGAGGTTCTACGTCGTACTAATTTGCCTGGTATGGAGTGTCTTCTCATGAAGGGTCAACTGCGTTGGTGTGGGCACCTTGTACGTATGGAGCCCACCAGGCTGCGCAAAACTATCTTTTACTCTGAGCTAGCCTCAGGTAAACGTAAAGCTGGAGGTCAATACCTGCGTTATAGGGATGTCGTGAAACGTCATTTATTTTGTCTGTAGTGAGCATACCTTGTGAGTCGTGGGAGGAGCTGGCTGCTCACAGATTGGATTGGCGAAATGCTGTCAATGCGGGTCTTGATAACTTTGAGCGTATCCGTCTTGAAGACCTTGACGCCAAACGTCAAGTCCGTAAAACTCAGCCCAAGCCCTCCTACCACTACACTTATTACACAGATGGGGACAAAACCAAATTCGGGTTCGCTAGTCATGCCCGCGCTCACGCTAGGCAAACGTAAAATACGTTCTTGTTAGGATTTAGGATGTCGCCGTCGACGGATACATCTGGGAGGACATCATCATCACTACTACACTGCGATGAATTCCATACTTGTTGTTTAGGAAATACTCCCTAAGACTGTACATCTCGCGGTTGTGGAGATTCTTGGCGTTTAAAGTCATGGCCTCGACTCTTACGCAGAATGAACAGTCTCATAAATGATGGCTTTAACCCATATGTAGTGAGTGGCACCTTCCTGCCCAAAGCGCCTAGCTTAGTCTGAGTCCACCTCAGTACGCCAAAGAAGTAAGTGAACAGACGCATCTCCCAAACACACCTTGTAATGTAACCACCCGACAAGAATTAAGTAATTTTGTCAAACTTCATGTCCCCGCAATACCAAATAGTAGTACTTAGATTTAATATCGGAAAGAGATCTAAGGTGCTATCGCCACTAATTCTTTCTGTGACTTTCTGTAGCTCCACCACGTTTAAGCCTTCTGGGGAACTTAGTTTAGGGTTGTCAATCTACAGAAAATGAGCAATGGCATTCCAATCCCGAAATCATCAGAGTAGGCTCAGGGCCAGGCAGAACCACAGAGCCCTGAAATACCTTTCTCAATCCCTATCAAATTCGGGTACGTATTACAATGCCGAAGTTCAACATACCGAATTTCATAAGACCTATGGATGGAAAGCCGAGAATTAAAATGTCGAATGTTTATTTGACCGAAAATTTAAAATCCCGAAAGAACGTTTGACCTAAAGGATGAAATCCCGAAAACTGTAATCCCGAAGACTGTAATCCCGACGGCTAGAATTCCTACAGTTCACATACATACGTATCACAAGTACAACAAAAGGAGCGTTTTTTAGGGATATAAAAAAAAACTAACCTAACCTAACCCGGCCGAGTCGGATCTGCTCTAAAAGGTGATTGATTCACCTCAACCTATTCTCAAACTTTAAATGATTCACCTTTCAGAGCAGATCCGACTCGGCCGGGTTAGGTTAGGTTGGTTTTTTTTTTTATCCCATAAAAACCGGCCTTTTGTTGAAGTTATGATCATATTCTTAAAAGAAAAAAACATATTTTTTCATTGGCATTTTACTGACAATGGTTGACTTTCGGGATTATAAAATTTCGAGATTCAAAACTTTCGGGATTATAAAATTTCGATATTTTAAACTTTCGGTATTGTAAATTTCGAGATTTTGAACTTTCGATCTTTTCAAAATAGGTCTTTTGAGCATCGGTATATAGAATATCGGCTTTTTGTACTTTCGGTATTTTGATTTTCGGTATTTTGACCATCGGTATTTCAACTGTAGGTATTATGAACTTTCGGGATTGTAATACGTACCCATCAAATTCTGCGGACCAGGAGAAGAAGACTTATCATTCATATTCACATACATACATAGTTCTAAAGTATTTTTTATGGATATATTGATTATTTATGTTAGTCTACAATTTTATACATACCCTGTTTTGCCGAAGTGAAAGGATTACATTATACGATATTCGAATACCGCACACGGTTTCGAATATCAAAACGAGTCGAATATTCGTACCTACTATTCGAATATTCGAATTGCAGGCCCTCGTAATTGATACACTTAAATTATAGTAATATTCATAACAGGAGCAAACATTGAAATTAGTGTTTCTCTAAGAAGTAATCGAAAAATGCGTGATAAAAGAATGTAAGAGTGAAAAGAACATAATAAAAAGCGAAAAAGAAAATAAAAAAACAGAACCGACTTCAATAAAACTAAAAAGCCAAAAATAACCCGTTAGATTACAGATTACATTTGAATCACCTTTTGAAGTCGGTGCCAAACTACTCAATTAATATATTTATATATTATAGTTTACGTGAGGTTTAGCACCGACTTATTTTTACTTATTTTTTTTAAATTCGCTTATTTTCGTTTGCGTTAATGCACTGACCGTACTTTATGATATTTGATATTTTGAACATCTCGTCTACTTAAAATCCGGTATTTCAAAAATCTGGTTAAACGGAAATCAGCTGTTTAAAATATCATGTATTACATGATAACGGTTAAGTGAGATCAAGTTGTTTCGAGAAGATTGTGTTTTGCGAATCTGGTTTGTTCAGTGTTTTGTGTTTTGAGAGTCTTTTGATTTCGAAATTTGATATTTTGGGTATATGGTGTTATTGGAAACATGGTGTATTAAGAACATGGTATTTTAAAAATCTTGTACAAAAGCGAATATAATGTAAAGAAAATCTTGTGTTTTAGAAATCTGGTATTTCAGAAATCCGGTAAATGGGCATATTTGGTATTTTGCCATTCTGATATTTAGGGAACGAGTGCTTTTTCCAATTGTTATTATTTTGTGAACAAGTTTTAGTAATTAATCAACAATATTTACCACATTTTCCTAGCACGTTCAGTGAATCTTCCCTCGCTGTAAGCGTAGAGACCATACTGGGGAAACTCTTTGTTTTCAGCCATTGATATTTTCTAAAACAGTTGCATAAATAAATCAATACCACTATGCAAATGCATCGACAAAATATAGTGATCTTTAAAACTATAATCTTACCACAAACTGAGGATATTCATACATGTAAGTCATTTCACAGTAATTTGTTCTATCACTGAAATGAATATTTAATACGCCTAAAAGAAATGCTATAAAGAAAATCAATGCAGCTATTTGGTAAATGCTCGAAGTGATCATTTTTAGTAACTTCATTTTGTCTTAATAAATTACACGACTATTGCAGGACACAAAACTCGTGCACATATATATTGCCTATTTTATTAATAAATAAATAATTTGCAAATGCGAAAGTGCGTCTCGCAACATTTTTCTTTCGACTGCCTGTACCCGAACCGGACTGGCTGGACCGAACCGCCGTCCGACAAACACCAACAAAACGCAAAACGTCAAAAAGTTTGTTTAAGTCACTTGACTCGACGCCTAGTGCAATATGTATTATATGATATGACAAAGAGTTATTATTTTATTTCTTTGTCATCACTTTATCATATGTTCTTATGATTATTATTTCAATTCCGATATTTTTATTTTATTTTTAATTGTTCTGGCAAAAAAAATGTGACTGGAATATTTTTATTTATTTTGATATTGAATTGATGACATTTATGATTAACCTCAAACTTTTGCAAATGTATGCACAATTTTTTCTCTGAAGAATTAATTAAATAATGTACTTTCTTGGGAATCTTGGATGACGTTCATCGGCAGAGTGAACTCAACTGCGTGTGATTTTTTTATTTAAATTTACCTTTGCCTACGTTCTTAGAAGGTAGTTATCATCATCAAACTAATCATAGACCCAAATAGTGTATTGTACGATTTTTATGTTTTATTTTTGTAATATCATATTGAAAATGTCCGTTCCAGGTCATGGAAGTGATATATGTGGGATCCATTGTTATTGCTGGAGCATTCACATTCATTTTGGCAAGAGCTGCTTATCTGATTATTCAGATCCTCACAACAAGTTGTAGCTTAGAAAAACATGCCTCTATACGTACTATTCTATGCATTGGATCTGGTGGACATACTACTGAAATGCTACGTTTGTCAAAAAATTTAGATATACAAAAATATCAGCATCGATTATATATACTTGCTGATAATGACACTAGTAGTGAAATTCGAATACACAAATCTATAGAAGAAGGCGCTAACTACGCTATAAGTAAAATACCTAGAAGTAGAAATGTGAGGCAATCATACATAACCTCAGTATTCAGTACTCTGTATGCTACTTTACATACTGTTCCAGTTGTGTATACTTTTAAACCAGATGTTATTTTTTGTAATGGCCCTGGTACTTGTATCCCTATTTGTATAGTTGCTTTCATATTGCGCTGTCTTTTCTTATTGGATTGTAGAATAGTTTTTGTAGAAAGCATTTGTAGAGTAAGGACCTTGTCATTGTCAGGCAAAATATTACAATATATTGCAGATATAGTAGTTGTTCAATGGCCTACATTGAGAGATGTTTGTTCTAGAGCTAAATACTTTGGCAGACTGACATGAATAGTTAATTCTAACTAAATCTCATGTAGCTAACTAAATATAAATAATATTTGAAATAAAACTAAAAAACCCATGAAAAATGTGTATAATTTTGCTGTAATACATAGTCCTGGAGTGATCATTACACTATTTCTCCTCACTTTGATGCATTTCTTTTTTTTTTTGATCGACTAGACACTCAATTAGAGATTGATTTCCATTATTTCACAGATTTGAACATAGTAGATTATTCCAGAATTATAATCGTAGGTTATAAAAACTACTGCTATAATATACCAAATGTTATTGTTATTTGTGTTATGTATAAACCATTAACCCATTCATTGCCAAAGATGCGAATTCGCGTCATCGCTGAATAGAAATTTGCGTCGGCGATGAATATGTTAATGTTTGAGTGCCCCACTCCATTTTTTTCATGCCAATCAATACTGTATGTAAAAGAAATGCAAGCAGTATTACACACAGTCTATGTAGCTAATATGCAGTACAGTAGCATTCAGTTGTCACAAACTTGTTTTATATTTCTGGAAAAACTTACTAAAGTTTCTTAACAAGTCAATTTCGATCTAGTTTGTAAAATGCCGCTCTACTATATAACTTACCCTAATTACCAATGATAATGCCATATTAATAACAATTACAACGCATTCATTATAAATATAAATTTAGGCACAATAATAGGCAAATTTAAGTTGTTGCTTATTGCAATCTTAAGTACTTCAGTTCCTATAAATGAATTTCTACCAAAAGTAGGAAAAACCCCGACAGCAATAATAATGAATCACATTCAAGGGAACAGTAAGCTTAACTATTTGAATTTAATGTAGACATTGTATTAATAATATATATATAATATCTTCATATCAGATCAACAATCATCTAAAGTAATAAACAAATCAATTTCTTGTTCAGTAAATTGGCAAAGGTTGAAATATAAATGCATCAGTCTTCAAAGATTCCTAAATCAGGTTTCATATCACGCAGTTGAAGAAGGTAAATGTAAATCTTTGCGTATTATGGAACACAATGTCAATGTTTATCTAATGAATAACAACCTAACCCACACTGGAAGAAAATGTTCTTATATTTGATCATTATATTTATTAGGAGAGATAAGTGCATTTTAAGATAACTTTAATGTAAAGTCGACAATGACCTATTTTGCAAGCTCATACGTTTTAAAATTCAAATATTGTAAAGATAAATTTGTTAAATGCATTGCTAAAAAGATTGTAAATATATGTAAAATACCCATGAACTTGCAAACTCGATATAGGTATTTAATGAATTTCTGCACACTTATTCCCAGTTAAAGCAATTACATTAAGTATGTCTGTAAAATTTATCACTGTTTAAAAAGGTTAGCATAATTGCTATTAAGTCCAATAAATTTTAGGCACAATTGAGAATACTAGAACATTTTGATGTCTGCTGGCATCACAAGATTAAGTTTATTCTAGCAGTAATAAAGTTCTCATTCACCAGTATCTTTCAATGCCAGCGGATTTCAAAAGTCTGGTCAACGTATATACTTGCATGTAAATAAGTACATACAAGAAAAAATTAAGTTAATCTTATACAACTAGATATAACAAATATTGCGAATGCAAGCCTGCCTCATGGTTTGGTGTTGTCAGTATTAGTTTGATTGCTAGATTCTTCCTTGGCATCATCATTTCTCTCTGCTAATAGTTTTCCATCATCAATGAGACACATTGCTTCATCATAAGTAGGAGGTGGCGGTTCAGAGCTGGATGGTTGCGGTTTGCTCGGAGCAGCACTCGCTATTAGAGCATCATAGGACGGAGGTAGAGTGGCACTTGATGCAGTCCTTGGTACCTGGCCACTGTAAGTTTGCTCAGCTTGTACTGCTGCCATATCCTGTAATGATAATTTGTTCAATTTGCATACAAGACTTATTGTACCATCAGATCTCCATTTATATATTAGGTATATAAAATCCAGATTTGGACATCAGATCTACATTTGCATATTTAATTTTAATTCAATTTATTCATTGTGAATCGTTAATAATATTGACATAGTTATTATCTTGCAAAGTTTGACCCCAACATAAATACAAAAGTAAAATCTAGTAAAATAAGAGACGTGTGTGGGAGATATAATGAGGACTCTCCATAACCAATTTAACTGATACTAAGAAACAAGTGCAGCAAATAATATGTCACAAATGTGAATTTCACTGCAATGCATTGCGTGTTTTAGTAGAACCATAATCACAAGTCTTACAATAGAGGTGAAAGGTGTTGCAAATATGTGCAATCAAATTAAATGAGTCAGATCATAGATGTAGAGATGTGCCATTCTCAAGAATGTTTCCTGATTTATATGGGGAAAGAACTCACTCGAGAACATTTCTTATACAAATCGGGAAACATTATCCAGAACGGCACATATCTACATAGATGGCACTGCCTCATTGGTAAAGCAGCATTGTCAGATGTTACTGTAGATATATCTAATTTCATCACAGTTTAAGGACTACATTTCTAGGGTCATCAGTAGGTTTTATATGAAGTCATATTACTTTGTATTTATAAATGATAACTTCCATACTTAGATTTTTATAGCTTAGCTGGCTTAGCATAATAATAAAGCCATAATTGTAGTTGATAAAGGACCCATAACAATAACTAGTTTAATATCATGCCTACAATGTTGCCCTGAACTATTAGTTCAAAGCAAATTTTATCACCAGCAATTATTTACTAGAAACCCATATAACTACGCCACCATCAACCATATTAGCTACAGAAGGTATTTAGTGCACATTCTTACACTCTAAAATTACATTACTAGGGCACTTACCCTAATTATTGCACGTTGGTGAAGCAGCATTTGTATAACACTTTTTCTTCGAAGATACAACATGCTCTTCACGGCTACCATCATACCAGAACATATAAATATTGGTCCCACGAGCCACATGTGTCCTAAGTTACTAAGGATGTACCCATCGGCATCTCCTAAAGCGAGGACTGTTATAACTGTACCAACAGAAAAAAGGACCATGGAGAGCACGAAATAGGAGTAACTGGTGCAATCACATCTGCCGAATCTCTGATCTTCATCTAATTCGAAGTCTCTGTGCCGTAACCGATGTAAACGTTGTCTGATAAACGGGCTATCGAAAACGGTAGCCATTTTAAGGGAAATCTCATACATCAACCATACAAAATATTGCACTTCACAGTTTCATTATTATTAAAAAGTAACAGGCAACCTATCTAGTTAACTGGATCGTGGAATAACTGGAATATGAAAGTGCAAACAATAACAGAAACGTTGCTAACTTGTTAGTCAATCAAAATCACTTCACGATCATACCATACAAGCAAGCAAAGCAAACAGGTTAGAAGGTTTTTGTATCGATATTGTGGTGTGGAATGGAAACGAATACTGAATAATATTATGTATTCGATTATTGCTACTTATTAAAATAGTAGTAGTTTTTAAATATGCCTCGAACATCTTTCCGAATGTTTTGTGCCTCTATCACACATGGTATATTTGTATGATGTCGTCTCTTTCTCATTCATTTTGTTAATGTCTTCTACTGTTTCTGTTTGTATGCTATTCTACGCTACGTGCATTTTTCGACACGATCTAAAATCGTACTACCACTATTTTTTGACTATTTAAATCGGATCTCTAAGATTCTCTATTTTACCCTCGATCGATTGAAACTCGTTGAGAGAGTAATCTAGGAAAAAAATATCTCAAACAGATTGGGGCCTTTTCCACAAAAAAGGATTTATTTTGACAGTTTGGGGAGTTATCTTTATGTGACATTTGTCAACGCACGCAGGCAAACGAAACGAAATTTTTGCTATTCGCTATACTGTACAGCGTAAATAAGACAAATCCAATTATTTTGTGTAATTTTCTTTGTTCGCTACATAAAAATATACCAATGATTTGAAACGGTGTTGTATAAGATCGGTGTTGTTTGCTTTCACATCCAGAAGAAGCCAATTTTTACTGGGTCTATTTCGATATGGCTCGTAATATCCTCTTGTTTTGTTTAGCTATCTTGTTCAAAACGGGTATGATATTGTTATTATTTATATTTTTTCTTGTGCCCTTACGAGAAGAGTTTTTATTGAAGTTTAATTATATTTCTTGGCCAATACTCACAATCATTATTGTATTTTAGCTGTATCCCGATTTCCTGCGTATAAAGTATATTTGACGAGTAATGGCCCCGCAGTGCGCGGTTCCAATATCACGTTCACAGCTTCTATATGGGGAAATACTAAAGGCGAAAGCCTGAAATATATATTTTCGGATAACACTGGTGTCACTCAAGATGCTGAGGTGAGTTTGGACTGTTTATTCCTTCCACATGACTGTACTTAATCTTAGCTACCATTGTATAACAATCTCATTTTCAGTATTCTCCATTATCATGACAAAAAAAAACTTGGGATCAGGTCCTTTGTTTTATATTATATGACCATTTTTGAGTAATCTCTGAGAATTATACAAGGATACGTTCACTTTAATTAGCCTTGCTGCAATTTTCATTTGCTATAAACTGTTTATTTAATAATTTAATAAACCATTAATTCAGGATTTTTGTAATACCACACTTTGAATTAATAAATCATTAGGTTAGGTCTTGTTTTATAATAACCCTAAAAGTTTTAGCTTACAGAGAAAAATAAATTTATGGAAAATTTATATATATATATTTTTTTTTTTATAATATTTATTTATTTAGACACACAACTGTCCTTACAGGCTTACCTAATTCGACAGCATGGAATATTTACAAAATAGACACAAATACAGGCATAGTACACAAACACAACACTACACGTCAACTATTTATACTATTTACTATACAGCATAACATAAAACATAGAGTGTGGCCCTTGTGAATTCGCTCAAAGAACAAAAGAAAAGATCAGATACGTTTGCTACTCGATTGAGAGTGCGAAGCGCTCTGGTAAAGGGTGCTTGGCGCAGCAATTGCGTTCTGGCTTGAGGCTCCGCGAGCAGGCTGGGCCGCCGCCGTCGCCACACGTATTGCTGCGGCACGTACAAACTGATCTCCGCTAGGACTCTTGGGTTGAATACCTTGCCCCGCAATAACTTAAAAATATATATTGCTAACCCTAATTCCCTTCGGACTTCTAGTCGATTGTATCCAACCATGCCTAGTAAAAATAACGTAGGATACATTAGCGGGTAAAAAGGATACACCCCGTACATCTTTAAATATAAAAATCTAATAAATTTGTTCTGTATGCGCTCCAACATAAGCCTATATTTAGACTCATGCGGGCTCCAGATGACTGCATTACATTCTAGGTGACTCCTAACTATCGCCTCGTATAATGCTCGTATCGCATTCATATTATTAAAATCCTGCGATTGGCGCATTATAAAGCCCAGGTTTCTGAAAGCTTTTTTGCATACCTGAGTAATGTGATCTCGATATGTAAGATCAGCTTTCAGAAGCACTCCCAGATCTTTTACCTGATCGACTCGCTGCATCACTGTTCCCTCCAGCATGTATTGATAGTGATGCGGATTCTTAGCTCTACTAAAAGAAATTACGGAACATTTTGACGCATTAAATGATAGCTTGTTCGCTAAGCTCCAGTTAACTACTCTACATATGTCTTCCTGTAATTTAAGACAGTCCAAGCTATCACCAATTTTTCGAACAAGCTTTAAATCGTCCGCAAAAAGCAAACAAACGGAATCCTTGACTACTTCAGGAAGGTCGTTTACCATTAAGTTAAATTGCAAGGGTCCCAAATTGCTGCCCTGACTCACTCCAGACCTTGTGAAATATGGCTCCGACCGAAAGCCAGCGCAGTCCACATACTGGCGTCTATTATACCATTTGGTACAGAACTGTTGAACTGATACAGTACCTAATCTTGTGATTGTTGAATCTGGCAGATTATGATGATTTAGATTTCATAAAAACACCCTAATAACACAAATTTTACTTAAAGATGTTTATATACTTTTATCTGGATTACCCACTGTATTGAAGATTTTTACTGGAAGTTGATTTATATGCAGAAAGTTGGACCTTTGGAGCCACCTATGTTTAGTAGTTAATAGATTTGTTTAATGGTGGCTTTCACCAAACCTTCTGTTGTTGCATTTATTATAACACTTTGTCAGTAAACTTAGTTTTAGGAGCGGTTGCTGTTTACAATGAGCTGCATAATTGCATGATCCATTCATGAATGATTTCATTCATAAATGGGCCATGCATTTTTGCAGCCCAAGTACAATAGTGGAAAAAAGTCTATAACATTTAAATATTCTACATATTTTGGACCTTTTGGCCATAGCCAAATCCATCCAAAGGGATGACTGGAATGAGAATCCCCAAACATATAAGAGATTTTGATTATAAACTATCCATATTATATTTATATATACCTACTTGTTCTCTTTTACAGTTTATGGATACAACTGGGGTGGTGAACTGGACAGTGAACTACAATCGAGATTCCTATTCTGCTGGTCCATATACGGCAACAGTCCATGTGCAGAAGTACTATACTTTCTTTTTCTACGATGTTGCAGTCGGTAACCATGACTTCAATGTTACAGGTAAATGATAATAAATTCTCATGCTCCATCTTCTTGTTGATCATAATCATCAGCCAAAAAGGACTCTACTTTTGAAAAAGTAAAAATCCATAGTCCCTACTCTGTCTGTCTGTCTGTCTGTCTGTTACCTCTACAGGCTTTAAGCACTAAAAGAATCTAGGTTTGCGTATTGGGGATAGACATAGGATAGTATTTATCACGGAAATCATTACTTGAGAGGGTAAAAATAGAAGTAGAATTCACAATGGAATTGACATACCCTGCGATTTTAAGTACAAAATATGTGCTATTCAATGTATGCAATTTTAGTAATCCTTTATGGCGATTAACCTAATCAGCAGCCTTTTCTTCAATAAATAAAATAGACGATAACTATAACTACATAGTTGAATATGGCTATACTGAAAGAGGCCGCGGATCCACCCACATGGAATCCATTTTCCTTTAATATTTAAGTATATACTTAGGTATTTAAATATGAAAGGAAAATGAATTACTTTTAATATTGAAGTATATACCCACTTAAAGTAGTTTAGTAGCATTTTAGGAAACCATTGTTACTTTGTATACTGCTTATGTCTTTTATTATCTTTTATTATTATTATTATTATTTTTTTTACATGTAAATTGTGGGTCGCAACATACGTGGTTGTTGTAGGTGCGCATATACGATTACGTAATGTTATGTAATACTGGTTTGGGCTGAAAAACAGCGCTGAAGTGTCGCTAGACGACACGATCAGCATCATGCTGACGCCCTAACCGTTTGCCACACTTAGTTTCTAAGCTAACCTATGCATGGACTAATTTATTTTTTTTAATTTCTTATTGTTAGTTTTAGTAGGCCAAGTTTGTGAAAATTGTGGCAATAAATTAATTTTCTTTCTTTCTTTCTTTCTTTCTTTCTTAAATATTTAAGGAAAATGGATTCCACGTACCAGAGCTTACTGTGGGACTAGATCGATTTGTGTAATGTTGTCTGTTAAAAAAAACTATCTGTACAAAATTATCACTTGAACCAATTGAAGCCAATTTCATATCAATTAAACGGGTTAAACATTTTTCACGTATTTTTTTCGATATCGAGACAATCATTTATCCCTGAAAAGGTAACGGACGGATAGAAGACAGACAGTTACTCAAACATATGAGTAAAAATTTGATTAGTAGTTTCACATTTCATTCGTGACTATGTCTATCAGCACCAGACTAGGTAAATGCAATTGTTGACCATTTAATTCACGACACGGTTGTAAACAGTGCTATATCATGGTATTTCCCAGAATATAGAATCAAGATGAGTATATGGAATGATTCAAGGGAGGCCTTTGACTCCTAGAAACTTATTTCGTCCAATGTTTCATTTCGCCTAAAATTTCGCAGAATTTGTATCCCTCTGTAGTCATACAATTTTCATAATTCTTGCAAATATCACCCTATTGATTAGGTTAGGTTTTAAATTAGGTTGTAACAATCTTAAATAGTTGACGGTTGCAATGAAAAATGATTTTTCGGTGAAATGAAACATTCGACAAAAAAAAATTTTAGGGGTCAATATAGGACCCATTGATTCAAGTACGGTCAGCATCAAAAGTTGCTATCAATTTTACTATGTACTAGCATATTATGTCAATTTACATGTTAAAATTGTCATCTACTTTTGATGCTGACTGTACAACAAGAGGATACACAGAGATAACTGGATAATAAAAATGCAATCTGAGCCGTACTTACTCATAGCACCAATCAAATATCAATCACATCTGCCGGTGTTTTATTTTTCAATTCTTTTATCATCTTGTTTTCTACCTGCATTTTTTCTTTTATATATATTTTTTGTGTAATAATAAAATTACCCACCATCCAGTAATTTGGTATTTTTAAAATGTGTCAGTGACAGGATATAGACCACTTAGTCATTGTTAAGGCAATTTCCCAGAGATAGCGCGTAATGCAGGACGGGGTTTTTGGCGTGCAAATTAAATAATGGCTTGCGCCAAT
Source organism: Apotomis capreana (assembly GCA_947623375.1). NCBI lineage: Eukaryota > Metazoa > Arthropoda > Insecta > Lepidoptera > Tortricidae > Apotomis > Apotomis capreana. Next base: position 16,494,265 of record OX392507.1, on the reverse strand, counting down.
CAGAGGCCAAAAGTTGCTATTGACCACTTGTATGAAGTAATTTTTATTTACCTACTTTTTTCTTTCGCATACTTGGGTAAAAAAACATCACCATTTAAAAGAAAATACACATAAATACCGTCTATGAAGTCTTTTCGCGTTTGATTTTACTCCGTATTTCTTGGTGTGTAAACATGGTTAGGCATCCTTGAAGCTAGTTTAAGATCTAAGTATATAGTTTCAGGTCCTGGGTTCGAATCCCGGTCAGGACAAATATTTGTGTGTTGAATTCGAATATTTGTTCCTGCGTCATGGATGTTATCTATATATGTATGTATATATTATGTATATGTATATCGTCGTCTAGTACCCATAGTACAAGCTTTGCTTAGATTGGGACTAGGTCGATTTGTGTAAGATTGTCCCTTAATATTTATTATTTATTTATTAAGATGCAATATACTTGACTTCATTTTTTTCAGATACACTCCATGGAGGGTTGGTTCTAAAGCAGAACAATATAACGAGACCAAACACTTTCGTGGCCGTCAACCAAACCGTTCACCACTCCATAGAACTGCCAGAAGTAGAGAGAGAATTCCTCAAGGCCAACGCTTCTAAGATTATCACATATTGGTTCATAGATTGTATGTACATCGATCAGACAACTACTATGGATTTGTACTACACATATCAAGACACCATGACTGATCATTTGGTCGACGTGCTCGTTGTTGCCAACAACGAGCCTTTACCACCAATAACTACAACTACAACAACTACTACTACTACGACGACGACGACGACGACGACTACAACAACAACGACTACACCAAAACCAAACACCACTACTTCAACGACTACAGACAAAATTAATGAAGTCATTCCAGTTAGCCACAATATAACGAAAAGGGCTGTTAAAAAGAAAAGTCCAGTGAATGATTTCATATGCCATAATACAGCTATGGTTCCTATCGGTAAAGACTATACTTACGGGCATTACCAGGCAACTTTGAAAGTTAGAGGTAAGTTATAAATACCTATTTTAAATTTATGCCTAAACAGTTTCATACTCCATGGCCAACATATAGATACTACAGACCTGCTCGTTAGCGAAAAACTACCCAACCACCAAGCCTAAAATCCGGCAGTATAGTCTGTTTTCTATTGGGAATGCTTGTATGGAGAGGTATATAACTTAGAGTACAGCAATGCCATTCGGTACGGGTACCGGGCGTTTTGGGCTTAGGTGGACGTGTTTCACATTCGTAGCAAACAGGGACTGAAAAACCGCAAAAGACCGGTACCCTTAAATAAAGGTATCAATTGAAAAGGTACCCAACAGTAATGGTACTCAAATAAATAAATTTTAATAGGTACCTTTTATAACGGTACATTTAAGATTGACCGTTTTAAGTAAAGGTACCTGACCGAATTACGCTGACCGAACGGATACCTCAATGATTTCGGTTCGAGCATCCGGTACCCATAAACGTGGCAACGTCGCGTTAGTCCTATTTGTTATGAAAAAAAGCTGCACTTTGTGATGGAAGCAAGCCGTTTTGCATAACTAATTGACCGAACGAGCGAAGCGAGTTAACAGTGGAAAGTGAAAAGGGAAGAGCGAAGAGCCAAGAGTGAAAGGAGTGAAAATGAAAATAGGCAAAGTACTGTTTGGACGGAAGCTTGTTTAGATACCTACCGTATTTATATCGTTACCGGAATGCTACTTTATCGGTCGGATACGGTTAAACCTTTTTTAAAGGTACTTTTATTTGAAACGTATCATTTGAGCGGAAGTTTGTTTTGATACCTAAAATATTGATACCAGTACCGGAATGCTATTTTCTGATAGCTCTCGGATACCTTTAAAAAGACCCGATCAAAACCGTTTCTAAAAGTACCAAATGGTATTGCTGTACTCCAAAATGTCATACTGTTTATCAATAGAAGACGGACTAGTTGGTATAGCGACGAATGGGCTAATCGGCCATCTTAGGCGCTCACAAGGTTTATGTACTGGTTTATCTCTTTGTCACATACTTAACTGCTTTGGCTGTTTGGTATAGTCGCTGTACCTCTAACGTACAACGCTGCTTTCCCGCCATAGATTGGATGGTTGGAACAGCTATATTCAAAAGCCTATCAGTTCGTATTTGACACTACCAATTTTACTGTGGTTTTTAACCAATGAGTAGCTTGACTTCTATCAATCTTGAGCTAATTTTTGATGCTTTTCTGTTCGTTAAAGACATGCATTATATTATGGTGCGGCCATTGCCTTGATGACCACGAAATTCATGATATTGAGTGCGGTTGTATTCGTACTTATTGTCAAGCTTGCAAACAGCTTTTAAGTACACATTTAGAATGATGTGCCCACTACGATCAAGTCTAGTAAAAATATCAAGATAATCAAACGTTTTCTTTTCAGAACCAATTTCACGTGTGAACATAACCGGTCGCAACTGGTTACAACACGGCGAGCTCCTAAATCTCGACATCAAATACACCGGTTCGCCTCCCTTCGAATTCTGCGCACTGTACAAAATGGGCGAATACAATACTACGGGGAATGAGACGTGTTCGAATCCCACACGTACTGTCGTCAACTCGTTCCCATTGGTCCGATATTTCTTGGACAGCGACCAACATACAGTTGTTGTTATAATTGAGAATGAGATGGGAAGAAACGTCTCAAGAGCGACTGTTAATATTTATAAAGGTAAGCGTAAAAATATATTCCATCTGTTACATTTTTACAGATCCTTTCGCATTCACTTTTGATTACAATACTAGACAACAATACTTTATTAACTAATGTAATTTTATTGGTGTGCTATAAAGTATTGTTGTATTGTATTGTAATCAAAATTGTATGTAATACAGTCCAGGGATCAAGGAAATATTTCTCAATCCATCGACACAAGCGCCCCCCTCATTCTCATTGATTGAATCGACCAACAATATGAAAGAAAGAAAGAAAGAAAAATCAAATTTGCATGAGACCGTCCTTTCTATCTTTTCCTTACCCACCACCTAGTTAAGTGTCGTATTCGACGCATCGGCAACTGGCTTGGCTGGTTTTTTACTTAACACTATTGACTATTTGTGAAGTCGGTGTGGGTATAGTCGATCACAGTGCCGTGATAGAAAATCTAACTTAGGAGGACTGAGTGCTTACTCACAAATTTTATTGCACAATATCGCTCATTGAAATGCAAACGCCATTGGACACGAAAGTGAAGTGAGTCTTCTATCCAGCCCAGTCCTGCTTAAATATTTGTAATCCATATAATGGTGCAGATTTAGTAAATAAAGTTTTGCGATAGTCTTTGTCGGCAAAGCTGGTTTTTATATTCCTATCTATTCTATTTTGCACCGAAGTAAATAAAGAAAGCATGCTAAAACACACTTTTACGACTAAATACGATGGCAAAAGATTATTATAGATATGTCTTTATTAGACGATATTCACAGTGAGCCTCGCTGCTAACAATTGTCGAAAAAATTGGTTAGGTATATGAAGGTTACCGATTAATACAGGTTGCTTTTACATTTTGGGTTACCTTACCGGTAAACTTACCGGTATCATCGTTTACCGGTAAGGTATCTGAAAATGTAAAAGCGAACTCTATCAATCGGTACTTAATGAACAAAGGAAATTGGTTGAATGTGTGTCCGTGTGTTTACAGCTTTGGTGCACGCACAACTGTCGGTTATCGTTGTGCCGGTGGTGTTCTGCCTGCTTGCCGTCATACTTGTGGTGTTCGGCGTCGCATACTACCAGCATCGCTCCAGGTAAGGACTTTCCAGTTAATAAACAACTACACGGGTAATACTGTAAACATCATATCTGCCAAAAGACTGTTGGGGATCCCCAAAAAATGGCTCGTCTGAGAGTTTGACCCAATCGTCGTTACATCTTATTGAGGGCTTCCTCAGAATACGATTTTCGGTACGTGGGCATTACTCAGCTGAAAAATTGCATGGCCCATTTTTGAATGAATTCATTCATAACAAGAGCACCTGCATTTATGAATGAATTTACTGTACGTGTGTGCCCCAACCCACCCACAGATAATTTGGTCTGAAATCTCTGAGCTTTGTTATAGTACAGACACTTAAGTTATACTTATTATTGGTTGCACAAAGTGTCACTAGAGTGTCTTGACACTTTAACATATAATACATTTAAAAATGTCAACTTTTAAAATATATTCGCCACTCATCCCACAGGAGCAATAAGTTTTCGGGATGAAAAGTAGCCTATATGTTAATCCAGAGTGTCAGCTACCTTCATACCAAAATTTATCAAAATTGGGTAAGCTGTTGGAGCGTGAAGAAGTTACAAACATACGAACTCACAAACACACTCACAAACTCGCTCACAACTGTACAAGTAGTTTTGTAGAGAACTGTATTAGATTATAAGATTTTGACTTCGATTCATATAATATAAAAAAACGTGTTGTAAAATAAAATATCGACGAAATGTAGGCGTAATATACATAAAATCGTTTTAAATTACAGATACACTATAGAAGTGGCCGATTTCGATTTCGGTCAGCAATTGAACTTAGACTACAAAACGTTTAGAGAGCGGCTCCGGGATAGCTTCAGGAGCGCCTTGAATTTCCAACACGACGACGAAACGGACCCTCTCACTCCTGGCACGCGGTACGATTCTATGACGTAAGCCATCGTGGTGATATGAGATACGATCCACCGTAATATTGTTGCGGGTTAAGTTGATCGCACGCAGATATTATCCAACCGCGATGAGAATAGGATGAAAGGCTGTCATTTCATATACATTTTGATTTACGTATATGGAATAAAAATCATATCCAATATTTATTCTCATTGCCGTTTGATAATGTGCGCAGATATATCTACATATTTCTCAACTTGAGCGCAAAGATAGCCAGATGTTGACAGAAAATAGTAAGAACATCACAACGCCCTTGTTTAATGACGCTTGGCACAACTTACTTTCTTTTTCGAAGCTGGCCGCTGAAAAATCACTAGTTTCCTAACCAACGGACAATCTAAACCACTACATATGGATGACATTTTAAAATATATACATATATAAAGTCAGTTTCTACGTGAAAAAGCAAAAAATTGCCGGGCAAAGTCACAGAACAAAAGCCAGGTTAATATATTACCGCTGGCCCAATTTACATGGTTTTGCACCCGGGCAAAGTCATAGGATGAATGCCAGTTTAATATATATTATCGCTGTCCCAAAATACATGCTTCTATATTATACTTTTCACGAAATTAAATTTGAGCATTGTAATAGTGAAACGAAGCCTAATTTTAACTATACTAAAGGTCGACTATTGTGCCAGCGATACAATTTACGCATGTCGACAGATAATCTGTCTGCAAGTTTGGTGGGCATGTGTAAACGCGTTTGATTTGTATGGCGACGGATACTCTGTTATAATTATAACTGTTAGGTAATGGGCGTTTCAACCGCCGTCTGACCGCTGTCTTGATATTTTAAAAATAGGTCATAATATGCCTTAATTATGACAAGAAGTACAATTACAATCAATCATTGTAAAGTTTTCAGCTTGGCGTAGCTCATTCTTTCAATATTTACGACAGCAGACTGACGATGATTGAAACGTCTGTAGAATGACCCTAATATATTATTTACAGTGCGGGATAAGATTAGAGCGAGAAGCGCTAAAAGGCACTTCTGTCCTAAGAGCGTTGAAAAGCACTTTACATACAAACCAGACCAAATGAATATGGAATTACTGTTTCTTGATAATTTTAATGGAGGTTAATTTATTATTGGCGTGCGTTAGTTGTTGGCAAATTTTGAAGTGTAAAGGTGGCGAATAAGCCGTAATCGTCCCCCAGTGCTTTACAGTAATGCTACGAAGTAAAATTTGTGCAAATCTAATCACTACTTAAATTCAGGTCGACCTCATAATAAAATTCAGTTTTCTTGAATCGAAGTGATACTAAAACAAAATTTTGAATCCGCGCGTCAAATCACTTCTTAAATTCAATTAGTTTGCTAGAAATCTAAATTGATTTGGCTCTCTTTAATCAAATTCCATCCGGGCATATGTGATCACTGATCACTGCCGCGCAGAAAAGACCGCTGAAAAGAGTACATATCATCGGGAACTTTGCGGTTTTATTTAATAAAGACACTTATAAAAAAAAATACTATTGTCGATAATATCAACATAAACAGGGGTGTTCTCGCCCTGCAATCTGTCAAAAGCGGCACCCAAAAATCCGGGCCCTAGTGGTCAACTGGTCACGTGCACACGAAAATCCCAAAGGCAAAAAATACGGGAAATATGGAATGTACTGATGTCATACTTGAGTTTGAATTAGTTTGCTTATTTTCATAACTATTGTACTTCTATTTGAAAAGCAAATTTTTGAAGTGTTTTTGTGTGTCTCGTCTGTCTAGACAGCGAATGAAGAAAAGTGGCCATTAAAATCGAATCCGGAACAAATTTCATTTGATAGTAAAACAATGCACTGAAATTTTACTGCACTTGTCTTTGTGCCAAAAAACTTCCTGATTTTGATTACACATTTTGCATTTAACAACTGAACTTATTTCATTTTCAGTTCTCCAACCGTGTGCATAAAAATTTCGGTGTATTCCAATCGTGTAAGTTAGCTTTTGAGTGATGATGTTTTTTAATAACATTTGGTTACTTAAAACAAACCTTTATAGATTTGATATTTGGTTTGAAGATATAAACATTGTATAGGAAATCTAATAACTATACCGTATAATGAGAAAAGCTTTTTTTTATTCTTGAAGAACGTATATTTCCCATCAGCCTATAACGTACAACACTTTAGTACGTTTGGTAGACAATTAAATGATGTATCTTTCTCGATAATCCTTGCTAGTCTGGCTAACGAAATATTACTCAAATGTTTGGCGGGAAATTCAAAAATCTTGGGCTGTTTAGTCTTAGTTTGACTTATTTAACTCATTGCCTTCGGTGACTTACGTGTGGACAGAATATTAAAAATATTTTCTAGCATCAAAACTATAATTCCCACTACACGAAGCGAGATAACCCAAGACTTTTGTAATCTCCCGCTAAACATTCACGTAATATTTCGTTAGCCAGACTATATAAGAATCTACAAATAATTGCAGCTCTCTTTATGTTTCTTCACCACGGCTTTCAAAAAATATATGTTTAAATTTTCGTCATGATATATGTTTTTTTTTATGGCTGAAGGGATATGCCATTAAAACCCAAATAAAAAAATGTTGATGTTCGGCGCTTGACCATGTCAAACCGTTCAAATTTTGACACATGTCACTGTCAAACCATTGAAATGTAGACACATGTCAATGTCAAACAGTTGAAATTTTGTCATTGACTAGTGTCAACCATCGACCAGTTTTTTAATTGGGTTTTGAAGGAAGAGCCAAAAAGAAAGCAAACTCTCATGACGATCATTTATTTTTTTTTTGGAAAAACTAGGAGGAAAAATTTAAGAGTTTCAGTTTATAGTAGATCCTTATAGCAAGGACTAACGGAAAGAAATACAATTTAACTGTCTTCAAAAAACTGTACGTACCCTATTGTTTTTATATTCTAATTTGTGTAAAAACTATTTCACATAAATTTAAAATGTAAGTTTTTTTTATTTATTAGATAATTAGTGATCTCTATGATATATTTAGTTATTAGTTAAACGTTGACGAAATTTATAAATTATTAATTTCTTATGCTTGGCGCTTTTATGCCATTATGTCAAGTGGTTATTACTTTAGAGTTTAGACTGACGAGTGCCGGCATTCCAATTAATATAATATTTCATGTATTTATTTAATTGTATATTATTTTAATTGTGTTGTAGTGGGAAATAGTATTATAAATAGTATAAATATTACAGTTGCAGTTATATAAAGATTGATTAAAATACAAGAGGTTAAATCTTTATGCAACTGTACAATCGGTGATATTGTAATTAATGGTTTATGCAATTATTTATTATTTATATTGAACTTTAATTTAATATTGTACTATGAACTGGACAGTCGAAATCAAGTGATCAGTCATGTTTTGTGATATACATAATAGGATAATTAAATTAGCTCTAGTAGTCATAATCATAAGCATTAAACATGAAATTGAGGATTAATAAAATGTTATTTAAATATAATATTGTATATTTTCCCCCCAGCTTTTGTATCACTAAAGCTCTGGTTTCAGATGATAGCGGTGCCGTCTGCGGCGAGTGGCAACCATTGGAGAGAGCGAGACAAACGTGCTCGGACCTCTCGCTCCCACCTATGGATGTCGCTCGCCGCTGACGGCACCGCTATCCTAGCAAACCAGAGCTTATGCAGCTATTACACTTTCCTAAATTAGTCACTGACGAGAGATGCAGCAATACGAAGGAGTGAGATGGAGTTATCTCCAAACGTGTCTCACATATTGCTGCATCCCTCTTGCCAGTGACTAATGTAGGAAAGAATATTAGTTAATTATTTATTCAAGGAACCTGATAATAACTTAAGGTGAAAGAACCTGGTCCCTATATTTTTTATTCGTACGGTCAGTAATAAAAATAGGGACCAGTTCTTTGAAATGAAATAATTTATTCAGTAAAGAGACCGCCGTTGAAATGCCGAAAGAAACTCAACAGTAAGTCATCATATCGTTTAGCATAAAATTAATTTCATACTGTGTTAGTTTGACATAAAACCGTTAGTCATAAATTTATGACTCGTCATAATTATTAATTTCTCACAAATATTTCAAATTTCAGGGTTGTTGTAAAACAAACCTAACTGAAGCTAATGGATTTTACTTTCATTTCAAAACTTGTAACGTTATCATTATTTTATGCCAAACAATACATTATGAGTACCTATGCCAGTAGGAGTACAAAAAAAAACAGTTACAGCCGTTTTCGAGAACCTAATAAAAAAAAACATCTGTACCTATGAATTGATAACCTCTTCCTTTTCAAAATTGTTTAAAAATACGAATTAAAAAATAAATAAATAAATATCGGACAACCTCACACAAATCGATCTAGTCCCAAATTAAGCTCAAGAAGGCTTGTGTTATGGGTACTAGACGACGATATACATACTTATATAGATAAATATTAAATATATACTTAAATACATAGAACAACCATGACCCAAGCACAAATATTCGAGTTCATCACACAAATATTTGCCCTGGCCGGGATTCGAACCCGGGATCGCCAATTAATTAATTGTACCTATTTCAAAACAAAACAGCCAGTCTAAACTTATTCACATCCCATGGAAACTTAACAAAGATAAAATTCAAAGCCAATAACAATACCTACATTACAACTCAGTAAAACTTCTCCAGCCATTACATTACGCAAAGTCCTAATTTAACTCTGAGCGCACCAAAGCCGACTCAGACATTAAAAGTATTCGTTTTTCGCATTTCATTAAAATTTTAAGTACGAAAGCGCGGTCTAGGCATTTCAAGCGTCGGCGGGTTAAGTCGATTTAATCGTGTAACGAATACACGAGTACTGTTTTAAATAGCTGCTCAGCCCCTAATGAAGCACCGCTGCATGTTGCCAAAAGAACAGCGTACCCACTGTGCAAAAGCCATAGGTTTTTTTTTGTATATATTAGATACTATTAAAAAATTCTAAAATTGTATTGAAAATCAGTTTTCTATGGAGAACGGGTATATTCCAGGAAAAATATTAACAGAGCGTTGCAAGATTTGTATGATATTAAATGATCGGTGAGGTTTTTTTTAAAGATAAGCTCACTTACGACGATATAGCACTGCTCCTTTTCTTATATCAGTTTTAAGTTTAGGTACACCTGTTGGCGTCGCCTACAAATTAGGTCCAAACTTAACGCAAGTAGGTACCTAACCGGGTTATACAAATCGAGATTTCGTTCTCGAATTGAATGAAAAAATTGGCAGTAGTTAGTAAGACTATTTTCCAACAGTCGAGTGTAAGTAAAACAAAAGTGACTTATTAACTAAGATAAAAGTCCCGTTCATCACGGGTTATCAGGGGTGTACAGTAACTACACATTCGCTTTGATCAGGCGAGGCGATACAGTTTAGACAAGAGCATCACACATAACCGAACCCGGACAGAGTTAAAAAATCGCTTAATTTTTCATTCCCTTAAATAGTGTCTAGGTTTTCCCCGGATCCTTTTTGAAAACCGCCCCTGACGGCCCCCGGACAGCGTCCAGACTGGAGTAAATCCGGGGTAACCCGGACGGGTGGCCGATCAATGAAATGAAATATTTTCAATCTAATCATACATGTCTCAACCGCTCTCAACAAGTGTGTACAGTCGGGCTAATGCTGCCGGGCCGACATACTGTCGCTGGTCCACTGTGGCGAAGACCCGGCCCCCGCGCGTCGAACTGTCGTGACTGCTTAATTTTATTCCAGCCGTAATAAATGGAGATTCCGCTAACGGTTCTTGAAACACTTTTCTTACATAGGTAGATAGATCTTCAAGCGATATGGTGAAATTATTCTCATCACGACTCATGATCATCTGCGTTTCGGACTGTCACCTTTGTAGGCATAACAGGAATAGGCAACGTGCACAACAAAGGTGCTGCCAACGGCACCAGCTGGCAACTTTTAACCTTTGTTGGGCAGCCAACCAACTGGTTTGCACATTTTTAACTTTTGTTATTTCACAAACTGACCGGCGATTGACCTCAATATCACCTGATGGAAAGTGACTACAGGGTCGAGGATGTAGCTCGCCGGTTCAGCCTATTCACTCTTACCTTGAAGATACCTAAATTATAATTTTCTGGAAATACACACGATGGGAGCGAGTTTCATTTCTTAGCTGTTCGCATTAATAATAATGAAGCAAATCGCTTCGTGCGAATAAGTGGTAAACTGACAACATATAAGGGTGACATCGCTGGTGGTGACACGGGGATAGAGGAATTAAATCGTGCAATTCCTGCGCACACTCCAAAATATGTATATCCGATAGAAAACTGACAAGATGATCTCTGGAAGATGCCCCCTAGCATGCCCCAAAGCATCACCAATGAGTCTTAGTGCTCGACGTTCTACTCTGAATCCAAGGCAGCTAACTGGTACGTGGCAGAGCCGTTCCGAAGATGGCAGAAGTTCATGCAACATGGTAAAGAGTGCGAAGCTCTTCCGGCGTGAAATACCGCCTCACCTTATATGGAACCCCAAGTCTTTTTTGCAGCTGTTTTTGCCTTGGCTTCAATAGAGGAGCCAAAGTTCAGATTTCGTTTGAGATTCAAACCAAGAAGCAAATGCTGGAATACGGTATTTGATGACAGCTCCAATCAGCTACTGTTTATGAAGTTTCCAAAACGATCTGTAAGCACAGATGAATAATAGATATGTACTACTGTCTGCAAGTATGAAGTTTCTGTGAAGATACTGGCTGGTGACGTCATAAAAATCAGTAGTCAAAACGCGTCTTAAGTTTTTGTCCAATAAAAATAGTAGGTAGGTATAATGAAAAAAATATGTGGTAATTGGTTCTGCGTATTTTCGTAGGTATTGTGTGTTTAGTGGTTTCAATAATACAATTTATTTTTACTATAGTCAACCGTATTTGAATATTTTACCTTTTCATTGAAGTTGATAGTGCTGCTACCTATAGTTCCTGCAAGGTCGCTTGCACGACGAAGGCACTGCCAACTGATGCCGCCATGGACTGCCGCCAGGTTTTCCGTTTTTTTTTTTTTTTTTTTTTTATGTCATAGGGGGCAAACGAGCAAACGTATCGCCTGATGGAAAGCGATTACCGATTTGTATGGGGAAAGAACGTTCTCGAGAACGGCACATCTCTATGCATGATCCGGGACCGCCCTTGGGTAGCAGTAGCACTGGACCTGGTAGTCATAGGCGTGTTGGCGTTACCTATATTTGCTTTTGCTTCATTTAAAGTTATTGAAACTATTCAATGACTGGTCAATATGTTTGGAACAGGTTTGGAAGCTCGGTAAACACAAACTCGGTTAACAACAATACAATGGGGAATGGAAGAAATAAAAAAAAAACTTGTATTTTTGAAGTATATAGGAATAACCCGAAATCATTCATAGAAAGAAAATAAATTTATCCGATTTATCCGACTTGGCAGTTGGCAGAGGTGCTACAGCTCCTGCGGTGCTCCTATTAGATACCTACTTATTTATTCCTACCTATAAACAAGAAATGAAGAATTAAAAAAAAATATATATATATATACCTATATATATATAAATGCCCCTTGTGATTAGCTCTATAAAATATATAGCTGATGTAAAGATATAAATATTTATTTGCAGTGATTGCATTCTATCATACACAAACAACCAATAAAATAGGTACATCCGTCGGATGGCTTTTAAAAAGAGAGAGACTTGTAGTCTCTTATTTTGTGCCTAGAAGATAGGTATGAAAAATCGGCAGCGTTGTTCTTTTCCTTTAGGCGTTAGGTAAACTTGTTTCAATGAAGGCAAGTAAATTAAATATTACTCATGTTGAGTATGATTAATTCCTTGAATTGTTTACTGTTAAAGTAAACTGCGTGGAGTCAACGGTCGTCAATCGTCATAGAATTAACACATTTATTGTTTTTAGGGTTCCGTACCCCACGGGTGCTAACGGGACCCTATTACTAAACCTTTGCTGTCTGTCTGTTTGTCCATCTGTCTGTTCCAGGGCTGTATCTAATCTTTCCAATCGTAATAGGTGGAGACTTGAAATTTTGGCATGTTTAGATATTATGGTACTTGCGCTATGAAAACAAATACAAAAAAAAAACATTTTCAGAAAAATAACCGACTTTGATGACGAGTAATTGTGTTTCCGAAAACAACTGAACGAGACGAACGATGAAAAGCGCTAAATCAATTTCGATAAAAACCAAAAAAGAAATCATCAAAATCGATGCATAGATAATTGGCAGAATGATCGCGTAACATACGTACAAAAAACCGGTCAAGTGCGAGTCCGACTCTTTGTACGGAACCACAAATACTTATCCCATCTGAACTGACCGGCTTAAAGCTGCGTTTCCACCAGAGATGTGTAGCGAGGGATGTGTATGTGTTAACCATGTAATAACTTAATTCACTCATCTTCGCGCTCAGCGCAGTTGATTCTATTGGTTAACAAAAACACATCTCTCACTACACATCTGTGGTGGAAACGCAGCCTAAGTTTAGTTTGCAACTGGTATGTATGGCGCCGGATACAAATGAAGTGCAAAGTTAATGAAACTGATCACTTTTGTTGTATGGGAGTCCCCTTAAATATTTATTTTATTCTGATTTTAGTATTTGTTGTTATAGCGGAATCAGAAATACATCATCTGTGAAAATTACAACCGTCTAACTATGTAACTATCACGGTTCATGAGATAGATACCTGCCTGCCAGCCTGGTGACAGACGGACAGACAGACAGTCAGACGGACGGATAGCGGAGGCTTAGTAATAGGGTCCCGTTTTTATCCTTTCGGTACGGACCCCAGAAAAACAAAACATACAGTCGAATTAATTCAAATGGCGCTTCCTTTTTGAAGTTGGTTGAAAATCAAAATTATGAGGATCTCCATACGAGAAACGTGTTTATTAGGGATAATCTACGCTTTTTCTCTAATGGTTGGTTGATAGGTTGGGTTGATAGGATATAGGTAGACAGAGACACTTGAAATTTTCATGGAGCATTAAAAATATAATAATATGAATATGACCACTAGGCCATATAATAGCATATATTTAAAATAAAAAGGCAACTTTTTTAAAAGTTCACTTTTTTATTTATTATTATACAGAGTATAAGAACTTAGAAAAGAGTAGGATTATACAGAGTATAAGAAAGTTTCCTACGTCCTGACCTTTGGTGCGTGAGTCTTGACTCGCACTTGGCCGGTTCTTTGCTAGAATTCATTTAAATAAGCTCGAATACCGCTACGAAAATTTCGTTTTGACTCACTAATGTTGTTATAAATGTGTTATATACTTAGAATTAGTTTCTTAAGAGGCCTTATTCCTTTTGTAAGTAATTTTTTTTTTTCATTTTATGACAATAGTTATTTGTTATGCAAGGCTGCAAAGTTGTTATTTGGCGCGAGTGTTGAAATTGAAAGCTGAGCGAGCGAAGGAATCTAAGATTGAACCATGAGCGAAGCGAATGGTTCAAAGATTCCTGAGCGTAGCGAGGCTTTCAAGACACGAGAAGCTAAATAATTTTGCAGCCATGCGGAACACACAACTTTTCACCTCACTACAGCGAGGAAAATACAAGATTCAAGAAAAACAATTAAAACATAAAAATAATCATATTTAATTTTGCCTTCTATTTAACATTTAACACATCAAATTTAAAACATAACACACTCAAATCCAAACTAAATAAATACGAGAGAAGCACACATATTAAAAATTAAAAGTAATATGGCCGTAATTTGTATTGTATTATCGTCGTGTAATTTTATCGTTGAGTTTTTCATAAGCACTGTTATATTATATTTATATTTGAAACAACTTGACACATTCGTTGTGAATGTGGGAGAATGGCATTCTGGGAAGGATTAGTTGGCCACTCGGAAGTATTTTCCATAACACTTGCTTTGGAAGTTATTGGACGATGGGATCTGAACAAGATTATTTCGGCTTTATCTTCTTTAAAAACGCCAATAGTTTCGGTAAATTACTTATCGTCTCCAAATATTTATAACAAATCCTTTTTCGTTTTAATGCAGACTTTTAGCATTCAATAAATACTCCAAATTGGGCTTAACTTTCTTGTTTTCGATATTTCTATAAAGTAAGACAACAGTATGTTTTGTAATTTTGTTGTTTACGTGAAAACCTCGCAACTTTTTAATTATTTATTTTTTTCTCGGGTGCGTTCAGAAATTACACTCTTATGTTCCAACTTTTATAACAAATAAATATTAAAATTTGTGTTGTATTTAATATATTTACTAGTCAAAATATGTAAATGAAACTGAAATACTTACTATTAATATATAAAAACATATTCAACATAAAATAAAATGTAGAAAAAATAAAAACTTAAAAATCTGTAACCACAAACCAGGTTTCGGGACGTGATATTGTAGGTGTTTTTTTTTTAAAGAAGTATTCAAACGTACATATGATTTTTGCCGGCCTGACCAGATCGCCCTTTATTAGCGTGCGTTGATTGGTTATTCGAAGATTTATCGACTGATGAAATCAGTCACGCGTTGAAGGAGTCTTAAATATAAAAAAGTTACATGCACCACAGAGAATCAAAATCGTCGTGTTCGAAATTCAAATGACTTTTCCACGCTAGCGGATAAAATGGACTTTTGCACGCAGATTTCGCCCTATAAACGGAGGTTTTCCGAGCGAGTGAGGTGAAAATATATTGATAATTTCAACCAACTTTTTAAAGTGAATAATACTATTCCCCGAGTTCTAGGTAGTAACATAGCTTTTTCATGATTTCATTGCGTGCTGTCGAAAATAAGTTGAAAAAACTAACTTTCCGCGTGAATTTTGTCAATATTGAGTAGTTTTTGAACCAAAAATTATCAATGAAAAAGTCAAACTGTAGGTTTCAAATATATACCAATAAATCCCAAGAGCCCTGTTCTAGGTAGTAACATCAATGATATGTTAAGAAAAATCTTTGATCATAGAGAAAACTGTCTAAAACAATCAGCATTTTAAAAGGAATAAGGCCTCTTAATATCAGTTTCTGGGATTGAGTTTTTATTTTATGTTTATTTTACTAAGTAGGTAAGTACTACCATTATTGATGTACCGCCCCTGTTTTGTCTCGTAACGCTTATTACTAGAAGACTTTAATTGGGTACCGTCGGAAATACCATCGTTCCTATGTTCCATTTAACTAATAACTACATTGAAATAAATACCTACGTAAAGTAAGTATATAATTATAGTAAATTCAATTTCATTTCACTGGTGTAGGTACCAAGTTATCGCTTTCATACAGTCATATCATTCAAATGAACACAAAGAGTCGATGTATCATGATTGTTTACTGTGTATTGCTCATATCACTTACACGGTAAAATCACCCAATTATAAATTATAAATACTTTGTATGCCTTTCCTGCTAGCGTAGGTTAATTACACGCTAATTGTACTATCAACCTTTTCATTGTTTTCTAATTTGTTTACAAGTACTTCTATTTATTCCAAGAGTAGTAAATTAGATATTTATTTTTTTAAACTAGAAGGTAACTTTTTGGTGTTACTTACTATTGTTACTACCCTAATAGCATTTATTGTTGGCATTTGGGTGGGCCACGTGCTCGTCGTTGGTTGGACAACGGTTAGAATTGGCCATCATTCCGAGGCAGGGCCCACCACAATGGGCCATTGTAAATTTCCTACCGAAGGGCCATTAGTTGTTTTGCGTTGTAGGGCCTTCGTGTACTATATTGACAGTTTCCCAACTGTCGGGCATTGGTTGTTTTGCATTGTAGGGCCTTCAGGTACTAAATTGACAGTTACCCAACTGTCGGGCCTTGGTTGTTTTGCATTGTAGGGCCTTCAGATACTAAATTGACATTTACCCAACTGTTGGGCGTTGGTTGTTTTGCATTGTAGGGCCTTCGGATACTAAATTGACAGTTACCCAACTGTTGGGCATTGGTTACAATATATACTATTACCCTACGGTTGGGTAGGGGTTGGGCAGAGTTACTCGAATACCACACTAAACCAAACGGTTTAATGTAGTATTCCAGCAACCCTGCTGTGGGACACAATAATTAGAAAATAAAAAATATATTCAACTAAAACTCTTTTATTGAACCAAAATTATACACACAAATGTTTCAAAAATTTGGAAAGAAGTTTACGTCACCCTGGGCCGTAAGTGGGATTTTCTGCTCGCTACTCGTACGCGGGGAGAAAATCTCACTTCCTGGTCAAAGCAAGACGTAAAACTTTAGACAAACTACGGGCGACGGGCGGTAATTCGTAAAGCCCCGGATTGCATATTTATGGCCCTCAACTTCGGCTCGGGGCACAACACCTGCTATCTGAGACATTCACGAATTCACCGCCCTACGTATGTAACAATGTAGGTACTATAACAATACGCTAAATGTACAGATAGTACATTACATACCTAGGGTGGTGAATTCGAATAACCGCCCGTAGTTTGTCAACAGTTTTACGTCTTGCCTTGGCCAGGAAGTGAGATTTTCGCCCAGCGTTCGCGTAGCGAGCAGTAAATCCCACTTACAGCCTTAGGTGACGTAAAAAAGATTTGTAATAAAGACTATAATAAGTAATCAACTAATCAACCTTAATAGAGAGTCTTAGGTTATGAACTTATGACCCTATAAAGGCGAATTAACCTAACATATGCATGGAATACTATGGTGAAGTCAGAAATTTGATAAGTATCATTCATTTTGAAAATTATTGTATTAAGCGGCGGTCCATACGAGTTCGAAACATGTCGGGCCGTTCCTGACAATTTCACGTGAGTGTAAACCGCTTAATACTATAATTAAATATGTCTCACGAAAGTTTTAATAAAATTAACATTTTGAAAATGTTCATTTCCATACTAAATTCTGTTACTTAGGAACCGAGACAATGCAATACAGGCAGGTACTCTTTATTGCACACTTCATAAAACAAAACTAACCCAAGAACCAAAGCACGAAATTACCATTAAAGGCGGTTTTATCGCTAAAGAGCGATCACGTCCAGACAATCTTTGGGTAGCAGAGAACTTGAAAATGTAATGTGTTAAAGGGCGTGCAATAGCGAAAAAGGATAATAATACATACGTGATAAACACACAATAAACAGCAAATATAATTATTATACATACACCTAATTTCAGCCACAAAGATAAAGACCAGTTGAACGAAATACGAATTATGAGAGGGAAAGATAATGCTCTTTCAGATGACTGATTTGTAGAAAAATATTGTTTTTCAAAACGAGGATATCAAATTTCTGACTACGCGATAGTATTTATGTGCATATGTTAGCTTCATAGGGTCATAAGTTAGGGTGCGTCTCCACTAAAGCGGAGCGGAATCTACCAATCATAAAAGTGAAACGAAGCGAGATACGGATTTCAACTCGAGAGGATTGGTCTATTCCGCACGTCTCCATTCCGCCTCGCTTCAATGGAGACGCACTCTTTGGACCCTATTAATGGCGTTGGGTTATGACTCATAACCTAATAATGCCATGTATGATAGCACTTTTTGACTAAAAAGACATACTGAGAATCGTGCTTACTAAATTGGACAAACAAGGACAAAAAGACTGTTGTAGAGTTGCTAAGCCGCGAAATTGTGCGCATCGGGTAACAAGCATGAAATTTTTACCACACATAGAACGTTCCACGGTTATTATTTCCAGATGTGGAGGGAAGTCAGATTCGTCCCCTGTGTGGTGGGAGAGCGGGGTGAAGAGGTCCAAGTACTGCTCTTTTTCTTTTTTTATTACTGATCAGTAAAGGCTATTAGGGCTTTTGCGACATCATTTTCGTGTAAAAAAGATATCAGCTATTATTTTTTTATGTTATTTAAGAATAGTTTCATATTAAAATTTAAGTTTATTGCCGAAAAGGTAAAAATCACAACAAGTTATTTTTATTCAGAACGATAAATTAGTTATCTATCCTGAATATTTACAATTTAAAAAAATATTACTAAACAGCAAATTTAATCTTGTTTTTAAAAATGTATACATACTGGGTACATCTAATACAAAAAATACCTTGAAAAAAATGTTGATGTTAAGCTGAGCCTGCGTGTTCTAGTATATTTTGGTAAGTCTACTGTTTATATGAGAAGTGCCCAACATGCATATATTTTTAGAAACTAGATTAAATGAACTTTTTAAAATAATAATAATAATTTGAAAATGTTTACGAAATTGAACTAATTTACCTCACTGAATAAAAAAACTTGTGATTTTTACCTTTTCGGCCATACACCCATATTTTTATATAGAACTATACAAAAATAACATTAAAAAAAAAATCCTGATATTTGTTTTACATGGAAACGATACCAAACACGTCCTGGTAGACTTAACTGACCAGCAATAAAGAAAGAAAAGAGGGATACTTGGCCCTATTCACTCCACTCTCCCGCCTCACAGGGGACGAATCTGACTTCCCTCCGCATCTGAAAATAATCACCGTGAAACACTCTATCTGTGGTAGAAATTTCATGCTTGTAACCCGATGCGCACAATTATGTTAGAAAACAGCGGACTAACAACTCTACTACTGTAAGAATATTAACTTTTTAGGAATTTGCCCTTTTCAACAAAATGGCAGAACAAAGAGGCGTCATCGAAATGCAATAAAAACTGAATTAAGAGGTAAATTAAGGATAGACGATAAAAGTAATGTTACTTGTAATAATCCAGAAACTAATCTATCTTTCTTAAATAAATGTCATAATAATAGTATATCAGAAGATTATAGTGATGATTTTGATTCTGAAAAAATCACTTTCACGCATAATATTTATACATCTGGTAGAATTGAAAATTCAGATTGAAAACAACTCTACTACTGTAAGAATTTTAACTTTTCAGGAATTTGCCCTTTTCAACAAAATGGCAGAACAAAGAGGCGTCATCGAAATGCAATAAAAACTGAATTAAGAGGTAAATTAAGGATAGACGATAAAAGTAATGTTACTTGTAATAATCCAGAAACTAATCAATCTTTCTTAAATAAATGTCATAATAATAGTATATCAGAAGATTATAGTGATGATTTTGATTCTGAAAAAATCACTTTCACGCATAATATTTATACATCTGGTAGAATTGAAAATTCAGATTTTAAGGATACTGATCTTACCAAATCTCTTATTTCATGGTCTCAGGAGCATAACATTACCCATTCTGCAGTAGATGGTTTATTAAAGATTTTAAAACCACTACATCCGCTTTTACCTAAAGATTCGCGGACTTTATTACGTACACCAAGGGACATTAGCGTTATAGAATGTGGGGGAGGTTCATACATTTATTTTGGACTTTTAGCCCATATAATAGAAAGAGCGTCGTGTGGCTTGATTCGTCAAAATTATCCTATAATTGATAGAAAAATGCGTCAAATGAATACTGATTTACTTTTATCTGTAACCCTTAACATAGATGGCTTGCCAGTACATTCTAGTACAAATAAGTCATTCTGGCCCATTTTATGTGTGTTAGACCAGAGTATCAATACAAAACCCTTTATTGTTGGACTTTACTATGGCGAAACAAAGCCACAAGAAGTAAATAATTATCTAAAACCCTTTGTGGATGAATGTCTTGATTTGGAAAAAAATGGTATTACATTAAATGAACAAAAATATGCTTTTCGAGTTAGCTGCATTGTCGCTGATGCACCAGCAAGAGCCTTTATTAAGTGTATGAAATCTCACAATTCTCTGTATGGCTGTGAGAAATGTACCCAAGAAGGTATTTATATCGGTAGGACTATATGGCAATATGAATCGAACTTAAATCTTAGAACCGATCATGCCAGATTAGTTTCTGGATTATTACAAGTAACATTACTTTTATCGTCTATCCTTAATTTACCTCTTAATTCAGTTTTTATTGCATTTCGATGACGCCTCTTTGTTCTTGCAGATAGTCCAGAATATAGTCGTGGAGAGCTCCTGTTATTAATCTGATCTTGTTCGTATGTTCTCTCGTCCGCCATTTCGGTCTCTGGCAAACCTAAACCAGCTTGTTATGACACCTGTGATTTCAGATTCCGTTGCTGTCTCTGCCACCCTGTTTCTTCGCACTGCAGCTGCATTTCGATGACGCCTCTTTGTTCTTGCAGATAGTCCAGAATATAGTCGTGGAGAGCTCCTGTTATTAATCTGATCTTGTTCGTCTGTTCTCTCGTCCGCCATTTCGGTCTCTGGCAAACCTAAACCAGCTTGTTATGACACCTGTGATTTCAGATTCCGTTGCTGTCTCTGCCACCCTGTTTCTGCGCACTGCAGCTGTAAACATAATTGTACTTTAGAAATTGATTTAGAATACCACAGTCGTTTTTTTTTATCTATCCAAATATCATAAACCCTCCATGATGCGTTCAAATACCGTACATTATGACCACCATAAAAATAGACTGTTTTGTTATAGTAAATTTCTTATCTTTAAAAATGTTATTATTGTTAAATAATAACATCGATTTGGATAATTTTTGACAGCTGCCAGAAAACTTCATTACCGCCATTACAGCTTAAAATTTGTTTTGTTACATAAAATTCATCGATTTGTTGAATTTAAACCATAAAATGAGCGATCAAAATGATATAGATATTTCGGCGACGCCTCCTGATACTGATATGATATATGAAATTTGTTCTAACAAAACAGTATTTTTATGGTGGTCATAATGTGCGACTCCTGAATGCATCATGGAGGCTTGTGATATGTGTGTAGAATATAAAGTAGTGTATGTAACTGTACATAATTAGGCTTTAACACACTCGTGTTTCACCCTTCATTATGTACAGTCACATAAACTACTATAATATATACCTCTACCATATAATAATTTATTTACGATAAAATACAAATTTATATTATAAAAACATTATTTCCTTTGTATTTGCTTGTATTTTATGGTTTTGATATATAGATACTTTATTTTTCAATTCTTAATAAAAAATATATCTATGAGAACATTAATCTGAATATAACATTAGTATGGATGTGTGTAATTTTCATACATACCTATAATGACTTTAATCAGATGTAAATTTTTCAAACAGAACTTATTATTCTTTCCAGTCCAGTTACACTGAATTGCCAAAGAGTTGGTGAAAACACGTTCCAGAAGCTTGGCTTGCAGTTTGCTCTTCTGGTAATTGTGCCAGTTCCCTTGCCACCAATATAGCTCAAATTATGTATCTGCAACAAAAGTAAATAACTCTTAAGTCAATAAACAATCTAAGTATCACTACATAGTATAAAACAAAGTCGGTTCCTGTCTGTCTGTCCCTATGTATGCTTAGATCTTTAAAACTACGCAACGGATTTTGATGCAGTTTTTTTAATAGAAAGAGGATGGTTTATATGTATAATACATGCATAATTTATTAGCATTGCACTCGTGCGAAGCCAGAACGAGTCGCTAGTATCAATATAAAAATTAATTACACGTATAACTACCGGACGACTCGACTGCACCAAAATGGGATATATTTTCTTATTTGGGACAGCAGAGCTAGTTTTTAATAAAAGCAAAAATTATGTATACTGTTTGCGATATTATTAAATTTTACATAGTACTATTATAACACTACATACTAGTATAGTATACTATATATCATCAGTGTGCCCAGTAGTCTTGCTTGCTTGTAAAGCTTGTATATCTCTAATAAAATAAATATTTACCAATTGTTCTTTGTGGTCCTCTTCTTGAAGCCAATTTTGAGTATTTATTAGATCGTCAAATGAGTTCAATGGCATGTCTATCTCTATCGGTAAAGCGGCTACTGCAGTTGAAGAGGATGATATTCTCAATAAAATATCATTTTGAGTTTGCTTCATTTCCTCAATTTCGCTTTTCATGTGTCCAAGGCATTCAGCAATGACATCTTAAAAAATAATAATATAATCAATTTTTCTTATTACAATAGTAGATTCCAAAACCATATAAATAAAATCTATAAGTACAATTAATTGGTGTCCTATCGTTTGACCAAAAGTCATTTTACTTTTGAGTCCATCTCCATACAACTCCAGCAACTTCAGCGCCTACACCAAAGTTTAGGTATAAAAGCATCCGAATATACGATGCCTGTTAATTATCCATCCATAGTCATCTCATTGTTTTAAGTATCACCAGACCATTACAAACTATGTTTCCTAAGGGACAAGAAAATATATGACTTGATTTGTAAAGTTGTAAAAAATAACTATGTATTCTTAAAAAAAATTACCTAAAGAAGAATTAATTTTTTCGATGATTGATTGATCCATGACACGATTTCCTGTTTTTTGTGCATGTTTTGATCGCAATGTCGTTGGTGTGGATTCTTCATAAGTCGGAGTTGGGTTATTTGAAGATAACGGAGAATCTGAAAATAAGCAATATTATTATTATGATAATTACACTGAACACTTGAATTTTTGTGACAAGCTTTTATAGCCGACTGTTCTTTTCTTTAAACAACCATTAATTGCTTACTAAAATGATTCTAGACCCAAAATTCGGCAAGATTGCTTTACCACATTATTGTATTATCATACAATTTAAGTAGGCATGCAAAACTTCAGCTCAATCAGTTGAAAGTTCTGCTTCAAAATCTAGTGGCAAGATTCCACCCGAACAAACATAATAACAAACATATTTACATTGCAAGTAAAATAAAAGCTTGTAAAAAAACTAGCATATCTTATTTAGATTACCCTAAATATGTATATTAATATCCAACCAGTTCCAAAAGTTCTTCACAGCTCCATCAGACCATTTAAAAAAAAAAAAAAAATCTTAAGAGACAAGAAACTATGACTTCAATGTAAAAAATAAAGCATGTATTTGTTTAATACTTGCCAAAAGAAGAGTTTATTTTTTCCAAGAATGTTTTTTGGGTAAGTTTTGACCGCAATGTTGTAGGTGTGGTTTTCTCATTCCCTGGTGTTGGGTTATTTGAAGATACTGGAGAATCTGTAAGATGAGAAATATTATGATAATTATAAGTTTCTGTCAAAATTTTTAGGACAAGCTTAAGCTTATATGCGACTGAACTTCTCTTTGAACATCGATTAGTTGCTCACTGAGATGAATCTAAATAATAAAAAGATAATTCTATTGTCATCAAAGATAAGTAGGTACATGCATAATTTCAGCTCAATCGGTTGAAGATATCTTGAAAATTAAGTTGAAAGATTCCACCCGAAGAAAATAGTCATATCATCATTTTAAAAGTTCGACCGTACCATTTAAAACATTTTTTTTAAGAGTAAAGATGTAATAAGAAAATGTATTCTTGAAACTAATACTCACCTACAGAGGAGTTTATTTTTTCCAAGAAAGTTTTTTGGGTAAGTTTTGATTTTGACCGCAATGTTGTAGGTGTTAGTTTTTCATTCGTTGGTGTTGGGTTATTTGAAGATATCGGATCTTCCGGTTTGTGACTTAAGATGGCCGCATGCCTTTAAGTTTAGTTGTTCGTTATTTATTCATGTTGGTTGTTCAATGTGTAGTATTGATAGCCTATTGTGCAGTGAACTAACGTATGAGTGAATGGTTAATGAAGAATTCAACTTGAAGCGTACATAGCCCTTCTTGGGTCAAGGCCCGGTAGACCGCGTGGTTTTTTGTAAATCCCTATCAATTTACAAAAAGCAAAACCTCACCGAACAACGGCATGCTCTACGAGCAAACTTGAAATTGGCGAAATCATCATTAACCTGATGGAAGCCATATTTTAAAAGTAGAATAGAATAGAAGATATCGGAGAATCTGTAAAATGGGCAATATTATTATTTAGATAATTACATAACAAATAAAATTATGAAGATTTGAGTTTTATTATGTTTCATATATTTGATAAAATAAATTTAAATAGTTCCAAACAGCGTATGTCTATTTATGTATAGATACTACCACATAGGTATACTACAAATACCTTACCCCAACCAACTTAGTGGTACTTACTTATCTAACTAAATACATATAACCACTAACCACCAAAATTTTTCGTGATTCGCACAAAAGCTGAGAAATTTCTACCTACCATAAAGTCCGCTTTTATGTTAATACAACTACCATACAAATCCTCTTTATTGCACACTTATGACATTGACGGGCCTGACGCCTGGCGTGGCCTGTCTTTATACAAGCCTTAGGACCCCGCCTAACTAAATAATCAAGGATAACTACTTACCTGTTTCATACATAACACGCTTAATGGTATACAGCGGCCAATTTTCTTCAGGTAGGTCTTGTAATAACAAGCATTTATTAAATTTATAGCCTACTTTATGCGGCGGCCACAAACACTCTTTCTTTCGTGGCGTAAACCAAGTGTTTCTTATTATGCCTAAAGCATTGTCCTCGAACTCGATTACTTTATACATTGCTTACTTACTTGAAAATATCAAATACTTAAATACTTGTATTTAACAGTAACACGCACGATCACTCGAAGTCGCGAAACGTTTGTAAGTAAACAAAATGGCGGACCGCGAAGCGGAATGCTTGGCAAGGCTTGGGAAGTGTTGCCAGGTCACTTCACTTAAAAATTACCTCGCTAGTTTTTTTATCGAGTTCAAAAAGGAGGTTCTTAGTTTGACCTGTAAGTATGTATGTATGTATGTTTGTCCGCGATTGTGTCGCGTTTGTTTTTTTTTGTTTTATTATTTAAACCAACTTCAAAAAAGAGGTTCTCACAGTTGAACCAGCATATGGGTTGTCCGCGATTATAAAGTTGTTCATGAACACCTTATAAAGGTGTTCATTTTGCACAACTTATCTTGAACAACTTTTTAATTTGTGTTTGATAGTTAACA
This sequence comes from Apotomis capreana, assembly GCA_947623375.1. Classification (NCBI taxonomy): domain Eukaryota; kingdom Metazoa; phylum Arthropoda; class Insecta; order Lepidoptera; family Tortricidae; genus Apotomis; species Apotomis capreana. The sequence goes on along the minus strand of OX392507.1, from coordinate 16,468,753 downwards.
AAAACAAGAACCGACTTCAAAAAAAACTGAAAAAAATCCTGTTCATATACAGATATAAATTGAATCACTTTTTGAAATCGGTGCCAAACCTCACGTAAAGTATAATATATAAATATACCAAACGGTAATCATTAAAGGCTTTATGCGCGGCATCTCGCGTCCGCGGCTTAGCTCCGTGATTATTAGTATTAGAAAGCTGAAATTTGGTATAAGTATGTGTATGTATAACGCCGACAGAACGGTAAAATAAAAATTCAAAAATTTTATGTCTTTCGGGTACCTCTCTAACACCTAAAGTGGGGGCGTAACGATGGGAGGAGTGCCCCTATGGTGCGGGCTTCATAGGGGGAGTCCTCCAGGTCGTTTCTCCACCGGTCCCTCACCCAGCGCTGCACCTGTCGGCGCTCCTCACGCAGCTCTTCGGAAGCGGGGAACTCATTAAGGGCTCTGCTCTCACCCGCTCCCTGTGCGCCTCCGCGAGCCCCTGGACATCCAGCTCCCAGGGCGTGGTGCCCGCCAAGGCGCCCGCTGCCACAGCACTTTGGGTGGGCATAGGTTAGCCTGCTTTGCTAGTCTTTGTTTTAGTCCACTTTTGTGGCCGATGATGGGATGCCGAAAAAAAAAACTAAAAAGAGGCCAAGAGCGAGTCGCACTAGCGTACGAAGTTCGGTACCATACGTATAAACTGGCAAAAAAAAAACACGTTTGTTGTATGGAAGCAGCACTTCAATATTTATTATTATTTATTATTTGTTGAATTACAGTAACCAACATCAAAATCCACTTGACTTAAATCTCATAAAACTTGCAAAAAAAGAATAGTAGTTTATGTGACTGTACATAATGAAGGGTATTAAACACGAGTGTGGGTTTATGAAACGCGCCGAAGGCAAGTTTCATAATAGCATCACACGAGTGTTTTAATGTCTAATTTTGTACAGTTACATACACTACTTTACCTAGCCACATATCATAGGCCTCCATGATGCATTCAGGAGTCGCACATTACGACAAATATTACCCGGTAATGGCGGTAATGAAGTTTTCTGGCAGCTGTCATAGTTTTTTAGCTGTCACAGTTCAGAGACAAACTAGAGTTGACCCCAACTATCATATCGTTCGATATCCTACTTACGTGCGACATTTGTCAAATTTGATGCAAATTTGACAATTCATTTCGAACTAAACGTCATCTCGACTGATATTAGAATAGAGGTCAAATCAAATTTCTTTGTTTTTCAAAGATGTTCGAAATTTGAATAAATAATATTATCGAAATCGATGATATTATTTAGCAATAATAACATTTTCACAGATAAGAAATTTGTTCTAATAAAACAGTCTATTTTTATGGTGGTCATAATGTGCGGTTCTTGAACGCATCATGGAGGGTTTATGATATTTGGATAGATAAAAGTAATTTCAACATTGCTTCGATCTGAAAATAATATAATAAAGATGTAAAATGTTCAAGATAAGATACCACGCGGACGAAGTCCCGGGCAACACAGTTATCTATACATATAAAAGAAGAAGTCCTGACTGACTCATCAACGCACAGCCGAAACTACTAATGTTAGAGTTGATTTTTGCACAGTAGGTTACTTTTATAACGTGGGCTAGGGGTAAGAAGGGATTTTTGAAAATACCTCCCCTAAGAGGGTTAAATAGGGGAGCAAAAGTGTGTATGGGGGAAACTGTTTTTTTTTTAGCTAGAGACTTTACTTATTAAAAAACATAGAAAGTGCTTTCAGCGTTTTAGAAAATTCTACCCCTAAGGGGGTTAAATAGGGGTGCAATATTTATATAGGAGAAACTTTATTTTTTGAACTAGAGACTTTAAACTTTGTAGAAAGCTTACTTAATCAAATACCAAAAAAAGTAAATTTAGTGTTTTAAAAAATTCCGCCCTTGCAGGCGGAATTTATTCGAATTTCGGAGGGTGAAATAGGGGTGCAAAGTTTGTATGGGGTAACTTTTTTTTGAGCTAGAGACCTAAATCTTTGTAAAAAGATTACTTATTAAAATACAAATAAAGTACTTTCAGTGTTTTGGAAAATTTCATCTCTAAGAGGGTTAAAAAGGGGTGCAAATTTCGTATAGGGAAAATTTCATTTTTTTTAGCTAGAGACTTGAAAATTTGTAGAAAGAATTATTATTATTATATTATATTATTATATTGAGCCTGTTATATCCCACTGCTGGGCAAAGGCCTCCCCCTTTTCTGCCAGTTATCTCGGCTTAAGGCAATTTCTGACCAATCCTTCAAGAAGAAATCCAAGTCGTCCCGCCACCGTACGCCGCCACATACGAATAATTGGTCTTTTATTTATGTCTAAAGTGATCGGTAGGATTTGAAAAAACTATTTTACATCAGTTTTGCAAATATTGTGAAATTTGACCGAAATACACAGTCCCCTACCAGAAAATGAAGCAGGGGACTGTTCTTCACTGCACGGGACTGTAGATTTTGCGTATTGGTTATTATGTATATGTATTGTCTAAGTCAATTTATCCGCTATTCTGTGATATAAATGTAATCTAGAATAATCAAAGTGTCATTGCTTCGCATTACTTCTTTTATAAACTCAATTATTTTGCACAGGCTGATCAAACACACATGATATGGCTCCTAAAAAGAAAAAGTTATTCCGAGAGGAATTGCTGCAGAAAAAAGAGAGAAGCAGAGCGACTAAGATACCAAAAAAGAAAAAAATACCCTTAAAAGAGGGATGAAATGAGAGGTAAGGAGAATTTAAAATACCAAAAGAAGAAATAAACGGCTTTGCGGAAGTTAGTTAAGGATATGACACCTCGTGAACATAGAACTGTCTTAAAGAAGTGGAAAGAATTTTTTGTTATGAATGTTTAAAGAAAGGTATGTTTTCTGTTTATATTTTCTTAAAGAAACTTTTGTTGATTATTGATATGCAAATATGCCATAGTAAAAATAAATGATTGATTAACGTAAAATTACTTTTATCTAAGTGAAAAAGTCCCCTTTCTCACGAAACAGCCCCCTGTCCCGTTTAAAACAGTCCCCTCACGCCAGAAACAGTCCCCTGTTACGATTTTTTGGAAAATCGTTAATAACTTTGAAAATACGTATAATTTCAGTGGGCCTCCTTACTAAAATAATAGTTAATTTTCTTAACTAAAATAAAAGTTAATTTTCTTCAAAATAGAATTCAGATTTTTGGAAATAGGTAAAAAAACATGCCAGGACAGCATTTGTATGGGACCAATACGAGCTTACAGAGAATAAGCCATTAATAGAAAAATAGCTCCTTTTTTAATATATTTTTAAAATGCCTTTAAAATTTATTTTCGCATAATATATTATTTTTAAAACCGGGACCATAAAAGTTACAAAAAATTGTCTTAAAACCAGTTCCTTTCTAGTTCCGCGAGGGTGTCAAAAATTCCGAAAAACGGAACAAACGGAACTAAACGGCAACACTAAGTCGCGCGGGCGCGAGCGAGCGCCACGCCATCACAAAATGGCCGCCACCCCACCGCCGCTCTCGGCCCTTGCTACTGCGTCTCTCTCTTCTCCTGTTCTGCGTTCATAACCGCGTCGTGCATCTTAATGCGGCTATTACACTTTCCTAAAGAGTTATCTCCATACATGTCTCACATATTTTGACGACGCGTTTGGCTCGGTTGGTAGACACCTGCCTACTGAGTCGGCGGTCCCGGGTTCGAATCCCGGCCGGGGCAAATATTTGTGCAAAATATTTGTTCTTGGGTCATGGATGTTATCTATATATGTATTTATATATTATGTATATCGTCGTCTATTACCCATAGTACAAGCTTTACTTAGTTTGGGACTAGGTCGATTTGTGTATGATTGTCCCTTAATATTTATTTATTTATTTTACATATTGCTGCATCCCTCTCGTCAGTGACTAATTAGGAAAGTGTGATTGCCGTATAATACTCAAAGGCGCGCACACATTCATTTACCTACTGTACTTATTGCATTAAATAATGAAAGAAATTTGGTATTAGGTATATAAGACTAATTAAAAAAAAAACATTTTCTTAATAAATATAACTAATGATCGTTGTCTAAACTGTTGCATTGGCCCAACGCTGGTAAATGCTTGGGCGAAATGATAATATCTTACGGTCTTGGGCCAATGTTAGTTGATACCTAATAGGTGCTAATAGGGCCTACTATAAATACACTAGTATAGGCCCAACGTTGGTAAATGGTTGGATATAATGATAATAATTTACTGTATTGGGCCAATGTTAATTGATACCTAATAGGCCCTACGATAAATACACTGCAGAAATGCCAACAGTTATTGCCTAACGGTTGGCAGCAGTGGTATAGGCCCAACGTTGGTAAATGGTTGGATGTTATTATAATATTTTACTGTATTGGGCCAATATTGGTTTTACGAAGGCAATCTAACGACAAAATGCCAACGTATTCCCCACGGTTGGCCAATGGATGCCAACCAGAAATGCTACTAGGGTAATTGCTTTCTCGGAGGCATGAAAAAAGTCACAACACTTTTATAACTGGTCCGGCTGTTTTGTAGGGCTTGTGTGACATACATAATATTTATTTTCAGGTAAGTACTTATTTATTTTATGATTTTGAACGCAAGCTAAGAAATCTAAATTTAAGTTTACTCATAAAAAATAGGTATACCGACAGCTAAATAAGTGTATAGATATCCTTCTAAATATAATAATAACATGTTTGATAAAATGTAATCTCCCACGATGTCCTGTTCCTAGTAGGTAAGGTACCTACCCTCTAAAGGTTAACTGATACTGATACAAACCTACCTGCTGGTGAGGAAATTTTATGATTTCGAACACAAGCAAATATCTAAAGTTTGAAACAAGCGGAGCAAGTAGGTACCTGCAGTACCTACCCAACTCAGAGGAAACCAAGTGCATGTAAAGTCTATTGTTCTCGGTACTCGCCGTCAACTACAACACAATAGATGTAGAATGACGGCCGAGTTTCACGTTACCATTACACCATTACCTACACTTTACCGATCGATTTAATAAGAAAATTAGTTCACAAGTGGCTACCATGGTATACTGCAGTATTAAAGTGCCGAGCGAGACGTATACTGTAACCGATAACTGGTGTGTTACACAAACAAAGAATTTATGTACCTACTGTAGGATAGTGAATTGATGAGAATAATTTATGCCTTGCTAAAAACTATCAATGTTTGTTTTTATGTTTGAAATATTATTATCATTGCGTTATCGAGATACAATGAAGCATTTGATAAATTCATTTTATGCAATACTGAAACAAAGAAAACTGAATTTCAACCTCAATTACTTAGTCTGATAGGAATTATTGAGAATTAAAAAGTTTTTATCATCTTAGTTAAAAACGTTTATTGCGAACTCTAGTACCAAATGAAATGTAATAAAAATTTTCTTTGGTAATATGATTAAATTATACAACAATAATTATATTTATAATCCATCTAACGTTGGTTCTCCGGCCACAATGGAACTTTCGATACCGCAGTGGTCTTCACCTCGCAGGATCTTGAAGAAGCCGTTATCGCCCCAGTCACTGTTCCAGGAGTTCGCGATCAGCCAGTACTTCTGGCCGTTCTCCACACCCCAGCCCAGCATCTTAATAGCGTGGCCACCGAGCGCGTCTCCAGATGTGTGAGAATATACTCCACTCTTGTAGTTAAGTAAATCAGCGTAGACAGTAAACGCAGCCTCGACGGGCCCGTTCTTGAACAGTTCCGCTCTGATGTGGTCCTCGCCGCCTCTCACCGAAAAGACATGCTTACCATAGTGTTTGTCTTTACCGTAGTCAACATTGTAGCCATTCTCACATTTCTTTGTGCATTTTGGTGTTTTGGAATCACCATTGCACGGCATTCTGTTACCGGGTACATGGTGTTCGCAGGGAGGTATTTCATAAGGCCTGCAACCCTGTGTCGAGTTGTATGCCCCTCCTGATACGAGTCCAAAGTGCTTCCAGTATTCCCAAGCCAGCGATGGCATACCGCCGTTGCAGCCGAGCCCACAAATCGGGCAACAACTCAGCAGATCTTCGGCTGAGAAATGGAAGTGCTTCGAGCCGTTAGAGTAAGTACATACGCGATCAGTCATAGCTTCGACGGCGCCGAAAGCCCAGCAACTTCCACAGGATCCTTGATCTCTGATCTCACTTAAAGTCGGGCAATCGGGCCACTTGTCCCTGGGGTCGAAGTTCTCCGGCAGGCTCGCAATCAGGTCGGCGTCATGAACTTTTTCGGGGAGCGTCGTTAGGTAGTCATCCTTCAGTGCCCCCGTTAATTTTTTAATATGTGCAAGTGGAGTGCTTAGCGGGAAGTTACGTCCGGCTTTCCAGGAGTTCTGTTGAGAGTTGATCAGGTTTATGAATTCGTCTGAGAGCGGGTGAAGCGGGCTCGTCGCCGTGGCGAAGGCGGCGAATAGAAGCGCGGCGCAGGCCACCGTGGACGGAGCCATGTTTGTTTACGTTCGATGTGAGTTGTGCGTGTAGCGGTGTCGAGAGAGGGCCGCTGACTGAGGGGATCGGCGAGAGCGCAAGACGTATAAACGAGTGAGCTAGCGTTGCTCGCGCGGCGTGTAATTGCGTCGGCCGTCTGATATACGGGGGCGAGACGTCGCTTGACCGCTCGTGTCGAAGGTTAACCGTACATCTACAGCTAGCAATAAACAAAGCCAACAGAGATTACGGTCGAACGCTCTACAATGATTAGCAAATATTTGTTTTATGCCCGTCGGAAATAATTAGACGGGGACGCGCGGGACCCGTCTGTTGACATCTTCGACAAGCTTATCTAGAGGGGCTACTCGTACGAAAACATGAGACCGTTTAGTACCTACTTAACAAATATTAGGTATACTTTCCACTATTATACTTTTCATCTGGAAAGGAATAAGCCAAGTTAGAATTTTCTAGTATCATGAAAATAGTAAGGAGTGTGTCGTAATACGTAATTACTCGATCCAAGAGTAATTGGAAGACTTGCGCCTGTTTAATAATTTCGGAGTTTTCAATCCATATATGTACAAGTTTCTTAATATATAATAAAACTAGCGGCCGCCCGCGACTTCGTCCGCGTAGATTTTTAATGATTACAAAGATATTAAAATAGGTAAGTGAATTTTATTCTTAGTTAAAACGGTCTAGACATATTACATTTCAAACAGTGGCAGACACTCATATGCAATTGTTAAAGAATTTTAGAAGATTTTCCAATTAGATTACGGGAATTGTTTGCAGGATGCTTAATATTTATTCCGTCAGTTACCTGATGCTTTTAATCTTTGGCAAAAATGACTCTGCAATATATAGAGCGACGCATGGATTTGGAGTTAGAAAATGGGGATCATAGTTATTATGAGTGAGATTTAAAAAAAATGGTAAATATCGTAAGGCTGTTAAAACAATCTTAAACTCAGCACTGGAAATCGAGAGATGGAGGCAGTTTAATGAAGAGTATCTCTTTCAACAATAATAAATAATAAACTTTATTTCAAAACAATAATAAATAATGACCTCTTTTCATAAGAAGGCAGCACTGGTATTTGTACACGCCGGCCTGGCTATTAAACGAAAAGAGTTGTGTGGCGGAGTTCCCGAGGCTGGCCAAAATGTTTCTAAATGGTCTAGCAGGTACCCCAGTTAAGTATTAAAAAGGCTAGTGTTCAAAGAAAGTGCTGAAATGTGACCATTAAAAACTAAATGCACATAAGTGAATTTAATGATGCGATTACTATTTTGGTCTACAGGCTAGTAGATTGTTTGAAGAGTGATTCAATATATTCTGGTGCTACAGTTCGCTATATTTCTCAAGAAGCTAAATAAAGTAAGAATAGGTATATAAAGTATAGATTATTCATGTGCTGATAGACAACTCACTAAATATAGGAACACATAAAGTTTGGAACACAATTAATAAGAGACAGCACTAAGAAAATATTGTTGACAGTCAACCATAGAAAAGGGGGTGCAAGTCCGTTTTAAAAAAAGGACGTAGTCACTGGGTAGAAAACAGGAAATAAAAAAAATATAAACTGATAACCTTAGCGTAACACTTCTTTATAAACAACATTAGCGGTGTTCCCCATACAAACTTTGCACCCCTTCTTAACCCCCTTAGAGGTGAAATTTTCCAAAACGCTGAAATTACTTTTTTTGTATTTGATTAAGTAAGCTTTCTACAAAGTTTCAAGTCTCTAGTTCAAAAAATTAAGTTTCTCCCGTATAAACATTGCACTCCTTTTTAACCCCCTTAGGGGTAAAATTTCCCAAAACGCTGAAAGTACTTTTTGTGTTTTTGAATAAGTAATCTTTCTACAAAGTTTCAAGTCTCTAGCTCGAAAAAAAAAGTTTCCCCCATACAAACTTTGCACCCCTATTTAACCCTCTTAGGGGTGGTATTTCCAAAAATCCCTTGTTATCTCTAGCCCACGTTATAAAAGTAACCTACTGTGCAAAAATCAACTCTCTAACATTAGTAGTTTCGGCTGTGCGTTGATGAGTCAGTCAGGACTTCTTCTTTTATATATATAGATTTTACCCACAGAGTACTTTATAATTTTACCCGAGTTTCATCTTAGAAGTTGATGCGTGTCTGTAACATGTATATTTAGCTTAGATATAATAGTATCAATACATAAGTTTATTTATTACTTTACTCGTTATCATCTGTCAATTAACTTTTATACATTTATACACTTGTTTGTTAGGTTACTTAGAATATTCTGATTAGCGAGATTAATTTTATAAAAGCCTTTGTAACATTTGTAATTAACTATAGGCGAATACGAGTAACTTAAATTATATTTATTGAGATAATTATATGGAAGGGAATCGTCTTTATTTTCATGTCGGTTGGAAAGATGATCACTTCAATTGGAATAAACTTCCTGTTCAAAGCCACTTCCTATACCGCCTAGCGTAGCGCAAATCGATGTTACTTCCGAGGGTCTATATTGGAATCCATAATTTCCTTTGTCCTATTTGTAAATTCCATAATAACTGTGGTCATAATGATCTTTTGCCATAATAACGTTTATCCTAATGTAAATGCCATAATATTGATCATCCTAATATTGAATATCCTAATGATTATTTGCACTATTATCTTAAGTACTAATGATCAAGTGTCCTATCAGTTACATATCCTAATACTAGTTGCCATAATCATCATATGTCTTAATAGTTACTTATTCTCATTATTATCACGTGTCATTCATCATAATTCCGAATGTTTTAAAACTCCGAATATAAGTATGTCGATTTTTTATTTTTCCGATTTTTATAATCTAACCTATACTTAGTTTTCGGGGTTCAGCAAGTCTGACGCTCCGCTCGCTTCGCTCGCTCCGCTATACGTGGTCACAATACAAACCTAACCTAACCTACAGTTTTTGGGGTTCAGCCAATAACCTAACCTATAGTTTTCGGGGTTCAGCAAGTCTGACGCTCCGCTATACGTCGTCACAATACAAACCTAACCTAACCTACAGTTTTCGGGGATCAGCCAATAACCTAACCTATAGTTTTCGAGGTTCAGCAAGTCTGACGCTCCGCTCGCTTCGCTCGCTCCGCTACACGTGGTCACAATACAAACCTAACCTAACCTACAGTTTTCGGGGTTCTGCCAATAATCTAACCTATAGTTTTCGGGGTTCAGCAAGTCTGACGCTCCGCTCGCTTCGCTCGCTCCGCTATACGTGGTCACAATACAAACCTAACCTAACCTACAGTTTTCGGGGTTCAGCCAATAACCCAACCTACAGTTTTCGGGGTTTAGCCAATTCGATATTTGTCCAAGTCGGACCTGCCGTAAGGTGAAATAGGTAATGTAAGGAATCGTAAGCCAAGTCGGACCTGCGCGGCTCGCTCGCTTCGCTCGCTCGTTAGGGTCATAGTTCAACCTAACACTCCTCCTCGCTTCGCTCGTCGTCGTACCTAACCTAACCCAAGTCTGACCTGCCTTAAAGTAGGATATTAGGCAATGTTATTATAGCTTATGATCATTATGGCAAGTAATCATCATGGCATTTGACTTTAGGACATGTGATTTATGGTTTTGTATATTATGACTCGTAAGTTTTATGTGTTAATAGATTAGTACAAAACATATTAGGTATTTAGAGCATTAGGTAATGTAATATTATGGTTTATGATCATTAGGATGTAAGATCATTATGGCAAATAATCATTATGACAAATGATTGATATGTCAAAAGTGTTTAGGGTAAATGTGGTATGGCATTTGACTTTAGGACATACGATATTATGGATTGCGAAGGAGACCCTACTTCCGAAGATGGTTATAGAGACATTAGAGACAGACCAGGGCTCCACTTCCTAGTACGTTTTTTTGTACATGGTGGCCGACGTTCTATATCAATTGAATGTGCCCTGCCTAAGTCTTGCCGTTGCAAAATATATAGGTTGGACTATAGCCATAGTGCCATATTTGGACACAAGTGATGGATTCATAGTCATAGTACAAGAAAATTAGATTGAAATGTATGGAAAATTTGGCAAAATTAAAGGACAACTTTTATCTATTAGGTTATGTAGGTTATAAAGCCAAGTTTAATTTTATCTACTCTCCCCCCGCTCAGGGGTGAGCGTCACCCCCCCGCGCCCTCGAATGTGTCCCGGAGCGCGGTATTTTCCACTTTAAAAGAAAACCATGTACGATACATACAAAGTGTTTAGGAACGAAATAATCCTGAATAAATTTACTATAAACCTTTGATACATACAAAAGCGATATCATTTATACAATCAGCGCAATCTGTTATCAAATACTAACGTTTTTAATTATTGATCTTTTTTTTCTGCTAAAAGGTTAGTTATCTCAAAAACTTCACACTTCTCGGCCAAATATGTATGGCAAAAGTAAAGAATAGAAAATGTTCTTTCCAAAAATGTATAATTTATTTCTGTTACTCTTTCATTTACCGCTGCAATGCTATTTTTAAAATTTAAGTCATTTAGCCATTATAATATATATTCGCAATATAATATAATATTCGTTAAACGGTACTAGTTAAACGGTGTTACTTTCAATACCATAGACTTCTTATATATTTTTCTGTAATCTACAAGTATTGAACTATATTCTGTATTTTTTCTTTTTTTTAGACTTACTATTTTAGGAAATAAGGGGTGTGTGGGGAAATCGTCTAGTTTTGCTCATTTTCGTTTAATTTAGAATTATGAAATATATATATTTGAGATGTTTTTAATGTACCCTTTCATTTGATATGTCACACTATATACTTTGCCATTTTTTTTTCTAATTTACCCCCCAAATCTGGCCCCCATGTTTCAAATTACTTGATTTACTTTACATTAAGTTACACTTCCATGTTTGGGTCATCAATTTACATACGTGTACCAAATTTCAACTCAATCGGTCCAGTAGTTTCGGAGAAACTTTTCTATGATTATAGTAGGATCAATCGTGTGTCTGTGTCAGTCCGTTCGTCTGTCATAGCCAATTTTCTCCGAAACTACTGAACCGATTGAATTGAAATTTGGTACACATATGTAAATTTATGACCCAAATATGGACGTGTAACGTAACGTAACGCAAATTTAAATAAATTTTGACATGAGGACCAATTTAGGGGGCAAATTAGAAAAAAAATGGCAAAATATATCGTGTGACATATCAAATGAAAAGGTACATTATGAACATCTCAAATATATATATTTCATAATTCTAAATTAAACTGTTTTGAAGTTATTTACGAAAATGAGCAAATCTTGACGATTTCCCCACACACCCCTTATTTCCTTAAATAGTGACTCCAAAAAAAAGGAAAAGATACAAAATATACTTCAATACTTATACATTACAGAAAAACATATAAGAATTAAGTCTATGGTATTGAAAGTAACACCGTTTAACTAGTTCGAATATTTATATTTCGCTCAATGGCCAAATGACTTAAATTTTAAATATAGCATTGCAACGGTATATGAAAGAGTAACAAAAATAAATTATACATTTTTGGAAAGAACATTTTCTATTCTTTACTTTTGCCATACATATTTTGGCCGAGAAGTGTGAAGTTTTTGAGATAACTAACCTTTTAGCAGAAAAAAAGATCAATAATTAAAAACGTTAGTATTTGGTATCAGATTGCGCTGATTGTATAAGTGATACCGCTTTTTATGTAGGTATGAAAGATTTATAGTAAATTTATTCAGGATTATTTCGTTCCTATACACTCTGTATGTATCGTACACGGTTTTCTTTTAAAGTGGAAAATACCGCGCTCCGGGACACATTCGAGGGCGCAGGGGGGTGACGCTCACCCCTGAGAGGGGGGGTGAGTAGATAAAATTAAACTTGGCTCTAAAACCTACATATCCTGATAGATAAAAGTTGTCCTTTAATTTTGCCAAATTTTCAGCTAATTTTATTGTATTATCAAGCACATCATTAATAAGGTATCGTTTCGTTATGTATGTACATATGTAAACACTTTATTGTACACAAGAACAAGAAATGCATTTCCAAATTTCATGTTCATTAACACTCATGGAGTAAACAAACTTGAATTGCTCAAATCATGCTCAAATAGTATTTTTTGCAATCGTTTCACAATTAAGGTTCTTAAAGTAGAGTACCGCGTTTAGCTCACCAGCCTTGCCTTGCCGAGTAGCCTAAGTAAGGTACGAGATTTTAAGACCTAATTGTGTAACTATTGCATACAATACTTTTTATACGAGCAGAACACAGAAAAACATTTTTTACTTTAATCGTCATTCCCCACTATGAATTTTTAGTTTTGATGACTGTAACCTTTTTCGTTCAACTAAAACTGACCTATTAAAAAAAACTTGATCGCGATGGTCATGTGGCGTGTCCTTGGTGATTTGTTAAATTTTTTGACAAATAATTTCAACCAATCAGTAAACATAGCGTGTTTTTTTTTTAAATCAAATATGCTGCTATTCTCTTTTTGCAATTATTAGAGTTGAGTAGAGAGATGAGATGTCTTATGAATATTAAAGTTCTGTAGCGGTACCATAGAGTATAGAACATTTTGGTTCAGGATTAAAAAGTGAGTTACTATGATTTTGTCTGTGAAATTATAATTGACATTAAAGTATACGCGAGTATAAAAAAAACACTAATAAATTGAATAAATAGTATCTTGCTTGAGATCATGACATGTGACGAGTTATTTGTGCGTAGATATTATCAGACCTATGTCGTTGACCTCCGTACCGGTCTAGGTACTACAGGGTGAACGATATGAAGTGTTACCAAATTCACACATGGCTATATCTACAAAATTCTTAGTAAAAAAAAAATGCATTTGTTTTTTTTGTCAATTCATTTCTGGGCCAGGACAGTTTTTTTCTCCTAATAAGATAGAAAGAGCTCGTGATTCTGAGTAGAAAATACCCAAAATATAGAAAATTTAAAAAATAAGTGGGGTGTACAACTTTAGAAAAAATGGCCCTTCTATCTGGGCAATTTTGGAGAGCAACGTGAGGACACGAAAGCATGCCAGTATGGATACACTGAAGAAAGCGATCGTACGTAATTTGCACAACATACCGCAAAACACATTCGTGCAGCGTGCAACTCATTTTTCGACCATCTGAAGGCCATAGTCAAGGCAGGTGGTCATATTGAGTTAAAATATATTAAGTAATGAAAAAAAAAGTTATATTTTCTAATTATATTCGTAATAATAAATAAACTTTGTTGCAACCAAAAAATCGTAGCCTTTTGAAATTGGTAACACTTCATATCGTTCGCCCTGTAGTGTATTGCTTAGATCTTCAAATATGGAGAGACAGGATATTTATTTTATTATGAAAAAACAGAATGCAATATCTAGGTCACTTTGTTGTTCGTCCGTCCGTCCATTTGTCTGTCAAGTCAAGACCTAGGGAACGCGTGGAGATAGGTATCAAGTTAAAATTAAAACGATATATACTCAGGTCTATAGTCCCTTGAAGCTGTGAAAAAGTCAAGCTTCTAAGTTAACGTAAAAACATATGCTTGCGACCGTTTAATGCGATTAAAAAACGTAGAACTATGAGATTTGACAAACTACAAGCATAGGGAAAAGTCTGAAAACTATATATTTGAAATTGAATCATAAAAAATAGTCTTTATTTAAAGTACGTTGAACAGTTTATCTTTTCGTTTAGCAATATGCAGTGCTTTCATACTTCGTATGGAACCCTCAGTGCGCGAGTCCTTCTCACACCTGACTGGCTTTTTGTTTTTACTTCGGTTACTTGGCATATTTAAAATAGTATTGTACACGTGTGCACAAGTATCGCGTCGTCGATGATTAAGAAGTCAAAAATGTTGACACTTTTATAGTAGGTACATCAACGGCATAAGCTTATCTGGTAGGTATGTAGGTTTTATATTATGCCTTATCTATTTCACATACTTAAATCTTAACACAATTCCACGTGCAGAATTTTAACGGAAATACTATAAATCAACATAATTATTATTACTAAATTTTAGTGACAATGGAATTAACCCAGTTGATGTTGTTAACCGAATGATAGGTTTAACATTTGTTTTCTGTCGCTAGTATAAACAGAAGAAAGCTGGTACAGTCCGGGAGCTCCTAGATTACGATCCAGGTTTGGTGAAATCGGAGTTCTTATCTTAATCGTATAAGAGCGAGTGAGACAGGTATAAGGCTCAAATCAAATTCTGTCAGTTCATGTACTGAAGCATATACCTATACTTCCCAAGACATAAGTTTGAACCTGGATGCTATCACGAGTATCACGTCGCACACGTAAAAGGTGAATAGCTAGGTAAAAAAGCTGGTGGACTCATGTCAAATTGTATTAAACTAATGTTGATTTCGTATAGTATTTAGCATAAGAAACCTAAATATGTATTTTTCAATTCATAAAAGTGGAAGATGGCTGAGAAAATTGAATTTAAAATATGATTTTAATCTGTATTTTGAAATGCTTAAAACGCTGTCCGCCATTTTCGCATATGATAGTGATGTCATCGATCCCGTAAAGAAAACTGAAGGTCTACTCCGACGTCTTCGAATAGAGCCGTCCCTCTCGATCTCCTGTCAAAGTATATTAGAGTGAGCGGGACAGCACTATACAACGGTCGAATTTTGAACGTCACGCCACAGATTAGCAAAAGGCAAAAATGGCGGACGGCGTTATTGACGGTTCCTGAAATTTCAAATTTTCATTTAATAAAATTTAGCTTTCTATTAGCTTTCACAAAAATACAAGACAGTTTTTTTAGAGCTAATAAGATCATTATTAACCATTTCAATATATTTCCAAAATGGGTCTACTAATAAATAGCCTATTAACGGGGTAGGTATTAATAATTTAGACAACATCCTGTTATGTACAAACTCCGCGGAGACAATGACATGAATTAATGTAACATCCCTCGAATCTGGCTCATTTGTGGTAAGATGTCGGAAACAGGGAAAGGAATTAACTACGCGGATTTTCTTTGATGTACATTGGGATTTTGTCTTGTAAAGTGTTGTTTAATGAAGATGGAATTTTCAGCCTTATAACGGGAGGCTTTATAGGGTTTGGTTGATGGGCTTCACAAGAACGTGGTAGGTATGAACATTATGAACGGGAAATGACTAATAGCTTAGTTATCTTAGTAGTTTAATTTAAATAGTAATATGTAACGGAATGAAAAAGACGATAGTCAATTAAGAGACCCATTTATATTAGACGCTTGATGTTTTGCCTTTTCACCGAATAATTTTTCGTGGAATGTTACATTTCATTGAATTTTCGCCGATTTCCTCTGTTGTCAATTTGTCATACATTTTTCATAATTTTGGAGAATATAAGGGTTCCGTACCTAAAGGGTAACAACGGGACCCTATTACTACGACTCCAATGTCCGTCTGTCTGTCTGTTTGTCTGTCACCAGGCTTATGAAACGTGATAGCTAGACGGTTGAAATTTTCACAGATGATGTATTTCTGTTGCCGCTAAGGTTTCCAACCCTAAGATTATTTATATGAGCAATACCGGGATCCCTATTGCAGTTTTTTTTGCCACGCGACAAGAGTCGCGAAGCATAGTTGTGCTGCAAGGCCTCCTGGCCAAGCTAATAGCAAGGCGAAAAAGAATAGCCTCGCTGCATCAGCAGAGGGCCAGCTAGCCAGCAGTAACTTGCTGACTGAAAAAAAGTGCAATTGGGATCCCGGTATTGCTCATATAAATAATTATAGGGTTGGAAGCCTTAGCGGCAACAGAAATACATCGCCTGGGAAAATTTCAACGCTCCCGATACTCGCAAAAAGCATTTCTTGTACTATACTAACATAGCGTTTAAGTTAGGCAATAAACTAACAATATAGGTATGGATTTGTAATGATCCTAAACATAATCGGTTTTTAGGGTTCCGTAGCCAAATGGCAAAAAACGGAACCCTTATAGATTCGTCATGTCTGTCTGTCCGTCTGTCCGTCTGTCTGTCCGTCTGTCCGTCTGTCCGTCCGTTTATGTCACAGCCACTTTTTTCCGAAACTATAAGAGCTATACTGTTGAAACTTGGTAGGTAGATGTATTCTGTGAACCGCATTAAGATTTTGATGCAAAAATAAAAAAAATAATAATAAATATTGGGGGCTCCCCATACTTAGAACTGAAACTCAAAATTTTTTTTTCATCAAACACATACGTGTGGGGTATCTGTGGATAGGTCTTCAAAAATGATATCGAGGTTCCTAAAATATTTTTTTTCTAAACCGAATAGTTTGCGTGACAGACGCTTCCAAAGTGGAAAAAAGTTGGTCCCCCCCCCCCCTCTAACTTCTAAAATAAGAAAATGAAAAATCTAAAAAAAACATATGCTGTATTACATTACTATAAAAACTACCAACGAAAATTGTTATGAACGAGATCTAGTAAGTAGTTTTTTTATATAATATAAATCGTAAACCGTTTCATTAAATCAACTCAAATATAAAAATAAACAAAAGGCCTTTAATTTCATAAATCAATGGTACGGAACCCTTTGTGCGTGAGTCCGACACGCACTTGGCCGGTTTTTATTAATTATTTGATTTTTATTTCAATATTAGTTTGGTTAGCTGTTAGGTTAACTTTGTGCCTGTCTGTCTTCTAAAGAATATGATAACAGCATTTAAAACTGTTTTCATGGAAATACTGTTTACGTTTGCATTAGGGTGCTCCATCACTGCGATCAATCGCGATGAGAAAGCACCGTTTTACAGGCCCCTTTCAAGATCAGTCGTATAACATTGCTATATTATTTTAATAGGCGCCTCTTGTTCATGCTGATATCTTTAACCTTATTGAATTGAATCGAAAAGTAATTTCTTATCGAAGAGGTAAATATTCATCTCCAGGTAGTATATTTTTCTGTGAAATCCTGGGTAAACCTAGACACGTTGAGAGAGATGTCGGAGTATTAAATAAAAATTCTGAACTTAAAAAAACCCAATTACCTACTATGGTTCGCAACTACTAGGCAAAATAATCCCTAAATTCCTCTCTAAAGCTCTTAAGCTGAGGTCAGGCCATTTCTTGACCGCGGTAGATCACATGACATGGAACAGGCGGCCATTTGGCCGGCAGCCTATAATGAAGTCCGCTCCGATTTCTATAGCTGAAGTACCTAGTTAATGGGCCCTAAGGCTTAACTTTACACGGCTTCCTAATTTACCTCGTAATTATTATAATTATTATTCCCTTTATTAATCTTTCATCTTAGGCTAGGTTTTAAACAATATAGGTATGTAAGAAAAAGACAAAGAAATTACAAAATATAGGAACAAACACATTATAAAAAATCTAACCTAGGGTGCTGCCAGCAGCGGCCCAGGCTACCGGTGGTTAGGGCTGCAGAGAGAGGAACCTCCTGACGATGCGCGCCGTGTCCAGGAGTACCTTCTGAATCAGACCCTGGATCCAGCTATCGAGCGAGAGTTTCTTAAGGTGTTTGTCGAGACTCTTCGCTAAAAAACTGTTATTATGATTTCCTTTATTGATATGAGCCTTTTGTGTCCCACTGCTGGGCCAAAGGTCTTCCCCCTTTTTTTCCACTGCTCTTTATTTTGTGCTTTATCTGGCCAGTCCTTGAGGAAAAAGTCCAAATCATCGCGCCATTGCCAACGAGCTCTGCCACTCAGTGGTCTCTTTGAAAAAAGTTTGTTCGTGTATTTTTCGGCAAAGGCCAAAGTCTACCATTAGATCGCCCGTTTACTATTACAAATTCTGACAGGAATAGGACTATTCTACCGTGGTCCTAGCGGCCAATGAAAAAAATACATAATCAGTCTAAATGACTGAATTCGAAGATAAAAAAATAACGGCTTATTATTTTCGCGGCGACAGAAAAATTAAAGAGCAGCAAACTATTTGCAACTAAAATAATAACTTGTCAGCGATTAAATATTTTGGCAATCATTTATATTAAATGAGCTTTAAACTAAGGATATTTTAAAATTCAAATAATGGCAGCTACTTTAAGGTAGCAGAAATAATAAACAAGATTACTGAAATCATAGGCGAGGTACTATAAATAATGACTTGGCGACTAATATTGGCAGAAGATCCGACTCGGCCGGGTTAGGTTGGTTTTTTTTTTAAATCCCTAAAAAGCGCTCCTTTTATTTTTTTTATGACCTTGATTTATTTTATATGCAATCTCAATTGAACAATTAGAGTAGGCCATTTTCAACTTTTTATCCGCTGTCATGTTTCCGCTTAATTAGTTAATTCAGTCGCCATAACTCGATGCTAGTTTATATTGAAACAAAGCCGAAAATTGATTACTTAGCTGCTACTTTTTACTTTATACTAGTCTCCGCAATTAGTCGCCAACTTATTATTTTTGCTACCCCCTTTAATTTTTTATAAATCCCTAAATCAGATTAATTTGTCGCCGCGTTAAATACATGCCAAAAATAACTAGGTACTCTGAGGTAAAAATTTGGCCTCCTATTTTTGAAGTCGGTGGAATAGAAACCGATTTGTAAATCCTTTGTCTTCCAAGGTGTAGCGGTATTGAACGATATAGGTACCATATCATATAGTCATCATTTCCTAACTTAAGAAAAGAAATTAATAAAAATCTTCATATTAGTGTGCGATAATTACGATAGCATAATATTTCAATTCCATTTATTCATCCGACGAACAAAAGCCGTCACTCCGTCAAAATGAAATTTTATTGTCTTATCGTAAAATGGATTAAGCACTGAATATTGATGAACCTTCGTAAGACGCGGCCGACGAAAAAATAAATGAATGAATTAGAATTGTTAATTAAAATCGTGATGGAACCCTGAGCTGTATGCAAGACGAAGTGAGTTGTTATATTAGCACTTGTAGGGCGAATTAAGTGAACAATAATCATAAAAACAAACTTTCTTTGGTCCCGTGGGAGTGATCGTTGACATTTTACGGTCATAATTGACGGAGCGAGCGATGCTTGGCCAAAAATTCTTATGTCCGGATTTCCGGCTGTTCTCGCCTACACGCGCATTTCTGAAACGATTCTCGTGAAATTTTGTGAGCAAGTAAATATAGATATTTTCGTCGTTCATTTTTAATATTTTTTTTCAAAAGGCAGAGACAATATTGGTTTTGAAAACGTACTCATAAAAGTCATATTTCAGCTATTTGGAATAAATATCGCGCGGTTTACAGGTCACAGAGGCACTAGTTGTACTTTTTTTCGGGAACCTCTCGTACCTACACCTAAAGTGGGTGTAATTTTTTTTTCGTTCCAAAACTAGTGTGTAGGGTAAGGGTATCATTAAATAGGTCTTTTAAAAATAATAGGGGTCTCAAAACATTAGTTTTTGATAAAGTCAGCAGTTTTGTAAATATTCGCTCCGGAAATCCAAAAAATACCTGAACCTTTGTAATTATTTCAGTCTATCTCAATATGATTGAATAGTTTTCTTGCCCCATTTTTCCCTTTAAAAGAAAACGCGGGGGTGATTGTTGATAAACTTAATTACAGCTATTTGTTGCCAGTTCACTGAACCCAACTCCTCACTCCTCAGTTTATCTTCTGAATCCCAGCAACCTGTTTCTATTGGATCATAATATTTCCTTATTCTAATTTTATCAGTTTGTTTGGTTTCTTTCGGCGTTAAGTCGTCCAATTTCCACCCCAGCATACATTTAGCATCACGATAATATATTACCTAATAAGAATAAGGGCGTTCTGTTCTATGTCTCGACAACGTTACTACGCTAAGTATGTTGAAGGTTATTCAAGCTACACTCAAAATGCGGACTATTAGTGAATGGTGTTATGCAATACATGTTATTGGATTCATCGGTGACAAGTTGTCACCGATGTAACAGTAAAGTTGTCACTGACAACTTTACTTTGCATACGCTGATTACTGTTATGCTAAAATGTCCTGTGTATGTTTTTATGAAAAAAAATGTTTATTCATGTATTTTACCCATTGATTTTTACATTACATTTACATTTAACAAATTAATTAATTAATTAATACTTAAATTGAAATAAAATAACTTATTTTCATATCGTAATTACGTTTAAATTTAGATTTAGTATTTGATTTCAAAAGATACTTTAAAAATTAAATAGTACATCTAGATCTAAATATTCATGATTGATGCCTCACTCATAAAGTTGACATGTTGCGGAGACCACTTTCACTATACTACTAGCCAATCCGCCTCCTGACAAAGGACCAGTGTAAAAACGTTTAAAAAGAAATGTTTTTCTTTCTTTCTTTTCTTTCAATATCTTGATGGAACATGTTTCCATTTTCAGAACAAATCAACTGTGGACTCAAGTTTGTGTAAGGGTGGAATTAACGCAACTCCCTTTGGGATAGGAATCTGCGACCAGCAAACACCAATTTCCTTTGTCTTAAGACACTAGTTCTACTCAGTTGCCCATCTGCTTCGAAATGTGTGATGGACTAAGTTTTGTGAGAATTACTAGTAATATTGAAAATAACGGTTTTACTCAAGTTATTTTATTTTGCGGTTGTGTCAGGAACATGTGTGGTGAGCTGTTCGTAATACAATAATTTCTTTCTTTTTACGTGAGTAAACCATAATTTTGAATACCTATTATTAACGAATAACTGAATCAACAAAAAATCTATATAATTAACGAACCTATTCACAAAATTGATTAACAATCGGTTGAGAAATAGGCGAGGAAATCCGAACATCCAAACATCTACATACAAACATTATTAATTCAATTCAATTATTTAATTTCGGAAGTAAATCAATATTACGAGTATGTTAGTAACAATGGCAAACTTATTATATGTTAGTGTAAACAATAGAAATCCAATAAAACGTAAAAATTCATATAAAAATTAACAAACACAAAACTACTAAAGCGTATATCATTTCGTTCTATTTAGGTCAAGATACTTGTTCCGCACGTGAGAGATTAAACTAAGTCGGCATTAAAGCCGTACAAGTCCAGCTGACGAAATACTTTCGACTGTACCTAGTACTCTGGAACTTGTAATCTATCGTTATTGTTCTACTAAAGTGTTATGCATGATTGATACTACTCACTCGTCGAGTGAACGAAATGAGCGAGGACAAATATAACCCTAGTGGCATAATGGCTTTTACGCAAATTTCATGTTTTTTTTATCCAAAATCAATTTTGAAATTGTTTTCAGAATTCTCATAATGTATGACAGCCACGAAATTAAACGCTCTTTTTTACGGTGAAAATGGCAAATTACTTATTCTCACCATACAAATATACCCAACCCACAGAATGACGTCACAATGTAGGTGGTCATTTGTATGGAGCGTTTTTAGCGCGCTGTAGGAATGTTGAACTTTGACGGCCATTACTGACATTTATAGCAGTCTAAGTGTAGTTAGTTCCATATGGACACTTGATCCCAATAAAAAATATAATCGATTGCCATCCTCCAAACAAAAAATTGTCTAAATGCCAGGAACGTATTGTCAGGAACGGCCCGACATGTTTCGAACTCGTATGGTGCTCTTCATGAATCATCAGGGACAACTATCCGTGCTGCTGCGCGAAAAACAGTCCACGGGGTTTTAAGATTATGCATGCTGGTTTATTTCCTTTTAACACACATTAGGGATCGGAAATTCGGGTAGATATTTACGTAAAGTTTACAAAATCCTATTGTTATCTCACTCATACCTCAAACAACGCCGTCTATAGGTACCTACAACTGAACAACAAAGCCGCCGCCAAAGTTTAGGTATTAAAGCATCCGATTATCCGATGCCAACACATAACATGTTGGTGAAACAAGGGTGGATGAAATTCCTTCGTCTGCCGACCTATTAAAATATGGAACTCTTTGCCGGCTCATGTGTTTCCTCCTTCTTATAACATGGGACCCTTCAAACGAAGCGTGAAGAAGCATCTCTCGGGCCTGCATGGCAGTGTCAACTGTATGGCACTGTTGGTTTTTTGTCAGTTGCCATGCATTGCGACTTGGGCTCCCCTTTTTGCTTACCATCAGGGGAAGTGTTGTGCCGTTATAAAAAAAAAACAGGGTAGCTAAAAATACGCCTTAACCTGAATTCCAATTCATTCTACGTAACATTTCGTTCTTTCTTTTTACGAAATAAAGTCAATATAGGAACGTACTTGAATAAAATACGGTTTCTCATCCCACTGTAAGATATGAGACGGAATTATGTATCCGAAAACTTTCAATTTTCTTATGTAAATGCCCGTCGTTCTTCCAGTCTATCGGAGAGCGGCATTTGAGAAATCGGCACCGTCCCAGTCTGACACTAACCCGATTCGTCTACGTTGGTATTCGTGTCGAAAACTGATTTAAGATAAGATGTCTCTCATACTTAATTGTTTAACATGCATGAATAATAATTTTATTTGTCCCATAATTCATGATTAATTTGGCAACATTCGATGGGTACGGGGATGATATGTTCGTTATCTACACACAATAAGGAATCCATACCATAATTAGTAGAGTTTTAGGTACATATATACTGCTCGTATATCTACATACACATAGGAACTAGTATGTATATCTGCGAACATATATGTAAAAGCATTATTTTTTTATATGAACAATACCTTATTTTGTTGATTTTATGTCTCCAAAAAAATCGTTAATAGAACTTGGTAAAAATATCATCCGGAAGACGCAGCCTGGGAGGGCCTCCAACAAGGTGGACCAACGACCTAGTTAGGACCACGGGCAGAAATTGGATTAGGGCGGCGCAAGACCGATCGTTGTGGAGAACTTTGGCGGAGGCCTTTGTCCAGCAGTGGACGTGTATCGTCTGATATGATGATGAACAACATCATACACTGTCTGGAGTTCCTAATGTTTCCTGATTGCTCTTTTTTGGGGTCCGTAGTCAACTAGGAACCCTTATAGTTTCACCATGTCCGTCTGTCCGTCTGTCCGTCCGTCCGCAGCTTAGCTCCGTGATCATTAGTACTAGAAAGCTGAAATTTGGTATGAGTATGTGTATGTATCACGCCGACAAAACGGTAAAATAAAAACTAAAACAAAAACTTTTTTTCGGGTACCTCTCGAATACCTAAAGTGGGGGTGCATTTTTTTTTTGTTTCAACACTAGTGTGTGGGGTGTCGTTGAATAGGTCTTTTAAAAATAATAGGGGTCTCTAAACATTATTTTTTTGATAAAGTTAGCAGTTTTGTAAATATTCGCTCCGAAAATAAAAATAAAAATCCCCCCCCTCTAAATGAGGCCTTATAAGTACTTTCAATGAACTATATTAAATAAAATCGGTCGAGCCATTTTTGAGTTATCACAGAATTTCATAATTCTCTTTAAAATGACGTAAGTGCCGCGCGGTGTCCTTATACTACGAACGTTACACATATTCGTTAAGTGCCATACTATATTAATACATTCCACTCAATATAGCTTGTATAATCGATAAGTTCCAGAAGGTAATAAGTAATTACAGTTACTTTGGCGTTTACGACTTTTCTTATAGAGCTTGAAATCTTTCTCGTAATAAACCTCGGAGCCCGTTTATTGTGAAGGATGTGCAACTATTACGGAACCCTACACTGAGCGTGGCCCGACATGCTCTTGGCCGGTTTTTAAATTATGTAATTCCCATTCTCAGTGACTTTGGCGAATGTTCGCTCAGTGTCACTCACAAAAATATACGTTCATCCCACATCAACGCTCTTATTAATGTATATTTTTTCTATCATTATAAAATTGATATGTATTTAAAATACATAAACTCTGCAAGTGTGGTTTGGGCGCCAGCGACGCCTAAACGGAATATTCCCGTATTGCGAATCAAGATATCAATGACACCATATTGGTCTTATCAACTTTATTGTATTAAGTTAAGAATTGAGATTCATCGAGATTCAGCGAAAGCAGCCGCTGTATATGGATTTGACTTTTACCAAAGTACAAAGAAAAGCAGAGATTATTCTCTTGATAAGAAATAAGTTGGCAGACAGTGTACATACTCAGCCTTTAGTCTGGTGAATAACTTGACAGTTGAACGGGCGATTTGAGATTGTAAATTGAGATAAGTATCTTTTTATTACACGTGTTAAACTTTTAACTGCAATAATAAACACTGAAAATATATACCTATCCAATTAACGTTATTATCCGTTTCTGATTGGCCTTAAATTTTTTTTTGTATGTCCGTATGTTTGGATATTGGGATGTCCGGATTGTCCCCATATCTCCATTTAGATAAGTTTCTAAAAATTGGATCGACAAAAACGAACCTACACAAAAATTCATGAGAATCGGTTAGTAAATGCGACTTCTAGGTGAGAATAGCAGGAAAGCGTCTGGACACCCAAAAATGCAAACATCCAGGCATACGAAAATGATTACTTAGTACAAGCTGAAACGCAGACAGACCGCTCACTTCACTCGCTCGGTCAATAAATAATTTGATAAAATGCGTAACCTGGTGGAAAGACGGCGAATTGGATATACCTTTGCAAATAAACAAAGATCGACACAAACCATAAGGAAAAATTCGAAAGATTGCCTGGGCGTTTGGGTGGCGGAGAGGTTAACGCTCAGGACCGGCAATCCAGAGGTACCGGGTTATTATTATTATTTATTTGTGCTGTATACATTAAAACCGGCCAAGTGCGAGTCGGACTCGCGCACGAAGGGTTCCGTACCAATATTGAACAAAAAACACGTTCTATGTATGGGGTCCTCCTTTAATTTTTACTTATTTTTTATTTTTATTATTTGTTGTTATAGCGGTAACAAAAATATACATTCTGTGAAAATTTCAACTGTCTACCATTTGTCTACCTATAACGGTTCATGAGAAAATGCCCGTTGAACGAAATATTATGCAAAAAGCCCTATTTTTGTATGGGAGCCCCTTAATTATATTTTTTTTATCATGATTAGTATTTGTTGCTATAGCGGCAACAGAAATACCTACATCATCTGTTAAATTTCAACTGTCTAGCTATCACCGTTCTTGAGATACAGCCTGGTGACAGACGGACGAACGGACGGACGGTCGGACGGACAGCGAAGTCTCAGTAATATGGTCCCGTTTTTACCCTTTGGGTACGGAACCCTAAAAATTAAACAATACATGTTTCATAAAAATGTATAAATAATTTGTTGTTCACTTTTAAGACATCCCTAAACTCAAGATTCTCTACCGGAACTATTTTATTATTTAGAGAACAAACCGAAATCTTGCCTGAATCTATTTGTTTTGCAAATTCTCCACCATCTAACTTCTTAATTCAAATCAGACTGTTTTTGTGTGTAGGTAGGTAAATTTAATCTTCCCTTTCCTCGTAGAGTTGCTCGATTGTGTAGCTTTGTGTTCGTTGTGTTGATTAAGTTTTCGTGTCCGTTTTAAACTGGGAAGTGGCGGTGTCGAGTATGGGTGTGGGAATAGGTACTAGGAGATACCTAACGTTGTCAACATTAATTAATGGCAATACCATAATATTACTGGACTAAGATTTTAGCCGGTTGGATAGAGATATGGCGCACATTGTTCGATTGGTCGCAACCGCGCCTGATCGGCGCTCCTGATGATGAATCGCTAACCGCTTGAAACATGTCGACCGACATTCGATTTATCCGACGTGAGTAAACCCGTTTTATATGTGTATTAATGTCTAACACTCTCGGGAGTTTTTTTTATGTAAAATGGACTAAGGTTGTTGATAATTTTTGTTTTCTTAATTTTCAACTATTTTTTCTTTTCCTATTTGTTGCCTGGAAGAAATTTTAGCGCCTTAATTATAGTTCCTTAGATGACAAATTTCAGTGACTTATTTAATATATAGTATATTTATAATTTTGTAATACTAGACTTGTATTTATGGCACCTAGTGGTCGAATAACGGTTTGGAGGCGGTGAGATAATATTAATAGATAAAATATTTATAAAAAAAATATTCTTTGTCTCATGAATGGGGGACAGTAGTGTTATAATGTAGAATGAATGAGGGTCGTCTGCGTAAAAAATGACACATTGATAGCCGTTACTATTACTATGTATACATTCCCTGGATAATATAGCTGTTCGTTATAGGTAAGTATTTCGGACGTTACGTATGGTATTCCAAATTTATAGCGATGGCCGTGGTACAGTTGCTCCCCTAGGTGAAATTGAGAGGTGAAAATTGAAAAATTCCTTATACATGTACATATACCTATACTTAGGTAGCTGTTCGAGGGAAGCCAAACAGACGTTATGTTTATGTCTCACGATAGCCCATGCTAAGCTAAAAAAAAAGCTCGTTTGATAATGCCTTTTTAACCATTATCCTTTATAAACCTAAACATATTCACGCTTAATGGCATTGCTTTTCCTTTTAACGGTATTTGAATTTCAGAAAATCCTTAGCCATTTGCAATCTGCATCTTTAAAACAAAGTTGGCGAGCGAGTATTTAACCACAGCGATTACTTTTCACAGAACAAAAAGCAAGTAACATGGATCCTTCCCATTTAAAACGGTAAAATTCGTTCACAGCAAATGGCCCATACGCTCGTTCCAGTGCGCGGACGGTAAAGCTTTTCCTTGTCTGTTTATGTACTACTGGGTTAACAATGAATGTTTTCCACTGGATTCCTTTTGTTCTTTACGCAACGAGTGGCTGGACAGTGTGAATTTCTCTCCAATTAGTTGTTGAAACGAATACGGCTCTGCTTGGCGAATGCTTTGCAAATTTCCGACGTGAAAATACGAATGGACTTGTATTAGGAGTTGTTTTCTTTAGTTATTCATTAAACGTGCTGACACGATTCATTTGTTTGTCGTGTTTACTTACTCTTGGTGTACTTGTATTACGTTTAAAATTTTAATTTGTCTTTGCTACGAACTCGGTTGTGATTATTTTATTGAGGTACCTGAAACGCGTACGCGTACACAACGTTTATAGTATTAGGAAATTGTATCGAGTTATACAGGGTGGAACAGATCGAAGGACTTTTAAGCAAACAGGGAATTGTTCAGACTGAGTAGGTACTTTATTTTTCATCAATGAACTATGTAAATATTTCTATCCATTTTTGAGATACAGTTTCTTAAATATTAGTTTAAAAATCTGCACATATCAACCCTAGCATCTTTTGAACATCGCTTAAGTTAAAGACAGGTGTCAATTTGAAATGTAAATAAACCTTTGAATGAATAGGGTTGTTATTAGAATCCTATGCTTTCGGTTGCATTCTCACCGTTACCATCTAATGTAACAAAAAATTCTACGAAACGAAAATGACATGACATTACAGGCGAATGCCCTTCAGAGGAATGTCTTTCGATGACACAATATGGACCCGATTATGACGCGGCATCAAATGTTTCAATAATCAGTGATGCGTTTATAAACCTGTCTCTCAATGCTATCGTTACCCAACCCAACCCCTATGATGTTTATCTTTGTCCGACTAAACAAGACTTGCTGACAGCAAAAATAACAATTGCATAAAAGGGAACTTCTTCCCCCAAATCCCTTTGTCCGGAGAAAATTGCCCGATGCACTGCTTGCTTTATCATCAACAAAAGAAAATTTTGTTGAATATTTCCTCATTTTACTTTGTTTCGCCTAATGGCGGAAACCCTTCCATAAAAATTAACGCCAGAAAACTCGAATGAGAAGTATTAAATAGAGTAAATGGTTGCTATGGAAACCCCCTCCAAGACTAAGTCACGTTTATGAATTTGTAGTTTTTCGAGTTGGCTTTGACTGATTCGTTATTTATAACATCAACTGGAAATGTAGTTTTCTAATAACTTAATAAGATTATTTCTACAACATTTTTATTAGTCGATTTTTGCATGTTTTGTTAGTTTCCAAATTATGGATGTTCATCAATCTATCTTCAATGTCAATTTTGACGACGCGGTTGGCTCAGTCTGCAAGCACCTGCCTACTGAGTGGCGGTCCCGGGTTCGAATCCCGGCCAGGGCAAATATTTGTGTGATGAACTCGAATATTTGTGCTTGGGTCATGGTTGTTCCTCTGTATTTAAGTATATATTTATCTATATAAGTATGTATATCGTCGTCTAGTCAGTGCCCCCCATCTGTACCGTGGGAACCCAGAACGATACCTACACATCGCCTGTCGTGGCCGACACGCTTAGCCAGTCGGTTGCCACACGCGCTCACGGCCGGACGCCGCCGGTCGCGCTATAAAATCACCAAAAAAATGGCTTCATCGCGAATTAGACCACCGCGCTGCAGTGATGCGGGGTGTAAAAACATAAAAGCAACAGACATTTATCCTGTTTTTCTTTGCCGACAGACGATGGAATGTTACTTAAAATTCTTAGAACTTAGAATAAGCACCTACCTAAACGCATTGCATACACTGTTATAATAGATGCATGTAATGTTGAATTGAATAAATAAACCTACCTACTTAATATACTTAAATTCAAAGAAAACATCCACTACCTATATCAACAAGTGACAATTATTTATTATACAATAATGTAACACATTATATATAGGTACCTATCAAACTTTATTTAGTAAGTACCTACTGTCATCGGGATATATTTAGGTTACTTAGGTACCTACACAGAGAGTTTCATGTTTTTGTTTCATGTTTCTGGTATGTTCAGAAAGAATAGGTAGATAAGATTCCGATATACCTACTCGGAAATTTGAACGATTTTGATGGTGTGCCGCAGCGCATGTGAATACTTATTTCTAGTAGGTACCTATTGATATTTAAATTTGACTGATAAATTGAAATAAATCGATCGTTTTATCATTTATCTTGACTTTTTATAAAATCATTTCTAAGCGGTGTCAACCCTAGCCTCGTTTTGCCGGCACGTGCGGCCAACGAACCGCGCGTTCAAGGTCGCTCCATTGTTAAATTGAGTAGGCATGAAAAGCGGTAGGTATTTGCCTTTTTATTCATACATGAGTATCTGTTCGAAGAACTATTATATTAATCTGTGGTCTAGTACCCATAACACAAGCCTTCTTGAGCTTAATTTGGGACTAGAGCGATTTGTGTGAGGTTGTCTGATATTTATTTATTTATTTATTTATCTACTTAACTTAGAAAACTATTAACCACTTTTAGTGTAACATGGTCCCTGATTACTGGAGGACGACTGGTTCGAATTAAAAAAATATGTTTTTGTTGGTAATGTGAGCGGTAGGCGGTCAGTCCTAGTCCTAGGACGGGATGATTTAGCAAACTGGTCAAAACCTTTCGCTAGCACTACCAAGGTCTCGCAATACCAAGTTATATGAACATAACTGAATTTACCAGTTTAGGTATTCAACAGTCCAATACGTAAATGCAAATGTCCTATCTTGAGTGAAAACTGTAAGTTTGAGTACCCATGTCATTGTCAAATGTTTGCTTTGTTCCTTACCTTTGATTCTTTATAGTTTTATATCCCTTGGTCAGGAAGTTGAAGTTTCTACCCTTGAATTGTAAGGGGACTATAAACTTATTACTATTAGAATTTTTAAGTATGTGCATCACGCTAATATTATAACGCTGAAAGTTTGTGAGTGTGCTTAGTTACTTCTTCACGCTCAAACGGCAGGACCAATTATGATTAAGTTTAACACGGAGGTAGCTGACACCCTGGATTAACACATGGTCACTATTCCGAACGCGGGTAACACTGGGTGGTGCGGCTAGTTCAAAATAAACACAAATATGACATGGACGTTTATACTAATTGAGGATTTGACGTTGTTTGAGACAATAAATTCGCAAGCAATTAACTTAGGATTACATACCAACCGTAATATTGTATGGTCTAAATAAAACAAAACAGTAATGTTTTTACCGTTGGCCACGAAAGAAGAAACTGGAAAATTAAGTAATTATAACGTCATAATTTTTTTAATCGTTTCTCGGTAATCTTGATCGTACGTAGGTATAACGGTATCGTACATTTGCGTCTTGGATTTGCTGATGGTTAAACCAAACTTTGAACAGGAGGCTTGAAGATGACTAATGTAGGTTTGGAGAGCAATGGGGCTATTGGCCATGAAACAGGCGTCGTCCGCGTATAGTGCTTCAAGAACCTTGAATTGTTGGCATTTACCCTTAGCTCGGAATCTTGATATGCATACACTTACAATGTCCGTGGTGAGCTCCACTGCCCGCGTTGTGACCGGATTTTCACCAACAAACTGGGTTTTGCGAGTCATATCCGCGCCCATCGTCGTAGGAGTCCTACGAGCCCTACAACTTGAAGTCGCTGTCATCGGACCCGATGAAGAGGACATCTCTCTCATCTCATCGTACATTGGTCGTGCCATCAAACAATTTAAAACCTGTTTTAAAAAATCTCGCGGAATTTAATTATTATGTAGTGTTAACGATTAAACCAAATTGAAGAGCCACCACAACTTAGTAAGAAAAGCGCATACGTAGATAATGTAACTCTACTGTCAAAATATGTACCATGCATTAATTTTCATCATCTTAGTTGAAAAGGCCACTACACTGGATAAATGACAGTGGATCTCCATCTAATAATAAAATATCAGACAACTTCACACAAATCGACCCAGTCACATATTAAGCTCTAGTTGGCATGTGTGTATGAGTACTAGACGACGATATTCATACAGTAAGTAACTTATAGCTATAGTCAATTATTATAAAATTTATATTTTAAGTATCTTTTATTAATTGATTGAAAATCAATTTTTGATAGGGAGGGCTCGTTATTTTAGGAAAAATCTTAACAGACCGATGCAGGATTTATATGGGCACGCTCTCTTATGAAACGGCTGGACGAAAGTTAACCAATTTTGGTACAGGGTTAGCTAGACATAGGATACTTTTACCTGACTACGTGGACGAAGTTGCAGATTCTATGAGATAAAAATATACTTAAATACATAGAAACATCCATGACCGAGGCACAAATATTCGAGTTTGTCACACAAATATTTGCCCTTGCCTGGATTTGAACACAGGACTGCCACTGCGCCAACCGTGCCGTCAATCTCAACAAGAAACTCTCCCATTAATGAAATTTTATAACAGAATTACTTATAGAATGAGGCAAATTTGGAGTAATCATAATTTGGTCGATCTCGCTCGGCCAGCCGTAACTTCCTCAATATTTAGCGAATTGGCTTAATGAGATCCATTGTAGATCTCGGTTTTGGATGAACCTAAACAAACCACTTGGCAATATTAACAGTAATTAAGCAATTTACTAACGAGTCCAATTAAAATCTAGTTTGGTTAAAATACTATATGCTGTTGATATTAAGTTAAGCTAAGCTGTGTGTTAAGCTGGTCAAACGAACTACATACCATAGAAAATGCTATAAATTCAGCGTGTTATGCTTTGAGAAGCCTGAGGGATGAGGTCGGCATAGAGGAACTAAAAATAGTGTACTATGCATTGATTGAATCAAAACTACGTTATAGCATCATGTTTTGGGGGAATAGCTATAAATATAATGTCAATAGAGCTCTAGTTGCGCAAAAGAGAGCCATTAGGATTATGTTGCGTATCCCTCAATGGGTTTCCTGTAGGGACCATTTTCTCAATTTGGGTATACTTACAGTGCCTAGTATGTATGTTCTCGTTCTTCTTACAGAGCTGATAAAACATAAATCTAGGTTTGAGACTTACGAAGATCAAGAGCTACGTCTCCTCGCACGGACAAAAAATATAAGACACACTTTTTGCCCAAAATCGAAAATTGAGGAACACTGTTCAAGGCATCAGGCTGTTAAATTGTTTAATAAACTACCTACCAGTTTAAAATGTATTTCAAATTACGCAATTTTTAAAAGACGTTTAAAGTGTTTTTTATTGAGAAGGTGTTCGTACAGTGTGGAAGAAATATTTGATGAAAAATCTGATTTGTATTCTTGACGTTGTATTTTATTTATCAATTTTGATTTTATTGAGTATTTATATTATTGAATTTGCGATTGTTTAAGTCTTTGTAAATTTTATTATACTTATTTGCTTATTTATTATATTGTCTTCAATGAAAAATATTGTAATGTAATTCGTTGACATCAACAAAATATTAATTGTTAACATTATTATCATATCCAAAACAAATGTATTTCAAACACAATCATGTATTGTTAATGAATAAATACTATGACTACTATGACTATTTGTTGAGGTTATTCGAATGTTCTGGTTAACTTCTACTGCTTAGTGCTTGTTTCCAGTTCGTACGGTGAATAAAGTATTCGTATTTTGTCTTTTTAACTACGTTTACTAACTTCTACTAACATCCTATCTTATCCCTTACTTTTGCTGATATTAGCTAAGACTTTTTATGCCATTACGTTAGAAAATAAATACCACTGATAATGTCCGCCAAATTCTTAAGAAGGTCGCCGGAGATAATTGCGTGTATGGGGACAAATGCGTGTTTCGGTGATATGCGACATCATAGAAGCCTCACACTCTTACTGCCTAAAGTTTGACACTAGGTATTAATATAAAAAAACCAGTCAAGTGCGAGTCAGACTCGCGCACCGAGGGTTTCGTACGAACTATGAAAGCGCTACATATTGCTCTAACGAAAATATAAATCTGTACTTTGTACGTCCTTTAAATAAAAACTGTATATATAAACTTTTCAATTCAAAATATAAACTTTTCAGATTTTTCCTTATACTTAGTCGGTATTACTTGCCCAATTTCATAGTTCTAGGTCAATGAAAAATATAGGTAAGTTTGGGGTAGTTTAGGTAAGATAGAATAATTTTCCATTTCCCTTGTATTATTTCTTCTCAGTGTTTTATAATTGTTTATCTACTTTGCATAACCAAAGCGAGTCGATAAACAGTACGAAGTCCATTTAGCTTGACATCGTTTATTTTTGCCGATCGTCTAACGTCGCTCTAAGCAAAACTCAATTTACTCCACTGGCAATATACAAAAGAGAACTTATTTATAGCTTATGTAAAACTTAATCTGTTCGGATTTTTCCTAATAGAACCTTGTCGTATGAATTATGCATGTAACATAGCGTCTATTGAACGCTAAGCGGGTGTCTGGACCTATTGTATTGAGCTGGGCTATTCGAGATACGTCGACGATAAGGCTTCAAGATGATGTTGTCTCGCTCCTGTCGAATGAACGAATATCAGCGTATATGTGATGGGATCTATCGTGTACTACTCTCATTCACATGAATTTGGATTGCTTAAGGCGACTCCGTACGTGGAATGGTGATTTTTAAAGTCCTAAGGCTCGTAATCTAGCCAACGGAAAAATCTGAAAAAAATATATGTTATTTTTGACTAATTCTTCTAAAAAATTATAGTTGGATTTTTTTTAAAGCAATAATTACTATGGAAAAAATAATGTTGAAATAGGGTCGTTTTCAATTTTCAATTCCCTAAGGCTTCTAAACTACAAGTGATATTTACACGGCTCTTTCGCAAGAACATTGACAATTCATTGATCTTTAATCGTATTGTTTAAAAGTTGGTAAAATAGAAATTCGGTCTAATAAAGCATCAAAAAAACTGAATTTCCGCGAGCGCGGCTGTGCCCGGGCTGCGAGCTCAGTGTAAATCTAACCGTCGAAGGGGAAGGCTGTGTCACTTGCTCTCGCGATCCATCTAGTTACGGAAAATTGTTATAGTACCGGATCCCGCGGAGGTTCGATCTGTCTTCGTGCGTTTGAAGTGTATTTTAAGAGAGTGTAGTTCGTTTTTTCACACGACTACGCTATGCGACATAACAAAAAGCACTCATTTTCATATAGAATTAAATTCAACTGTTTTTTTTTTCGTATTTAGGTATCTATTAATTTTTAGTACTTATAAAAAAAATTATCATTGCTTAGCATTCCCGAACACATTTGGATACTTAGATATTCTCAGTCATGGGCCCACACCAGACAGGATTCCCAGAAAATAACACCTTTGGTGTGGGTTTTACGGCCCTTCTCTGTGTAATATTAGAGTAACTTAGGTATTTCGGTTAGTAAAAAAAAACTGATAATACAGATATTTAAGTATGATAACGTCTAATGATCTTTATGAATTCAACCCTAAGAGATATGAATATCGTAATGCAGAACAAGCATTGTTCGTTTGAATACCATTGTAATATTCGGTAAAACGCTAATTTACGAATACGAATATTTATTGTAAGTATTCACATTCGTTGCGTCACTAGTACAGTACATGACATATGATATAAAAATACATTATCAAAAATTACAATAATTTTCTAGTCCAAGAAGGCAAGTGACAATTTTGGCATGAGGGCTTATTTATGTAAATATAGTCAGAATACATAAATTTCCCACTTCATATTTAAATCTAAATGAGCGTTAGTAATTATTGACATATCCGCCGGGCCTAGCTAGACATACCTAGCCTGGCCATAAGTTCTGTTCCAATTTTTTACCGTTTATAAAATAAAAACCTGATTTTTATTACATATTGTTTAAAAGCCATATATTAATAACACCGTTGTGTTGTTGTTGTTAACCGCACTCGCAGATGGCCAAGATACAGGCTCAGCCTAGTTTGGTCACTGATGGATACTCTTAAAATTTATAAAGCTGTTTTATGTTAATAAATGATTTTGTATTTTGTATTTGTATTAATGATCGGATTACAGTTGAATTAATGAAAAAATATATAACTTTATTTAAACTCATCGTAATGCCCGGACTTGATTCTTGACTAATGCTCAGAATTTTTCTCTAAGTTTGCCAGAGGGCAATGAAACGATCTTGGATCAAATTAATCGATCGCGGAAGGAACGCCAAAACTCAAATAGCTTACGTAACCCAGACAACCGCTAAACTAAAGTAGGGCTGACACGTTTGCCGCATGTCAACCGATCTGCAGATCAAGAAATCTACACCCACCCAATAAAATTCGGCGTCACGGATCACGATGGAGATGGTGGGACTACCTGGATGTATTACAAAAGGGTTGGACATTGCTGATCTAAATAAGGACGAGTGGAAAAAGAAAGAGGCCTTTACCCGACAAAGGGACGGCACAGGCTTATATTTTGCATAATAATCTGAAGAAAAAAAACTTTTGAGTCATGTATAAGTACATTCAGTTATCGAAAGCTTGTTATTTTATTAAATCTTTTATCTATCCAAATATCATAAACCCTCCATGATGCGTTCAAGAACGGCACATTATGACCACCATAAAAATAGACTGTTTTTTAGCACAAATTTCTTATTTCGATAGAATTATTTATTAAAATTTAGAACATCTCTCTCTCTCTATTTGTTCTTGGGTCATGGATGTTATCTATATATGTATTTATATATTATGTATATCATCGTCTAGTACCCATAGTACAAGCTTTGCTTAGTTTGGGACCAGGTCGATATGTGTATGATTGTCCCTTTAAAAAAAAAAAAAACTAAAAAACAAAGAAATTTGATTTGACCTCTATTCTAATATCAATCGAGATGACGTTTAGTTCGAAATGAATTGTCAATTTTCAATCCAATTTGACAAATGTCACACGTAAGATATCGAACGATATGATAGTTAGGGCCAACTCTAGTTTGTCTCTGAATTAAAATAAAAACAATGACAGCTGCCAGAAAACTTCATTACCGCTATTACCGGGTAATATTTGTTATAATGTGCGACTTCTGAATGCATCATGGAGGCTTATGATATGTGGCTAGATAAAGTAGTATATGTAACTGTACATAATTAGGCATTAAAACACTCGTGTGATGTTATTATGAAACTTGCCTTCGGCTCGTTTCATAAACCCACACTCGTTTAATACCCTTCATTATGTACAGTCACATGAAGTACTATTTATTGTATTCATATATCACATTACACCGTCAAAATATGTTATTACCTTCTTTAACTTCAAAACCTACCTTTGCACTATAAAATGGTAAACATTTAAAACTAGCCTGGTTATGAATAACATTTTCCATCTTGAAATTTTATGTGAATGACCATTTTTATCGGCTAAATTTCATATATACTGATTAAAAGTGATAAACCTCATTATATTTTTTAGATGTAGGTATTTTTACCGGAAAAATCGGAACCCATAGGATCATTTTGCTGACCGTCCGTCTTTCTGTCACGACCCTTTATCTCGGTAACGCGTGTAGGTGTCGAGTTGAAATTAAAACCGTCTACACGTCGTACTTTGGTCTACAGTCCCTTGAAGCTGTAAAAAATCGAACTTCTAAGTTAACGTAAAAAAAGATACGGCTCTTTATGCCGCAAAAAAACGTATCTACGCTGGAAAGGAAAATTATCCAAGAGACACGGAGCTAACTTTACAGGAGATCTAAAAAACTACGAACTTTTTCAAAAAAATAAAAAGTTATTAAATATTCTGTGGACCTACTTTTTAAATGAAGCATTTTATAATTATAAACAACATCATGTTCTGTACATGTTGCTTTTGTTATTTTGTCTATTAATGGAATAATTTAAAATTTAGCATCGCTTACGCAAAATGGTTGTCAAAATAGAATTAGGTAAAATTATCTAAACGACACGTTTCCCGAGATATTAGTCAGGTAAAATAGTATAATCTACATTTTACACAACAATCAACACAGTAAACAATATCTATGTGCATACGATGCTCATTTTATATAAACAATATCATGTTTTTTACATGTTGCTTTTGTTATTTTGTCTATTAATGGAACATTTTAGGATTTAGCTTCGCTTACGCAAAATGGCCGTCAAAATAGAATTAGGTAAAATTATCTAAACGACACGTTTCCCGAGAAATTAGTCCGGTAAAACAGTATAATCTATTACACAACAATCAACACAGTTAACAATATATATGTGCATGCTCATTTTATAGTCAGGTAAATATATAAATGTGCATAAATCAGCATGAAATAAATCAAGAAAAATTATCTTATCGCCTTTGTAGGAAATATTTCAGACATAAAAAGCTATTTATCGTACAATAAAACCTCACGATTAATGTTTAAATTAGAGGAAAATATTTATTTTCAAACATTAAAATTAATGAAGTGACATTTAAAGTTCTCTAAGACAAAAACTTATGGTCCAACTACGCAAATACAAAAAAAACTGCTTTAGAAATGTTAAAGATTTATTCATCAGATATCACCGGAAATTTCAATTTTATCAATTTTTATGTTTGATCTGCTGAAAGATTTCCAGTAGTTCTAGACCAATGTATGGTAGCAAACGATAGCTATGACTAAATAAGATACGACAAACAGGTAATTTAATCTATGTTATTTTTTTTAATAGAATCTTATATCGATTCGGTTTTATAATGTGGAAATACACTGGATCCATGGAGGACCTGATCGTCCTGAGCGACGAGGCTAGAAAATGGCTGATGTCACTGAAATTGGATTTGTAATTATAGTTAAATGAATTGTTTCTTTTGTTATCTGAAATAACATGCCATACGAATAATTAATAATAATGTGGAAATACCACATTTTTATTTTTTGGCTAATGTGCATAAGCATTTTAAACACACAAGACACAGAGGGCGCTCCAGTAGCGTAGAATTATGGAATCAAAGATTTGGTGTGATTGACGTAACGATATGATAGTTCAGTAGGTAGAGCACTACGCTGGAAACTTGGGGTTGCAGGTGCGAGTCCTGCATATATTGCAGTGGATCACATTCAATTTATCTTTCATAATTTACCTTTATGTTAATTTTATCATAAATACATAGGTAAAATGCCTCATACGACATTAAAATATATTTTACGATCAGGTAAAAACAGTTAACCAACAAGTGCAAGTTTAGTTGCAATAAAGAAAAATTATGCAAGTTGTTTGATCTGTTTTGACAAATAAGTAAAAAAGCTCTAAGGTTCATTATTATGCAAAAACTTTTTATGTAATCTCCATTTTGCTAAAAAAAACCTCAAAAATCAAGTCGTTTAGTAGAGAAAAATTTTTAGAGATTCTCTAAGTTACCGACGGGATAAGCGACACAAAAGTCGTCAGACAGATATATACGAGACCCAACCCATTCGATGCAGAAAAATCTGCCGATTCCAACAGTGTGTATAACTCAATATCCCCAAAAATGTCGCTTAGATAATTTCTCCTTTCCAGCGTCGGTATATTTTGACACTCAAGTAAATTAAAATTTATAGGGTATCGATTGACCTTGAACATTGAAATTTGGCAAAAAATATCGCCTAGTAAAATATCGTCAATATCAACAAGTATAGGGAAAATCTGAGAACATTACTAATGTAATTAAGTCATAAAAAACTATAACTGTTTATAAGTAAAGGACGTAAATCCGTTTTCCAACGGTAAAGTTGAATTTGTCGCTCTATTATTTATAGTTTATCTTTTCACTAGCTGTGCCCCGCGGTGTTACCCGCTCATCCCACGGGAACACTAAATTTATTCGGGATGAAAAGTATCCTATGTCCTTCCCCGGGACTGAAACTATGTATATACCAAATTTCATCTAAATCGGTTCAGCGGTTTAAGCGTGAAGAGGTAACAGACAGACAGATAGACAGACAGACAGACAGACACACTTTCGCATTTATAATATTAGTATGGATTAGAGCAGCATGACCCGGGGGATAAAGCTGTGCCTCCACTACTATGTTAAACTATCGGTTCATCCGCTGGGTCACGATATGATTTATTTATTAAAAAATGGTATTTATTATTTTTGCATGATTTTACACGTATCATCAAGAATCTTGTCGGCATTTTAACTATTTTTGGTAGGTACCTACACATACAAAAGAAACTAAAAAGTATTTTTCGATTCGAGACTTCCAAATGGCCAATTTTTTTTTTTTTTTTTGGAAAATAGCTTTAACGCATTTTATTTTTAATATTCTACTGTAGTGGGTAAATAGATATTTAGTAATCCGCAATAATTAGATCATTGTTTAAATGATTTATTTTACTTCGAGATTCTTCAATGCCTTTAAATAAGTTATATGATTTGTTGATCTTCAACTCTCGCTCGGACTATGCGAGTGTATGAAGCTGCTTGGACGCCACTCAACGAGATTATGAAGGAAGTGTTGTTCCGGGGGCGCACGGTCGGCGGGGGGAATAACGTTAGGCTCCGCCCAGATCCTCAAGGACGTTGGGATTAGGAGTCGCCTTAAGAGTCCGGACCGTCTAGCACAGCTACGCTTCGCGACTCTAGTGCAACCTAGCATCGCCCGTCGATCTCTCACAGTACAGCGAAGAATGAGATAGGTAATATTTCTCGCGCGAGAAAGAGTCGCATGTCAGTAACAGTTTGTGATAGAGGTGCTGGCGATTTGAAATGAAATGAAATGAATTTATTTGCTGATTATGGGTATAAGTACATAGGTGGTATACAAAAAATAGGTTAACCATAACCTGCTTAACTAAGCATGCAAACATCACATCACTTTCGAGAACATGCCAAGAAATTAGATGTGGGAATCATGAATATCATGATGTCACATAATCACAAATTAAACATTATATAAATAGGTACATTGCAAATCTATCGTCGTCATTATCATTACATAGTGCAAATAAATTGGAATAAAACAAATTAAGGCAATTTGCGAGTGACTTTAGAGCGAAGCGAGCGAGAGTTCGCTGAGTGTAAGTATTACTCGTACAGTAGCCGGGTAAAAAGTGCCCAAATTACCGTCTTTGTATGATCAGTTGTAATAATAATAATAATATCCTTTATTGTGCACCACATGAAAAAGATTAAAAACAAAGAAATAAAGCAACGTTAATAGGGTAACAACAGGCCTTACTTATCCTTGTATTGGTTAAAATTCGTCGAACCGTTTCGACGTAACGAGCGGACAAAATATATTTATCAACAGATGGTGCTGTACGGCTAACGTCGCTCGTCCATGTAAAGTAAATCCTGCACCGCACCTTTACGATTATTCCTAAAACCTCTCTCCTTAAAAATCAAATTTTCAATGTTGTTGTTGTTGGCGTCCTATGGTACCCCCAGTGGTACAGAGGGCCTTCGTGAGACGTCGCCATCCGCTCCTGTCCTGTGCCTCGCGCTCCGCGTCCGTCTGTAAATTTTCAATACTATTTTATAATTGTATAATAGTATAGAAGCATATAATAGTATAACGCATCGTTAAAATGCATATGAAACGGGTTCTCAAGTCGTAGAAGACGAATATCGCTGACATTTTTCGAATTCGTTCGCGATTCACATACGACTCGATTGATCGGCGATCCTGAGGATGAATTGTGAACCGATTCGAAACATATCGAGCGATATTCAACTTATACAACGTTAGTAAACCCGTTTCATATGCATTTGAGTATGTCTGAGACTCACGGAAGTTCTCTATGTTAAGTAAGATACGTGATACGGAATAGGGGCCCTAGAGCAAGCCTTACTTGAAGTCGACGCTCGAGGTTTTGTAAGCCACGACTGAACCAAGAATAAAGCTATTGTCGATGTCGATACACTGCAAGGATTTAAAAATGTATGAACTGGCTCAGATTGGTGAGCCAGAAACTAAGATACCTCGTGGATCTTAGGGCCTTGGAATAAGACTTATAGTTGCTTGATTCTGGCTTGATAAAAATGGCCTGTATATACAAGTACGAGGCTTATTGCAAGGAAGCGTGAAGCTGGTTAGACCGAGTATATTGTTTGCTAGAATGTATTCGAAAGGTAAATTGTGTGGACTTAACCTTTTGCGTATTATGTTCGCCTGGTTAAATAATTGTTATCAAAGTCTTTGGAAAACACGTGGAAAACACAGTTTATTGTTTAATGCAAAGAACTTGCTTAAATGAGTTAAATGTCTTCACAAAGCATTTGCCGACCTGATATTGACGACGCGTTTGGCTCGGTTTGTAGACACCTGCTTACTGAGTCGACGGTCCCGGGTTCGAATCCCGGCCGGGGCAAATATTTGTGCAAATATTTGTGCTTGGGTCATGGATGTTATCTATATGTATATGTATTTATATATTATGTATATCGTCGTCTAGTACCCATAGTACAAGCTTTGCTTAGTTTGGGACTAGGTCGATTTGTGTATGATTGTCCCTTAATATTTATTTATTTATTTATTTATTATCACTCCTATACTTTTAAAATTTCCAGGAGATGCTTTAAGCAA
Source organism: Apotomis capreana (assembly GCA_947623375.1). Classification (NCBI taxonomy): domain Eukaryota; kingdom Metazoa; phylum Arthropoda; class Insecta; order Lepidoptera; family Tortricidae; genus Apotomis; species Apotomis capreana. The sequence goes on along the minus strand of OX392507.1, from coordinate 16,427,172 downwards.
AGAAAGGATTTTTTGCTTTGTGGCATTAAGTTCGCCTTTTGTACAATAACTTCCCCCTATGGTACCTATGATATTTACGAGCCAACATCATCAGTCATCACAGTCTTGCCTTTGTTTATTGCGGTACCACACTACTCGCGAAGTTGGCCGAGGTTGTGCGAGGCGAATTTGGCCGAAGTATGGGATTCCGAAGCAAAGTGCACACTATCATTCGCGCTATTATCTTACAACCACGCAACTAAGTTATATAATATCTATATTATGGCGTTAATAGTAGCATCAGTACCTACTTTTCGATATCAAATAATAAATAAATATCGGACAACCTCACACAAATCGATCTAGTCCCAAATTAAGCTCAAGAAAGCTTGTGTTATGGGTAACTAGACGACGATATACGTACTTATATAGATAAATATATACTTAAATACATAGAACAACCATGACCCAAGCACAAATATTCGAGTTCATCACACAAATATTTTGCCCTGGCCGGGATTCGAACCCGTGACCGCCGGCTCAGTAGGCAGGTGTCTACAAACCGAGCCAAACGCGTCGTCAAAAATTGTATAAATATTGTATTGTTAACCGCGCTTAACCCATGTAGCGCGTTTGTCCCGACTTATACATACATATACCTACACTTCAATAATACACGCGTTACAATTTCAGTTCCAGCCTCCGATTTTAATTAGAAAACGGAAACGGAATACGTTCCGTGCAATACAATCAATATCCTTATCATTGCCTCGTGACCTCAGTTCCGAGTCAACCATAACCTCCCTAACTCCATCAGCTATGTCCTGCCCAACTACAGTCCAAAACGCAGTAAGTCCTGACGAACTCCACATATTCTTAAGGCCTTTTTCTTTCAAACTCGTTTATCCAACAGGACTTACTTAGATTTCCCGGCTGCGGGCCCGATTTCCTGTGAAACAGGAAGGGTCTGTCTGGCCGAAAAGCTAAAACACTTATTCGGAGCCTCAATTCACTCCTATTAAAATGTCTTTTTTATTTTTGGATCTTTTTACTCACTGCCCGATTAGACTTTAATTACGCAAGCATTAGGCCGCGAGGATAAACCTTAATTTGGGTTTTTATTTATTTTAAACTTGGCATTCCGGCAAGACTTATGCGGTTTTATTTTAGCTTTGAAGACTACTAGTACTGAAAATGAGGGGAAGATGGATATGGACACAACATTGAGGTGAATATGATTTTCAGATAGTATTTACGGGTCTCTTGACTACATAAATACGTTAGGACAGGTATATTAACTTATATAACAGCTGTCCTGTGTATAGATAGATGCAAAGAGTCTAAAATTATCCCCATTAAACCAAAATCGAAATAAAATATTTAATAATAGTTCGATGGTCGTAGGAGTGTAGAAATCAAGAAGTTTGTAAGCACGTTTATACAAGGGTCACATAAAAAATAAACTTAGAATTTTTCGAATTGAAATCGGGACCAGAATGGTATTAGTAACACATTGGAGCTATCCGGGTGTTAGCATAGATGTAAATAAGTATTATGACATTCTGACAGCTTGACATACATACAAGTACAACTATCGACCTTCGGAGACAACTTTCCTTAGGTACCTTTCTTTAGTCTCAAAAACTTATACGTTCTATAAAATGAGTAATAAATAACTTATCATTAAATATTTTTGAAATAACTTTGGCGAATAATATTTCTAATTAATTCAACTGGGATTCGGGTCTAATGTGTAATAGTTATGTGTAATCTCGATCGAATAAGAGCGAGCGAGACAGGGTTATACTCGAATCACATTTCTGTCAGCTCACTTACTGAATATGCATTCACGATTGCCTAGTCTTCACTTCACACAGAGGCAATTAGACTATGCTCTGATAGTTCTTAATCTCTTTTTATAACCTCCAACGCAAGGAGATATCTGCGTATTTGCGTGTCTGTCTGTCTGTCTGGGGCATCGTAGCTCTCAAACGTGTGGACTGATTTCGACAGTCAAAATTTTCACAGATGTATTTGGTTCTATTGCGGCTATAACAACAAATACTAAAAAATAGAATAAAATAAACATTTAAAGAGCTCGTATACAACAAATGTTATCGGTTGCGTTAACTTTGCATCTCCACAAGGTGCAAACTTGGAAACCACGGTGCATAAGTCTGACTCGCACTTGGCCGCTTTTTTATTTGAAGACGTGGTGATTCTTAGCTATGTTTGTCAAAAATCTGTGTGAAATTATTAAAGGCGGATTCAACCATGTTTTTAAAATTATTCCGAACACCCGAAACATGTCGCTGTAAATCTTATTATTTTGTCTGAATGTCAAAAAACTTTTAAAATATTAAAAATCATCCTCGTACATCTGATTTTATTGAAGTTACCAGCAGCGTTCGTAATTTGGCTCCTGACATGGCATCGGTCTCATTAAACCGCCGATCGCACTCGCGACATAAAAAATAACAGGGCCGTAAAAGTGTAGTGTGGCTCCCTCGTCACGTAATGGCCGTGGTCTTCCAACGCCTGTGTTGAATCCCTAGGGCGCCTAGGGGGATTTTTGGAACATGTGGGAGACTACAATTTAACAAAAGGATACCTGCTATACTTTTTTACGAAAGGATATGTATCTATATCCTCTATCCATCTATCTTCTCTATCGAAAGCTGACTGTAAGTCTATGTATCTTTTATACAAATAACCTCTGCTATTTAGTTTTTGTATGCTATGTTTAAAAATGAATCTTCGTACCGCTTCAAATTAAAATGCTCAGATATTACGCACACTTGTTACTTATACAGTACCTTAAGTAGGTACTATGTCTGTGCTATGTCTGAAAAGTCTTTCTAAGACATAGTATATGATAAAATAATATTAAATAAGTGCATAATTAAACTGCTACATAGTATAAATTGGTTCAAAAGTCCGAACAAAACTACTTAAGAAGTTCCAGCTATTGCAATAGCGTTCAAGTACGCTGTAACTTCGCTTTGTGCTCCTAAATGAAGCTACGACTAGATTCTAAGTATATTGTATATATTATACATGGATAGAATATAGTTTTATTTTGTTTAGAATTCAAAGGAGCATGAGCATGTACTAGCAACAAGTTCGGGCCAACGCAATAATATACATACCAGACCAATCCTATCATACATTTTAATACGAACCTATTTACATTTATTAAAATTCCAGCCACGATGCGCAACTTGTTCTGTCCTCGATCTAGAATATTCTCAACTAGAAACAACGAGAGACGACGAAATATGGCATTCTTTCAAATGCCATGTCATATTTATTGAAATTCTATATTCAAGATGGGATACATCGCTATACTGAGTGCTGTCGCAGTGCATTTATGATCTATGAGGAATGTAACAATTGCTTGAGCTGAACTATATTGTATTGAAAAATGCACTATGTAATCGCAAAATTCATTAGAAGCTTGCAGCGTAAGAGTAGAAGTTTAGAAGCCAACTAATTGGAAGTAACTTTGGCAACTAACAATTATTCATAGTGATGAATTGATTTCACTCACTTTAATCATCAGTATAACTAATTGATATCTTTAAGTGTTAACCTTGATAGTTGCCATTAAATCAACGCGGAAGAGGTTTAAAAATGACCAATGATGTTACATACATATGTTACATACTTTTGCAAGTTGGCACTAGTTATTTCACGCGGCTTCGATCACTTGTAATTTGTTTTACCGTACATTTTCCGGGATAAAGGTAGCTTAAGCTTAGCTTAGCTTAGCTTAAAGGTACTTTGGAACCCATATTCTATTAATTTTATGTAAGAAGGATAAACCAAAAACCAATGCGCTATCTTTAGGTACTTCTATTAAATGTCTAGAAAGAAAAAAAAAAATTAACGAGAATGTCCATGTCTATGTCCTATTTTAGACTACACTAGCCGGATTAACTAAGTTTATTACATGTTATAGGTCCAATTTGGCGTTGGCAGCTATCCACTTTCAAGAGTTCCGCGTGAGATCCACCGTCGCATCGCTGACCTACTTCGGGGCCGGCGGGATCACCGTCAAGGGTTTACGGTTTTCATATTCGGAACCCCTCGTATATGCACATCAGACTTATGCAATGTGGGTCTCAAGTTTTATTGAACTTCGCGTAACAATAGACGCACATACGGCGACACAACCTATACGTATTTAGCTTTGAAGAGATTAGTTGCGTAACGACGGACAGCCTTCGCGAAGCGGTATTATCTAGCCCAGTTGACTAGTATCCAATTTGCCCTGCAGTTGCCCGGCTTCGGTCGCGGCCATCGTAATTGATACATCCGCTTATAAAGCGGAAAATGTCACCTAAGTACATACACAATTTGAGAATTAAAAACACAACACGCTCAGCAGAATTACGACACGTTCGCGTACGAAATTGACAGTAATCGCACAGAACATCCAATTTCCTAAATGCTTTATTATTATTGTCGCGGATAGAGTAACTTCCAATAAAAACAACGTAATTCACCGTCCCAATAGAGCGGTCTTATAGGTTTAGTTTAGAAAGTTGGCATCTTGTCCATGGCGGTTATTCCGCGTTCCCTACATAGGCTACCGACGGCAGGTTATACAAAAAGAAGGCTCTATTTAACCGGAACCAAATCGGGAAAAAGCGCTCTGTGTGCGTCGGGGCGAAGAACTGAATTACTGTGGCGGTACTGCAAAACAAATCTACTACGATTTACGTGCCGTAAACTCGTTACGCGTTTCCAACGAGAAGAGTCGGGAGCCGCGAGTTGCGTTCGAGTTTCAGCTCTGTGTCGGTCGTATAAGGTGGTTATTGGTCGGGTAGTAGGGGCGTTCTGTGTAGTCGGCGAGAGAGAGGCGAGCTTATACCCTGTATAGTGTATGGAGAGACTCGCAGGTTCATTCGCGGGAAGTGTCGTTATCACAGTCGCTGTTCGGCGTTCGGGCGGGCAGCTACGGGGTGGCTTGGTTCTCGGTGGCGGAAGTTTTGCGGAGATCGCGACCTTCCCCAGTCGTGACAGAGCGCGGACACTCGCTGAAAGTGAAATTGCATTGTTGACGTGATAACAAATTGTGTAAATACTTTTATCGAACTTGTGTTGTGTAATCGTGGACGGATTGGATTTGAAAGTGTTTTGGTACACGTAAAAAACTTTTGAAACTCGATATCAGCGTGGTTTTGAATAAAAACTGCGTCTTGACTATTGAATCGTGGGAGAACACTTCAGAAACGGTAAGTTTCAAGTTAAACTAATGCGTGGGTTCCTTTTTACTTAACTCTAATGAATAAGTTAAGTTAACAAAGGCGTAGGAACTAGGTACAGCGTTGATGTAACCACGTACCAAGTTAGAAACTAAGTAGGTAGGCAAGTGTGGTTTTAAGCAAATTTGTGTGGCAGGTTGTTAGGTAAATTGGTGTTAGAAGGAGCTCTTAAGATGGTCCTAAGTAAATACTATCGGGTTTAAGGTTTGCCGACAGGAACAGGAAATTGTGGAAGTTGATTAATTTCTTAAATTGCCACATCCTTGATCATTTAAAAAAATAAATGTAACTCTCTAATGCGTTTCGGGGCACATCCTAAAACTAGGCTTAATTTGCCATGATCTGGTCTCGATAATTGTAATAGGTAATAAAACTTATTTAGTTGTACTTGTAGGCGTTCAAAATATTTTTACTGTGGTGCTAATATAATTAAGGATCTAAGTGGAATAAAAATGTGAGAAAAATTACAGCAGGGCCGGTAATTAAATTGTGAGCCATTAGCTTTTAGGGGCATAAATTTCTTCGAGTTTTCTTAATTTTTCCTAAAAATTTAGCGAAGTATTACAGATGGATGACTTTTTAGCGAAGATAAGTAAATGGAAGATATTCTTTAAACGCAGACTAGGCAATTTATGGTCCAAATTATGTTTAAGTTTTAAGTTAGCTTTGTTTCGAGGGATAATAAATACCTGTTTAAAAGTTATTAAGTCCCGATTCGTTATAATGATGTCTACTATTGTGGGCTTATGATGATTGCTTTTATCACGCGATAAATTAGTGACAAAGCATCCGTCACGTTTTGTCAAAATGCGATTGTGAGTTACAGATGCTTTGTCACTTATTTAACCCGTGATAAATGCAACCATCATGGGCCCGCTGGAGTGTCTTGCAGTGGGCATGTTCGGCTGAAATGAAACTATTTAAGATTGGATTTTATACTATATTAAGGTATTGATTCGGATTTTAAATTGATTCAACCTAGTAGGAGTTGAGAGGTCTTAAAAATAATGGAAAGTATCTTGTAAATTTCTGTTCAGTTTTAGTTCTCACAATAATTCGCAAGACTAAGTAAAGTTGTTCAAGACATCAAAAGAAGCTGTCAATTTTCGTATGCAATTTGACACAAGCCAGTAGTAAAATTGTTAAACTACTTTTAGTGCATGTACATTCCTTCGCCCAACCAAGCATAGAAAATCTCTTTCTCTCTTTATTCCTGACTATGTATTCCACATGGGATGGGGTCAGCTTTACCTATCTTCTTCCTCCACTCCGCCCTATCCATGACGTCGTCTTCGGAGACATAGAAAACCAACCAACCATAGAAAATGAAATAAATAAAAAACTAAATAGGATAATCTTCACTGAGATTTATCTCATAAGCTCGTGGTGTCCGCGAAAACGCCGGAACCAAACTCCTTTAGGCTAAATTCTTACTACATCGGTAAGACAATACTGTAATTAAATGCAAATTAAAATAATGTTGCTCTAGCATAGTTCACAGAATCGGAGCACAAAATGTCATTCGATACGGTCGTGACTCAGTATAGCCTTGCGACATAGGTACTGTACCTACTGTATGGATGGCGATATAAAAGGTGCACTATCTACTAACTTGTTTTATAGTAACGTGCTAGCTCGCTTTGTCAGTAGCTTCGGTAGCTTGGCCAAAACATTTTTGTATGTTCAAATGTCCGGCTGTTTTCTCCTGCCTGGTCGTATTTCTCAACCGATTTTTCATGAAATTTTGTGAGGAGGTTCGATATTAATATTAAATGATCGATTATTTTTTTTCTAAATGGCCGTGATATGGGGCTTGAAACCGTAAAAAAACATGGTTCAGCATTACACAAATTTACCATATGATATGCGGGAACCTCGAAAAAAATTGTCAAACCTTTTGATATGCCCATTGTCAAAAGATTTGACATCTACGCCGCAAAAAGGACGGATCAAGCCTTCCAGTCTCACTTCTGCGTTTTGGGCGTCTTTTGTAGCTATACTATCACAATAGTATAAAATGGAAATCATCAAAAATGCACAGCTCATCGGTTAGGTACATTATCCTGTTGTGGAAGAGCGGATGAGTCTCCTGTCTGTCTCCATAACTTAGTTCCATTCAAATGGGTTTACACGTTTGATTGCGAGCTACTATACTGGAAAAAATACTATGATGGAAAAAAACGAAACCAACCACAGTACAAACGAGAGGAGCAAGATCTTCATACTAAATTCCCCGCAACTTCGTCTGCGTAGTATTAGTACATTTTCATACAAAATCCCACCATTTTTTCCGGGATAAAAACTATTCTGTCCTTCCTCAGGACTCAAACTGTATATGTGCCAAATTTAATTTAAATCAGTTCTGCAGTTTAAGCGCAAAGAGGTAACAGACATATGTACAGACTCACTTTCGGAATTATAATATTAGTAGGCATTATCCATTGCATTCTCACATTTTATTTGAAGAAACTAATTTAGGTACTATCTAGGTGTTTCATCTTATAAAGCGTTTTCTTGCAGAAAATCAAAGACAGTAATTTTCGCCTGCAAAACGAGCGGACTGCGATAAGTACCGACAGAGTAGTGCAATCTCTGTTTAATTACTGCTTACTGTCGAGCGCACACATAATGTACAGTTACAACGCGGTCTCAACCAAGTTCGTTCGTCATGCGATGTGCTGCCATTGACTTGCGATAATGGACTTCTTCTTTGGTCCATCATTGATATTTTAAGCTCCCAAGCAGCACATTAGTGAATTTTGCAGCTTATCTTATAGCTTTAAGTTCTAAATGAGTGGTTTAACAGTGGTTGATACAACTTATAGCTTTAAACACCACTCAAAACTGTATATGAGTTCATCCTATCACTTGTAGTTGCATAGGAACGTTTTTTGTTTCTACTTTATTACTTATGGTGGGATAAAGTCGATTTTGCTACTTAAAGTTGCATGCAGGTTCAAATTGTCACTCAATAAGAAGCAATAGTGCTATATAAGGCCTTAAAATCACTTATAAGCAACTTTTACATATAAGTGGGAACATACCCTTATTTGGAACTAAAAGTTCCAAATGACTAGTACAATAGCGAATTATATCACCAATAGTGGCTAAAGGGATAATTTTACGGCTCTTTTGGAACCAAAAAATATTGCAACTTTAAGGCCTAAGAAGTACCTTATTGCCACTCCAACGCATAAATAGGTGTCAGTAGGAGGTTCTTGGAACCAAAAGCAGTTATTTTCACTTATTTCGAACCACTAACGAACTAAAAGTTCTATTATTGTTCCTATTTGCGCCTTGTCAAAATATATTTAATAGTCTTGCTTGTTTAATAGTCTACAAAAGAGCAAATAATTACTATTGGTAATATCATTCACTGCTTTGCCACTCGCAAGATACAAATAAGTGATTATTAGACTTGATAGTTCCAAATAAGGAACAAATAAGTGAAAATAAACACTGTAGGATCTTTTTTAGGGTTCCGTAGTCAACTAGGAACCCTTATAGTTTCGCCATGTCCGTCTGTCCGTCTGTCCGTCCGCGGCTTAGCTCCGTGATCATAAGTGCTAGAAAGCTGAAGTTTGGAATGTGTATGTATCACGCCGACATAACGGTAAAATAAAAACTGAAAAAATAACTTTTTTTCGGGTACCTCCCATACACCTAAAGTGGGGGTGATTTTTTTTTTCGTTCTAACACTAGCGTGTGGGGTGTCGTTGAATAGGTCTTTTAAAAACAATAGGGGCCTTCAAAGATCATTTTTTGATAAAGTCAGCAGTTTTGTAAATATTCGCTCGGTAAATCCAAAAAATAGTGTCCCCCCCCTCTAACTTCTCAACCACGGGTCAAAAAATTATGGAAAAATTCATGAAAATAAGGCCCTATTAGTACTTTCAATGAAAACTATATTGAATAAAATCGGTCGAGCCGTTTTTGAGTTATCGCAAAAATTCATAATTTTCTTTTAAATGACGTAAGTGCCCCGCGGTGTTCTTATACTTCGAACGTTACACATATTAGTTAAGTGCCATACTGCATTAAAACATTTCGCTCAATCTGGTGCGTATAATCGATAACTTCTAGAAGGTAATAAGTAATTACAGTTACTTTGGCGTTTACGACCTTTTATAGAGCTTGAAATCTTTCTCGTAATTTAAATTCGATTTTATTGTCTATTGTGAAGGATGGCCAACTACGAAACCCTACACTGAGCGTGGCCCGACATGCTCTTGGACGGTTTTTGTTTCGCCATGTTTACAAATGGAAGCCTATGAAAATTGATTATTTTAACCAGAATTTTATCACACTGACGCATAATCACAGACTTTTGATAGTTGTGACGATGCATGTTACTTTAACATTGTACGTAACCTACAATCATTAGGTCAGGTTTTTAACAGTTTTATTTCTTATCAGTATCTATTCCTTATTTAATTTAGCACTCTCTTTTTTAATATTCCTGATCAAATGAAGGGCGCGTCGAAATTTACAAAGAAAACATACTATAGTTTCACAGTAAAAAAAAATTCGCAAGAATTTCGTGCTTATTTCGATGCTTGTATAACGTAAAGTTTTAATCACTCATCAAACAGACATATAAATCCAAAATGAATATGGCAGATCACGTATTACTTCAATTTGACAGTTGCCTCGCCACTCAAAGATAATTTTGGCGACTCATTTATCACTCATTGACCGAACTGAAATGTTTTCATTCGTTCACTGCGCATAACTTTTACCCTTAGTTCTAATTGCCACTTAAGGTTATTGTGAGATCTCTTATGGACGCATAACTTTCACCCATAGTTCTAATTTCCACTTAAGGTTATTGTGAGATCTCTTATGGATTCTATTTAGCACCAAAAATAGGCTGCAATTTTTCTCCTTTTGGTTCTATACTGGTGGCATAAGGGTTCTTGCCACCTATATAGCACTTAGTCATGGTGGTAAATTTCACTTAAGCATCTAATTAGATATGATATACGAGCTATTTAGACCCAATTGTGCTACTTGGGCTATTACTTAACGAAAAACTATCACGTCAAGCGATAATCAGTACGGTACTGTATATTAGCAAATAACGTCGTAGCGTTTGGGTTACTCGTTCCATCGACTACTCAATAGCTCAGCGGCCAGCGGCCGACGACTTTAACACGCGTGTGCGGAACTTGTCACGGATAAGATGACTGCACCTCTAGCATAACTGTCATACGCGACTATTTCTAACGCGAGAGAATTATCCGTCTCTTTCCGTGCAGTAACGTGAGAGAGTGACGGGTAGCGCTATGTCGTGCGACAAGAATCGCGAAGCATAGTTGTGCTAGACGGGCTGGAGCGAATCTGCTTCGATCGATAGTGAGGGCACTAATTGGTAGATTTTTTCATTCATCAACGGATTGGCGATCAGCTACAAGTGTTCCTATCATCAGCTAGTATTGTCAACGACTAAATTTTCTAAGAACTGTGACCTCTCACGATTGCGTTAATCAAGAAATGTCAACAAACCAACAACGAAAAGCTGTCGCAACGAGGACTAGCAAAATTATCAAATAAAATAAAAATAATGTTATAAGAGCCAAATTTTTTGTTACCTTCTTATATGAAGAATTTAAGATTCTAGACAATGTGTCTACTTAACCAACATAATCAACTGAAAAATCATTACACAAAATCAGCTTTGATTCACAATGTAATGTAAGGATATAAACCAGTGTAGCATTCTTTGCCAAAAACTGAGACACAAATTTGGCGCTTGAAACCGAACATAATGAAACAACTAAAAGTAGAAAAATAAAATTGGGACGTGGCAGCCAAATATAAACTTCATATGTACGTATAAGCAAAACACATACATACGAGTACCTATACAACTGTTTATTGATTATGCAATAAGAAGCATCCTTTCTTTACACAAAACGATTCAAGTTAACCGTTCATCTAAATATTTCTCCAGTTTCAAACCCTTAGTCCATAATCTCCAATATCTTTGACTCAAACAAGAGCACAAGAACATAAAATTGTGCACGTTAAAAATATTGTTATTTAAAGTGATGAATGTAAATTGCTTTTTCAGCCACCTACAGTATACGTACTTAAGCTTATAATGGGGGAGCAACGATTTAGTATTCATAAGGACGGGGAAGGAAGTAAAAAATGTAATATCGTCGACTGCAGTGCCACTGGTGATTTATAACGAAACATTGTTGAAAGCTGGTGCACTTAAATGTTATATTGATATTGCGCTTTTAGCCTATTAGCCAGCACTGGACGCCACGAAAAGAAAAGAAAAAAAAACACTGAAATACTTTCTTCTCTGTTCTATTCAGTCACGAAGATATTTAGAAATTGGTTAAGAAAAATGCCGTTTAAATATTTATATTATAAATATCTCTAATTTCGATATTATCGATGCTTCAAATATAACAAAACTCGTCAACATTCGCCGTTAACTTCAGTTTATTCGGCGTAACATCAAGATTAATTAAAACATTCGAACCGTGCCAGACGGTCCGGCCCACCATCCCGAGCGGTCTATTGACATAACTGTTTAGTATGCAATGTATCGTGTGTACGTGCCTTATCGAGGCACGGGATCTCAAGTCATCGGGTCGATACCAATAAAATACGCGTCAAGAAAGCACCCAGTCGCTCTATTTGGTAATTATTACTTGTAGAACCAGACACAATCTTGCACAAAAAGTCCCAAAATTAACCAGGCGGCCTGTGATAACCGTCACGTTTTGAGTTTGACAAGATGCGAGGGTGAGTGACAGATGCTTTGACACTTATTTATCACGTGATAAACGCAACCATCATAGCCCCCCTGAAGTCAGATTGTGCATTTTCAAAGACACCATGACTAGTGATTATGACAGATGCACCTGGGTGCACCTTGGTGCACGGAACCGCTTCCTGCTGTTGTAAGACAAATTGCGTTTCATTGGGTACAAATACTTCAATATACGATGTCGTTGGCAGATTGGAGGTTGATAACACAGTTGACTACCTACCGGACGACTAGCGTAGGAAGTGGTTTCCAAGGGGGACGCCAGGCCATAGCTACCATCATGAAGAAAACCCCATCGTCAAACAGGTATCTATCTATCAGCCGCAGACGTCCACTGCTGAACCTCCCCTATGACTCATCACAAAGTGCGATCCCGTGCAGACCGCATGCTTTGATTCCCCGCTACCCTCACGAGGTCATCCTTCCATCTAGTCGGGGGCCAATCCACGCTGCGCTTTCCTATACGTGGTCACCACGACTTTGCTGCCCCAACGGCCGTCCGTTCTCCGGGCTGGCATGGCCTGCCCATTGCCACTTCAACCGTGCAATCCTGTGAGCTATGTCGGTTCCCTTGGTTCTTTTGCGGGTATCCTCATTTCAGATTCTATCGCGCAAAGAAACTCCAAACAGCTCTTTTCATTGCAAACAGGTATAGATTAATTAATTTAGGTACTTGGTAACTGCTAATAGATATACATTATCGTGTGCAAATGAAAAGATCATATACCATTTTGACATTAAAATGACCTCTTCTACAGACCTTTAGCAATAAGGCAAGATTTTAATGAGATACTTATAATTTTGTAATGCATAATCGACTCGTGAGTTTAGCAAAAAACCGATAATGTTGGCCTCGCTATCCGGGCTAACTACAATAACTTGCGGAATAACAACCATTTCGGTTGCACATCTTCGCCTTATTTTTGTTTTTATTAATTTAAGACTTAATTGTGCAAGAACATTGAGGCTCTTTTACTTGTGTGATACAACTAGGGGGGTAATTCAACCAATTTTAGAGAGATAATGGAGATCTCCCCATTTCATCGCCATCCGTCACTTTTGACGTGTCCCAACTTGACAAGTGGCGATATCCCTAGAACATCGCAACTTCTTCAATCCGGTCGCGCTTAATTTTGCGTTTCCTTTGTATGTGACGGCATAAATAACAGGCGCATACTTTAACTTGACCGTGTAGTGCGTGAAATTAACCAGATACGTTTCGTTCAAAACAGAAATTCATATGCATGAATAGCATTTTTGTCAATCACTATCGCCTTCGTATTTCCAAAATTGAGATGAAATTTATGTCACTTGAAGCTCATCGCATTTTAATCACAGTTCAAAAGCGATATCACTTTTATCTTATAGAGTTTTGACGTTTTGCGATCTCTCAAACGGCATTCTCGAATTAGGTCCTAGGGCTTCGGAAATTACACTTGATGAGAAACGCTAAGAAATCACTAGTTTGGCTTTATATGCGAAAAAATAAATATTTATAAGAGATTATTGATTTATCCGTTTCAGCTTGGCCCGAAACGATAACGGCTGATCTCGCCTAGAAGTCGCATTTCACAACCGAAACTCGTGAAATTTTGTGAATAGGTTCGCTAATTATATAGAATTATTCCGTCAATCCAGTTTTTCGAGACTTTCAAAATGGCGGGGATAGGGGGGTTGAAACCGTAAAACAAAGAAACTCGTTAAATAAGATATTATATAATTGTACATTACATACCTAGGCCGGTGACTTCGTAAATGTCCCAGATCGCAGGTGTTTGTGGCCCGAGCCGAAGGTGAGTTTTACGTCTTGCCTTGTCCAGGAATTGAGATTTTCTCCCGCGGGCAGAATTTCCTACTTACGACCTAGGGTGGCTTAAGAGTACATTACATACCTAAGGCGGTGAATTCGTGAATGTCCCAGATCGCGCAGGTGTTTGTGGCCCAAACCGAGGGTGAGCGTTTACGCAAGAGTAAAATCATATCTTCAACATCAACTCTATACCTTGTAGAATCCGTGTCGGTAAATTCCAGTTCTTTTGTACACTAACTTGACCGGTTACTTAATGATCCAGCCTTGACTTTGCATCGTGAATTCGTGACACATTGTATAAGCCATTCACTTTGTGCGTTAAATAATGTACTATAATAAAGGTGAGAAATAACTGTATAATGCTTGAGTTCGCGGTAGCAATTTTATTGTGTCTTTTACTTAATGTTTAATGACTGTAAAAGATGCCAGGTATAATCGTAATGCTTATCGTCTGATCTTAAACTTCACCCAAGCGTTATTACCACGTTGGTTCCTTAGGATTTTGCTTGAGACAAATATTTGAGATGTTTCTTAAAGTGTTTCAGAAAAAAGCTTATACGGTCGCTTTCATAACTGATATTGTTGTTTTAACAGCATTAAATGAACTGGAGTTTCTTTGTGAAATGTGTAAAAGACTATAAATTGCGAAATCGTGAGTATCCTCATAAACAGAAATAAGTAATAAGCAAAATAAGTAATTGTGAATTCCAATATTTGACGACACGTTTGGCGCAATTTGTAAGCACTTGCATACTGAGCTGGCGGTCCCGGGTTCGAATACCGGCCAGGGTAAATATTTGTGTGATGAACTCGAATATTTGTGCTTGGGTCATGGTTGTTTCTATGTATATATTTATCTATATAGGTACGTATATCGTCGTCTAGTACCCATAACACAAGCCTTCTTGAGCTTAATTTGGGACTAGATCGATTTGTGTGAGGTTGTCCGATATTTATTTATTTTATTTATAAAAAATATTTGCCTATGTACTAAATACGAGTTTGTTTGTCTTTTTGGCTCCTCCGGATCTACCTATTAACGATTTGACGCATTTTTGTGTAAGTATTTAGAAAAAGAATATGGATCAAAAAGTGATTTAAGGTACAAATATTAGACTACTAACGCCATCTTATCATTAACCAACTGACTTAGTTGCAGGCTACAAACATTTAGATTATCCCGCGTGGCGCGCTTGCGTCGACTTCTTATTCTTACACAGTATAATAACAAGAATAAAACGCAAACCCACAGGCGAAACTAGTAACTTGTATGACGGAACCTTAGTTAAACAGTTATCGCACTTAAACGTTATTACACTGCAGTTATTAAGCGAGTAGTGTGGAAACTTCTCGCACTAAGAATTTCGCACAAAGATGCTCCATTTCGATTAAATTGAAACCCGTTTACTCAATTAAACTTGCATCCAAATACGGGATGTCAATTTCTGAAAGGTTTTTTACTCGTCTACTTTTTATATGGTCCCAAATAATGAGCTCCTATTCAGATGCTATCGATTTAGAGGTCTATCTAAGTTCGAAATTACAAATTGCTCTCATGTCATCCTTCTCTATCTCCTATTAAATAATACTTAGTGAGCGTGACGATACGATATAACCGGCGAACGAAAAGCTGAGTGGCTCTCGTTCGTCAACTTGATCGAATCAAAATGAACCGACCACAGATAATATCAAATGACCGATCAACATATTTAAAGTACCGCTTTGAGCGAATCGATCTACTTGGATGATGGCATCCATGCTCATTTGAGTTCAATAACGTTTTAATTCGACGGTGAGCTATTTCGAATTAAATAAAATTCATAACAATTACTGAGACGTGATGAGTTTTTGGTTAAAGTAATTCATTGAATGAATTTATTTTACGTTATTATTATACTCCATTCATTTGCGAAATTTAATTCTATAAAGTACCTATTTATTAACGTGTAAAATTGAATGCGTTGTAACACTTAAGCTTTATAATGATAATGAAGGACCATTTTTCACTGCATAATAATGAAAATAATTTTACGTCACCCTCGGCCGTAAAGTGGAATTTTCTGCCCTCTACGCAGGGAGAAAATCCCACTTTCTGCCCAAGGCAAGACGTAAAACTTTAGACAAACCACGGGCGGTAATTCGTGAAGCCCCAGATCGAATATTTATGGTCCTCACCTTCGGTTCGCGCTACAAACACCTGCGATCAGGGACATTTATGATTTCAGCGCCCTAGGTGTGTGATGTACTAAAATAAGCCGAGTTGTCAAGAACGGGTCAGAAAATTCGCATGTCCAAATTTTATGTGTATGACATCACATCTACACGATGATTCTTAATCGGTGATCAGGAGAAGAAAAATATTAATATTTAGCTAAAACTAAACTTAATACGCGAGGTCTCGCGCAATTACCTCACTGTTAAATTAATTAAAAGTTAAAACATAGTTAAAACTAATAACCACTAGATACATGGTCATCCTACATAAATTATTGAAGTACGATACCCATTTGACGTGGGCCACGTCAAGTGTCATCGCTTCGGCGGGAAATTTTACGAAATTTTCTACGAGATTGTTTATGTAATGACAATAACAATGACAAGTTACTACTCATAAATTGTCATTCCCATTAAATTATTAAAGATGTTGTAAGCTCACCGATACAGATTAGTACGGTGACAAAGAATTTGAGACAAAATTGGTTTCAAATAAAAATTATCATAGAAAAATAAAAGTTTGTTTTCATGTAATTACGACTTCAATGTGACCGCCATCAATTACTGAGTTAGAAAAGTTGGTACCTGATCACCGATTAAAAATCATCGCGTATATCGGTCCATCATACGTTAGAAGAATATGTCTTTTGATCCCCAATAGGTAGATTTTTAAAATACAGCACCGGGCCCACTAACGGCACTAACAAAATAAAAATGATTGTATTATAATTATTAGCACCTTGGATGGATGATTGAATGTTTTAACATTGGCAATAGCGGATATGAATTTAATAACAATAATTCGTATAACAGCTTCCGCTTCTGACCATTATTTTAAAAACATTTTTTTTTGTTAATTGCACTTGAAATTAAGCGTACCATGACAAAGTATAATTATCGTAGGTACTTAAATGTCTTTGAATACGCAATTTAAAAGTACACGACTGATTCGATATCTCGCGAGCTTAAACATAAATTGAAAATAAAATTCAACAATTAATATAAATATAAAATCCTTCCCTTCATCGTTTATCGGTTAAAAACATAATAGTAGAGGAGCCCATGATGCTCAATTTGTACTTAGGTCGTCGAGGCTTAGATACCTAAGTTAAAGATCTGATGTTTTTTTTTAATATATCTTTGATGTTTTCCCGTTTAGCGATTACAAGATACCCACTCGCACGCAGTTAACTCTATAGACGATTTCCGTTACATTTGCATGACTTCCTTGAAAATAGTAAAAAAATTCAACCACGCTCCAGAACATACAAATGAAGTTTTTTGCAAGTCGGGGCTTCTTCTTCTGTATGTATTGTATGTTCTCGAAAGCGGGTTAATTAACCCACCCTGCCTTAACCTGACGCGTTCGAGTATGTCCGATGATCGATTTTTTTTAATGCTTATTCTACACTTACTTATTTATTTAATAAGGCTCATATATGTGCTACAGGATACAAGTTATCCCCACTTGTATTAATCTGCCGTGCTCGGGTAAATCTAAAAATCACCTCTCAGGCTTCTGTAATGTTCTTCGTGTAATAGCCCTGAAATTGGTCGAATGGCGTAAATTAAAAGCGCTGATCAGTTTTGAAACGGGCGTGCCTCGGCCCTTACGGTCCTTCGTGACCAACCAATTGTAGCCGATTGTAGACATTGATGCAACCGGCAAAAACCGTGTTGCCGACTTAGACAAGTTGGGTGACGTAATAATATGGCATCTTGTACGATACTTGAGATTCTGTGTTGTATTATTGTTTTATCCAGTACCCTTTTGATCAGCGATCGGCGACCTCTTAGCAAGTAAACATAGTACTTTTAAAGCATATTTGTAAAAAAAAAACATGAAACATATGACTCGAGGAAAGGTACGAATGTATGTAGGTATATTGGCACAATAGTTGCAGTTGGACCCTCCGTCTGCCTCATCTTATTCAATATCTCTCTTATTGTGGTTTGTACCTCTCTTTTGCTCAAACGTCAGCAACCTTGAAATCAATAGTTTTAGGCTCCAAACGACAAATCACAGAAGTAAAATATACTCAGGCTATGTGAACCTACAACCAGATTTGATACAAATGCACATAACTACCTCCAACAAGGTAAACTGCAGATGATCTGGTCAGGATTGCAAGAAACCGTTGGAAAAAAGCAGAGCTATACCGGTTGTTGTCAAAGTCCCTGTTCCCGGCTTTCAGCCAGCAGTTGTTAGACTTCTTTTGTTATGCACGTACATGGAGTCCACAGTGGTTTTAAAAGCTTTGTTCTGTAATCGCTAAAAATGATAATCAATATATTGTTAAAAGTTACAGACACCTTGAAAGTTCAATAGATAATCGACTGTCTCCTTGAATAGTAGTTTAAGAGCGAATTAATAAAAAATGGCGTTTTATTCTACCACTCTCAGATTTGCCTGGTTCATGGAGATAAAGTCGATAATCTATCGAACTTTAAAGATGGCTATGGCCAATTTTTACAGTATAACATTTTGATGTTTGCGACACAACTAAAGCCAATATACTATTATCAAATCAAGAATTGAGTGTCATTTTGAACGCACGCAGCATCCTATTACACGGCCACCGCCAGACAATAAGTGTCAATTTTGAAGGGATATAAAATTCATGGGCCTTATAACGTGGCGTGGCAGACATGAATTTTCCTACCGACCGGCCCTCGGCGGCGTGACTTGGCTAGCGAAAGACGAGATTAATGACAGGGGAGTCGGCGGCCGCCGGTCACACCGTTATGTCATAATTACATGTTCATTAACTTTGCGAGCTTCATGGTGCGGTCTAATAATGCTTTTGATTATTTTTAATGTAGCGGACAAGCCTTAGAATGCTACTTATTGAAATAAGCACCGTTTACGAGCATGATACAGACAGCTTATTTTGAGAATAGTATTTGAGTGAGCTCTGGGTTCGGGTGACATCAGATCAAATCTTGACAGCATAAGACAGCAAGCTGCAAGCTGTGATGAACTCGTAGGCCATTTAAAGAGTACACAAACTCAGAAGTTTTATTCTGAAGATTGAAATTCGTGTCGCACCGTCGCGTTCATTTTGAACAGTTTCGTTTATTCAGAAACGAAGAGAATAGATATGACTCGAACATCCAAATTTGAATTCCAGAGTATTTTTGGTTTTTCAACTGAGGCGATTCACTTAAAGGGTACATTACTGTTTTTTGGTTTGCTACCTGATTATCGTCCGTAAATAAGCGAATTTCGTAAATAAGGACTACAATATATGTACTTTTTAACGGATTATGAACTTGGTCGAGAGGCCAAATTTGCTTTACTAAAAATGTGACTTTAGACGTTAATTAGAATACAACTGGCGTTTCACTGAGTAACTGAGATTGGGACAAATATATTCCTATATTTGGCATCTGAGGAAGTAGGAACGCCATTTTTCTATAATAAGTACACTTGTTATCTAATTCGATAATGATTTGAAATTTCAAGATGGCTGTTATGATTTTTACAGTTATATTCGTTTTGGTGTTCTGCGTCTTCAGAACAAAGCTATTTTTCTCTTTAAGTTGATTAGCTCAGTTGAAAAACTAAAAACTATAACCTTCCATTTCCATTGAATGCCATGGAATGGAACTGTATCGGTGTGATAAAGAGCAAACGTTATCAGTTCTTGGATCTCACTTCCGATGGATTCGATTGTTCCGTCGGACTCTGACTCGAATACATTACAACTGACCCCTCAACGTTGCGATGCCTACTCAATTTAAAAAGGCTTTAGGACGATTCAACTTTAACTTACTTTTAGCGTTTCCACTAGTAGGTATTAACATTACGTACATTTACACGCATGCTTACCTAATACATGTACATAAATACAGTGGTTGACTGGTAGAGAATGCCTAAAGGCATTAAGTCCGCCATTTGTACTTTTACTTATGTATTTTGTGCAATAAAGTTTAAATAAATAAATAAATATAATCTATGTACGATGTGGTAATAACCCTAAATTCTAAACGACATTTTTTACGTTTTTGTATGATGTTTTGTTACGGAAAAAGTTCAATAAATTAACAAACAGTATGTCATATGTTTGCATTGCGGCTATACCCTACTTTAGTAATTTAAGTTTTCCACTTTAGTAGGACCTTGACAGCTCGTTAAGTTTGACGTAGTTTTATCAATGAATAATACGAAAGACATGGGCACAAAGGCACAATCAATAATCATAAAAAATGTAATCCTACCACAGACACTAAACCTTTTACAAAATCGTAAATTGTTATCCTAGCTGAACGACTCCTTGTTCTGTCAAAAATAGGAAAAAAAGGGTTTTAACTTTATTCCGTTACTATTTTGTCCGGGCGGACAATAAGAAGTCTTGATTTTCAAAATAGGGTTTAATATTTACAACTTAAAACGTAATATATACAAGGTTTTGACACCGAGCAGCGTGCGTCTGCTCTGACTGTTGGTCGCCGACTGACGTCACGGCGGCGCCCGCGCCTCGCGCTGCGCCTGCCCTTCCATCGTCCGATGATGCGTGTTCATCCTCCCGGCGTTGAAAGCTCAGCTTTCAAGAAAAATGCTCCATCGGTCTCACTTAATTATATACACTGGAACAATTAATTCCTTCTACAGTATTCATATGTGCTGCCTTTACTGGGTATGTAAAGCATTCGTCCCTTCGACAGCGTCTGTAGAAGGAATAATACACGTTAGAATGAAATCGTTGCGTCCCTTCTACAGTATTCATATGTGCTGCCTTTACTGGGTATGTACAGCATTCGTCCCTTCGACAGCGTCTGTAGAAGGGATAATACACATTTTATTGATTGCTCTCCTTATCGTGCCCCGATTAGTAATTACATCAGCTACACGATTGACTCCGTCTGGTCCTGGATAAAGGCGTTGGATTCGTGCGAGTCGCCACTGAAGAGGAGGTAGTTGTTCTTCTTTCAGGATCACGAGGTCTCCAACCCGAAGTTCGCGTTGTCGCGTTTGCCACTTCGTGCGTTGTTGTAGCTCTGCAATGAACTCTCGCCGCCACCTCTCCCAGAAGTGTTGCCTCAGTTGCTCTATGCGCTCATATCTGTTGGGGTACTTTGTAGTAATTTGCTGAGACGGTACCGATGTGAGAGGTCGGCCGATAAGAAAGTGCCCTGGAGTCAAAGGAGAGGGATCAGTAGGGCATGACGAAAGAGGAGTGAGTGGTCGGGAATTTAGAATGGCTTCAATTTGTGTGAATAAGGTTGCTAACTCCTCAAACGTCAGGGAAGCTTTACCGGCAATGCGCCGAAGGTGATATTTAGCTGACTTTACGCCAGCCTCCCATATGCCACCAAAGTGGGGAGAATAAGCAGGGGAGAACATGAATTTAATTTCTCTTTCGTTAGAAAAATCAGTTATAGCCTGACGACTGGACTTAATTAATTTACCCAGTTCATTGCTTGCGCCCTTAAAGTTTGAACCATTATCACAATAAATTATATTGGGTCTGCCTCTACGAGACACGAACCGCCGTAAGGCAAGAATAAATGCTTCCGTACTAAGGTCGCTGACCAGCTCGAGATGTATTGCTTTAGTAGCGAGACATACAAAAAGGCACAGGTAACATTTTGAAGTGCTACTTCCCCTTCCCTTCCTACTCGAAATCATAAATGGTCCGGCCATATCGATTCCACACGTGTTGAACACGTAGGAAGAGTTAATTCTTTCGCCAGGCACATTGCCCATGATAGGTTGTAAGGTTTTGCCTCGAAGTCGTGTACAAATCAAGCACTGCCTAGCAGTACTACGTGCTACGTTCCTACCTCCTATAGGCCAGAAGCGTTCTCTAACAGCTGCTAAAAGAAGCTGAGGGCCAGCATGAAATAATTGTATGTGCTCGTGTCTCATTATTAACTTTGTGAAATGATGCTTGGCATCCAATATAATAGGGTGCTTTTTATCGTACTCGAATTGTGAGTTTTGGAGTCGACCTCCAACTCGTAGAATTCCTTCCGAATCTTTGAAAGGTGTCAATGGCAATAATTTCGATCGACGATGAATAGGTTTACTTTTCGAAATATTATTTAAGTCGTTCTCGAAGGATTCAAATTGACAGGCTTTTATCAAAACTTGCAAAGAATTATTTAGTTCAGTAATATCTAACTGTCCAGACAGTTTTGCCTTGTCGGCTTGACAATTATTTATAAAACGCAACACATACGCATATGTTCTCTTTAGCCGATTAAAATTAGAAAATTTATCAAACTGGACAGATTTATTATTATCAACTTCGACGTGACATTTTATAGAATTGAGATCATGGGTTATTTTACTTTCAGGTAAGTTAGTAATAGGTATTTTGACGTGTTTTTGTTCTGGCCAATCACTGGCGTTGAACTGGAGGAAAGACGGCCCTTTCCACCAAAGTGAACAGGAAAGCAAGGACATGGGATCGACACCCCTGGAAGCAATATCAGCGGGATTTTTATCAGTAGGCACATGATTGAAAGTATAACCCGGTGTTAACTCGTGTATTTCGTTGACGCGGTTACAAACGAACGCTTTCAAATCTTTAGACTGTGTTTTTAACCATCCCAATACTACAGTGGAGTCAGTCCATATAAATTTACTTTTTATATCACAACGCAATGATTGGCTAACTTTATCACATAAACGTGCTCCCAATAACATCCCACATAACTCTAGCCGCGGGATCGTAGTTGGTTTAATCGGTGCCACGCGAGCTTTAGCACATAATAAATTGATAGTGACTTCACCATCACTGTGTACTGATCGCAGATACACACACGTAGCATAAGCCATCTGAGAAGCATCTACAAAACAATGCAGTTCAATATATTCAGGGTTGTCACCTAATACACGCCTCGGTACCTTTATTTCAGACAAAAAGGAGAAATCTTTAACGAGCCTAGCCCAATCCTTCGTAAATTCCTCGGGTACCGGATCATCCCAATCTAGTTTAGCACACCACAATTTCTGAAGTAGAACTTTAGCGATAATCGTGGAGGCGCACATTAATCCAAGCGGATCAAAAATTTTACAAGTGGTCGAAATAACTGACCTTTTAGTACAAATAGAAGCAGGCTCTTGGTCTCTTGAAAATTGCAATGTATCCAATTTTGGAGAATAGTTTAGACCAAGAACGCTTGATTCTTTATTTAAATCTAAAGATGTTGATGCGTTTTCGTCATTTTCAAACAAACTAGTACAATTCGTGCGAAATTTCCGCAACGGTAGACAAGCAGAATCTAAAACTTTAATAACTCCATCAGCTATATGTTTCAATTCTTCAACTGTATCCGCTCCAGTATTTAAATCGTCTACGTAAAAATCATTTTTTATTACATTCGACACAATTTTATCCGGACAGTCTAGTGCTAACTGCTTAAGACAGCGCGTGCTTAAAAATGGAGCCGACGAAGTTCCGTACGTAATCGTATTTAGTCTCAGGACCTCTATAGGTTGATTTCTATTGTCACGCCAAAGAATTAATTGTAGATGGCGCTGAGATGGGTGCACTTCAATTTGGCGATACATTTTTTCGATATCTGCAATTAATATAAACTTATGCTGACGAAAACGCAACAAAAGAGACATCAAATCACTTTGCACAATAGGGCCAATTCGTTGAATATCGTTGAGTGACTTTCCAGAAGACGTTTTACAAGATGCATTAAAAACAACTCTAAGCTTAGTAGTCTCGCTCTTCTCGCGCACTACAGCATGGTGTGGCAAATAAAACCCAAATTCAGGTCGCTCAACTTTTGTCAGGTGACCCAGCTCTTCATATTCCTTCAAAAACTCTCGATACTTTTGTTTTAGATTAGGATACCTAGCAAACCTCTTTTCTAAGTTCTCCAAGCATTTTTTAGCTGTGTAATAATTCTGCCCGAGTGCCTCCACTGGTTCTTCCTTAAAAGGGATTTGAACAGAAAATCTACCATTAGGCAAACGAGAAAAATTATCTACAAAATGTTGTTCACACAATTGCTCTTCTGGAGAATAAGTTTTCGCGGAGGGTAGATCGTCAATTAACCAGAATTTCTCAAGAGAGTCACGAATTTCCTGACTAAAATTGCACGCAACATTTGCTGCAGGCTGAGCTCCAGCGACAGGGCCAGCCACTAACCATCCCAGTTGGGAATCCTGCAAAACCGGTTTATTAGTACCTAACTTCATAATATTAGGTTTCATTATGTCCCAATAAACGTTTGCTCCCAACAGAATGTCTATCTCAGAAGGAGAATAAAATCTCGGGTCCGCTAGCTCAATATCCATCGGTAATTGTAATCCCGTAACATCGATTTGCACGTTGGGTAGAATGTTAGTGATTTGTGGAATTATTAAACATTTTACGCTTACATTGTAAGGGAGAACCCGAGAGCTTATTTTGAGTAGACATTCCTCTGTTATATTAGTAGTTGCATTATTTATGCCGCAAATATTAATGGAATTTATATTGTCTCCTGTCAAACCCAACTTCTTCTTTAGATTATTTGTCACAAATGAAGACTGGCTCCCCGAGTCCAGGAGTGCGCGCGCAGTGTATGTCGTGTCATTATGAACTATATTGACTAATGCGGTACATAACAAAACTTGACTTGTAGACACGACAGACAATGACACTGGGGAAGAAGAACTGGGAAGTGCAGTACTTTCTGCTCCTACTGTTTGTTTATGTAGCAAAGTGTTGTGTTTTTTCTTACAAATACGACAACAACCCCTTAGATTACAGTTAAATGAATTGTGACCTTTACGAAAACAATTTTTACATACTCGCAGTTTAGAAACTTCGTTAATTCGGTCTTCGACATTCATTTCTTTTAATGTAGAACAATTGTACAAACGATGGTCCTGATTACACAATTCACACATATTGTTAGATTTTTTATCAACAGAGACCATAAAACTTTTATATTGGTTATTATTTTGCTTAGGCTTGTGCTCCCGTGATACAAATTTGTGATCACTTTTTTCGGAATGATTACTATAGGACGTTTCCAATACGTCAGCACGACTACGTAAGAAAGAATAAAAATCCTCCAAAGTAGGTAATTCCTTAAGATTACATTTGAATTCTTCCCACTTTTGACTAGTGGTAATATGCAATTTGGCAGAAATCATAAATATAATTAGCGCATCCCATTGATTTGTAGGCTGGCCTAGGGTTTCGAGAGCTCGTAAATGTTTTGAAAAATGATCCACAACGTAACGCAAAGCTTTGTAAGATTCCTTCGACATACTGTCAAAATCAAATATTGCTTTTAAATGATTGTTAATTAAAATGTTCTTATTGTTGTAACGATCGCATAAGAGATCCCACGCAAGTTTATAATTATTTGCACTAAACTCAATTGATTTTATGACTGTACTTGCGCTTCCCTCTAGAGATGAGCGTAAATAATGGAATTTATTTATATCCGGGATATTAGCATTATTGTGTATCATAGATTCAAAACTATCCCTGAACTCGAGCCAAAACAAATAATTTCCTCCAAAATTTGGTAATTTTATCGTTGGAAGTTTTATGGCGTTAAATGAATTCGATTGACAACTGACCATGGATACCTGATCATCCTTGGACTCCTTGTTAGACTGATTTTTATTTTCGAAAGACGATGAGTCTAAAAGGTCCTGCCCGATAGCTAAAAAAGACATGAACTGATTCTCAATATCATCCCGTTCCTTAACTTGCTCAACGGAATCGCTGTGTAGCAAATCAATCTGACCTTGAATATCATCAAATTCATTCAACACGGATTGTAATTTATTTAACTTTAATTCCAACTCTTTGTACTTAGTGGAAGTGCTTATGGCAGGTTTTGACTTTTGCAGGCAATTTAAATAATCACCAAACTTAGTTAACCGGCCTTTAATAATGCCCCGCTGTTTAATAAGCTTAGATAATTCGGCAGGATCATCAACCTTAATAGGCCCCTCAGTTTTTGACATGGTTATAAAAAAAAACAAACTAACAAGGCACTGACAACCAATGAAATAGGTAAATAAAATCTCAAACCAGTTAAATCCAGTCGCAGTTGCAATTTGCTCGACACAGACGACTGCTCCGGCCGAGCACCCAGCTATCCAGCAAGCTGCGCGCGAAGCAGGCAGAGAAACGGGCCGGACAAAGCAAGCGCCGTAGCTCGCGCCGGTCCCGATGCGAACACAACACTGAAAACGGTCGGCAAATCGCTATTAGAAACTTGACGCTAATTACTTATTATTACACGGGCAGATATTAAAAAAAACGAACAATTTCGTTTATAATCACTATTTCCAATAAATATATTTATCGAATATGCAAAACAGTATAAATAACAACCTTAAAAAGGCATTAGCATTCCATATTAACGCAAAATAAAACTGAATTGCAAACAAAGGAATTGCGAACAAAGGAAACGTTATCAGTTTGAAATTTTAAAATTGGCCGTTTCTTAACCGGCAAAACTGCACTATCGGTTTTACAATGTAATTACACATGAAATAAGCATAAGAATGCGAGCGAGAATAAAGAATAAATGCGTCTTTTACCAAGCTAGATCAGGAAATTATTTCATTACCTAACGCTTGCGAAAGAGAAATGTTATATTTATCTATAAAGAGAAATGATATTTGTTTATTAAAGTGGCAGGTGCGTGCAGCTAATAGTCTTGTCTTTTTAGCAAGCTAGATTAGGAAATTTACCTAACGCTTAAGATGCAAGAAAGCCTTCACACAAATTGAAGCCAATATTTTTGGAATTACATGGGACTAAACATAGGTAAGGATAAAAGGCGTACTTCCCTCGGGTTAGACCTACACTCCAAAACGTAAATCACAGGTCTCTCAGGTCCCGCAGAATGATACAGCCAATCCTTTGTTCGCGGTGGTGAGTCGGCGACATTTTTCTTCTCAACGCTTCATAACGGTTGTTTTTTCAAATTTGTAATGCAACGAATCTTGCAGTTTCCTCAATTGTTCACGGTCGCCAAATATTGTCCGGGCGGACAATAAGAAGTCTTGATTTTCAAAATAGGGTTTAATATTTACAACTTAAAACGTAATATATACAAGGTTTTGACACCGAGCAGCGTGCGTCTGCTCTGACTGTTGGTCGCCGACTGACGTCACGCTGCTGAAGGGAAGGGGAAGTAGCACTTCAAAATGTTACCTGTGCCTTTTTGTATGTCTCGCTACTAAAGCAATACATCTCGAGCTGGTCAGCGACCTTAGTACGGAAGCATTTATTCTTGCCTTACGGCGGTTCGTGTCTCGTAGAGGCAGACCCAATATAATTTATTGTGATAATGGTTCAAACTTTAAGGGCGCAAGCAATGAAATAGGTAAATAAAATCTCAAACCAGTTAAATCCAGTCGCAGTTGCAATTTGCTCGACACAGACGACTGCTCCGGCCGAGCACCCAGCTATCCAGCAAGCTGCGCGCGAAGCAGGCAGAGAAACGGGCCGGACAAAGCAAGCGCCGTAGCTCGCGCCGGTCCCGATGCGAACACAACACTGAAAACGGTCGGCAAATCGCTATTAGAAACTTGACGCTAATTACTTATTATTACACGGGCAGATATTAAAAAAAACGAACAATTTCGTTTATAATCACTATTTCCAATAAATATATTTATCGAATATGCAAAACAGTATAAATAACAACCTTAAAAAGGCATTAGCAATTACACGAACCGCCGTAAGGCAAGAATAAATGCTTCCGTACTAAGGTCGCTGACCAGCTCGAGATGTATTGCTTTAGTAGCGAGACATACAAAAAGGCCCTGTCACGGTCGCCAAATATTGTCCGGGCGGACAATAAGAAGTCTTGATTTTCAAAATAGGGTTTAATATTTACAACTTAAAACGTAATATATACAAGGTTTTGACACCGAGCAGCGTGCGTCTGCTCTGACTGTTGGTCGCCGACTGACGTCACGGCGGCGCCCGCGCCTCGCGCTGCGCCTGCCCTTCCATCGTCCGATGATGCGTGTTCAATTTTCAAATGTTTCATAAGAACCTTCCGCGAACCTCAAGGAATATTAAATAGCTTAATGGATTCACCCGTTCCCGAGTTTTTCGCTTAGCAGTAATTATAAGTATAGGTATAGGTAGATAGATAAACATGTGATGTTATAAATTCATCCCCCAGCAAGACGCAGCGAATGTATAAGAGTAATAAGCTAATATTGTTTTAGTCACAATATTATTCTGCAAGTAGGTACCTATCATATTATGACAGAATCATATAATGACTGAATCATCCTTCACCTCTGACTCGAACTACGTTCAATGAACCTATTCACGGCAAAATAATAGCGCTATATATTACTGATTAATTTTCAATTCGCAATTAACTCCCTATATATTTTTTATGTCGATTAGATTCTATTCACGCCCTAGCTGTAATGACATTTTGTGGCGACAACCGTTATCGCACAGAATGTCTTCGTTTAGTGTTCCACTAGTATTTATACATCGGTGTATAATGTGAATTCTATTTGCCGATTGAGACTGAAATAGCTCAATTTAAGGAGATAGGAGATTGGGAGAGTGAGGATACCGTTACTGGGCACAGCTGGGCACAGCCTGATTGTTATAGTGCATCGTAAACTGATCGTAAACGTGTGTAGGCATATTTGGTACGATCTTAAAGTGTCACGTAGGTAAAATGATAGGTAGTATAAGTTAAGGACTCTAAAGAAAAAAATACACTTCGTGAAGAATCAGAAACTCGTACCAACTCTACTTTTTATTTTCATGTAACGTCGGAAATCAAAATAATTTGCAAAAGCGCGACTTAACTTTTATATACGTTGCTGATAGTAGCTACATTCGCGTATTTATATTATGCTGGATTTAGTTAATTAACTTGGGTATTAATATTAAAGCCTGACCCAAACCAAAATCCAAAAAGTTGAAATTATTTTGGAACCGATTTTTCAAAATGTCTAAGGATTGCAGCGGGATGAGGTTGGTAGTTTGCAATGGCCAGGCGTCCAAAGAACTCGATTCCCTACCTTTTGACCTACTCTTAGAGAAAAAAGTAAAAAATAAATTCTGCTCCGGTTTGTTCAGGGATTTCTGTGACTCCATGCCACCATCAGTTTTTGCGTATCTGAAAAAGAGATTTTATAGCAAGTCGTCTAGTTCCGCTTATTGAAGCAATACCTGCTCTTATTATTTTTTACAATCGCCAGTAAAGTTACACGGGTTAATGAAATAAGCAATACCTTTATGGCCGCAATCATAAAAGGCTAGTTGGCCTAACCACCGGCTGAAATCAGGTTTTTTGTTTTGACAATAATTACTGATTGAAACTGTGTAATAACTTACTAAAATAAAATAGATAATACGTATACCTAAACTAGATGGTGGTTAAAACCGGCAGTGAATACTCCATTAAATATTCAAATTCTAATCCTTTTTTAGCAAAGGCTTAACCATAAAAATAGCAAATACAATTATTGGACACACAATTTTGTATTCGTCTTTATTGGTGCAAAACATGACATTCTTAGAATACTCTTGGGTAAATTAATTAAATGTTTTTTCCTTTCGTGTGTCTTTTAATAAATAAATATGGATATAAGAGTCACTTGA
This sequence comes from Apotomis capreana, assembly GCA_947623375.1. Taxonomy (NCBI): domain Eukaryota; kingdom Metazoa; phylum Arthropoda; class Insecta; order Lepidoptera; family Tortricidae; genus Apotomis; species Apotomis capreana. The sequence continues at coordinate 16,397,541 of OX392507.1, read as the reverse complement.
TGACTAAGTAATATGAAAAATAATAATTTCAAAAAAAATTAAATGTTGTATGTGACTCCGTAAATTAGTTGATTTGTCACCTCCGAGAGTCATTTCGATGAAAACTCGTCAGATGTCGGCAATTTTGAGAGTGTAAAAACCAAATAACAACCTGGCTTAAAAGTAAAAAGTATGATGACATTGAGTTGCTCATGTCATAACACAACATTTTGCTCTACGAACTTACATAAATTCCTTGTTAAGATTAATTTAAATTTTTCTTCATTCCTCATTGTTGTTTAGTAAATGTATGTTTTTTTGGATTTAAAATTGCTGCTTCTTAAGCACGTGTGTAATTAGCATGTAAGTTACCTACTCGTTAAATTGTTAATATAAATGATTTCAGTTTATCTTTAAGGTAAGGGATAAGTAACTATGTTTAAATAATATTATTTTAAACATAAGCACAACTTGGATGAAAGAGCGAATTCCTCCTAATACAAGTTTTTAACTTAAAAGGAGGATTCGACAACTTTGTAAACTCTGTTGAAAATAAATAATATTTGATTTGATTTGATTTGAATTTTACAGGCGCCTGTGAATTAATAAATATTAAATTCAGTATCATTACCATGAGTTTACGGTGACTAATCTCTCTAGCGACTGCGTAAATGATTTGTATGGAGACTTGTAGTTCTACAAAGTGACCGCTAAGGGCGCTGAATTCTCCATACGAATTGTTTACTCTATCGCCAGCAAGTACAGTCACTTTAACTCTTGGTAAGGGTACTGATAGATGAAGGTTAAATTAAAAGTAATCTTGTTTCATAAAGTAGGAAATAATGTTTGTTATAGTGACAGATCGTGACCGATGGTAGCACAAGATACCAGATACTTCTGTTTTTTTTTTCATAAATAATGAATCGTAATAGATTGGCTTATTATAAAGTACTGCGAAGTTAACATGGATTGATTACTGGTCGCAATTGTTATCTGATTGTTTATGGTTGGACCGTCAATTTGATAGTCACGAAAATCTTAAGATCGTTATATTTAAGTACCTATTGTGAAAATAGGAAATATTTGAAAAAAAAAATCATGGCTATCGTAATTTGGAACAGTTATTTGAACTTTATTGCACAAAATAAAAGTCAGTATAAAAGATGGGGTTAATACCATATGTCATTATCTACCAGTCAACCATAGGGCCAAATAAAGCTACTAGAAAATTGTGCAAATCAGAAATCGAATTGTAAAGAGAATATCTAAATAAATAACAAGTAAATTAAATCATACATACATATATTTGCACACTATTATGGTATAAAATTACATTTATTTCATACTAGCTTTTGCCCGCGGCTTCGCTCACACAGGTCTGGAAACGTGTCTGTGTAACTTTCTACCGTCTTATTGTTTGTTAAAAGAAAACAACTAATAATTATGGTCGATTTCTGTATTTCTATTTAAATCACGCCGTAGCATAACACATGGGACAATTTACTTTCCGGTGAACCGAACGAAATCATAGACAAAAGTGATGTTGCCTAACAGAAGCACTTCTGCTTAAGAAGTTTAGTACAGCTCTCTAAGGGCCATCAATAAAAGCATAGAAAAATAATGCATCGGTTATTAATTTAATGTTGTTAATTTTTCTGTCTTCGTCGTACCTAAAGAAAATTTTGAATCGTCCTACTTTATTGACAATTTGTATAGTACCTAACGGAGACTCTTATATTTTGGAACTAATCTAGGTGCGTTGTGGTTGCAAGATACCCAACACTCCTATTCTCTTAGTATTAATTTGCGCTGTTACTCAAGTCTTACTCAAAAAATATATTGCGCTTTTACACATTTCTCATACAAACCTTGGGTTTCCGTTTAATTAAGGATAGGAATTTCGGAGACCGTTTAAATCAGTATTCTCAGTTAGTAAAAATGCTTTTTTTTTACATATTAATGCAGGCCAAATACACGAATTTTTGTCAGAGGATCCCACGTTTTCCATTCAATGTTTTACCATCTAATTACCTTGCATTCAACCTTTCTAGGAGATTAATTTCCTAAAATGAATGCAGTGTTTATACACGAAAATATTCCTCACATAAACTTTAAACTTGCCCCCTTAGACAAAAATGTTGAAAGTAATATTTTTGCGGCTCTACACGGAATATGAACAGTCTTATGCAAATAATCCCATTTTTCTTGTCTTAACTTTCGCCTCCCATTAAACCTATTTTGGAAATGAATTTCCAAAGAGGCTTTTGTTTATTTTCTCAATTTTAAATGAATGTTCTATAAAAATACATGTATAGTATACCTCTTATTCATGAATTCATGGTAATGTTCTCCTCACCTTCAATTTAACCTGCTTAGGGGATGAATCTTACTTTGTATAGAATAACCTAAGTATATACGAAATATTACCATTCATGCTCAAAGAATCCCAAGCTGTTCATACAAACTTTTACCTCCCACTTTACCCCATTAGAGGTTGAATTGTCAAAAACGCTGTAATCAATATTCTCAGTTTTTGATGAAGTGTCGGCGCTGCACCCCTTACTCAAAAAAGGCCACGTTTCTTATACAAAGTTTCACTTTCCATTTAATCCCTTTCGGGGGTCAATTTCCAAAAATGGTGAAAGTTGTTTCCTGACTTTGTATTGAAAAACCTATACACGGAATATTAACATTCTTACTCAAGGAATCCTAAACTCGTCATACAAAGTGTCACTTTCCACTTTAGATTCAGATTCAGATTCGTTTATTTGCATATAATACGTAATAAAAAGGTCTTACAATAATCGTTCTGGTAACAGTATTAGTCGACATAGGTACTCAACACGCAAATATTAAAATAGTAAAGCTAACAAGTCATTATTCAAATTAAATTATACAGCATTGATAATTACAATTATAAAATAGCAGATAGAAACATTAAAATTATCAAATAAAAAATATAAAAAGTCAAATCTCACATCAAAATATATAAAAAACAGCAACTAATAATCAAATATAAAGCTAAAATAATAATAAACATTAATAAATTCCACAAGTCAATAAAATTTCCGATAATTATAATTTCATAATGATAAATTCAAAAACTCAGTCACAGTATAGAAACAGTGAGTGGTAAGCCATTTCTTTAAGTTATCTGGCAACTTATTGTACACGTTTATGCTCATACGTACTCGTATTGTAAGCGTTAATTTTATAAATACGAGTATGCTTCCGACAACGAAGCTGATATAGAAGGTTTTGGTGACACTTTCTCTGATTTCTATGAAAAATATTCGTTCGTGGCTCAAAGAAATCTGGATGTTCTTTCTCTCTGTTCGTTCAGAGCCTAAAAATGTACATACATGCTAAGGGGAGTATATTAAGTTTTTTAAATATGGGCTTACCACTGGTCAAGTTAGAATCTCCAGTAATTGCGCGGACACATTTTTTCTGTACCTTGAATGCCCTTTCAACATCGACAGAGTTACCCCACAATATGATGCCATAATTTAAGATCGATGCAACATGTCCATAGTAGGCTGTAAGTGCAGCTTCTATTGAAACGGTTTTCCTTACTTGTCTCAAGGCAAATACGAAACGATCTAATCTGGAACATATTAAATCGATGTGTCCCTTCCAATTTAACCACTTATCTACAGTTAGCCCCAAAAAGCTAATACTATCTGTTTCTTTCAATTGGATATTATTGAAATTGATATTCAGTGAAACAGCATTAGCTTTATGAGATTGGAACTGCATAAACATCGTTGTCCAATTATTTACATCATCTAAAGCCCTATTTATACTAGCTTCATATAGGTTTGGATCTTTCCTTTTGATAATTATAGTGGTATCATCTGCAAAGAGTATACACTTCGGTCTTGATACCTGGGGAAGGTCGTTCACGTATATCAAGAACAGCAGCGGTCCTAGGTTGCTACCCTGAGGCACACCAGAGACCACCCCGCGATATGAAGATCTAAATGTTTTCCTTACAGTATGTACTATTTTTTTTATCTCAGAGCATTGCAACCTGTTACCTAAATAATCTTTAAACCAATCATTAGTTAGTCCTCTGATCCCGTAGTATTCTAACTTTGATAAAAGTATTGAATGATCAACGAAATCGAATGCTTTGGTCATGTCTAGAAAGATAGACATAACCGGCGTGTTGTTATTTAGAGACTCTGTGACATATCGAACTAATTCGAAACATGCCAGCTCAGTAGAGCATCCATTTCGAAAACCATATTGGCATGGATGTAGAATTTTGTGTTTTGAAAAAAAAACTATAGAGTCTTGTATACATGGCCTTTTCAATTATTTTTGATAAGATAGGAACTATTGTGATAGGCCTATAATTGTTTGGATCATCTCTGTCTCCTTTTTTAAACAATGGCTTTACAATTGATAATTTAAGCTGTTTTGGGAACGATCCTTGAATAAAAGAAAGATTTATGATATGGGTCAGAGGTTGGCTTATGCTCGTGGCAGTTGATTTAATAATATTAGTGGTTATTAATGACATTATGACTTTATAAATCTCATTTTCATCTACTGGCATTAAGAACATTGTAAATAAATTTCTGTCAGCATTACAACTGTGTTTTGCGTTAGGAACATTATTCGTCTTGTGTAAGCCAATGAAATGATTATTGATTGCTTCGCAAACATCTTGAGGATCTGTGAGTGTAGTTTGATTATACTTTAAACAATCGATTTCTAGTTTATGCTCTGAGCTAGAAGTTGTTCTTGCCACAATGTCCCATTAGAGGTTGAATTTTCAAAAACGCTGAATGCTGGTTTCCCAGTCTTAGATGGAGTCTACACGAAAAATAATGCACCCTTTACTTATAAAAGGCCACGTTTATCATACAAAATTCATCTTTCCATTTAACTCCTTTGGGGAATGAATTTCCAAAAAAGCTGAATGTGGTTTTGTTATTGTGTATAGAAGAACATGTAAACGAAATATTACCATTCTTACTCATGGAACCCCAAAGACTTAATACAAACTTTCACCTTCCACTTTATCCCATTTGGGGTTGAATTTTCAAAAACACTGAAATTAATATTCTCAGTTTTTGACGAAGTGTCCCCCGTTGCGCCCCTTACTCAAAAAAGGCCACGCTTGTTATACAAAGTTTCACTTTCCATTTAATCCCTTTTTGGGGTAAACTTCCAATAATGGTGAAAATTGTTTCCTTACTTTGTATTGAAAAATCTATACACGAAATATTACCATTGTTACTCAAGGAATCCCAAACTCGTCATAGAAACTTTCACTTTTCACTTTACCCCAATAGGGGTTGAATTTTCAAAACCGCTGCAATCAATATTCTCAGTTTTAGACGAAGAGTCCCCCCCTTGCACCCCTTACTCAAAAAGGCCACGTTTCTCATATAAAGATTTACTTTCCATTTAATCCCTTTCGGGGGGAATTTTCAAAAATGCTAAATGTTGTGTTCTTACTTTGTATAGAAAAAACTATACACGAAATATTACTACTCTTACTCAAAGAAACCCAAGCTCTTCATACAAACTTTCGGCTGCCACTTTACCCCATTAGGGGTTGAACTTCTAAAATCGTTTCATATTCTCAGTTTTTGATCTACAATCTCAGGTTTTGGTTCTACACGTAAGATGATGCACTTCTTAATGAAAAAGACTACGTTTCTCACACAAACTTCAATTTTCCATTTAACCCCTTTTGGGGATTTTTTTCAAAAAATGCTGAAAGTTGTTTACTTATTTCATAATGAAGAACCTATACACGAATTATTATCTTTCTTACTCAAAGTATGCCAGGTTCTTCATACAAACTTTCACCTCCCATTTAACCCCTTGAAAGGATGACTTTTCCAAAATCCTGAAATTAGTATTCTTGTTTTTAGATGAAGAATCTGTACACGAACTTTTGTATCTCTTACTCAAAAATTACACGATTTCAATACAAACTTTCAACCCCAATTTGACCCCTTAGGGGATGAAATTTGAAATATCCCTTCTTATTCCTTGCCTCCATTGTATTGATCTGTTTTACAAATTTGAAGTTCCTAGGTTCAGTAGTTTCGGCTCTACGTTGATGAGTGAGTGAGTCAGTCAGTCAGTCAGTCACTCAGGACTTTTCCGTTTATATGTATAGATAGATAAGAAAAATCATATCGCTCTCGAGCGTTCCAAATTTACGAGTCGTACAACCCGTGACGACACTTGTAAATGTGACTATAATGCACAAGGGCGTAATGTATAATTTACAACACGCATGTATAAAGACGGCTTGCTCGCAAGTGTGATGAAAAGAGTTTTAAGTTAGCCGACTGCAACTAACCGTGAAAATTGGTTTTCTCTGGCGTCTCGAGACGTAATCGTCCGGTGACTTTCTTCGCTGCGGCCACACCGTGACGGATCGGAAATGTGCACTTCAATATTTCACCACAGAGTACACATTTGTAATAGAGAACACCGAATTAATAATGTTGGTTTGTACGTGTCAGACTTAGTCTATGATTTGAGTATAAAGAAAAGTAGCTTAGGTTAGAACTGCGCCCCTACAGAAACAAACGGCTACCAGAAAAGTAAATGAGGTTAGGTAACTACGATAGAAATTAATAGCTACCAGAAAGGTAGATTAGGTTAGGTTAGAACTGCGAAACGCTCTGCTGCCAGAATAGTAGGGTATGTTAGAACAGCTACCGCTTATAGAAACAGACAAAGAACACATTGACTTCTTAAAAAAAGGGTGAAATTATACGATGTGACGATGTAATTTCGTGATCATTTGGTAAAATTAAATTGTGAAGTGGAGATTGTCTTAATATTTTTTTGCCTTAATTTAGAAAATCGGAATAGCTTCTATCATGAGCACACAAATACTATTTACGATATATAGACAAAAAAGAGGTTGTAATAAGCTCAAAGGTCATCGGTCGGCCTTGCGTTAGATCTATAATTCTGGCAGAATCACGATTTCTAAGCCTTTGATTCCCATTTATATTTGCCCTACATTGTTTGCTAGGATTTTATCATTGATGTTGACTAACATCCAAAGGCTTTGTGTTTTTGCGTGTGCCTTGTACTTTTTCTAACACCGATAAATCACAAAGTAGCGGAACTTTTATGTTTTGACGTATTTATATAACATTGTTGTGGATGTTGAGGAATTGGGGTTATGCCGCGTCTAATAATAAAAGATATCGAATTAGCTGCTTGTTTATATTTTAGCTCTAGTGGCTATGTGAACTGTAGACCTTTTCAACAAGGATGTAATTTGTAATTTTTGACGTTGAAAACTCAAACCCAAAACAATAGTTATCGAAACTACTAACAAAATTTCATGAGAGTTGAGATCGTGGCCTGTAGGCGAGAACAGCTGAAAATTCTAACATCCAAGTATCCGGACAGAAGAAAGTAATTTTGGCGAACTTGTAACAGAGACGTCGCTCACTCGGTCAGAATACTTACAATGGTTGACTGGTAGAGAATGCCCTATGGCATTAAGTCCGCCTTTTGTACGATAAGTTCTTTCTTTTGTGCAATAAAGATTAAATAAATAAATAAAATAAATACTTATGAATACTTATAGTAGTAGATAGATAAACATGTTATACTAGTAGGTTCGTTGAAGAAAAAGTAATTATCCTCTTTATTGCTTCTCTGAAGGGTAAACTTACTGTTTGCGAGTATGATAAAATATACCTAAGTGTATAATTTTGAATAAAATTAAACTTGTTTTTGTTTTTGTTTCAGGTAAGCTTTATGATTATGAATGCTGTACTTGTAAGTGAGAATTTATTTGTGGATCTATTTACAAATGAATACATAGGATATTTTTGGTTTCACCATGAATGGAAACACAAAGAATGCGGCTAAGCATAGTTAGGCTTCTTTAACGTAGGTAGTTCTTATTTATTTCGCAAGTATATTGTACTCTTCCGGATTCTTTTTATGTACCTATACACATATAGTAATTTAGATTTATAATACAAGAATGAGAACTAGATTTTTTGTATGTTCTGTAATTTAAGTCCCTTAAGTTAAGTCCCAATTTGTTGTGATCAGGGATCGTTAAATGCGGACAAAATTGACCAGTGACGACTCTAGCACTTAAATGAATTTTGCTCGCATTTTACGAAGCGACAGAGTTGTGATAATGTATCAAAGTCGAGTAAACTTCCATCAATATGACGCCTGTATTTGTCACATGACAGGTCATGCGCTTAACAGATGCCCCTGATATATTATTCATAAGTTGATCGCCATCCATCAGGGACATTTATAATAGAGCTTGCAGTACATTTTCCATCAAAAGTGAGTCCTGCGGCGGTCTCCGGAGATCAAATCCTGCAAAACAGTTGAATACGAAATCCAGATGAAACCCTGATACGTATCGCTCGACACCTCCGTACCCAGGGTTGCCCGACGAGTGCAACCGGAATATCGTACCGTCATACTAAAATTATCGTACTAGACGATTAAATTATCGTTCACCGGTCAAAGCGGTAGGACATAGAAATTAAATTAAAAAACCAGCTCCAAAAGCGTGTTTTAACACACATAATGAGCTATTTTCGCGAAATTTACTTCAATTTGATGATTTTTACTAAAATATTTTGGGGAATTCAGACATCTGACATTGGCATCCCTGCTAATGGGGACAAGGTTGTCGTAAAGCTTGTACCAAACAGTCAAACATTTTGATGATCTGGTCAGGTTGGCAGTAATTTCCGATCATCTAGGCGTTTATCTCGATTCAAGGTCACTCCAGTGAATGCGTTTTTCATATAATGTTATTAAAAACCCTAGAATTTACCCCAACCTTCGACGGCCTGCAAATTATCGTACTTCTGCGTACGATAGTACTCATTATATCGTACATCGTACCAGAGGCCAAATTATCGTACATGTACGATAAATATCGTACGTCTGGCAACCCTGGTCTAGACACTTTCGGTCGCTTCTTGTCTAGAGGTTATATTCTGCTGTGGTAAGCAAAAATGCTCTAGTGAAAAAAAATAGCTAAACTAGTTTACTAGGTACTTGAGAAATAGCCAAATTAATGCTTAGTAAGCAAAACTATGCAAATTTTACACAACTTATTTTGGTGAATGCATTCATTCATAAATGGCCCGATGCATTTGTGTAGCCCATAGTACATGACGTATGGAAACATAGTTCGAGAGATGACTGTTTAAAGTGATAAACGCAAACAGACTACGGTTGTAAAAAAATAAATAAATCGACAATAAACCCTTTCTTGCAGCGAAAGTTCTGACAAACTTATACCAATATATGTAGGTACGATTGTTATTAGCGATTCTCCTTGCTTTAGTTAGATCTATTGCAATTTCTTTAAATCTCATTATGGCCTCTCAACATAACAAATGAAACACGCTTAGCTGTCAAATATGCACGTCTCAGGTCACGGCTGAGTCATATCGTGCTCATGGTCTCAATCATCCGAGTGATAGACAAATTGTCTAGTGAGTGATAAATTGCAATAGTAGGTACTGGCCCAAACTGTTACTAAGCCTTAAATTGTAGTAAAAAAAAAACATAATTTCAATAAATGAATTATTTGGTTTTACTTTGTATAAATGAATTGCCAGCTACTTTATGAAGGCTATATAAGATAGATAAAGTTAATCCAAAAGACATGACTTTCTCCATAAAAATATTAATTTCAGCGAAGGTTCTATTTAAAATAATATCATTTGTATACAATTGTTGTTTGAGCTGGTACTCTTTGCTTAGTTGCTATCTCTCTAAATATCAATACGTCCTCTAAACAAATGAATCACGCTTAGCAGTCAAATATGCACGTCTCAGGTCACGGCCGTGTCACACCGTGCTCATCGTCTCAATCATGAATGATGGACAAATTGTCTAGTGCGTGATAATTTGTAATGAGTTGTCTACGATCTCGTGTTGTGTGCAATTTGTTCCGTAAAGCAGCGGGCTTCAAGCTTTGTTGGTGGCGAAATCTTTTTGAAACCTGATAATTGCTTTACAGGATCAAAAAAAAAGGTAACATAATTCTATAAATAGGTGTTTTTTTCTTTCTCAATGAAAATACCTCCCAAATATTGACTTTTGATTTTATTGAGGACCATACAATAAATGCTTTTGAAAGTAAGACTATTATGGAATCACTGGTAGTTTATATTCTTTACAGACTTCAAAAACATCGTTTTCATCTTAGTTGTGTCTTTGTAGTCTATTGTATAGGAAGGCTTTCAGTTTATATTACAAACCTGTCAGGTTGATGCTACTTTGTTGGAGCCTTTCGAAGCCTAGTTTGAGAACCGCTGGTGTAAAGAGTTGTGCACACAATTTCCCAAACTGCCGACAATAGTTGGGCTTCGGCGATGGCCCAACGTACGTGACCCGACTGTTGTGGCAAAGGTCGGAATTCATATATATATACACATGTCATGGAGACAGGGCAATAAGAAATTTACGTAACGTCAGAGTACGGAATCTGAAGGCTGACAGAGCTAAGACCCGATACAGCTGGATAAATCAACGGAGAATTCTACCAATTTCGTGATTGCATCTAACCTGCACTTTTGCAGCCTGAGTGTACCTCAACATTATTATAGTCTGTCTGTGTTGGCTCTTACTGGTACCTCTCGGTATAACCGTCAGAATGACTATGGATTATGAACAATAGAGGCTGGGTTTTGTTTCTTTAATATTATTTTTGTGCAACTCAGGTTTAGCTATGGAATGATACAATGAAATTATCGTAATAGATATAAAAAAAAACAAAGGTGTAAGTATTGTAGAAATAGAGCCATTCAGTTTAGCGGTACAACATGTTACGAGTAAACATTCTGAATTGTTACCAATGTGCTTATTAATTTACTACCTCTAAAGATTTAAAAAGATAGGTACCTAATTATCTACCTATTCTTTTAATTATCTCAGTTAAGTTTATCATAATTAACATAAAACAACAAAATATTTTCGGCTACCTTTAATTTTGATTTGTTTTTCTGAACTCGTGAACACAACGGTATTAAAATATTCTAGAGAAACGGGATAGGGGATCTCAATCACGTCACGGGGAAAGATCAAAAGCTTTATTACCTTTTTTTATTTGCCTAAACTTGAGCAGTCGAACACCTAGTCTATAATTTCGCGTACTTGATTATATAACTTGTACCTAAACAATTATTAACTACAAAATCCATTACACTAACAATTTAATACTAGTAAATATGAATTTCGCTTTTAGCATTAGCACGCGAACGAGCGCCCGAGATCGTCTATTTAAATAGTAAATTAAATCGAACTAAGATACCTGCACCTCTAGCATAACTGTTATACGCGACTATTTCTCGCGCGAAACCCGTCTCTTTCTGTGCAGTAATGTGAGAGAGTGACGGGTGGCGCCATGTTGCGCGACAAGAGTCGCGAAGCATAGTTGTGCCAATGGTATAAGAAAGTAAGGTATGGCACTTCGGCAAGTCAGCCTTTCTACAACTTTTTTTTTTTTTAATTTATTCCATGACCATGGAATCAGTGTCTTTCAGTCGAACAGCCTTTCTACGTCACTGATTAGTTGCCGCTTTATGGTAACAAAATAATTGTAAGGAAAAAAGGTTCGCCGCCAGTCGTACAAAAAAAATGCATTACAAATTGTCATGTTCTTCGTATAAATGTTATTTTTTGTCGTAAAAAATTGATTTTAAACACTCATGATTTTATAAGATTCATACAGGTAACAAGAGAATCGGGGAGTATTATGATACACCACTGGCAACACAGAAACGGATTGACAGAACCGTCCAACCAATCATAGCTTGAGTCTCGCCTGGGTTTTTCCGGTTTGTGACTTAAGATGGCCGCATGCCTTTAAGTTTAGTTATTCGTTATTTATTCATTTTGGTTGTTCAATGTGTAGTATTGATAGTCTATTGTGCAGTGAACTACCGTATGAGTGAATAGTTAATGAAGAATTCAACTTAAAGCGTACATAGCCCTTCTTGGGTCAAGGCCCGGTAGACCGCGTGGTTCTTTGTAAATCGCTATCACTTTACAAAAAGCTCAACTCACCGTACAACGTTCGTCAACTTTGACACTGGCAAAATTGACCCAATGGGCAGTAGCCATTTTTTTTTTTTATATAAAAAAATAGAGTCTCGCCTGTCATTCCGGAGTCCGGAGCGCCATTACTTATTTTGTTATACCATGAGTTGTGCTAGACGGGCCAAGCTCTACGAGTATATTTAAATTTAAACACTTTACGATCTTAAAGCAAGTTACGGTAACTTTCTATAATTTTGAAATATAGACCAGCTGGTGTTCCGCTTCTCCTGATAATTGAATTATGTGGCATCAGTGAAAGTAAATTAGAGCATGTCGAGTATGGGTGCGGGCCACACGTCAGTCCTGTCGATACATTCACTTTCATATTATATTGATGTAAGATTACGTCAGATATTACTCGTATGTCTGAAAAAAGTTTTCTGCATAAGTAATGCATTTACAGTCCATTATTCTTACCTACTTCAGCGCGCTTCAGACTAAAGAGTACCTACTTACCTAAGAAAAATAATAAGATAGGTACTAAACGATTTATGGTTAGTTTAATGTAGGTATCGCTACTTTAGTAGTTCAATGTTTCTTCACGTAAGTTTTTCCCGAGCGAGCGAACGGTCACCGTTACAGCTTGGCTCAAAAAAATCGTTTGTCCGGATGTTTTAATGTTCGTATGTCCGTTTGTCCGGATTTCCGACTGCTCTCACCTAGAGGTCGCATTTCTCAACTTATGAAACTATGTGAGTAGGTTCGTTAATTATTTTGTCAATTCAGATTTTCGTACTTTTTCAAAATGGCGGATATTGTTATAGCGGTTGAAAACGTAAAACATAAAATAAATTCAACCGTTTTAAAACAAATTCATCGAGTTAGATAATTTTGTTTGGTGTTGCTGCGTAATAAAAACTGAATAATTTGGCCACTTATTTATTGGCTTCTAAAACCCTAAAATGGAGTGAAATCCACCACCGGCGCCATTTCATAAGTATTCTGTTTTGCCACATTTGGTACGAATAATTTGTGCTATCTGGGGGCACGGTAGTGCCCCCGCCAAGACGAACAAAAAAGAAGGGGGCACTACCTACCTTTTCTCGAACCGTTTCGTCTCATATTCAAACCATCATAGTTTCGTCCCAGTTAACACTAGAGTGCCCAAATTCTCAGGTTAAGATACAGTTAGCAAACATATAAAATGTACAAAATTTAATTGATCTAGCTTTTATACTTTAGGTTTTATAGGTACCTAAAATACGCCGATTTTGCCACTCACTCACTGACGTATCAAAACCTCTGGGGTACTTCCCGATGACCTAGAAAGCTGAAATTTGGTATGTAAGCTAGTATTAGTACACAAACAACAAAATAATTCTAAAACTTGGAACGTTTACCCCCCAACCCCTTAAACTAGGGGATGGAAGTTTGTATGAAACTTCCGCAAATTTTGATACTACAGGTCTGAAAATTGAAACCTATAGGGACTCATTGTTATAAATCAAATACATATTGTAGGACTTTTAAAAAATCACCCCCCACCCTTTAAATAAGGGGATGGAATTTTGTATGGGTTTCCCATAATAGGGGATAAAAGTGTATATATATATGGGGCTAAACTTAAGTATTTCTTAAATACACAATTGTCTACTTCAGTTGACGCTCAAGAAACCCTACAGCCCAAAAAAATTAAAAAAACTAAAGCACCTTACAAAAAGAAATGAGATCCCACCAAAAACATTTCATGTAAAATTGACGGCCAAGACTCACATTCTCATAACGCTTTCGCTGTAAAAAAGTTATCAGATCCCAGGAAAAGCCAAGCCCCTAAGCCCCGACTTTACTAACCCCACCACCTTGGTTTAAAAAGTATGGCATCAACTGGCTTCAAGCCCCTAAACCCGGAGTTTACTAACCCTACACCTTTGTTTCAAAAGTATGGCTTGGCCGTTTCATAGACTACCGTAAATAAGTCTAGCGGACTGTCCGGCCCATATCGTAAGGAATTAAGTTTATAAGTATATATTATCAAAGACATAAACTGAGTTTCTTGATACCATATGGGCCAGACGGTCCGTTGGACTTATTTACGGTAGTCTATGAAACGGCCAAGCCATACTTTTGAAACAAAGGTGTAGGGTTAGTAAACTCCGGGTTTAGGGGCTTGAAGCCAGTTGATGCCATACTTTTTAAACCAAGGTGGTGGGGTTAGTAAAGTCGGGGCTTAGGGGCTTGGCTTTTCCTGGGATCTGATAACTTTTTTACAGCGAAAGCGTTATGAGAATGTGAGTCTTGGCCGTCAATTTTACATGAAATGTTTTTGGTGGGATCGGTTTTACTCAGAAGTTGATGATTGTCAAATCATAAAACGAATCAAAATAAAAAAGTTTTTGCTATAAAGAGTTAAGTATACTTTTACAAACCAGCATCTATCAGCGCTTTAGAATGTTGATATGTCAGAGAAGAAATGCTGCAAGAAACTCTCCACAAGTAGGTAAATTCAACAACAAAAGTATTGGTGTATTAAATGTATCTAATATAAAAAGAAGATTATATTTTTAAGGCCCCTTATCCGTTCTAATCTAAAACTACTTGAAATTTACAAACTACAAAATTCGTTTCTTTTTAGGGAAAAGTTTCTAGAATTCAGGGAAAAGTATTATTCACTTCAAAAAGTTGATTGAAATTATCAATTATATTTTTCGTAACACATTTTTTTTAAACGAAATAAGGCCTCCTAGCCGAATAACCGAGGCTAGACAAAATTCATCATCATTCATCTACCTTCTTTCCCATTTGCAATCAATATGTCAGCATTGATGCGTCATCAGATTATGAACTATACAAGCGATGCACAGACCCACCTACAGCCATTCGCCGAAAGTAAACCGCATGCCAATAGATTGCCCAACCTTTGGGATTCATCAATTACACTGCGCAATGTTATAAAATATCAAATCGCTAATTGCCACACGCCACAAAGTATTCAGGGTATTTGTAAAATACATGGTATGTTTGTGTACTGTCGTAATTGTTACGCTTAGAGGCGTAAAAATACTTGGTATTTTATTTAGCACTGACTTTAAAACTTGAGAGAAGTGACACTAAGCAAAAGTAACGAGTACGATAACGACGTAAGCCGACAGCTGTTGTTGCCTTTCACTAGTATTTCTCAAATGCCTTCGCGGAGAACCTTTTAGATACGTTAAACAGGAAAGCCAAAGAAAATGAAGACGGATAAAAGCTGGTATTTCCTTTTAAAATTGAGACGGCAAAGCGAAGTGTGATGTTTTAAGCAGCAGGCATAATTACTTGGCTTTGTGATTATGTATGCTTTTAGTGGTTCAGACGATGTTAACTTGTTAGTTTTGTTATTTACATTACACCGCAAACGGGCATGCATTAGAAGCACTTAAGTAAACTATCTATCTATGTAGGCATACAAAAAGAGGTCTTAAATAACTGATTGAGTAACTGGCGCGTGATCGTTTTGCATAAAATCCTTGGCCTTGAAGTATATGAAAACAACATGTAACTCGGTATCGGTAGATAGTTACCAAGCAAAAGGAAAAGCTCCAAATATTAGGACCGATTCATGAAAAAATCAAACACTTCCGATCATATTATCTAACAGTCTTAAATCTGATACGGGGACCATGACAGTAATTTCTAAATTTAAAATCGATGGGCTCAAAATCGACGGGCAGCAGTAAATTCGTGGCCGTTAATGGAATTTCCGCATCATAGACCGTAGCGGAGGCATGTCGGGTC
The DNA here is from genome assembly GCA_947623375.1 of Apotomis capreana. Lineage (NCBI taxonomy): Eukaryota > Metazoa > Arthropoda > Insecta > Lepidoptera > Tortricidae > Apotomis > Apotomis capreana. Next base: position 16,381,755 of record OX392507.1, on the reverse strand, counting down.
GCTCGAACATGCCGGAGTGGTGCGCCACGCGAGCCCGCCACGCCACGCCACGCCACGCCACACAGCGCCAACTGAGGCACGACCCTCGCACCGCCCGACCACGCTACACGACTAGACCTACACGCTCGCTGCATCCACCCCAACCCTCGAATTAATCCGATTAATTCCTAAAGCACGGCAAAGGATTGGGGCGTGTGTTTAAATGATTTTTGCATGTGGCATTTTGACGTCGGACCCCTTAACCTAACACCTTTCATGAGATAATTGGGCCCCACGCTTTGTTTTACAATGAACAATGAATATTAATAAACAGAATCGAAGGCGACGCCGACGAGAGTGAAAGTCGCCCCTAAACGTAATTCGGAATAGATTTAAATGGCGATAAATCTTATTCTGCTCTCGGAAGTTTAATAAATTTTTTCTCAGACAAATGATGAAGTGGGACCGGAACGGAGCCCGTTAAGAAAACCTCCCAGTTGCCCTTATCCTTTGCCTTGACGGATGTAAGGGCATATTGATCAAGCAATTTCCGCTTTACATCTTTTGACTTCTAATAGTGTTAATAGCACCATTAAAAAAAAGGACAACAAATTTTATCACAAGAATTTTTATGTCGCAAAATATACGTCAACATTTTAAGCTACACTGATTCCAATAAATGGTATTACTAAATCCGATTAGATGTTTCTTTTATTTGTGTTGTTAGATAAACTACCAGTCACGATTTAGTTTTGAGGAAAAAAGGAATGCACATAAACACAAATAGACGAAACTAAATGTGTAACTCGCCAGAACGAATGGATTGGAAAGGCACCGGGCGAATTTGTTTCCCCGGTCTGTACGTAGTTATAGTCTAACTTCTATATAGCGCGTACTTCAAGCGTTTTTAATTACTTTAACTGTGAAACGTGAGCGTGTAGAGGTTAATCGATTGTGTAAACATTAAATTCCAATCATAGATTCCCAATTTTAACATAACACAGCTCAAATAAAGATATCAGCACCCGGTCGGAATCAATGCACAGTGGCTGGTTTGCTTGATTTTAATCAAAAGTTTCGATTGGACTGCCAGAGTGCAGTGGCGGCATATGCTCGCTCTCTCAGCCCATGATGGCTTTAATGGCCGCACCCCAAATGTGTGTTCAATTTAAATACGGATTTGCAGTTCCATAATTGTTGAAAGTTCCCGCGATGTATGACAAGCCGCTAGTGCCGGTTTCTATCCGTCGCCAGACACATGCAACTTGTTATAAGTTTGGCGTAGGTAGGCGCTGGGCGCACTCGAGAAAGTTGTCACGATTAGTTTAAATCCGAGCTCGCGTCTTAATAAATCTTCTCATACAAGAAATACCTTCAACATTTCGCCGTAATATAAAACATCGGCCGTTTCCTTTTCCGCCATAAGACAAAAATATGATTTACAAAGAAAGCATTTCAAAATGAAAATTGAAGGTGGGTAAATCTCTACGGTCCAGAGGCTCCATTAAGTGAAATAAAAATAAATTGTACTCAAAGTGGGATAGCCGCTCAAATTAAGCACCTGAATAAATTGTGTGATAATCCATAGCAGTCTTTTAATGCTTTATTTAAAGCAGCCTCTGGCGACGAAAGCGTGCAGAAACGAATGAGATAATGATTACTCTCATTTCATTACTTCTCCTTGATCCTAGTAATTGAGGAAATTGTACCGAAGTGTGATAAGAGACAGAGAAAGGCGTCGGAGGGAGGGAGCGCGAATATATCGGGTGTTATTGTGAAGACCCATCGGAGACCTCTTAATCGTATTAACGCCTTTAGCACCTGAGGGTGAGCAATGGGCCGTGGCGAGCGAACATAAGGCGCAGACACTCCGCTATCGCTTAATCACTGCCGCGAACCAACTTTGCTTTCTACTAAATACTTACTTACGAAGTGTGATCATTAACGCGCTAGGAATAACCAAGGTTTTAAAATTCCACCGTCAAACCATATAAAAATTCTCAACGATACACTGGGTAATATTCCGGCAGAGGAAGGTGCGGATTTTGGCGCCGGTGTTTTAATTTATATTTTTCTGCGGATCTGCGGGCAGAGAGTTCATAATGGACAAAACATTAGCTGGCCTACTTTAGCTGAAAGCTTTCAGGGCATTTCGACTCATCTTGTGTTAACATCGCCGGTACTCTGTACAACAATCGTCAAATCACTCTTTTGTCTCATTAGCTTTTTGGGGGATGAAAAGGAAAAAGTTGTTTACAAAAAATGAATCCCTTTGTATTTTGACATGCTTTGCATAAATATTTGTTAGACTGTCAGCGTAGCCGTAGGTGAAAATGTACGTAATTTTTGAATAATATTCGATTTACTTAAATATAAAACGGTCCTCAGAGATAAGACAAAATTAATCGTAAATTAAATGTAACATAACTAGGATGATTGTAACGAATGGTCATAAATATCTGTTTGAAAGATTAACAGAGATTCTAATAATGGCAGGTAATTTTATAGATTTAATTGATAAAACCCAGTGATCCCACAAGATGGATATCGGAACCGAGGCAGGCCGAAACGGAGATGGCTGGACGATCTGGACGCATTCTGCAAAGAATGGCAGAACCGCACTGGCAATAGGATCGAATGGAGAAAAGAAGGGGAGGCCTTTGCCCAGCAGTGGGACACCTAAACGGCTTTATAAAGAATTGATGAAACGACAAAAACAGGAGATAAAGAATTTGTGAAACGCTATGAGACAAGATGTCGCGAAAGTTAATTGACGTGTCATAAAACGTTCATCAGCCAGAGTAGACTATAGAAAAGCCATAATCTCAAGCAATTTAATTTAACGACGTGTATAATAAATTACCGATTATGAAGTTATTTATGTATTTCGAGAACCGGCTGCAGTGAAAGTGCTAAAAGAGTGAGAAGTGCAAGAATCCACCGTCACTTTCCTGCGTCGTGTGTGATAGACTGGTTTGGCTGCACCTGCGGCACTTCCCGACTCACGACGGATGAAAATTCTATGACTTTCTCCTGAGAATTGTCGGTACACATGCCGTACATTGAATATGACCACATTAAGTCGTGTTGATCTCTTGGCCTGTAATTGTATTAAGAAATATTTCAAACCGCCAATATTACATATATATATATAAATTCATATACATCCATACTCATACGAGGGCGGTTTGATAAGTCAGTGACTTTAAGTAAAAAAAAAAACTTTTTCATAATCGAACCTTTTTATTCTAATTCTTAACTCTTTGGTTACTGGCTGTCATATTTTTTTTCTTATATTGCGAAAATTAAAAAAGAAATCGAGGCATATGTCAGATAAGAGCGGGAAATTGACGGAAAATGGAGAAAAGTGAATTTCGTGTGCTAATTAAGCATTACTTTTTACGTGGTAAAACTATCAAAGAGACTGAAGACCGGTTAAAAAAATATTATGGGGAATCTGCTCCATCGCATGGAATGGTACACAAGTGGTTTACAGAATTTCGTTGTGGACGTATCACCACCAATGACGCAGTACGGTCTGGAAGGCCGATTGAAGTGACCACTGATGACATGGTGAATAAAGTCCACGATATTGTTTTGGATGACCGTCGCATGAAGATACGTGAGATAGCCGAGATTGGTCACATTTCATCTGAACGAGTTTTTCATATCTTACATAATATTTTAAGTATGAAAAAACTTTCCGCAAGATGGGTGCCGCGCTTGCTGACAGCCGACCAAAAACGAATTCGCGCAAGAACTTCCGAGCAATGTTTAGCCAAATTGAAACATAATCCTAATGAATTTTTTCGTCGATTCGTGACGGTGGACGAAACATGGATTCACCATTATACGCGCCAGAGACGAAAAATCAGTCAAAACAGTGGACTTCTGCTAGCGAACGGGCCCCGAAGAAAGCGAAAAGCGTTAATTCGGCTGGAAAGGTAATGGCCACTGTCTTTTGGGACACCCAAGGTATTATTTATATCGATTACTTGGAGAAAGGTCAAACAATAACTGGCGTTTATTATGCTGCTTTGTTGGAGAAATTTAACGCAGAAGTTGTGAAAAAACGGCCACATCTGTCAAAGAAGAAAATACTGGGGGGGTATTCGACCAATTTTAGAGATATAATGGAGATCTCTCATTTTCATCGCCATCCGTCACTTTTGACGTGTGCCTACTTGACAAGTGGCGATATCGCAACTTCGTCAATTCGGACGCGCAAAATTTTCGTTTCCTTTGTATGTGACGGCATAAATAACAGGCGCATACTTTAAATTGACCGCATAGTACGTGAAATTGGTCCGTTACGTTTCGTTCAAAACAGAAATTTATATACATGAATAACATTTTTGACAATCATTATCGCCTTCGTATTTCCAAAATTGAGATGAGATATGTCACTTTTAAGCTCATCGCATTTAAATGACAGTTCAATGGCGATATAACTGTTATCTAATGGAGATTTGACGTTTGGAGATATCTCCAACGGCATTCTCGAATTGGGCCCCTGTTTCATCACGACAACGCCCCTGCACACTCGTCGGCAGTCGCAACAGCCAAATTAGTAGAATTACGTTATGAAATACTGCCGCACCCACCCTATTCTCCAGATTTGGCACCGTGTGATTTCTTTTTATTCCCAAACATGAAGAAATGGCTCGGCGGGAAAAGATTTTCATCGAATGAGGAAGTCATCGCTGAAACTGAAGCCTATTTTTCAAGGTTTGACAAAAAGTATTTTTTCGAGGGGATACAAAAGCTGGAGCATCGTTGGACGAAATGTATCGAATTGGAAGGAGATTATGTAGAAAAATAAAATAAAAAAATTTGAAAAAGTTTTTTTTTTTACTAAAAGTCACTGACTTATCAAACCGCCCTCGTATATTGTATATATATATATAGTACATACATATATATGTATTATCCCATAAGTATGTGTTTATCAACGTAACTAGTGTATTTTGTTTCGACATTTGCATCGTGTGCATACACGTATTGTTGTACACCCTTCCAGCACCAATAATGTCTCTGTTTGGCCTTGTGGTTGACTGGTAGAGAATGCCTAATGGCATTAAGTCCGCCATTTGTACTTTTACTTCTGTATTTTGTGCAATAAAGTTTAAATAAATAAATAAATCTTTTGAGAAATCAACATCTTAAAAATCATATTGAAGGGTAAATATTAACATGGATTATCTAAACAACGTTAAAATTATTAAAACTTACGAACTGTCATATTTTACATAGAGAACTCCCGTGAGTCACAAACATATTAAAATACATAACTATTAACCGATTCAAAGCATGTAGAACGATATTCAACTAGTACGACGTGAGTAAACCCGTTACGTATGTATTATAACATACTGCTACACATAATTGTCATACATAAAGCATTATGGAGCCTACATTAGAGTATACTGAGCTGTATAGCCAGGACTTGGACAATTAAAAAAAGTTACCGAAATATAACGAGATAAGTATGCTGGCAGCTTCGATTTTTAAACGTTTATTATATAATTTACTCCCTACTGAGCCGGCGGTCCCGGGTTCGAATCCCGGCCAGGGCAAATATTTGTGTGATGAACTCGAATATTTGTGCTTGGGCCATGGTTGTTCTATGTATTTAAGAATATATTTATCTATATAAGTATGCATATCGTCGTCTAGTGCCCATAACACAAGCCTTCTTGAGCTTAATTTGGGACTAGATCGATTTGTGTGAGGTTTTCTGATATTTATTATTTATTTAAGTTTATTATTTACCTAAATACCGTACAACCCTGTGACTTTGCCTGGGGTACCTATCATCGCCTATTTTTATAAAAGTTGAAATTTTTGCCAGTGCCGTTTATAAATCTTCTTATACGACAATTTGACTTTCCCAGGGTGCTCAAACACGTGCTACAGTTATATTGAAATTTATTTTCCTGAGCTCAGATTCGGAGTGTTTCTGTGTTTATTTCATTTTTATTACCACCTAAAGCATTTGTGACTAGGATTCATCTTTCGCATATCGTTATTAATCGCTTGCAATTTGTCTTTGCGTCGGGCTCTGTACGTTGCACTGTAATCAAATGGCGGGTGATATATAAAGGATAATAACTAGGTTTGCCGATAATTACTTGCTCTAAGGCGGTCTGGACTGCATAAGTCAATCTAGGCTTGCAATCGATACGTTCCAAATATGTACATAAAACGGTAGTAGGTACATATAGCGCGTTATCTCTTGTGTTGTACATGAATAACATCAACATTTCTATGCGTGCGCTGAAATTGAAATGTCATGAATATTCATCACATCTTAATTATGACATGAAAGAGATCATCTGGGGATTGAAGCTTTCAGGTAAAAAACAAAGAAAAAAGAACAAAATCGGTTCATAAATGAGAAGTGACACAATTCTAAAGTTAAATCTGTAACAGTACGAGTACATGTTTGCCAATTCGGTCTAATATAGAGGTAGGTAGTTAGCATTCCGTAGGACAGTTATATCTGTAAAGTGGAACCTGCAGTTTGAGGTCTGCTATCTCGCGGCGAACCTAAATCTAACCGCAGCGTGCCGGTGTCGACACTTGCATTGAAAGTGCACCGCAATGTTGTGGTGGAATATATTATATTAGCAACTGAATTAATGTTAAATCAAGGCAACTGTGCAGTTAGACCTAATATGACCGTGCATATTAATTAATAGCTGATTCATCACCATAATATATCATATTAGCCGAAAGACGTCCTCCAAACAACTGGACAAAGGCTCTAAGGTTTGTGCCTTACCCGCATGCAAGGATTGAACTAACTACCCAGTCAGGGACTAGTCAGTCAGTCCACCTTATTCTGGGTCCCAACACTGCATCTTCCAGAACGCGTCTGTTCAGCCTGCGTCCGCACTGTGTGACATCTCTTATGATAATCTATACTTTATAAAGCGTACGTCACGCACACGCATCCAGATTCAGTGTGCAGTGGCCTAAATGCAGTCTACGAAACGATGTAGCAAAATTAATTGATGCACTATTATGTTAATTCAATTATTCGCAAAACGGACAGTTTTGAGAATTCCAAATACGCTTCAATTGCTACGAGTACTATTCGTTTTGAATAGATACCCACAAAATTTGAAACTAGCAAGGAAATGCTCAGTATTAAATTTCTAATTGTACAAACGCCAGTCCAGATTTTCAACAGTTTGAATTAACATTCTGTTTGAAATGTTCGACAAGTTTGAAGTGTGTTTGACTAGTTGAATTGAAAATTAAAACGCTCGATATGAGGATCAGAATTTTAGAGCGATCAGGAACATCATTTCAGTGGTTGCACGCAATAAAAATGGCATAAGTCCAACGATTTGCTATCCGAATTTAAATTAAAATGCCTCTTGATAGAGATTATATTGTATTGGGTTGTTTGTTAAATATTTTGGTAGCAATTTATCGTACCAAATGTGCTGTACGTACATTAATTCAGTAAATCGCTTGAAGTGCCTTTTAACAAATAATACGACTCAATTTACTTGATTTAAAAAGCGATGAAGTCACTAATCTATGAAAAACGTTTATTGAATATTCGTTAACTGTTTCGTGTTTCGTTTCTGTTTTTTGCGTTCCTCTTGTTTGACATGACAGCAGTGAAATGATATGTTTTTGCATTTAGACAAATTATGTGCCCGACTCACAGGCTACTTTATTTCCAGAAAAATGCATTTCGTGAATCTTTCTAACTAGAATTTTATTTATTTAATTAAACTTTATTGCACAAAATTAAAAAGGGCGGACTTAAGGTAAGGCGGCTAAAAGTTAAAAGGCACTTTTTAGGTAAGAGCGGTTCTTATAAAGGGTGGAACATTTGTAAAGACTGAGCTGACAGGATAGTGTCATCTGAGTGATCTACAATCGACCTACTTATAATTAATTGTAAAGCTGGATTTAAAAGTTGTCAAAATAAAATATTTTGATATCAGTGACAACCCTACTAATTCAAAGGTTTTATTGACATTTTAAATTGACACCTGTCTTTAACTTAAGCGATCTTCAAAAGATGCTAGGGTTGATATCGTCGTTCCAATGCTAAACTAACATAACTGCCATTTTGTCAAAATTGAGTTTTTGATGTAAATCTGTACCAAATATAACCCCGCACAATGTCACAAATTTATAGAGCTCTAGCTTTTAAGGTTCCAGAGTTACAGTGTTGTGAATCTGCACTTTTATTTTTTTCCCCCATGGTAAACTTACAAAATGTAGGTCAACTAACGAATCTGACATTTTCGTTAACTTTTTATGGTGATAATTATCACTTACCGGTCAGATAACCAATAGCAAATTTGCGAATCTGCCAGATTCGTTGGTTTACTATGGTGGTTATTATGACCTGCTCACATAAGTAGCTATAGCGAACTTGCGAATCTACCAGATTCGTTAATTTACTATGGTGGCGATTGTGATATACACCCGCTGTAGCCTATAGACATTTACGAATTAAGCATTTTCGCGAGTTTGTCATTGTGACTAATGCATTTGAAATAGGTGAAACTAGAAGTAAATGTGCGAACCAGGCATTTTCGCAAATTAAGTATTGTCAATTTAGTATAAAAATAAAATTCATGCGATTTGCGTTTGAACAAAGGGATAAACATATCAGAGGGGAAGCATATAAAAGCCTAAATGGTAAAGACGTTGAAGCAAGACCGATGGAAGAACCTAAATGTGTGACAAAACTCATCCATTAAAAGGGTAAAATGGGAGGTGAAAGTTTGTATGAAGAACTTGAAATTCTTCGAGTAACATTTCGAGTTCTTCATTAAAAGCTAAGAAAACAAGTTTCAGCATTTTTTTAAATACATCCCTGAAATGGATTAAATAGAAGGTGGGCTTGTATAAGAAACGTGGCCTTCTTTGTGTAGTGTCGTGTAGACTTCGTCAAATAAAGATACCTAATACTTCTTTATACTTTAATAAGATTTTAGAATTTTTTGAAACCCCCTGTCGTAAAATGGGGTAAAATTCGAGTTAAAGTTTGTTAAACAATTTTTAAGAACTATACTAAGCATGTATACCCGGTATTTCGAACAAAAATAGATGCATATTTTCGTATCTCTCAGCCATTACACTGGTAAGTAGAAATCTAAATGTTTATTTGCCAGACTAGGTACGTTACAACAAATTAGATCTTACGATACTTATAGAATCAGTATTCAGTCGACATGCAAGTCAACATGCAAAATAAATAAATTTTAATACCACATTTAAGGTAAAATCGTTATTATCAAATTAAATCTAAAGAATAACTACACATTAAGACAAATGATAGCAATAACAGTTACCACTATAATTATGGTATTGCATATTAGTGACATATTATCTAAACTTTGGTAGCAGAAAATATTGTTTCCGAATATTATCACTCTTACGAAAGTATCCCCAACTCGGAAGTGTAGTTGGACCACATTAACTCTACCAAGCAAATGAACTGTCAAACACAAAAAAACTAAGTATGGCAATATTAAGCATAGAGTAACCAACAATCTTAGTACTGGCATATGTTTATTTCGAATTCACCCATACAATTTTTTATTTTGTTTTAATCCCCTTTGAGCCCTTAGAGTAAGAATATCAATAAACTGCAGTAAAAGGGAAATAGAAATACAGTATGTAAACTTACTAAATACGACGTAAAAGTCCTCCGAAACATCATTTATAAATATTTTTATAATTACAATATTGATCAAAGCATCAAGCAATCAAGCAATCTAATACTAACGTTCTAATACTAAAGTCTAAAACTTAAAGATTAAGAGTAATACACAAGTATCAAGACTAATTAGTGGCCTATCTTCAGTGTTGTCATATACCGATTTACAGATAAAAAACTTAAATTGCTGGGGGAAAGATATTTTAGCCAGACTATACGTAATAGATAGCATACCAGAGTTTATATTGTAAAGCTGCCTAATAAGTAAATAAAAACTATTATTTTCGTTTAATTACTGAATATCGGTATCCATTACCATTAAGTATAAGTTAACGCTTGTAAGTAGTTCATAAAAACATGAAAAGCCATATGTCATTATTAAGCTTACTAAACATAAGTTGAAAGTAAATCATATATTAATATTGTCAGTCAGATACAATTTAACTGCATTTATTGACTGACAGGTATAAAAACAAATATACTTATGAGACGTTTTCAGTTAAAAGAGTGCCGCTTACCATGAGCGCGAAATTTATTTGCATGTTTAAACAAATAACTTGTCAACGCGCCCTTATGTAAGTGACCAAGTGGTATCTTTTGCTTGAACCGTCACATTTTAGCATTTGAACATTATTTATTGGTCGAATGCGATAAGTTTTAGACTATATACAATAGTATTATGTTATTGGCAACAAAAATAAGTGCAGATTCGCACTCTATTATGATAGCAAATGAATGGGAAAGCATTTACATTCCCCAAACGAAAACGACGAATGTGGCATTTTCGTAACTTTACTTTGGCTTAAAAATAAAAAATGCATTGTGAATTTGCGAAAGTGGCACTTTCGTAAATTTATTATGGTGAATAATCTTACCTTTTTGTTCCTTTCTATGGAGTAACCAAATTGCGAATGTGCCTTAATTTTTAAACCCAATGAATTAATACATATCTGACACATTGAAAATATAAAACATGCAATTTAAAAACACTGTGTGAAAACAGTTCTATTATAACTACAAAAACAACCGCGAAAAAAAATATATAAATTTTTTACGAACTTAAAATTGCTCCCCTGTAAAATTAGTTTTTTGCAGTTATGTTAGTTTAGCATTGGAACGACGATATGTGCGATTTTTACACTAATGTTTAACAAACTGTATCTCAAAACTGGATAGAAATATTTACTCTTACTTAAGTACTCAGTCTCTGAACAATTCCCTGTTTGCTTAAAAGTCCTTCGATCTGTTCCATCCTGTATAGGTCTCGTGGCCAATTTAAATCACGTAAGATAAAGAAAAGAAACAAAAATGCATTTACCATAACGCCTAGTAACTACCAAAATTCACTAAGTCTTGTATGTTATACTTACGTCTGTCATCGTCATCCTATTTATGTAGTTAGCAGATCGATACTGAGATACAAACTATATTTTAAGTAGGTATTTATTTGTAATTTAGCGAGTTTTAGTTTTCAACAGACGAAAAACATCGGCAGAACACGAGGTTTTGTTTGTTTGTTCCTATAAATGGATTTGTTCCTGTTGCGATCTTTCGAAGTCTCATGTTTAATTTTCAAAGTAACATTTGTTTTTAGTTCATGGCATATTGATTTATTTTCGTTCATATAACTATGTAGGTATGCGCCAAAATATAAGGCGAAGGACACTGGGACTTGACTGGTGAACAAAAAAATGTTATTATAAATTCAGTTTCGACAGAAGCGTCGTGTTCCCGACGTTGATCGATTGCTGCGTCCCCGATCGTTTCTTGCAGGTGCAAACTGGGGTATTATTTCAAATCGTAAGTCATTCTACGCTCGTTGTGTATTTATTGATTTAACATATTAGATAGATTATTGATTAAGCTTAAGGTGTAAAGCCTTTCCAATAAACAATGCAAAGATCGACATACAAAACACAAGGAAAAATTAGAAAGGTTATTTGGCGTTAGGGTGGTGGAAAGGTTAACACGTTGGACCGGTAATCGAGAGGTACCGGGTTCGATACCCGGTCTCTTCCGCCAGGTTACGCATATCAATTTTTCTTTGTGCATTGATATTTGTATTAATGGTACAAAATAAACATTACATTGTTTAGACATTGACAGTATTTTGTGAAATTAGCTATTAATTTGCGTTGTATTTAAGCATAACTTAATTGATTTGTAGCCCAAGCCGAGTCCACAAAGAGCCTGCAAAACATGGCCAGGAGAAAATCTAAAATTTTGTTGAAATTGGAAACATATTGAATAGAATATAATAGAATACTCTTTATTGGACACCTCAAAAAGAAATAAATACAAATACAGATCAACATTATTACAAATAGCGATCTCTTCCAGACAATCTTTGAAATTCACATCTTAAGAGGCCTTATTCTTTTAAAAAAAATTTTTCTTCATATTATGACAAATATACCTATTGATAATTTCAATTAACTTTTTGAAGTGAATAATACTTTTCCCCGAGATCTAGGTAGTAACTAGCTATTTCATACTTTTATTGCGTGCAGTCGAAAATAAGTTAAAAAATAATAATTTTCCGCGTGAATTTTGTCAATTTCGAGTAGTTTTTGACACAAAAATTATCAATAACAATTCAAACTGTAGGTTTAAAATATATACCAATAAATCCCAATAGCCCTGTTCTAGGTAGTAACATCAAAAATATGTTAAGAAACATGTTTGATCATAGGGAAAAATGTCTAAAGCAATCAACATCTTAAAAGGAATAAGGTCTCTTAAACTATACAAAATAGAAGTGATCGGATGATAAGACACCTGATGCTACATGATGTATTCTTTGTGAAATATCCTGGACGGTAGAGTAACAGGAGAAGAGGCAGAGGAAGATCAAGATAAATTTATTTTAATCAAGTGAAGGCGAAAGTGTGCTTAAGTAAACCAAGAGACTATCAAGGAACAGGGAAGAGTGACGATTACTCCGCCGACATGAGCGAAGCTCTTAAATTGTAGAAAATGAATGAATTTCGACATTAGACTGTACACTTGTACAGTCTATGGTGGTACGTATATGTAATGGTAATTAATATCATCGCTTTGGACACCAATCTTCGTAAAATAAGTGCAATTGGATCATAAACTTTTTATTGCTTTTTAGCGTCCTACATGTACGCAAAGATACAAAAACATTGGGAAAAACTATACTGCACTAAACCCAAGAACGAAATAAGTTGTGGTACGTTGGGCACTATTGTTAAGCATACATTAAGTAGTTTTGTATTTTGCATTTTCAATGCACTCAATAAATGTAGTAGGAACTAACTTCCGCAATTAAACTCGAGGCTATTCGAAAAAGGTAGATTACAAACTTTAATTAGGGTCTGTACAAATCGTTAATAGATCGGAGACTCGGCTAGCCTCACTCCAATTCAGTTGTTCGCTTATTGCTCGGCCTAATGTGCCCTTTAACTTTTATGGGGAAAAGTTGGAGGGTCCACGGGGGCTAATATAGGGCAAGAGTTTTATCAGACAACAGCTTTGTTCAAATTCATATTAATGTTACTTGCATTCTTACATTTCAAGTTTTCGCGTTTGTCAGGCGGTTAATTGTCGTTTTGTTCACGGAATGGGGGTTGGATGGTTTGTTTGTAACATAATAGAAATGAATACAATTAAAAGTTATAAAATTGTGAGTAAATCAACTGTTAAGGAGTATTTTTGGAAATCATTATCTTTATATTTTTTTAGAGATATTAGCGTTAGCTAATTCTCTTACTTGCATTTGAAGTTCATCCACAAAACAGTAGAGCCATGGTCAAAAATAGTTTTAAATATATAATAGTATGATCGGCCATTCATGTATAGGTTTCCACTGCCTGCGTCAAATATTAGAAACATGGAACAAAAAATATATTGTACCAAACAAATTACATCTTACTACGAAACACATGTTGGGACATACTGAACAATGTGATAGGACACTAAGACCAGCAGAAATAGGAGTCAAAGTGAGATGTGTCTACTGAAAGTTAAAAACAAATGCGCGCATGAGCTACTAAGTGGTATGAAAAGTGCATAGTTATTTGACATTTATGTTTTTATGAAAACATTTGAAGTCTAATTTTTTATGTAGACATTTAGCATTAATGGTGAGGATATATTTTTTGAGTTAAGTGTTTATGAACTAGTAGGCCATAAGAATAAGAAATTTCAATTTCATGCATGTTCCCTATTATGTCTGCTTGGACGCTCTAACTTGGCTTCATCAGCGCTTACCATTAGGCATGAATGCCATGATTGAAAAAAGTGTGTAATTGTCTTAGATTCTTTGTTTCTTTGTCAATCGCAAGTTTAAGTGAGGCGTTCACAACAGTATTACCCGAGTACAGTTGCACCTGTCTTTTTTTTCTCGTCTAGTGGTGGTGCTCCAGTTTCGAAGCCGTCAGCAACGGTTCTGTTTTTATGCGCATTTTTGATAGCCGTCGGCGACGTGATAATATTTAGCGCCTTTTTAGCCACCTGCGCAAAAAAAGTGTGATTAACTCACTTTTTCTCAACCATTATATCCGCAACTGGCAAATTTCATTTCACGATTTCCCAAAAGAGTTATAGTTGAGCACAATGAGATTGGTCGAAATGGTAAAAACTGTCCGCTCTTTATTTCACTTTTACTTTGGTTAAATTTAATAAAATCGTAAAACTCCGAAATAACAGTGCACATTTACGGATACTAACAAGCGATTCAGCTTTAAAGTGCCCCAAAAGTGCTTTAAAAGAAATGAATGTTGGAAAAGTTATAAAAATGATAATGCAGCTACGCTAATATAATAACTTAATTTAAAATTTAAGGTGCGACCTTACTTGGTTATTACTCTGAACATAATAACGCGTACGCATAATGTTTCAAAGGGTGTGTTATAAAGATACAAAAGCCCTATAAATCAGTGTTTAGGCCTTAACACTTCATCGAATGGAGTAGAACAATTACCAGGGTATGCGGTGAGGCAAAAGGTAATTTCTGGTTATCTATTAAGTTATCTCAGGTGCGTACAGTAAATAGTCCGACGTCTCTGCACGTGCCTTGCGTGGATTTACTTGAGGTGCTAGAAGTGACTTCGTATTTAAAACTATCCTACGTAGATCCTCTATCATTATTTTGAGAATTCTATGGAACGCGGCGAGCGTGCTGGGGACTGGGGACGATGCCTCTGACAGTCTGAAAACTGGGGGACTCCCTTTAATTAAAATTAATTTGTATCTCGTTTTTAATCAATTGCCATACCTACCTACTGAATAATAAATTGTTTCTCTGTCCCACATATCATATTTTATAATGTAGGTAAAGTTCTATGGAAACCTAGCAACATCGTGGCGTTATTTTTTCTAGATACAATAGATGTGCAGTATTATCTATTGCATCTAAATGTCTGATCTAATAGCATACTAGCAGTAGTACCTACTCTACTTAGTGCAAAGAAGTATCGCCAACATGTTGCATAGAGGTTTCCATATAATATTTTACCCTCGATTGGTTTATTTTTGTTGATAAAGTAGGTACCTACAATCATGAACTTACAATGTAAAAATATTATTGTCATAATATTTTTACGATATATTTTTGTCTCGGTTTGATGTTGTTATATCCGCACTGGGCGTTTGAAAAATTGTACTAATCTTGACAAACCGATAAAAATACTCACATCTTTCGATAGTAAATGCAAGTGGTAATTAAATAAAATAGTTTCGCGCACATAAAAGCATTGCATACATGGCGCCTTTTACGTCCAAAGTTAGTTCGTGAGCCAGCCAAGAACATTAAAGTTATGGTAAGTGTTTTCGTGGCAGCGCAGACAATCAAGCGTCTGGCTGCAAGCTCATTCACGATATAAACAAGTTATTAATAAACTCTTGTCTTTTCCGCGAAAATTTTATTTCCGCACGAACGCCGACGACTACCGCCGCTGTTTAAACACAATGGTACTAAGTATGTGCGCATCTTGTACATTCATAGTCCCTTTTCCATTTGGACTATAGCTCGGGTGTCGCCCGTTTCTTAACAGCCGCCCGAGTGGGGACGCGCTAAATTATTGCGAATATATATGCGATAACGCAATACCTCGCTCGGGACCGCCATCTCCATTGTGCGCCCTACAACGGAGTCGCGTCGCATAAACTTATCCAATTACTTGCAATTTATACCGGAGTTCGCCACTGTATATAGTACGAATCTAACGCACTTTCATCACCTAATCTTCCCTATATCCTTTCTGGATTTAACGTTATCCCTGACTCGAGTCGGTGTTCAAGTGTCTTAAGCCGGAGGCAGACCGGGTAACTTTTAGGTCGCGTTAAATGAGGTTCGTCGGAATCGGGGGCGTTACGCATGCGTTGCGGCTACGCGGATTCAAATATGACAGCTGAACGGCTGTCTGTCGTTGGCTTTACATTCCGGGTCGTTCGGAAACGCCGGCAATTCCGGGCGGCTTTCATCCACCGGTAATCCGGTAAACCTTTGAGTTCAGTTCGGTTGACGTATTAAGGAATGCGGGTCGCAACTTTGTGACCTCCAGCAGTTGCTTGACGGGGCTTAGGTGGTAGTAATCCGCTTGTCGGCAGGGGTCCTGCCTGGCGACAGTTGGGACATGCAAACTCCGGCCATAAAGTTAAGCTAAGCATGACAATACATTCAAAGCGATATACGGCCCTGGGCGCTACTGACGCCAAAGTTGTTCCAATTTTCAGCAAAAAGGGACCTGTTTTGACAAGTTTGATAAAGTTTGGACAAGCATTGAAGGTGTACCCGAAACTCTACGCCGTGTGTAATGTAGCAGGGGTACAAAAACAGGGAGTTAGAGTGGGTAGCCTGTCAACACCTCATATATTCCGCCATCATAATATTAGGTATGCAAGAATTGTGATGCCTCTAGTAATTCCTTTCGGATTCGGATTTAGAGGAGCTCTTGTAATACATTACATAGGTAAATAGATAAACGTTTAAGCGTTACACCCATTAGAGGGGGTAGAAAACGGTCAAAACTACTTAAAACTAGTGCAGAGATTAAATATGAGGCACAACGTTACTAAACGATGTTTTCTAGCTAATATAAGTTTCTGTCAAAAATTTCGTTTTTTGTGACAAGAATGTACTTTTCTTTGAATATCAATTGCTCAAAGAGATGATTCTTAAGACCATAACCTCTGTAGGATTGCTTTATCTATTAGTTTCTAGGGCCACCTTCAGGCTCCATCACTATAGCAGCCCCTTGGTAGGTATGCAAAATTTCAGCTTAATCGGCAATTTAGCAAAATAATTAGCCCACCATAAATACCCACTAATTAGCACCGAGTCGGATCGGCTGTAGCTACGTCGTAAAGGACGCTTGGGCACCGATTGCGTTCATCGACCGGGCCGGGCGGAATCGGCTGCCACCACGTCTCAGCGGATGCCGGTGCACCCGGCGGTAGCCGACCGCGTCCGCCGGGTAGTTAATTGGCGCTGTTTCACTCCGCGGCGGTGGCCGACGCGATCGGATGTGACGGCATCCGACGGCACGTGGCGGTGTCCGACCAAAGCCAGCTGAAGGCGACGACAGCTCTCAGCCCCTATGCGAAGAGCCGGACGGTCGGAAGCGGCGTAAACGACATCCATATATAAGATGCTACTACAGTTCAGGTGCAATCCCTTTAAATTCTTTTGGAAATTAGTCGTGCGCTGAGACGCGCTCCAACTCGGCCCGTTCAGTGGGAATCCTACATAATAAATAAATAAATAAATAAATATCAGACAACCTCACAAAAATCGATCTTGTCCCAAATTAAGCTCAAGAAGGCTTGTGTTATTGGTACTAGACGACGATATACATACTTATATAGATAAATATATACTTAAATACATAGAACAACCATGACCCAAGCACAAATATTCGAGTTCGTCACACAAATATTTGCCCTGGCCAGGATTCGAAACCGCGACCGTCAACTCAGTAGGCAAGTGCTTACAAACTACGTCATCGCTCGTATTCTGTAAATTCTGTTAGACTTCAAAGCCTTACAAGATAATATTTAAGCGATGTTGATTTGATACAGTTGAGATTAAAGAACAACAAAAACCTATTACTGAAAAGGAAGTAACTGCTAAAGCTATAAAGTAAAACGCCGCAAAATAAAGTAGTGCTTAAATACAACCTAATACAGAGTTCCTTTATCAGTAAAGTTACATAACATAGCACTCGAATCCGGGCGCCGTAAGCCAACGAGGCGATTCGCCCGGCGATACCCCGCAATCAGCCAGATAAGGCCCCCTCTTACGCTTTATTTAAAACGTTACTTTCCTTACTCTTGCTCTCACTTACAACTCCAGAAAATTAACTTGAACCTAGCAATCGAAGTAAATGGATCAAAATATTTGACTTCGCAATTTAGACGAGTTCTCGGTTGCTTTAGAATGAATTAATGAATAACTGGTTATGAGCCAATTTTGCGCAGATGGAATTAAAGTTCTTGTATAATTAGGGGGTCTCAATTATTAATGCACTGAAAAGAAAATTGGCGTCTAATTTTAAATATAAGTTACGTAAGAAATAATAGTTATAGTAATAAAAGGATGAGGATAGTGTTGTTATCCAGGAGAGAAGGTTGGAACCAGATGATTCATTACAAACAGATAACACTAAAGGAGGGTCCAAGGAGCAAATTTAGATAAAAGAAATAACTCACTGCCCCGATATGGGAGACGGGAAATTCTTAATTTTACTTAATTTTTATATAAGAGGAATAAGTTGCCGGCGGGTAATTTAGTCAGTTAATCTTATTACTGCTGCGTAGGCTTTTAATAAAATGACTGGCTTCTTTGTCCCGTTTGGGGTCTCTCAATATTATCTATTAAACTTCGTGACGTTGCAATAACAAACGCAGGGAGGGCTAGGGCTTTGGGTGACTTTACTCTGTAAACATATCCGAGATTATAAGATTGTATTCACAGATATACAGAGTGACACGCACAGATTTGGTAGGAATTGCTTGATAGACAGCCCCTTAAGTGAGTTTGTTGTGGTTGTGATACTTGTATTCAAGTGTATGCATGCACGGGTAGTGCATGTGTGATCGAGTATAAATCGTTAATATCGTGTATTAATCTAGAAACTTTTTTTTATTCACAAACAGCCTCAGTATCAGCTGATGGAAAGTGACTACGGGGTCGAGGTCTGTTTGAACTGTTTTTAAAATGAAACACAAAAAATATACCGATTTAAACTTAGGTATGTAAACATGCTAACAACGTGGTAGAAAGAAAACTAGAAAACTATAAAACTGCTTATTCAATTATATCATAGCTGATTCTCGCGGCTTCGCTCGTGTTGAAATATAAATATAAATAAATACAAAGAAGCCTATGGGTTAAGATAGGTTTTAATCTGTATCTGTTCCAAATTTCATGTAAATTCATTGAGCCGTTTCAGCGTGAAGAAGTAACAAACATACACACATAAACTTTCGCTTTTATAATACTAAATGGGATTAGTTACAGTACTAGTAGCAGTAGTTGCATAACACATGAAGAACTTTTTATATATTCCTGTTACTACGAGCTGTACCTACCTATTTGACAGTTATACGTCTGTACATAATTATATATTCTTTTATTGCCCGCCTTCCAACATCCCATAAAGAACGGGCTCTGAAACGGACTATGTGCAATAAAAACGTTCGTAAATAAACCAACTTGCCCTATTCTCTGATACCAAACACCGAATTTAACTTGCATTTAACCAGTAACTTTGCAATACACGGACAATAAACAGCATATATTAAACATAACGCTTGGCTAAATTAGTCGGCAACCGTTAATAGACCTTCAAGCCCTAGGACCAATAGGTAACATGTCCAGTACTTCGAGCCTATTAATTTGTCCTATAGGCCCTGAGCTACAATGAAGTGATAATATTGCTTGTTTCTCCCAATTGGCTTTAAAGTCATAACTCAGGGCTAACAAAAGGCGAGGGGATATCGGTGTGATTCCAATTATCATCGCGGAATTGAGTCAGTCGAGTAGGTGATGGGTATGGTGCGTTAGGCGTACCGCAAACCTTCAACCCGTCAATTAGGTATGGTGATTTTCATTTGGCAAGCTCTTCATATTATTACGAGCCTTTACACATTTGCCACTGTAAACGCAGTGTAAGACAACTTACGCAATGTTAAGTAGCAATTATTGTGAGGTTTCTTCGCTATTTAGCGTGTAGATTTTCAGTGCCCGTTTGCTACTACTGCGCTATGCAAACAGATCATGATTGCTGGGTTGCAGTTGTTGTCATTAGAGGAATGCAAACGGCAATCCAATATCATTACTGACGTCTTTGTGCGTAACCAATACCCCGTTTGTGTATAGTGTCATGTCAGACAATCGCCCGTTAGCGGCTGCTTTGTTCAAATGACCACGATTGCTGTCACTCGAAGAAGTTTTGAAGATAATCTTAAAATATCTTATAACATTAATATCAGGGGCTTGCGATAGGTTGTAATGGCAATTTTTGCTGGGAAGAACCGGCATTTTCAACACTCCTCTTATATCGTTTGGCGTCACCACGCAAGTGTAAAAACATTTTGCAAAACAATCAGCCGATGCAAAGAAAAAGAGAAGTAAACACTCAATGCAATATTGACACCGGCGTGACGACCTCTTTGTACGAAACCAATAGGTAGGTAGGTACACTATTTGTGTACTGTGTCACGTATCATTCGGTTAAGTCGCACAATCGCCCGTTTGCGCCAGCTCTGCGCAAACGGACCGCGACAAACAAAGGTTCTCATTGTGACAGTACCCAGACGCCTTAATGCCGACATTCGAGGAAATGTTAATTAAAGCAACAAGGATCCCAAATAGCACATTTCGAGTGGGCCTGATAACAATTAACGATAACTACGACTGTATTAAAACAATAACTTAGTTTTAATAATGGAATAGGCTTTTGTTGGCTACAGTATGGGTTGAGGCTGGGATAAATAGAGCTTAGGTCTACGAATATGGACGAAAATATTTTGGAGAGGTAACGAACATGTGATCCATACCACACTGCGCGAAAAGCAAATTTTATATTTAGCTATAACACGTGCGACGTCTATTTTAGCAACAAGATGAGATGCGTAAATGTAAATTTTCCCTTTATTCGGTCCAGTATGTCATAGGTATACCATTCGTATTAATCAGGTTGGGAAAGCAAAACCATAAAAAAATACACAGTATGTGAAGGTAAAATACTTTTGGCTTAAAAAAAACTGTTCTTAAATAAAAGCTGTAAAAACCTATTATATTGCAAAAAAACTATTTCGTATGAAAAGTTTCGCGTCTATCTTCCTAAATAGAACGTAAACATCCTTTCATGTGACCCTTTTCCTGAAAATTGTAACAATAACCCTTCATCAGCACCTTACACCAGGTGATATCACACGCTTGCTTATTTCAACACAAAAAAGCTAAATATACAACTAAACAGTATTCCATTCAAATTTTCTTGTAAAACTGGTTAAGAGAAAGGCTTTCCACAAACAATATTTACATAACTGGACAGTTTCCCAGAAACAAGGAAATCAGATATGTAAATTATCCGCAGAACGATTGATTGCCGCTGCTTTTAGGTCAAGGGAAATTAAAGAAAGTGAAATACGCCGATAAATCACTATGTCAGAGGGACGAAAGAAGATAAAAGGCATTTGGCATAGATCCCTTTATGCGAGCGAGCAAAATGGACCATGAATCTATAATAATACGCTCTAGTTACTAGTTATATTTGTTTAATAATGCCACGGGCTCTGGTTTCAAGCAAATGTAGTGAAATTCGTATTTATTATATAAAAAGGCACCTATTTACTGAGAGTGTCGTTTGAAGTGAGTCTTATCTGTTAAATCTTTATTAGTAAAACACAAAAAATCTCTATAAACAAAACACAAGCGTTCCGTTTTTAATTACTGAAGGACGGAACTCATAAAACTAAAAGACGACAGGTTAATTCTACTTATCCGGAATATACTTGTAACACATTTATATGGATATAGACTATCAACATATATAACAAGCCTACGTATCAATATAGGGTGTCAGTTACCCCTATACCGATTTTTATCAACATTGGTGAGTGTGAAGAAGTAACAAACATACAATCACACGCATCTACTTTCATGCTCTTAGTGAGAATAGCCGGAGAGCATCTGGATTATCCAAACATCCGGATCCAGACACACGAAAGAATTTTGCACCAGGCTGAAACGGAAACGCTTCGCTCGCTCGGTCAACTACTAAAATGAAACCTAAGCATTAAATACAAAGATCAAAGCTTAAAGAAAAATTGAAAAAGGAGCTACCTGGGGGAAGAGACCGGGAATCGAACCCGGTACCTCTGGATTGCCGGTCCAGCGCGTTAACCATTTCGCCACCCTAGCTCCTTAGCTCTAGTAAATGGTTAACGCGCTGGACCGGCAATCCAGAGGTACCGGGTTCGATTCCCGGTCTCTTCCCCCAGGTAGCTCCTTTTTCAATTTTTCTTTAAGCTTTGATCTTTGTATTTAATGCTTAAATAAAAATTGTGGTGTACCTACCCACATAAAAAAATGAGACATTATATGTTTCATAAATTTATAAAATGAAACCTGTTATATCATTTATGTACAGCACTATAAGCGACCATCATACCTATGCGATATGCTGATTTTTGACTGTCATAGTCGATATATTCAAATGCACGATAATATTTATTCTGTTTACGTCGTATTATATTAGGTTGACGTCCATTGTGTAGGAACCGGGCGGTTGGTATAATAACGCAGTCTGACCTCATCCATCATTCCTCTCACTTCATTAGGCATAGCGTTCGAAATATGAAAGCATGTTGTCCGTTAACCGCGCGCAGTAATGCCCTCAAGAACCTTATTGATATACGGCGGTGTTTACATTACGACGGAGGTTTTTTGTTAGATAAACTCTTGCGTCAGTTGTCTGTACCCTTACCATGAGTTACCTCGGCCACACACAGTCTGAATTCCGATCCGGTTTCCAAACGGAATGACGCCAGAAAGTGTCTCCGTCTCCGTCGGTGATATGGCGGTGTCTCGCTTGCTGACGTCATTCCGTTCTGAAACCGGACCGGAATTCACTGTGTGGCCGGCCTTACAGTGACCGCTAGCGATAGCGTAAACGATTCCTATGGTGAATAGTACAGTGCCCCTTAGCGGTTACTTTGTAGAACTACAATTCTCCATACTAATCGTTTACGCAGTTGCTAGCGAGTACGGTCACTTTAAACTCATGGTACAGGTGTCTAATCCTTTCCGGACGGTTTTATAGTTGGCGTGCAAAAGGTACAACAATGTAACGATACTAGCGCCGCGCTGATGGAAATAAAGAGGTGAATTGGTTGAGTAAGGCGGCCCCAAACAACCTCAAGGATGATAGATATTGACTGGAAAATCAAGCCGATCGCCCGGAAAGCGCTATAGTTGTGCCGTTGTATTACATAGTTCCCATGACTCTAAGCCAAAATGTTGCATTGACATCCGATTTACATCATTTTACATTAAACAATGTCAGCTCAATCGGAAACCGGGAAGTGCATCTTTAAGTTGTAAGATTTGATGACAGGCGAATTTACACAATTTTTTTTTTTTTTTTACAAATGTATAAATGTATGTGTGTTTTCAGATTTTTAAGTATTTGTAGTATATCACGATATTACTTGCCAAATTTCATAGTTCTAGGTCATCGGGAAGTACCCTATCATTTTGATTCCCTTGAGAGTGGTTGAAATGTACGTTTAGAGCGACATAAACGGCCGTATAATTTTTTCACGTTAACGTAGAAGTTAGATTTTTTCAAAGCTTCATGGAACGTAGACTAAGGTATAGGGTTTAACTCGATACCTCCATGCGTTCTCGAGATAAAGGGTCTTGACAGACAGACAGACGGACGGACGGACAACAACGTGATCCTATAAGGGTTCCGTTTTTTCCGATTGAGGTACGGAAACCTAAAAAACAATATCAGCATTATTTTTACTATAATCTCTAGCTATGTACATAATGTCTCTCTACACAATGACTAAGTAATAATCGTCAACATAAATTCGACTTCCATTGTCCGTTTATAATCCTGTCTACAACAACATAACATAACTTTTACACAACACGGCAGCCAAACCACGTAAGCCAGATCTAACATGTGATAAAATTTGTGAAGCACATCATAACGCTATGTTATCGTAAATCCGAGCGAATGGCACGAAGCCGATTTCTTATCAAAATTCATTGGATTCGACGTCGTTTGTTTAACTTATGAGTTGGATCCAACAAAAGAGTTTTGTTTGCTTGGTTTTACCTTCACGGTTTAACTGTATGAGCAGAAGACGATAAAGTCTTCTCTTTTACAAGATTTTATTGTATTCATTGTACATTTTTAATACGCATTTATCAGCTTCACCTGTAACCAAGTTTGTCAACTTGTAACAAATAATGTATAAGTAATCAAATCTTGGTAGTCAATTTTAACCTAGGCACGTGATTGTCGTATCGAAATAAAACTGAACTAAATGCATATGTACTAACTTATTTAGTTTACGTGACTGACAATATACATAAGATTGCTTAAGTGAACAAAAATCTTCTTGTAAATAATAAAAGCTACGGAACCCTACACTGAGCATGACCCGACATACAATTATGTATCTTGGAGCTGATCTGATGAAGGAAACGGAAGGTGGCCGTAGAAACTCCTAAGCAGCAAGAGAAAATTGTTGTCTGGATGGGCAATTACGGTTTGTGTAAGAAAGCACAGTCGGCTACAAAAGAGTGTCTCAAAAAATCTTTTTTGACAAAACTGATTAGACAAAACTTTCAAGTCAGTTTTCACTAAGTTGCATAGGTTTAGGCTCTTAGACCTCTAGCGTAAGTTTGCTCTCAACACGCGTTATTAGTGACAACACTGTGATGTGTTGTTTCGTTGGAATCTTACACCTGAGACTCGTGTAAGACTATGATTCTTAATGATATCTTTCCTTCTTTTGAGTAGGTATATATTCATTTGATCAATATTTACTCACTAAATAAATGTTATTATTAAAGTAGAGTAGGCATAAGTAAACGAATTTACTGGACTACTGATGATATTAAACGACAACAGAAAACATGTCCCAGATTTATTTTCTACGATTAATGTTGAATAAACGAGAAAAACATGTGCTACAACAATATATTATTGTCACAATAATTCCCATGTCCGGAAGAAAAATCTTATCTGTGACAAATAAAATGCTTCCATTATTTCTTTATTTACCTACTAGGAAATCATATTATCGGAACAAAAGTGCCCGATAAACAAGAGGGTATAGACAACAGGCTCAGGCGTGATGCTTCGCGGGTGTGGTTTCCCACGGAGAGTTCCACGTTGCACAGAATACCAACAGTAGGCCAGTATCTCTACCGGGCTATCTACCATAATCTTGAAGCAACTTATCGCGGAACTCAGTATGAAAATAATGACTATTCGTTGCGCGATAAAAATTACTTACTTATTTTTATCCTGTTTACAAATACAAATCCTTTATTGGTAACACCAAGTTACATGTCAATATTTCAATTCAATTTTTATAAAAAAATGGCTACTGTCCATTGGGACAATTCTGCCATGTCAAGGTTGTAAGAACGTTGTACGGTGAGTTGAGCTTTTTGTAAAGTGATAGCGATTTACAAAAAACCACACGGACTATCGGGCCTTGACCCAGGAAGGGCTATGAACGCTTCAAGTTGAATTCTTCATTAGCTATTCACTCATACGTTAGATCACTGCACAATACGCTATCAATACTACACATTGAACAACAAAAATGAATAAATAATGAACAACGAAACTTAAACGCATGCGGCCATCTTGAGTCACGAACCGCAAGACCATGTCAATATTTAGTGCGAGAAATATATATTAATGAAAAATTTCTACGTAATAATTATATAATACGACAAATTGGCGGTTGAATGAGGCCATATTTGAATTTCTATTTCGCTATGTGTATTGTGTACACATACAACTTACATTGTCAATATATTGAAGTAAAATAGAAACATATGAATTGCAGCGCTTAATACGAACTCTTTAATTCTACAGCTTGTTCTAATATCGTTATTCTCTTTTATTTTTTCAGGTAAGTCGACCTAATCTGCGATACGCTTAAGAAGAAAAGAGGTAAATCAATTTTAAGAAGCGTAAAACTTTAACATGAATTAATTTCATTTTCTTCAAGTTGATTTTCCTGACTACAACTTCGCGTAACACAGTCCATGAAACTGCGTCGTGAGACTTTCTCTGGTGCTTTTTTCTTACTGAACTCTATCCAGAAATAGTTTTCATAGCTTTATCATTATTCCTTCTTTATAAGTGACCAGCTGTATGCAATGTGCCTTGCACGATAACTTGCGTGCTGATCCAACTCTGTGTACTGCATCTTGCGATTCAACCGTGTTTGTTCAAGACGTATCCGCATAAGTTGCGTGAAATTGATATCAGCTCCTCATACGGGATGCTTGTTTGTTCATAGTGGATCGTTATTACGTTGGGCCGGGGGTTGTTTTGGTTTTTCGCACGCAACGAGTGCGTCCAATTTACGCGTCGCCTTTGGACGATGCCCAGGGAACAGACGTGAGCGCCATACTTGGTTTAAAAGGGCGTATAATCCCAGATCCAGTGGCGTGGCCTTTATTTGTAAGTTGGGTTGTATACGCTTCTAACATTCTAATGATACGAGTAACCTAGTTTTATCACTCGACCGTAACTTGACGAATTCGAATGAGTATATTAAGCTAGGTACAGTTTCAATTTTACGTGAATAGTAAGGTGGTATCTTTAAATAAATTTCGCGATTTGAGTTTGACCTGCTTGAACTATTTATGCTTTATTTAAATACCAGCTCAAATACTCTATATTCTTTTGAATTAATACTAAATATTATTTAAGATTAATTCGTTCCTTATGCTTTTGTCAGGAAAAGAAGGAGACTTTTCTAACGTTTTTTCATAGATTTACAAGGAGCTGAACAGCAATGACATCCCACACAAATATCAAGTTAAATATTATGTTGACTTAGAATTTTTAGAAATGCACCTATTCAAAAAATATTCTTATAAAAGTTTTTAGACACTCCAATTCGTACCTGCGTTTATTCCACATGGTCCACTTTTCCATTCCATTCTAGTTTTGAAGCGGCTGCACCAATTGACGTCAAAGGCTCAATTTTACGTTTTAAATATAGTATTCCAATGTGCAGTTAAACTGCCAAAACTAGCCGACCCGTTTATTTCCCGTTTCATGTCCAACAGCGACTGTTTTAGTATTTCTAACGACAAGTCACTGCGGTCGAGTTGCAAACAGAGGTCAGATGTGATTCGAATTGAATTCACGCTAACCAACAACAAGCTTTAGGTGAATTCGACAAGTTTTTATTGAACACAATTTTTTTTTAGGTACTGTCATCCAGTAAAAAGTATCTCGTAACTATTTTAGGAAGTCGAGCTAGCCCTGTACCAAAACTAGTTTAAAATCTGTCAAGCCTCTGAAAAAGGAACTTAAAAATGTCATAGCCAATTATGCGTAGGTAATCGTATAATAGGCAATAGACCGCCATCATAGGCGTAGACATGAAATCGACTAGACAAAAATAAATGTTAATCGCATTTTCTACTTACTCATTTCATTGAACACGGAAACACAAAGAAGTTAGAGAATCGGAAACTTACGAGGTGTTCACAAAGCGATATAACGCAAGATACGCGCCCTTCCCTTCCGGGCCATATAAGGCCTATTTATTGCAGGGGTAGGTAGCGAAATTTTATTTCAAGTTAAATTGTGTTCCAAACTCGCCAACTTATTTATAGGGTACGCGTACGCAATGACTGTGAGCTGTTGTTGCTTGTCACCCCTGCAGAATGAGCACAATCTGATCAAATCAGAGCGCTTTGTCAACTACTGCCAATTTAGAAATGCATTACCTTTGAACTGATTTTATTATGACACCCCCGCGCGGGCAGTAGGCCTAACTAATTTCTCATTTCGCCCCAAGGCTTCAGCGAAGGGACGCGCATTTAAATTTCATCCTAAAGTAGGTGCCCGAATCCAATTTTGATGCGTGGAATGTCTTTGTAGTACTTACTTCCCGCGTTATATTCGTTACGGAACGCAAATTAATATGGGCTGTTTTAAGGGTCTCTATTTTAATTTACTTAGACAACAAAATGAATAAAGTTATGACAGGAACATCTTGCGATGGCAGCGTATCGTCCCCACAGAAGTGTGCCTTGTTTTATTCATAAGCCTCTTTGAATAAAGATGAAAATATTAAAGCAGGTCAGAGAAACGTCGACTTCGGGCTAATGTGGCCGGGGTTAATAGTCATACATATTAATGGAAAAAATATGTTGACCATGCCCTCTGTAAACAACCTGGAGTCTGATCTGCCGACACGTGCTGTCTCTCTGTGTTATTAGTGAAACGATACCAAAAAATAAACCATTAATACAAAGATCAAAGCTCAAAGAAAAATTGAAATGCGTAACCTGGTAGAAGAGACCGGGAATCGAACCCGGTACCTCTGGATTGCCGGTTCATATCAATGGTTTAGTGTTAAAGTTGAGGTGTGTACTGTCCCCACATTAAAAAAATGAAACATTTTAATTATGTTTCATAAATTGATACCAAAAAGTAATAATTGTATAAACAGTCTCTAAAAATAATACCTACCATAAGACGCGTGGTGTAATTTTTATCACACTTCTAAATATTTCCATGAAAACATTCTAGGAATTCAAGAAATAATGATGAGTACATGTTAGACTTAATAAATGTATGTATGTATGTAAACACTTTATTGTACAAAAAACAAGAAAAATACAGGCATAGATAAATACAGGCATTTGCTAAAAAAAATTATACATTTGAGTTACGGTAAAATCCGACAAATATAGGTATACCAATACCTTTGGTTTACAGTCCTATTTCTATAAATAGTATAATCGTTACCAACGGAGTAACTATATTAGGTTACTCTACCGTCCTCGGAAACCGAAATTGCGAACGATATTTTAGGTACCAAAGCCAGAGCACTAAAATAAATTAAACAGCCAATTCCTCAAACAACAAAAAAGAGAAAAAATCCGGGAGGCAATAAAAATAAAGCAAAGATACCTACTTTGTTATGACAAAAGTAATCGTACCGTACCGTCCCGGGAGGCTTCTAATTAGTCGCTAGGCAGGATACGAAATGTACAGATATTCCGACAGGATTGCTGAGCTTCTGAAGCTTCATTTAAAATCTTTTGACATTTGCTTTGTTAATAGAATAGATATAGATAGAATTGTATTTATAAATGGGTTGATAAAATGGCAACATATTTAGGTGGTGTCAAGAGGATCGTGAATCTTCTTCTCACTGAAGCAGTCCCACTTTCCTTGGTATACCTATTTGAAAACTAAAAAGTGACATGATGGTAGATCAATATGGATCTTGTTTGTTTATATAGAACGGATTATTTTGAACTCATTTTAGTATTTAAATGAAAATTACGAGTTTTTCTCCCTGCGATTTTTTTACTAATATTTACTACTCTACTACTAAGCTGTCAATTGTCTGTTTTAGTTTTATACAGAGGTATAAAATAAATATAATGTTACCCTTGATCCGCATGCTACCGTCATTACTTACAATATATTTGACGTCGTGTCTCGTCGTGTCGTCGTGTTTGTGTATCTTGACGACGCGATTGGCGCAGTTTGTAGAGCACCTCCTGCGCCGGCGGTCCTGGCTTCGAATCCCGGCCGTGGCAAATAGTTGTGTGGTGAACTCGAATGTTCCTGGGTCATGAATGTTATCTATATATGTATTTATATATTATGTATATCGTCACCTAGTACCCATGGTGCTTAGTTTGCGACTAGGTTGATTTGTGTAAGATTATCCCTTAACATTTATTTATTACTTTGACACTGGGTACGTCACCGAAAACAGACGGGCAGTAGATGTACAATAAACCCGATTACGTTGTTTTATTGAACTATCTCATCAAGAAAACTCAATGAATACCAAATAGCAGGCAGATAAATTAAATTGAGGTTCTTATTCGATGACTACTCTCTCTGGCAAAGAAAAACAACTTTAATGTATAGGTCACCAAATTATAACAAAAGTCAACAACCTATGTCAACACAACCCACTCCAGCAACCGCTTATCCTAACTCGTATTTTTCCTGAAAGCAACGCCATAATGAAACGGACTATGAAACTTGACGATTAAAGTTTTTATGTGGAGGTTTAGTGTAATTATTACGACGTAGCCGCAGTAACAAGGCTGCGAGAGGGGCTCAATTAGTTCACGCAGTTGAATTATGTACATTTTTAGAAAACTCGTGTAAAAACTCGTTGAAACTCGTTGAAACTCGTTTAAAGGGTTTGCCTGGAAATGAAACGCGTGGACACGCGTTTTATAGTGTTGTAAAGACCACTATTATGTGAAGAGAATGTACGTGCTGGACTCATTACCTATTAGGAGGCTTACAAGTCGTTACACCTTATAGGATGGGTTATTTTCGACAAGTTTACTTATGCAAAACCTACATCCATCGTTTTTTGCCATCTTTTTGGATAAACTATACATAAAATCCGAAAGGCCTAGAAAGCTTGGTGTTGAATACCTTATACTTAAATATTTTAAATCGTAGAAGGTGCTCTTTGACTTGGTGTAAGTACACGTCTAACAAGTCAAGGTCAATGAGAAGGAGTAGTACAGTAGTAGTAAATCTAACGTGCGAGAAACAATTAAACGCGCTAATCGAAACTTAAGAAACAAATTTTAGGTGGCATAATGTGGATTTCTCGTATATTTTTTATAAGAACAAGTAGTTTAATCAAAGTAATTTCCATCCCTGCGTAAGTTAGTCAAAATTACTGCTCGTAAGCATATTAATAACGCGTTTCTTGCTTAAATGCATCGTGCAACTCCTCGCTTCAAGCTAAGCCGACATCCGACTTGTAGAAAAAGCGAAACAGAATGCCGCGTTATTTTTCCTTCGCCTCATCTCTCATGATAAATGAGTGTTTTTAGAGTTTTAGTACGCGCCACGTGCCTGTTACGGTCTGTTGCGATACTAAGTCATGCAGCAGGAACAGACTTTTCACTGTTTAACATTAAGAAAGTGAAAATATTGTCAATTTAAATTTAAATTAAATAATATGCATCTTGGCAAGTTAGTAGTCCTTCTCGTCTTGGAGAGTACTGCTTTTATTACCTCATGATTTTCAAACTATTGGACATATTTTAGTCAAATACAGAAAAACACGCTTTCAAATAAAAGAAACCGCGTATAAGTCCACTTGCTGAAAAGCACTTTAGCACAGAAAGACCAACCCTTTTTTGCGTCGAGGGTCAAAAATTTAGAAATATGAAGAGGCTTACTGAAGTATAAGGCGCTTGAATGACTAAACCTAGCTGCTCGTAAGTAGGAATTACTTGAGTTTATGGCCACGTAGATAAAGTGGCTTTAGTTTCGAAACCTGAAATAATGTTTTCTGATCAATATTTACCATACTTGCCTTTGTTTCGTATTTTTTGTGTTTTCAATAGGTAAATCAGGAAATAGCAAACTGCAATTTCAGGATCTTGTAGTTAGAATTCATAGTTAATACAATTCACTAAAACAGAATCAAAGTCTAAAAGCAGTTTCAGAGATATTAATATTCATTATTCAGTAAAAAAAAATTACAACCAACTAAAACTTTTAAACACAACTATTTACTTAAACATATTCAAATAACGCGACACTAACTCGAGAGCTTGCAAAATCTACAACTGTCAAAGAGCTAAGCGGCCATATTTGTATTTGTCAAACAAATGAAAAGTTTGTCATCTCTGACGCCGGACGAGTTAAGAAGCATAAACAACTTGCTCGTTACAATTGTTCTCATATTTTACGACACGCATGTTGTTTTGATTATTCATTCACTCGTCAAGAACTCTCGTTGATTTCAGGATTGTTTGAAACATCCACGGACATAGTTATACATTGTACGGTTTTCCATATTTCTTGATTATAATGCAAATCTCCTGTGTAATCTCTTTTTAGAGTTTTGAAAATGTCAATGTAGCTAATTATTGGCTTTTCTTGCCTAGAGGTCGTATTTGACAACCGACTCTCTGTTTTTTTGTGAGTAAATTCAAAAGTCTATACATAGAATAATTTTTTCGATTCAGATTTTCGAAATATTTCATAGCGGAGATTTTGTCGGGTAAAAACGTAAAAAAGCTCAAATTTCCAGCAGTATAGGTCTACAGCTCACAGGAGCCACTACAGTTGATATAATTTGCTTAGATATTTTGGTCATTATTTAAACTATTATATACGTCTTGAGTTATCTTTAACTTGCATATTATACGTCTTGAGTTATCTTTGAAATGACTCGAAATACGACAAATAAGTCGAATCGCGTACAGATAATCGATGTGATTAAATCACATCAAGACAATTAGGAGACTTGAATTTGTAGACACATTTAAATCGATTTAGAATAATTTTCTTCTAATTAAGTAGAGGCAATTTACCAAATCATTAAAAAAAAACACTTTTTTTGCTCTTCACCATATTTAATCTCCGACATTTATCCAAAATAGGAGAAGTGGTTCTATTACATCAGAAAACATAAGTAGTTTAAGTAGATATAACCAAAGAATAAGGTAAATCGCACAGTTTCTTACAAAGCCCTTACACGACATCGCAACTCGCAAGCAAGCAAATCCACAGTCAGACCTCACAAACAGTATTCAAATCACTCACTCACGTTACAAAGGGTATTGACTCAAAAACGCCTGTTTAGATGTCGCGACTCGCGATTCGTTCGAGACTTCGTTTGAACCGCGATGTATACTCGAGGTGAATTAATTCTGATCGTGGGAAAGACTTGCTGCTGTGAGGAGCTTTCATCGTTTTGCAAGATATTTTCCACTACACAAAGGTTGTCTGGAACTGGAAGGGATCGATCTTTAGCGATAAGACCTCCTGTTGTGTACGTTTGTTAGTAATTTCTTGCGTTATATCTCTCTTGTGGGATAGAAGGACAAGTAGAAGGGAGAAGAAAAAAGGAAGACATATATGGAGCAAATAAAAGAAAAATAAAGATTTCAACATAATAATATATATAATTCTGCTTTTTTTTAAAGCTTTTATTTAACTTGCAATGTATGTATGTATGTATGTATGTATGTAAGTATGTTTGTTCGGGTGGAATCTTTGAACTCAATTTTGAAGTAGATATCTTCAACCGATTGAGCTGAAATTCTGTATACACGTTGAGTTTGGATGACAATGCACGATATTGTGTGTGACATCATTTTATCCAATTAATATGGGGGACCATCCAAGATGGCGGAATAGATATTTTTAATGAATTTCTACAAAATGGGTGTCAAATGAAAGGGCTTGTTGAGAGTAACTCGAATGTGACGTCATTCTAAATCGAATATGGCGGATCATCCAAGATAGAGAGGAATACCTAGTTATACTCTATTCGTTTCTAAAAATTAATTTTCCTTTATAGATTAAATTTTTATTGCGTAATTATATATTTACTTCCTGCTTTCTACTAGAAATGCAACTTAGTAAATTTTTCGTATAAACCTTTGTTAAGACAGTGTTATCAACGGAGATTAAAACAATCCTTATATTATTACTGATGAGATTAAATCTTCAATATTTTTTCCTTTTTTTATCACTTGCGATTTCAAGCGAAAAGTTGGAAGGGAGAGTAATGAAGAAAAATATAATCAAATTAAACTTTGGCACCGTTAGGTTTGAGGGAAATTAAACTTCTCTTTTAAACCAAATGAGAATTAAATTACATCGATCGTTGACTGCCGTTGCAGTGACTAGACAAGTAGTAGGTACCTTTTTCAAATCATTTTTCCACTAATATTTGTGATTTAATATATTTAATAAATATTTTTTTCCACAACGTTTATTGTTATTTTTTTTACAACCAGAGAACATCATTAACGTTGGTCCGTTCTTGTGTGAAGAGGCAAACAAAACAAACGTTCGCAATTATAATCGTTTGCAAAGAATTATAATTATCACCTACGATGTACCTTATATTATTTAAATGTAATATTTAAGCGGCTTACACTCACGTAAACTTTTCAGAAAGAACCTGACACACGGTACAGTCTTCCGGTAATTTAGTCACTGCATAGCATATCGTTATGTGAGTGTAAACCTCTTAATACATTTATTAAATATTTCTCTCTAAGCTATTCATCATGTAAATCAACTTCACCGTCAAACCGTGTAAGCTTCATCATGAGGCATTGAAACTTTTATGCCAATCGAGCAAAGGGTATCCGAAACTATTCGACTCCATTCCAACGCAGCACTCTAAAATATAGAACATAAACGTGGAGCTATTTACGTCAGGGTAACCACAATCTTGCAAAACTAAGAGATTGAACTCTACGCACACACATGTAAAAGCTAGATCCCGATGTTTAGCTGTGTTGTAAGGCCCCACCACTCATCTTGGGCATAGTGCGAACATAGGTAAGGCAGTCTCTGAAGGGGTTTTGTTTTCCTTTAAAATTAGATGAGGTAATATTTTTCGCTTAGTGCCCCCTGCAGACTCGAATCTTTTCCGCGCGAGTTGCAATATGAATTATTAGCTGTTTTATATTTATTTTAAGTTAAAAGTTAATTCCAACAAACTGATACTAACTATAACAGATACAAAGTAATGCATAAGCCTGATGCTTTGGTACCAAGCAATAAAATAAAAGAATATTTTACTTGAACTAAATTGCTTAGCTCTAGTTACCTAAATTGTCCCTTAACATCGTTTTGAAAATCAGCAGACTACTGCTTGGTTCATCATATTTATGAGAATTAAAGTTATGAACGATAAATTGGATCAGTTCGTGAATAAAGAAAACAGCTTCTTTCTTCAACAAATTGTAGACAGGTCATTACATACCCAGTGATATGGACAGGATAATGTTAGGAACTTTGATGAGAACGGTTGTTTGAACAAAATTCTCACCTGCAATTTGTTTTAAGCTGGAATTATATAACTTGAAATCAACGCAATAAACTTAAGTTCCGCAAATTCCGCGTTCGCGCGGCTCATTTAAAACACATTAAGCGATCATGGCGGATCTATGTGCACTTAATAATTCAGAAACGTATCTAATCTCGTATAAGCAAAGACGCCTAATAAAGATCTTCAACCGAATTACCCCGAACGTTTCGGTGTTATCACTAGTTCAGCTCCTTCGGGGGTTCTATTTACAGTCGTTGTGTTATTCATGAACGTTATTTGAATAAAGATGAGCTATCCGTGTTAACGTCTAGAGTTTACTTCTTTTAAAATCATTGGGCATGAAACTAAGTTATTTAGACATCTGTGCGCCCTCAGTCGGGTTGCTTTCTTGCTTTTGTTTCTTGCTTCATTACTTAAGTATACTCCGAAATTGGTTGTTAAATTTTATTGTAACGGTCTGCTTGCGGTGAGCATGTTGCACAAATCGTTGTCTTGATTTCTATTATTACGGTATTGATCATTCCTTATTATTGATTAAGAAATAATAATTATTTATTTATAGTAGATCGTTTGACAAGGGGCTAAAATAAACCATTATGACATGAAGTGTTTATTTGGGCTAGCGAACGAACATAGTGATGTGATGACGCAAAAGATTAAAGATTTTTTTAAACTAGAAAACATATAAGACCCTATTTTTTGAGAAACTGAATTGAAAAAGATATTATTAACCAGCAGAATTATGATGGTCACGTTAACTTTTATATCACCATTAGGTGTATTAAACTAAACGTAGTTACAAAGATAAAAGAAAAAAAAAGCAAAGGCTTGCCAACAGAAAGCTTTCTTTTTGTCACGATATTAGTTACCCATATAATTTGTATGACTAACTTCCGTAACACAAATGACGCGATTGTTGTTTTGTTTTTATGAAGCCTTTAAATATGTAAAATTTTAGTCTCATTATTTCGCAAAGCACTATAACATAGTTATCTACTCGTAATACTAAACTGAAAGAAAAATAGAATAGCTTCAAAATAGTAGCGGCTATAGTGGAATAAAATGAGCCAGACGATACAAACGACGTACTATTACTCTTTCGAACACTTGGTGTAGAAATTGATCGACTTCCACTGCCGACCGTTATTAAATCCTTCTGTTGAGAGAACATATGTGTGGAGCATTTCGGGCTCTTGGTAGAATAATGTCACATGTCATTAAGAATAGTATAGGCGCTCATAACGTTGTTCTTCCAATGATCCGTTTTCATTTTGTGCTGTAAATCTTTTCATAGGTTTACTTAGTGACTGAGTGTAAACACGCTTCAACATAACTTAACGTTTACATCTAATGGGGAATGGATGCAAATTTACAAAACGGTTTTATTTTTTTAGATACAAAAATACCTATACATCTCAGAAAATTATAAGCTTTAAATAATATAAATCTCGTATATAATAATAAGTATCTTCTCCCGTCCTTCCAGCTGTATTACATGGATAAGAATTTCTAAAAAAGTTTGTGCAATCTTAAGGCGTCAATTAATGGTCAATTATATTTTCCAACTTTGTTATCAATTTTCTTTGTGATTTCCAACTCTTTGATTCCAAATGATATATAATAAAAAAGTATAAGCATAAGAGTACCTTAATTATCAAACATAGCCATAACATTGATATAAAATTACTAAAATAATTGGTAACGAAATAGGAAAATTATATTGAACTTTAATTGAAGTCTTAATTTTGTACAAACTGTTTGAGAAATGCTCGTATATTGTTTTACAGACTACGATACAGAAAAATTGGGTTATGAGTTATGAATTTAGAAAAAGGCGCATTTTTGCTTCCAAAAGAAACTTAAAAAAAATAAAAAATATGGAAGCGTTTTCGATTGTCCCTCCAGTTGTATTACATTGATGGTTGTAGGATATTGATTCTCCGACTACGATACAGGAAAAGTTGGTTATGAATTGCGCAAGCAAAAAGGGCGCCTTTTTCTAAATTAATTAAATCCATTGATTGATTGTACCCATTCTATTGACTTTGAATGCAAACCCTTAACTACCTACCTTGTTCTTTAGTCACACAAACACCTACCTCCTGTCCCCAGGACGGATACATAATGTCGGCCTTATATATTAAATTTTATAGATCGGATGGGAAATTTAAAATAATAATGGCAATATAGGCACATTAAAATATTTATTAAACTAATAATCATTCTGGGAACATTAAAAAAACATTTTTTTATTGTAAACATATGGCAACAGTCCTTATTTCTGCTTTGAAAGGTGAGTAATTATTTCTAATTATTCAATATTTAAAAATGCTAAATCAATAAGTTTCGTTAAAATAAATGTAATATATTTATAAAATTGCAGACCACAAATTTATTCGATTTTTTCGCAGTAGTGAATGTAAGTTTGTTTGCACATTCTAGGCAAATAGATTTTTTGCATTAGTACGTACGTTCTGGATTCCGTTTTTTCTTCGGGTCACAAGTAGAACAGGTATTCCGCACTTTCAACTTTCAACCAATACCAACCTGACTACGGTCGGCTAAATAAAGAAAAAAAAGTATCCATAGTCACGTAACCACCCGTCTCCGAGACCCTTAAGAAAAAATACGTATCCACCTACCACCCGTCTCAGAGACGGTCGGAAACAGTAATATGCTCACCAAAATTAAATGCGTGCACGACCGACCTTATGGAGCGACGACGCGGCACTGAGGCAGGAGGGGAGAAGGTACAAGGACACAAACGTTTGTAGGATGCTCACACATAGGTATGTTAACAATTTTAGGTTTGAATGAGTCTGTGAGACGGGAGGTAGGTGGTTAATGGAACATGGCATCGGTTTCAAAATTTCAATCAAAGCGGAATTGTAACATTTTTGTATCAATCAAACACGCGCTCCTATGATTTCGTTAAATTTGCATCTGCCTATTTGTTTTTTTTAAGCTTCGGCCATTAAGGAACCGTGGATAGTCATATTTTAATTGAAATTAAAAATCTTTATTTCAGGTTACATGTCATGTAGCCTGGAATGCAACACATGGCCTACGAATACCTTACAGGCGTATAATAAAAGAAAATAAAAACTTACAACTAAATCACTTATTTTGTCTGCGGAGTGTTGCGCAAAGTCCCTGGTGTTGGGTAGCCGAACGCGGAAACGCCGGAACATGACTTTTCGGCAAAAATGTTAAGGTCGCTAGCTTGTCAGTCCCTGTAATACCCTGTAGTAAAGAAAGAAGAAAAAAAAAAAAAACGAAAAAAGTAACTAGGTCGATGCAGAGTCAGCCACCGGCTAAGCTTGCACCATAGATTGAAGCGGATTTTTTTTTTTTTCGATATTTTCTCTTCGTCACCACCTAGCGAAATTTAATTTTTGCATTTTAAAACAAAAATGTCTAAAATCGGTTGAGAACTCGCTGAGATCTGCACATTGTCACAAAGTCCATTCGAGTCGATCCATGGGAGCTTCGCTCGCTTCGCTCGCTCCGCTCCAAAAAAGTAAAAAAATCGTACATGTTTAATATAAAGTACGTAATATTGTACGTAGTAATATTGTTTAAACGAAAGTTACCAGACTTTCATGGAATCACTCTTATACAAACGCATATAGGTACTCACAGACAACTTAACCCTATAGACCCCGCTTCATAAAACTTTCTCTAGTATCTCAATTTGCCAAATTGGCGGGGTGAGGAGGGCATCAAGTGCACTGTGATTGGCTAGTTCAAGGTCAGCGAGCAATAACGCATGCGTTGCAAGACGCGCGCCTTTTTTGATAGTGATGGGACACACTCGAAAAAGAAACTGCAGAATGTAAGTGTATATGTTTTTAATTGGAATCAATAAGAATACAAGAATGGTATTATTATTAATTAATTATGTACCTGAGTGCATTTCTAATTGGACCTTGGTGAAAATGCACTCTAGTGTAGTAGTAGATCAACAAATAAAGTGAAAATTGAAAAATCAAAACATCAAATAACAAAACAAACTATTCACTC
Source organism: Apotomis capreana (assembly GCA_947623375.1). NCBI lineage: Eukaryota > Metazoa > Arthropoda > Insecta > Lepidoptera > Tortricidae > Apotomis > Apotomis capreana. The sequence continues at coordinate 16,342,994 of OX392507.1, read as the reverse complement.
ACTTCATAAATTACTTTTAATTTTTCTAGATATGTCATGAAGCAACGCAACATCGAAGCTCCGTTACAATGAACAAAAAAAGCGTCTTCGCATCACTATAGCTGACCTTTCTCAAAAACTTAAACAGACAAAAATTTAAGTAAAACGTTTACAAAGTTCAAATCACGCGTACAGAAAAAAGATTACCTCATTGAAATCGCTACTGAAGGAACTACAGGATAAACAATTAGTCACTGACGAACATACGTCTATCTTGGAACATATCGGCGTACAGAGTTCAGAAATCCTGAAACGTCAAGTAATAAATTCTAAGTCAGGTAAAATAAGTCGAACAAAATGTTCTCCTCAACTCACTCACATTACATTTTTATTCCACTAAAGCCTATCAATACGATAGGAAAACTTTTAATACGCTTTTGCCGCATCCGAAAACATTATCCAAATGGTATCAAACTGTCGATGGTCGCCCTGGTTTCACCAAAGAAGCCTTTAAGAGGCCTTATTCCTTTTAAAAAATATTTTTTTCATATTATGACAAATATATTCATAGTTTCAACCAAGTTTTTGAAGTGAATAATACTTTTCCCCGAGTTCTAGGTAGTAACAGAGCTATTTCATGCTTTCATTGCATGCAGTCGAAAATAAGTTGAAAATACTAATTTTCCGCGTGAATTTTGTCAATTTCGAGTAGTTTTTGAAACAAAAATTATCAATGATAAATTCAAACTGTAGGTTTCAAATATGTACCAATAAATCCCAATAGCCCTGTTCTAGGTAGTAACATCAATAATATGTTAAGAAACATGTTTGATCATGGAGAAAACTGTCTAAAACAATTAGCATTTCAAATTTCATTTCATTTCACATATTAATTTCAGCGCCATCTGTAAGTGTATCAGGGAACTCGATAGTCTTAGCACATGCTTGCAAATAGTTTGCACATCCTTTTTATGTAGCGCCATAAGATTCAGGTGCCAACTTAACTCAATCGAGTGTAATGGGTACCCCCCTTTTATTGGCAAATTTTTTACAGCGTATAATATGTTTTTTTTTTCGACATATTAATGAAGTTTTCATCAAAGTCTGTTCAGGCGTTTTCACGTGATGCGCGGTCAAATAAACAGACAAACTGACAAACGAACAAACAGATAAACACAAATATTCTAAAAACTGTTGGAACGTGTTCTGTTATCGGTTTTAAGCATCCTCCGCCAACTTTATTTCGAATATCTTCCATGTACAGACTTTAGAGCCACTTCAGCTTTATTATATGTATAGATGTATCGTATTTATCCAGGATATTAAGTAGCCCTTCTCCAAGATTCTATCTGTTTTCGAAAATTCATCGAAATTGGTTCAGCAGTTTAGACATTTATGGTTTCATAATTGTATATTTATGAACTTAAGTAACATACATTTCGATTATTCAATAATAAAAAAAGTTTGTACTCTATAAAAAGTTTAATATTGTTTAACAGGTATCGGTTACGTAATTAATCAGTCACATCACTACTAAAAACACTGCAAAGGTTAGACGAAGACGGAATTACAAAAATTTGCAAGCGAAGGTAAGAGACAGTTTACAATTGACAGAAGACATCATCGCGTCGCTAGGTTACCAACCTACATTTTATAACTTAATAAACGTTCGTTGTAAAATAGTAAAAATAGCTTACTTGTGAAATGAAATCCCATCTTTTTGAAGACTAGATGTCTTGCTACATTTTCCACACAATTTTACCATACAATAAGGCATATTTTGAACACCTTATAAGCCAAGTAAGCAGTGAAATATTTCATGTTACTTCGTCAACAGTCGACCGCGAACTAAGAGAGCGTTTGGGGGCGTGGTGAGCGCTGCGTATTTTTTGAGCATTAGCTTGGCTCACCCGGGTGCCCTTATAAGCGGGGTCTATAGGTTAAGTTGTCTGTGTAGGTACTATACAAATAACTATAATGAAATAGAATAGGAGATAATATCAGTAATATTTAAATACATTATCCACATTCCATGTAAAACAACTGACAGCAAATTTAATCACCTAAATGGCATAATGAGGTAATTAGCAAGCAAAATTATTTAGCTGGCAACTCTATTTATCGCTCCTAGTCTCATGCAGCGAGCTGGAGCCCCGAGGTGCATGGGAGCTTGATTACTCTAACTTATCGCTTCTAGTGTATATTAAACTTAAGAGGTTAGTTGAAGAATACTATGTACGGAGCGAACTTGGTAACTTCGTGCATAAACACTACATTAACCTACGGTAGCGCTTGAAACCTAACTTACGGCGCTGCAACTTTAAATTGTTTTTTACCTTTATAAATAATTTATAGATCAAGTGACTGCTTCATTCAGGAGCACCATCCATCTTTCATAGATTGCACTATCAGAACTCAATTCTGATGTGATTATTTGGAGGTTACAACTTACAAGCTGTCATACAAAAATATAGAAATAGGTGAGGTAAGTTACAGTCGACTAAGGAACCTACACTTTTAAGTAAACTAAAAAATTAAGTCACTCCTGATATAAGTAGCTGGTCATCAAGAGACCTTCATTCAACGCGTGATACGAATAATGCTACTAAAACTGAACATAACTACAAAATTTAGAATTCTGAGCTTCAATATTAGCTGAGATCCTGTCACTTATTTCCATTAAAGTATGTATGTATGTAAACTCTTTATTGTACATTAAAATATACATATACATAGCAAGGACATTAAACTAATGATATGTACAAAGGCGAACTTATCCCTGTAAGGCATTTCTTCCAGTTAACCTTTGAGCAAATGAGAGAGAACAGAGAAGATCCAAGAAGATAGGCAAAACTATAAAAAATGCACAGAGACACTAAATGCTTGCGCAAAAAAAAAGACAAAATCTTGAATATACCTACATAAACTTACACATGAATATAAATATTATAATATAAAACAAACTAATATATATATATAATAATAATAATAATAAGTATTCAATTTTAACAATAAATACAGCACTCGACGAAATTAGGGGTCTAAAAGCCATAACCCCTTTAACTTTTCCTTAAATGCTGCCACGGATTGCGATTGCCTGACGGGCACCGGTAATGAGTTCCACAATTTTACAGAGTGAACTGTAAAAGATTTACTATAAGAAAAAGTCGTATATCTTGGAAACTACTGGTCCTATTTCCTCCAATCATAGCTAAGAACCATCTCGACGGACAAGTCTTTCGATAAAAAAACACACTCAAATTAGTCAATCTGTTTAGGAACTAGAATGCCGACATACAGATACACAAATACACAGACACACATGTCAAACTTATAACCCCCTCTTTTTCGTCATGGGTTAAAAAACAGTTGAAACAACAATGAACAAGTAAGTGGCTTGAAATTGAAATTACAATTTCAAGAATAGTTTCGCGTCAGTAACTTTGCGTGGCGACAGACATGCTACAAACAGAACAATACACGGCCACGTTACACCTATGTAGTATATAATAGTTCCAGGATTTAAATGAACTATTTATGGGCAGAGGAGATCACGTCAATTTGTGGGACTGAAATACAATCAAGATATATCCGCAGATCTATAATCATACAGGATTAATAAAAGCACTTTTGATGACCCAATTTATTGGTCTGTATTAGGTGAAATAAGCATTTAGCTTGAGTGCCTGTGAATTTATTGTCGAATTCCGTCGATATACCGGGTGTTGCCTGTAATAGGAGCATCAAATTAAAACACAGATTCAAACTGAACAACATTTGTTAAGCAACTTAAAAAAAACAGTGTTCATAAGTTTTTTTTTGTAACAATTTAAATAGTAGTTTCAATGTACGCCGTCCAACATGACCTTCATAACCTTCTTCTTTGCTTTAGAATAGTCGAGAAAAGGATACTATTAACTGTTTGTAACTAACTAAAGGACTGTGGTCCAAACTATATTTATAATACGTTCATTCGTCTCAGTTTCACGAGACTGCAAAGATATAAAAACCTCAACAAAAAATTAATTCAGCGACAGTCCAATGAAAATAGCTTCTTCAACTTAGTTTTTAGTAAAGTAGGTACCATCATTATTCTGTTTGTTTTTACTTGTCTATTTTAGTAAACAGAAAATTGCATTTTCACGCTGTCAATGTTATAAATGAGATTGCTTTACTTACGACCAAATTGCTCGTTTTAATTTTAAATGACAATTTTGAGGTTAGAATCTTGTTTATTCAAATATGACAAAGTTTACGTACTTACAGCAGTTACAGCTATTTAATTTTGACCGGTTTCTAATAACAAGATGTACGTCGATAGCAATGTTCGTTTGCATGTATTTATATGTTTGGAGTATAGTATATCAGATCAGATACGTCGAGTGTTATCGTTATTTCATTCAAACATTGTTGTGATCGTGCGAAACGGAATATTTCCGAATATCAAACATAATTTAGAACAATATATTTTGCACGTGATTCAGATTCCAACTGTTGAATTATTGGGGCGACTGGTTTAATGTAGATGCTGCTTTTGTTTTCCATTTTGGAGTCATTATGTGACTAGTACGTGATTGAATGTAGGTATTTGTATGTAAATTGTAATTGTGCGACGGCAAATCCAAATATGTATCGACCCTTATAATTAATTGGCATTTGGCTTCTGTTCTGTTGGTATATAAATTTAGGTGTAGGAACTCGTGCAACAGTCAAATTAGTACAAGTATTATTGGACGCAGCCGTATCAATTAGAATCATCATTGCACACATTCATGATAGGCCGATAAGTAATTCCGTTCCAAGAGAACATAAATATTAACTTCAAAATATTAATGAAAATTAGATACCTAAGCAGGTACACTAGCAATCTAGTATGTAGGTATCTATGTATCTTTATTGTCTTCTTCTTTATAAATAAATACAAATGGTTATAAATACATTCATAATCATAACAAATAAGACATGTACAAAGGCGAACTTATCCCTATTAGGGATCTCTTCCAGTTAATCTAGTCCAATGCAGTAGACTAACCTAAGTAGCTTAGTATAATTGTGAGTCGTGAAGTTAATGAAGTAAAGTGAATTGAGTGTAGGAAGGAAGGTGTAACAAGAGTGTAACTTACACTCAAACATAAACTTTCGCCGCCAAGTCGTTTGCATAGAGAAAGCGTTTTTGTTTATAGTTTTCCTTTTGTCAACTTTAAACGACTTTTTAACGTCAACGTGCCATTACTGAATAAAGATAATTCCAACGCCTAGACATACAATAAAGGAAAGGAAATTTCCTCTTTTCCAGAACAAATTTAATAAAGCAAATCTGTGCACGTATCAAAATGAAGGGTAGGAAAGCAAATTATCAGTGGGAAGAGTCACGCACGACGGTGTTGCCTGACAGTGTTCGCAAGATGTTTCATTTCCGCTCAACTCTTGGTGCCACTAATTAAATGTTTCACGAACTTGTTGCCAGATTTCATTTAAATCTCGTAAAGCTAGACGCAGTAAAATACGGAGCGTTTTTATTGCAAAAGTTAGTTTTGTTGAGTTTGCTTTTTGGAAAGTTTTTAGGGTTCCGAACCTAAATAGGCCAAAACTGTTGAGGCCTAGGTTCCTTTATAGTGTAGTCGGGAATAGCCTAGGTTGATAACCGATGACGAATATTTAATTTGACTTTAGTTTAAAGTAACATATTGTTAAAAATAATAGACATACTGTGTTGGTCGTTCGGGGAAAGGTTTAAAATTGACCGTTGAAGGCGACTGGTAGCGGTTGTATCCTAAGGGCCCGTTGATCGGCGATCTTCGTGCTTCGGCTGAAGACGTCGGCGATGATGTCAGTTTGGATGCGTTCTGAACAAAAACGAAACCCTTATAGGATTACTTTGTTGTCCGTCTGGCAACCCTATTTTAATGCGTACCTCCACGCGTCTTCTCAAACTAAATTAATATCAAATACTTAAGTTTGCTACCCCTTGGAGCCATGAAAGAAGCAAACTTCTAAGTCAACGCAATCAAAAGATACGAGCCTTTATGCTGTATGTGTTAACACTTGCATGGGAAACAAAACCTGTAGGGTACTCCCCGCTGACCTAGAATCATGAAATTCGGCATCATGTAGTACCAGTATGTAAAAACGTCCGAAAACCGTATGTTTTAGTTACATTACAATAAATGTATATTTTTGTGATTATAAACGTATTTGCAGTTGATAAACAAACCGCGACCTATGTCGACATATGGGGACAACAGTTGTCCAACGGTAAAGTTAAGTTCGTCACTCAGTATTGTTTATCTTTTCGTTAGCGCAATATGCATTGCTTTCGCAATTTGTACGGAACCCTCGGTGTGCGAGTCCTGCTCGTACTTGGCCGGCCCTTTTCCGTTTAATCTATCTGCGTTTAAATTATTTGCGAGATAAGACTGCGTAGCACAATGATGGCGGAGTCAGCTGTGAGTATTTGTAATTTAAATTTCCTTCCACCGAGATGCAGTTTCAAACATTAATATTCAACGTGTGCAAAAAATCTTCTAATCGGTTTCCTCTGGTGTTACTCGTACATTAAGCTTAAAAGAAGTTCGAACAGAACTCTCTACTCAAGTTAGGCGCATACATATGGATGTAGCTTGTAACAGTTTGTTCGGCATCTATTTGTCTGAATCAAACTAGGAATCAATGTAACAACGTTACTTAGAAACCGTACTGAAATTCACGAATTTATCAGCGGGGTGCCGCAAGTTTCCAAACATTTTGCAAGCAACTGTTTCCCGAATTGTCGGCCCATTTAAATTATTCAATTTGTCCTTATGATCTCTGTCTATGCGTACTGTTTATTGAATCTCCCGGCAAGCGGCGAGAGTCAATAAACGATTTTATGCTCGAGTAACTATGTTAATGGTCTCGGTAACCACAACAAAAACATTTTCGTCTTGCCGATTGCTCTGTTGGGAGCTCGTCTGAACACTGTAACTGTAAGTTTTGCTCTATTTTCATAGTTTCAACAATGGTGGTCACCTTGGCGTTTTATTGGTCATTTATCTGTTCAATGGTGTATGGACGATTAGGCTGCTTTCTCAAAAGAAATATGCTTTCCCTTAGCCGCTTAGAAAGCTATTAAGATAAGATTTCCACACAGACTATAAATAGATTCTATTAAGCACTATTGTTCAAACTTTATTACAGAGCAAATATAAGCAGTCAGTCCGATGTTACTCTATCAAATCACATTTTGTAATTAGGTGTATTTTGTCTGTCTGTGGCCTCAGGCGCATGGTCGCCTCGCATAGCTTACCGTTAATTGAACCTTACGATTGACGTGAAAATTAACGAGTCACTGGAATGTGTTCATATTAAATATCACAATCATTAATCATGTCTTTATAATAAAGGTGTTTGTTTGTTTTATAGCATACAAATGTATGTTGCAAGTTTTTGACCTTCTATGTTTTAATAGATTTTTTTGCTGTTGAATAAATTCTTATCCTGTACCCATCATGTACCAATAAATGTGAGAGTGTATTACTCTGTTGCTTAATTTTAATAGTTGCTGACTTTGCCATATTTTACGCAAGCACGTGTTATGTTGAAAAGATATAAAAATGGGAACAGGGTCTGGAGAAGGATATAGGCTACCATGAACCCGTATGGAAAAATGTGTCCTTTCTGTACAATAAGGAAAGCCCAATTATCATCCTAGTGTATCAATATTTAATTATTTTAAAAAGGTTAAAGCACTAGTTCGTAAATAAACTAAAATAGAAACTAAACAAACGAAAACGTAAAATGCATTTGATATCAAAAAGTTCAACAATCCAAATGAGCTGATATTTCCGTGCCTGGCGTGAAGAACTTGATAACTCGACTTATACGTTTTTTTTTTATTGGCGTAATGGCTTTCTACGGCCAAGGTTTTGTAGGAAAAAAATTGACAACTCGATATCTATGATACTTTTGAAGATATGGCCTGTGACATCATATTGATATCTCGATATTTAGCGGATTTTATTTAACAAAACGAGATATCAGCGCGATGAGGCACAAAAATTATTGCATATCAACTTATCAACGTATTCTCAAAAAAAAAGCGTTCGTAACTTGACAAATCAAGATATTAGAATGAAGACAAGCACACTTTAACGATAACAAATGAATATATCGTTTTATCTCATTATACACAACTACCGTAAATTCATATGTCGATTTATCATTTTCAGGTTGATGGACACAGCAAATAATAAGTTGACATAATTAATTATTCATAATTTATCGAAATGTATATTTCGATTTGTCAAGTTATTCTCACATCTGAGGTGTACTCTGGTACAAAGGAAAACACTGATAACTGTACATTTGTGAACATAATATAAACCTTAGTACAACGTGTTAAGGTCCATGGGGTATAGTTAACAGTGTCTTCGTATGTATCATTCACATTACCGGTACCTTGTCAACCATCGACCAGTTTTATTTATTGGATCAGAAAAACAAAGATGTTGCCAGTTAAAAATAAGATAAATTCATCTAGTTTTTCTGTAGAATAAGTGCTTTTGCATTACTGAATTAAAGACGATTCATTTACTACAATTTATTCAATATTTTTATAACTTTTAATTTTATTTTCTTCGGGTTTCGTGACTAAAATAAAACAATTTAAACGGATTGTATCATATTTATTCATTGTTTGTGCCTTTCTGACGTATTTGGCACCGAAAATTTGTGTTTTTCTCATCAAAAATAGTTGCCGAAACGTCAGGAGACTCAAACAACGAACACACGCGATATAATCCATTTAAATCGCCTTATATAAACAAAACAGTTGTATAGAAACGATAGAATTGTTTAATTGATACCCTATATTCTATGGTGAATATGTTGATAAGTCTAATATCTCACAAAATACAATGATTCTACCAAAATAAGTAAGATAATTGAAAAGTTTGCATAAAATTACCCTTAAATCAATTTAGACATTTCAATTATACAGAAAAACTGATTTTTAGGGATTAAATTAAAAAACATTTTCACCAATTAGGGCACTAATGTATGGGGGATAACTTGATAAGTCGATGGTGAACTTGATAAGTCGATGGTGAATATGTTGATAAGTCTAATATCTCACAAAATACAATGTTTCTACCAAAATAAGTAAAATAATTGAAAAGTTTGCATAAAATTACCTATAAATCAATTTAGACGTTTCAGTTACTATGAAAAACTGACTTTTAGGAATTAAATTAAAAAACATTTTCACCAATTTGGGCACTAATGTATGGGGAATAACTTGATAAGTCGTTGGTACCTATAATAATAATAATAATAATAATTTATTTATTTCAGGCATCAAAGGCCCATAGATAAATACCTTACAATCTAACATACATATTAAATATTAAAATAATAAAAAAAAAACATAAGTAACTAAACTAGGTCACATTTTTCAACAGCGACGTGTTACGCGTGTTCGATGTGTCAGGTAGCCGTCCACGGAAACGCCGGAACATGACACCCTTCGGCCAGTACTCTTCCTTTGTGAAGGTCGCTAGTTGGTCCGTCGGAACTCTCAGCACGAAGGAATTAAAACTCACGTCGTGGCGAGACTCCAATTTTACGACTCTCAGGATGACACCGGACTTCACCCTTACATATTCTGCAATATCTTCAGCCTTCGTACTGTAATGTAGCCGGGACACATAAAGCAGCGTCGTAGGTAGAGCGGGACGCAGCAAATGTTTCGGTCCAGTCGGTGCGGTACCGCACTGATTTCGACAGGCTGGCTTCTTCTTCTTCTTTTCGACCTGCATGAAGCCATCCTCGTCGCATCGGGACTCCCTTGGAGCCGGCATTGGCAGGTCTTTTTTTACGGGTTCCTGCAACCCCTGAGATAACGGCTGCCTGGATTTCGGAGCAGCTGGGCGCTTTGCAATTTCGGCGTAAACACGTCTCGGGGTCAACGTACTCACACGTGACGTGCTCGACCTCTCCGCTGGAGCAGGCGAGCGAGCGGCGGGGCGCGGGGTTGGCGGCGCTTGGTCAGCAACCAGCGACGCATGCGATTCCACGGCGTCAGCGTTAACACCGCCGATCACATTTTGCGCACCGTGACACGCGACTATTTTAGAGGTGTCACTTGACCTACATTCAGATATAGCGCTACGTAATAACGCTACTTCGGAACGCAACTCAATTACGGTATTATTGGATACCTCTAACTTAGTCTGGACTTCGGTCAGACTCTTCTTCAGGATCATAACATCCTTCAGCAGCCTGGTGACATCGACGTGGTCGAATGTAACAGGTGGCAGCCGGTGCAGCTGCTTCGCCACGAACGAAGGCACGTCGCTCGAACGGGTCGCCAGGAATAGCGTGATGATGTCCCGAAGACTCTTCACACCTCCATCCCTTCGGCGGGATGGCATCTCGGCGGTCTTGCCGAGCGTCTCGTAGAGCAGCGCCTTGCCACTACAAATGTCCTCCTCCTGGAAGCTTGACTTGCAGATCTGCGCGATGCTTTCCGCGTCCATGGTGGTGATGGCATTTTGTATAAATGCTAACAATTCGTTAACTATGACCTGCGACTCTCGCGAGGAGGCCATAGTGACAATACGGGCAGCGATTAAAATCGCACGATTCGCGAATTGAGCAATTCGTACAGTGCACTGCGGCACGACTGTTTATGATCGCGCATTGCACTGCATTGCACCTATGTTGATAAGTCTTATATCACAGAAAATAAGAGGATTTTACTAGAATACGTAAGGTAAATGAAAAGATCGCGGAAAATTATCCATAAATCAAGCTTTAAACACGAGTTAAAGATGAAAATGGATTTTGGAGAAAATGTCAAACTTTAAAATCGACGCCCTGAACAATTGCCATTTTGGACTTATCAAGTTCTTCACGCCATGCACGGAAAATGTTCTACCCGTTCCATTATTTTCCGACGTAGCACTTTTACACACAATTACTATTTAAAGTTCTAACTGTAATAATGTCTTTTGATTGATCCAGGTAAGTTCGAGTCCCATGGAATGTTTCGAAACCGCAGTTCAAAAGGTGAAGGGTCCCCAATCCGATGTGATTTATGGGAAGGTGTGTTCGAATTCCCCTCAAGATCACCAATTCACCAGCGATGAATTTACGCCTCGATAAATATGTAAATTCCTCCAGCAAGGATAGCAAATTAATGCTTAATTTCTCTGTTCTGTTTCGCATAAATTGCCGAAAATATATTCCAAAAACTCTTTTCATAAGCGCCAACGGCGAAAATTTAGGCAAACGGCTATCACAACAAATGCTTACAACTTATTCAACGGAAACAAGTACTCACGTTCAATGTAATTTAACTGAAGCAAGTTTCGAGTATTCAAATTTTCGTGATTGGAATAAGTTTATCTGATTACACTTAATGTAGACAATTCTCTGTTGGATCTCTGTATATTCGATTTATATCTTCGCCCATAGATTGTACACGCAATATCTTAATTAATAATTTCTTGTAAATAAACGAAACAGTTACTGTAAATCCGAATAGAATAGAATAGAATAGTATTTATTTGCTTAGAATAAGTAGGTACAAATGTGTCATAGTATAGCATATGACAATAGGTAGCTTATTCTGCTATTTGTACTTAAATACTAGCATGCAAATATTTTGGACTTTACATCTCACAAGAGAGGAATTCCTTCACACTGTAATACATTTATAAATTACGTAATTTGTATAATTTTCGAAATACAGCCTCATCATACTTACGTTTTTGAAATAATGATTTTAATAACTCATAGAATTGATAATAATTTGTAACTCCATTTGCGCATCCATTATGAGGTTGATATTCTGCTGTGATTTTTAATTAAATAATTGTTTTATACTTGGACTCAAACCACGGAAGGCGACTTAATCTTTTTGTGGCTTCTATAATTTTTGCCATTATTTTGTTGAAACTTTTTTGTTCATTGGACATTTTTATACAATTATCATTACGTTGTATGAAATCAGTGTAAACAACAGTTGGATATTTTAATACATTATAATTTTTATTTTTAAATTTAGGGCGAATTTTTTAATATATTGTTCACTGACAAAGTGTCGAATATTCAGTAGTCTGTGCAAATAGCGTTTAACCACAATACGTAGTGTGACGTTGGAGGGTCGGGTCGCGTATTTAAAGTCGCCACCGATTCAGGAAGGACAGCGGGAAATTGAGTTCCTTATCCAATACAAAACGACGTATGTTACATATGCTACAAACCAAGATATGCCTTTTTATGTTTAATTCACGAAAATGATTGACAGATAAAGAAGGACGTATGTTAAAGAAGTTTTCTATGAAGATACACTTTTTTTATGTTTGTCACCTAGTTGTGAGCACCGCGGGGACGGCGAATTTTCATACCGGATTGATTGACTGTAAAGATCAAACGACGTTTCGGTTCGACGGTTTTGGTTAGGAATTTTAAAATAATACCTGACATGACATATGTATAATTTACTTCCATTTACTCGTTTTATTACAACACAAGAAACACTTATTTGTTACAGATATCAACTGTTTATATTTATCAAAAGTAGAGTAAAATATATGTTTTAATTTATTTATTTATCACAGGCCACACCCCGTACAGCTCCTAGGCGCTAATTCAACGTAGCTCAGCGATATCTTCACTTTACCAATCTCGGCATTATATTGCAAATATATATTATATATTTTGCTATTCGAGATTATTTGGGTAACAAGTTGAAATGTGAAAAAGAAAGATCCTTTCACATTAAATTTCCTGGAAAATATTAATTAATGACGTTATAAACAACAGTCAAAAAACATGGACTCTGTAGTAGTACTAATAATATAAAAAAGTATGAATAATAACTAAGTGATGGTTTGTTTTATTCCTGAAAATTTCAGTGTTTAGTGCAAAAAAAATATTTTCACTACAGCTAAACACCGTATTGGGCCCAAGGACCTAGTGAAAGATTCAAGCCCAACAATCACATTTATGCCAAGACAAGATACTATCAGGTAGTCCCATTCTGCATGTTACATAAATGGGGTTTCCTGAACACGTTTCAGGCATTCCCTACCTGAGATAGAATAAATTACATTTCCTTGATATCAATCAAATCAGCGGAATTTCGTTTGCCACATTCTGGAAATGCCAAGAAACTGGATCTTATGTTTGTTATTGTCGGTCCTGTAAGAAAAAATAAAAAGTTATCATTTTATGTAAGTCTCAAATCGACATTTGACTTTCACATCTAACGAGTACTTGCCACTATATTTCTGCTTTAGCGATACGCAATGACATTATCTTTCGTATGGAGTTGAATGTACTCTTTCTCGATAGGTGCTCTTTTTTGTGTCATCAAATACCATTATTGGCGATTTGAATGAAATCCGAAATATCATCACTATTATCTTTAAGTAAATGTAACTTGAACTTCACAACTCAAAATATATTTACCAATCTTCACGACCTCGTGTCCTAGATACGAGTGATACATCGCTCAGATGTTAAACGTTACTGTCAATCGAATTGGGCCGTAGTTCATGCGAATAGATCTTGCATGTTCCACATATTTATACTTATGTATGTAAAGCATAAGTTCGGAATTACCACGAGCAAGCGTAATTTAAAGTAAAGTAAAATAATGATGAAGTTCTGGGTTCATCACACCAAACACAGTTGGACATATGAACAATGCGGTTTTTAATCATATGAACCCTTAACAATATGAATCAATCTCCGTTAAATAATCATTTACCTTTGCAAAGCTCGAAAGCAAAGTACTATGAAAAACATACATTTCTTAATAATTAAAAAATAAACGGTGGTTTAATCCTTCAATTTGCAACATAACACGGAACAACGTATGTTAAGCCCGATTTAATTAAGCTTACATCCGAACATGATGTTGAACCGTGTAAACAAATTGGATGGATGGATTTCGAGCCCGTTTCTACCTGGGCTATTCGGTGAGGCATGGCGATATATGCAACCGTGCCCACAACTCGTCTGGGCAGAAGAAAATAACTTCAATAGAGCACTCAAAATTAAACATATACTGTTGATATCCCGGAGATATTTCGAACGGATGTCATTGGACACGTTGAATTTTGTCCTCGTCGTGGCAACCTGAGGCATGGCCTACGTGGGCCCTGTAACATAAGCAAAAAATTTAAACATAGATTTTACTCGTTAAACTGAACAACATTTGTTCAGCAATTTTAAAAAAAAGTCAGTTTTCAAAATTTTATTATTTCCAACAAATTAAATAGTATTTTCAATGTATGTCGTCCAACGTTGACATTCCCTGAGCATTGACATAGCTGTCACTCTACTAATGTCGGATATTTCGCAATACATTGCTTCTTTGTCTAAACTTTATTTTACAAAATTTCATTTAATACACGTTATTTTCAGAAGTTGCTTAACAAATGTTGTTTAGTTTCAAGGGACGAATCTATGTTTCAATTTTTTGCTCCTGTTACAGGGCCCACCCTTTATACATTTGTTCTAAGATACCATTCTAATTATGATAACTATATTCAAAGTATCATTGGATATTTTATCAAATATATTATTAATACTCTATTTGTATTGAATTTCAAGACAGAAGGTATGGTGAGTTAAATCTTTGGTTAAATCCCTACTATCGTGAAATCGATACATCCTACGTATACTGATGCAACTGACATTTTTACGATTTTCGTTTTTTAGCATATTTAGGATCAAAATACTTATATCTACATGTTATAAACTTTTCATGACAAAATTACTGCTAGTTTTCGAAATAAAGTGACGTATACTGATACAACTAACACCGTTTTATAATTTAGAACATCGTATACTGAGATAAGTCGCTTGTACCACTATACGCAGTACACCTATCGGGGAAGGGTGGCGCGAGCGTGGCACAAGTGGCAGTTACCTCAGTATGCTTGCTCGTCGTCGTTGCGGACGTAAGATATCCCACTATGCGCGACGGACAGTCGATGCGGCCTACGTCTTTTCTACCTACTATGTATCAAATTAGGCTTACTTTTGGTTATGATCTAGACACGCGGCAGCGTGTCCAGCCAAGTTCACCGCAGGAACTGGCGAGCAGCAGCCGTGTGTTATATTACACGAACCGTTTGGAGCCACTTTTGACCCCTCAATAACTCCAAATCTATTCAACAGAAAAAAATGAAATTTGGCTTATGTATTTAGGTCCCTGAGAACAACTAGAACCACAAATTTCATAAATGTAGATGAAATAGTTATTGAGATATTGACGTCCAAAAAACGGCATTTTTATCACTGACTGACTGACTCACTAGTAATCAAAAACCTAACCCACTTCCAGGTGACCTAGAAAGATGAAATTTGGCATTCAGCTTGGTAATTGTGTGTGTACACATATAAAAATCAAAAACAGTGATATTTTTTAGTTTTATTATTATTATTATTTATGCTTGTTGCCTCAGAACTCCGTCATTTATTAACCGATTTGGAAAATTCTTTCTTTGTTTGTAAGATGGCACTCTCTCTCTCACACACACACCACACACACACACACACACACACACACACACACACACACACACACACACACACACACACACACACAGAGAAGGTTAATAAATTGCCGTGGCGCGGGGACGGATAGCGAAGCGCGGGAGCGCGGCGTGGCGAGGAGCGGTCCGGCCCCTCCCTCTACCCCGCGTCACTCTAGTCAAGACAGGTGGGGCGTCAATTCAAATTTCTGTACAAAAAGTAATGATATCCCATCAAAAACATAAATGTTAAATTAGAGCCAAGTTCTCGCATGCAACGTTGTCGACTTCGCCGACAAAAGAATTGAGATCTATATGGGCGCCAAGTTCTTTGCCCTAATTTTTTTAGATACAAGGACATGTGACATACTCAATGCATTTATTTTACTTGGGGTGTAATTCAATATCAAGATTTGACTTGGCTAGTTTTCACAAACTGACTTAATTTTATCAAAGTAACATAGTATTATTATCAAGCTAACAGTATAAGTAACAGGACGTACACTAACTATACCTTTACGAAAATAGGTTAATGATTAGACAAATGTAATATACATTTATATGTAAAAACTAGCCAAGTCCAGTCTTGATATTGAATTACACCCCAAGTAAAATAAATGCATTGAGTATGTCGCATGTCCTTGTATCTAAAAAAATTAGGGCAAAGAACTTGGCGCCCATATAGATCTCAATTCTTTTGTCGGCGAAGTCGACAACGTTGCATGCGAGAACTTGGCTCTAATTTAACATTTATGTTTTTGATGGGATACAGTTTTCTCCAATCAGTACCGATGGTTGTTTGGAGTACAATAATAGCTATATGTCGCCATTACCTACGGATAAACCAGTCACCACTAGCGCTGACATCCGTCTGGGTTTCCCCGGATTTGTCCTAGTTTGAGGCCGTCCGGGGGAAAATAAAGCAATTATTTTTTTAATTTTATTATTTTCGGGGAAAATGCGATTTACGCCAAATGTCCGGGTTTTTAAGTCTTTGTCCATGTTTGGCGAATTCAGAGATGGCAGCTGCTTACAGGCAATCTTAAAATAAAATAGCAAAAAAGATGTCGGTAACTTACGTGTAATTTAAATAATATGTGGATCAACGAACAAAGAAAGTAAAAATCTAATCATGAGTTTAAATAAAATAAAAATACGGGAAAAACAAGCCAAGAAAACAAATAATAAACATGTAAGACAAAAATTACGTAAAATATTAGTGTGAACGGTTTTTTTTAATAATAAATAAATATTAAGGGACCATCTTACACAAATCGACCCAGTGTCCCAAGCAAAGTAAAGCTTGTACTATGCGTACTAGATGACGATATATACATAATTTATAAAGTACATGTAGAGATAACATCCATGACCAGGAATAAATATTCAAGTTCGTAACACACATTTTTGCTGGCGGAAGTTTGAATTTCATTGAAATATAATATAATTTGTACAAGGAGTGGTTTAATTCCACCAAATACGAAGCGCAAGCTTATTCTGTTCGACAATACTGTGATATTTTCAGTCAAAATATTAAGTTGACGCTTGTCACATTTACGAGAATTTGAAAACACCTACTGAAAAACAAACAACCAAACACATTGGCACATGGAGGAGAGAGACTTGAAATAAATAGGAAAAAAAAAACTCAAAGTTAATAAAAAAATGCGAGTGCTGTATTCGACCTTCAAAAACCTTGTCATCTCCTCACGGTAATATTAAGCGTGTTTTATTACAAAAAAAAAACTTAAACTGTATAATTTCACAGCATTTGGTTTGGGAATGCTACTTGTTAGGTAAGGTGGAAGTACTACTCGACATTGCAAGGGATATTTATTTTATGTTTCGTAATAGTACGTTAATTTACACGTCTATCGCAAATTTATTCATCCCTTATGAGAGTTATGACTTTTACCTTTATTAAATGGTATTTATATCATATAATGATCATAATATAAAAAAATCTCGTAATGTAATGAAATGTAAGTCAATAGGATTGTCCCAGTACATGTCACGTGCTTTTGCAGGCAGTCAGGTTGTATATTTTATTATTTTGCGTGTGAAATTCGATAGCTACAAACATTTCTCATGTATTCATTCTATTTGCTATGAAAGTAACGGTAATCTTATCTTATTTATCGCAGTTGAAAGTATGGTGCCGCGTATTAGTACCGCGTCGAGTACTAGTACTTCCACCTTACTGTTGACATGACTAAATGACAAATTATTTGACTTAATTAAATTAATACTTCGAGATGATGTAGATGAATTCAGGTTTTGGTCTGACAATTGTGATGGACAAAATAGGAACTGGAATCTACTATATATAAATGTTAAAACAGTAATAATGTTTATAATACTGCTGTAACAAAGACAAAAAGCACCATTCCCTAAATGCGGGCTGTGATTTTAATTACCTTTTAAATAAACGTAATTTTAGTGTAGGAGGATGGGCAAAACGTCCCCACCCACCAACAGAGATGGGACATATCTCATCTTGTAGATCTCAACAATGTGATTGTTTTTTAGTATGGGAACAATCCCCGGAAATATGGGGTTTTCCTGGAAAATCGTGTTTTGTTAAGAAGAATGTGGACAAAATTGGTACTATTTAACTCATACAAAACGACTACTTATGCATAGCCGGTGGCGCCAATATTAATTTACACTTTTTATTTAACGGTGGGGGGCAATGTTCCCGATAACCAACAGAAATGAAACATATCTCTATTTATAGGCCTTAACAACATGATGTTTTTTCACTAAGACAGCATTCGGCTTAAGCATGGTGTTGTCTTGGAAAATCGTATTTTGTGTTTTATATATATATTGTCTATTTACTTAATGAGCACTCTGTTTTGGAGGTTGGCCTATTAACGTCCCGTGATAGTTTTCATTTTAAATGTTGTAGTAACTAGTGTTATCTTATTATTACACTATTGTATTACTTAAAACTTGATTCATGTGCAGATTTTTTATTTCTGTAAACTTGCATATGCTTAGTATTTAAGTTATATTGCATGGAATACAAATGTATTATGGTAGTTACTGTTTCTAATTACGTACTTATAATCGTATATATTCGTATATCAGTATAGTTAGAGCCATTTTACACTTTTGATTTAGCAAGATTGCAATTCTTCTACTCCTCACTAGAGTTCTCTAGTGCTAACAACTAGATGTATTAGACTACCGACCTCTGGTGGTGAGTAGTTATTTTTTTAAACATCAGTCTAGCTTTAGCATTAAAAATATTTAAAAGCATTGTCTATGGGCTAAAAATTATAAAGATTTTTATACCAAACAAAAGTCACCTGTCACTTTAAAAATATGTCAAGTCTTCAAACAGTTGCAAAATTGAATTCTCATCGAGAAAATGCTGCAAAAATGAAAATGATTACCATAATACAGGTACGTAGATATTTTAAATAACATTTCTTTATAAGGCATCAACGATTTATGTATTTGTAAGATTGTAAGATTTCCATTTCAACCGTATTTCTATTCTCGGAGAAAGTATACCGAACCCAAAACCAAACAGAACCGCTTGTTGTACAAATCGCCAGGGAGATATACTTATATATGTATAAAACAGTGAACGTCTTGGGGTTGAAATGATGATGAACTGCATTTTATTAGTTGTTCCTAGAAAATGCAAGGCGATTATTCATATTACGTCGCCATACAAGTGATAAAAGTAATCGACGCTATGAACGGAGCCGAACATCCAAGTGTACGCTGATGCGCAGGCTAATAGCGCGGTTTGCGGCGCGCAGTAAGCCCATCATCGTCTCAGTTTCCTGTTCAACTAACGTTTAGAACTCTCGACGAAAAAAAAGGGGTATTATAAGTTTAATATGTGTATGTGTGTAGCTGTTTATCTACATATCTGTGTGTTTGTCTGTGGCATCGTAGCTCTCAAACGGATAGACCCATTTGAATGCAGTTTTTAAACCGAATGTCTTGTCTGTCCAGATGGTTTTTAGATTTGTTTGTTGAAAATAACCGCAGCCATTTCCTAGATACTCAACTTTGAAACAAGTCATAGGCAACATTTTTTACCACTCATTAAAATGAGGGAAGCAACCAGCATCTTGTGACGGGAGTTTCAAAATTTTGAATTTAGGTTATTGCTACTTACTAAAGATGATCTGATATCGAGAACATCCAGTTATGAATCAAGAAAATCTGTATAGCTGTCTCGAGATCATCAGGTTGTTTTCGGGAGATGTTTATCGTTTACCGGTGGAAGACTTAAAGAACAGCCGCCTTACATATAGATAGCAGCAAGATGAATTTAGAGTTCGTACTGGACGAGTTAACTACAACTGATAGTATAGTTGATTTTACTGGTCAGATGTTTCAGTCCTCATTAAAATGATAATCCCTAATATTATAGATGCGAAATAAATCTCTGTTCCCATTTAAACTGCTGCACCGATTTAGATGTATCACGGAACTAATACTTAAGCTTAACATTTTGCGTTAAATCTAACTTATTTCATACTTTAAGGTAGCTAGGTACTTATAAAGTATTTGTTTTTCTTGTTAACAGAATGTTTCTTTTTTCAGCACAGAGTCATATTATAAAATATGAAAATAAGACAAATCAGGATGGTATTTAAGGTATTATGAAAATCCTGCATAATGTTATTTTTACATTACACGGAGGTGGCAAACATGGGCATGGTCCGCCTGAAGGTAAGCGGTTACTGCAGTCAACTCCATACTAAACGATCTTGAGAGAATTTTTTTTGGAACCGTACCATATGCGTACATTTAGGCTCCAAGGACGAATACCCTGCTGTGGACAAGAACGGCGCGGTGAAGGAGGATACAAGTCTGATTTACTAGTCTAGCTGGCGAGACAACTGTTAAGCTTCTCCTATTCTCAAGCTTCTGCCTATCTATTTATGAGCCACGGACGTCCATTGTTAAACACAGGCAGGAGCTATAGGGGAGCTCGCTACAGAAAAAGACCCTGCTTGTAGTGCATCCACCGCCTCCCCGCGGCCTACACGAGGTCATCTGTCCACCTAGCTGGAAGCCTTCCTACGCTGAGTTTTTCTATAACTACGTAGTCGCTACTCCAGGACTTTTCTGCCCCAGTAGCCATTCGCTCACTCAAGGATGTCATACATAATATTAAAGTATGTATTGTATACGTGTCTGTGTATCTGTGGCGTCACAATAAACATTCTTTAGGTACAGCAGTTTGGATGTTGGAGCATAAAAGGTATACAGAAAAGAACTGCTTTACCCCTGCATAAATGGATTAAACTATTTCTGTCTGTCTGTCTGTCTATTGTT
The DNA here is from genome assembly GCA_947623375.1 of Apotomis capreana. Taxonomy (NCBI): domain Eukaryota; kingdom Metazoa; phylum Arthropoda; class Insecta; order Lepidoptera; family Tortricidae; genus Apotomis; species Apotomis capreana. Next base: position 16,322,175 of record OX392507.1, on the reverse strand, counting down.
CATGTTTGTATGTATGTCTGTCTAACGTTTAATAACGTTTCTGTAATACACACGAACGATATATTATTATTCCACTTTTTAAAGCTTATTTTTATTGTCAGCTCACTGCAAGTATGGTGATTAGAAGTATTTTTTATCAACCCAGGATGTTGCGACTTGCGCACTGAGCCCATCTTGGTACGGACACCATCGTCTCAGTTTCCTGTTCAACTAACGTTTTGAACCCCCGACAAAAAAAGAGGGGTGTTATAAGTGTTATATGTGTACGTGTATTGTATCTGTTTATCTGTGTGTCTGTCTGTGGCATCGTAGCTCTCAAGCAGATGGACCCATTAGAATGCGTTTTTTTTTATCGAATGCGTTGGCTGTCGAGATGGTTCTTATATTTTTTTGTTGAAAATAACCGCAGCCGTTTCCAAGATATTCACTTATTATAACTTTGGATCAAGACATAGGATTTCGGCCAATATTAAAGTCAAGAACTCGAATTTTAAGTTTAGGTTTTGTAGAATTTTTTACCACATTTTGTATTTAGGTTATTGTTACTTACACCACCTATATGATTCTGAGAACAGCGTGCTACAAGATCGCCTAATAAAACAAATACACTTGAAATCGGATTTTAAGGTGATTGTTTTGATTGTACACGTCGAAGAGAGAAAAAGTAATGATGATGCTCAAATCGTAGCCTATTTTATTGTTATTATCTGAAATTCCGCTCCATATAACATGGACATATTCATTCACACGTATCTGGTGTTCAGTTGTTGAGGGATGAATGTTACCTTATAGTATTTTCCATTATTTTTAACCTCGATTATGTGTCATCATGTTTACGTATGTAAGTATGTATGGCTGTATGTACATATTACTAAGTCTGTCTGTGCGTCATAGCTCCTGAACAGATGCTTTGATATTCATTAAACATCGAATTGTGTTTTTATCTAAAGATTCTAGAGCATGGAGTTCTCAACCAATAAAATCTGTACAGCTGTGTGGAGAGGATCAGGTTCTTTCTATACCGCAAAATGTAAGCAGTAAAAGCTTGACCCTGCAATAAATCTAACTTTTGACATAATTTAAGATCAGTTTAAAAAGTAGTTTTTTTTTCATTTTAACAGAATGTTTTTTTTTCAGCTCAGTCATATTATAAAATACCTATGAAAATCAAAACAAATCAGGAAAGTATTTAAGGTAGTATTAAAATCGTGCATAGTTCGGAGGTGGCAAGCAAACGTATGACCCGCCTGATGGTAAGCGGTTACTACAGCCTATAGGTACGGACGCTTGCATCTCCAGTGGATTCACATAGGTACGTGTTGCCGACCCAGTACACTTTTTTTTTTAAATGCTCATTTTTAGGGTTCCGTAGTCAACTAGGAACCCTTATAACTTTGCCATGTCCGTCTATCCGTCTGTCTGTCTGTCCGTCTGTCAATCTGTCCGTCTGTCCGTCTCTCCGTCTGTCCATCTGTCCGTCTGTCCATCTGTCCGTCTGTCCATCTGTCCGTCTGTCCGTCTCTCCGTCTCTCCGTCTGTCCGTCTGTCCGTCTGTCCGTCTGTCCGTCTGTCCGTCTGCCCGTCTGTCCGTCTGTCCGTCTGTCCGTGATCATCACTACTAGAAAGCTAAAATTTTGTTTGAGTATGTGTACTTTCAATGAAAACTAATATTGAGTAAAATCGGTCGAGCCGTTTATGAGTTATTGCAAAATTTCATAATTTTCTCTAAAATGACGTTAGTGCTCGTAAAACCGATGGCCGCTGGGGCCATCGAGTTCTTGAGTGCCGACCACGCACTGGACGACACAGCGTGGGTAAGCCCCCCACAGGGTGGACTGATGACCTGGTGAAGGTTGCTGGAGTCCGCTGGATGCGGGAGGCGCAGGACCGGTAATGGTGGCGCTCTCTGGGGGAGGCCTATGTCCAGCAGTGGACGTCTTTTGGCTGGTGATGATGATGATGATGACGTAAGTGCCGTGCGGTGTCCTTATACTTTGAACATTACACACACTGCAATCTGTCGCGTATAATCGATAACGTCCAGAAGGTAATAAGTAATTACGGTTACTTTGGAGTTTACTACCTTTTTTATAAAGCTTGAAATCTTTCTCGTAATTTTAGCAACAACAAGTGTCTATTGTGAAGGATGGGCAACTACGGAACCCTACACTGAGCGTGGCCCGACATGCTCTTGGCTGGTTTTTTTGTACGTAGTCTCCCGGGATAACCGGGAGGATGTTGTTTACCTCTAATTGTAATGTCTTGCATGGTATTTCTCCTGTATATTTTATGAGGTGTGCAATAAAGAGTACCTGTATTTGTATAACCTCGGCACGGACAGCATCAGCAGGGTCATTCCATAGCCTAAACGTTACCGGGAGAAAATTCCAAGCAGCATAGGAATGTCCTAATTTTAACGTATGTATTGTATGCGTGTCTGTGTATTGTGAGTCTGTCTGTGGCATCACAATAAACATTCTTGTTCATAAAGCAGTTTGAATTTTGGATTGCTTTACCCCTGCATAAAATAATTGAAATCTGTGTGTCTATCTGTTTTTCATGTTTGTTTGTCTGTTTAACGTTTAATAACGTTTCTGTATTACACATCAACGTTATATTATTATTCCACTTAAACCTTATTTGTAGTATCAGAGCAGACCAGCAGAGCCGTGTAAACACGACGATGTTATTAGCTCGCTGCAAAGTATGATGATTAGAAGAAATCTTTTTTATTAAGCTAGGGATACTGGGTTCGATGCCCAGTGAGAGCGCGGTTTTCCCACGGTTGCGTTGATGAGGTACCTAGGTGATAATATTTCATTTCCTTCGACCTCATTTCTTTAGAGAACTGAACAGTTGTACTGTTTTTGTATTGTCCACTAAAATTATAATATATATATATATACGTATATAGAATGTACAGGCAACCGAAATGAAACCAAACTGAACCGTACCAAAACGAACCGTTTTGTTATGGAAGTCTATATGGAGACATGTATGAAACTATGGACATCTCGGAGTCAAAATGATGATGAACTGTATTTTATTGGTTGTTTGTGTAAAATTCAAGGCGAACGCTTCTTGGGACGTGGTGACACGAGCTACCGACGCGTGTCCACCGCTACGTCTTGCCATTGTATCTTCGACAGATACTCTGTCATATACCGCAGCGTTACCTGATTTCATACTTTTCAACCCTTTCACAATCTTGTCCAATACTGTGTATTTAATTTCCCTTTTATTTGTCTAGTTCAAATCGTCAAAGGGCTCTTGTCCTAACATATTTATACGGTATATCCTGACATATACCGTTTCGCTACGCTTGGTACGGTCACCATAATGTATGTATCAACACATGTGAACGTTATATCCTTCGTTTTTTTCTTCGAACCTGAAAGTGCCTCAAATCCTGCTTGCATGATTTGACCAAAACATACATACATAGATAGCAAGTAAAATAAAAGCTTGTAAAAATAATTGCTAAACTCTGTTTCAGAATAAAACAAGAGATAACAACTCAGCGTGCACTAACAATCGAGTGAGACGAGTAAATGAAAATGTTCTTAGAGCTGGCATACAAAATGTAACTGGCGCTGAAAAGGACCGGTTTTTGGGCCTCTGGAGGTGAAGGGTTTTTTTTGGGAATTGTGCATCGGCTACGCGAGAGGACTCATGACACCCGTTCTGGGTCAATATTGGGGCAAAGGCTGCCCATCGTGATTCAACGTGATTTAGGGGCCTTTGCGCCTGTATAGATTAGGGGCGGGTTATTTGATTAGATAGTTTATTTTGTACAGTTTTTTGTTATATTTGTAAATATTAATATTTTTTTTATCAAATAAACTTTTTTTTCTTGGTAACATAACGTTCGAAGGTTTAGTCCGCAGTTAAATTGTCTAATTAGTATTGAAAATGTTCGCTATCTTTGTATTTTACTCAAATATATTTGCTTCCCTCCCCACTTGAACTAACTCCATGTGAGATCTATTTACTGAAAAATAAGTTCTCCATAGATTTCTTAAAAGTGGATACAATAATGGATTAAGTGAAGTTACCAACGGGAGCGAAGCGTAGCTGTCTGGTGCGACTGCTTAAGAAGGAATGGGAAGGAATTTAGGAAAGCGTAAAAGACGTTTTAAACATTACGGTGGGTACCCGCCGAAAAGCCGAGGCCAGAGCGTAGTGGAGAGTAAGTTATACTGCGTTTTGAATTTGTGTAGGAGGAAAGACCGGAGACTGGTGCACGGTTGTAAATATGAGTGTCGGTTCAATATCCAACGGTAATAGACATGGATGTACGTGTAACGATAGTGTTTCTATTATTTATTTATGAAGTAACTAACTCTCTGACAGAATTAAAAGAGAATGATTGTGGATTGATGATGGAGTAATTACGTGTTCAATTCTTCTTTTACGATGCTGTCAGTTCAGTCAAGTATCGCTTTCGTCGACAGATTGAATTTTGCAGGAGATTGTGATAATCATAATAATGTTTCGTAAACGAAAGGAATTAAAGTGAATGCGAAAAAGGCGAAAGCCATGGTATTTGATAAAGAAAATAGTATAAAAATAGTGTGTGTATGGTTGCGAATGAGGGTGAGATATTAGAACAAGTGAATTAGGCTGTTCACAAGAGACGGTCGACCCGTTTGCCGAGCTGCCCAGCCATGAAATCTCTAAGATAAGGCGTCTCTGGATGTGCATAGAAGTGTATTGGTTCCAACATTTTTGTGTACGGAAAGTTGGATGTAGCAGACGAAGCAAGAAATTAAAATAAATGCAGTTTGTAAACTTTAAGGTGTGAAAAAAGATGTAGTAATTCAAATTGAGAAAGGGATGCTAAGATATAGTTTGGGTATGTTGGAGAGGATGCATGGAAGTAGATTGAGAAGACAAATCTTCAAGGTAAATGGATATGTTGGAAGAAGAAGACATAGACAAAGGTTTCTCGATTACACGTTCTATAAAAGGGCAGGTCAAACGTACTCTAAACCAACGATCATGCAGGCGAGATAAATTAGTGTTGAAGTGCAACCACAGAATAGATAATAGTACGTGCACGCCAGGACCGTAGCAAGAGTATGAACTTAGCTATGGCTACGCCGTTGGGAAAAAGGCGTGATTATAAATATCAAGTCACAAAATCTTTTACTAGATTCTTACTTCAGAACAATGGATCTGGGTGGAAAATAAACGCTGATGCTGAAAGTAGAATGGATCTTAAGAGAATGATGCAAACGGTATGCAAGGACATAAGGTAGGGAGAGATTTGCTGCTGAAAGAGAGTAAATTCAGTAAATTCAAATATCAGCATCGTCATGTACAATACAATACAATACAATACAACAATTCTTTATTGCACACCAACAAGAAAAATATAACATGAGAAATCATAAATTAAATAATGGTAGACAATAGGCGGTCTTATCGCTAAAGAGCGATCTCTTCCAGACAACCTTTGGGTGGCGGAGAAAACAAAATTAAACAGAAAATAGTAGGTGGTGAGATAAGAACTTTAAGTAATTTGAGAAATAATAAATAAACGACAAACAAAATATTAAAGACAGATAAGACATACACATACACAAATAATATCTATATACATATTAAAAGATCGTCAAAATTTCACCCAAGTTCCAGTCATTTTCAGGCGCCTTATACAGGTTTAAGTCCATTTCAGGCCAATCTCTATCAGATGACGCCATAACCTCCAAACCCGTTTTCAGGCATTTTCAGGACCGATTATGGGCCTCTGAAGGTCATATCAGTATATTGCGAAATTTTCAGTAGGAGTGACAGAGATAGCACTATTAGAAAGAGATAGCTATACTCAGAACATTCGAGCATTAAGCATTTCTCATATTTACATCCATTCCCAATTACTACGTGACCCTTCCACTGCTGGTTATCGTAAATACGACGTGGCTGATAGATAGAGAGAGATGTGTTGTGCGCTAGTGAGTGATTCAAATTAACTATACATTTTCATTGATGGCAGTGACTCACTCACTAACTGAAGGTTAAACCAACTCACTATATTAGTACATATATTGCTGTTCGTTTGTCTCGCTAAAACTCGTAAACGGCTGGGCAGATTTTGCTGATTTTGCTTTTGAAATGTTTGACATAGCCCGGGGAAGGTTTATACGGTGATATATTAGCAGCTTACTGACACAGACCGATTTCCACGCGGGCGGAGCCGCGGGCACACCTAGTATTAGTATATCTGTCGTTCTTAACTACTCACCACTCAATATGAATTGAACTGAATGGTGCTTTTTTGACATTATATAAATTAATAACGTCAAATAATTTAATTTGTCGATTATTTTGAGATGAGTCGCATTTTATAATAGTTACGCCATTAGTATTAATTTAGTATGCTTTCTTAATACTTGTTATGACATTTTATTTAAATAACCCATTTAACGACATAAAAACCAAGTACGAAATGAGTATGATGATGATGATAATATGATGGAGCATATATGATGGAGTCTATAGATCCACTGAACAAAATGAGTGAAATACGTCGCGAGAGAGATCGCTAGATATGAATCGTTCTCCTTCATTTGAGTGACATTATTTGCGCATCTCTACTGATAGAGAAAGAGCGCGAACTATATAGATGGCAGCGCTAAATCGAGAACAGATATACTATGCGGACTGTAAAGACTTATCAAACCCATAATGTAAACAAAATTATCTCTTCAATGACATTATTTTTAAATACTACAATAAAAGTAAATTGTTGGTTCCTGTATGTTAATAATGATCGTCAGCGTGGCCAAAATATGTTAAAAGATCGAGGCTGGCCACGCGTTGGGAATTGAAGAAAAAATAAATGAAGAAAATGGGGCTCTGATAACTGGCAAAATTGACACACAAACTAAAAGATCCAATGTTTACGACGTGAAAATAATGGTAATATATTTAACTTTCAACTTATATAGTTAAATCTATATGTATATATTTTTAACTTTTCAGCTTGACTGCATCTTCAATGGCAACTGCAATTTGTAAATGCGGTCAGCCACCTTGCATTGTCATAAGAATGTATGCACATCTGGGCCTAGTTATATTTTTCATTATACGTTTACCTCGATATAGGGGCGTCATAAGTTTAACGTGCGCATTGTACGTACCTGTGTATCTCTACGTCTGCCTGTGACGGTGTAGTTTCTAAAAGGATGATTTGATATTGATTTAGTTTTTTTGTTTCAGACATGTTCAACTAAGTTTGTTACTTTACCACACCTACGAGATTCTGGAAACAGCCTGCATCAAAATACAAAAAATACCCCAATTTCAAATGATAGTTTCGCTTAATATATCCAATTTATGGATTTTGAGGTAATTGTTTTGAATTTTACTCGCTGGAAAGAAAACAAAGTAATTATGATGCTAAAAACATAGGTCTAAGATCCCGGCTATATAATTATGGACCTTTGTCTCGAATATGGTGCTCAGTCGTCACGTGAAAGAACAAACTGAAGTACACTCTTCAGCATTTGAGTTATTATACTCGTATACGTATTATTATACCGAGCTAGTTTTATTCGTGGAAAATTGTTACGTGGTCTTTTTCATTATTTCGTAACCTCGACACAGGGATGTCATAATTTTAACGTACATACGTATTTTCTTTTGTAAAGTCTTTCTTCATCACAAAAGTATTATTTTACGAAAATAAAGATACTTAATTTAGTAGTTTCAACGTGCTGTATAATTAAGTCAAAAGTATTTGCCATCATGGCGTGTAGCAGCTGCTGGTAGGTATGTCAAGAGAACTCATCAATTCAATGCTCATGCTTCTATCAATCTTTCTATCAGACGCGGACATCCACTAAACTCGCCACAAAGAGAGATCCTGCGTACACTGCATCTACCGACTCTTCGCGACCTAGACGTGGTCATCCGTCCACTTGAAAGGGGGCCGTTCTAAGCTGAGTTTCCCTACATGTATAGGTCAGTTTGTACATATATATTGCCTTAAAATAATCTCTTTTTCACCAAAAAATTACCGACTTCAATGAGCGAAATGGAACATACGATAACACTTATATGATTTTCTCATGGGTATCTTTGTCACATTGAAATAAGACCACACGGGAAGCACCAGATTTCTAATAAAAAAGAATCATCAAAATCGGTGCAGCAAGTTGAAAGTTCTGAGGTAACAAAAAAACTGTCGAATTGAGAACCCTCCTCCTTTTTTGAATTCGGTTGAAAAGTGACGTAAAAGCCATTTTGACAGTATGTTGTGTAGGTATCAAGGCATTGTAAAAGCCAAGTTTTTGAGCTTGGGGGACGCCACCGGCTGGTACCTAAATTAGATTATTTTTAAATAATGTCACATTGGTTGACTGTGTGACAAATGAAAAAATAAAGTTTCTGCCTAATATCTCTTCTGTAAATCTTTTTGGTAAAAAATTACAATCGAAGGAAAACCTCTCTCTCTTGTCGTTCCCTCATGACTAAGGATCGTGGTCATGGAAATCTTACACTTGGAGTGGGTGATTTGCCTCCATCGGGACCTGTCCATTGCTTCCCTTACAACCGAGCAAAACTTGTCCTTTACTTGATCGGTCCATCTGGTTGGAGATCATCCACGAGCTGGTTACCATAGCATATCCGCTCACTTAAGCTTCACATTTATACGAAAGCAAATCATTTGCAAAAGTAGTTTGATATTTTTATAGAATCTTTTTTATCGATTCCATGTGGAATTTATGTGGAAATACTAAATTTTTATTTTTATAAATAATGACACAAAGGTAAATTATGAAATAAAAATTGGATGCGATCCACTATAATCCAAGCAGGACTCGAACCTGCGACCTCTGCGTTTCCGGCGTATTGCTCTCCCAACTGAGCTATTAGATCGCTACGTCAATCACACCAAATCCTCCATTCCATAATTATTACGCTACACAACAACACACATATGACGCGGAGGGCGCTCCAGTAGAATTATGGAATGAAGGATTTGGTGTGATTGACGAAGCGATCTAATAGCTCAGTTGGGAGAGCAATGCGCCGGAAACGCAGAGGTCGCAGGTTCGAGTCCTGTTTAGATTATAGTGGATAGCATTCAATTTATTTTCATAATTTACCTTTGTGTCATTATTTATAAAAGTAGTTTGATTTTAATGATATTATTTTATAGGTCTACGATTGAAAGCGATCATCTACGAATTTAAAATTCGAATACAGTATGTTTCACGAGATATTCATGGCGTTCTACAAACTTACTCCACACGAATCGCTTTGTAAATAGGTTGAGTGGTAAGTTTAACAGTCCGACAATTTTGGAAAATGTATAGAATTTACGGACAACTCAATTTTATAATAATAGTAGCTGACCCTACAGTCATTCAGTCGAATCATAAAAAAAAAACATTAACATTAGAACATTTATACATTAATCCTTACAAATTCCATTGAATTTAAGTTATTACAAAGTACTGCATTGCTCAGAATTTGTAAGATGACATTCTGTTCCATTAGGTGAAACTTGTCCCGTAGGAAGCCATAACACTTATAACGAAAACAATTGGCGCGAGTAATTAACCAGGTTTACATTCATTTCGTCCGCGCGCGCGACTGTTTCAATAGACTTTGCCACGTGTAAAATAGATGTTGCTTCTAGAAAGTGGTATATGCCACTTACGGACTTATCTACGTATATTATACAAAAAGGCCTAACAAACAAAATAGTAAATATGAGTAAAAGTTGCGCCATGTCCATCTGTCTGTATCACCGTTGTCGTTCGTCTGTGTGTATACAATACAATACAAGTACAAGTTTAACCTTGATATCTTATATTAGTTAACTGTGAAAAAGTACAATCATTTTCATGATATGTACTGATTACTTACGGTTCTGATACCACTATACGTATATAACGAAAATTTTACTATACTTTCTGAATTGCTGCTCATTATTTCAGGGCTGGATTTTGATTCATAGAAGGTTGTTAACTGATATTTTTAGGGTTCCGTACCTCTCACTTCGGTGTATGTTCGTCCGTCTGTCTCTGTCAAGTTTTATAATAAAGAACTATAGAGTATCCTCTACAAAGTAGTATTCAAAGTTTGACTCTGGCCGTCGAAAAAATCCGCAAAGCAATATCCCGAAAAATGAGCTTCTGAACCAACTGGTGATGCTCATGACATGATCAAACTGAGAAGATTACTGTGATCCTACTGGTAACGCTCATGGTAGCCAACGTGTTAAAAATGCATCGGCATATTCTGCTATTGAAGTGAGTAGTATGTGTAAGGGAAAAAAAGGAAATGTGCAGAAAAGAAGCTGATTAGACTATGAAGCAAGATTAGACCTCAAACATACAAACATTGCTAGTTAAATAAAAGCTAGTAAAATAATCACTATTTCACTCTGTTTCAGAATAAAACAAGAAATAACAATTGACAATGGACTGACAATCTAGTGACAAGCGTACTAGCTGATAAGAGCGCTGAACGCAGACTCGTGTACCTAAGCACGACGACATTATTAGCTCGCTGCAAAGTATGGTGATTAGAAGAAGTCATTTTTATCAAGCTTCGGGATCCTGGGTTCGATTCCCAGTGAGAGCGCGGTTCTCCCGCGGCTACTAAGTGATTGTGTCTACGATTGTAATTATGTTATTTTATTTCCTCCGACTTCATTTCCTTAGAGAACTGAACAGTTGGACTGTTTCTGTATTGTGCTCTAAAGTAAAATGTTCTCCATCCATAACATGGGATGTATGTTATGGAAGTCTTTACGGAGACATATATTAAACAATGGACGTCTCCGAGTCAAAATGATGATGAACTGTATTTTATTGATTATTTGTGTAAAATTCAAGGCAAACGCTTCTTGGTACGTGGCGACATGGAGCTACCGACGCGTGTCCACCGCTAAGTCTTGCCACCGTATCCTCGACGGATACGCAGCCTTACCTGATTTCATAATTTTCAACGCTTTCACAATCTTGTCAATACTATGTATTTAATTTCTTTTTTGTATATTTAGTTCATTTCGAGAAAGGGCTCTTGTCCGGATACCCTCTCATATACGGTCGTATGTATGAACACATGTAAACGTAATTTCCTTCGTTTTTTTCTTTCAACATCCATCAATCAGTCACCGAGACGATTATAAAGAGTCCAAATTCGGAAGGATTATGTTATTTTTTTACTGACTTCAATCGGTGACTAGAAAGTGCTTCAGATACTGCTTGCATGATTTGTCCAAGATATTCTAAGCTTGGTTGCTTTTAAAGCTCGTAAAAATTATCACTATATAACTCTGTTTCAGATTAAAACAAGAGATAAAAACCCAGCTTGGACTGACAATCGAGTGAGACGATGTTCTTAGAGTCGGCGTAGAAAATCATACTGGCGGCGAAAAGAGGGCCCATGACACCCATTCTGGGTCAATCTTGGTGCCAAAGGCCATCGTGATCCTTGGTCCATCGTGATTCCACGTGTTTTTGTGACTGTAATGATAAGAGTCGAACTATCTGATTAGATAGTCTATTTTGTACTGTTTTTTGTTACTAAATATTACATATTTTCTTTGTTTCAAATAAACTTTTTCTATTTAGTAACATATCTTTCGAAGATTTAGTCCCCAGTTAAAATGTCTAAGTATTATTGAAAACGTCCACTACATAAAACAATTAATTATGTATTTTTAAGAATGTTTACTTCCCACTTGAACTGACTCCATAAGGACAAAGTAAGATCTATCTACTAAAAAATAAAAGTTTTCTATAAATCCATTTCGTAAAAGTGGATACAATAATGTATCAAGTGAATTTACCAACGGGGGCGAAGCTTAGCGGTCTGGTGTATCGAGTACCTAAGAAGGAATGGAAGGGGTTTTGGGAGAGCCTAAGAGACGTTTTAAAGATAACGGCGGGTACCCGCCGGGAAACCGTGGGCCAGCCAGAGCGTAGTGGAGAGTAAGTTATACAGCGTTTCAATTTGTATTGGAGGAAAGACCGGAGACTGGTGTACAGTTGTAATCGTGCCTCTGTCTCTGTACACATAGGATTCAATAAAACTGCAGAAATTACCGCAGAATTAGCCTCTGTCAGTTTAACATCCAAGAAGGTATTGTAATGGATGTATAACGGTAGCTGTTCAATTATTTATTCATGAATAACTGTCTAATAGAATATAATAGAGAGTGATTGTGGCTTGATGATAGGGGAATTACGTGTCAATTTATGTTTACTTTGCGCCGATGCTCAGTCAAGTATCGCATTCATCGTCGGCACTGGCCGATGGATTGAATTGCAGGAGATGGTGACAATCATGAATAAAGGAAAGGAATTAAAGTGAATGCGAAAAAAGCGAAAACCATGGTATTTAAAAAGGAAATAGTATAAAAGTGGTGTGTGTACGGTTGCGAATGACAGATTTTGCACAAAAGGCAGTCGAGCCATTTGCCGAGTTGCCCAGCCATCAAAAAATACTTAAAATCCATTAAATTAAGTAGGTGTCTCTGGATGTGCATAGAGAGGTGTATTTGGTTCCAATACTTGTATACGGAAGTGAACGTTGGATGTAGCAGCGGAAGCAAGAAATTAAAATATAGTTTGTAAAACTTAAGGTGTGAAAGAAGATGTAGTAACTCGAATTGAGAAAGGGATGCTAAGATAGTTTGGACATGCAGAAAGGGAGATTGAGTAGACAAATCTACATGGCGAATTTAAATGAAAATGTTGGAACAGAGAAGACCTAGACAAACATTTCTCGATCAGATTGAACACGTTATAAAAATGGGCAAGTCAAAAGTACGCTAAACCGACGAGCATGCAGGCGAGATTAATAAGTGTTGAAGTGGAACGTTCATGCCAGGACCGTAGCAAAAGTTTGGACGTAGCTCTTTCTACGCCCTTGACAAATACTCTAACTAGATCTATCGCAGAGATTTGGTCCAATTTCTGAATTTTCCATGCTGCTGTATTTACCAGATTCCGTTTTTTACGGAATCGTTTATAACCAAATTATGAAATTCACAAATTCCGATTTTTCCACATTCGTTTTATTCCTGATGTTGAATTATCCAATTTCTGATTGTTTATTTGTTGTAACTTATTACTTCATTGATTACTATACAAAATACGTATTATGGAATAACACGCATGCGTTCAAAATAATAATGGGTTAATTTAATAATGTGGAAAATTCTGAATATGACAAAAGTCGAAATGGAAAATAAATAAATGTGTAAAATATCTGAAATTGGATAATTCAGAATCAGTAATAAAACGAATGTGGAAAAATCGGAATTTGTGAATTTCACAATTTGGTTATAAACGATTCCGTAAAAAAAAGAAGCTGGTAAATACCGTAGCATGGAAAATTCAGAAATTGGACCTCATCTCTGCGATCACTAGATCCTCATTTTAGAACGATGAATCTTGAGTGAATGATTGCAAACCTTATGTAAGAAATAGATTGTAGAAACCATGCATATTAAGGCAACTAAATGGGCAACTTTGAACCCGTTCAGCCTAATTTCCACATCATCATAATGGTTATGGTGATTGGATAGCAGTCGCTTAAAGGTCACAGCACACATATCAACTCGGAAAGGGATCGTCACCCTATCAACTCGAGCCGTTCAGTATCATTTGTATGAAACTATCTACTGCAGACTAATCGGAATCGTAACGTAATCGCCTCACCTCGGGACAAGCTCACGAACCGCGTTCACGCTCCTCCCACGGCCGGCGTTACCGAACAACCATACGGTCGTCGAGCCGTAGGCACGGCGTCGTCTATATAGCCGTAGCCAAGTTGACGTGCCGGAGCTTCTTATCCGCTTACGTTACGTCAGTTACGTGGTTACGTTACGTGGACGCCTGTTTGACGGGGAAAGGCGAGGCGGTGTTGATCTGCTCCTGAATTGATATGTGTGCTGTGACCTTAAGGGTGAGCGTCAGGATGGCTGGAGCACTTTATGTTGTGTGGTTCGGGCGGAGTTTAATAATTAATGGGAACCTCGACATAACAAAATTATACCTCGTTTAAAAGAATTAAAAGCTAAAAAGGATGTGATTTAGGCATTCTGACACCAGAATGGCCTGATCAAGTCCGTGTCACCTTGTTCATATTTACAACTTGCATGCATCTTTTCATAAAAAAATGGTAATAACGTCCTGACTTCAAAATGGTTGAACCACATTCATTATAATTTTATACAAGGTTTGATTGAAGTTTCTGAATAGTACTAAATAGGTCCTTAATCTGGAAACTACATCTTAGAAAATCGCGTAATTCTGACGATCACTCTGAAAAAGGTATAAAATGATTAAGCTTCAGCATATAAAATGATCAGTCAGAATCAAAGCGCGCCGTGAGAAACGAACAAAACATTAGAGAAAAAATCCACATTTAACTTCTAGGGAAAGTGGTGGTACGGATAGTCAGAATCGGGGGCATGATGATGATGGTTAATTTTCTGTTAAGTCTAGTCACATATTATATAACTTTATACTACAGTGATGCATGCACGACTTTATTGGAATTAACAACCAACTTCTCATGTTTACTGATAAGTACTGATTAAGTACTTTAAAACATATCCTGGTTGGTCGGAAATATTGACATAGGTAAGTTTGTGTATAGTCCCGAGGAGTTTTTTTATACCCATCATAATACCAGACATGGAATAATACTTAATCTTATCATAATAAAACGAAGCTGCCTGGTAGACATCTGATAGAGCAGTTCCAGAGTACTATATTTTAAGGAGAGTAGGGATGATTTGCATACTTCACTGAAAATGTGCAAGCGAAAGTATTTTGGAAACGACAAGTATAAGGCTACCACTGCGACAATACATTTTTTGTCTCTTTTTCCCCATCATAATGAGAAAAAGATGGTATACTGTCAAGATGACAGTACCTAAATCAAAATCATGCTTTCGCGTTTAGAGCCAACAGTAACTCTGAACCTGTGAACACTCGCTACCTGCTGTAGTAGATGTATAATACATGAATCTACTTGACCAAGTATACTTGCGGAATCAGCTAATCTTGTACAGTTTGTGAGCTGACAGAATATGATTCGAGTTTTATACCTGTCTCGCTTGCACATATGCGACTGAGACAAGAACCTTTCCGATTTCACCCAATCCCGAACTCCAATCTTAAAGCTTAGAGCCTGTATGTGAAACGCTCCTTATGCTATGGAATGCTCGAAATATGGCAAAAGCTGGCTTATTAGTAAGTAATGGGGACGCCCAGGTATCAAGTTGCAGGAATGTAGATAAATATCGTAACGAAATTATTGTATCATCGTCCCGCTCTAATTCATACCGCATGAGTAAAATAGAATGTACATTTATGCTCTGAATTTTCGTTCCTCCTATACAAACTTTTATGTATTTTAACTGTCTTTTGCGCGCGGCGTGTATAAACGATAATATGGTTCTAGCATTATTGGCGTATATATTAGTTCGGCTACTCAACACGTGTAGTAATTACTGTCAAGAATAATGTCAGTGTCAGTTCGCCTATTCCACACTAGATGGCCAGTGTAGTTTCAATAAAATTGCATTTTATTGCAATATAAACATTTATGACGGCAAGTTAAGCATATTTATTTAATAATATAATTATATCATTCATTTCCGACCATTTCTAAAGTTGTCAAGCTATTTATTAATATACTGGCGCTACCATCTATGTAAAAGCTCTAAAAATATATGAGTTAATTAGTACCAACTTTCGCCACATGCAGTTAATTACCGAACTTTAAACTCTAATTACGGGAGAACCCCATTGATTTTTAAGTTAATAATTATCTAACCACCTTTTTTGGGTCATTATAAAACTATCTACACCGGTCTCATCTCTGTTGGTGGGTGGGGACACCCCCCATACAAATTTGCCCATCGTCCTTTGCTTTATTAATTGTCTTTCAAAAGTAATTTGTTTAAATATCCTAAATACCTACTTCTGAACTTACTAATATTGGACATAACATACAAAATAACCTTAACAGTATACTGGTACATAACGGTCATTCAGGCGTATACTGGTACAAGTGACAAATGAGATGAAACTAACCGATCAGATCCATCCAAACACGAGCTTTTAGTTTGTTTATATATCTAATAAATGGTACATGTCACATAATAGGCATAGTAATAATATAATTATCCATATTCATCTAATCATAGTTTACGACGTATACTGGATCAAGTGGTAGTTGTCTCAGTATACCCGAAAACTAGAACTCGTAAATTTCACGTATACTGGTATAACTACATTTTTTTCTAAAAGTACAATTAATTTTGAAATAGTAAATATGTAGATTTAAGGAAAATATATTCATTAAATTTATTTGAAAATGTCATTACATTATTTCAACGTATGAAGTTAGTTATGGCACTTTATACCTTTGAACAGCCCTCCTGTAAAATCGTGATTTTGCACTTGTATCAGTATACGTAGGAGGTGTCGAAATTAAAACGCAAGCAGTTTGTCCAATCAAATTAATTGATAATTATACTCGAATAGCATGAATATATCCGTGATTTGTCAGTCATATCCCCGTACCCTGTCAAATTTGGCTCCTGATGCATGTTTGCCGCGGTAGCTCGTCGGGTATTGACAGCTATTACTGGAGCCGATGCGAGTGCTAGAGAATAAACTGTCGACAAAATCGACTTGAATATTTAAATGTATTTTGTATTGAAAGTATTGAAACTCCTGTCAGCATTTCTTAAAGCACCTCGAGTCTGCTTACGAATTGTATCTCGTAGTCAGTAAAATATTGGATAACAGTCCCTTCAGTATCTATTTCAACATAATTTTCGTTATATTTCTGGGCTAAGTTCGACATTAAACAGACGTCTATCAGATTTTTTTATTATATTTCTAATTTAGCTACGTGCGCTATTTGGCTGTGTCGGTAATGAGATTTAATTTATATGAAACTTTTAAAAGTTTTACTTGCCGCTGTATTTTCCTATTTTTGGCATACCTATACTACCCAAGAAGACAAACATATTTAATTTTAGCCTTATAAATTTTAATAATGTTTACTTATTTTAGATATCAACTAGTTATTAGTACAAAATAAAACAGACTTAATTCATTCATTAATTCATTTAAAATCATTCTTCTACGGGTCACTTTTCTTCCAGTTTCTAATCTTCATCTCAATCGTTTCTTTACCGCCTGCCCTGACCCAAATCCCTGCTGACTGCATCGTAAAGAGTTTTGACATTATCTAAATCCCCAGATAGCATCAAGATAGGTCGGGATATCCGCTCGTTGTTCCCTCATGGCAGCGATATTAGATTTGGGGTCTTATATGGCACGATAACTGAGCTACGGACGTTTTCTTGCGAGGAAATATTAATGAAGGACTCCTACTCTTTCGCATCTTGGTCTCCTAGTTTGAAGAGTCTTCACTTGTACTTTTTGATTATGACTTTTGAAAGGTCTTTATTTTTAAATGTACATACTTTGTCATCCAGTGTGCAAAAAAATATAAGTACCAGATGACAATTATTAAATTAATGAAGCATGTAATTTTTTTTATGTGGGAACACACCACAAATTATTATTTAAGGTCGCTAAGGTGTAAAACCTTTCAAAGAAACAATGCAAAGATCGACACACAAAGGTTGCTTGGGAGTGAGGGTAGCAAAAACGTTATCGTTAACCCGTGGACCGGCAATCCAGAGGTACCGGGTTCGATTCCCGGTCTCTTCCACAAGGTGATTCATTTTTTTTTAGTTTTAAATGTATAAATAAGCGTACTGCTTTTTATAAAGAGCTTTGTCCATATTAAAAATATCCATATATCCGGATTGTTACTGCCGTCTTGCCTGCTAACCCACCGCCAAACAGCAATGTTCGCATTGTTGTGTTCCGGTGTGGGGGTAAGATAGCTGGTGAAATTACTAGCATAGAGGCATTCTATCTTCGTCCTCCGGGTAGGCAAGAACTTGTGACTCCTCTGGTGTTGCAGGTGTTTATGGGCGACGGTAATCGCTTTCCATCAGGCGATACGTTTGCTCGTTTGACACGTATGACATAAAAAAAAATAAAAAAAAATACCAACAGAGGTAAAAATTTGGACACTTATTCCCAGACAGAGACTTATGACCAGACAAGGTTAAGAGGTTAAGCCGTGGCTGTAAGTAGACTAGACATATGGTGCCTAGATCTCTGATAAACTCGTTAGAAATGTCGAATCCAGCCCCAGATCGCTTCTGCGCAAACTTAAGACGTCTTCGTGCCTGTAAAGAATCGCTTCTGACTCGATCCCTATAACACGGCAATCAACAGGAGAAATCCACCCGTATTTATTTGCAGGGCACAATTACGAGCCTGCTACTGCAATTTTGCAAATAACCGATCTCACTTGCCGCTGGCGAGACGTCTCGGATTGCAACTCGTTTGCTGTTTAGTGCATTTAGAGATGACTGCATCACGCTTTCTGTAGACGAGGATGAAAGTTGGAGCCGGGAATTATCGTGAATTCGTGATGGGTTCCCATGGATTCGAATAATTGCTATACTTAATATAAGTTATACCATCGGGTTCTAGGGTGTCGCACACGTGTTTGGTCTTTCTTGGTTTCTACTGACAATTATTCTGTAATCCATATCGTACAAATATTCACCCTCATTACGCTACAAAACAAACAGGTCTTAATTAATTATGTATGTAAAAGTATCATGGCAACTTTGCTTTGTTTAGATATTTTCTTTGTGTCCTCAAAATTAGTATACCAAAATTTGTCAATCATTTACACTTCCATAACATATTTTTAGTATGGAACTCCCCATATTATATTACACTAATCTTATAAATGTGAAAGGTTGTGAGCGTGTCTGTATGCTTGTTACTTCTTCATGCTCAAATGGCTAAACCAATTTTAATGAAATTGGGTATAGTGGTTACATGGTTACAGCTAAAAATACCTACTCTGGACACATGGGTTACTTTTTATCCCGAAAGATACAGTGTTCTCGTGGGATGAGCAGGTAACACCGTGAGACGCAGCTAGTAGTTTAATAAGGCTCTTTGCATATTTTACTTCTAGCGGTTTTAATGAGTTTGTCAGATTATTTCAACGTAAACCACTTTATGCATTAATTTTGTCAGATATATTATAGTCAGACTATCACGTAGATATGAGTCTGAAAAATTTACTAAATTAGTGTTAATAATACGGCTAATAATCCTAGCTAGCTCTGTTTACACTTCAATAACATTTTATTCACTAATCAATATTACATTTATACCTTTTATAATTATCTTGTATTTTTTTACCTTTTGCGGTACCGTAACCTTTTTACCTTTAACATTATATTTAATATATTTTATGAACCTGATGGTATATTAAGCCTACTATGACATGTGATCAAGACTCCCGTTTTCAGGGATCCTTGGTATGAAAAAGTAGCTTAAAACTTTAGAACCATTTTTGCGTATTTTACTACACACATATGGCTTTGTGGCAATATCCCCTTTACAATAACAACTTATTAATATCACTCAATGTGGCTCGAATATCAGAATTCACAATTATATACTACCTACTCAAAAAATATAAGGGCTTAGATATTTGTATTGGGCAAAACGATCGTGAGGAGTACAGGCTCATATAACCACTAGTATAATATTACTTGGATGCGATGTTTTTATACGAAAAAACGGTACAGTATCAGGCTTACAAAAATGTTGATGTGACATGGACGCCATTACAACAAGACGAAGTTTTGAAATGTTGGCGCATTACTCAGTAATTGGTCGGAGGCAGCGTCAGACGGACCTGTGGAAGTCAAAGGGGGAGGCCTTGGCCTAGCAGTGGACAATCCTATAGGGTAGCTAGAAATGATGTGGTTCAGGGATTATCATTCACCGATCGCTAAAGTAGAAGTAAGTAAATGTAGTCATCGGCAGAACCACCAGGTTCCATGTTATTCCAGCCTAATCTGTTTTTCTCAAGAGCCAGCCTTATACATATTTGATGGAGTATGCCATTGCCTTAAGTACCTGTTAGCGCGCGAGGCGGTAAGCTGGTTAATTGTGTATCATGATCCTAAATACATAAGCATTATGGCCTCAAATCGTGTATACGAGTTTAAATAATTTAAACGTGTAAAGAGAGAAAAATACAGTAGGAACTCTCTTTGATGTGTTGCTCGATTGATCATTAATTACAGGCTTTGTAATATAATCCTGGCGTACCAAGATAGACTCGTAATATAATATTCTCGGGTGGATGTTGTGAAAAATAAACTAGAGAATATTCTGTTGTTTTTTATTCCGTGCTCATGTCGGAATTTATATCAGGGTTTGTGCCAATAATAATATTTTTTGAATTTGTTTTAGTTTATTTTAATTGTCTTTTTTTGTAGGGGGAAGTCCCCTAACGCCGGACGACACCTAACGCCGGACACTCGAACTATCTCGGCAACTAGCAACGCGAGCGAATCAAGGACAAGTGGAAGGGGCGCGGGGGTCCCCCGCGCCCCTTCCACTTGCCGCCGAGTTGCCGTTGCCGAGTTGCCGTTGCCGAGTTGCCGTTGCCGAGTTGCCGTTGCCGAGTTGCCGTTGCCGAGTTGCCGTTGCCGAGTTGCCGTTGCCGAGTTGCCGTTGCCGAGTTGCCGTTGCCGAGTTGCCGTTGCCGAGTTGCCGTTGCCGAGTTGCCGTTGCCGAGCTTCCAGTTGCCGAGATAGTTCGAGTGTCCGGCGTTAGGTGCCGTCCGGCGTTAGGGGACTTCCCCCTATAATATGGTCGTTAGTAGTGTTTAAGTTTTTTATTGACTGTCTCTTTGTTTTCCTTTTTTGTTGTGTTGAAATAAATTAATTATATTAATAATTGAGTATGTATAGTTGAAGTAATACAAGCTGAGCTAATCCACTTACCTGCATTCACAATAGCATTGTGTCTAATACAATCCTATCTGCTTTTGTTCTCATAAACGCGAACCTGGCGCCAACCAGTTACTTACAAAAAACGGTTAGAACTACATTGCGTGGATATTGAATTTTCAACCTTATTCCTTGTTGAATAGGTTTAAAATGGTTGATGATGAGAGTTCATAGTCCTTTTTCAAGAGAATACGTTCTTGTGAAGAGTCGGACGGTTGTAAAAATTCAAAAAAGTATGATTACCATTATTCTGTTAGTGTATTTTGTAGTTTCATGCCTAAGGAAATAGAGTCGATAATCTATATTAACCTTCCAAGGTGGTTACAATCTGGTTTTACTACGAGCTCGTTATCTTAATTTGTGGTTTACCAGTTGTGGTTTGTTCAATGGTATTCAGTTCTTAAGTGGATTAGGTTAGCTTATATTGTTTTTACTATACATACATTTTAAACGAGAATGTTTTATGGCAATTGATACATAAATACGATCATTGATATATTCAAACAACATATGCTAGAATTACTAAATTGGACAACTGTTGACGAACAAAAATGATTTTTTTTTATGAGTACTTAACACATTCACGGACCTTATGTCCCGGTGACCGGGCAGTTTGAAAATTGCATGGATAAAAAAAGTTTTAGCCAAAAATACCACAAGGCATTTGCCTTTATATAAAAACTATGAGAAATATGCGGCTGTAGATAGAGTGGCTGTTTTGCGAATATTAAAGTCCACAGATCACAGATACGCTGTAACACAAGGACCCTAATTTACGTCCCTCGACATACCGACCGTAAAAGTATTTACAACCTGATTTTTGAAGTCCATTGTAATCTGTCGAAAACGGGTAATATAGAACGTTACTGAACATTGTAAACCAGATTACACTTGTCATATATGTGTCACAAAATCCGTCGCAGTATTCAGCTAAGCTTCGCAGTACACGTTCTCTTAGAATCACGTCCAATTTCGAGAACGCGTCGTTCCTGAAACAATGGAGCAACGATTCTCGATGCGGCTAGAGATTCAGCGTTCAACTGGGCCACAATTTAACGTGCGACACTGACGTCTATATTCTGAGATCCTGTCATTATTTTTCTACTTTAGCGATTATTTTCATGTTCGTTTGTTACGGAAATTAGGTACTTATTATTTATTATTGTAATGAAAATACTTTATTTTGGCTAGCGTCAAATTGAAAATCCGAGAAATATGTCTAATTATACCATGTTTTTTTTTCTAAATTATCAACTGGTGACTCTCACTTACTCCAGCTCGAATAACAAAAAGCCGTTTGAGCGGCGATCGCGTTTACCCGTGTTGATTTAGGTTTTTACTGGAATACGTCGTTTCTAAATACAGATCAGCAGGACTAGCACATCTTGTCACGACTTCGCTTGTCGTGCGACAAGTTTGTTCGGGCGGCATTGAAAGGAAAGTGACAGGTGGTATTTGTTGCGCGACGTAGAGTCGCATGTCACAGTTATGCTAGACGTACAGAGTGTTGTGTGGTGTCTGTGGTGGGTTTAATCCTCTGATCTGATTTTACGTCACTTACCGCGACTCCGTATTTTAAATTATTCTTAAAATGACGTGACGCTGGTAGAAATGTCAAGACAGTTGCCAATAAATAAAATATAAATACATAAATAAAACAATTTAAACGGATTATATCGCGTATATTAATTATGTGAGCCTCCCTGACATTTCAGTACCTTTACAGATACCGTTGTCAAAGGTTGACTGAAAAACACACTTTTTCTCTGTCAAAAAAAGAAAAATAATCCCATGATAAAGCCGTGGAATTAGCGCACAGATGATTGAGTTATGATGGTTTGATTTATTACTCGACAAATAAATGTTAAGTATCCTTCACTTTCACACTCCGTAAATGACAGGAGCTGTGTCATGTATGTATCGAGAAATAAGCGTGAACACCATAAGCCCAGTGTTGTGGACCTACTGTATTAAGAGTGCATTCTGTACTGGTCTATTATAGGAATAAGTATATGTCAAGGTTAACGAGCTGCATACAGGTTTCTCAATGCACCGATTTAAAGAACAGCATTCATTTATTATTTTATTTAGACTTCGAGGTTCATGGTCTCGCCATGAACGAAACATCACGTTCGAAACGTCGCGGTAACTAAATATACTCTTTTTGAATACGATTTAGCCCCATTTTGTTATAGTAATGTGTGAACATCGTGTAAGTTTTAAAGAAAAAAAAACACTTGTAAAAGTTCTTTGTAAAAGGATTTGAATAAGTGCGAACTCAAATAAATAATCAGCAGATTAATTAAGTTTTATAATAACTTACTCTATTTTATTACGGCAGTAAAGCAGTCTGCTAGCAGATAATTCGGCGCTTTAGCTAGTGGTCTGGCTCGGAAAGCCGTGGAGGGGTTGGGTTCAAATCCCGTTTAGAGCATAACATTTTTGAATACTTCGCAGCAATATTAAACATTGACTAATTACTTTAATAGCGTCTAAATTTCAAAAATCCTGGCAATCAATTGCTCTATTATTGCTCGAAAGATGATTAAATCAACATATATGTAGGTATTGTAGGTACCTACCAACAAACGTACTTCCGCTTTATAATAAGGGTATACGCAGATAATTATCGTAAAATATCACCCTGTGGTCTAATGACAGTCCTGCAACGCAACGTGTTCGGCCGTCCTTATTACGTGTCATTATAATAATCATACTTGCGAAAACAAGAAGAAATGTAAATGTAGCTTACGCAACCATGTTATGCACTTGTCTTACAATTGCCATAAATCGTAAGTCTTACCAAACTGGCAATTAATAACGCCAAGAACGCAACGATACGCTTGAATATTGAAATTGAACATAATAGAATTGTAAATTAAATCTGTGTTGAAATCGATATCTAAAAAAGCTCTGTCTGCCCGTCGGTTGTTTACGCTTAAATGGCTTTGTGAATTTAGCATCCGATAGTTGTTTCTTATGCGTTGTAACGCAATTTATACAATACGTTTTCGTTCGCAACTTGGATGATTGTATCCAAAGTCCATTCAAGATGCATCCATTATGTCATTTTATCCAGACCGATATTTTACTTCTTCTTAGTTGATATCTTTATTGCTGAAGGTTGTGTCTAGCTTGAAATGATGCACCATCCTTTTCCACGTGTTTCTGTCCTCGGCGGTCTTAATAGCTTTAGGTATCGGCAGGCCAGTCTATCTGACCAACTACCATAAGCTTTTCCATATTATTCGGGATCCTGCGAGCAACATGTCCGTAGTAATTGAGCATTTGTTGGTAGCAGATAGTGTACTATGCCTTGTATTTATTCTGGGCTCCTTTAGAATAGACATTGCATGCTGGTTCGGCGTGCGGTCCACGGGATTTGCAATATACGCCTCCAACACCATTATTACGATGTTTTACTATCGAGGACTAAATCAAATAAATCGAGATAAATAATTAGGTGCACCACGAGATAAAAACTCCAAGCACAATTCAAAAGCCAGTTGCACGATAACTCGGGCTTGACCGCTCAGCCCTCAGCTCCGGAGTGCAATACGAATGCAACAAACACCTTATAAATAAATTAATAGAGAACATAGAAATATATGTAGTAATGATAACTTGAAGTGATGAACGACAGTGACTATTAACCAAAGTACGATTTCTACATGATAAACTTCAATATATTTACAAAAAGTTAGCAACCAATTAAATAATACTAAAAAAATAACTATTTGTATAGAATCTTTTTATCGATTCATATTTTTTATGTGGTAATACCCACCTACCACATTTTTATTTTTATAAATAATGACACAAAGGTCCATCCTAGGCACATCCTAGGGTATATGGCTAATGCGCATAAGCATTTCAAAAACATATATGACGCAGAGGGCGCTCCAGTAGCGTAAAATAATTAAGGGATGAAAGATTTTGGTGTGATTGACGTAAGCGATCTAATAGCTCAGTTGGAAGAGCAATGCGCCGGAAACGCAGAGGTCGCGGGTTCAAATCCCGCTTAGATTGCTGTAGATCGCATTCAAGTTTTCTTTCTTAATTTACCTTTAGTGTCATTATTTATAAAAATAAAAATGTGGTATTACCACATAAAAAATATGAATCGATAAAAAGATTCTATACAAATATTTAGAAAAGCGCCATCTCTCTCGCAGTCTTCACACTTGCTGTAAAGCAATGGGGATTGGGGATCGTGCGTGTAAAGCGCACATCCTAGGGTATGGCTAATGCGCATAAGCATTTCAAAAACATATATATGACACAGAGGGCGCTCCAGTAGCGTAAAAGAATTAAGGGATGAAAGATTTTGGTGTGATTGACGTAAGCGATCTAAATCCCGCTTAGATTGTAGTAGATCGCATTCAATTTTTCTTTCTTAATTTACCTTTGTGTAATTATTTATAAAAAAATACTGCTAAATTAAATGACAACAAAATACTGTCAACAAAACAATTATTATCTACCGCCTGTTTAAAATAATTAAACTGTAAGTAATTTTGTTATTTATTTTATTTTAATTTTGTGGTGCACAATTATGATTATTATTATTAATCACATAATTATTTTCCTTCCTAGATAAGGTTTTCTACAATAAATCTATATAAATAGTAAAATATATAAAATACATTAAAAATACAACAGGGTAGGGCCCAGGCTACCGGTCTTATATTAGGTACACTTGGAGGGGAACCTCCTGGCGATGCGCGCCCTGTCCGCCTTCTGTATCTGACCCTTGATCGAGCCATCTAGCGGGAGTCGCTTGAAGAGTTTGTCTAGACACTTCGCTATTATCTACAAGAAATACAACACAAACCAAATTTTACATCATAATATGAATACTTATAT
Organism: Apotomis capreana; assembly: GCA_947623375.1. Lineage (NCBI taxonomy): Eukaryota > Metazoa > Arthropoda > Insecta > Lepidoptera > Tortricidae > Apotomis > Apotomis capreana. The sequence continues at coordinate 16,296,398 of OX392507.1, read as the reverse complement.
ATCCTCCACAACTCCGTAGAAATTGTTTTCACAATAATTAAATAACAGTTTCAATATCTGTTCTGAAGAGTTTCACAAAGTTTCGAGTTGATACTCGTTGAGAGTTCGATTTTCCACCAGTTTTGCCTCTACGAGTTTGTTTCCGATAAATGCTTCCTCAGTTCATTTTTGCACTTAATAAAAATCTCGTCGACGATGGGATACCAATTGCCTATGTTTTTTTGTGACAAACATTTTATTTACTTTTTGTACAAAGCGTTTTATTTAAACAATGAATCGTTCCTCATTTTGCGATGCGTGACATATGTAAATGTAAGACTCTGTCAATCGTTTTATCATTTGTCTACCGTGCGCTAAATTCAATTCATTTGTTTATGTATTAAATAATATAACGTAATATTTAGGAAATGCTGTCAGTTAACTATATTTGTTTATGAAGGATAATGAATATTAGAGCGATGTTTAATGGCGTCGAGCAATATGCTCCAAGCCAAATATACTACAGGCAATAAAACTAAGTGATATGTAAGGAAATCAATCTAATAAAGTAATAAAAATATTAATACCCTTTCCACGCTGTATACTAAGAATGTCTGGCATCACATTGAGATTAAAAGCCAACAACAACTTCCGCAAACTAAGTACTTATCAATATGACGGCATAATTTCCTCCTTACTTCGTTTCTTCATTAACTTGTTAAACTAGTCACGAGCACGCCTGCACCGTCTATTATTTACGCTTGCTTTATAAACGGATCGCGAGTTTACTGAACGATAAAGGTCTAAAAAATGTTCCATCTGTAAGCCTAAAATCCACGTTTGGAGTCCATACCCGGCCCATACACCATTATACGCAAACGTTCGCAGTTTATAAAATAACCTTAGCACAGTTAAAGTAGTATTTCCAGTAATTTGAGTATAAAGAAACGTCAACTCTTGTCTACTTGCCTTAATAGAGTTTAGTTATATGTGTAAAATGGAGCTACTCGAAAAGGAGTTCAACGTGCCGTTATATATAATAACGGACCGTTGTACAATAAAACCAGAGTAATGTTTGTATTTTCAAGCAGAAAAGGTAATTTCCATATTTATTTTCTACTCCATGTGTTAACGAAGATCATGACTATTGGTCATTTCAATTTGCAAAGATGTTTGACTTCCATCGGATTTTTTTTTCGTGTCTATCCTTACCATACTTCAGAGTCTGATGCTAAAACTGGAAAAATAATTGATTACATAAATCACCTAAATCTTTTCGACTTACATCTATTTGTAAGAACTAATATCCCTCAGTTCGCGCGCGTCCATGTTGCAGGTAAACATCTCCGCTTTACCGGGCGACTCAGAACCGTCCCTCTTCGCATGGCGCATTCAGGCAAAAACCCACGGGTCATCGGTCCAACTTACTATGAGCATTTGCCTAAAAACCTACAAAATGAGCCATCTTACGAAATATTTCGGCGTCAACTGAGAGACATGTTGTTGGAAAACTCTCTGTACTCCGAGAGTGAGTACATGGAACTAAACTTCTAAATATTATAATATGTATAGGTATACTTGTTATTGACATTTGATTTGGTATTTTATTTTATTTTGTATTGCGATGATGACCCTTATTAGGAGATGTCATCTGATTATTATTTTTCTGTGTATATAGATTGTTTGCTTTGTTTTAATTTAATGACTAAGTTGTGATGACGATCCTTATTGGGAGATTATATTGATTATATATATTCATTCACTTTTGTTGAACAATGTAAACGGAAGCGTTTAAATAAATATTATTTTAATGTGAGACCGTACGGCTTATGGTGGTATCGTGACTGGTCACAGAAACGTTTTCAACAGTCAGCAGTGAGTTAATATACTGGTATTGACAGCACCGTGAGCAAAGTACGTGATACACTTTTCGCGAGCAGTTTTTCTTTCGGGGACTGTTTAGATTAGTCGAGCAAAGATTTATTGCTGGTGCGTCTGCCCGTCAGGTGGAGGCACGGCTTTATTTATGATGAACATTGTTTAAGGGATTTAGGTACAGTTATGTGTCTTTATTTAACAGTAACAGTGATTAATACTTGTGTAGTTGTGCACTAGTATTTTGTAGTAAATCCCTGTGACTCGCCATTCGTGAGTACACTCACACATTTTATTAGGGTTTTAATTTAACTAATCTTAAAGCTCAATTTCACACTAACATCCATTCGCAGTCTAGTAGATTTTTTTATTCTAGATAGATAAGTATTTGACCTCGATCACTCCTGATGTTAATTGACAATAAGGCCTGAGATGGAGCATGCTTGGCTAAAAGATGTCTGCTCACTCTCGACTTGAAGAGATTAAGTTAATTTCGGAGAAAAGGTGCGCAGGAAGAGTTCTATTCCTTTGTTGTCCTGATAAGAAAAATAAACACAGGGCGTTTCTCATCTAGATATATTTCAATTCGCACCTTTGCCAAATTAAACGTATTAACATCTCATGTAGTCTAGTCAAACAAGAACCAATGATAATAGCGCCCAATGTAATCAGCTCGAATAACAGATACCGCAATTCAAAATCAGAAGAGGCAATTTTATCGATATATAGCCAATAAAATTAATACTAAATTGGCTATATCTTACACGTTTGAGTGCTAATTCAAACGTGTAAGATATAGCCAAATAAGTGAACTGAACCTGAACAAAGATGGAGGAACATTTTATTGAACTTACTTATTTAAAACCATAACAAGTACGACAAAAAATACCGGTATCTTTTGTATGGTGGATCCAGGGTCCCGGGCAAGTCTTATTCTAGTCGTTGCTCTTCTTAAAGCGACAATATTATCCGACACCGGTATTATTTAGTTAATTTAAAATCTCCCCCACCTCGGTATCAAGAAGAGTATCGCATTACTCAGCGAGTCGTGAACTAAAAGGAAATTTACATGACTTTATAAAAAAGCAGTGTTTAATATAAGCGTATTTTAGCGAGAATCGCATTATGTAAGCTGATGAATGCAATTTAGATGCTATGGACGAGAAAATTGTCATTCCAACGACGATTATGTCTGTATTAAAAGTTTTATGTTTTAATATACTTTTAGTTCTTAATTATCATTATTCTTTAGAAAACTATCCTTAGATAACTAAATTAGAGCTCTTAATTCTTTCTTCTCATCTATTCTATCTTAAACATCTTTGTCTATCCTATAAAGTGAACGAGATGTATTCAATCAAAGGCATTGGACGATAACGATACTTAAATGGTAAGAGTATCTTAAGTACGAGTATTTTAAGGCATAATTATTAGAGTTTGCATTTCGAGGTATTAGGAAACAAAAATAGTTCTTAGTCTGAATGTTTATTTTAGTATTTTCTATGTGCAATTTAATTTTTCTATTGCGCTCAAAAAAAATCTTTCTTTCTTTCAGTAGTATACACAAATTTATCTATATCAATCAACAATCAACATATTATATAGATTTTTTAAATATAAATATGAAGTACTTACTCAGTACTACCAGCGACTCCCGTGGAGGAAAGAAGCGGGCGGCGCAGGCGGTGTCGCCTTAAAATCATCAATATCATCATACATGATGATGTCAAGTTGGCCCCGCCCGAGATATCGTAATGTTATGAAATAATATCACTGAATTTGCTCGTCCATGCCCACCGCCGTCGCTGCATTGTTATGTAGGTCTTGACCTATTGTATATCTGAAATTGATATAGTAATTTAACAATATGGCCGTAAATAAAATACATCGTGTATGTTTAAATATTGTGTGTGCTAGCTGTGACAAGCAATAATCACCAAATGACTCACCTGAAAAAAAAATCCCCATGAATACTTACTTACATTAAAATCGATAGAAACCTAAACCAGGGGGGGTATTCGACCAATTTTAGAGATATAATGGAGATCTCTCCTTTTCATCGCCATCCGTCACTTTTGACGTGTGCCTACTTGACAAGTGGCGATATCCCTAGAACATCGCAACTTCGTCAATTCGGACGCGCAAATTTTCGTTTCCTTTGTATATGACGGCATAAATAACAGGTGCATACTTTAAATTGACCGCGTAGTACGTGAAATTAGTCCGTTACGTTTCGTTCAAAACAGAAATTTATATACATGAATAACATTTTTGACAATCATTATCGCCTTCGTATTTCCAAAATTGAGATGAGATATGTCACTTTTAAGCTCATCGCGTTTTAATGACAGTTCAAAGGCGAGATCACGGAGAGATGACTGTTATCTAACGGTGATCTGACGTTTGGCGATCGACACTCGAATTAGGCCCCTGTATCTTTCGCAATGAACTAACAATATTATCATAATAAACAAAACAGCATCGACATTATTAAACTCGCAGAAAAACCAACATCCCTTCACATTAAAGACAAAGCTCGAACGCTCCAATAAACGAATAACGCCAAAGGAAATTTCCACACACAATGTATTTTCGTAAGAAAACAAAAATATTGCTTATCATGCAAAGTGAATCAATCACCGAGCTACTTTTACTTTTATTGCCCGGACTGAGTGAAACGGATTGTATCTTATAGCTTACTCTACTTACACGATTATAGATGATACAACTAGTGATGTAATCTTTAGCACAGAATAAAGACGCTACAGAAGACGCACTCTTTTGTTTTACCGCTTTTGCAAAGGAATTAGCCTACTAGTATCTGATTGGCAATTTTCAATGACGTGCAACGTCGTTGGTTGCAGCACGTTGTGGGCCGTGTAATACTCAAAGGGTTGCCTACACCAACAAACCGTTAACTACGTTTCGGTAATTGTGCTCGTTTTACACGCTAAATTAAATGTTCAATACTTACGTCCTAAATAAGATGACCCTGATCCGATCGATTTTATTATACTGGTCATCAAACTATGATGAGCAGTTACATCTAAGTGAATTGAAATACGAAAACTACACATATGTACTTTTAACGAATCCTGAGATCCAGTAGGCACTTCCAGGGTTCAAAATCAAGTAAATTTTATGATACTGGCTCTAGATGTTTATTTAGGTGAGCAAAAAACGAAAGCGGAAGAAGAAAGATTCAATACTGACGAACACTGACTCTTCCTTTTTAAAGTTGTTAAAAATAATCATAATCATATATAATATATAAATGATAAGAATAGAATTGATGCGTTACTCCGCATCGAATGTGCCGACCCTAGCAGAATAAAGGCGGAGCGATGGGCGGGCCGGGTTACAATTGTGACTCGAAATATGTAGGTAGGTATATTTTGTGACACGCGGCGCGGATTGAATCCTTGGTCATAATATAAAATAAAATACTACAGAAAGTTTTACAAGTACATATGATATGTCTTTACCCGGCTGCACGATAGTAAAGACCGGGGAATATTACGATATTCCCAAAAGACGCTTGATAAAAAAAATATTGGTCGCAATTGGTCGTGAAGTGCGGAAGCAGGATACGTGTGCGCCGACTACTTAAACGCGCGCCTAAGTTCCCGAACAAGGGTGAAGTTGTGCGCCCGGGTGTGCGCTGGTACGTAGGCTAGTAGCGCGGTTTGCGGCACATAGTGAATTTTCTAATAAAGTTGTAACGTAGTAAGAAACAAATTTTAGACCTCAGAAAAATTCAAAGACACTATAAAATCCTAGTTAAAACTGCATTTGGTTGTGTTGTGTGTGTCAAAGAGATATATCAAACTCCGGAATAACATGTGGCTTATTGTCCGGAAAATAATGGGTATCCGTCGGATAAGTGAAAACCGCGTCGGAAATCCAAATGTACGAATTGTTCACAACTTCGTCTGTTGCGGGGAGGTAAAATGTTTTAAAATATTATGTACCAATGTATAGTATTACTTATTATACGAAAAAAATACCATATGAATACTCGTATAAGGGCATTGTTTTATTGTTTTTAAGGCTTTTATTTTTGTGCTTTCATTAATATAAGTATATATTATACGTATTTATTTCATATAACAGGCTACGTAAACTCATTATTTATTTATTTATTTAGGAAGTAAGATAATACTAGGTGTAACAAGATTTAGCTGTTAGCTGTAAAATATTAATCTCTAATGTTGCAGTGATCTACACAGGGTCTCATAGCGGAAAATTTTAAAATGTACCATCGTGCATTTATATGTGAAGGCAGTAAATGAATTGATAATCTATTTATTAATTAATTATTTAAGTATTTCTATTTAGTTGGTGTCGTCAAGCTTTATTTTATTGAGCTTAAAATGCAATCGATTTTGTTTAAAAATGCAGTAAAAACCCATGTACCTATTTAAAACCGCGCACTACACAGGTCATGAACTTAGTCGTATTTATTTCTAGACCGAGTCGTTCCGTTTTATACTATCAAAAGGAACTTTCTTCGTATAACAACAAGCTAGAGTTAGCTCTAATATATCGTCTTGACAAAGGCTTACAGAGAACGTTGTTTAGCCCCTTTGTCAGCAAAAGTGGCTACAAATCGCGGGCATTCGCCACAGACGCACCATGGTGGCTTTAGTGCAGAAAAGATAGCAAAAACGTATAGAATTCACACAAAGTTACAGCCTTTTTCCTCCAAATAGTACCAGTGTTGGCAGGCACCCTGAATATTAATGGATAGATATCTGTTTTAATGCGCATATGAAGGCGATACGCCTGCCAAATGCAATGCTAGGAGCCCGTAAACAAAATATGTTTATTTTATGTTTTGTCGATGTGCTAGAAAGGTATTTACGGCTTTCCGGGAGAGCATTGTTCCATTAGTTTATTTGCACTTATAATGCTCTAGATTTTACCCGTACCTATACCTACGTACTAACTTAACTAAACTAAAACGTAACTTACGTGGTATCGGTAACTGTACGTATACATTCTAGTATAAAAAGTATTCTGTCTCATTCCCTCTCCTTGTTTTATCTCTATATAAAAGGAACCAAACCTAACAACGGAACTTGAGCGGTTTCAGTAAGGTGTTTATTTAATTACCCCGGATATTGCGGACGTAAAGTCCCGTTTTTCATAATAATAATTGAAAATGATTCTGTTTATCACGAGATAAATAAACGATACAGTAGGTATGTGTTACTTTCTAACAAGTATGTGAGTATAAGAGTGACATAAGTTGTACAGTCGAGTTCATTTACATCTACACACTTACGAGAACAAAAATATCTGAACACGACTTTATGCTCCTGACAATAGGGTCGTGTTTAGATATTTTTGTTCTCGTAAGTGTGTAGATGTAAATGAACTCGACTGTATCATTTTGTTACGCATTAAATAAATTTGATTTATCGCGTGACAAACTCGGCCATCATAGGCACACAACATATGTATCCACTTTATTGTATATTATTATGATCAAGTAGCTTGTGTCCATAACCATGCCCGGCAATATAACAAAACGTTGGTCAAAACATCGCGGTATCCAACTCTATAAACGATATTTACTATAAACAAATGGCTGGAATAAAAAAAACAAAGCTGACAGTTACAATATCATAATTTGAGGCGTCAATTTGGCACCTAGCGCAAATTAAACCGATTGTTTTCGTTTCGCTCACCGCATGACCTAATTACAAACGGACAAGTGCGAACCAGCTCGCACACGAGGGGTGCCGTCCCTCCCCTTATCTTTAAAGTTTACTTTATCTACATTATTTGGCATAGCGGCTAGGCTACTGATGACTTAGATGTAGCCCGGGTGGCGAACAGGCCGCATAAGAGCTTATACAGGCATTACAACTCTAATTAAAGCTGTACAGTATAACGGGGTTACTTTCAAATGCAGGGGCTACTTTAGAAGAGTGTTTTTACGCCGTATCCTTATTTTTTTTTTTTACTATCTGTGGCAATGCAATACCTACCTTCAACAATGACCTAACCTTTTACTTCATTTGCTTAATCGCACTATGAATATTTGCGTTTTTATAACCATTTTAAATCTATCAAATTAGCCCCACATTTTCCTAAAGTAACTTCGTTTTACGGTATAAGTGTGCAGCCTGTGCAAAGCAAAGTTTCAAGTGTTTGAATAATTATTTATCATGAAATAACGGCTAATAATTTTAGGTACCTATATATGTCGGAAAAATCGTTTTCGTGTATCCGTTAGCAATTAATAGGAAGGCCGGCGAAAAATACATATTTATTTAGTGATAATCGTAGGCAATCTCTGAAACCGGAGAACCAATATTAATTTAAAACTTAGTTATTTTTTTGATATTTCCTTGTTAAATTGTTTATCAGAGCTGTGCGCCGATAACGTGGCGCATATAACGATGCAGATTTTCAGATTGCGGAACAGTGATGTAAAAAACGAGAAGTCCCAGTCACTGGAATACAATCTTTTTTGTAGTAAAAGTCAGAATTTAATAAAAGTCGACGAATATTCATCGCGCATGGCCCGGGCGGGTTTATTTCGTTTTGGTGCCAACTGACGTCATGGCGCAAAAAGTGAATTGCCATGGCTCTAATTCCAGGAGGCATTGTGATATTCCCAATTTAAAAATATTATGGATATATCGCAGCCATACAATTTACTTAAATATATCAATCTTTGCTTGAGTTTTGCTTGAAATGTTACTATATTAAAGTTATTGCTAGCGCCTGTTATTTTCTGTATAGCGATATGACTCGCTTTCTTGTTTACAACGGTTATCAGAAAATGGTATATCAATGCGAAAGAAAATGTCATACGGCTACTTCAATCCTCCTAGCCTTTGTCCCATTTTTTGAGAATGAATTCTCAATCAGGGTCGGCTACCTAAATCCCAAGATGTGGCGTAGGCACTAGTTTTTACGAAAGCGACTGCCATCTGACCTTCCAACCCAGAGGGGAAACTAGGCCTTATTGGGCTTAGGTGGTTTCCTCACGATGTTTTCCTTCACCGAAAAGCGAGTGGTAAATATCAAATGACATTCCGTACATAAGTTCCGAAAAACTCATTGGTACGGGCCGGGTTCGAACCCGCGACCTCCGGATTGAAAGTCGCATGCGCTAACCACTAGGCTACCACCGCTTCCAACGTCATACGGCTACTTCAATAAAGTATAATATTGCTATAGTAGAAATAATTATAGTGGCGTGATTTCGGACATATGTCTCTAGAAACATTGAATTTAGCTAGGCCTGATTCAATGGCTGGGACTGAATGAATGGGGCTAGATCAGAAGTTCATTCTCGTCTAGTGGTTGTGTAGCAGGATTTACAAACGATTTGTACTATGACATTCAGTGCGTGTAACCGCTAACCTTCATTCATACTAATTAACCAGTAAGAGATTTTGGTTAATATTTGTTATTAATGTAGATTATGTTGTTATGTTTTCTTGACTTTTATTAAGTAAAATGTCTGTTTTCAAGGATTTATTATCAAAAATAAGAAAATGGTTACAAGTCGTAATGCTACCTTCAAAGTCAATTCATCATTGATTTTGTAAACCATAATTACCTACCTATGAAAGAAGAGGGTTTGACAGTAGAATAACTTAGAAGTGTTGTGGAGATGATTGATCATGGTTTTGTGTTAAATTGCTTATTTATATGTTAGTTTTCTAATGCAAATTACGCGTTAAAAAACCAACATATGAATAAGACAACAACTAAAGATGAATGAATCACTCGTTGCCTGCTTGCGTAAGTTCAAAAGTTCATTTATTTTAAAAGTAGGTTTGGCAAGTAAGTAGGCTCCATAAAATTTGTTTTAATATTTGCAAGAGAAGTAATTATTACAACGTAAAGGTGTACATATTATAATTTAACATGTGATAAACTGATTACATACATATAAAACAATTCACTTAATCGCTGATTCGTGATCCAAACCACGCTATCCCAAATCATTTTCAAGTTCAAAACACGTATAAGAGACTCAAGTAAGGAGGTCATAATTTAAAAATAAATAAGCGAGGGTTCGACCTTCAGGTATGCAGTCAGATGATCTCATCAGCGCATGCGATTGAATATGATAAATGTGTCGTGAGCTAAGTATAAAACCGTGATGCAGATGTTGAACATATTGCAATAAAGTAGGTATAATTGACTTTTACGATGATTGTTCGTGCTCCGAAATGAATAATGCTTTTCTATTCTTGTGTTTATAGTTTTTATTTGAATTAAGGCCTCTTAACCTCACTCTAACATTCCGTGCATTATTTGTTCCTTTTCAAATTAGTGTACTTATCTATTCTATTAATCTTGTCTTTTAGTCTTCATTTTATGTAAATTTTATCTATCTACTTACGTTATTTCGTAAGTAATAATGCAAAGCTCGTAATTCATAATCTAAATACCATTATTACGAAAAACTGCAGCAGGTCTTTGTTAAGTAATATATCGCCGCTTAAGAATCAATACCGTCTAACTAACATTTTTGACGTTTTTCACCTTTTAATACAGTTAGGTTCAGAAAAAAAAACGAATAGAATGCCATAATCGTCTAAATTTTTTTTTGTTACTTAGTCAATATTGATTCTTAAGCGTCGATATGACAAACACAATATGCACGGTTGCCCATCCAACTCTATTGACAAGTTGACATTTAAAGGTAGAGAGCACACTGAATTATCTATACATCGGTATAGTGCGACCAACTTACAAGTGAAATGGTGAAATTTCATACGATTCTCAGTGTCTCTGCGTTCGAGTGCTCTGTGTGTGAAGATTGTGGCGACACCCTTCTTCGCTTCACAAAAAAGTTGGTCTACATCAGGCAGATATCATTGGAGCCGACTAACCCCCCGGTTAATACAAGCATGAATTTAATTGAATGAAGCCATAATTACGCAATCAGTCGATGTAATTCCTAGCGGGATCTCAACGCCATTATGCTGCGTAAAGAGTTTTGCTTGCACTAATAAAGGATGGAGCTCGTTAAACCAGCAAATCGCGATTATTGTCCGATGTAGTTAGATATTACCGGTGACCACACCCTAAATTAATTTGCGAATCTGTTGGGGTTACTCTAAAGTTCCAAATTTGAAGCGCATGTCGCTGTCGCTACATCCCGTTCTTTCAAATACAGTTTAACACGTGAGCGAGAGGAATAGCACCTCCTCTGGTTTGATCAAAGCTCATGTGCATTGCTAAATGTAATTATTTTGGTATTGAAGGACCGATATCATTGAATGATCGTATTTGCTTCACTTTCGTCGGAGTAATTATGTTCTCCTCTACCTACGAGTAAGTTGGTGGATTGTAGTTAAATCGGACAAGTCGATCTAGTCCCAAAGTTAGCTCTATTGGGCTTCTGGTATGGGTACTAGAGGTACTACTGATATCGATAAATACATAAAACATCCAAAATGTGACCCAGGAACGAATATTCGAGTTCATCACTTGAATTCGAACCCGGGAACGCCGGCTCTGTAGGCAGGTTGCACTACCACTGCGCCCAAACGATTTCTTGTAGTTATGTCTGCCAACTTCAACAATATTCAACTGTGCAACAAAACAAACCCTAAACAACATAACTTCTTTCATATAACTTTACGAAATTAAACTAAGGCTGTATTTAGCCGTGGGCTATCCCAATTGGGCAGTCACGTGACCATAATTAACCAGGTTGTTGAAATAACAGACCAGATAACCATCTCCAAGTGTCATCAGCAAATGAAAACAACTAACGGTAGTGAATCTAGCACGCAAACGTGTAATTTGTTGTACGAAACACCTGTCTCAAATTGCTCATTACCCTTACCTTGGGTTCACAGTGGCCGAACCTACTCGCTAGCTACTGCGTAAACGATTTGTATGGAGAATTGTTGTAGTTCTACAACTTACTTTGTAGAACCACTACGGTGGCACTTACTAACCGTTACGCCATACAAATAGTTTACGCAGTCACTAGCGAGTACGGTCACGTTAACTCATGGTAAGGGTGTTAGATGTTAGATGAAAGTATTTTGATCGAGTTCAAAGAAATTGTTTTACAAAAGAGGTTGCATTTTACTAGAATATTTTTCATTTCAAATTAGTATTACTACTATTATTAACAAAATGGAATTAACGTTTATTAGACACGAATTATTAACGTTATTCTAATCTCTTAACTTGGTTGTATTGACTGGGACTTATCCTTTTTACAAATTGATTAGTGATTAGTGCGAGTTCATACAATTCCTACTTGCATTTATTAGTAAATGCATAATTATGGACTCTCACTAATCATTATGTTTTACACTTTGATTAGTGCGAGTCCGTATAATAGCTAACTTGCGTTTAGTAGTAAATGTATGAACTCGCACTAATCTCTGATCAATGAGTAAACTGGCTATTTCATATTAGTGAGTAGTGAATGTGAGCTTAGCTAATAATATATAATGTTATAATAAATACCTAAATAAAAATTTTTTTTTCGCGTGATTACGTAAATATTGGCTTATATTCCAAAATAGTGTATCGATTTATGACCTGGCGGTTTATGATGGTTGCGTTTATCACGTGATAAATAAGTGACAAGCAACTGTAACTCTTACTCGCATTTTGTTAAAACGTGACGGATGATTTGTCACTTATTTATCGCGTGATAAACGCAATCGTCATAGGCCCACTGTAGGTATCTCTATTGTAAGTAAAATAATGATAACGTGTCTCTTTTTCTCTGTAAAAGGAAGAAGTAAAAATAAACATTAAAGCAGAATACCAACAAACACACTATAATATGTGTAAGCCAAGCATATTCCTTGCAGCTTTTCATAAAGCAAAATTTAAAACCCCATTAACTTTGTCTTATTCAAAGCAGATTCATAAAAGTAGATTATGAAAAGACTGACGAAGATAAAGAGTGAAACTCACAGCCAACTTTTATTTGAAAGTTCAACAGTTCATTAGGATTCCCAGTTATAATGAACTTAAAACTTTTAAGCAAATTCATACGAATTGAGAAGTGCTAAAACTGCTGTTTATTTTACACTGACCTACTGACTTTGCTTCGTTGATTGTTGAAGGTACTAACTACATTTTTAATTACGTTTAACCCTTACGAGACAAAAAAAATATTCATCTAGAATATTCTACAGCACAACACCTACTAGACTTTTTATAGCAAAACAAAATAACTTGAAGGTTTCACAAAATTATATTCGCATAAGCATAACACATTTAATCAGATCCTGTCAGGCTTACAAAAATTTGAGGTCTGATGAATGATTTATTTTTATTCTACATATCAAATATACTTATTTAGCAACCAACGAATAAACCAACAAATACACTTTCTAACATCTATAATATAGGTCAACAACAATAACTTTTGCGTCAACAAGTACGAGGTGTTTTTATCGCATTTTCAATCATCTTACACTCGTAGGTTGAGATCCCACTGCATATAAATATGCGCCTTCCTGCTTTTTCAGCAACACTATTTTAAATGAAAATTAAATCTACTGAAAACAAAACTGGAAGTAGGTACATAGACTGGGTACATAAACTAGAGGGTACACAAATAAAATATTCAGTAGTCTAAGCTAACATATTATGATTTTGACGCTTTAGACGATAGTCAAATATTCAGTGGTCTAAGCTTACATATTATGATTTTGGCGCTTTAGACAGAAGTTAGAAAATGTGGCTTAGGTTTGCTTATAATGAAGCCCAAATTTTGACTAACAGCCATGTGCTATTGTGTTATTTTACTAGCAATTTTTTTTTCAACTGCAGTGTTCTATTAATAAATATACAGGTGCAAGAATTTGCAGTGGGATCTTAACCTATCAAGACTCAGGTCGTGCCTCCTCAATAACATCGGCTTAAGTTAATTATAGCCCGATATAATTACACTAAGAGCTTGTTTGAGCAGTTTGGCTGCTTCAGTTTCCAATTGATATTCATCTCAATGGAGTACCGTAGAGCTTCCTTATAATTCAATTTGCCCACTTTGTATCACGACTAGGGCTCGGAGCTCGCTACGAGGTGATGGAGCGCATAACGATGCTGATTTCTTAGGGGCCTAGTTACGTTTATCACCTGATAAATAAGTGATAAGACGTTTGTCACTCACACTCGCATTTTGTCAAAACGTAACGGATGCTTTGTCACTTATTTATCGCGTGATAAAAGCAACCATCATAGGCCCGCAGAACAGACGACGAGTGTCTTTATTTATAGCCCAACAACTGGCTTGTTAATCATTGCCATATTGTGAATTTTTAACAGACTCCAAAATAAGCGGTTCTTAATTCGACTGCATGTTTTTTGGTGGTAATAATTCGTTTTACTGGCAAGCACTAGTTTTTGGTAACTGAAGTTGACAGTCATCTAATGTCACTGATGAAAACAAAGAGGATTGAAACAGGGCTAAATATTCTACGAAATTCAAGTAATTTTCACATAATATAGCCACGTGATGCAAAACAAGTTTTTTTTTTCAATACGTTTCAATATTTATTTCAGAAGAAGAACTAAGTATTATGCGTCTTTCCGATAAACAATGATTTGAAATTGGTTTTTGATATACCGGTAATAATATTTTAAAATGCATATATTTGACTTATGCACTATTGCCATATTAAAGTTTTTTGTAGCGCCACTTTTTTGCATTTTTTTTCACATGAACGGACCTGGTACAAATATGTCATCATGAGGTTAATTAAACCCAAACAAGTGGCTAATTAAATTAGTGTACATTTATTTTCGATTACCGATACAATCGATTTTGAGTGCGCAGTTGCAGGAAAACTTATTAGCGTGAGTCCTTGTCAATGGAAAGTTTTGCCCATATTCCTATTTGCCCATATTGATAGAAAATTGTCTGTTAGACAGAACTGTCGATGACTCAATACCAGCCAGCGAATAAGACAAAGGATTTTATTGTCTGCACTCTGCAGAAACCAAATTATGCTTTTAGACAATTACAGGGACAATTAAAGGGGAAGTAACTAGGCAGGCAGGTACCCCTTGTTTACATTTTTTTAGTCATAATTCCATAAGTATCGCATAATCACTAAGGTAATAATTTTTTATACTTAAGCATAATTTAATTTACGCCGAGTCTTCTTTACGCCAATTGTTATTGTCCCTAAAATGCCTTTAATGCTGAAAACCTACTTTTCTAGCAGTGCTTTATCTTCTGTTCGGGATCGCAGTTCTAACCTAACCTAACCTATTTTTCTAGCAGAAGTTCTTTATTGTTAGAAGTCGAATTTGCAGCAAAATAAAATCCGGCAAAAGCATATTATGCGTATAAAGATTCGAAAAAATGATGATTCGGCAAGATGAAGTTTTGGCGTGTTCAGCGAAATAAGTTTCGGACAAAAAATTACGCGAAATAGATGGCACCCATGGTGATCGCCGATGTTTGTTCGCTCTCAATTTGGACTGCTCCGGCTCCAGAATATCTAGCACGATGCAATTAGGTTCCAATCCAATAACCCAATCTTGCAAGTCCTCACATAATCGATATTTTATCGTCGACTAATAGGATGATATGGGCATCGCCGTCATACCTCGGCGAAGGCCAACTAGCTACAATCTCTTTGATAAACTTGCCCGGGAAACTTGGCTAGTTCTTAGGTTGTTTGCAAACTTAACGTGCAGCTTAATTTGATTGTCTAGAAGTCAATTCGTTGCATTGAATGGCTCGAGAGTTTTACGAAGTGCTTGTGCGGAGTTTTCGAATTTTTATGGAGAAGGAGTAAGATGAAATTTTAAAACGCTTTATAATTTCGAAGATTTAACCTACTCCGTACATTAATACCTTGTTTGGCAGGGGTTTTAAGAAATATGAAATGAAATATATAGAATTATTTATATCTGTGGCAGGTATTTTGTGCAAGTAAATATAACTTTTTATTTATACTTACTACTACAAACTTTTTGTAATCAGAATACCTACCCGTAAATGGGTGTCAGAATATAATTAAATTGTACGGTTGTGTTTAAATGGTACAAATTGTTTTTCAGCAAATAAGAGGTCAACGCAGCAAATTAATTAAATCTAAATCATTTTGTTAGTTCTAAACTCAAATTAGCAAATTCGTATATCATTCACGGTGCCCCTCCGAGCCCCATTGAGGAAACGAAAAATACTAAAAGCGTTTCAAATACCCTTAAGTAATTAAGTGTAGCTTCGTCCCTGATTTATAATCGACAGCAAAAAGGAGAAATAATTTTAAGATTAAATTTGTTGGCGGCTTTGGTGAATTTACAACGGGGTCTGAAATTGCTGGCGCTATTTCACAGAATGCTCAATTTCCTAAGAAAGGACCAGAATAGGCTCCCGCTGTGGTAACCGAAATCAAATGACAGTTTTGAGAAATCACAAGTAAAACAAGTTATTTCGGTTGCCGAGATTAACGATAGGTCTGTCCCGATCCCAGTGTAGGATGTGTTTCAGCTGGGTGTATAGTTTGATAAAATAACCCTCTTCTCACTTTATCAAGGGTCTTGATAAATTTTGAATGTCGTCTTTGTATTAAATTATAGGATTTTCATGGAAGATAACAAATGAAATCTCTTGTTTGGCCGGTTTCAGTTAAAAAGTAACCATGCGTACGTATACACAGTACAATTTGAATTTTCACAAATAATGTCACATGCTATGGATGCAATACAATACAATACAATACAATACAATACAATACAATACAATACAATACAATACAATACAATACAATACAATACAATACAATACAATACAATACAATACAATACAATACAATACAATACAATACAATACAATACAATACAATACAATACAATACAATACAATACAATACAATACAATACAATACAATACAATACAATACAATACAATACAATACAATACAATACAATACAATACAATACAATACAATACAATACAATACAATACAATACAATACAATACAATACAATACAATACAATACAATACAATACAATACAATACAATACAATACAATACAATACAATACAATACAATACAATACAATACAATACAATACAATACAATACAATACAATACAATACAATACAATACAATACAATACAATACAATACAATACAATACAATACAATACAATACAATACAATACAATACAATACAATACAATACAATACAATACAATACAATACAATACAATACAATACAATACAATACAATACAATACAATACAATACAATACAATACAATACAATACAATACAATACAATACAATACAATACAATACAATACAATACAATACAATACAATACAATACAATACAATACAATACAATACAATACAATACAATACAATACAATACAATACAATACAATACAATACAATACAATACAATACAATACAATACAATACAATACAATACAATACAATACAATACAATACAATACAATACAATACAATACAATACAATACAATACTAAATCCCCTTTATTGCCCACCTGAATTACAGGGAATAAACATGAGATATATACAGAAAAATAATAAACAATGGTAAAAAATATATCAGAACAGAGGTACCGCTAAAATAACAAGCGATTTCTTCCAGACGACCTTTAGGTAGCGGAGTATATCAACAAACGTTTGAATTGAGTAGGTGATGCAAAAACAACTGTAAGCAACAAAAACAACTGCAAAATAAATAAATAAAGCAATCAACATTACTTAAATATGGATATATACAGATATACCTAGGTACATACCGCATTATATGTAGAATAGAAGTTAAATCTGTGTGTAAAAGGAAGAAATAGAAGTATAAAGTGTTGATAATATAGTTAAGTAAAGTAAGCGTTGAAATGGTACATAACTCGCCATAAAGTCGCGACAATTTACGGCTTTAATTTTCAGTGGTGTACAAAAAATGGTGAAGGTACAGGGTATAACGCAATACACTACTTAAACTAGTCTAACCTAGCAGGGGCAACACGAACGCGAATCCCATTGATATCGTAATATCAAACAGCCAGTTTTCAACGAATTTTATTGCCGCGGCAGTGGGGAACAATTCGGCAAAACGCGTCCAAATTTCCCTTCATTCCGCCTCAAATGCACCGCAGCGCAGTTGGCAAAAAATGCTCACACGAATCCGGTTCGATACAGTCCGATGAATCTGTCCAAATCTAGCTCTAGTTTTATTTTTCTGTTTGGAAAATGTGGCTGGACTGTTTAAAAAGTTAAACCAATCACTGTTAAAGAAGTCCCGTAAGGTTACTTTGGCTCTGGAGGATGACTTTGCATCAAATAAGATTTAATAAAAAAAAACTACCTCTTTAGCCAAAAAGCCTCACAAGGTACTTGCGTAAGCCGAGTGGTAGCCCGCCAAAAAGTAACCCGACTAGTCAAGAAGTAGTTAACGAATATATTCCGACGAGTAATCAAAATACCTAACCCACGAGTAGCCAATCCGACCTTACGGTCTGTGAAAAATTACAAAACTGGCTACAAAAATCCGACCGCAATTAAATACGTGTTTACTGATACGTACCTAAACATTTTTAAATATAATTTTGCACGCAGACCTGTATAATCTGGTAATATTTCACACGGGATAAAACCCTGATGAAAGTGGGCATTTCCCGGACATATCGACTTGATTTATGGACTGTTTAAGTACTTTTAAAACTATGGGGAAGGAAAGTCAATTTACAGTTCAACATGTTTGCAGAAAGTTTTTCTTACTTGTTTGCAATTGCAATTTGTGTTTACATTTAGTTTAGTGTTCGCACTTAGAACAGATTTAAATCAATAAGGTTTAAAACTGATTGCATTACGCGTGGTGGTCGCGGGGCACTTGATAATTCAGCAAGTTTGTATGAGTGATTATTGGTTCTATATTAACTCCTAGGATTATTTTTGGTCAAATGTTTTATTTCACCGAAAAGTCATTTCGTAGAAAGCATTTTTCTTTGCAACTGTAAACTTTTTGAGATTATTATAAAACAAGCATAACTCAACCTAATCAATAGGATGATAATTTACACGAATTTATGAAAAATATTTATGACTACAGAGGAATAAAAATTCTGCGAAATGATTTTTCGATGAAATTAAACATTCGACAAAATAAGTTTCTAGGAGTCAAAGGGCTCCATAGATTAGTACCCAGGGATATTATATTATTATTATAATCCGCTAAAAGACGCATTTTGCTGAACATAGGCAGGCCTAAGGTACACCAAAGAACGCCACCATGGCCGGTCCTGTACAATTTGCAAACGGGCTCTCGAAATCCTTACCAAATCGGGTGCGTAACGATGCGTATAATTTTTTTTGTAATAATTTTTGACGCTCATTTCATATAATTCCCAATTAATATAATATAATGATTTGACTAAACAGTACTGTATTTGTGTATATTATGTTTAGTTGAGTGATTATTATTTTGTAATTTGACATTTTTTATGATTAATATAATAATACTTAATATATTTACATATGTTACTTAATCTACCTTAAGGCAGGTCAGACTTGGGTTAGGTTAGGTACGACGACGAGCGAAGCGAGGAGGAGTGTTAGGTAGAACTTCGATCCTAACGAGCGAGTGCAGCGAGTGAGCGAATCTCCAGAACCGAGTTTTCACTTGTATATAAAATGAGCATTATAATATATGATAATTATAATCAATAAGCCTTATACCAAAACATTATTATAATAAATAAAAATATATATTTTAAATTATATCAAATGTTCTTTATTTAAAATGAGTTATTATATCCATTGAAAATATATTAAATGTTGTTGTACTCAATAAAATTATATTATTTATTTTTATACCGATAATTACACACCCTACCAAATCATCAGCCCACCTTATGTCTACCCGCATGAAATATTTTAGAAATAAAGCATAAGCCGATTTAAATAATAATCAAATTCACCTTTTTTGCGATTGAGGTTGTATCATATAGAAATGAAATACTGTTTCAACGCTAGAGTAGGTACTTAAGTAAAAAAATCTTGACGGCGACTACAAGCGCAGTTTAAAAAGTGGCGTAAAAATATAGCGGAATTGCAGAATAATATGCTGCAAAACGATTCGGAAGAGAAAAAGAAACTACATATCCCAGAACGCAGTTTAAACCGAGATAAGAGTGCAAAGTTTCATTTAGCCGAATCCAGCTGACACATACGAATGTGCGGAGCAATACGGAACTGAATACATTACAGGCGGAACGCAATTTGTCCCGACCCTACAATTTATGTCTACGGCCCACTTTATGCAAAGGAAGTGGCGAAAAAAAGGAACAAAAGTTTCTTGTTTCGCTTAATGAATACACACGACCACATGAAAGACTTGATATGTGAAACAATGAGCTAAGGAGCCGTGTGGTTAATAATCTCGTTCATTTGGGTGCTCGCTTTTTATTCGAGGTTTATGGTTACGTTGATATGTGATCCCTTGGAAACTTACGTACAAAGAGAAACAGTTAGAAATTATATTAAACGGCGTGTTGTCTCCATTGTTGTTTTCTATTTTCATTAATTCCATTACTAGTAACTTATCTTCTTCTTATCACCTTTATGCCGATGATCTTCAAATATATTCGCAGGGTGTGCTCGGTGATCTACCATCGGTCATAACCTCGACAAATTGTGATCTGGAGCGTCTTTCAGTCTGGAGCAGTAGCTATGGTCTGAAAATCAACCCTGACAAGACTCAAGTTATAATCATTGGTAGCCCTAAGATGATCGCAAAAGTTGACTTCATAAACCTCCCACCTATTTTGTTCAATGGCATTCTGATTCCTTTCTCTCATCAGGTTAAAAACCTGGGTGTTATTATGGATCGCACACTTTCTTGGGTGCCTCAGCTTGGTGAGGTTAGTAGGAGGGTGTTTGCCGCAGTAGGTTCTCTGAGGAGGCTTCGTTATTTCCTACCCATTGCTACTAAAATTACGCTTGCTCAGACATTACTCCTCTCTATTTTAGATTACGCTGATATTTCCTATATTGACCTTTCCGAGGAGCAACTTAACAAACTTGAGCGTATTCAAAACATCTGCATTAGGTTCATATTTGGTTTACGCAAGTATGACCATGTTTCCAGTTTCCGTTCACAACTCAAGTGTTCACAACCCTATCCGTCTTCGTCGTAACTTTCACACACTCTCACTTCTCTATAATATTCTTTTTAACCCTGCAACTCCCCGCTACCTTAAAGATCGTTTTAGTTACCTCACATCAGCAGGGTCCGCTCAAAATTGTATACTCACTGTTCCGGCATCGAAGTCAAAATTTTATTCCAATTCTTTTACTGTGCAAGCTATTTTACTGTGGAACTCGCTTCCGGTGGATCTAAGACAAGCTAAAACTTTGGCAATTTTTAAATATAAACTTAAAGATCACTATTTATCTCTACCGTAGCCTAATCCTTTAATAATTCTATGCTGTCGTTTTTCATTATAAGTCTAATGTTAGCTGTGATATTATTTTCATTCTTCCATTTTGTATGTATGTACGTTTATGTATGTTTATATATATAGATATTATTTGTGTATGTGTATGACCTATGTGCCTTTAATATTTTGTTTGTCGTTTCTTTATTATTTCTCAAATTACTTAAAGTTCTTATCTCACCACCTATTATTTTCTGTTTAATTTTGTTTTCTCCGCCACCCAAAGGTTGTCTGGAAGAGATCGCTCTTTAGCGATAAGACCGCCTATTGTCTACCATTATTTAATTTATGATTTCTCATGTAATATTTTTCTTGTTGGTGTGCAATAAAGTGTTGTTGTATTGTATTGTATTGTATTAAAATAAGGAAAATATAAATGCACTGTTATTGCCAGAAATATATGAAAATACATATATTTCTGGCAATAACAGTGCATTGTGGACGAAATCGTACTGTTGCACGATGCCGCGATGAGAATTGATGAACTGTCATTTCATATACCTATATTTTGACACATATTGTAATTTTTTAAGTAAATAATAAATATCAGACAACCTCATACAAATCGACCCAAAGTAAACACTGGTGTTGTGCTATGGGTACTCGACGACGATATACATACTTATATTGATAAATATATATATTTAAATACATAGTAAACATCCACGACTCAGGAACAAATATTCGAGTCCATCACACAAATATTAACGCAATTAGCATCTCTGTTTGGCCCTATGGTTGACTGGTAGCGAATGCCATTAGGCATTAAGTTCGCCATTTGTACTGACTTTTGTTTAGTGCAATAAAGTTTAAATAAATAAATAAAATAATAAATATTTACCCTTGCCGGGATTCGCACCCCTGGGACCGCCGGCTCAGTAGGCAGCTTCGCTACCACTGCGCCAACCGCACCATCAAAGTTTGTATGTATTATGGAATAACTGTAATTCATATCCAATACTTATCTCAATTGTGGTCTTATATTTACAGATGCCTTATTTATGTACCTACTCAGTTCAATCAAACTATTGTAGCATAATTGTTCCAGTTTATTTGTTAGTCTATTAAACTCGGTATCAGTAAACCCATAGACAGCTGTCACCAAGTTGGTCATAACTAAACTGTAGTTGACACAACGCCAACAAAGCAAACGCAATATCCACATTTCATGTTAAGTACATTGAACACTGACCGAACACTTCATAAAAGCCATTACAAATATATTGGGCTCATTACTTGCGTATTAAACAGTTAATCAAAATCCACAAATAAAATTGGAAGTTTGACTCACCTAGCCGAAAATAAACAGTTAAAACGGCCATAAATAACAGGGAACGATTAACAAACCGATGCCTAGTACGGGGGACCGTAATATATTCGCTAACGGATCCCAATTTGTCTGACCTAACGCAATATTCTGGCTGGCCCTATCACCCGCCCGATGTATCTGTTTTCTATTTTAAATGGACTAGATATATTATTACTCTGCCTTACTAAATGTTTAACTGTAAAATTCCGTTGGTTTTTATTATGTATGAAAAACGATATTACTGTTTCATGAGGTTATTTGGCACTGTGCTCATTTGATATAATTTGGTTTCGGATTTGGAGTTTCATTAATGAAATGACGGCTTGAGACAACTAAATCTCTGCGTCCAAAAAATATCGTAGCACCTCCACCATAAAACTTTCGCAAGGTACTGTACGATTCAACAGAGAACTATAACATAAGCCATACGATAAATAAATAACAGTACTGGCTAGACCAAGTCAAGTTAGTCGGCATGCGGCTGACATAACACCCTTACCTAGCACATCAAGTAACCTACCTACTGGAATTGCACTGTGTTAAAACTTGCACCTACATTAATGCCCTTACCTGTCGTGAAAACGTCGTCAGTTCGCACATTCCCTTCATCGCTGCGTCGTGGTAATCACAGTCTGCTACATTTACCATGCGTCTAACGACAGACTGTGGAATTAAGCCGATTCACTATTCTGAGATACGTTGCGCTCAGCAACATTGAGCAATATAGATGGTTGTGAACAGCCTGGGTTGGTTCAAATTATGAAATAACAACTTGACAAATAAAAAAAACTGTAGCTGACACAATACAAGAACATACAAAACCTAGTGCCCAGCTAATATAGCCTGAGAGGTTGCTCTGAGACCCTGAGACAGTGGCGTTAAAAGCAGCATACATAGAAATTATGAATAAATTAATGACATTAAGACACCTTCGTGTTTTTTATATAATCCTTGACATTCATATTTGCTCTATACTTACACTGTTACACTCAATAATATTGGCTAGATAAAGTCAAGCTATTCGACATGGCGGCCGACATAACCCTAACATTTATTAAGTAATCTACTGAAACTGCACTGTTTCAACTTGCACAAACATTTGTGCCTTAATCTATAGCGTTGACAGTACACACATTTCACTCCGACCCTGCGACATAGAGCAACGTGGCAATCACAGTCGGTAATATTCGCTGCGTATAACGACAGACTCTGGAATTACTATTTTGAACATTAGAGCACATTCAACATAATATTGTTGTTGATGATGATATTATGTGTAAACTTACTAGTTCAGGTTCATAGCCATAATATGTTTTTCTGTACATAACATACGTATTTGCGGTATCATGGCGTCAAGCCGGCTGGTCGCCTTAATCGGCTTTTTATATATATTTTTGGTATACAGCTAGACAATCCAATTATAGTTATGTTATGGGATCGGGTCTATATCGGATGGCATACAATTATTAGTCCTATCGTTGTGTCGCATAACGTCTTTTGTCCTAACAACGTATGGCATACACTTTGTTCCGCATATTTTGGAGTTTACTCCTTAAGAATCGATTTTCATATACGAGTATAAGCCCGGGGTATGAAAAATATGGGGTGTAAAATCGAACGTATCTGCCGTGCTAATTTAAAAAGTCGTATCTCAGTATACGATAGGGGTAAAAATACGACTTCGTAATTTAGCAGGTTATGCGTTAAGCGTTATAGACTAAGATCCCGATATAAAATAACCTTCACCGAGATGTTTATTTGATGAAATGTATTTTATATTTAATTTAATATGCCAATAATTATATTGCATATGGGTTGCCTAACAAATTTTACTCCAGGGTATGTTTAATTAATAATCGGGAGCTTAGTCTATAACGCTTAACGCATAACCTGCTAAATTAAGAAGTCGTATTTTTACCCCGATCGTATACTGAGATACGACTTTTTAAATTAGCACGGCAGATACGTTCCAAAAATATAAGTATTGCGAGGATTGACGTTTGGTTGTCAAAGTTGAAACGGACGGTTGAAAATTTTATCAAATTTTATTTTATTTATAAGTTAATTCAGTTTTAGAGTCCTTTTCGCTGTTTTTGCGATGAGTGAGTCAAGTCGAGGTGTCGTGAGTGATACGTCACTTTTAGAATGTGGGCAGCGGGCAGCTTCGTCGTGGCTATCTGAAGTGGAGTTTGATAATAAGGCAGGGCCGAGTCAATCGGATATTGTATCGGACGCTGAGTCCATGTCCCGATGTGCGGCATATAGCGGTGAAGCGTGCTTGTGGTCTGAGCGACGAAAGCTGTGGTTGTAGTGATAGTTTTATCACAATAGGCAGGAAACCTAAACGCTTGCGGGTTTTAGCAACCGCCAAAACGCAGCTGGAGCCGGACGGTGTGCCTGACAAGCTATTTGAAGTTTATATAGTGTCAAAAGAAGATTTACCGAAACAGATTGGTTTGGCAAAGTTGCTGCAATTTAAGGGTATAAAAGGAATTTTATCCGTCAAGTTTATGGGTCCACGTAAAGTTCACATACAGTTTAACTCTAAGGATGATGCGGAGAAGCTTCTGGCTTCTCAGGAGTTTAACAATGAGACGAGACGTTCTTATTGGTCTAATATGGCATGCTGCACTTATGGAATTATAAGGCAGGTTGAGTTGGAGGTTGAGGAAGACGAATTTTTAAAGAATATTGAAGGGTCTGAAGACATTTTGTCAATATGTAGACTGAACCGTTTGGATCATGATGGGCGTTGGGTTAAGGCTGAAGCTATTCGTCTTTTAAGGGAACTTCTTTACCGCCATATGTTTATGCCTACGGTTGCCGATTTAAGGTAAATCAGTACACTTTCCCGGCTACCCAATGTTCAAGATGTTGGAAGTTCGGTCATCTGAGCAGGTTTTGTCCTGCTACTATAGTTACTTGTCCGAAATGCGGCGGGGAGCATGCCAATTGCGAAACGACTATTTTTAGATGCATTAATTGTAAAGGCAGCCATATGGCCTTAGATAAGTCGTGCCCGGTTTTTGTGAAGGAGTAAGAAATTCGCAGGATTATGTATGCTGAGGGATGTATATATAAACGGGCTTTTTGGTTGTATATGCAAAATAAGGAAAAAAAGCATATGGATGTTTGTAGTCAGGATGCGCCATCTGTTTTTGAGAATGACTTAAGTTTTGTAAAGTCATATAGAGATGCTGTTTTGTCGAAGCCGTTACAATCTAAAGAGTCTGAAGATTCTGTCTGTCAGGCTGAGGGCCAGCGATCAGTAAGTCAGTACAGATTAGAGAGCGAGCCACAACAAGAGGTTCGTAAGCCCCGGAAGTCAAAAAGAGTAACAGATGTGAAGAGGTCCGAGTGTCTATTGGTCAATCAGCCTACTATTGAGCGGGCTGATATGGAAGATAAAAGACAAAATAAGGACAAGAAGAAGAGACGTATTACTTTTGAAAGGCTGGTTGAGAAGACGAAGGATATTTTGTTTTCTACCGAAAGTTGGGAGGAGAAGTTCAAAACGCTGTTTGGAGTTGTTGTTAAGGAGATTTTGGATTTATTTAAGGATTTTTTTAAGGAAGGTGATTTTGTACGTTTGTTTTTGTCTAATGTAAATGGCTAGGTCTAATACCAGATCTTTCTTGAATGTAATGTTCAATTCAATATTGGCGGAACCCTTATCGGAATCGGCTAAATTTGTATACAGTTTTTTTTTATGTAAATAGTGTATACAAATTTAGTTGTTTTCGTGTACATGTTATTTTTACGTTTATACGGTTTATGTTTTTTTCTCAAAAATTGCATGTAATGTTGCCTTACCATCGCTAGATAGACTACAGTAAGTGGAACATACCGAAGAATTTTTAGAAGTGTCCAGTAAACAGCGAGATTTTAAATTTGGAATCAATATTTGTCCAGTAAGTAAGTATGTAATTCCTATTACGTATCAAGATATTTGAATATCGAAACACGATTTACATCGTCACCGACCTATAAAAAAACTAAGGATGTGAAGGCGATGAGGTCGTATATAAACATAAAAAGGATGCATTCCACAAATTGTTTTAATTATAAGTACAGTGCGAGAGCAAATTGTAGAAATTAAAAAGTGGCGTCCCTTTTTCATAGATTAAATAGAAAGAGACGACATTGCAGTATACACTTGCAATTTACACTAAGAGCAAATGCAAATAAAAAGAGGTTAGTACTATTGGCAGTATAAACGTAACTCAACATGCATATTTAAAAAAAAAAAAAAGTAGCGACAAGGTTTAGTGCGGAAGTTTGTATGCAGCGTTTAGTTCATAATTGTGCTGTGTAAAATGACAATGATATTTCGGAATTCCTTCCTTTTTTGTGTCGTTTAGAAAAAACCTCGGAGTTAAAATTGAAGGTAAGCTTTATGATATGAAAATTAGTTAGAAAATACAACAATGTATAACAATAATTAAATTTTATCTTTAAGACTTAGATTTGTAAGACAGTGCAAATAATTAAACGCAGTATTTATAAAAAAAGAAATTAAGGCGGGATTTAAATTAAAAGACAAAAATTTCAAATTTGTTTGTGTGATCTATTACAATAATTCAGCAAAAATGAGTTCAGACGAGTCTGATTTCGAATAGACGGCACTCCTTCATACTTAAAAGCGGAGGCAGAGTTAGCTAAAATAATTTACTTCCGATTAAATCCAAGGAGATATAAAGAAATACAAGAGATTCATTAAATGGAAGGAAGAAAATCAAGTTAATAGTTCGTCAGATAATGTGTGATAAGGTCTGAATATTTCAACAATCTTTCTGAGACAATCGGATGGCTACAAAGGAAAGAAATGAAGGAATGAATATTCAGCAGCAAAATATAGAAAAGTTCTTAAATCAAGCTCTAGATGATAAACAGTTTGGCTATGAAGGTAAAAATAAATGCTGCCACTATTTGATAACGATATAACTATATCTTTTATCCAAGTATCAACTCATAATTATTTTTGTTATAGGTTGTTATCATGGGAGTTAATGGTGCCTGCGACGACGAATAGCACAATGTGTAATAATAAAAATGGGATATAACAAAAATATTGATTGGAAAATGGCCGAATATGAATGTCACCTATAAAATATAATTTTAATCTAATTTTCTTGTTTAATTTTTGAGAAAAGCACTATACTTGCTTCGACCGTAAGAGCCATCCTGGCCTCGTATTATATCCGGACCTCACCTACGGCTCGGTCCGTCTAATTCCTACTCGGCCAGTATGGCTTACTTACTGGTCTCTGCCGTAATGTACTATTACTTATCTATGTCTTTTAGATGAATGATGTTGTGTATTAGGCCTGCTGGAGCTGGCATGTTCATAAAAATGATCAAAGCTCCTTAATTAATAAGGTCGTATCTTTGTATGGATTTCATAGTAAGATACGGTTTTTTTTCCGTAGCACTGCAGACTGTAGTAACTAAACTAGCCGCTCGAGGGCGCTTTACATCACGCTTCCTTATTTAGTTACTACTCATGATCTCTCCAATTTGTTAAAAATGAATCGGAAGTAAATTTTCCTTGTAAAATATTGTAATTTTGCTGTATATTATACTCGTATATTAATATTATGTAAGTGCCTACCTTTTCGTTCTTGTTTGCAGCACCCAACAGGGTACATAATGTGATACTTAAACTATTTACTAATCATTATGTGCAATAAACGTATTGAGTATATATTTTATAATCGTTCTTAAGGCCAGGCGCGCACCACGATTTTAGTCGCGCGATAATTTTGTCGCATAAATGCAAGATATGGGTTTATATGAGAGTGCGCGCACCACGATTTTCATAAACCCAGAAGTACGCTTATTTCTGCGACAAAATTATCGCGCGACTAAAATAAATCGTGGTGCGCGCCTGGCCTGAAGAGTAAACTCCAGTCGTGCGTCGGAGCTGACACACACACTTTTTTGATTGTCTGAAAGTGTTGCTCCTATTATCGTTTGTCCTAAATATTATTTGTCCTATCGTTTGATGTGGCTAAGATTCAACTATCGAATGATTGATGTGCATAATTGTAATGTTCTTATATTTAATGTGCTAAAAATCTTTTGACTGCATTTCATTATACCTAAATCTCGAAGATTTTTAGGCAAGCATTCTAACGCTCCGCTATCGATGGTCATAAAACAAACCTAACCTAACCTACAGTTTTCGGTCTTACAATATTATATGTTGGATAGTGTGTTATGTGTTTTCACTACATGTCATTAAGCATAAATCTTGATGATTTTTAGCAAGCAGAGTTTTCAAACATTAAAAGTAAACTTGTCAACCTTGTTTGTTCTGGTGTTTTGCTCGCTCGTTAGGATCACAGTTCTACCTAACACTCCTCCTCGCTTCGCTCGTCGTCGTACCTAAACTAACCAAAATCTGACCTGCCTAAAGGTAGAATACGTAACGATTCTGACTTCACGCCTACCATAGTTTAGTTTAGGTGCTGTAATTTTATCCAATTTAATAATAGGCAAAATAATTCTTACGGCAATTCATGTTAGGAATATTATGCTTTAGGTCAGTGTTTTTCAAACTTTTTGGTGTCACGACCCCCTAAAATCCCGTTCGTGCGATAAATTTTTTAATACAACTCTTATTTAACAGATTATGGACAACATCATTGCAAAATTTGCAGTTTGAATCTTTTTCTCGCATGTCTCAAATTATTCAAGAATTTTCATCGGACAATTTTGTGAACGTGGAAAGTCATATTCCCATTATGGTGGAGAGTTTGCAAAATTTAAAAAAACAACTTTTGAACTATTCAAATTTTTCATATGAAACACAGATGAGTGATGGAAAATGTTGGGTATTAAATTCCTTTTTAAATAGATCCGTTGAACTGGCCGATCTCAACACCTCTGTGAAAGAAACACTTTTGGAACTTGCAGCTGATAGAATGCTAAAAGTGGAGTTTGTATCCGTATCAATCGGCGCATTCTGGGTGAAAAGAATGGCTGAATATCGCAATTTAGCAAAAGACGCCGTTAGTATCTTGACACCATTTGCTACTTCTTATTTGTGTGAGCTGTCATTTTCTTCTATGGTAGATATAAAAACAAAGAAGAGGAATAGATTGAATTTGGAAAATGATTTGATTGTCTGCGTATCGCGACAGGAGCCACGTTTTGACGAATTAATTAAAAAGAAACAAGCTCGTACTTCGCACTAAATAATAAACGGATTTAATGTAACAACAAAAAAGACTAAATAAAGAAACAGTACTATAATCTTATTAAAACTTTCGTGAGACATATTTAATTATTGTTTTGAGCGGTTTACAGTCACGTGAAACATGTCGGGCCGTTCCTGACAATTTCACATGAGTATAAACCGTTTTCTACAATAAATAAATAGCAACTATGTACAAAAAAAGTTAAAATATACATTACATATCCTAGCCTTAATCGTAAAATAAATAAATTCACAAATCGAACAATTATTGCTGTTTTATTAAAATATAGGTACATGCTTATAAAAAATCTGCATTTCTTGTAATCAGGAGACTTTTTCAAAGCTGTTCCTCGCGACCCCCCTGGATATGTGCCGCGACCCACATGGGAGTCGCGACCCACACTTTGAAAAACACTGCTTTAGGTAATTAGATTTTAGAGTTATCAATATTAGGACAAACTTGCTTTAGGACTGTAAATGAGTATGCGTAAAAATTATTAGGACAAACGAGTAGTAGGTATGCCATTCAACAGTATGCAAAACATTCTCGGCCAAACATTTTTAGGACAAAAAACGTTATGCGATACGACAGGCACCCTATTGTCCAACGTATGGTTTGATACTATATAATGACCTCTTAGTAACTAGTAAGGTGCAATGTATTTTGAATCTTTCTTCCAAGCTAATGAAGTTACGGGTATATACATTCTAGTTTAGCAAAACTTTGACAACCTTGTTAAGTATAATTGGATGTCGTCTGCTAGGAATCAATACAAAACAAAAATGAAAATAGTCAAATCCAGGAAACCTAACTCATTATTCATTTATTTGGTTAAAAAATAGTTAAGTAAGCTACCTTCATTCAAACGAACGTAATCATAAGCTAGACAAAAGAAAAACTGAAGTTTTTAATCGCTTTGCGATCAAATGTCTGTTACGACTCGACATTTTCCGGGGTATTACATATAGTAACAGTTGTCTGTATTTTGTAGCAGGTCTGACAAGGACGGAATGCTGTACGATTCCAATACCATCAAATTACGCTGAATCTGTATAGTAGAGGAAGTTTAAGCTTGTTTAATTGTTTTCCCATTTGGAACACCCAGAAGATAAACGTTGATTGTCTATAGAACATTCTCATCCATTCTATGCCATGACTACTTGACTATACTGTTCAATTTTAATTTCGATGGTGTGTTGACATTGGTCGTTTCATTTTCTGATCGTTCGTTTGGAACGCTCACTGGATAAGCACCTTGATTCAGCATTCGACAGCAAACGTATTCGTGATAAGGATTCAATGTAATGCCTCGCTCTCACCACATGTACCTTGGGGTGAAAAGGATAGCGTTTCTAATTGTAATATTAAGTTTGGAACTATAGTTTGTGAGTTGAGGGAAATTCTTGAACGTTTCAACGGTAGCGACTGGTTATTAAATTAAAACTTCTTGTTCGGGTTAATGTTAACGACTAATTATTACGGTTTCATAATAGAATCATCTCTTCAGTTGCTTTTTCTTACTTGTTAGAACATAAACGCATGCCCTGCGAATTTTGTTACTATTGTAACGTTTCATACACTGCAGTGTACGGTGTTTCTTCAATTGGTCCCTGTATAAAATTGTATTAAAAAGATGATAAATAAACATGTTTATAATTGTGAAA
The DNA here is from genome assembly GCA_947623375.1 of Apotomis capreana. Taxonomy (NCBI): domain Eukaryota; kingdom Metazoa; phylum Arthropoda; class Insecta; order Lepidoptera; family Tortricidae; genus Apotomis; species Apotomis capreana. The sequence continues at coordinate 16,264,925 of OX392507.1, read as the reverse complement.
GGTGTCTGTTAATATAATCTGTATAGCAAAAGTAATGTTGCGACATAGTTGCGACAATACCTGGGCGCTAATTCGAGTGAACTTTAAGTTATCGCCAAATAAGCAATGTCTCAGGTATAGCGTCCTGTAGCTGTAGCGTCAGGTATAGATTCCAGATATCTATCTCGTTTAACCGCCGATTCGAGAATGAAAAGTCAAACTGCAAATATCGCTTTGTAATGACAGGTAGGCCTAAATGCGATATACCTGAGACATGACTCATTTGGCGATATCTCAAAACACACTCGAAGCGCCGTGTTTCAATATATTGACTTGACACGGTAACGACATCAAGACAATTGCCCAAACTGTTTGGGCTAAACAAACCCGCAAGGCATCAACCGCAGCCAACGTCTCTTGTCAGGTTTGTGGTCGCTTATGTCGATCTCATCCATATTTCCAGCCACCAAAGGCGGCGCCCTAAATCCTCAGTGATATATTGAAAAGCTATGATGATATAGTATTTTATGCAACCGTTCTATAAGAGGGGTCAAAAATGGCGCGGCATGAGCTATGGTCGTAAGAGATGCCATGAGCAATTTTCGTCTTATACAACGTTACACTATACACTTTTACAGCCTGACCTTAACTTATTTAGGTATTAATATTATATTTGGTAAAAAAATAACAGAATTAAGTATCATAATAATATTATAAACAAAATATAGTAGTTTTTTTATGATAGTTTATCATAGCTATGAAAAATAATTGTAACAATAAGTTGCCCCTTGAACATCTATCGACACAATCACTCTACTTCAGAATTACAACTAAACAAACATTATTTATATTAATGAAATCCGGCGTAAACATAATACGTCCATTCATACCCGCAGCCTTAATTATTAGAACGAGGGTAAACTAAACACTGTCTACACGGCTACAGCGAAATTTATATGTGGACACAGTTCGTCCCTTGCTAAATTAACTGGAATCCCTAACATTATCCGAAACTTTCTAACGGGCCCTTTTATAACTAGCCAGCGATATACTTCAACTATACTCCGTAATAACCCGACCCGGCCCTACTAATCAAGGATTGTTATCATCATTTTTATAGCTACCTATTTTAATCTGAATGCTTTTATGTGAGACTTTTTTTTAAACTAAGCAGGCGGATGCGGTCCGACCGTACGGGGGTAAAAAGGGTGAACACTATTTTTTACTGTACTGTAGTTTTGGTAACCAATATTCCCATGTACCAAGAATAGTTGAAATCTGTTCATCCTTTTAGGCGTGATGAGGCGGCAAAGACACACACACAGAGAAAAATAAAATATTTATACATGAACTAGCTGCCCCGCGCGGTGTTACCCGCTTATCCCACGGGAACACACAACATCTTTATAAATTGTAACCTATGTGTTATTCTGATGTATAAGCTATATTATTGTTAGTTTCATTAAAATCTATTTTACGTGAACGAGTAACAAACATCCATCCATACTTACAAACTTTCGCGTTTATAATATTAATAGGGATTAGCCGGGATATGTCAATTCAGTCACTATTTTTAATTATATTTCTTCTATCTACAGACATTTCGTTTGTACACCTTTAATAGACAATTATTTAACAGTAATTGACATGATTTTACTTTTAAACAAATTTTCATAATCTATCCGGAACCACAGTTTTAATTTTTGTTTTCTTTCAGACGGACTTATTCGTTTAACTACATTTTCATAATTATAACAACAAAATATGCATGGGTACTTTAAATTGTTCTTTATGTAGATTTCATGATGTAAGTAGTTATGCTTTTTACGGTCATTATGAATGACTGCGTCAATTTTTTATATGTTTGAGATTCAGACATTGATTCCTTTTTTAGAGCTACAAAGATTACTTGGTTAATTGAGACATCACACGAACTTCCCTATTCCCCTAACAACAATCAGTTTGCAAGCCATTGGAAGTACAAAAGGATTGGAGATATCAGCGGAATGAGTTGCGTTTTTAGACGCAATAGCCATTCCGGCCACCTGGGAGTAGCCGCAGTAGTGATGAAGCTCGGATCCAAATGGCTGAAGGTATTAGGGTGCGGCTCCTTTGGAGCTAGGGTGTGTGGGAAAGAGCAGTGAAAGGTTATGAGTAACTTTAGACGCAGCAGCCGTTCGGACCCAAAGTGCATGATGTGTTAAAGTTGGTCCCTACTAATGCTGAGCTGGGCAGAGCGAATTGAAAGAGCAGTGAAAAGTGAGGAGTTTTTCCATTGACAGTGAGTCCGGCTTTGTAAACACCCATTAACAATTCGGAACTGCGGGAAATGATTTATTTGAAAGTCCGTTCAGCCCCGCTCCACTCTGCTCCGTTTACGTAAAGTGGAGATTACGAGCGTTGTGATCCACGATGATCACGGTGAGAAAGAGTGTTCTCACTCTGACCAGCCGCGCCCCGGTCCACTTCCACTATTTCTACTAAAGCGGAATGTAGATGAGTAGGTACTTTGATTGGTCACCTGACGGTCCGCTTCCTGACACTCCTCTCAGCCTCGCTCCGCTCCGTTTACCCTATTTTCACTGAAAAAGAATGGAGATCGGTTTAGCCTGTCTCCGCTCAGTTTCACGTTAGTGGAAACATACCCTTAGTGGCATACATATCATATGGACTGGTTCTTTTTGCAAAGATTCGCGTAATGTACTGGTAATATAATAGGAGTAGCAAATGTTATATGCGTTGACAAAGATAACATTATAGAGCATGAGGATTGGAAAATTAGAAGGCGTGATATTCTTGCATTTGTTTCGATATGTATTTATGTTTCGGAGACTTACCAGCCAACTTACTGAAAGATTTTGTATTTAGCTTCAATATTATAATTTATCAATTGAAGATTTAGACTATGCCAACTTCAAAATTAATAATATTAACAATTAAAGGAATTGAAGTCCCCTGAGGGCCCTAACTTACGTACATAGCAGTGTTGGGCATTCAAGAATAAAATCGTAATTTGAATAAGAATTCGTAAGAATAAAATCATGTCGATTTTAATCCCGTCAAGATTATTCAAATAAATTCGTCGGGAATAATTCGTTGCTGAGAAAATTGAATGAAGATAACTTATTCTTAATCAAATAATTTTATTCATGATTTTTTAATTCAAATAATATTCCACGAATACGAATGTAAGGGTTGGGGTACCTGGATTGTTAATATGACTTATTAGGTATAGGTAGAGATAGTAGTATTTTGTCTTACCAAGCCCACGCTCGAGGGGTATACTAGTAGCCATTGATTGAAGAGTTCCATCACCCAACTCCTGACTCCATCATCAGACTAACCTCCCCAATTGTAATGTTTAGGACTAATAAAAACAAACCAAATGAGCCCATACTCGATGGCTATACTAGTACCCATTGAAGAGTTCCGCTGTTCAGTTTCTAGCTTCATCATCAGATCATCATCAACATTTCGAAGATACCAAAAAATACCTATTGTCATAAAACCTACTTAATTTCACATAAATCCAAACATTAAAACTTAGTAAAGATCAACTTACAAAATAAAACCGATTGTATAACATCCATACTACAAATTAACGTTATTCAATTAACATTTTAATCAAATAAAATGGTATTTAAATTATGCCATTTCTAAAATAATTATTTAGTTTTTTATTCTTCATTTAAAATAAAAAATACATGATTTATTCACATTAATTGTATTTGAATTACGAGTACAAGAATTTATTCTTATTCAAATCGATTTGAATAAGAATACAATTTCTGTTTTTATTCTTATAGTACGAGAGCCCACGACCAAAACCATGTCTCATAGCAATACGGCAAAAACCCTATAAAATCGTTAGATTGTATGATTCTGAACCCGACTAGGTGTGTAGTAACGGTCGAAAGTGTAGCAACTGCGTGGGAGGCCATTTCTGCTGTGTCAAAAAAAAAGACAGTCGGTATTATAGCAATACGTCTGATAGTGAAAATGTACATAGATTTTATAATTGTATTACGAAAAAGTTTGTTTTCAGACATTTTGCGCGTAGCATATAGCCTGAGCGCATTTTTGAAAATGTCAACAAATTTAGCCGACCTGTATCATAGCAATACGGATAATTTTTTTTTTCAACTTTTCGTATTGCTGCCATGATTACCAAAAACCTGTTTTCAGACACTTTAAGTGTAGCATATACTCCCAAAAACGAAAATAACGTCATTCATCCCAGCTTCCTTTTGTGCGATTTATTTCAGTCCTTCAACTTCAATGTTACGGTTTCGGGTAAATTCTTTGTTAATTATCATCTAATAAATTCAGGGTCGCAACGTATTTATTGGTTTGTAACAGAAAATTCAAGATGCCTCAATACGATTTTTAAATGATATCTGAGTATCGAAAAGTTGTCTGATAGAGAAGGTGCTACACTTAATTTGTCTGATATAAATTTTTTGCACATGTGGACAACTTATTTTATCATGTCCAACAATTTTCAGACATATTGCTATGATACCGATCGGTAAAATTTGTTAACATTTTCAAAACGATCTCAAAATTTAATGCGTTCACATTTCCGTCTGAAAATATTATATATAGCGTATTGCTATGAGATATTTTTTTTTGTCTCATTTTTAATTTTTTTAAGTGATTTTACGGGTTTGCGCTACACCACTAACGTCTGAAAAATATGTTTCCGGTATCTCAGAACTATCATTCAACTACAGTCTGCAAATCAGACATATTGCTATGATGCAGTTCGGTAAAATTCTTTGACAATTTTGAAAATTCGGTCAGATCAAACGCTACGCGGAAAATGTCTGATATTGGTATTTTCGAGTTCAGGATAATCGTATCTATTGATTTGATGCGGTTTTGGCCGTATTGCTATGAGACAAAAATTTTGGTCGTGGGCTCTCGTACTATTATTCTTATTCAATTAATTTTTGCCCAACTCTTACATAGTACAATAACTTCACCATTTTCCTGTATCCACACCCGCGTTAAAAAATTACATTACACATGGATAACAGATTTGATCAACGAACACCAATTTGACATTCAACAATTCATTGCCATCTCGCAGAAGCGAATTGTGTAAAAAGCGTAATAAGTAGGGTCACTTTTACCCAGCGCCAGTACATCGCGTCCCTACAGCCGTAAAATTAAATCATGAACCTGAGATATCATGTCTGTATTAGCAAAGTAGTATTTACCTTTAAATAACAACTTTACATTTAATGTTACTGAAGTAACAAAAAACTTTAACATTATGCCCATATCACGGCCTCATATCCGCGATATGAGTGTATGTAAATATATCGATGAATTAGGCTCCTAATTCCTAACGTACGACATTAAGCAATTACATAAAATACCGTTACCACAAATTCATTCTTTAAAAATTGTCTGCCATTTGGCAAAAGGGAATTGCGAAAAAAGCGCAATAGGGTCACTTTTACCCAGCGCCAGTGCATTGCGTCGCTACGGTCGTAAAATCCCGAAACATGAATGACCACAATGAGATGGACGCTTTTAGCGGAATTAAACATGAAACCTGGATCCACATGTTTTATTGATAATGGATACGTTTTTCCCGATGAAATGCATCTGTCGGTGACGCGGTTGATAATGTTCACGTGTGATTTGAGCGTCTAAAACAAAAACGTTATCACGTCCCGTGTATTGTTAATTCTTGTAGTTTTTAATTTAATTTACATTTTAATTACATACATTAAACAGAGCACTCGGGACTTCGAGCACATTATATCCAATAGATGATTTTTCTCAGTTGAAAGGACAACTATCAGAAGTAGATAAGTACTGCATCCGTTCTATAGTAATGGGCGATTATATCTGTTAAAATATTTTAAATGACAAATAACTTATTTCTTTTAACTTCGATTAGACAAATATCGAAGTTAAAAGAAAAACTATCACAAGTAATAAGTTAAATACAGTCGGAAACTGATCCGCATGCTGAAATTTTATTAAAATACCCATAATATTTATTTAAGAACAATCCAATAACTATACCCACCCACACTATAGGATAAACAAGAAAACCAGGTCAAGCCGACTTTAACCATGAAAATTGCTTCAAAAACATTTTATTTAACAATGTTCACCACATTAATGGCGTTAATGATAATGTAAAATTACAGCTTTCTGAGGTAAGCCGCGGACGAACAGACAAATAGACAGGGCGAGTGAAGGTACAACGGCTCCTATTTTGACTACGGAACCCTAAAAAAGGTTTTTCAACCCTAAAGAACTCAATTTTTCTGAGCGTTTTCCATATAAATATTTATTATGGACATATCTAAAGTTGAACTATAAAAATGAGCTATTTTTGGTTTACAGTGAAGCTACAATTTTTACTCTGGGAGGACTGCTATTGGATATATGGGTTAAAATTTATTTAGTTTCACTCTTTCGAATGGATAACTCGATATACCATTCAATTCCAAGTGCGATACGTTATCGGAAATGGTTTTCCTGTAAAACAGTTTTTCCCGATTGTGTCGCCCGCAGTTAATTTTGATATCACGTATTTTGCTTTTCCTCAATCAAGAATTTTGCTGTCGAAATATGAAATGAGTCAAATATTTTGAGTTTGGCTCTGGGTGTATATTATTTGAATTAACACGAAGGAAATTGTATTTTTTATTACTGCAGCAATTAATTCGCACTATAGTGTTGAAAATATTCGTTAATTTCAATGCCGAACGATGCAGTTTTTGTGATTTTAGCAATTGAAATGAATGATTCTTTTTACTAATCTTCAGGTATTCATCGAAGTTACTTTTATTAGTTGAATTTAATATAAGCTATCGGTTCAGTGAAATTGTTTAAGTTGCTGAAAAATTAACGTTTTCAACCTCCTTTTCTGTTTTTTTCCTATCACAGTCATTAAAAAAAAAACCGGCCAAGTGCGAGTCGGACTCGCGCACCGAGGGTTCCGTACAAACACTTTCCATCCCTAAGTGGTTAAGTTAAGTTTGCACCTGGTATGTATAGCGCCCCATATAAATTAGGTGCAAAGTTAGGTATTAAAAAAACTACGTACTAGATCTCGTTCAAAACAATTTTCGTTGGTAGTTTTTATAGTAATGTACATCATATGTTTTTTTTAGATTTTTAATTTTCTTATTTTAGAAGTTAGAGGGGGGGGGGGACCAACTTTTTTCCACTTTGGAGGCGTCTGTCACGCAAACTATTCGGTTTAGAAAAAAAATGTTTTAGAAACCTCGATATCATTTTTGAAGACCTATCCATAGATACCCCACACGTATGTGTTTGATGAAAAAAAAATTTTTGAGTGTCTGTTCTAAGTATGGGGAGCCCCCAATATTTATTATTATTATTTTATTTTTGCATCAAAATCTTAATGCGGTTCACAGAATACATCTACGAGGGTGAATTGAAAAGTTTTGAGCCTAACCTTTAAAATAAAGACTTGGGTTTTTATATCAATTTTATTTCTCTACATAGTCTCCAAAACGATCTATACACTTTTGCCACCTTGCTTCCAACTTCATTATTCCTTGTAAAAAAAATGAATCTTCAAGGTGATTGAAATATTCAGTCGCAGCTTCTTGCACCTCAATATCTGTCGAAAATTTCCGTCCTGCCAAGTGTTTTTTTTAGGTTCGGGAAAAGATGATAATCAGAAGGGGCCAAGTCCGGCGAATAGGGTGGATGCGGCAACAATTCAAACCCACAGTTATGTATTTGTTCGATAGATTTCGCTGCAGTATGGACAGGAGCATTGTCTTGGTGGAACAACACTTTTTTAGAAATCATACCAGGTCTTTTTATTTTAATTTCTTCATGCAGACGTTGTAAGAGGATGCAATAGTAATCAGCATTTATGGTTTTACCCTTTTCAAGATAATCAACCATGATGACCCCTTTGCAATCCCAAAAATCTGAAGCCATTACCTTCTTCGCTGATAAAATGGCCTTAGCTTTTTTAGGAGGTGGAGACCCTGACCTTTTCCATTGTTTGGATTGCACTTTTGACTCCGGTGTATTGTGGTGGACCCAAGTCTCGTCCATAGTTATAAAACGACCAAGAAAATCTTGTGGGTCGCATTGAAACAGATCCAAACAATCCTGTGATACTGTATGGCGGGTGCGTTTATTTTCAGCTGAAAGCAGTCTAGGTACCCATCTTGCAGAAACCTTAGAAAAACCTAGATCCTTAGTGATTATGTTTTGCGCTCGCTCATAGGAAATACCAATTGTCTCCGCTATCTCTGCAACTTTCAACCGCCTGTCATTCATAATCATATCTAGTATTTTATTGATATTTTCATCTGTAGAAGCCGTTATTGGTCTGCCACACCTAGGTTCATCTTCAACTGCTTCTCTGCCGCGTTTGAAATCTGCTACCCATCGTTTTACAGTGGCATATGATGGAGCGGATTCCCCTAAAGTCTGGCACATGTCTTCAAAGATTTGCTTTGGCGTTAAGCCCTTTTTTTGTAAGTATTTTATTACAGAACGGTGCTCAATTTTATCCATTCTAAAGAAAATCGCGAACCTCTTATAGTAATTCTATCACAAAATTTGCAATTGTGACAGAAGAAAAACAAAAGATAGTGCATTATGATAAAAAAATATGCAAGTCTTACGTGCCAGTATTATTTTTTTTCTTTTAATTTCATTATCAACCTCAGGCTCAAAACTTTTCAATTCGCCCTCGTACCTACCAAGTTTCAACAGTATAGCTCTTATAGTTTCGGAAAAAAATGGCTGTGACATACGGACGGACAGACAGACGGACAGACGGACAGACGGACAGACGGACAGACGGACAGACGGACAGACAGACATGACGAATCTATAAGGGTTCCGTTTTTTGCCATTTGGCTACGGAACCCTAAGAAAAACTGAATTGACAAAAAATTCTCTTACTATCGAACCTACTCACAAAACTTCATGAGAATCGGTTGAAACATACGACCTCTCGGCGAGAACAGCCTAAAAGCCGGACATACGAAAGAATTTTTGGCCAAGCTGAAACTCTTTGCGGAGTGATATGGACATATTAATTTGGGAATAAACTTTCCTGCATTTTTTTTACTATAGTAATAAACAATCACAAATTCCACAATATGTATTTCGTTCTTTTAACTATTATTTTTAAGATTGCAGTTTAATTTAATTGATTCATTATCCGCTATTGGTAATTTAACACTCGACATACCGGGAAACCAGAACTATTTATTTTAAAGTTATATTAATTAAATTCCTTAAATTTATTAACGCTGAAACATTAATCTCATTTCATTGGGCAATTTCCTCTTTGAACACTTTTGTTCGAATGCATTATTATGCACCCAAAATGCCCAAAAGCAATGAGTTGTGCCTGTATAAAATTATTTAGTTATTCACCATTTTGTTATTTCATTTGTTTAACACAATTATCAATGTATTAAAATTCCAAATGAACTGAATCTGCTAAAGTATACCGAGTGTAGTCTGTAATAGCAGCAATAAATTAAACATAGATTCTACTCATTAAACTGAACAACATTTCCGTAGCAACTGTTAGAAATTGATATTATTTAAAGAAGCAATGTGTAGCAAAATATTTGTAGAGTGACTGACAGCCAGTGTCAGTCAGCGGATATTGAAAATACTATTTAGTTTCTACTTCAAGTTTGGTGAAGAAATATTATTCAGTTTGAAGAGTAGAATATGGTCAATTATTGTCACATAAAGCCACACCTGAAATAACGAAAATTGTACAATTGAATTCCTTTTATCGTGCTTCTAAATTCGATTACCTAATTAATTTGTTACTTAAAAACCGGCCAAGTGCGAGTCGGACTCGCGCACCGAGGGTTCCGTACAAACACTTTCCATCCCTAAGTGTTTAAGTTAAGTTTGCACCTGGTATGTATAGCGCCCCATATAAATTAGGTGCAAACTTGCAAAGTTAGGTATTAAAAAAAAAACTACTTACTAGATCTCGTTCAAAACAATTTTCGTTGGTAGTTTTTATAGTAATGTACATCATATGTTTTTTTTAGATTTTTCATTTTCTTATTTTAGAAGTTAGAGGGGGGGGGGGCAACTTTTTTCCACTTTGGAAGCGTCTGTCACGCAAACTATTCGGTTTAGAAAAAAAATATTTTAGAAACCTCGATATCATTTTTGAAGACCTATCCATAGATACCCCACACGTATGTGTTTGATGAAAAAAAAAATTTTGAGTTTCAGTTCTAAGTATGGGGAGCCCCCAATATTTATTATTATTTTTTTATTTTTGCATCAAAATCTTAATGCGGTTCACAGAATACATCTACCTACCAAGTTTCAACAGTATAGCTCTTATAGTTTCGGAAAAAAATGGCTGTGACATACGGACGGCCAGACGGACAGACGGACAGACGGACAGACAGACAGACAGACAGACATGACGAATCTATAAGGGTTCCGTTTTTTGCCATTTGGCTACGGAACCCTAAAAACGGCAATACAAAGACATTACAGACAGCCTTAATGTGGCCGTAATACTATATTAATGACTGATCTATATGAAAATATTTTTTTTAATAATTATTGAAATTATTTGTTACAGGTATTTCATCCTTGCAGTTTCGTAAGGATTGAGAATGCTGCATAGTGGTTGAGTTTAATGTAAGTACTTTTTATAATTTAATATGAAACTGGAAATGACAGGCTATTTGGGGTACTTAGCGAAAATCCATTTTCGAATTAAACTTAAAATACGTTTGAGTAGTAGGGATTCGCCGATACTACGATACGGGGCGGACGGGCCTGATGGGCGGCATCCAGGGCGGATGTGGCGGACCACGAAACCTAAAAAAAAAAAAAAAAAAAAAAAAAAAAAAAAAAAAAAAAAAAAAAAAAAACAAATAGCCCCCTACTTGGAGCGTTTGGAATAGGTCCCAGGACGCTCAGACAGCTCTGTCAGGACTTACAGAACGCCCTACGCTAACAATGCAACACCTTCCCCGACCCATCGACCCTTTTCTATTGTCTACCCGAGCTCGGGTTTTATTGCCCTCTCGGACGCCGAGCTCACTTTTATTACGGTCTACTATTGTTTCCCTCTTTTATATTTCTCTTTGGCTTCAACTGCCTACAACTTCCTTTCCAAACGGTATACATCTTTTAAGAACATTCTTTAGGTAAAGCTGGACAAATACCTAAACATCTCATACCTAAACTATCAGACTAGGTCCGCCACCTTGGTTCTTATTGGAATCGCTGTTTCAACCCAGCCTGTCTCACATCGTCTCTTTACTCCAAGGTTTCTTACTACGTGATGTGTGCTACGGTGTACGTATCACTAATCTAAGCTAACCTATGCTAGATCACAATTCTAACCTAACCTAACCTAAGCTACAGGACTACGCCCAGCTAACGCAGGATACGTTAACTGACTACTTAACTTCAGGTAGCCTTACTTCAAAGTATGTATTTTGTTACTCACTACATATGCTGCATTTCGAACGTTGTTCTATTTATATATTTTATCTTGTTCAACTTAACATTACTTCTAACTTATCACCTAACTTCGAAAACTTAATTTTGAAGAACTGCTTTATTTACTTACCTACTTAAAACTAGCTACGAGCACAGTACAGTTGTTTTGGTCTTAAGAACGCTGTTCTAACCTAACCTAACCTTGCATAAATTTGAGTACGTACTCAATGTTACTTTCATCTCTTTTTTGTAATAACCGACTTCAAAAAGGAGGAAGTTCTATGTAAAAATATTGCATGTAGCATAAGGATAATACGAATCTAATCTTACAATAGTAATGCGGTATTTTATACAGTAATAACTGCTTCAAAACTATACTAACTTATTTAAGCTGTAAGTTAAAAATACGAGTTCTATTTTTGCATATTTATTTATTTCGCCAAATATTATGTTCTTGAATAGATGCTTAAGAAAATACCTGAATAAACTTTGTAACTTGTACTAACGTGTATTTGTAGTGGGCTGAACTAAACTCGTTGATTTTTTAATTTGTTTGTTGGGTCCATATTGTTTGTAAAGATTTATGACAGGTTTCTTCTCCGAATCATCAAAAGATTCGAAAGTCTATTATAAATTTTATTACTGTTTGTTGGTGGCTGTTGGGCGCGGTACAAACTAGTCGAAACGTGATTTTAACGGTAATCTATTGTCACATCCTTATAAAAGCCGATGGACAGTGACGATCTATAAGTATTCAGAACCGAGTCGTGCTTGTTACCAGAGCTCTCTCAGTGTACAGTGACATAGTGTTGAATCGTGCTACAGTGCTTATAAAAAATGGCAAATGTAAGTATGTACTATTTTTTATAAAATATGTATGTAGTATTTTTATGTACTATTTGTTTAACAGTGTTTTTTTTTCTGTAACTTGTGTTCATCGTGTTACTTGTTAAGTGTGTTAATCGGATGTATAACTTATTGTTGAATATTGTTACAGTTCACGGAAAACACTTTCAAGAATTTTTATTACCCTGAACCTGAACATGATGATTCAGGGAGTGATGAAGAAGGCACACTCGGTTTTAAAGTGAAACAAGCCATAGCGAAGAAACGTCCTGCAAATAGTATCGAGAGTTTCTTTGAAAAACCGCAGAAAAAAGTGAAACCAGTGAAGAGATCTTCCAGTGTGTCGCAAAGTTCCCATACCGGTGTTGCTTACCTATCTTCGGGTAAAGACGATGCTGCGTATGCATCACACCTTATTAAGATAGAAATATACGATCTTGAAAAAGTTAGGAACATCGCACCAGAAGAGCACTGGAAGCACGCCGATGTGAGATTAAAATCTTACATCTCAACTGAGCAAGATCCACAGCTTGAGACTGTCCGTGATGTGATATACAACATAACGAAAGACATAGCTTCAAAGGACACTTGCGTGAAATATTTTATAAACAATACGAAAAAGTAAACTAAGTGTTTGTGTAGTTTTAATACTAGGTTAAAACTGTATTTATTATATAAGACATAAGATAATATTTTATAACATACCCTTGTGTACTACTAGTATTATATATTTCTTACTGCTTAAACAACAACTTTTTGTTATTCAAAATTGTTAAGACTCGTTTTATAACCACATGTTGTAATTTGTTTTGTAGCCTAATCATATTGATCTATTTCCCTTTGCAAATGTATAAAAGTCTCCACCCTTTAATATAAAATCACTAAGCTACGTTTGTTATTTTAAGGAAAAAATTTGTTGTAATGTAATCACTATTTTCTTAGACACATCTCACGATGGACTGTTTAAGCTGTGATGTTTACGATTCCGAGCTCGTCAGGCTATGCGAAGAAATTGAAAGTGATCAAGAAATGTATGAGATCGGGGAATTACTAAGCCAGCTGCATAGTCAAGGGTGAGTACTCTTGTTCCAACCTGTTATATTGTTTATTGATATTGTACTTGTATATTTAGACATGCAATTTAAACAGTTTATTCTTGTTCAAACTTGTACAAAACCATTGACCAGTGTCATTGAGTTGTTGCCTTTTTATGGCTCAGTTTCATTGTTCTCTGTTGGGTGGGGATCCTGGAAGGTTCTTTATAAGCGACGTCTCTGGTGTAGAAATCATTCATTATTCCAGTTACTGTGTTTGTGCTAGTACTGTGTCTGTGTATTGTACAAAATACTGTTTTAAAAATGGTGCTTGGATACTTTCATATGGGAACTAGTTTAACCCACGACAAAATTGCAGTTTTAAGCAAAGGATTCATTTTAAAAGTATTTCATAGAAACATAAGATTGTGGTATATTGACAATCAATTACCTCAGGCGCTTTTGGAAGATGAAGATATTATACCCTATTACACACCATGTGATGGGCATATCAATAAGTCGATGCATAACTTGTCATCAGATGTCATTGATGGTGTTTTAACAATGCAGGCATATTGCCAGCAATGTCGAAAAAACTTAAGTTAGTATAATGATAATAATTTAATCATTGTTTTGAAGTTTTAAATCTTGTATTAAATACTAACGTTTCACTTTTTCTATTACAGATCTAACCAAGTAGGACGGGGGAGAAAAAGGACAGCTACAAGTACGGGTGCAGAAGTACCAGTGAAGAGAAACTACCCTTCCAACAGTCGTGATATGTCTACATCCTCAAGCGAAGAACCATTATCCGATGTCAATGTAAGTACAAAAAATAATTCTGAAATTGAATGTTCGGTGTGTAAAAAGTTCGTGTCAAAAAGATATTTTGGTAACCATTTAAATAGTAATATTCACAAAAATAATGTGTTGAGATCCGATAGTGAATATGTTAATGTCCAATTAATTGAAAATGCATTCAAAAACAGAGTCGCTACTTACAGAATATTATTTAATGAAATGGATCACCAACCTCTTGATCCCGAAACTATTTTACAAAAACACAAGGATAAGATCTTTACATTATTAGATCGTTCACTTAACAAACATCACGCTTTAAAAGTAAATTTTATTCTTAATGCAAATTTTACACAAGATACCAAACAATTAAATAATACATTTGATTTCCAATTAAGTAATAGTATTGTTGATATCAGCACTGATAAAGCTGCTGTTTTTACGTCCCTAGTAAATGAAATTGTGATAAGGTTGTCAAACTTTGAAAGAAAAGATAGTGGGTGGAGTTTAGTAACATTTAATCATATCGATCTCAATATTAACAAATATAATCCATTACGCGGCTCTTCTTTTATCGAATTACCTCGTGATATAAAAAATAAAAAAGCGGTTATTAATGTAAAAAACAATGACCATGAGTGTTTTCGATGGGCTGTATTGTCTGGTTTATACGAACCCAAAAGTCATTCAAATATGGTCAGTTCATACATATTACATAAGAATAAATTGAACTTTGAAAATTTAACTTTTCCATTTAAATTGGGAGATATCCATAAATTTGAAAAAAATAATGATATTAGCATTAATGTATTTGGTCTCGAGTACAACTCTCAAAACAAGAAACACGATGTTATAGGCCCACTACATTTAACTAAATTAAAAAAGTCTAATCACTTAAACTTGTTGTACATAACTAAAGATAACCAAGGACATTATTGTTTTATCAAAAATTTATCGAGGTTAGTGTCTAAGCAATTGTCAAATGCACAACATGCTGTTCATATTTGCGATGGTTGCTTAATTAAATTTACATCACACGAGAGACTAAACCAACATCAAAAAAACGACTGCTTCCACGTATGCACAAACTTACCATCCGAAAAAGAAGACACAAGAAATTGGTTTAACGAATATGTTCCATCGAATCAAGTTACTTTTAATAATTATGAACGACAATTAAGAGTACCTTTTGTTGTATACGCTGATTTTGAGGCATTTTTAAATCCAATTCAATCCTGTTCTAACAACCCCAGTACATCTTCTACTACCAATATTCAAAAACATGAAGTTTATAGCTTCGGTTACTATATTAAGTGTTCTTATAATGACAAGTTATCTGTGTACAGAACATATACAGGTGAAGACTGTGCAAAAACATTTATGAAAGTCATAAAAGAAGATTTAGAAACTATTTGTAAAAGTAATGCGTTTGCTAAAACTTCTTTCCCTCTAACAGATGCTAATAAGGTAGACATTATGCAAAGCCATGCTTGTTATATTTGTGATAGAAATTTGAATGATGACTCAACCGTTTCTTATAATTATCATACTGGACTTTACGAAGGCGTTGCACATAAATTTTGTTCTGAAAAATACAAACCACCCAATATTGTACCTGTATTTTTCCATAATTTGAGCAATTACGATAGTCATTTTATTGTACATGGACTTGGTCTTGAAGATGGTGACATAGAACTAATCCCACAAAATAAAGAAAAGTATATTTCGTTTTCTAAGTCTTTACAAGTGAATAATCGTGTTGTAAAATTGAGATTTGTCGATTCTCTTAAATTTATGTCGAGTAGCTTGGATAAATTAGCTAAAAACTTGACTACTGACCAATTTTACGAATTGAAATTGAACTTTCCTCGTGAAGAAGACTTTAAACGTCTAATACGGAAGGGTGTCTATCCATATGAGTACATGACTTCGTATGATTCACTGAAATTAACTTCGCTTCCTACACAGGATCAATTCTATAGTTCTCTTACTGACAGTCACATTTCCGAAAACGATTTCCTACATGCTCAAGATATTTGGTCTCATTTCCAATGCAAAAATATGGGGGATTATTCCAATCTTTATCTGAAAACAGATGTTTTATTACTAACTGACATATTTGAAAATTTTAGAAATGTGTGTCTTAAGACATATGGTTTAGATCCCGCCCATTATTATACCGCGCCT
Source organism: Apotomis capreana (assembly GCA_947623375.1). Classification (NCBI taxonomy): domain Eukaryota; kingdom Metazoa; phylum Arthropoda; class Insecta; order Lepidoptera; family Tortricidae; genus Apotomis; species Apotomis capreana. The sequence goes on along the minus strand of OX392507.1, from coordinate 16,248,609 downwards.
GGAATTTCCTTTGATTCGATGTTGAGGACTACCAAAATAAGTTTAGAACTTTTAACAGATGTCGACAAAATAGCTTTTATAGCGAAAAACATTCGAGGAGGGATTTCCCAATGTAGCAACAGACATGCAAAAGCAAATAATACATTTATGGAAGATTATGATCCAAATATTCCTTCATCTTTTCTCATGTACTTAGACGCAAATAATCTCTATGGGTGGGCTATGTCACAATGTCTTCCGTCTGGCAAATTTGAATGGGTAAATAAAGATACCGATTTCAATGTTTCAGACGATGCTGAATATGGGTTTATATTAGAAGTTGATCTAGAGTACCCCAAGGAATTACATGACTCTCATTCAGATTTGCCGTTCTGTCCAGAAAATGTATGTCTAGGTGATTCTAAAGAAAAAAAATTGATTCCCAATTTAAACAATAAATATAATTATGTATTACATTACAGAAATCTTAAACAATGTTTAAAAAATGGGTTGCGTTTAGTGAAAATCCATCGTGTGTTGAAGTTCAAACAATCTACTTGGTTAAAAAGTTACATAGATTTGAATACCCGAATGCGTTCGCTGGCGACATCTGATTTTGAAAAAGATTTCTTTAAACTTATGAATAATTCTGTTTTTGGTAAAACAATGGAAAATGTCACGAAACGTGTGAATGTTAAATTATTAAGTCACTGGGAAAATCGCGGAAAATCCCAAGGGGTACAGTCCTTAATATCTAAACCTGAATTTCATAGTTTATCAATATTTTCTGAGAATTTAGCTGCTGTGCAATTGAAAAAAACAAAAATCTTTTATAACAAACCAATTTACCTTGGATTCTGCATTTTAGATCTATCGAAAACTTTAATGTACGAATTCCACTACAATTATATGAAATACAAATATACGGAAAATCTCAAGCTCCTTTACACGGATACTGATAGCTTAATATATGAAATAAACACTGCTAACTTTTATGAGGACATTAAATCTGACCTGAACTTGTATTATGATACATCTGATTACCCACCCAACAATGCATATGGTTTACCATTACTAAATAAAAAGAGGTTAGGTTTTTTTAAAGACGAAAATAATGGCAAAATTTTGAAAGAGTTTGTTGGTCTTAGATCAAAAATGTATGCCTTAGATGTTCAAAATAGTGGTATTATATCCAAAGCTAAAGGAATAAACAAGTGTGTTACCAAAAAATTAACCCTTAACGACTATAAAAGTTGTTTATTTGATAGAAATATACAACATGCTCAAATGTTACGATTCCGATCAATAAAGCATGTTTTATTTACGCAAAATGTCAATAAAATATCATTATCTTACAACGACACAAAACGATATTTATTGAAAAACACTTCGGATACTCTTGCGTGGGGTCATTATAAAATACCTCATAATTCTTAAAAAAAAAAAAAAAAAAAAAAAAAATACACGGAACATTCAATTTTCATATTTATTTTTTGTACATAATATTGTATTTTAGGATGTTTTTTTTTTATTTTTTAAGTTTTGGCAATAAAATGATTGGCTTTTTATGTGATTTATCTAGAATAATATAAATATTAAAAAATAATTAGCAAAATGTTTGTTTTTTTTTTTATTTGTTACCCCATTTTTTTTACCAAATTTATTTAAAAAGCTATGGTCTAGAAATTTTCTCATTTGAAGTCAATCCGTTAACATATGAACACACATATTTAAAAATTTATAATGATTCATTTTAACCACCCTTTCACTACAATAGTAGCGGGTCCAAGTGGGTGTGGTAAAACTCAGTTTGTTACCAATTTTTTAAACAATGCAAAAGAAGTATGTAATGTTGAATTTGATGAAATTATTTGGTGTTATGATGAAATGCAACCTTTGTACAATCTGGAAAATGTAAATTATAGCCAAGGAATACCAGATTTTTCTTTATTTGATGGAAAAAAGCCCAAGCTTCTCATAATTGATGACTTGATGAGAGAATCGGATGGACGAATCGTTGATATTTTTACAAAAGGAAGTCACCATAGAAACTTAAGTGTTTTTTATATTACTCAAAACATATTTCATCAAGGCAAAGGACAACGTGATATTTCATTGAATACCAGCTATATTGTATACTTCAAAAACCCGAGGGATAAAACACAAATTCGCTACTTGTCACGACAAGTTTATCCGGAGAACCCAAAATTTGTAGATGAAGCCTACAAAGATGCCACTAAAGATGCTCATGGTTACCTTATGATTGATCTGAAGCAAAATACCGATGACATATGCCGTTTTAAAACTAAAATATTTCCTTTTGATGGGCATTGTACCGTATATGTTCCCAAGAAAGGGTTTAAATACGACAAGAATCAACACGTTTTAATCAGTTCCAAATAATGCATCCAAGAGTACACACATATAAACATTTACTTGAAGCACTGCAGTTACTTAAACCAAAGTATCGCACAGCGTTGCTAAAATCTTGTGAAGATGAAGAAATTAATATTATTTGTGAGTGTATTTATAACGTTTTAAAAGGGAAAATACCACTGGAATCAAAAGATAAATCAAAACTAAACAAATATAAAGACACATTACGAAAACTAGTTTCGAAAGGGAAACACAAATTGAGGAAAACTGTTATTATTCAAAAAGGAGGTGCATTTCTACCTATTATATTAGGTGCAGTTTTAAGTGCCTTAGTAAGCTCCGTAACATAAAATAAAATGGAAAACACAAAAAAAATGTTGTTAGTTGAACCAGACTTTATTGAAAGACTCAAACGAAATGATAGCCAACCCGAAAATGTATCATCTCGCCTAGACGGAGAGATGCAAAAAATCCTGAAGAGTAAAATTAATGATCGTGAAAAGTGGGCATTATATTCTCAAGCACTACAACGATTTTTGCACTTTATTGAATCAGATCGAAAACCATTTAAAATACCAATAGTGATGGAGGGGTTTGATCAACTCAACGATGAAAGTAAGGATTTAAACTTAAAAGTAAACAAAAAGGAGGAGGATGAAAATTATGAATCAGTTGCAAATAAAACACTACCAGATGGTGATGTTTCTGCAGTTACTGCAGCTACACCGTCTGGTACAAAAAATCCAGAAACTGTACTATTCAGTCCATCTCGTATTATAGATAATTTACCAAAATCATATGAGAAAAAAACCAGAACATTATTGACTTGTATTGTGTCAAGCAGACCAAAAATATGGTGGAAAACAAATGGTGAAGTTGTAATAAACAATCGAACTATTCCAAACAGCAATATTCTCGATCTGGTAAGCGATACGGTTAGATCTCTTAAACGCCCTAAGCCAACAGGATGGGAAGAGTTTGCTTTATTTTTAAGAGATATAAAAGTTCCTACGTCTTGTATAGGTAATCCTACTAATCTAGAATTTATAAATAAACCTCAATCGAGTGAACCTCACGCATCATCTGCTCCATCAAGTGCTCGATCGTCATCGTCATTTAAAGACACAAGCGCCAGTACACCTCTTTCAAGTGTACTGCTCAAGGCAAACAAAAAGAAACTAGATTGGGAAAGATGGAGCCCTTATTAGACATTCATGCAATATACTACGATGTATCTAATCCAGCAGGCTACAGTAGTTTAAATAAATTAAGTAAACAAATGAAAGGACGAATGAACAAAGACGAAGTAAAGAACTGGTTACAATCTCAAGAAACGTACACACTGCATAAACCGGTTCAAAGGCGATTCACAAGAAATAAATACGTCTTATCTAACTTTAATGAACTCTGGCAAGCTGATCTGAGTGATATGGGTACTTACAGTCAATATAATGATGGATACAAATATATTCTGTGTGTTATTGATGTGTTCAGTAAATATGCTTTTGCGAGAGCTATGAAAAAGAAAGATGCCACAACCGTTATAAATTGTTTTGAAAGCATATTTACTGAAGCCAATTCTACTCCTCGTCACATCCAATCTGATAAAGGCACCGAATTTGTTTCAAAGGCAGCAAGGGATTACTTTAGGAGCAAAAACATTAACTACTATACTACTAACAATCCTGACATTAAAGCAAGTATAGTAGAAAGGTTTCAAAGAACTCTTAAAATGAAAATGTGGCGTTACTTTACTCATAAGAATACATACAAATATATAGATATTTTGCAAGAACTTCTTTATTCTTATAATCACAGTTATCATTCTAGTATTAAAATGCGCCCTATCGATGTAAATTTTGATAATATCATGACTGTTTGGTGTAATTTGTATAACAGAAAAAAGGATAGACAACTTACTTTGGAAATCACAAAACTAAATGTTGGTGATCATGTTAGAATTACTAAATATAAACATATATTTCAAAAGGGTTACGAAACTAATTGGAGTGACGAAATATTTAGAATTGATTCAATAATAAACCGCTTTCCACGAGTTGTGTATACGTTAAGAGATTTAGAAGGTGAGCCTATCGTTGGTACATTTTATTCTAAGGAATTACAAAAAGTGACTTATCTCCCCTCCATTGATTATAAAATTGATAAAATAATACGCTCACGTGGGGTTGGTGCCAGAAAAGAAGTACTAGTGAAGTGGCGAGGTTATCCTAACAAATTTAATTCTTGGATACTCGCTTCAAGCTTAAAAAAAATATGAGTGAAAACAGCTTTTATATTACATTGTTAAGTAACAGTTCCTCGGACTACTATACCGATAATACGACTGCACACTTCTTAACCAAATTACCCAGGAGTATAAAGTTGGAAGGAGAATGGGTAGTTGGCTTAGTAGAATTTCAATACCCTTGTTCAATGTACAATGTTCAAGATCATGAAAATATGATTTATTTAAAAAAGAAAGTAGTGTCACCCACTGACAAGATAGCCAAAATTGTAGATATAAAAACTCATATACCAGCAACTACATATGACAACGTTGACCATTTTATTCAAGCTTTTAATGACAACCCACAACTGAAAAATAATGTAAAGTTTAGATATGATAATCTAACCAAAATGGTTGGGGTAGCAACAATTAATAACGATATAACTTCTCTTATAACAACCCCAATACTAAGTCTACAGTTAGGTTTTAAACCGAAAACAAATTTACGGCAAGTTTCATTTGGTAAAAATCCTGTTAATTTGTATTTGGGCTTACCATCACAATTATTTGTTTATACAGACATCATACAACCACAGGTAGTTGGTGATGTTATAACTACGTTGCTTAGAATAATACCATTAGATCCAACAGAATTCCATTATGGAGCATATAAAACACACATTTTCTCACCCGCTCATTATGTACCTGTTTTACGTAGAGAATTTGATACTATGGAAATAGATATAAGAACAACTACCGGTGCAAGAGTGCCATTTCAATTCGGAATTTCCTGCGTGAAACTACACTTTCAACGGCTAAGATGAATTATAAAAGATCATCTCACTCTTGTCCCTACGATCATTATTATACCCATCAAGCTGGTTCTGGTATAGGAATTGTCTATAAAGGTGTTCCGTTTCAGCGAGGGCATGGGATTGGAAGTTTTTTGGGGGGACTGTTTAGGTCAGTAATTCCTTTGTTGTCTAGTGGTTTTAAAACTGTTGGAAAAGAAGCGTTAGATGCGGGGGTTGGTTTGTTATCTGATATGGTAAATTCACACCCTATAGATAGTTCAGTTAGGTCTCGATTTAAAGAAGCTAGTGCTAACTTAAAAAGAAAAGCTGATGAAAAGATCGATTCTCTGATGTCGGGATCTGGGTATAAAATGTCAACTAAGAGACGGGAACCTCTCATTACCTTGAAAGCATCGCGCCGAAGAGGAGCTAAGAGAAATAAATATAGTGACGATATATTTTCAAAGTAAATCATGTCATTCCTACACAATCATTCGTGTGAATGTGCAAAATCTGAGTTAGATATATTTGCCCTGCCTTCGACACAGACAAGTATTGAGAGTGGACAGTGGGTTCATTATAAACCAATCTCATCTTTAAGTGATGATGGTCCTATTGAGTTTCAAGTCCCCGGTTCAGGTGATGACTACATTGACTTATCACATACATTATTACATATAAACGCCAAAATATTAAACCAGGATGGTACAAAGTTAAAGCCTGATACTCAAGTTGCCCCCGTTAATAATTGGTTGCACTCCCTTTTTAATCAACTTGACGTATATTTAAATCAAAAACTAATCTCGCCACCAAACAACACATATGCTTACCGTGCTTACATGGAAAATCTACTTAACTATGGACCAGCCGCTAAAAAAACTCACCTTACTTGTGGGTTATGGTATGAAGATACAGCACATTATATGGACACCGTTGACGCAAATAACAAAGGATTTCACAAAAGGATGGAATTTGTTACAGATAGTAAACAAGTTGAAATGATTGGACATTTACATGGTGATATGTTTAACCAAGAGAAGTTTCTAGTGAATGGTGTAGAAATGCGTGTTAAGTTAGTGCGATCAAAAGAATCGTTTAATCTTATTTGTCACCAAGATAAGAAATTTAAGGTACAAATAATGGACGCTAGTCTCATAATAAGAAGAGCTAGAATCAGTCCAAGTGTTTTGTTAGCTCATCAGAAAGTGCTAGCATCAACAACTGCAAAATACCCTATCACAAGAGCAGAAGTAAAGGTACTTACAATACCGTCAGGAATACAGGGTAAAACTTTAGATAACATATTTCTTGGACAGGTACCTAAAAGATGTATAATTGGTTTTGTATCAAATTCATCGTTTAATGGTAATTTTGCATTGAACCCTTTCAATTTTCAAAATTATAATATGAACTCTTTTAGTTTATTTGTAGATGGTCATGAAATTCCTTCTAGAACATTACAACCATCATTTAGTTCTGGTTTAATAGCATCAACATATCATACTCTATTTTCTGGGACTGGTATTCACTTCCACAATGAAGGTAATGCAATAAGCAGAACCGATTACGGGGAAGGTTACTGTTTGTTATGTTTCGATTTGACGCCTGACCTGTCAGCCAGTTCTACCTCACACTGGAACCTTGTAAGACACGGAAGTGTTCGGATAGAAGTTCGTTTTGATAATGCCTTGAGCACTACTATTAACTGTATTGTGTACGCTGAATTTGATAATGTTATTGAAATAAACAAAAATCGTGATGTATCTGTAGATTACAACAGTTAAAATAAATATAAATACAGTGAAATTAACAATTAATCTCATTTCTTCTTAATCTGTGTTTGTAACATCATCGATGAATGTATACATATTTTATTTATTATGGATACTAATGAAATTCAATATTGTATGAAAAAAATTAACCCTAGATTTAAATCAAATGTTTTTGCTGCTAACCGAATCCCTATTTGGGTTGCTCGTCCAGTTTTTATTGTAAGCAATTTGGACCCTGATTCGAAACCAGGTTCCCATTGGGTTGCAATGCATATTGATGCTAAAGGTGTAGGGGAATACTTTGACTCATTTGGTCGGAAACCTACTGGTTATCATAAGTTATTTTTGAATAGAAATGCAAAACGGTGGTTTTATAACCAAAGACCACTTCAAAATCATTTTACTTCAGTTTGTGGCGAATATTGTTTAGTTTATTTATATTTTAAGTATCAAGGAAAAACTATGAGCGATTTATTGAGTTTGTTTTCTGAGAATTCTCTTTGTAACGATTTAATTTTAAGAAATATGTTTAAGTCAATTTTTGTGAAATAAAACAATATATATATACTAAACTGATTTTTTTTATTTATAAATAATACCTTAATTATACCTTATTTACCTAAAAATAGTGATTACATTACAACAAATTTTTTCCTTAAAATAACAAACGTAGCTTAGTGATTTTATATTAAAGGGTGGAGACTTTTATACATTTGCAAAGGGAAATAGATCAATATGATTAGGCTACAAAACAAATTACAACATGTGGTTATAAAACGAGTCTTAACAATTTTGAATAACAAAAAGTTGTTGTTTAAGCAGTAAGAAATATATAATACTAGTAGTACACAAGGGTATGTTATAAAATATTATCTTATGTCTTATATAATAAATACAGTTTTAACCTAGTATTAAAACTACACAAACACTTAGTTTACTTTTTCGTATTGTTTATAAAATATTTCACGCAAGTGTCCTTTGAAGCTATGTCTTTCGTTATGTTGTATATCACATCACGGACAGTCTCAAGCTGTGGATCTTGCTCAGTTGAGATGTAAGATTTTAATCTCACATCGGCGTGCTTCCAGTGCTCTTCTGGTGCGATGTTCCTAACTTTTTCAAGATCGTATATTTCTATCTTAATAAGGTGTGATGCATACGCAGCATCGTCTTTACCCGAAGATAGGTAAGCAACACCGGTATGGGAACTTTGCGACACACTGGAAGATCTCTTCACTGGTTTCACTTTTTTCTGCGGTTTTTCAAAGAAACTCTCGATACTATTTGCAGGACGTTTCTTCGCTATGGCTTGTTTCACTTTAAAACCGAGTGTGCCTTCTTCATCACTCCCTGAATCATCATGTTCAGGTTCAGGGTAATAAAAATTCTTGAAAGTGTTTTCCGTGAACTGTAACAATATTCAACAATAAGTTATACATCCGATTAACACACTTAACAAGTAACACGATGAACACAAGTTACAGAAAAAAAAACACTGTTAAACAAATAGTACATAAAAATACTACATACATATTTTATAAAAAATAGTACATACTTACATTTGCCATTTTTTATAAGCACTGTAGCACGATTCAACACTATGTCACTGTACACTGAGAGAGCTCTGGTAACAAGCACGACTCGGTTCTGAATACTTATAGATCGTCACTGTCCATCGGCTTTTATAAGGATGTGACAATAGATTACCGTTAAAATCACGTTTCGACTAGTTTGTACCGCGCCCAACAGCCACCAACAAACAGTAATAAAATTTATAATAGACTTTCGAATCTTTTGATGATTCGGAGAAGAAACCTGTCATAAATCTTTACAAACAATATGGACCCAACAAACAAATTAAAAAATCAACGAGTTTAGTTCAGCCTACTACAAATACACGTTAGTACAAGTTACAAAGTTTATTCAGGTATTTTCTTAAGCATCTATTCAAGAACATAATATTTGACGAAATAAATAAATATGCAAAACTAGAACTCGTATTTTTAACTTACAGCTTAAATAAGTTAGTATAGTTTTGAAGCAGTTATTACTGTATAAAATACCGCATTACTATTGTAAGATTAGATTCGTATTATCCTTATGCTACAGGCAATATTTTTACATAGAACTTCCTCCTTTTTGAAGTCGGTTATTACAAAAAAGAGATGAAAGTAACATTGAGTACGTACTCAAATTTATGCAAGGTTAGGTTAGGTTAGAACAGCGTTCTTAAGACCAAAACAACTGTACTGTGCTCGTAGCTAGTTTTAAGTAGGTAAGTAAATAAAGCAGTTCTTCAAAATTAAGTTTTCGAAGTTAGGTGATAAGTTAGAAGTAATGTTAAGTTGAACAAGATAAAATATATAAATAGAACAACGTTCGAAATGCAGCATATGTAGTGAGTAACAAAATACATACTTTGAAGTAAGGCTACCTGAAGTTAAGTAGTCAGTTAACGTATCCTGCGTTAGCTGGGCGTAGTCCTGTAGCTTAGGTTAGGTTAGGTTAGAATTGTGATCTAGCATAGGTTAGCTTAGATTAGTGATACGTACACCGTAGCACACATCACGTAGTAAGAAACCTTGGAGTAAAGAGACGATGTGAGACAGGCTGGGTTGAAACAGCGATTCCAATAAGAACCAAGGTGGCGGACCTAGTCTGATAGTTTAGGTATGAGATGTTTAGGTATTTGTCCAGCTTTACCTAAAGAATGTTCTTAAAAGATGTATACCGTTTGGAAAGGAAGTTGTAGGCAGTTGAAGCCAAAGAGAAATATAAAAGAGGGAAACAATAGTAGACCGTAATAAAAGTGAGCTCGGCGTCCGAGAGGGCAATAAAACCCGAGCTCGGGTAGACAATAGAAAAGGGTCGATGGGTCGGGGAAGGTGTTGCATTGTTAGCGTAGGGCGTTCTGTAAGTCCTGACAGAGCTGTCTGAGCGTCCTGGGACCTATTCCAAACGCTCCAAGTAGGGGGCTATTTGTTTTTTTTTTTTTTTTTTTTTTTTTTTTTTTTTTTTTTTTTTTTTTTTAGGTTTCGTGGTCCGCCAAATCCGCCCTGGATGCCGCCCATCAGGCCCGTCCGCCCCGTATCGTAGTATCGGCGAATCCCTACTACTCGTTTGCGTCTCAGACGAAGCTACGGCAAATCTTTTTAAAACAAAGTACAAACCAGTTGTAAAGCAGATCAACAATACCATCTTACAGGATTTTACTTTGTTCAGTATTAGAGTGTCCGGTGAAACAAGTGTTACGTAAGCTTCCAATGGATCAAGTGCAGTGTCTGATATATTGTCGCTAGATCACACTAATACCGTAGCTTACACTAGAGAAGATACAAGACAGTCGTGAGAATGTTGCACTTAACACTTCGTCCTAAGGTCTTTGGTTCTTGTCGTAGTTTTGCTGAGTATAAACTCTTGAGTTCCTGCGCTTAGCAGAGCGCATCGTGCCCTGGCGACAGTTTTACTTTTTAAACGAGATGAGAAAATAATTTTGATGTAGAGTAGAATCTAAGAACTATTTCTTTGATATATTTTATACAGTATTTTTGAGCTATGCATCGTAGTGGTAATTATAAATTTTCTTATGGTGTGATTTACTTAAACAATAATACATAAAATTGAGTGAACGCCTTGCCCCGCGACCAAATCGACGACGCACCACGACGATAACGACGGCGATTTTCGGGTAGAGATCAGGACCATTAAATTTGTAGCGTTTTATACGGAAAAATCTGCGAAAATACCTAAACGATGTTTGTATGTGATAAAAATAGTAATTAATTATTTACCAATACCTTGTAAACGCATTGCAGTTAAACCTAAACTTTAAAATCTATGCCAAGAATTCGGAAAAGCGGTGTGCAGACAAAAATGGAGTGTCTAAAACAAAAAGGAAACTGGTAAAAGTATTTTGAGCACGTACCACCTCGGGAACTGCCCTAGGCCTCTCCGTGACTTTTAATTAATATTGGAAAAAGTCTGTAATTAAACTCGGAATACTCTGGGGTTCGACAATGCGTTTTACATTTTTCTATGGTCAGAAGGGACTTGGATTATTTTGCGTTAAACAAGGTTATTTAGATTTGCTGATAACAATTCTAATTTCATTGTTTTTTACTTATTAGTTACCTTATACTTTAAGAACGCTCTAACCATCTCTAACAGTAAGTACTACTACTACCAAAAAGACATAACATTATATTTTTCTTATAATTTTGGCCGAAATACTGTATTTCCCAGAGTAGTAAGTGCTTATTATGTCCTATTCTAACTTACGTGTTGATAAAAATGAATAAAAATAAACAGGGTAGGTACTATGTTAATAGACGTAAAGTCATGTTTTTTAAATGTAAACAAGCATCTAATCCTTCAGGATATCTCACAGAAGAGTTAATTAGAAAACTATTATATTACTTGAGAATTGTTAATTACCTTAATTAAATTAGATATCTCTTAATAAGAGGGCTTATAAAGGCGCCGGTCGGGTTCCGTGGCTGATTCGAAGAGATTTGTTGCCTATCTGTGCCGGCTAATTAATTAAGACTGACCATAAATATGCTTGTAATGTTGGCATCATCTTGTTTCACAAAATATTCAGAGCTCAAACAGCGTTGGGTACACTTTTTTTTTGAACACGTGAAGTAACAAATAATAGTAGTTACTAGTTCTATGTTACACAATTACTGGAATATGGCTGGATTGATTTTTTCAATGGATGTTGCATCTTACAATGTGACGATATATTTCGCCATTTTGGAGATATCTCCGAAATATCAGAAAGACGAATTATGGAATGAGACCTCAGAACATAAGACATATTAATACTTGATACGCTTATAACGCCTTCTAATTAAAATCAAACCCTACAATCTTAATACTTGCTGATTAATAATATACATTTCATGGAAATGTTCCTCTCGTTTGTATTCTTCAGCATCTCAAATTCGACAAGTTATTTGAAGGAGAAAATTATGTAATTAAATTCAGTCGGAACGCCTGACATGTTTTGCGAGTCAGGAGTAGGCATTGAAGACAGATTTCTGACTAAAAAAAACTTTTCTACGACCTCACAAATGTTATTAGGTTTTTATAAATCTTTTAATTAAGGAGCTTAGATCATTATGACAAAAACCATTCATCATTAATAATAATAAAAAAAAACATAAGATCATTTAAAATTAAAAATAACATGAACGCAAAAACAACTTTTGTGTGCATAAAATATACAAATCTTGCCGGTTCCGACAAGGGTTCTGCCAATATTGAATTAAAAACTCCTACGTGATGATATTAGGATATGATAACTCAAATACCCGCTAGCGTTTTAAGAAAGAAATGAAAACTGTTTAAATATTTTTCTACGACGACGCCAGATGCATGTATGTATGTTTAGTTGCTTTTACAACGTAAACATTTTTTTTTTAATTCTGTAAGTTGTTGGTACAGTGGACTACAGAGAGGGTTTTAAATAATACTTCGCTCTGAGAATGACGGTGCATGGATATGGATATCATGTTTAAGTGGAAAATTTGTAACATAAATACTCATTATCATCAATATTACGTATTCTTAAACATAACGGCTTTTTTTAATATGTTTATGAAGTAACATAATATTCACGGCATTATTTATACCAGATGTGGTCTGTTACAGGAGCAATAAATTAAAACATAGACTTTTTTTTATAAACTGGTCAATATTTATTTGTTATTAATTTCTAACCAATTAAATAATATTTTTAATGTACGCCATCCAACATTATATCATATATTACTATAGCTTTCACCCTACTTAATATGATATATTTCGCAATACATTGCTTCTTTGAATAAAAAATATATTTAACAAGTTATTAAATAATACAAACTATTATTAAAACTAAATAAATGTTGTTTAGCTTAATTCGTAGAATCTGTTTTAATTTATTGCTCCCATTACAGGCTACACCCTGTATAGAAACTCTCTAGTTCCCAGCTATTTCTAGGCAAGTGAAATTGTTTGCACACGGTAACCACAAAGGACGAGACAGCTATTCCCCCTACATTTCCGTACCACACTATTTGAACGTGCAATTTCCCCGTAAAACTGCATTCGCGCTTGATGAACTTCTAAAATCAAAACGTACAATGTTGTTTGATTAGCTAGTCGTTAACAGTTTTCATTTTCGGCGCCAATATTCGGTGCAAAGTTTGCGGCAATCTTTCTCTGATGGAATAATTTCTATGGGGCTATTCAAACTCCCAGCGGGGGGCATAGCGGCGTACATCGCAACACCTGTGTGTGACACTCGCCACAGAATTTGTCCGACATCACAATATTACTCTCATTGTTAACGTGCCCCCGTTGGTTCCTGTCGACATTTTGAAATGATTGTTTGATTTAGGGGCGGAGGGTGCCTCGGGGTACACTTATTTGCAATATCACTGCTAATTTTCGATGTTTTTCTCACAATCGAATTGTGAACAACAAGCTTATTTATCCATACAATCACCCGTTTTCATTATTTGTCGTTGTATTATTGCGTATTATACATGATGTTATCAACATTAAATACACGTTTATGAAACCCTCACCAACAAGATGTGATCATTCGTATTAAATTAAATTTCTAAAAATTATGATATTATGGATGATATTAAGCAAGTAGCTATTATTTATAAAAGTGCTTCACTTATGATTCTTATGAAATGATAATTATGAACAAGCATAAGCGAAAAGACGGCATCTTCGTGCCATAGCTAATCTTTCTTTACCACAGCATTTAATATAGCAAATAAATGTTTTTTTTTCTGTTAGGTAGCACGTATTTTGGGAAGTAATAAGAAAAATGCTTACAAAGACAACAATAACAGATTTGCTGCCTGCATATTGTTGGCTCGGTCACTTTATCGGCACCAAACATACTGAATTTGAAATATCCATTTCATACTAAATTTTAGCCCAACATTCGACAAAAAATGTATCGTTGCTTGTCTATTCCTAACTATCGTTTACTTATTCGATAAATATCAACGGTTTATACAAAGTATCTCCATAAAACGCATCGCCTACGGACCAAAAACTACGAATTTTGAAATTAATTCTGAATTGAACACAAGTTATACATACTAACATACATATATAGTAATAGCCAAAGCGTAGTATTTGCTTTATCAAAACAAAATTAGATTACTTTGATTAACTTCGGCAATTTCAAATATTTTGCAGCATCAGTAAATTTTACGTAGCCATGGATCTGCGTGAATATTTCACTTAAAATTTAAATTGCGTTTTTATTGCGCTATAAGAGCCGCCATCAAATTGTGTCCCTATTTCCTAGTTACGAAGTGAGATATTCTCTTGGATGAAATGTGTAAGTAAGGAAATGTATAAGAAAGAATAGCCTCCCAAGAAGCCTAAAGAATCTCGTTCAAACGTGTTGGCTATTTATTTTTGCTCTTTAATTTACCTTTGTTCGCTTTTCCGGGTCCTTTGTCTTTTTTATTGCCTAAGCGGTAAGGGCGTAAGGAGATAACACTTACAGTGATACCTCTTTTAATCTGATTATCATGCAAACGTCTCTAAATGCACGATTCCGGATCGGCTACCAATTAACCACCCGGATCCGCTTAATAAAACCGAAATTACTTTTTCACCTAATTTTTGTCGTGAAAACGGAACTCTTATTATTCGCCCCCAAGAAACCGCATTATCTTTTATGTCTACATAAAAATATAAGACGATTCACAGGCTGGCAATATCATTACAGGGAAAACCTAAATTTCAAGTTTTTTGTTTGACCCGAAAATTGGTAGGAAGACATTCCGATTTCGATTTTTCAAGTCGATTTCTAACAAAGAATGCCAAATGCGTTAATTAGAGATGATTGCGTCAGATTGATCTTAGGTCAATAGAAATTAGTAGCTAAGCAATTCAGGGGCTGTATTCGATGTTTCTAATAACATGTGTTCAAAATCACAGAGTCAATATCAGTATCAGAGAGTTTGCACTATCAGTATATTTTATTTAAACTGTATTGAACAATACACAACAATGGCGGGCTTGGGATCTCGCCAATTAGTAAAAAATATTTTGGTAAAATTTCAACACCCAAAAAAAATTGCCAATGATATCTTTGGAATAATTTTAGTAAGCACATTTTCATTAGGTCAGGTCTTCATCCAGCTGAGTATTTTGATATATTGAGCTGATCTAATTAAGTAAGCTTAAGCTTTGAGCTAAGCAAATTCTAATCAATATCAACGAAAACAGCTCCAATAGAAAAAAATATATAGACAATAAACACACATCCATTACGTATATAACCGCAATAAAGCAGATATATTGCTTAATTGGTGATATTGCAATGCCTGGTCGAATCAGGACCACATGGCGTATAGAATCGCTGACGCCGGGCGGGCGGTGTTCCGCTGCCGGTTCCCTTAATTGGTAAATCTTAGCTGACTCTGTTCTTTGCAATTAGGGAGGCTGTATGCAACGGTTCGATTTAGTGCATATTACCTATACGTTGCATTTTAGTTGCTGTACGTGATTTAGGCGATTAATTTGAGGATGGATATGATAATTAGGCATCGGACTACATATAGCACGGTAAGACTTGAGAAAGCTATGGAGCCGATATTAACATTAAAATACAATTCATACTCATGCTCATAAGTGTAGGTATTTAATTTGTAATTTTATAGTTAAGGACACAGTCAGAAGAATATACAAATACCTGCTTTGTGTAGCCATTTCTGTGTAATCATGTTTTCTGGAGTGAATTGGGTTCTATATTGATCGAATAGCCATGCAGCTATGACTAGAAAATGCATGAAAAACATAGTTGTGTTTCGAAATAATAGTAAATATTCATGAATTAAAAAAAAAAATCAAACAATCTAACATATTGTGAAATATGACCACCTTCCGGTATGACCTTAGAATTCATCGGCACCATTCCATCATCATTGCATTGACAACCGATATACATACACGGCCATGGAAAAAATATCATAATACAAACACAAAGCCTTCAAATTTATGCTCATTTAATTTGTCACGATCACGACCAACAGTTGAGGATTGTTTGAAAAGTACAGTCGGCAATAAAAGTCAGTGATGTTTCAATCGCTTTTTAATATACAATAATTCTAATAAAGATGTACGGACATTCCATATTTTCAGTTTGGTAACAATAGTCATTATAGAGGGTATTTATTAACTTACTGTTTCTTCAAAAACTTAAAAAAACCGGCCAAGTGCGAGTCTGACTCGCACACCGAAGATTCCGTACAAATACTTATCCCATTTTAACTGGCCGGGCTAAGTTAAGTTTGCACCTGGTATGTATGGCGCCGGTTACACACACGATAACACGATTTGTGACGATCACGTTTGTTGTATGGGAGCCCCCTTAAAGATTTATTTTATTCTGTTTTTAGTACTTGTTTTGTAGCGGCAACAGAAATACATCATCTGTGAAAATTTCAACTATCTAGACAGTTATCACGGTTCATGAGTTAGTAGGTAATAGCAGTAATAGGGTCCCGTTTTTATACTTTGAGTACGGAACCCTAAAAAAATTTAGGTTTTAGCGCTCTTTGTTTACATGGGCTCGGCCATTAAACTTTTTTATATCTCATATAGTAATACATTATATCTCTCGGACCCGAAATTTGGCTATCGATGTTGTAATTGAAACTGATGGAGTTTGCAACATTCGGAGCACGTACGTTCCTAGTCCGAGAGCCGGGTATCTTTAGCATAAGACTGACAATATACAGTAGGTTCAATAATTATGAAATTTTACATAATATTTTTTTCCGAATACACAAAAAAAATCTGTTTATTATAGTTTTTTAAATGTTTCACAAATAGACAAGGTTGGAGCCTCCTACTAAGCATTGAATTATGCTTGTGTCAGACACCGCTTGTTCATAACAAGAATTGGTGACAAACCATTTAAAACTAATTACACCTAAGTACATGGACATTATTATTAATTCTAAATTATATTATTCTATCTATAGTAAAGTTAAGTTTTACACACACCTTTATACCTTTATACTACACAAGTCGATCGATTGTCGATCGATGGTGGAATGGGTTGATTGATAGTTTCTACTACTGTTTTCCAGATGGGCTCACTACGCACTAGTAGCCTACGCATGCGCGCACCTAGATCTTAGGCTTTCGCAATTGTTCGGGCAAATGAGGCCCGCAGCCAGTCTTAGCAATGCTGACGCGTAGATCGATCATCGTTATATACGTTTAACCAATCAAATAACCATTAAAATACAATTCTTAGGTGGCTTTTGCAGAAATCAAAAGATTGAACTTTCTGATTCTATGCACGCAATTCTTATTAAGCGGGATCAGCGCAACCACTCCATACATTATCGTTATCACAGACGAATCAATTATCAGCACGTGTTAACTTATTAGTTAGCTTTAGTTTTGCGTTCGTTACGTGTTGGGCGGTTGTTTGCTCGGCTGGTTTAGTTTTGGTCAAGTAGGTATCAATAAAATGTTTACTTCGTCGGTTGTATCCGATTTGTTGGGATTGCTCGTAACAGTTGCGTGTGTTTGTAAAAGGGTTCGAAATTATATTTGTACTTGATATTTGAGGCTCCTTAGCCGTTCAAAAATGCTGATTGTTTTAGACATTTTTCCCTATGATTAAACATGTTTTTTAACATATAATCAATTTTACTATTTAGAATATCGCTATTGTGATTTATCGGTATATATTTGAAATCTACAATTTACATTTTTCATTGAGAATTTTTGTTTTAAAAACTACTCGAAATTTACAAAATTTACGCAGAAAACTATTCTTCTTCAACTTATTTTCGAGTGCACGCAATAAAAGCAGGAAATAGCTATGTTATTATTTATTATCTAGAACTCAGGGAAAAGTATTATTCACTTCACAAAGTTGGTTGAAATGATCACGATATTTGTCAGAATATGAAAAAATAAAATAAAAGGAATAGGGCCTCTTTTTAAGTCGAACATCCTTGCAAAAACTTTTACTCATCGTATTCTAAATATTAGTTAAAAATGATAGGTACTGCTCTGATGTGTCACTCAGGTACTAAGCCTTTTGGTTGTTTATAGTACAGGACAATGGTTAATACTTCTGAAACTAAATTTATTAAAGTCATGTCATTGCTTAAAAACAATATGCAATTTTAAGACTATCTAGTTTCCTGAGTAAAAGTAACAAATGACCCAATAAACAAGCTCTTTCATATCCATATAATTATTACAATTCATACCGCCTCTTATCTGGAGTAACCATGAAAAGTTCTTTGCGGCACAAACGAGTTAAGTCAACCATAAATTTTGCCCAATGGGCGATCCGAATAAGTTATCATCGGCAGTTAGGAAGAGGCGTTTTTTCGATAACGTTTCCTTGTTACACGCTTCTTGTTTGTGTTTTCTTGGAAAATATTTTATCATTGATAGGCGTTTTTAGAGTTTAAAATGAATGCATTGAATGAAGTGTGTAAAGATATTGAATTATTGTTAGAAATACGAACGATATTTCACGAACGATTCTCGAGCAGGGAGAATGAGCAATAGTTTTAAAACCTAGGCGGCGGGTTTGAGGCCATCAAATCTACAGTTTACTGTACCAGAGATACCTGAAATTATTTAAAAAGTCAGGAAAATACTGAAATAAGAAACAATGAACTTTATTCTGTAAGTACAAGGGCAATTTTACATGTCTGAGTTTACCGACATTTCAAAAGAGTAGACCTGTTGAGAAGAAACGCTTTGACTTCGAATACGAATCTACCATGTTCATTATTTTTGTAACATCTTCAGTGCACATATATATGTATATATGTACTTACTGGATAAGGTAAAACAGATGTAACGAAATACCAATTGGTTCATTTGGTTACAAAATATGTTAACTGTTTAATAATATTTATGTCGTTCTAATTTATAAAAAGGATTTTCCTAAGTGTTTTAAATCATAACGATGGTTTTTAACTTTTTGCACAAAGCGCCACTATTCCTAGTAACACGTTCTGTAATTAAAATCATGTATCCATTTGCGCCGGACACCGAAGGCAAAAAGAAAAATAAATTTCCAAGCTTAGTGAAGGTAAAAAACTTGGTTTATTAATTTAATACTCACAGAGAAAGACCCCTTTGCATAAGCTCGATGTAGCGTAAGCAAATTGTTTGTAAAGCTCGCAGCATAGTCAGCAAAAAAGCTCATTACCATTTCTAATCTTGAAGAATACCGCGCTTGTAAAAATATGCTTTTGCACACTGTACTTTCACTTGCATAAAGCGGCGTATAAAGGTTTAACTTGTAACATACAATACAAGCCTGTTCTTCAAAGGATATCTTTTTAAATAAAACAGGGGCCCAATTCGAGAATGCCGTTTGAGATATCGCCAAACGTCAAATCTCCATTAGATAACAGTTATATCGCCATTGAACTGTCATTTAAATGCGATGAGCTTAAAAGTGACATATCTCATCTCAATTTTGGAAATACGAAGGCGATAATGATTGTCAAAAATGTTATTCATGTATATACATTTCTGTTTTGAACGAAACGTAACGGACTAATTTCACGTACTACGCGGTCAATTTAAAGTATGCGCCTGTTATTTATGCCGTCACATACAAAGGAAGCGAAAATTTTGCGCGTCCGAATTGACGAAGTTGCGATGGTCTAGGGATATCGCCACTTGTCAAGTAGGCACACGTCAAAAGTGACGGATGGCGATGAAATGGAGAGATCTCCATTATATCTCTAAAATTGGTCGAATACCCCCCCAGAATTATACATATTTATATTGATTGTGTTTTAACTGCGCTTACGGTCATCAGCGGCAGCAAAAAACGTATGGTTTCAATAAATTTCGATGCACTATTAGTTATTTTAACAAGTTCTGATGTCTTCTCGTAATTTTGACTATCGAAACTTAAAGATATTTTACAAAAAAATAAATAATATATACTAGACGATTTCAGAACCTCTTTTTTTATTTTTTTTCGTTTTGATGGTAGATGTCCGATTTTAGTCATGGTGTAACATGTTTTTTTTGCTTTGTAAATTATTTGAAGTATGAAAAAATTATTTGCGTACTGGACATAATAATAAGAACGGTTTACTAATATGTTGCATAAAATTGATACTCATAAATTCATTTTGTACAACAACCTTCGAATACAAAACAATATAGGAATGATTCATTGTAATTGCGAACAATATTTCCAAATTCTATATATTATTATAGTTGACTGCCTTTCCAATAACTGCGATAATAGATTCGATTACTTCACCGAATAAATCGATTATGTAGGACACGCGTAGCTTTATTTTCAATGATTTTGCGTTACCTATGGTAATGAGGCAGCGCCGATTATTACTATTCATTATTGAGCCTACAGGGTTCATGTATTGAATTTGGTATGTGTGGTATATTGCAATTAACTGATTTGATTTATGTATGATACAACCTTCATACAATAATAATTGAGTATTATCTCGTACAAAACGTATATGTATTTACTATTATATTTTAGGTTAGGTTTAGGTTAGAACTGCGTCCCTCGCAAACACGATCAGCTAGCAGAAAAGTAGATTAGGTTAGGTTTGAACTGCATCCCTCACAAAGAGGAACTGCTAGCAGAAAAGTAGGTTAGGTTAGGTTAGGACTGCGTCCCTCGCAAAAACGATCAGCTAGCAGAAAAGTAGGTTAGGTTAGGTTAGAATTGCATCCCTCACAAAGAGGAACTGCAAGCAGAAAAGTAGGTAGGTTAGGTTAGGTTAGAACTGCGTCCGTCGCAAAAACGATCAGCCAGCATAAAAGTAGGTTAGGTAAGGTTAGAACTGCGTCCGTCGCAAAGAGGAACTGCTTGCAGAAAAGACGTTTAAGTTAGATTAGAACTGCATCCCTCAAAAAAACGAACTGCTAGCAGAAAAGCAGGTTAGGTTAGGTTAGAACTACGTCCGTCGCAAAAACGATCAGCCAGCATAAAAGTAGGTTAGGTAAGGTTAGAACTGCATCCCTCACAAAGAGGAACTGCTTGCAGAAAAGTAGTTTAAGTTAGATTAGAATTGCGTCCCTCGCAAAACGATCAGCTAGCAGAAAAGTAGGTTAGGTTAGGTTAGAACTGCATCCCTCAAAAAAACGAACTGCTAGCAGAAAGTAGGTTAGGTTAGGATAGAACGGCGTCCCTCAAAACGAACTGCTAGCAGAAAAGTAGGTTAGGTTAGGTTAGAACTGCGTCCCTCGCAAAAACCAAATGCTAGCACACCCACACTCTGCCCTACAAATACTTGGGTAGGTTCGTTCATTACCTTTTGTCCCTTAGAGCGGAAATAGAAGCCCGCGAAGCGAGGCTTCGGTTACTGGTTGTAGGAGCATTAGTAAATTAAATTTTTGGATTGGTGAAAATTTGCCTATTTATTTTATGCGTAGACATGATTCGGACGAACAAAAATATGCGCAAATAAATTATGACAAACGAATATCTGCGTTATCAAACTATGCGAACCTCGATTATGCCAAAACAGTTTATGCGGAAAGTCAATTATGCCTACATAGATTATACCATGCAAAATTATGACTAAAAACTTTATGCCAAAACAGGGGGAACCAAAGCAGAAATGCGCCCTTATGGTTATTTTCTTGGTTTATTTTTATTCATAAAATCTTCCGCAATACAGGATCTTACTGCATGCAATAACGATAGGAAAATGGCAAATTCATAAATAAAACTTTTCGCACATCATTGCGTACATTTTCTCAACGTCTCGTCTAAGTAAAATCGAAACTTTTCCTATCAGATAAACTACAAAAGTAAAAAGTGAGTTTCCTCGATACAATTGATTGACATAAACATAACGCCCAAGCCAACGAAAGTCTCCCATGCTCCTATTCCAGTTCACACCGACAGCGAAACTACGCAAAAACGTATGTTGAATACAAACATGACATTGTGCCACATTTCCCCGAGTTCACATCATTTATGACACTTATTACCTTCCATTGTGTCCGCAGTCCGCATTGAAAGCATACTTTCACTCAATCAGATGTATCGGATACTTGGTACACGATTTACTCATTACCACACTTTTGTTAGGACAGAATTAATATGTATACTGGGTGTTGCCTGTAATAAGGGCAATAAATTTAAACATAGATTCTACTCTTCAAACTGAACGACATTTGTTAAGCAACTTCTGATAAATAACGGGTATTAAATGATTATTTTGTAGAATAATGTTAAGACAAAAAGCAATGTAAATATTGCGAAATGTGCGATATTAGTAGAGTAACACCTATGTCAATGCTCAGGGAATGTCAATGTAGGCCGGCGTACATTGAAAACACTATTTAGTTTGTTTGAAATAATGAAATTCTGAAAACTGACTTTTTTTTAAAGTAGCTGTACAAATGTTGTTCTGTTTGAAAAGTAGAACCTGTTTTCATTTATTGTTCCTATTACAGGCAACATCCTGTGTACAATGTCCTTGATTTACGTTGCAACCGGTCAATAGAGACAGAAAAGCCGGTTGGCTGTATGCTAAATGGTTTTGCACGCTAGTCTTAACATTATCAATTATAAGTAGAATTGATGCATTCATGCTAAGTCTGATATTGTAATATGTACGTGTAAAATTTCTGTTACGTACCTAACTAATCATAAACAAAATATAATAAATCAAATGAAAACTTAATTACCAAAACGTACTTATTCACAATGTTAATCATATCTTTTATTAACTTTTTATTTGTCATTGTGGTCCTACAAGTTGCTTGCTTTTGTTGAATAATGCTTTCAGCCATCTTAAAGGATAATCGTAAATCGAGTCGATAAAAACGTCGAATATCCGACGCGATCTTATTGATGATTATAATTGATGCTCTGAAGCCTGAATGAAATAAGAACATCCTCAGCTTTCAGAAGACATTTTCTATCGATATTAATATACATCACTAAACTGGTGTTATGAACACGAATCCGAATTAGGTACCTAGTTATCTTTGGAAGCGCTACCTATCTTTGATTAAAGCTGTCTACAAGGCTCGCTACATGCATTAGTGAGCGTTCAGTTGCATTCACGTTCAATTGAATTCAATAACATGAATGCATCGCGATACGCAGCAAATCAGCCGCGTACTAATACGCTGTAGTACAAAGGTTAGAGGGCAATCTGAAATTCAGATAATAATATGGATTGATTAGATGAAATAACTTTATATTCTATTCTCGAGTGTTCTTAATACACTGTACTAAATTGAGTGTATAAATTATTAAATGAATTATGTTCATTCAATTGTAAGATTAACTCTATGGAAATCTATAGATTCCGGGGCGTTCGGGACTACCCACACCAAAATTTCGCGGGACTTCAAACCCTAAACTAAACACATATTGTGTTATATTTTAGGAAAAGAAGAATAAGTAAGTAATCTAAGTCTTTATAATGATGTCCTGCCTAATATTTTGTAGTCGTTAAACCGAACTCAAGCACGAGAAATTCGTTAAAAGTGATTTGCTAGGGAAACTGGCAGGCTACGGGTAAAAGAAGGGTGTCTTTGGCGAATGACAGGTCACCTTTCTGTATTTAACTTGAAGGTCGCAAGTTCGTTGGGTTGTTGATTTTTCTCTCTTTTGCTATAAATAAGGCAGTATTGAGCCCTGCCGCATCGCAGGCGTCAATTCAATGAACTAATTATCTTTCTTATTCGCAGCACCTGAGTAACGCTAATTATGCGATGTTTGCGTAAAAATATAAAACACTACGCAACAGTAATTAGCACTAATTTTTATAGAAATTTTACCACTAAAATAAGGTCGAAGATGCCTGAAAGAAGATGGTTAGGTTACATTCGTTGTCATATTATAAAAATACTAGAACACGTAACAAGGAAATATTTTCGATCCGAGTGCGTCATACTCTTCAACTCGAGCCTTACATCATTACATAAGGAACGCCAGCGCATAACATACTCTAATTCCCCAGTTAATAAAAGCAAGATAATCGCACCGATCGGTAATCGGTAAACAATAGCATCTCCACGCCAGATTACGTAGGTTTACAAGCGATGGTAGATCGTATCGCACACATGCGGACGGTTACGACTGGTGGATGGCGATTAGGAGTGCTACATGGGGATTAGGATCGTAGATGGTGACTAGAACTGTTGTCAGAGAAAGCTAGCTTAGTAAACTATAAACGCGTATTGGTGGAGGTGCTGAGATAGCTTGATGAATACTGGTCTATGTAGCCACGGGAACAAACGCCACTATTCACCCCACAAACAGGTACAGTACGTGAGTTGACAGAATGTGACTCGAGTTTCCTCTCCGATTTCACCCAAGCCCGAATCCTAATCTAAGAGCTCACGGTCACAATATAGTAACTATGCCGATTGCCGGTCGAGTGCAATGCGCTGTTGTCGGGTCACCCTGTTTAGCCATTAACAAAACTGCAGAACTTTTAAAAATGTCAGAAAATGCCGCTTAACAGGTCTAACAATCATGAAAACCTGTTTCAGAGAAAAATCTAACTTTGACATAAAACTTATGATAAATATTACAGGACGGCTGTCTACGAAAGTCAATAGAAGTGGATCTAAAATTGAGTCTTTCGTATATTTGTGGATACGCGTCGAAGATGAAAAAAATATTTTCAAACCACGGCGAAAAACTGTTCAAAAATAAGATCGGAGCAAAGTGGATATGAGACAGATATGTCTGCATAATCCAGACGAGTGAATCCGATTTCAATATTATGAATCATCTCATATCAAGGCATAAAAGTTATAGCAAATAGCCGTAAACGATATTGCGGTTTTAAATTTCAAATTTATAGCAGTAATAAAACCGATATTTTGAATTACGAGATTAAACAATAAAGTTATAAAAGCTGAAAATTCTCAGGAGTCAATCCCAGAGTTAACCCATGAACACAAAATCCAATGTGTCCTAAATGTCGGGAACTCATGATAAGAAAATCCGTTTAATAAGTTAAAAAAATAAGCAGTTTTGATCGACATAAGTAATTTATCTTTAACGTTCGAAAATTTTATTTTCACATCCTTAACGTCACTTTCCACGTCCTAAAAGCTAAGTATATAATTGTATCAGCTAAGTATATAATTGTTGGAATACCTCATCAACGAATAAACTGAATTATTTAATACACAATTAATTCACCGCTAACCGCTTTGATCGCAACTCGATACTATATACACGTTTGTAATGAGAATTATTAAATTAACGTTCCTACATCTCGGTAAATGAATTCTAAGCATGTGAAGGCTTAAGGAAGCCTTACACCGTTGTCATTCCATACAACATAGTTATATCCATGTTACGTGTAAGGAAATACTAAGTTTTTAACGGACAAAGAGTTCGTGTCTGATATTTCTAATTAATACTTTAATGGTCATAGCGGATATGTTATGATATGACTGCCGTTTTTGTTTCTGTAATTATATAGTCAATAAGTAGTGATTATGTTAAACAACAGAAATGTTTTAGAAATGGAGATACCTACTACAGATTCCATGATTACTTTTGCGTCGCCTACTCATTTCTGACGTTTTTATTTAATTTCGCTATCAAAGGTTGTCTGGAACAGATCGCTCTTTAGCGATAAGACCGCCTGTTGTTAACCTCTATTGAATGTTACGTGCAATCTGAATTTGTTTGTATTTATTTCCTGTTGAGGTGTGCAATAAAGAATATTCTATTGTATTCTACTCTACTTATTTTACTAATACAATAAATAAGTATTCAACTAAAATAATTTAAGCGGATTATATCGCGTATACGCGTTGCGTTATGCGCTGATGACGTTTCGGTAGTTTTATGTTACCGTTGTCAAAGGTTGACACTCAACTTTTAAATGTGTGACATTCGCGGAAAGCGTAGAAAATAATAAATAAAGTATATTCCAAAATTGTTTTTCTTTGTCACTCGCTTTTATTTTCAACTGTTTTTTCCGAAACGTTAATTGCTCATCAATACCAAGCAAAAGAGCCCAAACACGGTGGGTTTACCAAGTGTTTCTTGGATCAGATCAGCTCCAACATAGCACATTATCGTATTATCACGTAATGGCACATTACATACCTAGGGCGGTGAATCCGCGAATGTCCCAGATGGCCATAACATACCTCTCATGCCCATAAGTATCATAATGTTTTACTGAGATATTTTGAAGCGCACTACTGATGATAACTATAAGGTATGAGAATAGGAAAATGAGTCAAATTAAGTTAACGTCGTGAACTGTTATTTGTTTGAATTCGGAGTCCCGTGTGTTTCAGTAGACTGTCGAATGATGCCGAATAAGTAAGTATCCATTACGAATGCCAATTAGATTAAGGAAAGATGAATAAAAATACATTTTACATGCTTTTACATACTTACGGTACTTGTATTTCCATTACCAGAATGGATCATTTTCCATATTATGTCTCAATGAATTTGAAATGTGGCGTACATACATACAAGGTAATGCCTCCGATATTCTCAGGCTCACGCCTAGTCCTGACACCAGTCTCTCACAAATGACTACACAATCATTCAACTGTGTAACTACTGTGTAATTATGAAATTGTATATCCGTTGTGAGCAGATAAATAAAACATTTTAATATTATTATTATATTTTTGACAGTAAAAAAAAAAGATTACTTTACCTTTGTAGGTTACTTTATTTTTTAATCATAATAATATAATTACTGTAGTAAGTATAGAATTATAGGAATCTAACCAAATAGACGTGATTTTTGAAGGAAATGCATCTGTGCATATGCTGTGCGTTCTGTTTATTCACAGAAATAGAAATTATATAAGTAATTGATAAATTCGATAAGTCCAACTTCACATCACAAAGTATTTCTCTGCGTGTACACAGTTATATAGGATTTTTATATTGTTTTTCGCCAAAACAGACGGGGATCAGATTTGCCAATCATCGGTCGGATCCCATATCCGATTACGTTTCAACGTTCCAAAGCAACTCGATTTCTCGTAAATAAACATCTTTTGCGTCGCCAATTCTGTAACATTGTTAGAGCGTTGACGCACACTGTCCGATATTAATCATTGGAAAAATATCGAGACAAATTCTCACCTTTTTAGGGTTCCGCACCCGAAGGGTAAAAACGGAATAAACGCCTATTACTAAGACTCCGCTGTCCGTCTGTCTGTCTATCTATCTGTCTGTCTGTCTGTCTGTCCGTCTGTCACCAGGCTGTATCTCGTAAACCTTGATACCCAGACAGTTGAAACTTTCACTGATGATGTATTTCTGTTGCCGTTGTAACAACAAATACTAAAAACAGAATAAAATAAATATTCAAGTGGAGCTCCCATACTCGTACTACAAATGTGATCGGTTGCGTTAACTTTGTAAGCGGCGCCATACATACCAGGTGCAAACTTAACTTAACCCGGACAGTTAAGATGGGAAGTGTTTGTACGGAACCCTCGGTGCGCGAGTCAGACTCGCCCTTTGTCGGTTTTTTTAAGCATAACTTGAACTGTATCAGGGCTGTGTTAACCCTCACTACCATGGAGTCTGACTTTGTGTAGGAGCATATAGCCCGTTAATGGGATTATCTGCTCGCCACAGAAGTGATTGGGAAATTGTCACGTGTAAACTGTATTTGAATGAGCAGAGCCTCAAGCGTAAGTTTAAAAGGTACCTAATTGATCGCAATTACGTTTTCCGTATAAATGACATTGTCACAAACGCGTTCGAGACGTTATGTTGCGTTAAAAACATGATCACACGAAAGGCTGATGCATATTTAAATGCCGAAATTCAGAGTAACTTTCCAGAATTTACTTTGAAAATGTAACAGTTCTATCACTCCTTTAATAAATGCCTTGACAGACAGACAGATAGGCGGACAAGATGTAATTTAACTGTTATGCTAATAAAGGTTAAAAACCTTAAAGAATATATCTGCACCGATTGTTTATTATTATTATGTTACGGGAAATAAAGCTAAACATAGGTTGCATGACCTACATTGATGGTGAAATTAAATAGAAGGAATTTCTATTCTATTCTATTCTATTTTTTTTTTTTAAATGGCAACCGGTCACAGTTAAGCGACCATTACTGCCAATGTCTCGTTGCCAATCGCACTAGGCGACTAGATAGAGGATTGATACCACATTGTACGGTGAGTTGAAAAAATCGTGCTTTTTGTAAAGTGATAGCGATTTACAAAAAACCACGCGGACTATCGGGCCTTGACCCAGGAAGGGCTATGAACGCTTCAAGTTGAATTCTTCATTAGCTATTCACTCATACGTTAGATCACTGCACAATACGCTATCAATACTACACATTGAACAACTAAAATGAATAAATAATGGACAACTAAACTTAAACGCATGCGGCCATCTTGGGATTGGAAACCAAGCGCCACAATCTGACAGCTGTGAAAAAATATGGCGGCAGGTTTTAACGCTCATTCTAGCTATTTCCTCCCAATTACAAAACGCCATATATATATGCTACTTATTGAAAAATCCATGAAGATGCGCTATTATTTTTAAATGTCAGACTGTATTGCATTAATTACTAAGGAAATACCTATATTAAAAGGTATGCTTGAACGTGAACAGACTATTTTTCTCATTGCATTCGTAGACTAATTATATCTCATCTTAAATCCCAATTGCAAAAAAAAATAAGTACGATTACTTTTTAAAATTAGTTATGTACCTAACTAATTTTAAAAAACAATCCTACTTATTAATTTCAAGTTCATGTCAACAAAAGTAAGCAACTTACCATATTATTTTTTTGTAGGTAATTTTTCAAATGATGCTTCTACATTTAAAAATATCATGCAGATCTTGGTAACCGTGTAATAAATTAAAAGCTTAATAAACAACAGACTATAATAATACTTAGTGTACTCGTACTCGACTCGCAGCTCTCATCGCTTGTTTCATGACGTCTTGTCCAAAGGAAAGCATTATTTGCGACGCCGGAATGTCCAATATCAAGGTGTACTCGTATGGGATACTTGGCTGGGGTTTTACTCGGGTTTAGTAGATCCCGTTCTAAGGATAGCCCGTAATGTCTACGCGCAGTTTCGCTGACATAATGAATATTTGCACCATGATTTCGTATATGAGAACGTTTTTGACACTTATCATGTTTTTTGGTCTTATCTCTTTTTGATTTACTTAAAAAGGTGTTGGTTGATGTCTATACCAGTATATTAAAGTAAAATAATAATATTTATTATTATAAAATATCACGATGTAGAAAATCATATAGAAGTATTCGTTACAAACGCAGACTTACTTATAACAATTATTGTACTTTTAGATACGACGCCTAGTTCTCCGGAGTATCGCAAGATAAAAGGTTTTTTTAAAGAAAGGGATTTCTACTTTGATTTATCTTAAATTTGAAATATTCTCACTTATAACATATGCAGATCATCTCTAGTCTAAGGTTTTAAGTAAGGTATAGTTATAGTAGAGTTGCTAAGCCGCGAAATTGTGCGCATCGGGTTACAAGCATGAAATTTCTACCACATATAGAGCGTTCCGCGGTGATTATTTTCAGATGTGGAGGGAAGTCAGATTCGTCCCCTGTGTGGTGGGAGAGCGAGGTGAAGAGGACCAAGTACTGTTCCTTTTCTTTTTTTTATTACTGATCAGTTAAGGCTATTAGGGCTTGTGTGGCATCGTTTTCGTGTAAAAGAGGTATCAGCAATTAATTTTTTATGTTATTTAAGAATAGTTTGGTATAAAAAATTGGGGACGAATCTGACTTCCCTCCACATCTGAAAGTAATCACCGTAGAATACTCTACCTGTGGTAGAAATTTCATGCTTGTAACCCGATGCGCACAATTATGTTAGAAAACAGCGGACTATAACAACTCTACTATTAAACTATATTCGTGTTTAGGTTATCTGATTACGATACTCTTGTCCAGTGACAACCCTAGTGTATAATCAAATAATAGAGAAGTGCGGGTAGTTCGAAGATTTCACTCGATTAGAAGATGTTGATACCCGAATCTAGCTACGCTCGATCCAAAACCACGACAAGGCAATCAAAACGTGTAAATCACCAAAACAAAGTAATTAAATAATACTTATCGTTAAGTATCGTTTTTGTTGTGCTAATGTGCGAAGATCAAGTAAGTTTAAATCCGTATCCAACAAGATTTGTAAGATCGAAGTTTCTTTGAATTGTTGAGATATTTCCCGAAGTGCAACCAATACTTGCGATGTTATAAGTTGGTGAGATCTCACTGCATTTTCATCGGTCGTCTTCCGCTCCACACTGAGTAGCTAACTCAAACTTCCCGAAGTAGTTATTTACTTTTAATCTATCTACAACTTTCAGGGAGATTCTCATAAAGTATTTCAAGAACTTGGGACAGTCTGGAAAAGTTCCGGAATTATGGTGTCATTAGTAATGGGAGTGGGATGTTTCTAAGTCAACCGCATGCAACTTGGGGTCGCCATATTCGGGAAAAGGGACGACTTTCCCTGTTTTTATCAAGTGATAAAATGTTACGACTCCGGGAGGTTATATTTTGCCTTGTGGACAAAACGTGTTCTACTATTAGCTTAGTATATATCTTAGCAACGTACATGTTGAACACAATGTTATACTGTTAAAGACAGTTACTTGTCAAAAACCAATAACATTTAAATAATCTTTTGAGTTTTTCACCACACTTACTACATTATTTTATCCTACGACTTATTGATAGAGAATGCTTTGAAGTAATAAATCTGTCATTTGAAAATTTATGTGTAACCTTATAGTATATTATCAGTTTTTTCTGCAATATATCTACTTTTTATCATTAAGTAAGAGGATAGTTATTAAATACTTAATATATACAATACATAAAGTAATGCATGTCCTAGTCAGTACTGTACATACAGTATGTTTATTTCATAATATTTTACGTTTGTTTTTTCGCTAAAAACAAACAAACAAAATTATGCACAACGACGCAGAAAAAAGTTGCGGATGTAGGTATGTACAAAGTTTTTTCTCTCTGACACTGCGTTTCTATTATTGAATCACTGTTATACAGCGTAGCACCTATTCATAGTAGTTTGTTTCTGAATTTTCCTGCCAAACATAACAACAAAGCGGACGGAAACTTAATTTGTGTTGCTTAAGTCACCAGTTTTTACACCGCCCATAAATCCGATAGGGGAAGACAAAAAATCGGCCAAGGCACCGGTGTCCGAGGGTTGTTTGTCGGCCATTGATTTATTCTGGTTATAAATCTGGCACCGGATTAATCAGGCTAAGTTTGTCAGCGGCGCAATACGTCTGTACAGGTACAAAATATTCGCGAAAAATATAATGTATCGCTTGTTTTGCGCGGTTGTGTTGTTCTACTATACACATACCCTCTTAATAATACACATCTCAAATAATCTGGGAAACAAAACGTAAGACATACAATAAATAATAAACAGGCTGTTTTATCGCTTAACAGCGATCTCTTCCAGATCACCTTTAGATAGCAGAGTTAAAACTACATTTTATTGTGTTAGTGGTACATACCTCGAGATTATTACCCTAGCTCCACAGTACGCGCGAAGTTGACCGAAGTTCGCCGAAGTATGTGTTTCCGCAGCAAAGTGCCTCTCCACACTATGCCCAATTTCAGTCAACTTCGCGAGTAGTGTGGAGCCGCAATTACACTATTGCGAAGTTGACCGAGAAGACGTTGGACGAAGTATGAGTTTCTACAGCAAAGGTGCCTCTCCAGACTATCATATTTGCTTAACCTCGGTCAACTTACCGAATAACGTAGAGCTAGGGTAAGACTTGCGTGGTATTGAATGCATTGAATTAATTGAATTAATGTAATATATAGAATTAAAATAATCCTCTGCTCTGTATATGTAAATTTACACATGGGAGAAGCCGCTAGCCTAGCCATATTTTCGTATTTTTGTCGACACCATTTTATCTTTCGTTTATAACTATTTTTATCTTACCTGTGGGGCTAGCATATCTTGCGGCGACTTCGCTTGTCGCTCGACTCAGCGTCACCTGTCTTGCTCGCATGGTATTGAAACGAAAGTGACAGGTAGTACTTATCCCGCGACACGCCGTTGCGTGTCACAGTTATAGCTAGACGTGGCCTCACACGTTGATTCATTCGAGGAATAATGCTTACTCTCAAAATGTCAAAATAATATGAGATTTTGACATTACTATCCGAGAGTAAGTGGATAGCAGCCTTAATGGGTCAAAAATAAAACAAACACAAATAACCCTCACTTTGCACTGTATTTTCAGCAATAAGTAAGAAGCAATTTTAATCAGGAATAATTATAAGAAATGCAATCGCCTTAAAGGAATCCCGGGAACTTTGCGGAAGCAATCAAAAAAATTCAGACAAGTGAAAAAGTTCAACTGCAGAAGTCTAAATCGTGCGGAGGCTTCGAGAAGTTTAATCCTTACAGTGTTGCTTTAAAGTTCAAAGAAATTGACGGAGGGTAGAGTTGGGTAAGTAGGCTCACGATCACCTCGGCCCACGCTCCCCTTTCGATAAGATCTAAGTTTGGCAACCCATCTTTTTAACTGCGACGCCGTCAATTATCATTAGATACCGGTTCGAGCAGGCGAAACTCAACCGTAAATCAATATTAGTGCCTATAAAGGTGAGTGATAACCGCATATCCGCTGTGGGCGTCTCCTTTATAGTCTGACGGCCTAATATAAATGGAAATAATTTGTTATTTATCGTTTGAGGTGTAACCTTTCCACGCAATTCAGACTTACAATACGCTACTTGCAATTACATTATGGCACATTTCAAAAAGTTATTCTTCCTTTGTAAGCAAATAAATGATTTCACTTGACTTTGACTTATTTGTAATTCTTACGTTTAGTTCGTTAGTAGTAAATTAGGCGCATTGCATATTGCATATGCCATTTCGGTTTTTGCCGTTTAAATTCACTGCATAGTTTATCTTGCAGATGTACAAGATTAAACTGGACTCGTAAACATTAGACTAGAAATGTTGGAGATTCAACGCAGGGTAAGCATCTGGACTAATTCGTAACTAGATTAGGATGGAATGCCTAAGCGTGGGTTCACATGTACGCATGACAAAGAGCAATGAACTTAGCGAGCGGTACCTATAAGATTCTGGAGGCGGACTTGGCACCTGTCGTGACCAGTGACCGCGAACCATTGCTTTTTAACGATTAAGGTGAAGGCAGACGTGTGCTGCTCTGTAGCGGCGCCACCATAATGAAAATCAATGAATTATATGGTGAAATGATGTACCTTCAAGGTACACCATACTGTCATTTCTATCTATGAGTTCTCAGTGGCGCCACTGCAGAGTATGCTCCCCAGCGGCGCCACAAAAAATGTTCATTATTTCGTTCCCTGGTGTAGGTACAGCCAAAAACATGATATGTACATGGTGTACCTTCAAGGTACATCATTTCACCATATAATTAATTGATTTTCATTATGGAGGCGCCGCCATAGAGCAGCACACAGCCAGACGAGTACTATGAACAGGAGCCTATGATGGTTGCGTTTATCACATGATAAACAAGTGACAAAGGGTCTGTTACTCACACTCGCATCTTGTCAAAACGTGATGGATGCGTTGTCACTTATTTATCGCGTGATAGAAGCAACCATCATAGGCCCGCTGGAGACAGTTGTAAGTGACCTGACCAGACCCGAACAGTCATGATCATAAGACAGGGTTTCAGGGTAATACGTAATCCATAGAAAGCAGTTAGTTGCGTTTCTAGTCAGTCTCCAGTCG
Source organism: Apotomis capreana (assembly GCA_947623375.1). Classification (NCBI taxonomy): domain Eukaryota; kingdom Metazoa; phylum Arthropoda; class Insecta; order Lepidoptera; family Tortricidae; genus Apotomis; species Apotomis capreana. The sequence continues at coordinate 16,214,657 of OX392507.1, read as the reverse complement.
CAGTCGCTTCGTGGTCGCCAAGATCCAAATGCCATGTAATTCTAACAAAGTAGTGTTAATGAACACAGTGTTGTTTCGGGTTCATGTGAACCTACCCTTAAGGAGCGCTGGGTCAGTATAATAATGCAGATCATGTGAACAGCTTCCTCCCCGGAATTTGTATGTGAGGAACGGCGTACTTGCCAAATAGATTCAGACGAAATTACAGAAACGGGAAAACTGCCGACAGAAAAGAAAAAAATATAATGCGTGCACCGAAGGAATAAAGTTTTACGATTCGTTATGAGGGCTTGTTTCCACTTTTATGTACCATGCATACATTCATGAAAAACTGGCCAAGTACGAGTCGGACTCACACACCAAGAGTTCCGTACCATATTTTTTTTGTATTTGTTTAGTAACACAACTACATTACCATTAGGTAGCGTTAAGGTAGCGCCTCATTTATTTGCGATGCCATAGGTATCAGGCGCAAACTTAACATAACATAAATGTAATTGTATGTTTTAATACTTAAAACAGTTCCCAAAAAAAAAAACTTATTGTTAGTTTCTTTCGGCTTTCTTTTCAACAGCGGTCTTATGAAATGCCGGTAGATTCACAATCTGACTTGTAATTAAGGCCCTTGTGGCCTACTTACTGAATAAATTATTTCATTCCATTTCCTTTAGTTATATACCTATTACCTAAACATAACATCCACTTTCAACGCGCTCAAATTTCTATAGATCATAATCATACCCCGGGATTTTGGGTGCACGAATGATTTGACACTAGGCGGGCAGAGAGCGTCAATTTACTGTGTTGCCATTAAGTCCGGCTTCATATTTAACTTACCCAGGAAACAATAAAGATTACTCCAACAGTTTAACGATCCACACTACTAGTAGGCTCAGCACGTCGCTGTCGCCTAAACCGATTACACCCGAAGCGAAAATACATTCTCTAACACTGATTTCAACTACAGATTGCTTTGAAATTAAATTAAGGTTCGTTCGAAATCCTTTGTGGGATAGTGTTTTGGTTTTTAATTCGGTTGCGGTTTTTTCGTAAAATGGGGCTACATACTTTTTTATAGTATCAAATTGACGTCACGGAATTTGAGGGGGGTACTATCGTTTTTCATCAATTGCATTTCACTATCTTTGGCATTAGAAGGGTTAAGAGGAACAATTTTTTTCATGAAATCGGATTATGTAGGTACTTTTTTGTAGCAGCAAATGACGTCAGGGCATTTGACTCGGGTCGGTTTTCATTTTCAGTTAAGTATTTCGATTAAGGATTATTATTATCCGAGCAGCCAATATGATGAACTGACAGATTTTACTTGGCCTATAATACATATAAATTGGCAGCTAAAATAATAACTTGGCATTGGTCGCCTAGACAATAATTGCCAAGCTATTCTTTAAACTGTCTATTTATTATTTTTGTAGGTTAGTTTAGGTTAAACTTCAATTATTTTTCTAGTTGCCTGTTTAAATTAGTATATTTTAAGGAAGATGCATTATTTAAACCATGAATACAAAGATCAAAGCTTAAAGAAAAATTGAAAAAGGAGCTACCTGGTGGAAGGGACCGGGAATCGAACCCGGTACCTCTGGATTACCGGTTCAGCGCGTTAGCCACTTCGCTACCCTCACTCCCCGTAGACCTGACGAATTTTTCCTTATGCTTTGTGTGTCGATCTTTGCATTGTTTATTTGAAAGGATTTTACACCTTAGCTTAGCAGGTAGCTCCTTTTTCAATTTTTCTTTAAGCTTTGATCTTTGTATTCATGGCTTAAATACAAATTGTGGTGTACCCACATTAAAAAAATTAGACATTACATGTTTCATAAATTTATAAGATGCATTATTGTCACCATACATATGAAATAATAAAAGTTCAGTATACACACTGATTTATACAAGATAAATAATTAATAATTATGTATGAAGTTACATAAAATATTGCGTTTCAAATCTCATGATACAATACACCAATAATCTCATTACTCGCTTTATTAACAACCAATAAAACCGATAGATGAAACGCATTAACCAATTACACCGTGTACTGTAACGTCATTACCGGCAACCACGTTGTCTCTAATTGCATTGAGTTTAATTCCACTAATGCGCGATCGCTGAGTGCTAAAGCAGATCCGATTAGCGAACGTTGTAAACAATATATGCACCTTGCAGTTGCAAAGATCCTAATGATTCCGAGCGACGCGTTACAACGCTAGTAGATCCTCACTTCTGATTAGATCACGAAAGGAATTATGATTACTAGGGTTAAGAATGCTGAAGTGCTTCTAAAATACACGGATATAATTTTGGATATCGATCAAAAATTACCCTGTGATTATCATTGCCTGATCGAATCAGAAATGAGGAGATCTGCAAGAGAAAGGTTTTAGCTCGTAGACTCACTCTTGTATATAGAACCGGTGGCTTTTGGGATGGAAACCTTTTTAATTGGTGATCGCGTACTAGATGATGCAGTGCTGTAAGGTCCTTAACATAGTGGGCAACGGTCTGATCAGGATAGTGCAGGACCGATCGATGTCTCGAGAGACGATATGATGATGATATTGATGTGGATGATAATGAGTGAAAATGTTGTATATTTTAATATACAAACCATATCAGAAACCTTTAAACTGTTGTCAAGAATATTATTTTTGAGATCACTTGAACAATCCTACGGATCGAGCTACTTACATAAAAGCTTAATCAGTTAAAGTATGTTCAGAAACTGTTTCAACACTCGTGCAAAAACTTTGTATCCATTAGATTCATCGATTAGGTACCTTTATGAGCAGGTTTGTGTGAAGTTTCTTGAAAGTGAAACGTATAATTTTTATTCAAAAATATATTTTTTCAAGTTCAAATTCACCAAAATCTGTTCGAAAATACGAGGATCTGGTTAATGTTCTACCTAATGCACTGACACCGCAATAGTATTATAAAGCCTGACAAGAAATATATGAGGATTGTCAAGATGGCGCTATTTATAAGATTTATATGGCAACAATTTTGCAACCAATCACAACCTACTATAATGACATTAGTTTGAGTACCTGTCAGTTCCACTATGTTCCCTCGTAATATCATTTAATGGAATGCACTCTTTTCCTGACTGTTTTTCGTGTAGTAAACACGTGTGCACTTTATTTATAACTTTACTTTCTTCTTCTTCACGACTATGAATGGTTTTCGGCATTTTCTTTGAATAATTTTAAATATTTGTCTTTTAAAGAAATCACGACGAATGAAATTGACATTTTTGTTGACAAACTAACCATCATAAAATCATTGCCAGTGTAAGAAATTAGTTCCAGTGAAATTCCGCAACATGGCGCATCCTCATATATTTATGGTCAGGCTTTACCATAGTTCTAAGCGCCCGGAATTACTGAATAGAGTAACAATAGGACATACTTAGTTAGTTGACAATTAACACATGCCGAATATACACGGTACCCCCATTATATTTTACTATTACTGTCGAAACCGAGGATTCGAGGGGTTCGGGAGCCTTTCCGTCAATAGTATCCTCGATGTTATGTAGTTCCATCTACATACCTATACATAATGTTAAACATTCTGTGTTATAGGTGCTCCGTTGTAATATTAAAAGATTATCTCTAAATATAGCGAGAGCAAGGATCACTATCTGATGGTGGGGTGGTCTGCATTCCTTGCCTTCTTCTTCCACTTCTCTCCGTCTAACGTATAATTTGCAATACGATGCGTAAATACTATCTGTCCACCGTTTATTCTATCTATTATGAGCCTGTGATGTTCGGATTCAATGATTTTTTTACCGATATGTAGTTCAAAATATAAGCCAATGTTATCAAGTTGAGCCCTAGGAGGTTACCTTATAACTTTTCTGTATTTTTTCAGTCTGACCTCTTATTTAATCTCCATCCTCTTGTATTACCTTATACTGTGTTTAAGTTAATGATAATAACGTTAAAATAAATAATTACAGCGTTAATAGGGTTGTAAGAGCGCGGACGTAATTTAGTTTAGACTTTATTAAAACTAATGAATTATAGGAAGTTTATTCTCATTTCGGGCGGGATTATATTTAATTCGAATATTGAGTCGCGCTGCTCTAGGATTGGCGATTTAAGTTTTACCCTTACCCTTTTCAATGAGGAAATAATTCGCGGAGCAACAAATAAACGTGGTGGCAACGCGGTGTTTTCAGCGTATTAACCACCATTGTTCGGAGTACTGAGTACCTTTATAATACCTCTTGAGTCGGGGTGGTTAATGTTCCCAATATAGCGAATAACAAACAATCCAGGAACTTTGCGCGTGCGGAAATGAGTTTCTGCTTTAATTTACAATGTTTTAAATGGCTTTTAAGTGTATTATCTTATTTACCATTCATATTCCGGGTAAAATCTATGTTTTTCTTCTACGAAAACTTAAAAAAATATGCTGTAGTCAGCTGACTCAGGAGTCACATGTAAATATTGGTGTTAACGATTTGTCAACTCTATAAGTAAGTACTTTTGTATTGAAGCATATTTAATGACATTCCTAAAACGTATAAAATAACACTCTTAATATGTATTAAATAGTAACATTAGGAAATAACTCGCAAAATATTCAAGTCTTCATTTCGTACATTGAAATTGCTGAAATAAAGCGTGTAAAACAACGGTTGTTTTGTTGAAATTCCAAACAGTTAGTCGAAACGTTTAATTTCATTCGGAATCCGATGTATTTCAGTGCAGCGCGTACTTAGCGAAATGGTGAGGTCCCATAATTCCGTAATGTTTCAGAGTAGATTTTCATTTCCACCCATTTACGGCTGCAGTAAAATACCGGGCGTTTTCAGCAATGACAGCTAAATACTATAAAATCTCTAACGTTCGTGGGCGTCGAACAAAGTTTATTTTCAGTAAGCGGTTTAAGTCCCGAGGTGGGGAAAGTACGAAAAGTAGACAGGTGAAGGCCGAGACCTGCACTGCATGAAATATAAAGTAGGCAGGAATGCGACCCTCAAGGCTTACGGTCTTCGTACAGATTTGAAGAATGTTGGCTCGGACGGTTAGTGAATTAATGTCAAAGGGTTCCACTTAAAATGGTAATTTGCGGCTATAGACGTTCTGTCGGGCATTTTTATGAGTTTACGTAATCAGCTCTGTAAAGGGTGTGAGTCTTGGACCAATTCTCTTTTCAGTTCTTGCCTGATCAAAATCTGTTATTTAGAGGAATAATTAGAACATACATCTGGCAGTCCTTTGTTTTCGTGGCCCTCGACACCATGCCTCTTCGTAGTCGTTATCGGTAATCAATGCAACTAGTGATAAAAAAATATGCAATGTTGATTTACAACGATAAAGATTAATAATTTTAAGGGTGTTCAGGCATACATAAAATATTGGAATGAAGATTCATGATGGATTTTACAACATCTGCGAGGTTTAAAAGTTTAATGGATCCTAAAATAATGTAAAATATTATTTTACTATCATTAACACTATATGTTTAGTAATGTAACAAAATAAATGTTCTTCCAACGACTTAAAATTCACCCTGTATACTAGACGAATGGCTGTACTCATCGTGGCATATGTTTAGCAATCAGCTACCTAAACAAATGGAAATAAGGAAAGCCCAAGTAGCACAAGAACCTGTTTAAGAGCTGTTTATCAGAATATGTTTACGGCTACAGCTGAATTACTCAGCTGAATAAGAGCTGAAAAAGCGCTTTTTCAGCCTTTATTCATCTAAATTGGGCACAAATTATTCAGCCCTAAGTTCACATTGCTGCTTAAAAGCTGCTTAAGAGCAATTTAACGGTGGTATAAAGGGTTACAGGAGTTATAAGGGCTGAATACCAACTGACTAAGGGAGCACTAGTTACCCTTTATTCAGAATTTTATTCACATGTGCACTTTTATAAATCTTTTAAGCATACATAGGCTGCCGCTGAGCTGTATTATGAGAAACTATTTTTATTTAACATTGCCAAACAGTAACATAATTGGTTCGAGTCAATGCACAGGTGATGGTGACTTTATTGTGTCAAGTGTTACAAGTTACAAAGTATTTTTTAATGGAGGACACATTTTTTTACCATCGGGAATGTAGCTGTTTTTCACAATAACGTGAAGAAAATGATTGGGAATGGGAGTTTACTGTCATTATACCTATATAATATATAAGATATTTTTGACGCGCCACGTAAATATTCATTTTTTTCTCTGATATTTGATATAAATAAGCCTTGGTGTAAACATTACAAATATTTTTTATTGCTTTAAACGCAAATATTAGGTTAAAAGTTATTACAATGATTTTAGGAAGTAAACATTAGTTCTTTCGGTTTAGTATTCACGCCTAAACCTCTTAAAACGAAAAAAATTATACGATAATTTCTAAATTCACAATATAAAATGGTGGCTTGATGCTAAGCAGCGATGTGAACCATTATACATTCAAATTCTTGCTAAGGGCTATTTTGTAGGTCACTTGTGTTCTGCTAATTAGCAAAAAACTGTGTAAAATTCAACACGTGAACTGTAATCAGCTATAACCTGTTTTGTTTATGTTTAATAGTTCACATGCTCGGTATTTAGCCTTGCCGTGAACATTTAAACAGGTCTTATATAGCAATTTAGGAATCAACATTTAAGCCTCTTGGATACTTTTAGTGCAATACAAATTATTCTTTGTTATTTTACTTTAGTGGAGCAAAATCCGTTTCTCAGCCATCAACAGATAAATAAACTGATTTAAGTACCACATTTACTTCATTTACTGCACAAAGGGCCACACCTACTCATTTATTCAGACAAAGTCTGATGAAAGTTACTTTTGTGAACTACTATTAAGTAACAACCGGTATACCGGTACATTAGTGTACCTTTAAAGAGCATTTAGGCATCTAGTGAATGTTTAAAACGCCCCTATGCAGACTATATCAACGGCAGCATAAAGGTTGGTTAGCGGTAAATACGGTCAGCATTACGCAGTATAATAAACCACATTTCATCCATTATACGCCTATTGACTGTATAATAGTTCACTCGTGGTACCTTAAAAGTCAGCGGAATAGTAGTTCACACATACCTCGTTATACCGCTGTCAGCAAAATTTTATCCAATAAACAGCCCTTATTCAGGTAAAAGGTCTAAATCCCGGTTAAAGCTGAATAGAAGCGATATAATGATGCTTTTGTGGACATAATGCAGCTGTTAATCAGACTTAAGCTGAATAAAAAATACTGAATGCTATTATTCAGCTGAAAGTCTACCAGCGAACTCTTATTAGAGTCTTTTTACACCAAGAGCTCTAAAATAGTCCAAATGTGAATAGTTATACAGCAACTTGTGTTACTTGGGAGTGGGCCACCGCTAATAGGGCACTTTTCAACATCTTCCTTAACTTTTCATGTGGCAATAATATATATATGCGGGGTCTATGATGACACGACACATATTTTAAATTTTACGGCCCCTAAGGCGTCTATCATCTCGGGCCTAAATGAGAATATGCGCTTGAGAGAGATTGCAAAATACATTTTTATAGCTTTTCTTGCGCACTTTAAAAGAGTCTGAAGTTGAACCGAATAGCATTACTCTGCCTGGAAAACAACATCAAGTATACATAGTTATACGTACCTTACCTATGGTCAGGTAGGTACTACCTACTTACGTATTTCATTTCTACACAAGGCATCTAGTTTCATACTATGGAAAATAATTAAATGATGCATTCTTGGAGCGATGCTCAGCACAGCCTCTAGCACAACTGTGACACGCGACTCTTTTTCGTGCGTGATATTTATCTATCTCTTTCTGTACAATACTGTGAGAGAGTGGCGGGTGACTCTGTGCGCAACAAGAGTCACAAATCATAGTTGTGCTAGACGGGCGAGGTCATATAGAAAACGCCCGAATTAGGTATTATGTTTCTGTTGATCCTCGTGGATCCCATCAGCATGTGTTAATCCTGGCTACAATTTCGGGGTCCAGCATTTAAAAAATCAAATCGGTCCATATTTAAATGATATTCGTATTTGTTGATTTGAGCACCTCCTCGTTTTTGAAGTTGGTGGAAAGCACAGAACATAAGGTTATCGCACACCTTACCACCCGGCACCAGATCAGCACCGCCTCAACTCATTAGCTTGCTGTCCAACCGGCGTCAACCAAATCAACTAAGCACGTAACAGCACCGGATACCTGCACCGACAGCGGCAGCGGGACGTCAACTTTAAGCAGTTCATTTCATAATGAAAACTATCACGCACGGTCTCCTCGCGGGTGGTCAGTTACAAGCATGACGTTCACTTGACGTAAGCGCGGTGAGACGGCATGTTGTTCACGCGCGGTTAGCGTGTATGAAAAGAATACTTACTGAACAACGAGTCGTCATGACGCCGTCGACTCGAGAGTTGATGCGGTACCGTCGCCGAGCGGTTAGATATGCGACAACTCGTGAACGGGTTATACCTATCTGTATAATTCAGATCTCGACTTAAGTTTGATGGACGCTGACACGAACACGGGCCTTGCAGCTCAGGCAGCGATGATCGATGCGATCGGAATCGGAAACCAGCAGCAACACGTAATGGACGCTTCGCATGTTTACTGGCATTAGCTCCGTCCACCGACCGTTAGAGGCGATCGAGAAGCGATAATGTGACGACGTTCTACGGCGTTAACTTGATTAAGATTTTTGAATCAAGATATAAATCTACATTGGAATGAACCATTATTTATTTGTTGCTGTTGTGGTTCTGTATTTTTATTAGCAGGCGATCCAAGAGGCGACAATTTACTCTCATGTTAAGTTTTTCCAAATTATTGATTCGTAAGTAGCTACCTGTATTATTTGCCTATTCGTTTAGTAAATGAACAAAATACAGAAGGACCAGCCTAGAAGTTTCAGTATTCACGCGAGAAGCGAGACTTCTTATTAGAACTCCAAATTATGGTCATCATAACAGCCAAAAGACGTATTCAAGGATCTCCACATTACCTGCAGGTATCCCGCGATTCTGTCCAGATTGCCGCTCCACTTTAAGGTCGCCACTAAAAAATCTCTTTGTTCTACTCCAGCACCTATTAGTTCTATAAAAAATGTGCCCAATGTGAGGAATGTTCCGAATTATGGTTGTAGGTATATACTTATACATACATTTTGTTACAAACATTATCGCTTAAGAGTACATTTATTTGCCAGCAGGCGTAGCCATTTGCGTCAATAGAACCGTTAAACCCAACTAAAATAAGCCCGTTATCTATTAATACAAGCGGCAATAAAGTGAATGCAAAACCTACAATAAACAGTGGATAGGGCTGGTTACCGGTCACGTTGTTTTTTGCCTCCGGTTATCCGCTCTTGATTTATACGATGCCTGCTTGGAATATGATTACCAGTTACGTGTCGGAAGACCCCTTAATGGATATAAACGTTGTGTTTAACCGGACGGCTAATAGAGGGCGTTTTTCTAGATTCCGCCTAATGTCCTATTACGGCTGTAATGAGACTATTTATTGGTGTAGCTTAATGAATAAGCGCGCCTTAAGATCAACTAAGTGTTATTAATGTGTCGTCTACTGAGGCTGTTATGAGATGGTCTTAACTAAGTCCTTAAACTGAATGAGTAAAATATTAATACGAGTATAATATTGTAAATATAGTTTAATATTTCAGGGAATCATTTTAATTGTAAGATTTTGTTAATATATGATAGACTAGCAATCTGTGGACAAGTTTGACGCCGTTTTCATGGATATAACTCGTATAATCTTTATTTTCACCTACTCCGTTCTTAAAATAACGCGCTAAAGCGCTATGCAAAAGCCACAGATTGTAGGTACGTGAAAAACATTGAATCAAAAAGAAAAGTAAGTATGATACTAGTTTGTTTTGGGATGCAAAGCATTCTGTCAGGAATGTCCGCTTTGTATATGGTGTTCCTAAGGGTAAAGCCAGAAGAGCGTAATTTGAGTCACGTAATTTCGGTCGCGCCATACATCATGTCACGTGATCACGTCACGCTAAGTATGGCGCGACCGAAATTACGTGACTCAAATTACGCTCGTCTGGCTTTACCCTTATGCAGAAGATACGCTAACGGAGACGTGACTATGGCGCCCATCATGGTGAGAAAAAAAAATAACATAATTTTAAAACTAAAAAAGGACATTCATTATTATAAAATTTATTCTACATCAATAATTCAACAACAATTCCTAATCAAAAAACTTATCTAGTTACACGAGTTTCGTCTTTTTCAAATCAGCTCGTTAAACACGAATCTACCATTCATGTTTAACGTAAAGTAAAGTAAGGCAAAGTTTATAACAAATAGTAACTTTTAAGTACGTTTACTGCCGCAACACGATTCGTTAAACACTGTTTAAGGGTCGGAAGGACCAGTAATGAGGAAAAACGAAGTACTTTCTAACGTATGAACTTTTATTCCTAAACTTCAGTTGGTTGATACTCTTGATGTTACGTAAATCGCCGCTAAGTTGTACTCGTATCATCTTGTGTGAGTGTTATTATTTCCGTCGTTTAATTGAATTAAATAAATAACTTACAATAAATCTGGAAAAGATCGCTCTTTAGCGATAAGACCGCCTATTGTCTACCATTATTTATTTTGTTGGTGTGCAATAAAGTATTGTTGTAAATACGCCTACAACGAAATTCCTCACACAACATATTTGTGAATTTGGTTTTATGTGTGCGATCTAGTCATACAGTAAGCTCCTGCTAGTGGCCTGCGTGGGCACTATATTCATACCTTTATAGATAAATACATAGAAAACATCCCAGGAACAAATAGTATTCAGTCAGCTCAATAGGCAGCTGCACTACCACTGTGTCAAATTCGATTCGTCATTAATTGAAAGTGTGAAAGTTTGTATTAGAGCTCGTACGGGAAAACGAGCTTCCTGTTGATTCCTAAAGTACCTTATCAGAGCAGAGCACAGTGGCTCCGCCGCAGCAAGCACGTGTAACTAGAGGTAGGTACTCTAGTGAGCGTATTAGCATGGCGGATAGCTCGGTTTCATGCTAATGTAGGCCTGTGGCCCATGTACGCATACTTACCCGACTTGCAGGTTTATGATCCCATCGCATATATTTCCACCTGGTAAAAAACCTAAGGAGTGTCATATACAAGTTTATTTAATAATTATATTCCTTTACAAAATCCTGGCGTGTACAAAATTGAATGTAGCTGTGGAAGTTCGTATATTGGCCAAACTAAGCGTAGTGTTTAAGAGAGGGAGAAAATATACAAGGCAGCAGTCAAAAATTGCCAAATATCTGCTATTGCTGAACATTTGTTAACATCTGGAAGAATCAAAGGATCGAGTTGTATAAACTAAAAATCCTTCCCACGGATGGTAAGAAAAGTCACTGAAATCAAAAAACACCTGAATAATTTCAATTGGGAAGATGGTTGTAATTTATCGCACACTTTAGGGCCAGGGATTCAAAAGTTGAAACCGCGGGATATATCTTCAAATCTGTGCGGGGATGTTCAGAGTGTTGTGTGTCGTACCGGTTATAATAATAAGTAATAAAAAACCGGCCAAGAGCATGCCGGCCACGCTCAGTGTAGGGTTCCGTAGTTGCTTATCCTTCACAATAGACTTAAGTTACGAGAAAGATTCCAAGCTCTATAAAAAGGACGTAAACGCCAAAGTGACTGTAATGACTTATTACCTTCTGGAAGTCAAGGGCTAGATCGATTTTGTTCAATATAGTTTTTATTGAAAGTACTTATGGCCTCATGTTCATGAATTTTTCCATAATTTTTTGACCCGTGGTTGAAAAGTTAGAGGGGGGGGGGGGGGGGGTTTGGAGCGAATATTTACAAAACTGCTGACTTTATCAAAAAATAATGTTTGGAGACCCCTATTATTTTCAAAAGACCTATTCAATGCCATCCCACACACTAGTGTTGAAACGAAAAAAAAATCACCCCCACTTTAGGTGTTCGAGAGGTACCCGAAAAAAAATATTTTTTTTTAAATTTTATTTTACCGTTCTGTCGGCGTTATACATACACATACTCATACCAAATTTCAGCTTTCTAGTACTAATGATCACGGAGCTAAGCCGCGGACGGACGGACGGGCGGACGGACGGACGGACAGACGGACATGGCGAAACTATAAGGGTTCCTAGTTGACTACGGAACCCTAAAAATGAGGGTAGTTGCACATGATCTATCTATCCATCCATTTTATTTGACAATTCGTCGGATAGTGCGTGACTCTTGGCCGATATCTCCAGTAAAAAAATGTTATAGACGATAGACCCATTATATTTTGTGTTATGTGGGGAATAACACAAAATATAATGTGTCTATCGCGATATTTCTTATTTATGCCTTATGTTATTTTGTGAAAAATAGACGAGTTGTAAAATAAACGGTGGGATCTTAACCCACACGTATTATCACGTAGCAGTAAGTACGCATACGTAATCGTCGCGTATCGCACACGCCACGATTTTCAGTTTTAACCGTGTCTGCGCCAGTTTAATGACCGCTTTGGCGAATTAATTTTTGGTTTATCAGCGTGGTAATGGAAATAATGATTACTAAGAGGTAAACAATTGACTGATGTACGCTGTGGGTTATATGAGATTTAAACAGTTTTGGGTTAATGCAATTTTCCCCTTTAATTAGACCGAAGTGCAATCAAAATTTTGAAAATTATATTTTTACGTTACCTAAATGATTGTAGGAATGCTTTTGCATCTAACACATATGAGTAGGTATATTAAGTAATTTGTAAAGTACTAAATAGTACAAATGGCGAACTTGATGCCATAGGATATTCTCTACAGTCAAGTTACCGACCGGCTGGATACGATCACTATTACAGATAAACCCGCAGAAAGAAACTTAGTAAGTTATTTTCCTCCACTAAAAGAAGGTATTCCTAAACATAAAACGAAGGTCTCAAGTCGTAAGGGAAATGTTATTTTGATTTACCGATAAAACAAACCAAACACAGCTGCATATATCTGTCGGCGTAAAATTTAAGTGTTCAGCAATTTTAGCGGGTATCGTAAAAACTTAGTACAGAACAACGGGCCGAAATGCCGTGTCAGAAGGGGATTTTTTTCTTGTATTTTCGGGTTCGCTAACAAGGGGTCCCTACATGACCGGAATATTTTTGTCACCAATTTCCTTAGGTGAACGGCTTAACGCCCCCAGAGAAAGTTACTTAGACTTACCTGAGCCTCCGGCTTGTCAAGATACCGTATATTTTATGTTATTTTTATGGACCCCGAGCACATTTGCTATATTTCATTTAGACAACGAGTGTTGAAACCGATTCGATATCTTGCTTTATTACCGTCCTTAAGAACCGCAAATATTGCTGTCGATGTAAGAATTTGAATAATATTCTTTCAATAACAAGTAGGTATTCGGAGGGATAATCTTTGGGTTCGGATTGAAACGACACTTGATACACTTGAAGATCGGTTGAAGGCAATATATCACTTAAAGCGACGCAGCATAAATCTATGGGGGCTGTCGGCTCGTTATTTGTAGTCGCCACGTGAACCGCCGGTTTCGGGTGAATATTAACGATATCGCCAATTTTCCACGAGCTTAGTCCCGTCGCAATTTCTCGCCAATTGAGCAATCGCATCACATCGGGGGGCGTGACGGCAAACTGTACGGGGCCCGTGTCTAAACGACACTTAGTCGCGCAACTATAGCGCTAGGCTTAACGTCGATGTTGGGGGGCATCGTAAACCAGGATATCGTCAGCAGTTACTGGGGTGGGGTCAACGGTGCCTCTGAGTATTGGGGCTCGATTTGCTGAAATGGAGACGTAAATTCGTAGACGAATATTTGAAAATAAGTCGCTTCACGTAACTCGACAGCTGGCCGTGCCTGGTCCCAAGCTGTTTACTTTTTGCGGTTAGGATTAGGAATACGTGTAATAAAAATGAGCCTTATTTTCATGCAAAGATAAAGAAGATTTCTTCACTTTTTTTTACTCTTTATGAGATAGGTACACAATGAAGAAAAAATACGAGGTTGCGTGCTCGCGTGCCTTAAGATTTTTTTGAGATGAAAACGAATGAATACTGTAAATAATAACTCCATCCCGTGCATTAAAATTACTTATAATGAACATGTAAAAAGGGGTAACGTGGAAGCTATCGGATATTTTAATTACGTGCAGGCAATTCTTCTGCAGTAATTAAAGGTGAGCACAAAATCTTCCCCACGATTTTAAAAGCAAAATTGGAATTGAATTGAAATTGCGGTATGGCTTAGCATTGCTACATTGTGTCGAGAGTTATTGTCGTGGTAATAACGGTCTCAAAGAATTCGAGTAGATTACCCACAGCCACCGACAAGATGGTACAATGGGACCCTTCTGGCAAAGTGAACAAAACCGTACCATAATGCGACGTAGGTACTTTTAACTTGCCAATTCTCGACGAAATGCTTTATGTCGCTCGGTTTCGCGGTTTATGGTACTCGAGAATGTCTGTTTACGAAACGATGAAAGTTTGTAGGTCGCAAGATGAATACTTCCACTTTGTAGCCTATTTGTATGTGAAACGCGTACTAATCGTGAATTCGTGATTCATAGGGTTCAATATGAGAGTGGGTTTATAAAAAATGCAAGAGTATACGCGTGGCGCGTGCAGCGGTGCGAAAATCTATCAATAAATTAATAAACTCCCAATTTTTAAGCGGCAACGCGAATTTCCCGTGCATATAGTTTGCAATACCTATAACTGCGTATCCAATTTTGCTAGTTGTCAAGTGCAGGGATGCGCGTATAGACACCGAAATCCGAGCAAGCCGTAGCAATCAATAGCCAATATTATGTCACGACTCGTGAAACACGATTTTGCTCTAATATTTAATAATCCTATTAATGTCATGTACAGCGAGAGTCGACAAATACTCGTATATACTTGTAGAATGTATGTCTTACTCGCGGTAGAAAAATCTAATAGTTTGGCACCCATATTTTTTTACAGCTACTTAGTATATTTATTAAACGCGCTAATGATGCGTTTCCTTAGAAATTATCACACTGAAAAATGTATTCAATCGGTGCTAAACAACGCACCCATAAAGAGATATTAGGGGAGAGTAACCTATATTGAACCGGCGCTTAAATTGGACCACCTGTATTTCTACCACATAACACAATTTATTTATTACACCAAATTGGTGGACTGATTATGGCGCTGTCGTCGCTTCATTTTTGTTGCCAGTGTAAATAAATTGTGTTATTTGGTAGAAATACTTCTAGTGGTCCAATTTAAGCGCCGGTTCAATATAGGTTACTCTCCCCTATTTTCTGGAGCCAATAAATGATTGACTGGAAGGTTTTACTTGGCTTTTTAATATAAATTGTCAGATAAAGAACTTGGCATTTAAACCTGCCTAGTTAAACATATGACTTTAACAAATTATATACAGGGTGGAACAGATCAAGGGACTTTTAAGCAAACAGGGAATTCGGCCACCACTGTAAAGTGGTGCGGTAAGATGTGTATATTAACGTATTCACATAGAGGTCGCTAAGGTGTAAAAACCTTTGAAATAAAACAATGCAAAGATCGACACACAAATCATAAGCAAAAATTCGTCAGATCTTCCTGGAGCTAGGGTGGCGAAGTTAACGCGCTGGACCGGCAATCCAGAGGTACCGGGTTCGATTCCCGGTCTCTTCCGCCAGGTAGCTCCTTTTTCAATTTTTCTTTAAGCTTTGATCTTTGTATTTACCTAATGCTTAAATAAAAATTGTGGTGTACCTACCCACATAAAAAATGATACATTATATGTTTCATAAATTTATAAAACTAACAGCGCCCTCTCTCGCTTGCTCGGTCACCACTGTAAAGTGGTGCGGTAAGATGTGAATATTAACGTATTCACATAGAGGTCGCTAAGGTGTAAAAACCTTTCAAATAAAACAATGCAAAGATCGACACACAAAGCATAAGGAAAAATTCGTCAGATCTTCCTGGAGCTAGGGTGGCGAAATGGTTAACGCGCTGGACCGGCAATCTAGAGGTACCGGGTTCGATTCCCGGTCTCTTCCCCCAGGTAGCTCCTTTTTCATTTTTTCTTTAAGCTTTGATCTTTGTATTTAATGTTTAAACAGGAAATTGTTCAGGCTGAGTACTTTATTTTACACCACTAAACTATATAAATATTTCTATCCGTTTTTGAGATACAGTTTGTTAAACGTTAGTGTAAAAATATGCACGTATCAACCCTAGGAACTTTTGAACATCGCTTAAAGTAGACAGGTGTCAATTTAAAATGTAAATATTACTTCAAATTAGTGGGGTTGTTACTGATATTAAAACATTTTATTTCTTTTTTTTTTACTTTTAAATCCAACTTTACAATTATAAAAGGTCGAGTGTAGATCACTTAGATGACACTATCCTGTCAACTCAACCCAGTCTTTAGAAATGTTCCACCCTGTATATCGATATAAATTAACTTACTTTCTGTCTCCCTTATTAGTTGGAACAAAGTAAATGATATAACCTGCTCGTACTTAGGACGAAGTCTTAGGATGATAATCAAGTTTCAAAAGTTTTTTATTGTATTGTGCAATAGATCTACGTATTTATTCTTAATAACCATTGAGGTAAATAAAGTGGGTGAAAAATTCACCCGCTAGTAAATTATTCTCAAACGACTTCAAAAAAGAGGTGGTTCTTAAGTAGTTTTTTTTGTGTTTTTTTTTAATTCTTTCAATGTTCGATGAATGAAAGAACCGATACGCATAATGATTTTTTGTTCGAGAGCAGGCATCTCCAAGTTGTTCCTTTACCATTTTGGTGAACATCTGATGACGAGATCCATGAGAAATCGAGGGAATTTCTCAAATATTATATATTAACTCGTTCAATTGTCCTCGGAAATGTTCTCTATTTGAAGTCATTTATTATACGTAACGAGAGAAACTAGTTAAATGAAAAATCAAAGAGTATATTATGCTACTAGTACTCTGGTACCTACTTAATGAACACATTAAAAATACTGATAAATTTGCTCTATTAAAAATTGGCAGGCACTCCCGCCGTCTGAATGATTGAAAAGCATCTATGGGATTGCGTGTCACATCCGGCATCATGGGATATTTCCCTGGAGTGAATGGCAATGTCATTACTGTAAGTCCGCGCGACAGATGAATCATTACGGATGCAACTTGACATCGAGTGATGCGAATATTGCGAATACGAATCTGCACTTTATCACGTGGTCTTGTTTACCTATTTTTACCCGGTGCAAGCTTAATTTGACCCCGCCTGTTAAGATGGGATAAAGTACTTGTACGGAACCCTCGGTGCGCGAGTCAGACTCGCACTTAGCCGGCTTTTAATTATTTTAACTTGCGACCAATATCACAAATCACGGATTAGTGCCTAAAATGTTTTGTATGAAATTTTATTTTGATGAATTTAAAACGAGTCAACTGCATCACGTGTTAAAGAAAGTAAAAATACGTGGAGTATTATATTGAAGCAATGATTTTCGCTCGTCGCACTAAATTTAAATCCTCAATACAACCCCGGTGTATTTGAAGAGTAAGGCCAGCTCAGACAAGAATATGAATATGAATATTCAGCCACAATGTGCAGTCACATGCAGGATAACAAGGTTCGTCAGCGAAATAGCGGCGTACGGCGAGTGCAACGTTGTGCTAACTCCTACTGCGACCTATTATTTTATGCGGCTTTGCGACTTGGCACGCAAAGATAATTCCACATTCTTGTATTTCGACTCCAAACCTAATAGCACAAAAATTCACAAAATAAAGTCGTATTTACAACCAAACTTTTCCACTGCTCCAAAAGAGCTCCTGATACAGTTTACTTACACTCAAGTTCAAAGCGCAGACCTGAAATGTACACCGGCTTTTGAACGTTAGCAATCCCTGATTTCCACTTTGTCCTAGGCCCTCGAGTGTGGTTATTTACGAGGCTTTCAACTCCCAAATCCGGATCGAACTAGTTGAATCCAAGCTAAACAAGTTGAAACTGAAATAAGCAGCCGTCGCACACTTGTTTCCGTGCCTCAGGGATACGGGAAAAAGAAGAAAAGCGTAAAACCCGCGCTCAGCTTTCCCCGGACGGGTGCATATGCAAGGAAGGCGAGCGGGCGCAAATCTCTCTTGTTCAAAATGAAGTTACGGATCCTCCCAGAAATTGTGTTTCATATTTTTCCTTGGCATGTGACGCGCGAAAAAACTTCGCAATAGTTCCAGACCTTTTCGCCCGGCGGTTTAGCTCGGATCTCTCAACACTCGAGGAAATACTTCGCGGTCACAAACTTGGCAAGTTTCAGCTTTAGAAAGCCGACAAAACCAGCACGGTCGGTATCGGCCTGCAATATTAAAGCTAACTTTACTGACGAGCCGACGCATACGATTAGCCGGACAAATGCATAAAGCTCTTCTGTAATTATGCAAATGATCGTTCGGGCTGGTTATTTATTACTCCATTTCCGTGTGATTTTGACGATTTTGGGTATAGATTGGAAAACGAAAGTCTTCGGTCTTCTTAATTTAAAAATCATAGCGCTTCGAGCGGAACCGGATGGGGAACCGGCGCGGCGTAGGCGCTGCGGCCGTGAAAACGAAAGTAACTTATTGTTACGCCTATTGTGCTCCTACTACAGGGGCGTAGGTAACACCTGCCACGCAAATTGCATGTATATTTAAAATTTGCTATTGCGTACGGCATGGCATTGAACGAAATAAGCTTTCGTAATGTAATGTTTTCATCATACCCGCCCGAGGGCTTTTCATTAATAAAAGCTTACCCAATAACCCATTACTATGTGAATGCCTACTTTTTGAACGTCAATGTAAAATTAACTTTCATAATGAATGAAAATATCTGCGATAATTATGATAAAGTAAACTAACCCTGTATATGTAGATAAATAGCGGTGTCGATGTCGATAACCTGACGCTATTTGAAAATTACAACTTATGTACCTAAACAATTAGAAGTCCGGTAAGCGGTTTAGACATCAACAGGTCCATAATATGGCACCGGTCCGTTTACTTTAATAATTCTTTCTAACCATCGTCATTCGAGATAGCTACTCGACTCGCCTCTCGAGAGGTAAGTCTGCTCGCGCGCCGCTCGCCGACCGCACGCCTCACGGAAATACTCCAACTGATATTTATCTCGAATAACAGGTCTATATTTCATAATCTGTGACCGTTCTTAACTTTTTAAATTCTTTCTAAACTTCTTTATGGCCAGCGTTTGAACGGATCCAACGTTCCTAATTCAAAACTTTTTTTTGTTTCAGATGTCTTTGAAAGTGTTTGTGATTCAATTCGCGATAGAAGTCGGACAGTGATGAAATGTGAATACAGTGCTAGTGGTAAAGTCGAGATTTGTGTAAAAATCATTGATATCCCAATGTTTCCCGTGTAACTGACGAATTGCGATTGATTTTGATAATCGGCCACCATGGAGACCGAAGAACTGACGAAACTCGTCGATGGAATTTATAAGGTGAGTTCAATCTACATATTTAAAACTTAAATAATCTGGTGCATATTAATATGTATAATGAAAACTACGCATGGTGACCACTTCAAAGAGGAACGGGTTCAAAATTTAAGTTCCCCCCTTTTTTGTTGTTTTATACTGATTACAAAAATATTAAATAATTGGTTTCTTCAAAAGGTATAGGATAGATTTTGTTTAAAAGCAAATATATCTCTTGTATAAACAAATAAATATTTATGTTCAGTAAGAGTTTAAAGGCTACAACTTTGATAAGTTCACTTTTATCCACATTTTTTTATTAAGTTTCACCGCAATCGCACTAACAGCGTATAGGTACTTAGCCTCTATAGGAACGTCCGCGTAAGAAGTTAGAAAGTGACCATTTCGTCGGCAACCCGTCATCGTCAGCGCCAGGCGGATGTTTCTGACCCGGCCTAAAGGTGAAAATACAACAACTATAAATAATCGGTTTAGTGCCAGCCGGACCGCACTCTGAGGGTTCCGTGTCACAATTAGCATTTTTTTATATTATTAAGGAACTTAATAGTTAATGTGGGTCTTGTTTAGCCGATTGTTATTATTTAGCTTCACGTTTACTAGTATTAAAAACTTTTAAGAATTGAAGAAAATTTCACGTAAGCACAACGTAAGCAACAAATTCGTACACCGTACATTCGGTACAAAAACGCATAGTGCTATTTTGTACGATGATCGTATCTATTTTGATTTAACATAGTTTAAGGTGTCAATTATCATGTTAAAATCAACTCCACAAACTTGTAGCAGATGAAATGGGCGATTCGAGCTGCATCAAGTGATATGTTATATAGTTTTTATATAAAAATAGAGGTTTTATTTCGGACAGAAGCCACATTTAGCCCCAGTAGCGAAAACGGTGGAAACGTTTGTAGAGTGCCTACAGAACCCTAAAAATGGCCGCCAATATCTCGCACCTGCCAATAAAATGTCAAGGTCGTACGGTCAACTAGTATTAAACGACTAAACGAACATTCCATTCGATTTCTCTAACGCTTTTATCGAATAATTTGAATTTTTATCGCATTCCATTTGTTGTAGCTACGTCCGTTTCTTTCTAACCGGTACCTATCTTTTTACAATAATAAAATATGCTAATTAACTTTTGTGGAATCAATATGGTAAATAAGTTTTTTATTGTTGGATTTCTACTATTATTAATACTAGGTCGATGCAGAGTCAGCCACCGGCTAAGCTTGCACCATAGATTGGAGCGGAGTTTTTTTTTTTTCGAAATTTTCTCTTCGTCACGACCTAGCGAAATTTACTTTGTGCATTTTAAAACAAAAAATTCTAAAATCGGTTGAGAACTCGCTGAGATCTGCGCATTGTCACAAAGTCCATTCGAGTCGATCCATGGGAGCTTCGCTCGCTCCGCTCCAATAATATACTCACCGATTATAAACCTGAATTATAATTTAACAAAGCGTATCTGAAAGAAACGAAAAGGAACTAACCAATGTTGACAAAATTATAATAAGAATTGGTTGACTGTTGTTTTTTTTAAACAACGACAGAAATTTAGTTGATTAATTTCAAAAACTGAGCTTAGACTTATTGTGTATTAAGTATTTATGTACGTTTATTAAGAGGCGTTATATTTCCTACTCCGAAAAAGTAAAATACCATTCATACACTCCAAGAATTGTTTATTTATTTAAAAGTGAAATGAAGAAAGAAGGCTTATTTTTTAATATCCTGATCTGATGACGCTTCGTAAAAATACGTTCTTAAATATCACGTAAATACCTACACTAAGAGTGCTCTCAAAAGTATTAAAAACAGCAAAACTCAACAGACCAATATTTCAATAGTAATTAATACATTTTACCAAAAGCAAAGGATTAAGTTTTAAATATAACTTAATACATTTTAACAACCCCTGAACCCAGGTATTCCTTGTAACGAAATATTAAATTAATTAAAATACGACTCCTGTACATTTAAATTAATTATTGCGCCATAAAAATAGGACGTAACTCTGTTACTTAAGTGGGAATTCTGGTTTTATGACCGTAATGTTCTCCGGGAATCTTCTTGGGATATTATGATTTCATTAGGCTGTATCGGTAATACAGGGTGGGATTATTCTATGCAAATGATGTATTCGTTTTGCCAAATACTCTGATATTGTCATGATGTCAATTTACTTTAAATTCAAGACCCGGAATTTTGGTTCACTTAGCTCGAAGAAGGGTAATTTTAAAAACATTGGCATCGAATACTAACGATTTTTTTTTACTTGCGTGCTATCCCCTGTATTTTAAATCTAGCCTTGGCTGCCAAAAATTGCTAAAAACTTCTCTCTGTGACTTCCATTTATAAATTCTACAAGTAATTTAGTACTTAGATGTCAAAACTAGCAAGTTTTACCAGACCTTATTTGGCAAATAATCGTAAATGTGCAATACTGTGCACTTTTTAGTACTTTCTAATACCAAATTCATCTTGAATTAAATATCAAAAGATTATGAAAAGTGACGATAGCAATCAGTGGACATTATTCGTATTGTTGGATAATAAGCATTCAGAATGCATTTTAAATGGTTATTTAACTTGAAAGGTCAATGTCAAGCTAATTAGATATCATTATGTTTAATCGCAGACCGTGAGAATCTTGTAATTTAGTGAGGAACAGAACAAAAAGTGCTTAAAGAAGAATTAGAATTGTTGAAAACGTTATTCAGAAAGACGATTAAGATCTTGTCAGTGTATGAAAAATGTGAGGCATTTGAGGCCACGTTTACGTATTTATTACGACTTTAAAACTGAATATTTTCGATAATTATATAAATAATAATTTGAATGATTAGTAATATCACTGAAGAAATCGAAAGTTTTTCATATATACCTATTGTAAAGTTTTATAAACACTAATGACTCAAATATAGGATCCATTTTTTTGTGAATTAGCCAAAACAATTTTGAAACTTGGCACATTTATTACGGGAACAATTTCACCGCTGCTGCAAATGTCAAAGTAATAATTAAGGATGCGACACCCCGCTAGGACGCGGGCAGCACACCTAAATACGGTCCCATTTAAATTATTATAACAAAGTACGTGACTCCCGCGAATTTTCCACCCTGTAGCATTTTTACTTCGTCGCCACTTTAACAGACATCCGCGAGGAAAATTAAAACGTTTCAAAAGTAAGCAATTTTTTGACCTCTACATTAGAAGATTCCACGGCGTAAAAAAGCTATTTGAACCACGGTGTTCTTAAGTATTATATCACTATCAATGCTCATATTGACTTAAGGTTTGGAGTTAACGACGATGCTCGAACTGATTTCATTTCTTTATTACACAAAAACAATATTTGGTCACACCAACTGTTTTACATATTCAGTATAACTTTGTTATTGGCAATACGTGCGGGCGTTATTATTATGATTATGTTACACCAAAAAGAAAACATCTATAAGTGTATTAAAGTATACTGTATGGCAAGGCAAACCACAAACGGTCAATAGTTCGAGTAAATAATAATCGTGAGCGTTTAAAGTTTTCTTGTTCACCTTTTCCATTAACCACCGCTTAGGGAAATAAGAAAGTGAAGGTTATACACCAGCGAGATACGGCTCGCATTTGTCTTGGCTGCGGTATCACCCGACGCATCGTAACTGATGTATCGCGACCAACCCCCGAGACCCCCGCGCCATACTTCATCCCCCAATGTTCACATGATGTGTTACAATTTCATAGGCCCAAGTATCCTGGTCGAGCCTTACCCGGTTTCCTCCCCAGAATGAGATTGCTTCGCGACATTAAACCGGCCTAATGTAAATTTTCGTCGTTACGCTATATCTGTTTGTTCGTGGTATTCGTGTGGAGTATTGCGTGATTTCCTCTGGTCAATGAAGAATCGTGCCGGGACGCGCTCCGAGTGCCCTGCAGGGAGTAATACGGATTATAATGGCGGCTCTAATAATACAATTTGTTTTTATTCAATGCCGTTGTTCAGCTTTTCTTCGAAAACATTTCAAATTTCTATTTTATTCAAGCTATAGAAACTGGAAGGAACTGTTCTGCCTGAAGCGCCGGGCATGATTCCCTTGGGTAAATCGCTTGCCCTCACTTATTTGAATAAAAATGGCCGAGCCAAGTTCACTATCCTCCGGGACACTCCGATAGTCGCTTGAGTTCACCTTCGTTCACTTGACATGTCCGATGTGTAATTTTGTTCGAAATTTAGTACCCATCTCGCCTAACAATCTTAACATGGTCGTGGCGGGTCGCGGGTCCCCTCGTGGGCATTTTTATATTAAGAAATTGCGTACACACTGCTTCCTTCTGCTGACATTTAAGGTTCCTCTTAAAAGGAATTTATTATTAAAGAATCCTACCCAACCACACCCTCATATTATGCTTTGTCAAAATGCTTAAATTTTTCTTTAGTCAAGCTTTTTATTGGTCACTTGCAAAGCGGGCAGCGTGAAACGAATAAGTACCTCGATATTTTGTAACAATGTTATTTGTCGCTGTTCGATAATATCGCTAATATTTGCGTTGTAGCTGTCAGGCATGTCATATTAAATGTTGAATTGGCCTTCATGGGCGTGTCAGTGCTAGTTCCGTATAATTGAATTGACGAAGTACCATAATATTGACGTGTCAATAATCTAATGCTGCATACGTTATGCATCCTTCCCGAATGTTCTGTCATTGAGTAATACGAGGCTCTACTCGAGGTTGATTTGTTACGTACGGCGCTCACGATCGCTGCCTGATGGGCGGACATTTAACTTCGGCGCGATCTCGTTCAAGAAACCTCCATTACGTCAAATTACCATTACACTAACAGCTCATTACGTACGGACTCACAATGAGACGTTTTTGCACTTTAGGCGCTAGGAAACATCCACGTATAAAACTGACGTTATGTAAAACTTTATTTTCTTTGAACATTCAAAGATGTATTTCATTTAATAGGAATATATAATAGTGCGTCTTCTCGATGTTAAATATAATGAACATTTAATGAATAATCAAAGACATAATTCATAGCCCCTTTATAAAATTTTAATCCCCTTTTTTTGTTGACTAATATTTCATGTGCTAACCTAACTTAACCTACGTTAGGTTGGCACAAAATTTACTGGTACTGGTAGCAGTTCTAGTGAACAAGTTTATATCTATAGATAGTCTCAAGAACAGGACAAAGAAGCTTTCAAGAATCAACCGATAAATAAACAAGAATACCTACTTGTGGATAATAGTCTCCCTCACAAACTACATCTACGAAAAGATAGTGGAAGATGCACTCTACAGCAAGAACTCGAGATAATTTATCCTACAAAACTATAAATTGCAAAGTAGTTCCGTATCTTCATAGTTTACCATCAACCTCATACATTTCTATTCCTCGATGTTGATTTTCCATCACACGTATATGTCACGTATTTTTATATGAGCTGGCAAAAACACGAAAAGATAAAACCATCAATATAAAAGCCTGTCGTAAAAGCACATCGTAGGATCTATGGCAGAGAGAAAAATATAAATAAAATTTGTCTTTCGGGTCGCATTCGTATTTAGTTTACGCGTATTCGTCGAAATATAATTTAAGGAAGGAAATTGCCACTCGGCAGAACCCGTACAAAATGGAAGATGTGATATTAAATCTGGATGACAGTTATAAGGACAGTGTGGTAGGTATAGAGTGCCGCTGGCATCGAGGTTCAGCAAAAGGAATTTTGAATGAAATGAGATGATATTAGCCCGAAGAAGCCTAACTAGTGACGAAATAAGATTGAGCTCACACTCGGGAACAAATCTCATTTTTTTAGGTGTAGGTATTTTGTTGAGATTACCGACAATACGTGTAAATGAGGTTTTTACTCTTAATAATCTTAAACTAATTATCATATATCGCCTGGTGAGAACAAAAGCTCCCTACAATTTCTGTCACTGCTTTTCAATACCTCGTATCTAGTAAGTAGATTGACACAGAGATACGAGCTTTGTTTTTAGTAGGTATTTGTTACTTAGTGAGTTTTGGTTGTCAACAGACGATGTAAAAATAAGGAATTTTATTTGAATTTGAAAGTGGTCTTTACTTTTAAAGTCGCAATCATTCTGTATGCTCAACATTTTTATGGCCAGAGGAAAGTTCATTTTATATATCACTGTATTTTTTTCTTCAATCCACATAAAATAACCTGCCTAATTTGGGGAAGAAATGTTATCCGATCTTAAATTTTCCCGCACCTTAAAATTTATTTACTTATAAATTTCTCGAAAACGAATTTCCGCTGTTCATTTAGACCTTGCTTATTGTCATGTCTGCGTCAGAAATGAAAAGGAACAGATGTGCGAGATCGGATCAGTGGTCTTCTTTGAGAGATTAAACCTGAATAGGACCACCTCCCCGAGCACCAAGAAAATTTATTTTATAACGCCCCTAAGTCTCAACCGGCTTTCCCCTTTGTAGAACAACAATAAACATATTTTTTGCTCCAGAACGCGATTCTATGTAAACGTTTATTTTTGGAACACGTGTACCTACACTATTAAATGGAATCTGGGAGGTGTTAATTTCTTGTATAAAAAAACGATAGGTATCTGTAGGCCTATGATGGTTGCGTTTATCATGTGATAAATAAGTGTCAAAGCATCCGTCACGTTTTGATCAATTGCGAGTGCAAGGGACAGATGCTGTGTCACTTATTTATCACGTGATAAACGCAACCATCATAGGCCCCCTGGTCTCTAATTGGACATTGACATTGCAATATATTGCATTTCTATAGTATAATCGAGTTAATTAACATCAAAAAAATTATAATTTTGAAGAAGTTTTATTAAAATTTATATTATAAAACCGCGTGTGTTATTTTTCAGCGATATACATATACTTACATTAATTTTACACTACATCTGACATCATACATTTAGAAAGGAACTGTCGTTATAGATACTTGGAATAAAGCAAATCGCTAAAGCATGCCTTTATCAATAAAATTCTTTTTTGAACATAATAGCTTTAATATTTTTTTTTCGAACAAACGTTTTTTGTTGTTCTACTCGTAATAATTTGATTGATGGTTACCGGCGGCGGTGTATCTAATGTTACTATATGCAAATCGAATTGTAAACATCGCGTTTTAATGACAGTAAATGACCCGTCATAATAAAATATCTTATTTGTCATGATCATTGAGGCATCGCTTATTTGGCGTTATTTAAAATTTAAAAGTACTTACACTCTAATTAGCGCTTTGATTTTACATAGAAAACTACCGTGAGTCTCAGAGCCGCGACTGATCGGCTCCTGATGGTGAATAGCGTACCAATTCGAAACATGTTGAGCGATATTCGATTTCTACGACGTGAATAAACCCGTTTTGTATTTTAATAGCGCCTTAATTATTGCCAGTGGCCGGCAAATTTCTTGAGCGTGACCTTGACTGCGCAGTAGCCGATTTACGTACAAATGTACATGCGCTGATCCGCCATTTTTGTTCTAAAATTTTGGCGGCAACTGTATTTTATTTTGTTAACGAACGCAACAGTTCAAGCTTGACCGTTTTCCGCGCCGCGGGTGCGAAGTAAACAATCATAAATTCTGTCTCCAAATCGGCTTATTTTTAGACTAAGCGGTTTTTAATCTTGTTAAATTTTATGCCGACGTGTAAATTCTCAATTAAGTATTATTTTTCGGGATCAGGTGTATGGGGACATATTTTATAGGCATGGTTGAAAATTGGAAACTGCTGCAATATGTGAACGAGGTGTATACACTGAGAGAAAAATTGGCCGACAAAGCACAATAAATGCTTTGTCATTTTTTTTGTTGTCAAAAGAGCAATAAGCTTTGTCGCGAAATCAAAACGAGCTTATTGCCATCGACAACTTTTTTATTGCCAACCGTAAATCAACAGTTTATTGTATCGGCAACAACATTTAAATTGCTACCAGAACAACCTATGTTACCTTTGCCATGGCATTCATGTAATATTGCTAATTTATCAAGGTTAGACTTAGCTTCTACAACAAAGCATCTGTATTTTGTCGTAGCGACCAAACCACTTTGCTATTTTATCAAATTACGTGGTTTGTTACTGCAACAAAGCGTTTCTGTTTGTTCCAGTTACAATATAACTATGCAATGTTATCAAAGTTTTACCTTGTTGCTGGAGCAAAGGTTTTATCCTTTGCTGCAGGTACAACGTGCTTTGCTAACTTATTAAAGTTAGATTTAGCTTTTATAACAAAGCAGTTATATTTTGTTGTTCTAACAACATCACTTTGCTCATTTTTAAACTAAAACGATTTGTTACTGCAACAAAGCGTTTTTGTTTGTTCCAGTTACAATATAACTTTGCAATGTTATCAAAGTTTAACCATTGTTGCTGGAGCAAAGCTGTTATCCTTTGTTGCAGGTACAACGTGCTTTGCTAACTTATTAAAGTTAGATTTAGCTTTTATAACAAAGCAGTTATATTTTGTTGTTCTAACAACATCACTGCTCATTTTTAAACTAAAACGATTTTTTACTGCAACAAAGCGTTTCTGTTTGTTCCAGTTACAATATAACTTTGCAATGTTATCAAAGTTTAACCATTGTTGCTGGAGCAAAGCTGTTATCCTTTGTTACAGGTACAACGTGCTTTGCTAACTTATTAAAGTTAGATTTAGCTTTTATAACAAAGCAGTTATATTTTGTTGTTCTAACAACATGACTTTGCTCATTTTTAAACTAAAACGATTTGTTACTGCAACAAAGCGTTTCTGTTTGTTCCAGTTACAATATAACTTTGCAATGTTATCAAAGTTTAACCATTGTTGCTGGAGCAAAGCTGTTATCCTTTGTTGCAGGTACAACGTGCTTTGCTAACTTATTAAAGTAAGATTTAGCTTTTTTAACAAAGCAGTTATATTTTGTTGTTCTAACAACATCACTTTGCTCATTTTTAAACTAAATTTGTTCCAGTTACAATATCACTTTGCTATGTTATCAAAGCTTTATCTTGTTGCTGGAGCAAAGATTTTATCCTTTGTTGCAGGTACAACGTGCCTTGCTAACTTAATAAAGTTAGATTTAGCTTTTATAACAAAGGAGTTTTCTTTTGTTATTCTTACAACATCACTTTGCTCATTTTAAAACTAAAACGATTTGTTGCTGCCACATAATGATTTTATTTGTCAAAAACAATATCACTTTGTAGTTTTTATAACAAAGCAGTATAACTTATTGAAGTTAGACTTTGTTGCTGAGAACGATACTAAGGTAGGTACACTCGACGTCAAATCAATTGGATCTTTTTAACAAGTTATAAGCTGACGACAAATTTAAGCACTGTTACATTATTTCCCGCCCCGATATCTATATTCATTTAGTTGAACCATTTCAATGAACCCGACCGTCACGCCATAATCTGGGAAGCGCTAGAAGCTCAAGGCATCGAATACACAAGTACTTACGCATAATTAAAAATATATACAAGAACATGCAAGCAAAAATAAAAACCGAAAGACTAGGCGAACTGTTCCCTATAAAAAGAGGAGTCCGTCAGGGAGATCCATTATCACCCAAACTTTTTTCAGCAGTACTGGAAGACATATTTAGGCATCTTGAGTGGACCACATATGGACTAAATCTTAACAGAATCAAACTTAACCATCTAAGATTTGCAGATGATCTGATTCTGATCGCAGAAGACCCAAAAAGCCTACAAAATATGCTTGAACAGCTTGTGAAAGAAAGCAGTAGTGTTGGGGGTGCGAGTTCGCGGTGGTGAATGTTGAATAAAAGGAGTATGTTAACTTAAATGTTCTATAATTAATTTCCCACAATTCTAATGTTAATAATAATTAAATGTTATCTTAAATGTTGTACAAAATGTTCGAATGCGATCGCGACGATGTCATAAAACGCACTAAACTTAATGTCTTTAAACGTTGCCCGTGTTGCGCGTAACTAGGCCGCGGGCTTTAGGTATCACGTGTTCGGTGCACATGCACAGAACATCTTGCCGGGGGCAGAAATAAGAGCGTACACTATTTAACTAAGAGAAATAATAGCAAAAAAATAACTAAAGAAAATAGTCACGATTATACTGAGTCTTCACTAAACGCTATTTTACGTAACACTGGAGTTGTACCCCGTTCTTTATAACGCGCACTGTTACCACCAATGTTACACTCGTTTAATTGCACTCCCGCACTGTTTAGTTCGTCGTTGCTGTTGGAGGTGGCGGGCCGAGGTATAGCCTCCCGGCCCGCGACTACCGCTGCCTGCGGCGGCGGTCCTGCTGCATCCTGTTGTCTGTTATTGGTTTGTTGTAGATATCTTCGCCAACCGACAATGAGCGCTGTAATTGCTCCTATTATCAAGATGCTGTATATAAGTATATAGTGGTGTACGTCATGCACTGAAATTCCATCACTTAATGGTTGTTCTTGCTTCATTATCTTTATTTTGTCTTCAATAGTTGTCTTTAAGAACTGGGTTTTGTCCATTGTTGAATTGTCGATTATCGGCTTTGAAATTGTTATGTGTATGACGTTGTTTATTGGGGCTATTTCGGGAACATCAATTTCGGGTGTAATGTGGATTGTACTTTCCTTTCTTTTGTGAGTGTACACAGTCAAGTTGTCCATTTTTATGAGGCAATCTTCTGGTATGTTTATAATGTTCGCTCCCGTCAGCTGATGAGCTGTAACTTGATCTTTACACAAGGTTCGTATGTGGCAGGTGTTGCAGCAAAAGTATAGGTATTGATTACTCTTGGATAAGCTTATCCACTTGTTTTGGCAGGCTATAATGTTAGTTTTACAGCGATCCGCGGTGTTCAATTCTCTAACACATAGATCGTGATCTGTTTTCATTTTGTAAATCGGAGTGTTAAGTTGGCATAGATATGTTGACGTGTCACGTGACAGGCAATGTTCTAGGTCACCGGAGGTCACTGGCAAGTAAACATCTTTTTGCAGGTTCATGGCGACGTGAGCTTGAATTGGGATCACCATGATCATGTTTCCGTCCGTTTGATGTGGTATGGCTTGAATGTTATAAAGATCATAATTATCTCGGCTAATCAATGGAATTCTTATCTCAAAAAGGATGTATAATTTTGTCATCAAGCACTTAATTCGTAGTAGATGATAAATGTTCGGTAAATCAACTTGTATGTTATCAATAGGTAGCGTAAGTTCTTTATCCAACTGTCCTGATATGGTATTTAGTTCATTTTGTAGTTGTTGTGGGGTTATAAGGTTCATGTTTATATGCCCATTGTAAATATCGGTAATTGTATCCAGAAGTGAAATGAAATGAAATGAAATAATTTATTCAGTAAGTAGGCCACAGGGGCACTTTTACAAGTCGGATTGTGAATCTACCGGCATTTCGCAAGAGGAGACCGCTGTTGAGAAGAAAGCCGAAAGAAACTCAACAGTAAGTCATTTTTTCGAAAATAATACTTAAAACAATTACATGATACATTTGTGTTCTAACTAATTACACTGGTACACGTAATGGAGATGTTAGATACTCCAAATCAATGTTAAGTAACATTAAAATTAAAATTTAATAAATTGAAAATATTAAATATACCCAGAGATGTATAAAGTCTCTGGGTGTCACAACATGCAATAAAATATAATTACTTAATTAATTTAATTCCATAGAGATGTATAAGGTCTCTAGGCGTCAACGTGAATAATTTAGAAAATAATTATTAAACCTAAATTTCTTAGAGATGTATATGGTCTCTAGGCGTCAAAACATGCAATAAAATATTTTAAAATTATTTAATTTCCTCAGAGATGTATAAAGTCTCTGAGTGTCATACTACACTAAGCTGTTTCTTAGAGATGTATACAGTCTCTAAGAGTTCAAAAAGTTAAAATCAACATTGAATAACTTCAATCGAGTACAGGTGAAGTTTCTCACGTTTGCTTAATTTAACACTAGTATGCGGTTGCTACATATTTAATTTGGCCCTTGCTAGCATGAACAGACCGGACCCCACAAACGGCACCCGTTCACGAGTATGACGCATATCTCAGCCATCGCCTCCCTCAACCATATTATAGGGAAGGCTGCGACCCGATCAACGACGCCACCGTAAGCAAAGACCTTTAAGCGAGCATGACATGCTCAAGCTGCCGGGCATACTTGACTAATACTATTTGCCCGGTGAGAAACAACAAATTGTGCTCTCATGTTACATTAAAAATTTCCCACCAAAATAATGCTTATTTAAAAATTTACTATTGACACAAAACACTAAACTACTGGCTTAAAGGCATCACCGTCGTTTAGAAAGTCATTAACAGTATAATAAGCTTTATTCAATAAGTGACGTTTTATTTGCGCTTTAAATTTGCTACAGGTCAATTTTACTACATCAATAGGTATTTTATTGTAGAAGCGTACACAGTTCCCCACGAACGACGAACTAACCTTACGGAGACGGTGGGCAGGTATTGCGAGCTTGTCCTTACTTCTCGTATTGTAGTGGTGTATGTCACTGTTGAGCTTGAATTCATGGAGATTTTTCCGCACATACATGATATTCTCAAGAATGTATTGAGATGCTACGGTGAGAATGTTTGTTTCCTTGAATTTCTCTCTTAGTGACGTACGACCTCCTAGTGCATAAATTGCGCGTACAGCTCGTTTTTGTAGCACAAAGATGGTTTGGATGTCCGCCGCTCTTCCCCATAATAAAATTCCATATGACATAACACTATGGAAATAACTGAAATATACAATCTTTGCCGTCTCGACGTTTGTCAGCTGCCGGATTCGCCTAACTGCATAGGCCGCGGAGCTAAGCTTACCTGCAAGAGTGGCTATATGCGCACTCCATTGCAGTTTAGAGTCTAAAGTAACACCCAGGAATACTGTTTTTTCTTCAAATTCCAGTACTTCGCCTTTCAAGTGAAACTTGAATGCTTTTTAAATGGGTCAGTATGTTATTTGCGGCCATTGCTATTAAAGTAAATTCTGCAGTGATATCCATTTCATTGACTTGTTTTGTTACAGCGAAGGTATTCCTTTCTATTTGAGCTAAATGTTGATTAATTATTTTGTGCTGTTTATTCATCGTATCTTCCGTTCGTTGTATTAAATTGAACTCTGCTTCTATGACTGACGTTTGGTTTTTCCATAACTGAGCTAAATGTTTTTGATTCTGTCTGACTAGGCTAATGTCTCGTTGATATTGTTCTGCGAAGCGACTGTCTAGTACTCCGAACAGACTGTTTGCGATATTCCCCACGCCGTCGACAAGGCCGCGCTTCCTTCGGGCACGCGCCTTTAATTGTTGTTTCAGCAAAACTTTATTATTATGCTCGAGCTCGTCGTAGTTATGACGTAACTGTAACATTATGATTGCACAGTGACTCACTTGTTTAATTTCGTTACATAGGCCGTCTAAATGTTGGTAGTATTTCATAAAAGCTACGTTTCCTTCCCAGTAAGGATTTAGGTCGTAGTAGGCGATTATTTTCCACTCGTCTCGGATGATTTGCATGTTAGCCACTTTATCGAAATAAAGCGCTTGATTTTCTTTCAGCGGAGTTGTTTGTAAGCAGCTGCCTTGTGTAATTAACGCCAGAAAGTAAATAAACATCAATGCTAGGGACAGCAGCTTGGGTTTTCGTATATTGTTAGTGTTGTTATGTTTTTTCTTCTCTTTTTCTTTTGTTATCGGCGGGTTTGATTCCGGCTGTTCTTTGATAGGCAGGACAGATAGTTTGAGCACCGGTCTCTTAAGGATTCCGTTTTTAGTTTTTATTGTTACGACTCTGACGTAGCCGTCGTTGCCAGGGTGGGTATCAATTACCCGACCCAGTGCCCATTTTCCCGGGGGCAAGTTGTCTTCGTGGATTACTACCATATCTCCAATTTTCATGTTTTGTTGAGGTACTTGCCATTTCCTTCTAGCTGTTAAGTGTGTTAGGTATTCTGTTTTCCATCTTTTCCAAATGTCTAGCCGAATTTTCTGACACAAGTGCCATCGAGTACGTGCATCTTCTGCGGTTTCTATGATTGTTACTCCTGGTCTAGTTGTTAGGAAGTGGGCTGGCGTTAAAAAGTCAAGATTGTCTACGTCTTCACTTAGCGCGCACAGTGGGCGAGAGTTCAGGCAGGCTTCGATTTGTGACAAAATCGTGGAATATTCCTCATACGTGAGTTTTTGTTCTCCCACGACTCGTTTCAAATGGTATTTAAGGGAGCCTACTGCCTTTTCCCAAAGCCCTCCTGCGCTGGGGTACGCGGGGGCATTAAAATGCCATTCAATGTTCATTCCTGTCACTTCAGCCATAAAATTTTTGTCTGTAATATGTTGTAGATGTTGATGTTCCTGTTGCAATATCCTGTTTGCTCCCACAAAATTCGTTCCTTGATCACTATACATATGACGTGGAGCGCCTCGTCTTGCCGCCATTCTTCTAAGTGCTGCCAGAAACGCAGTACTACTCATCTCTGTTACTAACTCTAGGTGTGCGGCTTTCGTCACCATACACACGAAAACGGCTACATATCCTTTTCCTGTTCTGGCTCCTCTTCCTTTACTTGCTTTGATATCTACAGCCCCTGTGTAGTCCACCCCCGTATGATAAAACGGTTTGGCGGGGTTGCACCGCGCCGCGGGTAAATCCCCCATAAGTTGTTGATTTGTTTTTCTGTCCTGTTTGCGACATGTTATGCAGTTTCTGAGCTCCTTTTTAACGGTATTGTATCCCCCAGTTATCCAGTATTCTTGTCTCAGTGCTGCTAATGTCACCGTGGCACCCCCATGTAATGTTAATTTATGTGCTTGTTCAATTAGCAGGGTGGCCAGGCGAGTGTCTTTTGGTACGATCTTTGGATGTTTCATTTCTTCGCTCATGATAGCTTGGTTAAGTCGTCCACGGACTCGTAAGATTTGTTGTTGATCAATGAATGGATTTAATTCCTTAATTTTGCTTTGCGACTGCACGTGTTTATGTTTGCGCAAGTGTTCTAATTCATTAGCGAAGTCACGTTGCTGCACATATTTAATAATTGTTAATTTAGCTTTTCGTAGCTCTTGCAACGTGAGATAGCTCGTGCGATGTTTATGTTTCGGTGTCAATGCTCTTTGGACCCATGCTACTATATGTAATATTTTATTGAACGAGCTGTGTTTTTGTAATAATTGTTCAATAATGTCTGGGTCATTGTTGGAATGTTGTACGATGTTTGTTTGGGATAATTTTTTCTCTTGTTCTGTTGTAAATGTTTCTGTTAGAATGTTTTTTGGTTCAAAGGTGGCTAGCCAAGCCGGGCCTTGTCTCCACAACGACTGTTGGCTTAGTAATTGTGACGCATACAAGCCACGGCTCGCGGCGTCAGCTGGGTTCTCACTTGTTTCTACGTAGTGCCAGCTACTAGCGGGCATTATTTCTGTTACTTGTTTCACTCTGTTCGCTACAAAAGGTTTCCAGCGTCCTGGTTCACCTTGCAACCATCCCAATGCAACCTTGGAGTCTGTCCATCCGTAGATGTCTAGCTCATGTTCACTTAAGGCTTGTTTGACTTTGTTCATAAGTTTGGCTAAAATACAAGCTCCACATAGCTCTAATTTTGGCAATGTAATCTTTGTTTTTATCCCGGCAAGCTTTGTTTTGGCTGCGACTAATACCACGTTTTGTTGTTTTCGCGTGCGTGCATATATAACACACCCGTAAGCTGCTAGGGATGAGTCACAGAATCCGTGTAACTCGATGACGTCATGTTCACGGCTTTGAAGCCATCTCGGGATTTCATACTCACTTAGTTTGTTAAGATCAGCTTGCGCTTTATTCCATTCTCGGGAAATGTCTTCGGGCACTTCAGAGTCCCATTGAATATCCTCTCTCCATACCTTTTGGAATAATATTTTCAATTTTGTTACGACGGGCGCGGCGAAGCCTACGGGATCATATAATTTTGAAATTTCAGATAGGAGGATCCTTTTCGTTAATTTGGTATGTTTCGTGATCTCATATCGAAATGTGAATTTATCACTGCTCGGATTCCAGCATATCCCAAGAGTTTTTGGTACTACTTCGGGCTTGAAACTAAAAATGACTGTGTTGTCGCTCTGTTGTCCTGTTACATCTTCTAATAACTCCAGATTGTTGGCTGACCATTTACGCAGGTTAAAACCTCCTGTTTTCAGTAATCGTTTGAGGTCACTAATCATCTTCTTTCCTTGTTCTATGGAATATGCACCGTGAACCAAATCATCCATATAGAATGCATTTTCCAAAACTTTCGCTGCTTCTGGAAAGTTTTCCCGTTCGTCTTCCGCTAATTTCTTTAACGTCATCATTGCTAAAAATGGTGCCGGTTTAGTTCCATACGTAATCGTTCTTAGCATATATGTTTGTAAGGGTTGTTCAGGAGATTCTCGCCAAATTATTCTCTGTAATGTTGCGTCGCTATCATGTACCATAATCTGTCGGTACATCTTCTCAATATCGGCTGTATAAGAAAACTCGTACTGTCTCCATCTTAATAAAAGTGACCGTAGGTCCTTTTGTAAACAAGGACCTTTGTACATCAGGGAGTTAAGGCTACGTCCTGATGATGTTGTTGCTGACGCATTGAAAACTACTCGATACTTTGTTGTTAACGACTCAGCTCGTTCGACCCCGTGATGAGGTAAATAACACTCGAGCGTTGCGTTACCTGACGCCAGTGCCATATGTTTCAGCTCCTCGTATTCTTTCATGAATGTTTTATAATCAGCTGCTAATTTCGGCTGTCTCTCAAACTTTTGTTTCAAATTTCGAAATTGCGCGATAGCTTTTTGTTTAGATAAACCGAGTTCTTTTTCAAAATTTGGTTTCATCGGTAATCGAACCTGGTATCTGCCATCTTTGTTTCGTGTTGTTGTCTCATAGAAATAATTTAAACAGTGCATATCGTCGGCTGATAATGTTTCCTCTTCTGTTATGTCCTCGATTTCCCAAAATTGTTGTAAATCCTCAATGTTGTTTATCACCACGTTACAATAAAATGTTTCCGCGTTTCCACACAACAACCAACCCAGATGAGATCTTTGGGCCATAGGCTGAGATGCATCCTCACTTCTTATAATTCCATCCATAATAATGTTAGGATAAACGTCAGCCCCAAGCATTGCCGTATTAATTACATGGACACACAATCCGACGGAAAAAATGGCACCCTCCCAACTAATGCAAAATCACAAATCGCATTAGTTGGGCGATCAGTCTCGTTTAGACCATGACACGTGACGGGTCTCAAAAATGACTTAAATTTCAGTGAAAAATTGCAGAAATAACAGCTATAAAATAAAGAAAAAGGTCGGAATATTCTTTTTTACGCAGATTCTATTGATTAATTAACGAATCCTATGTAAAATCAGAGCATATTTTAGATTAGAATTATTAACTTTGTCCCTACAAAATGCACCTCATCACAGAACAAAAATCTAAGGAGTCGCTATAGTTATATATTTTATTAATTAATAAAGGAGTGCAATAAATAATTATCCTATTTTTTTTATTAAAATTCCCACGCGATCTTAAACAACGTGAAAAATTGAGGTCACGTTTAGTAAGAGACAGACGTCAAGAATAATTTCAGCCAAATAATTCGTCTCTCGTGTGTTCGTTCAGCATAATCATATACATATTTTTTATGTTTAATCAAAAGAAGCGTAAAAGTCTTTCACTCGACACAGTTTTATTATCTCAATAAAAACGTAAAAAATGTCAATGTATACAAAAGAAGCGTAAAATGGTTATGTAGTGTTTGTGGTAGTAGGTATACACTGTATACATAAATAGATATACACTGTCTCAGGTGCACGTCACATAGGATGCTGCGTTTAGTTACACGCGAGTTTAGGGCGAGAGTGGACGCATGACATTGCTATGTGTGCGGCGGCGAGTGAGCCAGTGTTATGAACATATGCCTTTTACAGGCAGATCCTACAGGTTACATTAATAAATTAATAAAAAAATTGCTCTGTTGTCATTGGTTTATTTTGTCTCAGAGTCTAGACACTGTCAGTTTAAACCTTTGAACGCCAAGAACACCTAAAGACAATGTGTGCTGCCGTGCATACTACGCCACCGACTTTCACGCCACGCCATCAAACTTTAAAGGGTTAAAAATGTTAATATTTTGCACTTGCCTTACTCTCATTTCACATACTAGAACAAGATGAGTTGAGAAATCATAATATCATTATTACTGATCCCTTCTATGCAGTGTCGGGACCCTT
This sequence comes from Apotomis capreana, assembly GCA_947623375.1. NCBI lineage: Eukaryota > Metazoa > Arthropoda > Insecta > Lepidoptera > Tortricidae > Apotomis > Apotomis capreana. The sequence continues at coordinate 16,176,866 of OX392507.1, read as the reverse complement.
TTATGCAGTTGTTAAATAAAAACGTAACTTAATTTGTTATTAACAATTTACGAGATTATTTAGTTCAAACAACAAATATATTTTAATACCTAAATAAAATAATAATGAAAATATTTTTAGTATGTAAAACTATTAAAATCTGCTCCATTCGTGCCATGTTCCAAGTTTGACAAGAGACATGAGTCAGAATACGCTATAAAAGTTAATTTACACGAAAAATATTTGTGGTAATTAGTACGTAAGCCAATTTGACACTTAAACGTTTGAGTAAAGAGTTATTTTGTACGAAGTAATTATGTCGTTGTAAATTATAAATAAGCGTTATTGGCGTCTACTTGAACATGACAGCAGTGCCACTTTTTTCGACAAATTTGTTCGGGTCTGTGGCTCTATTATAAATAATACCTCAATGGCCCCAAGCAATAAATCCACAGGTCGACTTATATAGAACTCCGGATCGGCTAAGTTAATGTTTTCAATGTTGGGCCATGTTGGTTTGTTAAATGTTTTATTGGGTAAGTTTTTAATTAAGTTGTTCATGATTACGACCTCCGTCTGGAATGTGTAATCCGTACAGTTTGATCGGCATGTTATGTTAAGTTTTCCCTTACAATTGTTCTCTCGCTGACCAATTCCAAAGATCATTCCTCTACATTTCTCTCTCTTAATTCGTAATGTTTGAGCCGCTTGTTCAGAAATCAATGAAATTTGGGACCCTTGATCAATCAGAGCGCGCATCTTGTAATATTCTCCGTCGGCCCCCAATACTCTTACTTGAGCCGTGGCTAGCAGTATCTCCGAATGTTTATCTTGCGTTTGCGCCACGTGCGTTGTGTTACCTACTCGGTCCCTGCCTTGTGACGTCATAGCTGAGCTGGACATTGACTTATTCAATGCTTCGTGCAAAATAGTGTTATGTGCCGCTTGACAATTGCGACATTTCTTTGTCGAATTGCATGCCTTGCCGTTATGCGAGAATAGGCAATTTACGCAAAGCGCTAATCTATTTACCGTATTTAATTTTTTGTCATTTGGCATTTGTAAAAAGAACTTGCAATTATAAATTCCGTGGTCGCTCTTGCACAATGGACACTTGAAACCCGATACATGGCATGTTTTAGCGATTGGGAAATTTCCGCTGTTCCGCTGTTCGCTGTTTCCGTTGTTCCGATAATTGTTATTATTAGATGTATGAAATGGTTTTCTATAACCCGATGAATTTTGTTGAATGTTTGATTGTTGAATGTTTGACCTCTGCTGTCCATCTTGCCTGCGACGAGCGGAGGTTTCCAGGGTTGTAAATTTGCTCTCGAGAAAATCTAAAAGCTCTTGCAGCACGGGCATTTCCCTGGTATTTTTTAGTGATTCCAAGTAGTCTGTGTATGTTTCAGAATCTAATTTCTGGCATAATATGTAAACCAAAATTGGATCCCACGTAGTTATATCAATTCCCAGATTTTTAATTGCGTTAAATGTTTCCATAGCCACGTCATGCATCCTCTTAATTTGAGACACCGAGTTCTGTTGTATGTTTGGTAATGCGAATAGAATGTTCATGTGTGAAGTGAATATTAGTTTTTTGTTATCATAACGATGATTTAATATCTCCCAACAAGTCAAATAATTGTCGGAAGTAATTGGTAAATGTTGGATGAGTCTCTCGGCTTCGCCTCTAATTTTTCCCTTTAAAAACTGCATCTTTTGAGCGTTTGATAATGTTGGATTTGTATGTATGGCCTCCGCAAATAAGTCTTTGAACGAAACCCACTGATTATAATTACCGCTGAAAATGGGTATCTCTAGCGTTGGTGTTGTTTTCTCCCTGTGCGATACCGACCACATTTGTTTGTTAATGTTTTTCTTCATAACATTGTATTCCGCCTCGTATCGCGCAAAACTATCCTCGTATGTTAAGTTCTCTCCATTCAACTCGCTATCGATTTCTAAATGAAGAGCGTCGATTGCTGCCCATCTCATGTTCAATGCTTTCAGAGCATCTTCATACTCCCACTTGGCGGAAAGCGCCTGTATGTCAATGTTCGCTACTGTTCTTTGAAACGCCCTAAAGTTTGCCTCTTGCCTGCGAAGCGCTTCATCTATCCTACTGTACGCTCCTTGACTCTTATACGCTTCCGAGTCGCTGTTATGTTGCTTTAAGGGTTGTTTTAGTGCCTCGCGTGCTCCTTGCGGTAGGCTACGCAGATTTTCCTCTCCCTGTGGTGTTGATGACCCTTGTGCCTCTAAAAACCGATCTTCCTCTGTTATTTCCGCCGTCTTCTGGGCCCTTGACGGAACGGCCGGATTCTGGATTTTTCTAAATTCGTCCATTATCAATTGTTTAAAGGAGTTGTAAGTTCCTTTGGCCTCTTCATAAAATCTTTCCGTAATATATGGATCTGTTGGGTTTATCTCCTTAAGTAATACCTCATGGTTTATCTGAAACTCTTTCCATAATTCGTCTACCTTGTTCAATCTCCGCCGTAAATAATCCTCGTTGGTTTTTCTCGCCGCACCATCTTTTTTGAAGTTTGTTAAGGCTGTTTTTATTTCCTCTGCGATAATGTATTGACTTTTCACGTCTACCATGTTGATGTTAGTGGTGATAAATATGGAAAGATCTTACTTGAATGTTTGATGTAACGATGTCACCTGGACGATGTTGCTGAATGTTCTCTCTGCTTCTCCGCTCCCACTGATGTTACCACTGCTCACTGCACTTCCCAAATGTTCTACTAGTTCATGCACCTCGCCCGCCGAAACACTTGTCCAAGTACCGACGCGCGACGTACTTTGTTCGAAGGACCAAAATGTTGGGGGTGCGAGTTCGCGGTGGTGAATGTTGAATAAAAGGAGTATGTTAACTTAAATGTTCTATAATTAATTTCCCACAATTCTAATGTTAATAATAATTAAATGTTATCTTAAATGTTGTACAAAATGTTCGAATGCGATCGCGACGATGTCATAAAACGCACTAAACTTAATGTCTTTAAACGTTGCCCGTGTTGCGCGTAACTAGGCCGCGGGCTTTAGGTATCACGTGTTCGGTGCACATGCACAGAACAGTTGGGCTTTCAATGAACATTTCAAAGACCAAAGTAATGACAAATCTCGAAAAAACCCCTATTGAAGTCAATGGTGCCATAATAGAATATGTTGATGAATACATATACCTGGGCCAAATAATCTCGCCAAAAGACCTTACATCAAAAGAAGTAAATAATCGAGTTCAATTAGCATGGAAAAGATATTGGTCCCTCAAAGAAATTGTGAAAAACCCGCAAGTACCACTAAAATCTAAGAAAAAGATATTTGACTCGTGTATCTTACCCGTAATGACATATGGATGTCAAACATGGAGCTTGACGAAACAAAATATGCGCAAACTTGAAACCTGTCAATACAACATGGAGCGAAGCATGCTCAATGTCAGACTAAAAGACAAAATAAAGCTACGGAATCAAACTAAACTCACAGATGTAACATACTGCACAAGAAAACTAAAATGGAGGTGGGCAGGCCATATGATGAGAAGCAACAAAGGAAAATGGGCTAAGGATGTAACAGAATGGTGTCCGCGACAAAACAAGAGAAGGAAAGGGAGACAGCGGCTTAGATGGGAAGATGAGATTCTTAAATTTGCCGGAGTCACTTGGAGGAGGACGGCCCAGAATCGGCAAATGTGACAAGCGCTTGGGGAGGCCTTTGCGGAAACGCAAGACAATCAAAGTGTTAGTTAATAAGTAAATTATTTGTTTTGTATATGAGATTGTTAAATAAAGGCTTATTATTATTATTATTAATGAACCCGAACACGACTCTGCTGAAAGTTTGTGTGGCGTATTTCGCAGAGTAGGAGGCCTATATACCCACAGAGGGGCCATGCTGTAAAAGTTTTTTAGTGTTAGAATAGTTTTAATATATTTTATGTAAATGCATGAAAATAAAGGCTATATTATTATTATTTTCAAGATTCAAGTGGTGCTTTTATACGTATAACGCCTGTGGCCTGTAATAAAGCGCATCACGCACAGACCGAATAGATTTTCGGTCTGTGTTTGCTGTAATAGGTATGTATTTTACTGTGATATATATTGGGACAGCTCGGGTTCAGATCAAATACTCTCTTTAGGCTCCTTGTTTTATTCGTTTTGCATTTTCAATTCCGCTTCACACAATATACATCTATCTAGTTTATAGCTAATGCCAGCATTATAAGCTAAAACACAAAACTCTTTAAATTATCACAGCGTCGTCTATTTATAGTTTGTCAAAGGACTGTCTCATTTCAAACATAGACAGAGAGCATTCGACCATCTCAAGGGAATCACAATTTACAGGGTATTTTCCGTTGACCTAGAACTATGAAATTTTGCAAACAGTAATACTGTCTTTTACTACAAGTATTGGGTAAAATCTGAAAACTATACATTTGTGATTAATTAATCATAAAAATATAGTCCTTTTCGAAAATCATTTTTGGAGAACTCGGTTGTGTTAACTTTGCACCTCATGCAAACTTAACCCGGCCAGTTAAGATGGGATACATTTTTGTACGGAACCCTCGGTGTGCGAGTCAGACTCGCACTTCGCCGGTTTTTTATGTTAATTTTAAATTATGGATTGACAAGAAAAATATTATTGTCTGTAAAGTCGGTTTACGGACGATAATTTTACGTGATAACGTACCTAATGATACGCGAAAAAAGTTTGCATATCAACAATTTTAAAAGAAAAACAACCTGGCAATTTAGTGTATTGACATAATAGTCCCTAATAAAAATGACATTAAAAGTCTAGGATCCAGTAACCAATGGATTACATTCGTGTAGGTATACCCGTTTCATCATGCTGAACAACTTACTACAGGTTTGAGTGCAATTCATGTTTATTATTATTTGGGCATCTGAGTCAAAAAAGAGATGACAGGTCACGTGGTTAGCGTAACAGACCGTCAGACATTTTTTCGTGCGCGCAGCTGGTAATCGATTCGATTTATAAGACGTTATCACGTAAAAAAGTGAGAAATAATAATTGGTTGAATAGCGCCAAAATCAAAACAAAATAGTTGGTGGATTGACGCCGAAGTAAGAAAGATACCGAAATGTATATTTTTGCGGTCATAAAACTTGTTGCTGATTGATTTGTCAATAGGTATTATATAGTTCGAAGCCCATTTCTAAAGCGAATCCCATTAGCTTTGTACCCGATGAACAATACTCATTATCTGTATTGTTAACTGTGACCACAGCTGCCACTTCGAAATGTAAGGCGTTATAAGTGCAAATTATTACTTTTACACTAAATTAGTCTTTAAGTCAAACGAAATAAGGTTTACTCTTAAACAGAGAACACAGATGTTGGTCACTTCGTAAGTGAAAGAGCAGTGAAGTTCCTATCGATGCTTATAATGACAATGAAGTGACCAACATCTCTGTTCTCTTTGTTTAAGAGTAAACCTTATTTCGTTTGACTTAAAGACAAATTTAGTGTAAAAGTAATTGGCACTTATAACGCCTTACATTTTGAAGTGGCAGTTGTGGCCACAGCTAACAATACAGATAATGAGTATTGTTGATCGGGTACAAAGCTAAGTGGATTCGCTCAAGCAAAAGGATTATTTCTATACAATAACTGTTTTTTTTAATGCATGTGCGATATTTTACGCGAGTGTACAAGGTTTAAGTCGTCACAAATTTAATTTGTCAATTCGACAACCTACCGAAACTAACTTTGCAAAAATGGCAACACGCGGGCACGGGAGGGGTACGGGGTAAGGGGTGTGTATGTTGTCGTTTCGTTTCGTTTATTTTGTCTTCAAATGCGAATGTCCACGGCATTGAATGGTCGCGCGCTTATTAGTTCCTACTATTCTAGTGCTTTTATTGTGCAATATGGACATAATTCAGTTCCTTGAGAGTGCCGGTCTGCGACATTTAGCGCAGCGTATGTCGGGTAAGTGTTTATTTATTCTTATGAATGTTCTAAATATTAAAGTGAGTTTTTATGTTTATTTGTTAACTTTTTTCTTCACGCCTTAACTTTTCAACAAACATTTTCGTTCCTCTGCTAAAACACACTGCGTTGATCGGATCTTGGGCGTGATGGAGTGATGTTTTATGTAAGTCTGTATACACGGCCACGGCCACAAATCAAGATATAACTGGCAGTGGCAGAGGTGCGACACAAATGTGAAAACACGAGGCGTGTTAAAATGAAACTTGTGTAAGTAGCCGTGTGTCCGTGTGTAGACATGACGGCCGGCGATTCATAGCACATTACATTAGCTACTTCTATGAGCACGACTACAGTGCTATTGTTTTGTACAAAAAGATGTGGATCTGAACTTGGAGTATATAATACCAAGACTTCAAGGTGATGGGTTCCAAACACATTGCGTTGCACTTTTGAGCATAATTTGTCGATCCAACAAAACTTTTGTCATATCGACAAAGGTATCTATTTAGGTACTTACTAACTAAACGGTGTTTCTGTAGCAATTTATGAACATTGTCATATCGACAAAGGTTATTAACTTGGTGTTGAATGTTGTTTCTGTAGCAGTGTACAGGTACCAGCACGTTAAGTTATCCATAATGACTCCGGTCCTAATTCTTTATTTCGACACGTTCCAGGAACACCCTACGGGTTGAGAACTTTTAAGACCGTGGAGCCTAGTGAGAGGCTGGTCTTACTCCCCTGGCCTTGGAGTGGCCCAAGAAAGCTTCGCGCTGTCGCGCACTGAGAACCCTGCCCTTGGACCTTGGAGGACATCTGCACTACTGGCCACACCTACCGCCACTACCACGCCGCGCACTACCGAGGGACGTCGGGTATCAGAAGGACGACCAGCTCTCTAGTAGAAAGACCCAAATCAAGGCATCGGACCCTTACTTGTCTTAATCTAATTACTTAAATAGTTAACTTAAAATTAGACCTAGTAATACTCTAAATAAAATTAAACTTACAACTAAATCATTCTATAAACTTAACTAAATTCTTAAAGCTACAAACCAGTAATAGAATTATTTTAAATAATAGAATTTGCATAAGAATTATTTTAAAATCCAGAAAAATATTAAATTTTAAAAGTTTAGAACTACCTATATTAGAACGACATTCCCTTAAACGGTAGAATCACCTAAAAATAGAAGCCTTAACTTTTATTATTATTGAAATTAGTTTACCGGATGTGTTAATAAATATTTTATAAGATTCTTGATTCATTTTTATTTTATGTCCTTTTAATATACCCAGATAATAGGTAGGATATATAAAGGTGACACAGTCTGACAACATAAATCTTGCCCATTTGGCTGCAATACTGCGTCACTGTAGCAATACGTTGTGTGATATGTATATATTTTTGTCAGTCTGACAACATAAATCTTGTCGATTTGGCTGCAAAACTGTGTCACTGTAGCAATACGTTGTGTAATATGTATATATTTTTGTCAGTCTGACAACATAAATCTTGTCGATTTGGCTGCAAAACTGTGTCACTGTAGCAATAAGTTGTGAGACACACATATATTATTGCCACTCTGTAAACATTGTCAATTTTACAGCAGATTTATGAGACTGTAGCAATATATCGTGCTACAGTCACAGATCTGCTGTAAAATTGACAACATATTTGTTACAGTGGCAACAATATATGTGTGTGTGTGTCTCACAACGTATTGCTACAGTGACACAGTTCCGCTGCCAAATAGGCAACATTTATGTTGTCAGAGTGACAACAATATATACGTGTCACACAACATATTGCTATAGTGACACAGTTCCGCTGCCAAATAGGCAACATTTATGTTGTCAGAGTGACAACAATATATACATGTCACACAACATATTGCTATAGTGACACAGTTCCGTTGCCAAATAGGCAACATTAATGTTGTCAGAGTGACAACAATATATACGTGTCACACAACATATTGCTATAGTGACACAGTTCCGTTGCCAAATAGGCAACATTAATGTTGTCAGAGTGACAACAATATATACGTGTCACACAACATATTGCTATAGTGACACAGTTCCGTTGCCAAATAGGCAACATTAATGTTGTCAGAGTGACAACAATATATACATGTCACACAACATATTGCTATAGTGACACAGTTCCGTTGCCAAATAGGCAACATTAATGTTGTCAGAGTGACAACCATATATACGTGTCACACAACATATTGCTATAGTGACACAGTTCCGTTGCCAAATAGGCAACATTTATGTTGTCAGAGTGACAACAATATATACGTGTCACACAACATATTGCTATAGTGACACAGTTCCGTTGCCAAATAGGCAACATTAATGTTGTCAGAGTGACAACAATATATACGTGTCACACAACATATTGCTATAGTGACACAGTTCCGTTGCCAAATAGGCAACATTAATGTTGTCAGAGTGACAACAATATGTACGTGTCACACAACATATTGCTATAGTGACACAGTTCCGCTGCCAAATAGACAACATTTACGTTGTCAGACTGACAAAATAAACATTGAGTGTTGTGGTTACATTGCTACAGTGACAAAGCTCTACTGTCAAATTCACAAAGTTTTTGTTGTCACACTGACAACAATACTTTACAAAACTTGTTTTGACTATATGACAACGTTGTACACATTGCTACAGTGACACAGCTCTGCTATTAAATAGACAATGTTTTATGTTGTCAGAGTGACAACAATATTTTACAAAATTTGATTTGACTTTATGACAACGTTGTATACATTGTTAATAGAAGTTGTGTTTTCAACAATTGTAAAAGTTGTTACAGAATGTTGTTATATCAACAATAAACTGGTGACAATAATAACGTTTACTCTATAGCAACGTAACTATGTGGGTTGTGTGCCGTTAAAGTTTTATTGTTAGATCGACAGTATTTTTCTCTCAGTGTAGATGAAAAAAAAAACAACTATATAATGCCGCAGGCAGCCCTTCTGGACGGGTTATTTTTTTAATAGAAAATGTATTTATTTTATTATTTCTGATTAGCTTTAGGCAATTGTACATATAATCATGCTTTCTTTCATATTTATCTATTGTTTTCAGTAAGTATTGTACATATTGTAAATATGTGTTCATTTTAAGATTAACTATTTGATTCCACTAAATAATATAATAATACTCATATTGTAATGCAGCATTAGCAGTGTACGCAATTCATACGAAACTAAGTAATGTATTTTTTTTAATGTAATTTCGAATGACCTATACGGACACAATTATACAGACACGTTACAACTACAGACAAGAAAATCATTAGGCGCTTAAATATTTACCTATAACTAAATATAGAATTATTATATTTTTTATAAAATTTTACGAAATGTTTTTTTTTCTCAAAACTGCTATTTTTAGTATTTTATTAATATAATTAAGTAGTAGGTGTCGTAAAAGTTTCACCATCAAAATCATTATAAAACTTGTTCTGTTTTCCATACACCTCTCAGACGGAGGGACCGATGACCTTATGAGAGCCCACAAAAGAGCGAGGAAAAATGCAAAAGAGTGCAAGGAAAAACCTCCGCTATTTTGACTTTCCACATGCGATGCTTCAAACTACAGGACTGTATTATAACAAAACGGGACTAAATCGCGAAGAAATCAGCCCTTTCGAGACCATGAACGTTCAGATTGTGATCGTCCAGGTAAATAACATTTTTACCGCGATTAAGTCCCATTTTTTATAATAGGTAATATTATAATATACCTATGGAAATTTGTTAAAACATAATTGCGTTAAAAAAGTGGGAAAATCGTGTAAGTTTTAAATCAATATACAGGACTCCGTACTGTACAGCGAACCAATTCAATTCCTAGGCCATTTCGCACCTTGTCACAGTGAACGTCGATATGAAAGCCACTTGAAATCTCATATTATTGTCATTGTGACAAGGTTCTATTAGTGGCCTGGAAATCAAATTAGTTGACTGTAGCTATGGATTAATGTTTGCTTTGTTTATCGGAATACAGCTGCGCCCGCAGTGTTACTCGCTCAACCCATGGGAACGCTACCTTCATTAGGGACAAAAAGTAGCGTACCTATTTGTCAATCCAGGGTGTCAGCTACCTTAATACCAAATTTTATCAAAATTGCTGCAGCCCTTTGACCATGAAAAAGTAACAAAGATACAAAAACACTTATATGACTTATAAATATAGAATTATAATTCCTATAAGTGGGATTATGGAATTTTCATCAGACTTGTCTAACTAAGATTAGCTTACAGATTCACACCGCGCGAAGTCAAATGAAATCTTGTTAGATCAACAGTAAAACCCAGGACGTATAAATGCAATATCAAATTAAACGCCACGTTTTATTCCATTATGACCGAGTAAAACGTTCATGTGTACGGATAGCGTGAAATATAATTAGTATTTAGCGTCGCCGTCGCCCCGCCCAACTGTGACGCTGAACTAATAAGGGCAAATTCTGCCGTTTTCATATTTGCACAAATTACATTAATGCTTATTGCTCTGTCGAGAGATGTTACGCATGATGCAGACGGGCGTTCTAAACGCTCGGTTTACTGAATGACAGTTTTTCTAGCACATAACTCAGGATTATATAATTTTCAGTTTCGGTCAGACTTTATTTCTTAGCTTGAAGATTCTTAATGAGATAGTGCATATCTTTTAGACAGATACTATCTGCCTAAAAAGTATTTTTGAAATAATATGGAAACTAAAAGTACTAATGTTTTTTTTTATAGGTACAGTCAACCAATTTGATTCCTAGGCCATTTCGTACCTTGTCACAGTGAACGACAATATGAAAGCCGCTTGAAATCTCATATCATTGTCATTGTGACAAGGTTCTTAAGTGGCCTATAGAAATCAAATTGGATGACTGTACGTGCGGGTACGTGGATACAAGTTTTTGCATAATAACTTACTGATGGAACTATTTATCTGGGCTTAGGGACTGTATAAAATTATGTAATGGTAGGTACATTAAGGCAAGTAATACTCTACCTTACCGAGTTTGGTATTAATTATATGGATGACATCGTAATCCGCTTATCCCAGTGACGTAGAACTGCAAATAAAATTACTCTTTATTGCACATCTTACAAGCAGATACAATGCAAGAAATTAAAATTAGAGGTAAACAAGAGGCGGTCTTATCGCTAATTTATTTTTTATATTAACTTTTTCTTCAAGCGGAGCGGTGGTAGCCTAGTGGTTAGGGCATGCGACTTTCAATCCGGAGGTCGCAGGTTCGAACCCGGCCCGTACCAATGAGTTTTTCGGAACTTATGTACGGAATATCATTTGATATTTACCACTCGCTTTTCGGTGAAGGAAAACATCGTGAGGAAACCACCTAAGCCCAATAAGGCCTAGTTTCCCCTCTGGGTTGGAAGGTCAGATGGCAGTCGCTTGCGTAAAAACTAGTGCCTACGTCACATCTTGGGATTTAGGTAGCCGACCCCGATTGAGAATTCATTCTCAAAAAATGGGACAAAGGCTAGGAGGATGAGGATGATTAACTTTTTCTTCAAGGTGTTACATGTCATGCTAGGATTAAAAAACGGGCGTTTCAACCGCTGCGTCCGCCCCGCCGTGTCCAATCCCCACGAATTAGACGTGTTAACGTGGCATATCTGTATAATTACGTTACTCGACTTTCCTCGACGTCTTTGTACCGTTGATTGTCGTTTATGTAATTGCCTGCTGTGCCGCGGCTGTGCCTCATCTCGAACAGAAATTAGCTAGCGAGCGAAATATTTTCATAATTAGCATCGTTGTTCGTGATTTGTGCTTTGCGGAAACAAAAACGATTGAAAGACAATCTCCTTGGCTTTCTTAATAAATATTAACAATTATTTATCTATTATACTTAGTAGGTACTCAATATATTTATGCACTGATAGAAAATAATTTCAATAAGTAATACAGATATTATTCTTTCTTCGTAAAAAAGTATATTCCACATACACTTCGTTTTCATAAAGCAATATCGAACTGTGTTAGACTTAAATAAGAAAGAATCTGATAATAAATAAATTAAAAGGCAGCGAAACGCGAACGATGGGAGGCGTGAACATAATTTTCGTGAGATTAATTTTCTTTATTCGTAAATAGAGCTTTAATTTATTAAGACCCAAATACAATTGTAGAAATAACAATGGAGTTTTGAGTTATAACATAGTGATTAAAGGCATTAGGTAAGAAATATAGAATAAAAATAGACTCCATCCGCGTCAAGTATTATAAATAGGTAGGTACGACATAAAATAATAGAAATTAAAAAGTGGCAATACTGTAGTGTCGTCCCTTTTTAATCAATCTAAGAAAACGGGATGATACTACAGTATTGCCACTTTTTAATTTCTACACTTTCGGACTGTATGCTACTCCGACACAGTAGGCGGCATCGACACTAGCTGACGTTATGACGGTATGACTGGTTGGTTGGTTGGTTCTGACAATCCATTTCTGTCTTGCCAGTGGTGTAACACATCTCCTTGTTACTTGTATGAGTCTCATAAAATTATGAGTGTTTTAAATTGATTATTACGATATAAGTACTAAGATTTAGTCAAAGAGTATGGCAATATACCTATGGGATTTTTCTATGATGCGTGACAGAAATAATAATTTTCCTGATTTTTTTTTATGTTATTAAGCGGCAACATCAGTGACGTAATCAAATCTCGGTAGCCTTAGTGTCAAACCAACCTTGTTTGTCAAACCTCGGATCATAGTAAGAAATGAATCAAAGGCACGAGATACATCTATTTAAAACTCACACAACGCCTCCGTATCTATACATTCCTAAACGAACAAATGACTAGAAACGGAATGTGACAGCCATCGGAACTTGTGTAACAATTAATAACGCCCATTGTCTCTTACCACTTTCTAACTAAAAATAGGGAAACACAATGATAACCGTGAAATTGTGATTCTATGGAACATCTCCGTGACACGTTACTTACCTACTTCGACGCAGCTCATTGCAAATTTCGTTACATACAACCGTGGAATACGTAAAACGCACCAAAAACTGCTTAAAATGCCGGAAGGCAGCTGTACATACAAAACAACTTAAATTCTAAAATTATGTCGCTACGTCGCAGTATTACTGAACAAAACTTAAGTGTTTCGGCGAGAAGTGAACCATGGACTGGATGAACTGCAGTGGGTCGATCGGCGTGACAAATTCCCGGATAGCGAGTTCCACCGACTTTCATTGCCAAGAAAACTTTTACCTTAAAAATTCCTGGCTTGTATAAAAGGAACAAGACTCGTGTATCCGTAGAGTGGCTATCAAAATAAAATTATTATCTTTTAACACTACACAGTTCGTTAGCTTCCCCTGATATCATTTCGTCTATTATGAAGAAAGCAGTGGCTATTCTGTGCTAAGTTATGCGACATAGTCATATTCGGTAGAAGCATTAGGGCTACATTCATCAGGGTGTCTCGGGACTAAATTTACCTAAAGAAAGATCACTCCATTTCCTTCCGTTTTCGTCTTATTAAATTTGCCGGGTTGACTCCGGGAAAGTATTAGTGCGTCCCTGGAGACTCCATGAACTCTTTGTTTGGCGTCCCGGGTACGCTGTTGATTTTGGTTACGGGTGAGTTGCAATCTCAAATGTTAGCAGACAGTATAAAATCTCTATAGAAGACCTTCAATTATTACGTACCTGTATTGCTACAGTGCTTTGGAGTATATTTATTGTAAAACCACAGCTTCGGCAACGAGTTAACTATAACACATTTTGAATTGTATCATTATTGTTTGTTAAAAGAACCACTTTATTTGCCAGCACAGTTCACAATTAAATGCTTCGCAAACATAAATCTAAATAAACCAATATATTGATTGAAATTCTACAAGCAATTAACATGCACGCTGAATTTTAGAACAAAACGTTGATAATATAGGCATTCATTGGCAATTCGTACACTCATTATTCATTGATTAAACTGTTATTAACTGTTAATGAATTGGAAATTGCAAATATTGAATAGGTTTATTTGTGTTCAAAATGCGAATAGCACAACGACGTTCAGTGTGATGACGAATTGCTATTAGAATATTATAATAAATTCAACGAATTTGAAATTAGATGACATGTAATAATAGCTTATTTCATTTTTGAAAGGTATTCGAAGTAGTAAGTAAGGGACCTAAATATTAATATGCAAAAAATTATGTTTCATGAAAAGATACGTTGTACAGAAACATGACAGCTGTAATATTTACTTCCCATATCACGGTCAATGCCATTAAGCCTAGGTATTTCCTCTCTAAGGCGGCGTCATGATGATATCTAAATAGCGTTATATTTGAAAACGAAATGTTTTAACTGAGAAAGTTAAATGTTTCCGTTTTCTGGAATACTTAAAGGTCCTTATAAAATTGGACTGCTGGATTGGCGCCGTTACTTTTCAAAAAAAAGCACAGCCAAGCGATCAAAGGTCTCAAACCGAATCGAAGACGTACAACCTTGAAAATTTAAACACAATTAGTGTTTAACTTAAGAGGTAAGACAAAACTTAAACGTACCACAACTTTCAGTGTTCTTGGTAAACATTAAACCATGAATCGTGATCTTTACGCCTGTCCGCACATTATTAAAATGTGAATCACACGCCGTAACTGGACTCGGCCATTAAGCTGGCTACACACGTTCCTACGACCTGTCGGACAAATATTTATCCGTCGCGATAGCTGCTGCCTGAATGGTAATCAGCATTGATTGGGCGATGAGACTAATGAATTTGCTTCGTTATTTATAATTATAACACTCAATGTGAGTGACAGTGACTCCCTTGATTCCATGTATCCTATTGTTAAAGCAACAATCTAATGTTAAAGCAGCAATAAGCTAATGCCAAAACATCAAAAAACTCGTAGTATAAAAGAAATCCCGTATATCTCGTTTAGAATAACGCATAAAATTAATTTTATAACTTAGGCACAAGGGGGATTTATGATCAAAATACTTGAAATCGTTGTCGAGGCGCGTAGGAAACCGCACGCGTAATTTTACATAAATTTTAATCCTCATAGAGAATGATATTTCAAGAATTTCATTACGGCAAAACTCTTTCTAGACCGGGCCTGGAATTCGTTCCGTTTTACGTGCCGACTGCAAAATGACTTGGCATTGTATTGAAGTTTTTCCAAAGAAAACTTTGTTATTATTTCTCGTTTTAGCTCCAACTTCGCCGCTTATTGGCTTGGTAAACAATTCTGAGTATTTGCGTATTTAATTGTTGTACAAGTACCATCAATCACTACTTACATTTTGTAGCTCGTCGGTTTTAACATCATTATTGATCCACCGCTTTTATAAATAACATCATAGAAATAACAGCTGAAGAAAAGTGAGGAAGAGGATGGCCAAGAATAACTTACAAATAAAAGAGAATATAGCCATCATGCCGTATACGAAAGACAAAGAATTGGCTATAGACAATTTTAGATGGAGACAACAAAGTACTTTATCAGCTACACCAACAAGAGTTTGACTCTTAAATGTACGATGATGACTGAATCACTATTAATTAAATTAAAAAAATGGGCAAGTGCGAGCCCGACTCGCGCATTAAGGGTTCCGTACCTATAGATATATATACTTAATCTATAACAAGTTTGTTGTATGGGAGCCCCCCTTAAATATTTATTTTATTTTATTTTTAGTATTAGTTGTTATAGCGGCAATAGAAATACATCATCTGTGAAAATTTCAACTGTCTAGCTATCACCGTTGTTGAGATACAGCCTGGTGACAGACGGACGGACGGACAGACGGACGGACGGACGGACAGCGAAGTCTCAGTAATAGGGTCCCGTTTTTACCCTTTGGGTACGGAACCCTAAAAACCAGTTGCTATAGGAGTCCATAAACATGTAACCATAATTTCAAATAATGTTAGTTCAGGCAGCCATGCATACTTTGTTAATTATAAACAGCTGATTACCTCCTTCAATTAAAATTTTATTGAACAGATTTTACTGGCCATTAATAACTGAATTGTGCTGCTGACTCTAATAAAATATAAATAATCTAACCTTTCCCTATAACGTGACGGCTGTCAGTGCATGGAAGACTCCTGGTGGCACGGAGATATTCCCGCCCGCTACCTAAAGTGGGGTACTCCCACACCAAGTCCGTCTCACTGATAATGATACCTAACAAGGCCTGATACAGTCAAAGTCATGAACCTAAGAACAGATATTCGTGATCACTGATCATCACACTGATATAAATGTTAAAAGTATGTATGGATGTTGTTGTATGGCATGGATAATCAAGGTACGTTGTCGAGGCAACGCCGGCCCATTATAACCAGCTGTTGGCTTTTGCTAGGCTTTACCTACTTTCTCCCGGTCAACGAACTTGTTAACTATTTGTTAAACCTTTGGTG
Organism: Apotomis capreana; assembly: GCA_947623375.1. Classification (NCBI taxonomy): domain Eukaryota; kingdom Metazoa; phylum Arthropoda; class Insecta; order Lepidoptera; family Tortricidae; genus Apotomis; species Apotomis capreana. Next base: position 16,160,447 of record OX392507.1, on the reverse strand, counting down.
GTCTTTTAACATAAATATCAAACATTTTCACACATCACTAAAGTAAAATATAATTTTCAGTCCTAAAAATATTTCAAATGTAGTAAATGAAAAAGTATTTTATATAAAATTGAATTAGAGCTAACATAAATAACGACACCTCACTGCGTGTTATTGTAATGGATATTAATCTTATTTTGCGTAACTTAATACATTTTCAAAGTTACATATAATTAAAGTCATGACTATGAGTTAGCCTAAAACGCCCCCTAATTATATTTCACATTTTTACTTAACTTTTGCTTTAGATATTTACTTGTATTGTGGCTAAATTACATGATTCTAATTATTTTTTGCCCAAAATATATACTTAAATTAACTAAAAGTACGTCAGTATAAAACTTTTTTTATCTTAATCGGATAAAAAGTAGGTATTCTATAGCCGTCTAGTTAATGCCCAACTATGACTGTACCTAAATTGTTAATCCGTCCAGCTTTTTCGAAGCGAATAAATAAAATATATCTGAAAATACATGATTCGATTATATTATAAATAATGTCATATTTAAGGCGTTCGAGAATGAATCACGTAAGTATTTCGTAAGTAACGTTTCGAAACTTAAAGGTATGCGCATGATTGATTTTATAATAGAATTTCCTTTGCAGGAGTGGGCTGTGAATTTTAATATCTTACTTAGGCAAGTGCATAGCTACATGGAAACTTCAAAAGTGTGTCATTGCATCATACTTCAAGTTTCTATGAAATAACTTAATCTTACTCAACTTTTGATTAGTTGACAGCCAACGAAAGTTTGAGAAGTTGGGATTACGTATTTTCATTTTGAGTAATTAGTTTGTATATTTCTTATTTAATTTATTACTTAAGACAAACTTAATTCTTAAGACAAATGATAAGTTTGTGATAAATATAAAAAAGTCGATTCATAGCCTAGTGATTTTGTGGGGAAAAAAATATGGTTGCTCGTTTTTTCATAATAAAGTCAGATATCTGGAAAATTTAAAATTTCTTTGGAATTTTCTCATTTGACAGACGATTGATGATAACAAAAAATCATAAGTACTTCAAATGGTAACAAACTTCAAATTCATCTCAGTCAACAATGTTTTAAGCTTCATAGTCGCTTATACTAAAAATCTTCCACTATATTAGTATTTCCATATTGATTTAATGAAGTCTTTATGTATTTAAATAATAGTATTAATTTTACAAACTTTCCTAATTCTATCTACATACGTCTAGATCTCGCCATTTGAATAATGAACCAAACAGCCTTGAGTGTCGAAATTAATCGACCTGGCCATTATCGAGCACGCGAATTTTGAATGCATTTTTTGCGTAAATTTAATCGTTGACACCACTTTACGACTTCATTGCAGATTGGTACGTATTCTCCGGGTATAAGGTCTGTGGTATCAGGTGTATTTAAATGCCTATTGCGGCACCTTGCGAAGGAACTCAAAGAATGCGGCTGCGAGCTCGCTTCGTGACTTTGCGTTGTGAGATTAGACTGCGTAATTCTCTGTGGCTGTTGGCATTGTCTTTGCCCAGCCGTTTTTTTAAACGCTTTATGACTTGGGAATGCTGACCTATAAAATACGTTATTTATATACACTTGGTGCGATAAAAACATTTGTAAATCAATCAGGATATTTTATTGTTGTCAGTGTGATACAATAGAATAAATAAAGAATATAATTATAATAAATAAATATGGAATAGATGTACCTAGCGGTTCAATAGCTCAGTGGTGAGAGTCACTGCTTCGGTCAAGCAGAGATCGATCCCACTTGCACTTCAGTGGATGCGTAAAATTTAGGCTTCTGATTTATCCTTTGTGGTATCACCACATAAAACATTGTATCAACATTGATTCTGTTCAATAATAGTGTGATAGAAGTTTATAAAATTCTACTAGCTTGCATATTAGGGGCCGTTCATTAATTACGTAAGGGTTAATGAGGCAAGGGACGTTTGAAAAATCTCTACATGCCGTATCTGGCTATTCCTGACAGTATGAAAATTCTCTTATGTAGCTGGCAGGCTCGTCAAAAATGGCCCCTTACGTCTAAACCCAATTTAATAATATATCTATACTTTGAAATCAATTAAATACAAATTAAGCCCGATATCGCTCGTATGGCTATATAATATGAATGTCAATTGAACTAGGCCCCTGCTATTATTAACATCCGCGAACGCACCTTTAATATAAGAGTAGGAAGTGGAATCTTAGAATACGGAAATCTAAATTTTGGTTCGTAGTATTTTATTCAACAGCAATCTAAAACAAAGTGAATTTTAAATATGACCGCAAATGGAAAATGACCACAATAAAATTCGTTGCGGCCGTCTCATTATAAACCGCCAATGTTGGATGCATGTGATGTGTAAAATTAAGCTCATTATCGATGAAATCTCCGCCAAACGCGTAGTATTGGTTACGGTTGCCGGCATTAAATTGTATTAATTACCTGTGAACATTATCTGTGATTAAAGTAAATACACAAAGCTCAGTTAATCTGGGGTAGGGTTGAAATCTATGCTGAACAAAACTTTATAAAAGTAAAAGTTTGTCCATTTAACATATTTGTTATATAGATACAAAGATCAACTCGCAAACAAAAAAATACCAAATAACGTGCTATTTGTCTCTCACGCTTTCGAACTTGAGGCGCACGTAATATTAATAAATAATAAATAATATAAATATACGTAAGCTTTCAATTTCCCTACGGTGAAAATATTTCCCAAAAACAGTGAAACTCGGAGGTAAAAATAAGGTAATTAAGAAGTCACTAAATTAAAAAAATATATAAATATATAATATTTGCGGCTTCATCACAACAACAAAAAGGCTGAACTGATTTCGAATATTTTTAGACGTGAGATATCTGGTTCGGACGGTTATGGAATATTTTTACCGGACTACGTATAAGCACAGAAAAGAGGATATCTATGACTTTTACATCCTCCGCGAACGAAGATCAAGGCAGCTTCATATAATATTTCTGTAGAATGTTACGATGACCTGTCAAATTGCTTATAATTTGATTGTATTTCCTTAACAAGTCAATTTTATTATTATTTGTAATTAAATAACTTATGCTTGCATATATTGCTAGTTAAAAACTTCAAAAATGGTTCACAACTTTAATCAAACAATATTTTTTCTCTGATTACATTATTCACAAGTTCCCGCAGTTACACGTAGTTAGAAAACCTAACAAATGCCAGGATTATGATAATAATTATGAAATTATCTCGCAAGTAGTCTGGTACCACGTACACACGCCAGAAAGTTACGAAACTTATTTAATTACCTGAACTGTTTGAGACCTGTATTTTACTAAGCTCCAATTTATGATCCGCTGACTAAGTTTATTACTAGGCTTCTGAGCGTCTTAGGGCTTGTGCACAAATCACGTGAGATTTTTTCGGCTACTTTTTGACCCCCCCTCCCCTGTGGTGATATTTGGTGAGGTTCTTTGCTAACCCCCCCTCCCCCATACTACCTCACGTGTATTTTTTTTCTGCCAGAATTTCGTAAAATAGACTCGCAATTTTGAAGTATTTAACAAGTGAAGATTTATTTTTAACGAAACCGAGAATAAATATCGATTTTTCTTAGTCTTCATTCATAGTAGAAAAATACACGTGAGGTCTCCTTACACCCCTCCCTCCCCCAACGAGATCTATCGTGATTTTTTCGTGACCCCCCTCCCCCCCTATCGAACCTCACGTGATTTGTGCACAAGCCCTTACGTAACGTAAGTTGTAACTATATTTTTTGGCTATGCCGTTTAAGGTATACTTTGTACTTAGTTCATAAAATACTTGAAAACTCTTTAATAACCTACGTTATTCGGTAGTACAACGACTATTTGGTCAAACCATATTTACTTAGACAATACCTCTGGCGGCTCTGGCCAAAGTTTGATAACCGCTTGGAAACCTCCAGTTTCAAACTGTACATCTATTTTGAATCAAATTATTTCAAAACAATTAGTCAACAACACGATTTGTCGCTTCAAACACTGTTATCCCTCTAATTCCAAGTTAGGTCACCGACACCGTGACAAGTCAACATTTTAGTCAAAGCAAACAATATTAAGGCAACTTGGCAAGAAGTTCGGCCTTGCCGCTTGTTCTAATTGTCACAGCAACCGACAGCGAACGTACAAACAAACTAGACAATAGGTCTTAATGCGAATGGAAGGTGGAACATGAATAAATAACTTATACTGAGCTGCTAAGTGCCAACCTTGTAATCATGCCATATCATAATATCTTCAAAGCAATACGCGAGTAGACTAGACTTTTTTTTCTGAAGATATCAAACTATGCTGTTTTTGGGATCAAATGTCTATATTTATGAGATTAAATACATTCAGATTGCTTTACAAGTCTGAAATTACTTAAGTTCGGCATTTTTACTGAACATTTTTAAACGATTCATACAAATAGCAAGGTGTGCGTACATGGTTGTCATACAATTTTATGATTGTTTTGTCGAATTATGTGGGTTCTGTATTTTCTTTTGCTGTTTTGAAATTAAAGGACTTTGAAAATTAGTGACTCAAAGGTTATGCATATTTTTTTATATCTTTCTTTATATCATAATATTTTGAGCTTTTTATTTTATATAATTACAGTATGTTGTATAATTCAACATTAGTCTTCATCCCTATTCTCATGTTAGCATTGCTAATTATTCCCAACTCGGCACCGTACAAACACCCGTCTATTTTCACAGTAAGCTCTTCCTTTGGCAGAGGTGCATTTCAGTTGACTTGTTACTTGCAATATGGCTTCCGGTGAATTCATTTAATTAATTTACCGTTTGTATCGAGAAGCACTCACGGCTAATGTGATTGTAACTTTAGAAGTCTAAAGAAACATTCACTCATTACACTAATTGCAAATCCGTAAAAGAAACAGCGCCATGTTAATGAAGAAAAAGACGAATGCAACTTAAAAGGAAACCTGTGAAAACGAGGCTCTAATACGCTACAGCGAATAGTAAAAATCATTAATTCTGAAGAAAGTTCGAACTCTTTAGTAAGGAGTATTTGTTAAGTGCCGCGTCGGATACTTTGGAAAAAAATTAAAGTTTTCAAAGAGCAGAATCGAAGCGGTCGGTCCCGGCTGCGTTCATTTGAATTACGGGGCCGCCTTTTGTAGTCAACTTCATTTAGAGAACTCAGAAGACTCTTTTATTTTCATTGGAAAAGAACTTTAAGGTGCATTGTTGAATCTGTAACAAATTGCACACCATGATTGCGTTAAAACTGCGCCCAATATCGGAGAAGCCTTGAATTGAACGCTTTCCTTCGATCTTATTGGAGAAAATTAAAAATGCAAAGAATCGTTTTAATTAGCGCTGGGGCTTATTTAATTAAACTTTCTTCCCTTACAAAGTCTTTTGAAAAAGGTACATCCAAATCCAAAGGCACGAGGCAGCCACGGCCACCAGCGTGTTGTAAATAAAAAGAGAGTTATTTTTTTTACAAAGGTTTTTTAATTTGCAATCTGTTAGCAATATACGATAAAAGTGATGTATAAACTGTATTTCCGGAACATAACTTATAGATATCGTTACGTTACGTAACGAACATTATTAAAATATTTCACTTTATCACATTAATTCACGAAAACATGATTTTTTTAAACGGTAAGTTCTTATTATCCGTTATACCCACTGCTATAACGAGAGGATCGAGATTTTTTTAATGCAAATACGTTTTGAACTTCTTTGTAACAATGGTTTTATACGGAAAACCAGATGTTGCCCTCAATTTTGTCCGCGTAATTGGTTATAAGATATCCTACAGACCTTTTTGGATGTTCAGATATCCCTGTTAAAAACTAAAAACTGGTTAAAAATAGTGAAAATCCATCTTCACGTTTTGGCGTGATAAGCGGACAATTTAAATACATTTTATCCAGCTACTAGAAATATTGCATCGTGCTTAAATTTTTTCCTGAAACAATCCACCCTAAATAGTGACCCACTCCATAGACGACTGGATTTTCAATACATTTTATTTTATAATATAGAAATGTAAGCGCAATCGAGATGTTTCAATGCATTTGCAAACTTAAACTAGAAGACATTTAATATTTTACTGGACCAAGATGAAAGGTCACTAGAGTTTGACGACTTCTAGCTGGAAATGAAAGAAGACCGCTTTAAAGTCCAAGCTAGCTGACCGGACAAGTCACACAGTCTTGAGTCCAGCGCTATTGCATTGTAAACACGACGTCGGGTGAAGTGGCAACAAGTGTTCTCGCTGTACTAGCGTCGTCTGCGATGCATGTTTTAGTAAATAATGACATAAGTGCGCTTTAGTGTACAATGAGCAGCTAACGGTAGTTGGGCCCTAATACCATATATATTTCTCTGATACCTCGAAGAGGTCTCCGGAGTGGCGATATATCTAGATACGTCACCGACCCGCTTGTGTTAAGTTTGCGCCTCATTTACATGCGTCACCATATATAAGGCGCAAACTTAACTTGACCGGGTAGTAACGAGAAATTGTCCCTTAATATTTCAGTCGAATCGAAAACATCGCGTTTTAATGGCAGTTAAAGGCGACCTACTGAGATATACCCTGTGCCATCGCTTATTTGGCGACATCTTATCTCAAAGCATACTCGAATTAGCGTTTAGCAAAAGAGATAAAGATATATGCAAGAGCATACGAGTAACAATAATTAATACGATGTTTAACAAGTTGTCATTTAAAGAAAATTATACCACGTCGATAACGTAGATATATATTGAATGATTGATTAATTATTATACGTTAACTAACATCGACAAAATGTAACAAAATTATGAATGACAAACAACAAAATACATAATTTAAGTTAAATGCATCCCACAGGAAAAATAAACAGGCAATAGATGGGCAATTCCAAAAGTCATCGACAATGGATTTACGCGAAAATGCGCATGATAAATGTTACCATACACGTTACCCGCTGTCACTGTAATAACGGGGCCAAAACTCATTCATATCATTCAATGAAATTTTCATTAAATTAATACGCTATAAAAAAAGTACCGCAACTGAATTACGATAATTAAAAAGGTATAGTAACACCGTGGAAATACCGCTGGCGTTTATATAAGTGTAGGGGAGATTGATGAGATTATTGACCACTGCGTTACTGTTTTATTTTTCTAAGTAGGTAGTCATTAAAAAACTTTGATGCCGGCTTTACACTACTCGCGAAGTTGACCGAGTCCCGTTGACCGAATTATTAGTTCCTCCACTGAAGTAACCTTCCACACTATTATTATTCGCACAACCTTGGTCAACTTGGTGAGTAGTGTGGAGGCGGTATCAGATGTATTGTAAATGGCAGTATAAAATTGTTTGTAACAAACTGTTTTTTTTTTTTAAACAACATGTTCTGTACGTAATAGACCAGTTCTGATAACGGGCGAAAATTGTGTGAGTTTAAATCTATCTTTTACTATATCTTTATCGACTACAGCGAAACTAACCTAGTCTAAATTGTTTATCGCTTGTTGGCTCCTAGCCATAAAATTGAATCCAAATACGGGCGGTTTGTGGCAATTATCATGTAGCCACAGAAGCCAATTAATTATATTTCAAAACTACCTACTCATGTATTTCCATTAACCATGTGACGTAACTAGGTATATTATTACATTGGATTCTACGCATGGGGTTTATAAATCAAATAGTCTTGGAGACTGAGGAAAATAATATTTATATATATATGCTCAGCTACGAACTTAATATTTATCAGCTACCAACGTCCTATTAAACAAAGGCCTCCCTTTTAGTAAGCCAGGAGGCGCGAATCTGCGCATACCGCATCCACCGCCTCCTTGCAACGTGACCCTCATGAGCTCATCAATTCACCTTCAGTGGGAGGCCGTCTCGTTGTTAATACATGGTCGCTATTCTAGGACTTTACAGTCGTTGGGACTGTATACGCAACAAAAATATTTTAGTACACTATAATTAGTGAGCTATGTCGATAAACATTTGATAGCAGCCTCGGGTGCGTTCGTAAAGGAGCCGCGAGTATAATTAACCAATTACTATGCATTCCTCTGTGTAATATCGCATACAAGCAACGTTATTCTGACAAATCAACTACACTAAGTTAGATTACAAGTGTAGGGAAGAAAAAAAATGTTACTTGCTATTAACTAACTGACACAAGTGACGAGTCTAAATAATAAAATCAAAAAGTTCGAACATTATCACGATTGAAGGTAGTAGAGGGTTAACTGGAAGAGGTCCATTTAGGGATACATTCGTTTAGATACCTTCACAGAAAGCAGCTCTCTACACAAGTACACAGCAACAAGAAACACCATAAAACCGTAAATGGAAAAAGAGAATCAGCAAAATAAAGACGTTTCCTTCCTTCCAAGACACGTGTAGAAATCGTAAAAAGCTAACCTGTGTAGGTACCAATTTCAAATAACATTATGAATTTCAATACTAGATTATTGTATTCCGGTTGATATAAAAAGATATCGTACGTGTGCGTAGGACATTATAGCGAAAAGGGTAGCCGGCGCGTCACGAAGTCTGCCCAAGGCAATTTGGTACCAAATGTCGTTGCCTACGTGCCTGCCGAATAAAGAGGAGGGGATAAAGCCAACGCATTACATTACGAATTGTTAGAATCATTCTGGGGAGCGACAACACTCGTGTTTATCCGGAAGACATTAGTTGCAGGTGCATCTTAATCTGTGCTGGATAGAAATGTTGCTCAGATCGCAGGTTTTCATTCGTCATCAATGTTTCAATGTCATTTATCAATGTTTGTATAATAATATCACTATATTTTCTTAAATATCTCAGTTTCCAAGATTCATTGTGTTATTTTCACCGCCCTTAACTAAGTAGGTATTAACTAAGTTGGTTTATTATTTATTCACGATCAACAAAAGTAAAGTAATATTTCACAAGCCGGAAAAGAAGACAGGCAAAATCAAGACAATTCACTAGGGCTTCAATGTAAAGAGACATTCATCAGATTATCGACAATCACTAATCCTTAAATAAACATAACACCGTTAAAAAAGCGAATGCACCATTAATTCCTTTTCCAATATCGCCGCGACCCTCCGTTCCGGTGCTACTTAATTTTTGTAAGTGCGCATCTATTTTTCGCCCTTGGCCCCTGACAACCTATACACGGACCCTCCCAAGATTTACGTTTCAGACGCGGGCAATAAGCACGGCCTACGACATAAGGCGTTAGGTATTTTAAATTCGTCTGCATCCTGTGAAAAATTGCTTTTCCGAGCCGTCTCGAAGCATGGAACGAGCAAAACATGGGGACGGATAAGTTATTTAAGCGAAGACTAAAATGTTTGTTATGAACGACACCCTTTGAATAAACGATGGTGCTTATTGAAATCTTAAACGGTTTAAAGGGGACTTCAGGACTGTTTTGATTTCAGGCATTGATAATAAGCCTTTGATAACAGAAAGATCTAAAAATGTATTTTAGAGATTGATCTGATTTTGGCACATTCAGGATTATTCTATCCCAGTTTTCTTTAAGTTTGTATAGAAATGAAGCAAAATTAAGTACCTATTTATATGATTAGGTATCATTTAAGGGATTAAAATTAGGTTTTGGTCCGATCAAATTTGATTATCCTTCAAAATGTGGTAGATAGAACATTTATATGTTGGGCTATCACAGGCCATAGTGCAAATAAAGTTATGTAAGTAGGTATACCACCGACTATGAGAAAATCTCAGTATGATTGAGTACGACCCTCATCTTAACATCGTGTACCTATTATAATGAACACACTAGCTTAGCCTTCCTTTATTTCCAGCCCTAGGTTTGTAATCTTCTATTATCACATCTAAAACCCCATTACCAGTTCGCAGGCACGAACATTGCGTATAACATATCCACAAACGCGGCAAATTTTGACTTGGCTCGATCGTAAAACACATTAACACGTAGTTCACCCCCACGTGGCACTGAAGACCACTGGATATTAGGGTAAAAGGGAAAATGCATTGGCTTTTTGTAAGGCGCGCGTATATTGGGCCATTTGCTACTCCGAGCTCCCGTATCTACGTATCCATTAACGCGGTTAACAGCGTACTTCGATAAAGTGTCGGTTACTGCAAATAAGACCTATTTACTTATATATAAATCCGCCGATATACCATTATTGGAACACAGTTCGAAATGGTTACGCATTTGAGTTTAGTGGGCGTATTAGAACTGATAGCTTGTTCGAATTGCTTACTCATTCCATCCGCGAAAACGTTTTTTTTTACATGGGTATTTACCTGGTTGTGAAGATTATCTTCATGAGATTAATGCCAAGATTACGTAAAAAATAACTACAGAACCCTTTTAACTCAAAGTAGAAGGAAAAGTTGGACGTCGTAATGTTGCCTTTTTAAAAGATTCAAGATGTTTTAGGCTGTTTTTAGTGCTTCAAGATGTTTTTAAGTAATTTCTGCGGTGGAATGCCAACGGGCCGCGGCAGGTAGCCGCACCTCGCCGCAGCATCCTTGAAAGGCCACATTCCGACATCTGTTTACGGTCTAAGACCTCATTTCAACTGCAATTGCAAATGAATGAGTCTCTATCAACCTACGCGTGAACCTACTTGGTTAAAATACCTTTTGCGGACTTAGATTCTATTTATATGTTCGGTGTTGATTAGCTAGTTAGGTTTCGAGACTGTTACTTTTACAAAAACGGCGTCAATGACACATTCTTAGAAAGCTTGTAGGTAATTAAACTTTATGTGACTTGGAATTGTATGGAATGCAATATATCGTCTGTTGTAATATTTTTTTTTATTTAGGTACCTAATGCTCATTCTTCCAACGTATTAACCGTCTCACTTTCCAGGAAAATTTCAAAGTTGTGCCTGTAGATTTTTGTAGTATCTGTACTTCTAAGATATACGAGTAGTAGTTTAAAATCCCATTGAAATCTATACCTAGGCATTTTGATAAACGCCCGAAGACCTATAGATCTCATTAATTTATAATCTCCTATACTCCTGGGATAACACATTCCGATCAAACACGAAAATTATTTGAACTACGAGTATATTCCCTCATATATTATTGAAAACTTCCTGTATTACTGCCGCCACATTTATCTCCACCGTCGATATTTTTTGAATTAGGTACATCTAAAAAAACCCGAGTGTAAAAAAATATCTAATTTGCAATTATGTCGTAACGAAACCATTTCACAATTTGGCCAACGTTATGTTTCGATTGTTCCGTCGGGTATCAATGGATTGACTGATTGGTCTCGCTCAGCTATGGTACTAAAGTTATTCTTCTTGTTTCAGAACATTTTGGACAAGTTCAACCCTGGTGCCCGGCAGATGATAACGGCTGGAAAAGCTTACTTAAAAGCTTTACATGGTAAGTTATCGTCTTTATCACAGAATAAAACTACAGAGCTAAACTAGGCGGTAGACTCAGACATATAGAAGTGCCCTTGCGGCCTACTTGGAGAATAAAGTTCATTACATTACTTTTGACGACGCGTTTGGCTCGGTTGGTAGACACCTGCCTACTGAGTCGGCGGTCCCGGGTTCGAATCCCGGCCGGGGCAAATATTTGTGCAAAATATTTGTTCTCGGGTCATGGATGTTATCTATATATGTATTTATATATTATGTATATCGTCGTCTATTACCCATAGTACAAGCTTTGCTTAGTTTAAGACTAGGTCGATTTGTGTATGATTGTCCCTTAATATTTATTTATTTATTTATTATTATTTTTTTTTTCATAATTTCGTTAACTCGTTATCTATTTCATTATGTAATTATTTCATATTTTTTTATTTCAATATTTCATGAAGTTTCTCCTTTTTCATCTTCGCAAATGCTTCATGAGCAGTGTATTTTATTAGTTGTTTGTATAAAATGCAATGAACCTAATGTGCTAGTTGCATATAATGCATCTAGCGAGAGGTATGCTCGATTCACAGATAAAATGTGAGTCATAGAAAATTCTTAAAATCATTTTTTAAGGGTACGCTACTATTATTAACACGTTCAAGGTTTAAACAAATATTCTTTAAAACACAAATCTTATGTTAATATACATCCTGACATTCTAATAAAACTGTCATTTTTAGCGGTCATTCTTAAAGTTTTTATGAAGAGTAATTATCTACGGTTCTGTTATGTACGAAACTAACAGTCTTAATAGACTCAAGTCGCGTTAATCCCACTAAACTCCATTTCCATGGCCGTTTTATTATGAGCTATCTCCAAACATTAACGCGATATCTAAGACATAAAAGGTTCGTTTACCCTGTTTGTGTCCTTTTTGGGCCGGCATCGACATTCGCATTAATAATAGGGAACTTGCATGATTCTTAATCTATACAATACAATACACATCTACTTATTTGCACATGCACAGTGTGCATTGCACACCTCAAATACACAGGGATACAAAACATAAGAGAAATACCGTAAAAAAAACAGTCTATACTAAAGATTTAAGAGTTATGTAAAGATACCTAAAGTTAAAGAGTTAACTCACAAATATAATTTAGTTAAAGTACCTAAATCGAAAATGTTCATTCCAAGCTCGCAAGAAAACGCTCCCTGGCAAGCGTGCCGTCACTCCATAATTAAGACCCCCGAATGTTAATGAAAAACTACGGCACTATATTCATATTAAAATTATGAAAGAAATGTTTGCAAGATTGCTTTAATAAACATTTTTTCCGACAGGCATTTTGTAATATTTACTCACGTGAGCTCACCTGATGTTTCAAATTATGTTCCAATTCATGATTAAAATATTTCGCAGAAAAATAATAATCTTAGAATAAATCCTTCTATTCAAACACATTTTTAATGAATATCATTGTTTAATAATTTATCGATTACAAATTAAATATTATCGTGCAAGTTCCTCAGTCTCGACGGGTGTAGGTACCGTTTCACAACCCATTCACGTAGATGTCATCAATTTGCTTGGTATTTATTAAATTAAAGATAAGATTTGACTCTCCCGAGTTGACCGTTCGGCCGCGATTGTTTACTTAAAACCTGTTTAAATGCCAAGTGGAACTATGAAAACATATTTGATTTACCTCGATTCTTCAGAATAGGTATAGCTTGTTTGTTGTCAGTAATGAAATGAAGTAGGATATTATTGAAATGATAACTGTAAAGTCACACATAAACCGCATTGAGTGTAACTGTAAAATATTCGTAAATATCGTCTCCATAAGAGTTTTCAAGACTAGTTTTTTTTTTTTTTTTTTTAATAGCCGTTTAGGTGTCCCACTGCTGGGCAAAGGCCTCCCCTTCTTTTCTCCAAGACTAGTTGGATAAGAAAATATTGGTAGATATCTGTCCATAAGAGTTTCCACTACTAGTTAGACAAGAAAATATTCGTAGATACCTGTCCATAATACCTATTGCCATTATGTAGATAAGATAGCTTAGGTGTTAATTGTTTTGTTTTTTATGGTGACTCATATACGAGTATACATGCAGTCAACAGGAAGGAACTGTCCATGACGAGCTGCACATAAGTTTCGATCATAGGTAAATAGCCGTGATGACATATGTATGAGGATTACAACAATCCTTTTTTTTATAACGATCAAATGTCTATATGGCACTAACTACACTTAGTGCTTTAAAAGTTAGAAATTACCGTTAAATCTCAATGTTCCTATGGAGCACTCAAAACAGATGGTCACAATACCGTGACGGCATCACCAAGTAAAAGCACCAATATATGGATGGAAAAATATTTATTCTTTTTAATGAAAAAATTGCTATTTAATAAAAGAAATGCATACTTTTCTATTCTCATATTTCAAAAATCTTTTATTATTATTTTTATATTTATTTCATGACATGCTAATATATTTTGATTTACATATACATACATAAGTACAGTGTACAGTATGTTATATAATTCAACATCAGTCATCATCCCAATTGCCGTGACTTGAAATAACATGCACAGAATATGATAATCTTTGAACACTCCTATCTCGTCTTACACTTTCACACTCTAAGCAGTGCGCAAGTTCAAGACACATTCATCATTCAACATATCTAAGTTCCGCGTTCATTGAAGCGCAGGCAATTAATTTTATACACCGTAAGCCAAATGGGTGCATCTATATGCAAAACCTCAGTGCATCGCGCTTGCTTGGCTACAGAACTAGGGCGTTGTTTGTGCCAAATTGTCTCCGCTGGCTTATCTAGAGTATTATAGCCGTCGCTGTAAAGGCCATAAACTGCGCAATGCGATGTATGGCCCTCGAAGCTTGTTCCTACTTTATTGTGAGGCCAGTGAACTAATTTATTTCACTAAACAACAATTAAATGGGTTATTACGGAGTGTTTAAGTGTTGTAAACCCCGACCCAGGACGTCTACGTAACATCCCTCGTGTGTTACATTACATTTCATCACTTACTCTGTGGGTGTACTCGTAACTTTATGAATGAAGCATCTTATTAAGTAACCGCGTTTTATTTTATTCAGTCTTGGAGAGTTAAATTAATTGATATTTTATGTGCGGTGAGAGGAGTTATTTTTGCAATTACCATTAGATTATTGCGTCTGTATGTATTGTTCTCTTTTTTACGTAAGAACATATTTCTATTTTAAGTTTATATTGTGTAATTTTTATGCTTATGCTACTAGATCGTATTATGTGCTGCATCTATTCAATCCAATATGAATAACTTTAACTTTATCACTCGTACAAATTAAGCCCTGCATTAGTAGCCAGTCTGAGCGGCACACAGAAGTCCCTTGGTTTAGCTCACCATCTCACGGCCAATTATATCGTATTTTATACAAACAACCAAGAAATCGACACTTCTCAAGTGGCTTGATCGTAAAAGAGAATCTTCTGCAGGTTTTTTTCTTCTGTGATTACAACGTCGCTACTGTTTAGTGACATTAATCTGTGTTATCACAATCGCTATTTGCAACCGTAAATAAACCCTCTGTAGTCCCGTCCACCCAACTATGGTCCAAATAAACTCAATTATTAATAACGGATAAACTCTAAGATGTACTTGATGAAAATTGAACTTAATGAAACCAAGTTAAATAGAAACATATAAAAGCACTGATAGAAAATGGATCTTATTTTGGATCATAGTTGAGTTATTGGAAGTCGGGTAGTTTTACGGAACCTAATATTTCCTTTTTTTTTATTAGGAGCCGCTGCAGCCTCTCGTTTGTACGTGGACGCAGTCGGCAAGCTGGGCCGTCAAGCCCAGCAAGGAACCTGGGGAGGATGCGCCGACATAGGTAATATTAAATCATTAATAATAGTTTTTTATAACAAAAACTCAAACTCAAGTCTGTGACGAAACAGAGGCGTCAACAATTCCTTTTAAAATGCTGATTGTTTTAATTTTTCTCTAAGATCAAACATGTTTCTTAACATATTATTGATGTTACTACCTAGAACAGGGCTATTGGGATTTATTGGTATATATTTGAAACGTACTGTTTGAATTTTTCATCGATAATTCTTGTTTCAAAAACTACTCGAAATTTACAAAATTCACTCAGAAAATTAGTTTTTTCAACTTATTTTCGACTGCACGCAATGAAAGCATGAAATAGCTATGTTACTACCTCGAACTCGGGGAAAAAAATTATTCACTTCAAAAAATTGGTTAAAATTATCAATATACATATTTATGATAAGAAGAAAAAATATTTTTTTTAAAGGAATATAGCCTCTTAAAGCTTTAATTAAATAGGTGATGGCATCACCATAGAACTATCTGAAACATATCTGCTGAATTCATCAATTCTTGTATGAACATATTGTTGAAAACAAGAAACGATATTTACTCAATTTGTTGATATTGAACCAATAAAACGCAATATTTTTCCGTTAAGGGATAATCATCCAAGTTCATTAACTATTAACAATATTTGCGAATCTGTGTGTACTTATAAATGTCAATAACTTAAAACTGGTCAATGGCCTCATAAAAATGTAATGCGTAGGTGTTTTTAGGATTAATATTATCATCGCGTTAGTTCGAAAAAGTTGTTTATCAAGTTTATGGTTAGAAAGGATCGACTACGACGACGGTCTTTGACTAGAATGACTAAATTGAAACCAACGAGTTATTTAAAAGCGAACAGCGATGGCATAAGCCACTTAAAACTTTTCGCATCTCTTATGCAACCGATAGATTTCACAGCCAAACTAGAAATTTATGAAATTCCAGTTACTACATTTATCCAACGGAATCTGAGCTAAAACGATATTGACCGTGACGGAATTTTAATTTGGATCTCTAAGTAGACTTCTTTAAACATGGCTTTATTTTACTTTGGGGACTCTATTACAAAGACTTTTTTATTAATTACAGGGACCGCCTTAATGAAAGTCGTCGAAGTTTACCGAGAAATACAGGACCAACAAATGAATATCGTAAGTGGCTTTTTATTAGCGCCATGCTATCTGTATTAAAGCATCCATTCTCTCAGCAAAAACTTGGACGTCTAGACAATTCTTTGGAACTAATGCTGAGCTATAAAACGAATTAATGCTTCCTCGTGTCTGTTAAGAGTTCAAGAAATAATACAATATATTTATTTTTATTTCAGCTGAAGGCGTTTTACGTGGATCTTCTCGTTCCCTTGGAGACTAATCTAGAAAAGGATACAAAAGTTGTACAGGTTGGTTTATAAATATATTTCCCTCACTCTGTGCTCGCGTCCCCAGAAATTGTTTACTAGAAAAGGGCCACAAGTTCAAATAGCTTAGGCGAGTATCTCGTTTACCGGGAGATAAGGATTTCTATTAAAAAAGTTTCGTCCGGAACTAAACGTCCCCTATACTTACATTTTCTTTGGCCGTAGTTTTCCCTCCATCGCTCTGGCATTACTATATTTTCTGATAAAGTAACGCGACCAAGAACCTAATATTGTGGGATCTGAGGAATATTGTGTCTGTATATATGTATTTGTTAAACAAAAGGACCCCGAACCTAAACCTAATAAATTGTTGATGTTGAATTGAACAAATGATACAAAAATCAAAGCACAAAGAAAAATTTGTTAAACATGATTTGTATTTGGGTAAAGAGTAAAGGTTTACTAACTATCTTACCTCTCTCAATGAAATAAAAATCGAATCATTTTTTTTCAGTTACTTAAAATAGATTACAAGATCTGTACAGCATCTAGCATAACGGCCACAAATGAATATTTCTCGCGCAAGATAATTGCCTGTCTCTTTCTGTGCAGTAATGAGAGAGGGTGACAGGTAGCGCTATGTCGCGCGATAAGTGTCGCGAAGCATAGTTGTGCTAGACGGGCTGGTTGGTTCCTCTTTTGAAATAGTTTGGTTAATTTTTCCGCACAACGGATCTTTTACGAATCTTTTTTTTCTTGATTTGTACGGCTAACTACGCCTGCATTATGCCCACCTTTTTGGTCCTTACCGATTTATAAACAAAACATTGTCTTAGCGAACCAGATCGAAATCCTTGAATAATTTCGTCGGAGCTTGCTCACAGCTGATACCCTAGAACAATTTGGTCCCTCAAGATATTAGACCGTGTTTTACGTAATGTTATTACAATTGGTTCCATTATCCTACAGTCTGAACAGAAGCGGTTCCTGCAACAACATAAACTGAGGTCCGAGAGTTATAGCAAGGCCGCCGCCACGATTAAGAAACAAAGGAAGAAAAAGACAAATGTTACCAAGGTTGGATCTGCGATGGACAAAGAAATGAAGGTATGTACTACACCGTACCTTCTGCGTTCGTGTATTAGGTATATTTTTTTTATCATATAACCATTTAGGCCACTTTCTCGAATAGTTACGAAATAAAATACAGTAGGACATGCGTAAACAATACGCTACGCTTACGCTACGGATTACAAACCTGGCTGTTTCAGCAGGATGAGCTTAACCCCTAACACATGTAGACATACAATATGCACGTGTTAAAATAAAAAAATGTTAATAGCTAATTTCCTTTTTTAGGGTTCCGTACCCAAAGGGTAAAAACGGGACCCTATTACTGAGACTTCGCTGTCCGTCCGTCCGTCCGTCCGTCTGTCACCAGGCTGTATCTCAACAACGGTGATAGCTAGACAGTTGAAATTTTCACAGATGATGTATTTCTATTGCCGCTATAACAACAAATACTAAAAATAAAATAAAATAAATATTTAAGGGGGGCTCCCATACAACAAACTTGTTATAGATTATATATATGTATAGGTACGGAACCCTTCATGCGCGAGTCGGGCTCGCACTTGCCCAATTTTTTGTTTCTACAATTTATTGAACATTATTTTAAAATTTTAAAACTGTACCTATAGATATTGAGCTTAGCTGGCTATAGTAGTTAAAATAAACAACAAATCACAGCGATTCGGATGGTCCCGTTATCTTAACGTGACGTATTAAAAACTAAATTAACTAATAACGTGCCATTACCTAAGGAATTAAGAAGGCACATAATCAAGGAATAAATCATCCTTTTTTAAGCAGCTTACCTTCGCCACTGCCATATCCGTTTCATGCTCTATGGTTTCACCTCGTAAACTTTCCGAGAGAACCGTAAAACCAATTTCGGAGAAACTTTGGGTAAGTTTCTCCGAAATTGGTTTTACGGTTCTAAGAAATTTATCGATGAGAAAAAACTCTGACAAAGTTTTTGTCATTGATGGTTTTCATTTTGCAAAGCCAATTACTTTTCAATTTCCGATAAATTCACAAATAAAAGTAAGATTTCACTAATTTATTTTGTACTTATTTCAGAACATGCAAATTTTAGAAGAAGAAAAAACCAAACTGGACGCTTTTTGCGAGCAAAGCTTGAAAAATGTGAGTATCTTTTTATTTTATTTTTTTCCTGTTTGTGTATGATTTTATAAGATTTTTAATTTTATGACATGAAAAAAATTGCGCATAGTACTCCCTAAGATTTAGGGATGTTTTGAGTTTTGAATAAGACTTCAAAAAACCCTTACCTAGTTTAGTAGTTTGGCGGGCTCTACTCGTAATGTATCATTATCTGCTTTATGCCTTAATTGCCTGCATTATTCCTGTTAATGTTAAAGCAAAATCAACAGCCTTAAGAGGCCTTATTCCTTTTAAAATGCTGATTGTTTAGACATTTTTCTCTATGATCAAACATGTTTCCTAACATATTATTGATGTTACTACCTAGAACAGGGCTATTGGGATTTATTGGTATATATTTGAAACCTACAGTTTGAATTTTTCATTGATAATTTTTGTTCGAAAAACTACTCGAAATTGACAAAATTCACGTGGAAAAATCGTTTTATCAACTTATTTTCGACTGCACGCAATGAAAGCATGAAAAAGCTACGTTACTACCTAGAACTCGGGAAAAAGTATTATTCACTTCAAAAAGTTGGTTTAAATTATAAATATATTTGTCATAATATGAAAAAAATAAATTTTAAAAGGAATAAGGCCTCTTAATCAGTCGGTAATGAACAACTTCGTAGTTTATTATCATACGTACTTCTAGAATAAGTATGACACGAAACTCTTTTTTGCGCGACAAATATTATCCCTATCTTATCTTTTAATACCTTGCCAGTAACACGGGTCATAATCAGTATCAGAAACGGTTTGAACTCACGCAATAAATTCGGGTTTTTTGTATGGGAAATCCCGAGATCCCGAAATCGCCCATACTAAAAAACCCGGGATTGGAAGGCACGACATGTTTCGAACTCGAGTCGAGCTCTTCATCAGGGACATCTTATTCATGCTGTTGTGCAACAAATAGTCCATTGGTTTGGATCAGTCGCCCTCAGCGCCCGCGCAGATAGCGCGGGGAGGCAAGAGCGGAGGGTTCTTGGACTGTCACAACTGGATTGTCTGTCACTTCATCATCACTGTTATTACTCACTCTTGACTTATGGTGTTTACGATATTGTCTGAACGCGCGAGCTCGAAACATATCGGGACGTTTCTGCAATTTTTTTACTTGTGTTTAAATTGTAAAGCTCGGGTTTCCTAACAAACCAGAGCTTCAGTAACAATTCTTAAAGATGTCTCACGATCAAGACGGGTCATGCTGGGTCGCACAACTAAAGAAGTCGCGAAATTTGCTCAGCTTGTATTAAATAATTTTCTTCTAAGAGTCACGCCACCAGTTAATATAACTAACATTGTCTTAGCAAGTCAGTTTCTGAATTAACAATAAAACTATTACTTATCCTGTGTATTTCCCCAGGCAATGACTCAAGAGCGACGTCGCTACGGTTTCGTTCTGGAGCGACAGTGCTCTTTGGCAAAGCATTGGTTGGCGTACCATTCCTCGGGTGCTGCCGCCTATAACACCGGCATAGATGAGTGGCTTGAAGTGTCCCGGACTCGGGAGTACCTGCCACCGAATGTGGAAGCCATGTTCGTCAGCAGAATGAGGGTGAGCTGAAACAAATGTTTATTTTAATCTAAAATATTGCCTGCCATACTCTACTTATAGAATAATACCAATTGTAATGCTGAAGCACAACTACAACGACCACATCGATAATAATAATTTAATAATACTTTAACATTAATAATATTGTTGAGACTTCCTGGATATGTAATTCTATGGCACTTGATGTAAAAGCTATTAAATTTCCTTCAGTTCGCAAGTCGTTTCGAATGATTTAACAACAACAGTAAAAATTGTTTACTTTATACTTTCAAAGCAGAGTTTCTTCGTTTCTTCATGAATTCTGGATTTCTTTCATAAGTGCTTCGCGAAACCGTAAAATCTGTCTCCACTAACGTAAAATTGTTTTATGGGCTATTATACCTCAAATAGCCCATTTAAAACGCATATGACCCACATATTCTGAACAAACACATACATTTTACAATTCTTTCTTGAATTCAAGAAAAGCGGGAAGTGCGGGGCATACAATTTAATACCGTCAGTATTTTTGGATGCGTATTTCAGATTAATGCCTTCATGCTTTATTACTCTTTTGATAAAAATATCAGTATGTTTTATCATACATAAAGGCTTATTTAAATCACATATCGGCTCCTTAAATCGTTAGTCTGCATCTTTGTGAAGCCCAAAAGAAGTGCATTTAAATCTGAGGGATGTGGTTAGTACATCTTACACAGCTTCGCTCGGCTCCGTTACAGCGAACAAGCATCCTTAAAGTCTTGTTCTGATCGCTGATCACTGTCTGATCCCTGATTTTCAGTCAAGAGATTTTGTTTCCGCTTTCGTTTTCAGCGTGAACCACTCAAACAAAATCAAACACGTGAATTTTAGGATGTGGGTAACCCCTTTGTTATTTTAACATGTTTGAGTCGTTTCTATTTGAATATACGTAAAACTGATGACACGATTTTCTTCTTTGAACAGCAAGTCTCATTCTGGGCTGAAGAGGAAGTGTACGCCAGTCCCCGGGTAGGTGACGACGACGACCGGGCTTCTGTCGGGTCTGCTCTACGGAAGACCAGGTCTGTCGACGCGTCGTGCCTCGATGTAAGGTCTATCGGCGACCTGGGCTCGCCCGCTCAAGGTCTATCGAGGGCTAAATCAGACTTCAATCTACAAGCGAGCTTACACACTGGGGATCAGGGTTAGTATGTCAGTACAAACGTAAGCGTTTTTAAGAGGTCTGAAGTAATGGATTATGACAATTCATTATGTACGTTATACGTATATCATTATGAAATACGTTACCACATTTAGTGAATTTCTAATGAATGTAATGATTGAAAATAAAATGCCAAACGTGTCTCTAGAGAACACTCACTCACTAATACAGATTTCTTATCATGAATATTTAATTACAGACATGGATTCCCGTCCAGCAACGCGTCCATCATCGCTAGCTCCACCATCCTGCACGTCACGTGACCCGCCGCTGGCACGCGCTCTATACGCGTATGCGGCTGCTGGTGACAACCAGCTCAGCTTCCAGCAAGGCGACGTGTTGGCCCTGTTGGGAGAGAGGACTAAGGGTTGGCAGTACGGAGAGAACATGCGCACTCATCATGCTGGATGGTTCCCGCTTGCTTACACCGAGCCAATTCCCGACAATGATGCCAGGTAAGTCTATTTCGATTATTTTTTCCTAGTAATCAAATAAAAGCTCTTTTTTTTGTTCCTGGTAAATTAAAGCACCACATTCCTTGTCGTGGCTTCCCACCTCCGTGGCGACCTGACGTACACCAACTGACAAGGTGTTCACACGTGCGTTGCGTTGCCGTGTGAACACCTTGGTTATTTTTATGTAAAACAACCCAACGGCAGCGCTGCGTTGACGCAACGCTGACGCAACGCGCCGTGTGGACTGGCTCTGACTGATTGGCTGATTGACATCGATATTTGGAACGGACATTCAAATTCAAAATGAGACATGACAGCGACAAGACAAGAAACCATCAGTTCTCGACGGACAGATGACCAGAGTGTTCATTCCTTTCAAATCTTTACCTGATTACTATCCTCAAAATGAGTTAATCATTCCAAGTCAAAAGGGAAATCTTAATCCCATCTCGTCACCTCCCGGTAGAATACTCTTGTAAATCTAAATTTGACATGTTTTTGCAGCAGCTCTCCAGCCCGCTGGAGTTGCGCTCAGACCCCCAGCGAGGCACCGCCGCCCGCACCGGTCTCGCACACCACGCCGGGTTCGTCCGCCACGCACGTCCAGCATCCTCCGACCCGCATGTTCGGGGACACCGTCACTGCTCATCATGTTAACAAGGTAATCATTAGTTAACAAAACACAGTATACCATTTCTTCATACCTTCAATAGTAAAGTAGAAATTGGGGTAAGCGAACACCTCTAGCAGGCTTATAATGATCGCGTTTATCATTCGATAAAATAAATACTTGATTAATCCCCCAATCTCATGAGAAATTATTTAACACTTATCGTCTGATTAAATATGACTATTATAAGTCCGCTGATTATGCTTTTACAATTTGCACAAAGTTAAATGCAAAAAACTAAGCCTAAGACGATGCAATGTGGCTACCTTCGTAAAAAAAAAGTAAGCATGTTTGTTTTACTTTCCTTTTCAGGGTCGCCTTGGCAATGGCTCTCCAGGTTTGCCACCTACTCTACCCGCTCCATCACCGAGCGCACTGAGCTCTTCAGCTAGCGCTACTTTCCACTCGTCCACACCCGCTGCGGTTGCCACTAGCAACATAAAGAGTTCTACGTCAGCGGCTAGCTTCACGACTCATGCTGTCATCGAAACAAGGACCTTTGGACCGCAAACGCTGCCTTTGCGTTCCCAGGTTATTAATTATTTTTTATTTTATTTTATGTAATTACCTAAAACATTTTTAAAAAGGCAACAACATTGCCCCATATGAAATTGAAACAAAATATTTACAAATGTTTTTTTTTTCACAGATGGCTCAAAATAAAGCAGGCCCAGCAAAAACAGCAGTATCTGCAGTTGGAGCTGTAGGCAATGTTTCACTGCACAGCTCTAACGACTCCGGGTTTTCGAACGAGCCACCGCCTCAACCAGATGTCGACTACAGCGACGAAGAAGCCCAGCGCTTAAGAGTACCCATCAGGTATGATTCACAAACCATAACATAGAAGTATGTTGAATTATGCTTGTTATTTTATGTTGCTTCATTTGTAGTAAAGTAGCGCTTGTTTAATTTCATTTTCTGTTCTTCTCTGTCCCATAGTAAATCTGCTCATCATACCAACGATCACAAAGCTTACTTGCTAAAAACCCAAAGTTTGAAACGAGGTCCAAAACCAAACAATGTCAACGGTTACTTGACGGATGATCAACAATTGATGCTACGAAATATGCTGGAAATGGATAAAGACTCACAAAAAGTTAAACGGACTAAGTCATTTTGGAAATTTGGCCGAACGACCAATGAGGAGATAATGGAGGGAATGTCACTTTGGCAGCATCGAGATATTGTTGATACAGTACCGGAATACAAGAAAAAACTTTTTGTTAAAATTAAAAAGGAACTAAGACCTGCTCCTGAGGTTCCAGATGCAAGAAAACAAGCGAGTCCCGAAAAGACACCACCTATTGAAAATGGACTATCACGACCTAAGGAAACAATTGATAGAAAGGACGTAAAAGTTACAAATGGCATACGCCAAGCAAAGAGTTTAGGCTCCATTGAAAATGCAGATCGCGTTGAAAAAATCAGAAAAAGTGAAATATACCACCAGAACCAGGCAATTAACAAGAAAAGTACATCCGAAAAAGTGATAGCCGAGGAAAAATTGGAAGAAGTAGTACCTCGTAACGAGTCCCGACATTCAGACTTGACTAACACCAGCACTATCAAAACGAATTTTGAAAATAGTTTCTATGATGATGAAAATGGAGAAGGTTTTGTGATGAAAACTGTTAAACGACGTGAAATACTGCAGAGATATGACAATGATAGTGGTTCTGATGTCAATTCGGTAGCTTCCAGTACTGATCCTTATGATTGTATCATAGTAGATGATCATATGACATCCAGAAAACAACAAGAAATGGATAAACGCAGGCAAGTGCAGGCAGACGATGAGATAAAGAAAAGGAAAGAAAACGCGTACATGCCGGAATTTGAAGAAATAGAAGTTACCCCTATAAAACCTCATGTTCGCGCAACGATGTCTTCTGATAAGGCAAAACGTTCATCACACGAGCATTCTCCACCGAAAACTATGGAATTCAAAACTTTCAAAGATAACTCAAAAGAAGTCAAAACTTTCTCTGCATCATCTGAAACGTTGAAATATAAAGATAGTGAACATACTGATCGGTATGGTATCCCCACAGAGCGCAATAATAACGACATTAGAAATGAAAATCCATATAACGGACATGATGAAGGAACATTGAAATACAATAAAAAACGTTCCAGCAAGGAAGAAAAAAATAGACAACAGCAAACTTTTGAAAATGGGCATCACCACAAAAAAGAATACCCGCAAGCGGAAATTAGGTCACCGAAGAAAGATATGAGACCTTATGAAAGCAGAGAGCCAAGGATTGATTATTCTTTAGACAGACGTCAAGCGCGGAAGGACTTTGGAACAAATCCCAAAGACAACAGAGACCCAAGAAGTAGAAACAGGGCGCAGAGAAGCTACGACGACAGCTCATTACAGTACAACGGACGCAGGGAAGATAGATTTTACGAGTCAAATATATCGTATTTCAGTGACCAAGAAAGACGAGTATCACGATACGATTACGACACAGACTCAAAGAAAGCCGAGAAGACTAAAATACGCCAGGAAGAAGCTAGACTAGAGGCCAGGCGAATAATGGACAGACGAACGGAAGGTCCTTACAGTGAGTCTGATGACCAAAAATTCAATGAGGCTCTGAAGCAACAGAGACCGCAGTTGCTGCCTCGTACCAAATTGCTCAAGAGATCCGTAGACGGAAACGAACTACCAGAAGAAGGACACACTTTCGGCCCTTGGTATGACTTGTGGGGCCGCGAAACCGGTGTCTACAAATAAATCCACAGGTTTTTGTTATGTTTTTGTTTTTAACGCTCTTTAAACTTATGTTGACCTTTTGTAGTTTGTAGAAATGTATACTCTGTGTATCGCCTTATCAAATATGTACCTATTTACTTTTCGACTCACAATTACTTAAGGCCATATTAGTATACAAATTAATATATATGTTCGTACATGTATGTAACCAAGTAAAGAGATGAGGTGAGGATTTTTTACCATATTTGATTAGATTAGGTTAGTAAGGTGTATTTTTTGCGCAGGCCCCAACAATTCGCGACCGTGAAACTAAGGAAGGCGCTCACGAATGATCGGTCGTCACCTGCCATTGAATAATGTTTTATAAATCTTATAATTTTGTTAATGATATTGAAAATGTAAATTAGACATTACTTGTATTTTGTACAGTTAAATATTTATAGTTTAACAAAGAATATATCACAATTTTTACAATAATCAACAATCTTGTTTTATTCCATGTGATAAAAATAATGATAACTAACCCACTGCACTACATAATGAATATGAATCATATGTGGACATAGTCGCAGAAAAGATTGTCTATATTTACACATCAACAATGGCAAAGAGAACTTATGAATTTCTAACTTTGAACCCGACACCTAAAGCAATTATTGGACATAAAAAGATTGGAATTACACAAAAAGGTTCCCTTTACACAGGAGGCCATTCTTATAAAGGAGTATTTACAAAGTTCTCATGGGAGGAACACATTATTGTGTCAAAAGAATGTATAATTTATTTGTTTGACAAAGTAATAAATTCACCAAAATCAACTACCCTAATACAATACAGAAGAATCAAACAAAACCAACACGCACATAGAAAAATCAATGTCAATTGGGCGCTGGCGACAATGGCGGATGATTTATCGCTTTTCCGGTTCCGGTGGGGACGAGGCCGGAAGTGACGGCACAACACGGCCGGAGAAATATTTCCAACGATATGTTACATGCCCTTCTGGGACCAGCTCTGAGTGCTGTCAATTACAGGAGGTTTAAAAAAACTACAGTCAGTATATAAAACAATGTTTTTTGCTCAAAAAATCAGCGCACAGGGCACAACTAGGCTTACAAGAATATTTCCAACATATAAAAAAAGTTTACATTATATCAAAAATAATAATGACACAATTACAATCAAATCCTTGTTAATTCACTTGGCAACGCGGTCACTATAAGGAGGATCATCTATAAAATTGTATATTTTAACTACCTACAAGTTACCGCTTAAAGAATTAAACTCATACAAGACGAACCGAACCAAAGCAACAACTATCACGTCGAGACTTTAAAATAACAACAATTACTCCAGATGATTACTTACTCATACGAGTACCTACGCAAGACTTGGACGGAAAAACGTAGGTATCAAGTCTAGACTTTTAAATAGCCACAATTAGTCCAGATAACTACACACATACGTAAACTCCGAAAATCCCGCCAATGTCGCAGTAGAACTACGTTGACGGAAATTCTAAGAGTTTCTCACACAAAGGGCAGGGTCCATGCAAAGGCTTACATTTTATACGTAAAGCAAGTGCAGGAACGATTATGTGTGACTTGGCAGGAAGCGTACGGAGCTCACTGCCTCAAAGAGCGCGGGAATCCAGTTTCTACATTTTGAGGCACATAGGGTAAGTATACCGCAATACCACAGGTAATCCGTAAGTATATCCTTTTCAACGTCAAGCCATGAAGCAATCCACCGTGCCCCTGAGGCCATAGTATAAAATAAAAAAGTGCTCCAAACAGGGGTAGAAAAATACTTGTAACGTTTTTGAACTTCATTTCTCGTAGTCGTGTCGACGTAGCAATTTTACCAATATAATATGTCGTCTATGGCGTTCAAAAGTATGGTAGGAGAATAGTTCTGCCGGATGATAGTATTTATATGTAAGAATAGGTGAAAGGGATAGGTGCAGTGATCGGAAGCAAGTAGAGCTAAAATGTCTAAACGATGCACATGGTGTTTCTAAAATGGTATATGGTAACGGTATTTCTAAAAAAAATGTTTATTAAGGTTTTTTCAGTTCTACTTAATTCCGATCACTGCTCATAGAGTGTGCAAGGTTCCGATGCGACAAAATGTCATAATTGCTAATTACGTTTCACGTTTATATTTCAATAAAATTGACACTTACACACAAACTAACACAAGAGCCCGAGATTAATGAAAAATAACAGAATAGTATCTAAATGTTACTTTTTCTTCTTACAATTTTTTTTTATCCTACGGTAACAGCATGATAGACTTCTATGTATCTTCTAATATGATATATTACCTACGTCATCACACAAATTGGCTTATGTATATATGGCTTAGATAAAAAAATAAAACGATCAAAAACGATCGAAACAAAAGTCAATTTGCAGTGGAAACCGAGCGAGTACATCAATTGTTTCCAAGTCACGAAGTCTATGAAAGCGCTTTGGCCTGGAAGAGTCGCAGATTGTAAAAAAATATAAAACTCTGTATGCATTACCTACTGCAATAAGCAGCAAAACGGCGATGTTATCATAATAAAATGCTCGCAAAGAATTGTAAAATATTATAATGTATACTTATATTTTTTTCTTTGCAAACATAAACAAATTTTTAATTTTATTAAAACTTTCGTGAGACATATTTAATTATTGTATTAAGCGGTTTACACTCACGTGAAATTGTCAGGAACGGCCTGCGCTCAGAGCGGAACGTCGATCAAAGTATCAGCAGTGACGAGGTTGCCGCGGAGGTGTACGGGCAGCCGTCCCTGATGAAGAGCTCCATACGAGTTCGAAACATGTCGGGCCGTTCCTGACAATTTCACGTGAGTGTAAACCGCTTAATACAATAAACAAAATTTTTAATTTATTAAACGTGTAATCCACCAGTTTTTATACCATTTATATACCATTGCTGTATGCTTCTTTGTATTAAATATCAAAGCACAAAGCATAAGGAAAAAAAATCGGGAGGTCTCCTGGCGTTTGAGAGGTGAAGTGGTTACATGAGTGATGGCACGATGCATTGGCAAGCTAGACGTAACGGGGTCGGTTCCTGGTCTCTTCCACCAGGTTACACATATAAATGTTGCTTTGTGCTTCGATCTTTGTATCAAACATTTAAAAAAACCGGTCAAGTGCGAGTTGGACTCGCGCACCGAGGGTTCCGTACAAACACTTTCCATCCTTAAGTGGTTAAGATAAGTTTGCACCTGGTATGTATAGCGCTCGATACAAATGAGGTGCAAAGTTAACGCAAACAATCCCGTTTGTTGTATGGGAGCCCCCCTTAAATATTTATTTTATTTTATTTTTACTATTTGTTGTTATAGCGGCAATAGAAATACATCATCTGTTAAAATTTCAACTGTCTAGCTGTCACCGTTCTTGAGATACAGCCTGGTGACAGACGGACGGACGGACGGACGGACGGACGGACGGACGGACGGACAGCGAAGTCTCAGTAATAGGGTCCCGTTTTTACCCTTTGGGTACGGAACCCTAAAAATGGCTACATGAAAAACAACATTATTTTGCCACCCTTTGACGCAACAGTTGCGTATTTCACAACGTGAGGGTAAAATGATAAAAAGAATCTTCACTTTCAAAATGAAGTACAAGAGTAACAAACGTGTTCATTTAGGTATAGCGATCTAAGCGACCATCATAATCCCGTTGGACTTAACTACGATTACCCAGTTGATTCTGTTAAAGCAGATGTTCCTAGCACAGTCCCACTTTGGTCCAGCATTTGCATCAGTATCAATAGATGAGCAGATCAAATCAGCTATTATTGTTTAAATAAGACGGAGAACAGAAGGCTTCAAAGGTTTTTTCTTCTGATATCCAACCATCCAACCATCATTCCTAAGAACAGATCTTCGTATGTCTTATAGTTTCAGACTTTCAGTTCACTATTATCTTGTAGAAACTTTTTTGACATATATTTGTTTTGCATAACGATACTTGGCAGAAGTTACGTTTGGCAGAAACATCTTACGCAGAGTATGCTTTGGCATAAATCATTTCCTAATACTTTCCTAATCCTTTATGCCATCTCACCATTCGATCGAAAGTGTTTCTGCGAAACGTGTTATACGAAGTGTATTTCTGACCAATATTATTCTGCCAGATGAGGGTAACCCCAGACTTTCCCATATAGACCGATCTAAGTAAGTAAGTTTATATATAACATAAGTTTTGATAGTCCGGTTGCACTTTTGTAATTTCACAAAAACAATTGAAGGGTTCCGTAATGCTTCCGCTTAACATAAATAATGTCCTCGGCCTGGCATGGCGGTGCAGGGCTGGCAGCCGCGGCGATAGAGGCGCGCCGGTGCCAAATTGCCCTGTTCGCTTATCGTCAGGATTACGGCCGCGTTGGCTGCGAGGTTTGTTTCATTGGATTTTTATATAAAATAAGCTTTAAACAACATACTGTTTTATCGGTTATTTGTGCAATATGCGACGCAACGTTCATGGGACATGGCGACGTGACCGACTGAGCCGTACAGGAGAAGCTACGATCGCGGCCTGAATTTTCCATGTGTGATGTAAATTTATCTCTTGCGTCGCCTAACTGATGTGTGCCCGAAACAATGATGGCAACAATGTTTTTGCTAGTACTGATGGTGGGATGATGCGCCGATGTTTGAATGCTGGTCACCGAATAAAAATATACGGAACAACACAATTTTTTATGAATATACGAAACATATCTGTTATGTGGGAGTTATTCTTGAGGACGTTTCGTTCGAAAGAAATCTGCTGTAGACTGATGCCACAATCTAAAATAAATTAACACTAGTTACCCTGAAATTGAGAAATATAATGGAAAGTTACAAACTAGATACTTGATAACGTACTTGGTAAAGTCGGTCAATTCCAAAGTCTGAATATAACGATGTTATTATAGAATATTGCAGAGAAAATGTGTTTTTTTATACATTGTTACGGTAACTCGAAACTCGGACCCATTTCAACAGCTTTTATTTACCATTTAGAGCGCCAAATATGAATGATGCAAGAAAAAAACTATATAAATGCAAATGTGGATTAAAACTTAAATATTGCGGACTGTACCTATGAAAATTCACTGGAGACTTGAAAAAGTCCGCATGACAGGGAGGTCAAACCGAAAATAAGAGTTCCTGCCCAATTTATCACTGTCTGTAAACAATGGCATTGACACATCCGTTTATGTTTCGAACGGAGGTTTATCGCTGGTTGGTTTAGTTTACGTTTTATTCAAGAATGGAGAACACGTTTTTATTTGCATGTATAAAAATAAGAGTTTGAGAGAATTGTATTTATTGAAAGTCGAAGCGTTTGCGGGTTCGAGTTAAAAAATAACCTATTAAAAACAAAGGGAAAAGTAGGAAGTTCTTAATTATACCCAATCATTTGGCTAGTGCTCAAAGTTCAAACCCTGAGCAGAAAACTGTCAAGAGCTTATATAAAAAAACACTGGTATCCTCCACTTTCAAATGTAACCATTTTTTTAATACTATATTTATAGCACTGAACTAAGTAACTGTGCAAGTACCTAACATATTGACGGCGCGGTTGGCGTAGTGGTAAGTGGTCTACTGAGTCGGCGGGGCGGATCTGGGTTCGAATCCCAGCCTGGATAAATAGCTGTGTGATGAACAGGATTTAGTTCCTGGGTCATGAATTTAAATATATATTTAAGTTATAAGTAGGTATGTATACACATAATATGGACTAGGTCAATATTTAGGGTAGTTAGATTTTTAATATAACTAAATAAATCAATAGATGGCGCTAAGGTACCCATACCAATTGTATCGACAGAGTCCTTGCTTCATGGTAACTTCTACTACAGTCGGTATAGCGCAACTTTCCACAAAAATAAATACATAAATCAATAAATAAATCGTACTACTACTAAATACTTAATATCGTACTACAGCAATCGCCCTAGTCCCAAAGTAGGTACCTATAATTAGTTCTAGAGGCTTGTGTTATGGGAAATAGACGATGATATTCATACTTATGTATATAAATACATAATATAAGTAGTACAAATAGGCTGTATTGCACACCAACATACATTTAAGGTCACCTGAGGCATTGCGACTTACGTCTTTTGATGAGGTCATTGAAGCGAAACACTTTATAACTTCCATTGCTCCCTTTTCCATATTAATATTCCTAAACAATAGGTGATTTTTAATTTTTTTCGCTTCTATGATATTATCAAAACACGCATTTGACCCGTAGGTAGTCGCAATTGCCTCAGATGCTGGAAAAAGAAAAAATATATTTGAATACTATACGTAATATAATTGAATGGTTAGAAAGTAATAATTTATTAATTAATCCAAATAAGACTAAGATAATGCATTTTTACCAAAGAAAAATACCGAATTTCATTAATTGCCATTATGAGGGATCTTTAATTGAAACAAGTAATATCACCAAGTTTTTAGGCGTTCTTATAGACGAGAACCTGTCGTGGAAACCTCACATCGATGCAATATGCAAAAAATTAAACCAGTATGCTTACGTTCTGCACAAGCTCGCGAAGGAAGTAACCACGGAAGCCGTAATGTCTGCTTATCATGGTTTTGTGGCATCAACGTTACGTTATGGCATCATATATTGGGGTAATTCCACTAACAGAGAAGTAGTATTCAAGGCTCAGAAAAGGTGTATACGAGCTATCAGAGGACTCGGACAAACCGATAGCTGTGTCCCTCACTTTAAAGATTTAAAAATATTGACCTTGCCCTACCTCTACATTTTTGAAACAGCTGTGTTTGTCAAAATTAACCCAACTTTATTTAGAACCGTATTAGAGGTTTTTCCCAGGAGTACCAGATACGGCCAGAATATCTATACTGAACCAGCAAATACCGCAATGATGCGCAAAAGTATACTCTGCGTAGCAAGTAAAATTTATAATAAGTTACCCACAAATTTGAAGGAACTGTCGATACATGAATTTAAAAAGAAGTTATTCAAGTTGTTGTTGAGTAAATGCTTCTATACACTATCGGACTATTTGACATGTGAATTTTAATTTTACCGATTTCTTTTATTTATTTATTTTAATTTTCCTATAGATACAATAATGTTGATATTACATTTTTCTTTTTTTTTTGTATACAATTCTTTAAGCCTAATATGTTTCTTAATTTAAGTTGTTTTTCTTTTAATTTGTATCGATAATATAATTTGTTATTAATTGCATGGTATAGTTAGCTGTTAAAAGGATGTTTTTGTACGCCAACTGGCAAAACATAGTGTTAGGTTACATTTTTATTCCGCCTATATTCACCTAAAAAAAAAAAACATATATATAAAGCATCCATGACCCAGGAACACAATATTCGAGCTCATCATACAAATAGTTGCCTAAGAGACATTTTAGTAATATTTCAGCATAACTAGCACAAAAGTGATTTTTAGTGTAGTGGAGATAGCTCTCGCCACGTTCCCCAGAGCCCGGTTTATCATTCCGGATAAAACGTGTTAATCTGTGGTCTAGGCCAGAGTTGCGTATGTCTAGAATGTCTAGATAGCTTAAATATTAAACTGATTCAGAGCACTATTAAATCATGCATAACCTGGTGTTTCATCATTTAAATAAAACGTAATTATGTAGTGAACAATATTTTTTATTAGAGATTTTGCCATCTGTTTGCATTGAAATTATGGCCAAAAACAGACACCTAATACACAAATTTTCATAATAATAAGCGCAAAAATTAAACGGACACAGAACTTTTCTTCTATTTCCTTTTCATTCAAATCCCAAAATTTTGTCACCATTGGTTAAGTTTTGGATGAGGAAACAGTCGAGAACCAAACTTCGTTTGTTTGGGAAAATGAGCAGTAGTATTTTCTCTTAAAATACAAAAGAAAAGTCCATTTATGATACCGTTCATATTTAAGCTAAAATAACTTTACCTAAGTGCAATGCCGATAGCCAAATCGATGCAGTTGTCGGCATTAGACAAAATCTCCACCGTAAGACTGAAATCGACGGGCCTTACGGCCTTCCGGTTGTCATTACCCTACTTGTGTCCACGCCAACTGGCCAACTGTGATGTTCTGAAGCCAAATTTTAGATTGGCACCGGATAGATACGTGCGGGCTGTGACCCGCGGCCCTTTAACGATTGTTTTGTTTTGGAACACGAATACTTAAATTTAAGTACGAGTACAATAGGATAAAAGTATAATAATTACACGACACACGAATAACAATGTAACTACACTTTTTAATTTATAATATAGGCCAGAGACGCTCACTCCGTGTCGCGATACGCTTTAATAGGCTACGTGGTAACTGCAACATGGAACATGCTCCGCTTTTTGCTTTTATTCGGGGTAATTCGACGCGCGTTCGTAGCTAGTCGCACACGTTGAACGTTCGCGTCATCTCGCTCCAAACTGCGTTGTATAATAGTACACAAATAGCTAATAAAATGCAGTTCTCCTACGGTTTTTGCGAAGACCAAAAAGACAACTTCACTACCTAGTGTTCTCTCAAAATATCCGCGCGCTCACTGCACCTTTACGCCGTAAGACTGAAATCGAAGGACGATTTTATGGCTTTCCGGTTGTCATTGCCCTACTTGTGTTCACGTCAACTGTGAGTTTCTGAAGCCAAAATTTAGATTGGCACCGGATAGATGCGTGCCGGCTGTGACCCGCGGCCCTTTAACAATTGTTCTGGATTACGATTATAAGTACAATAGACATAAAATACACAAAAAAATAGCCCTGTAAAGAAGCTAGTTTTGTTTGCTTCTGTGTGTTAGAAAGGTAATAAATCAAATATTCGCGGCGTTTGGAACATCCCTGTTTACTTGCGTAATTTCCTTGTATTGAGTGAAAATAGAGCGTTAGGGTTACCACTTAGTGCAAAATTACAAATGGAAAATTTAGGTTACAACTTAGTGCAAAATTACAAATGGAAAATTACATGCCAAAAGGATTAGAACCCCTTGAAGACATCTTAAGTCTAAACCTCAAATTTATTTTAAGTCCTTTAACACCAATAGCCGAAC
Organism: Apotomis capreana; assembly: GCA_947623375.1. NCBI lineage: Eukaryota > Metazoa > Arthropoda > Insecta > Lepidoptera > Tortricidae > Apotomis > Apotomis capreana. Next base: position 16,125,889 of record OX392507.1, on the reverse strand, counting down.
AAAAGCGGCGTGTTTCTGTTGCCTATGTACATAAAATTAGTGCGTAAGTTTGAAGCTCCATTAGCGTAATCTTCTTACAAGTTAACCTTTCACAAGAGCCGTTACGTAAGTACGAACTTGGCTTGTAGCTATATAAAGTTACACAACTCGGCGTATATGCTTAACTGGCTCGAGCTGAAAAATTCCACAGTTTGGAACTTTTAGGGCAGACTGAGTGTCGGAATCTTATAAGTAGACTACAGTAAAGACGGAAAGGGTCAGCTCCTCGATACTACGGCTGTCTTATATCAAAATCCAGTATGCTGCAGACCAATTTTTACGGGAGAGCGAAAAAACGTAAATTATAGTCATCGCGCTCTCAACTTTTTCCGATCTATTGCAGAGCGCAAGGCGTTGGAAACTTGGTAACCATTGTGTTGCGAATCTGATCGGTATAGCGCATGGGACTCCTACCTCTTGATCTTTTTCCTTGATTCTATGTTATGTATGTATTGATGTTAATTTATTAGATATACTTATGTAGTTTCGTTTCACCACTTCAGTAGTCTCAGACATTTATAGGGTTTTGAAATGGCTCAAGTTATTACGTACTGAAGTAGACAAGATAAGCGGTCAAAAGCGAAAAAATACTTACAAAGTTTCATTGGAGGAAATTGTCGCTTACTAGGTTTTGATACGGGGTAGCCGACTGCATCCTAAAGAAGAAAAGCTGTGAAAATGTATGGAACTTTTCACTGTGATCGCCCTTTTTCCTTTAGGTGGCGGAATACTGAATGCTGATACATATTGCATTAGCCTCAGTCCTCCGTAATCCGATAACATTGTTATCGATTTTTAAACAAAAGCAAAGTTCGTGAAAGCAGACGACACGGTCGAGTTGGACCGATAATCTGGTTTCGCAACTGCTATCTGAAAATCATATTTTCTTTAAGCCTTAACCCAAAAGTCGAAAGAAAACTGAATATTCTGGTTTAATAAGGGAGCGACGTTCTTGAGCATTTCACAACTATAGGAGTGAACGCGGTAATCGGATTAACTAGAAATTGAGCCACACACATCGTATAAATCGTAAACAATGCAATATGCGTCAATAGAGAAGTTGTTTAAGTAATTACGCAGTAAAAATGTATTCCTTCAAATAAGGGAGCTAATATTTCAAATACAACGCAAACACCGCATTCGGTCCAATAATTTCGGGGCGCAGAAGGCGTGTTCAATAACAGACCCGCATACTTTACATACTTTCATTTCTACTTCCCCATAATGCAAGCATGGTTTTGCTCCCCGCAGTGGTGAGCGGAATTGACGCATTTTGCGGCAGTCAAGGCGGAGACAGACAGCCTCTGTCGACGTGTTTACCCTCAGAAAGTAAATGTCAATAAACTACAAGAGCACCCTCCAGGGGAGAAGTGCTGGGACGTGGCACGCGTTGTGTTTTAAGACATGGAAATAATGCAAAATATATGTAAACCTAACCAACTAAAGACTTTTTTTCTCTGAAACTGTGTTGCTTTGAAAGCTTGGCTTTATTATGTAAACGAAAGTTAACAATTTTGATACGGAATATTTTAAATGAGTAACGCGCTGGGTTTTCTTTCCCGTCTTTGCGTGAAGGTTTTATGCAAAACTGTGCCAGTTATGACTTGTTAATTACATGTTTTACATAAAAATATGGATGTAAATATTTCATCTCTTGCTGTACCTTGCCAGCGTTCTAAGTTTGTATTTAGGTCTACACAAAGTTATTAAATGGATACTTCCGAGTATAATTTCAAATTCAAAGTTAGAGTTCGAGTCAGGGTTTGAAGTTAAGATAATCGGTGATCTGTTTCGCTTCCTCGGGTTGCTAACGTTATTTCTCGGCATAGATATTCAAAATCGTACCTCCACCGTAAAGATTCTGACTAGGAATGGCATCATCGTCTCAAATTATGTTAAGAATCGATAGTAGCGATGCGCTTCACCCAACATAATTATGTTCATATTCACCGTGAAGCTTATACTTTTAAATTCAATTTCACATAGGAATAAGATCGTCTGAAATTAGCGATACGATGATTTCGAAAACTTGACTAAAATCAGTGAAATAAAACGATTCGTAAGAGAGAATCAAAGGCGATGGAGGGTTAGCGCAGTTTTACTGTCGATTGTCTCCTTTTGTTGACGAATCTCGTTCCCTTTGAATTCAAAAAATGGTAATGGTCTTTACTAGCTACAAACAAAAGATGAAAAGTACTGGCACGAACTGAAGTTTCCTTTTTAGTAGGGTAATCTGTGGAATTACTGACCCGAACGGAAAAATCCTTTGTGGGAAAGACATTGTGTTTACAATTCAGCTAGACTTTGCTGATAGTCTGAGGAATTGTAGGGTTGGAACCGATGGATACTTCATTCATAGAGTGAATGGTCCTACGTAGCACAATGAAAGCAGATAAAGGAACAATGGAGAAGCACCAATTATTGAGTTTCAGGAACAATACCCACACAATTGAAACACTTTATGCGACACAATAAGTTTCGCAATAAACAAACAGTCGCGACTTTTGTTTGTTATGACAGAAGTAATTAAAGGGAGACAGTGCCTTTGCTAATGCTCGTATAAGTTAATGAAAAAGGTACTTTATTTTAACACGTTTAATCTCAAATTAAGCTGATGTATTGTACTTATATTTATTTACCAAAAAAATTAACCTGCGCTGTGGATATTTGGAAGCATGCAAAAAAGTTATGTGTTTTTTAACAATAAAGATTTCATTAATTTTACAATGTACAAATGAAAATGTCAAAAAAAATTCAAAGTTTAAGCCATTTACTGATATTCAATTAAGCTGAAATTTGGAATATTCATGTATTTGTTTAGCGACAATGTAATATTATGGTTCTGTCGAGCTGGTCTGATGGTGGAGACAAAACGAACTTTAATATCGCCTGTGATCTGCCTATCCCAGCGCAGCGTCTGCATGTCCATGGACCTGTAACGATACCATTTCATCGTCTATACTAAACAGGCATCCCCTGAGTAAGCGTGATCCATAATTAACACCATTGACTAAGCGAACGAATCGAGCGATGCGTCTCCTTTTTAGCTTGGCCAAAAATTACTTCATATGTCCGGATGTTCGGATGTCCCTTTGTCCAGCTGTTCTAGCTGCAGTTCGCATTTCTCAAACCATACCTACTTATGATATTCTGTGAGTATTGGATAGTTAAATAGCTTGTCGAAATTTTTCCAAGTGGCTTTAATATGGATGTTGAAAATGTAATAAATGACAAATTTAAGCTATTATGAAACCAACTCTCGAGGTCGAACAGCTCGCAGAACCTCTAGCATACTTTAGATTTAAACAGCACAGTCGTGATAGTAAACAAACAACCTAAAGCAATAAATAAGTGTTAAATCCTATACCAAATAAATAAGCTAAATTACCGAATAACTAAGCCAAATGTAATGTAAATAAGTCACATTAAACTCCGAACGGTTGATGTTGTTATCCCACGGTCGCTTTGACCCTACATTTATAACAGACCTTTTCGGGATGCCCGAAACTAATACGGCCAATGCGTGGTCATCCATTCTGAACGGGAGTTTAAACTCACACTTATATACTCGTAATGATCAGGGGAACAGGACATCGGGTATAGATGGGAATATGTCAATGTGTACGACTAGGGTATGTCTGATTGACATTAAATTAAAGCCAGTTGGGTAATGTGTTCAGAAAAATATGTCCTTTTTAAAGTGATATCAATCCAAATGGGACGGTAGGGAGAAAACGAAAACTATAATGTTTGAACTAAAAACTAAAAACATCAAACGTAGCCCCAAATTCATCATAGAAGCGGTTATTAGAGAATAAGTAATCAACGGTTCAAAGCAGTTTTCTTTAAACCTGAGTAGTTTATTTTTATCTTGGGATAACGATATAGATAGACTTGTATTAAATCTTTGATATCGGGTGTGAAAAAAGGTATCGTGGATGGATTCATCCGCATTTCATACACCCATTTATATAAATCCAAGTTCAAACCATCGCATACAATATTTGTAAACTTCACGGCAGTCGAACTGTAAACTCATGGGACTCACTTCTGTAACATGAGTTTACAGAAATTGTAATGTAGTTCTACAAATCTAGAGGCTACTCTAGGGGCGCTGTATATTATTCTCCATACGAATCGTCTACAGTGTCGCTAGCGAGTAGTCACAAGTCACATTAACTCACGGTAAGGGTACTGTAGTGGTAATCGATTACGCATTTTATAAAAAAAGCATCCATTGTCGTCATTACCTCACAATCTTAACAAAACCTTGAAATGACAGAGGCAAGTTAGCGACAGCTCGAATCGAATTAGGTTCCCTGTTCAGATAATTCCCCAGCTCCCCAGACTTTCAGACCGGCGACATTCAACAATACTGAACACTATTAACAGAATTGAAAAGGATATTGTGTAGGTAAGTGAAATATATATTTTCTTGATTCATTCTTGAAGCGAAACTTAAATAAGGTACGTATAATGTTATCTTCGTACACTTTGTAGCTGTTTGTTATTTACACTGGAATTTTATTTCTTAAGAGTTAATGAGGAGTTTTTATATAATAATATAATAGGCTACACACGGGAAAAAATATATGAACCAAAAACATTTATAAACAGGAAATACGTTTTTTCATCCGATTTTCGAGATAAGTAAGTGATAATAACTGTGGAAATTTGTATACAGAAAATCTTCAGAAGTCAGAAAATAATAAGTATTTATTGTGATCAAGAAAACAAATATTTTTAAAAGTAAGTACACTTAAAGTCGTCGGTAATATGGTATCGTTAAATAGGTTTCAAAAGGGCTGCGGAAGCTTACACTGGGCAGCCCACACAAGATTAAGCTAAGCATTGTAAAATAGACAGAAAGATAACAATTTATTGAAGTTGTACTTATAGAACATTGGAAATCAGAAAGCTAAATACAATTAAATATTAAAGGTATCACTTATCAAAAAAAGGTGTTTAATAAGATTTTACCGTAAGTTTATCTGACATGTATATTTTCCTGCTGTACCTTCTGTTGAAGCCAAAGCGCCTATATGATTTTTATGACCAAGCCGCTCGATAAAACAGTTTCTTGTTGAAGATTGACAAGGGGCTATATGAGACTTTTCTAAAAACATTGTGTCCAAGACCTTGCCACTACTACACTACCATAAGGACTGATTTTTATTTGACTACGCCGTTGACGCAGTTTGTAGAGCCTACTGAGCCGACGGTCCTGGGTTTGAATCACGGCCAGGGCAAATATTTGTGTGATGAACTCGAATATTTGTTCCTGGGTCACGGATGTTATCTTTATAATTATGTATTTATATATCGTCGTCAACTACCCGTAGTATAAGCTTTGCTTAGTTTGGGACTACGTCGATTTGTGTAAGATTGTCCTTTAATATTTATTTTTTCCGCTTTTAGTAAACATTGATAAGTGTTTACTAAAACATTGGTAAGTGTTCATTTTTCAATTAAAAAAACATGGATTTATTACATAATGGAAATTTTCATTCAAGATTGTAGGACAAATCGGGATATCAAAAGCGAGAACCCTTTGTAGTTTTTTATGTATTCTGTGATATAATGAGAACTAATCACTATTGAATCTGTACTGAACCTGGCGGCTTAGTCTTGAGGCTAACGCTCGGTAGAAAATACAATATCATTCATTTATTAATTACATAGATAATCTTATTACAGTGTACACGTGTAACATCAGCAAAATAGGTAATCATATCTCTGCTGAAAGACGAAAATATGAGCGTACAAATAATTAGTCCACGTAAAGCTTTCATCTATTATATTTTCAGATAATAGAAATAATAAATATTTGCTGATATCTTACACGTGTGTACACTACAAATGTTGTTCCAAATTGCTCCCAACCTTGTCTTGAATAGGAGTAACTTTTTTTATTTGTCATTCACAGAGACCAAATGAAAACAAATTCCCCTCCAAATTCAAGTCATATAAGTTTTTCTTCTGATTTTTATGCCACTCAGTAAATAAGGGGCTTTCATATTTTACTGAATGACATTAAAATGCTATACTAACCTGTATATAACCCTTAAAGTTAGGAATTATTATCTTCGCTATTGCCTGATGTGATGACCTGTCACTTATTTCAATCAAAGCTGAGTATATTGGAAACAACTGTGGTTATTTTCACCAAAAATTGCTAGCAACCATATAGTAGATAGACTAGGCTTTCGATTTAAAAAAAAAATGCTTTTGAATCGGTTTAATCTGTTTGGGAGCTACAAAGAGACACGCAGATACACTGACACACATACACATACTTTTAACACCCCTCTTTTTCTGTCGGGGGTTCAAAAACATCTGATCCTCCACAAAGAGCTCTCCTGAGGATCTTAAGGAAAAGGCGGTCGACAAATACGTTTTTTATCTTTTAATTAAGGAGCTTGAATCATACTGATGAACATGTCAGCTCCAGCAGGCCTAATACATAACATCATTCATCATTATAACATTTATAAGAAATTCTTATTATACCATTGCCGCCATTGGTAAGCACAAGGCAACCGACATAGCTCACAGGATTGTACCTACGGTTGAAGTGGTAATGGGCAGATCATGTAGCCCGGAGAATGGACGGCCGTTGGGGGCAAACTCCGAGAGTGGCGACCACATTTAGGAAAGCGCAGCGTGGGTCGGCCTCCGACTAGATGGACGGATGAACTCGTGAGGGTCGCGGGGAATTAATGGATGCGGTCTGTACTGGATCGCACTTTGTGGCGAGTCATGGGGGAGGCAATGGACGCATGTGTCCGATAGATAGATTATGCCATTGCCGTCGGAACCCTGAAGGAAGGGCTGTCGGCACAGTAAGCAGCTGACCACTGTGCCAACCGCGTCGTCAAATATGGCCTTCCTACGACGCGACCTCCGGTACGCGGTACTCAAGAACCTTTCTGTTCTAACATTAATTAACGGTTATTTAATTAATATTCAAAGCTCCTGAACGAGGCGACGGCATAAAAAGCCCCAGATTGGAAATATTCTCGGAAAATCTGTCTCTTGCTGTTATTTCCGTCTCATAATTACCTACATCTTAGCGGAATTAACTTTTCAGGACAAGCGTTATTAAAAAACACGATAATAATTCATTTGCCTCTTGTTTTACTGAAATGTAATTATTGTCTGTTATTGAAATAGACGACTACCTATGCATTATTTTATCTTGTTGTTAACAAACTATTGTACATAAATTTCGTGACAAAATCAAGGGAGTTATTTTAGGTTTTTTTTAACAGTGTTGTGGAAACAGAAATGATATGAAAATTTTGTACCTTGGAATAGTCGATTCAGGTGGAAAGTGTGGTGTGGTACTTGCGTGGGATCCCTCGTTGAGCGGCGCCGCTTGCTTCTTGGCTATTACACCACACTTAGTCCGTCCGTTACGTCAAAAAGATGAAATTTCGGGAAATGCAGAAGGCAGACAGCAATATCAGGAAGATGAGAATTACTTTAAATGGTTTGTTAACATTTTCAAACGTGGGGGCACGTTGTCGCCGTGCGAACGAAAAAATTGTTAGAGTGAGAGTGAATGAAAATGTAGAATGAGCGAATGAGAACAAAGGCGGGATACGGAAGTGAATTTAATTAGATTTTGACGTTATTTAATGTTGCCAGTTACCATACTTATTTCCTAAACAAACAGATTAACAGCGCGATGGAGGCCTTATATGGACGCGCGGCGCCGGATATACAGCGGCATCTGTTGGTGTTTTTTTTTTGTTTTCTCATCACAACACGGCTGGACAGATTTAAACACAGGAAAAATATTGACACAGGGATAGACGGAAATCTAAAGATGGTTATAGGATACTTTTTATCCGATCACAGCAAATAAAATAGGAAGGTTATGCGGACAAAGTTGCGAGATCCTTCTAGTCACAAATATGAAGTTTATGCAGGAGCCTGGGGCTAATTCAACGTTCTAAGTGACATCTTTCCGAAATATAATCTAAAGTAGACATTTTACTACTTATAATAGCTAAGCCGTGTGCTCTGTTTACATTTAATGGAGAAGTTTGCATTGTTGCTTAACCTTTTGAACACCCCAGTCGTCATATCATCCGAAAATTGTACCACTGACGTGACGACCAAATTTCAATGTTCAAAAGCTTTCGAGTTCAAACAACCACAAGTGATTTGAATTCCCTGTTGATTTGAGAGCACCTCTTTACTTTCTTGCTGTGGCGTTAGAGGCAGGGTGAATAGCTTTGTATTCAAAGGGTTAATGCAGCTCATAGAAAAAAGAAGTTCTTTGCAACCAGGTAAAAAACGACCAGTATTAGAGGGCTTATTCCTTTTAATTATTTTTTTCATATTATGACAAATATATTGATAATTTCAACCAACTTTTTGAAGTAAATAATACTTTTTCCTGAGTTCTAGATAGTAACAAAGCTACTTCATGCTTTCATGGCGTACAGTCGAAAAAAAGTTGAAAAACGTGTTTGATCATTGAGAAAAATGTCTAAAGCAAGCAGCATTTTTGAACGGATAAGAAGCCTTAAAAACATTCCATTAATAAATAGATACTTAACCAACAACATTAGTCTTTTTAATACGGCCTCTTAACTAATTACCTCCTTTAATCATGATTTATAGTCACTGAAATCCAGCCAAGCAACATTATGATGCCAAGTAACAAAACAGGCGTACGAGACACCATTCCAAGACAATGCCAAGTACCTGCACAACTTAGACATTGTGTCTGCCTTTAATAGCGCCAGGACATTCTGATCCCGTCCGTAGATTAATTAAAAAGGGACGTGTATGGCATTAGAGAGGTCAGGTTAGCTTGGTCATCTGGAGGAGAGTTTAACGTCCCGGAAGGAATCGTGATACTTTTCGAGAGTTGTGGAGATGCAATGGCTTTTGATACATGTTCTGTTAATGTAACTATCTTCGTACGTAAACCCAAAACATTTAAATTAATTAATTAATTAATTAATATCCAAACAGCTCTCATGAATTGTCGTAGTTCCAAATTCAGCTCTAGTATGGCTGCAGGCTGGTGCATGGTTAGATTGGTTAGGTATAAGGGTTGGCTCAGTCTGTAGTGCATCTGCCTACTGAGCCGGCGGTCCTGGGCTCGAATCCCGGCCGGGGCATATTAGTGTAAGGAACTGGAATATATTTGATCCTGGGTCATGGACGTTAGCTATATCTGCATTTATATATTAGGTATATAGCGTCGTCTAGTACCTACGGTACAAGCTTTGCTTAGTTTGGGACTAGGTCGATTTGTATTGTGTATGTCCCTTGAATTTTTTTTCATCATTTATTTAGGTAGGCACCAGACGATACATTTCATAGTTGTGTAGATAAATATGTTTACAAATACGTACAATACGTACATCCATGACAACATCCATGATTCAGGAAAAAAATCGAGGTCATCGCACAAAGAAATATCATTGCCAGGACTCGAACCCAGGAAGCTTCATAGGCACACAGAGTCAGTTGCGTCGCCAAGTACAGTTTGACAGAGATAGTACATTGCACCTGTAAAAAATAACGTAAGTCCTTGGTTGATCTGCTATACTAAAGTAATCTTTCCTAGACAAGATTTTGAAATATTTTTACATTAATAGGAAAATGTAAAAAGAAAGACATACTTAATTCGACCAAGACTCCATCAATACCTAAGCGCTGGCCATGATTAAACATGGAAATGGAATTTTAAAGCATCCTTTTGTGTTAAAGAAAATGAAGACGGTGTCATTATAAAACAGTTAAAACTAGCTAATTGCGACGGAGAAAAATCCGACGGCACACGGCGGGGCTTCAAACTTCATAACGAGTTTCGCCGCGCCATTAAAATGGTGTTTGTATTTAGAGCTGGGCCAATGGCAAATATATTTGCTGTAAATTTATATTAAATGTAGTTACCGTTTTCTTGAAATTTTGTAAAACGTCGGACTTGCGTTGTTTTCCTACAACCGTCTCACAAAATATAATATTTTCTACAAGAGTAGGTAAAGGACATAATGTCATAACTAACCATGTCATAGTTTTATTTATAACGTGTGTAATATTTATAAAAATGTTTTAAACTCGTGTAAAAAATATCAGGAATGGCCTGACATGTTTCGAACTCATATGGATTTCTTAATCATTTTTTTTTTACATGAGTTTAAACCGTTTCTATAATTATTAAACATGTCTCATGATAGTTTAATTATATTATAACATGTCTTATGTAAGGCTTTTAATCACAAAAAATCGGGTGACACCCGATGAATAAAAACGCGATAATACCTAATCATTCTACCTACCTATATAACTTAAATGTCTATAATGAAAAACATAACCCGGGGAAAGCCAGAGCAGACATATTGCTTTTTTACTTCTTGAAGATAACTACATAAAGGTCGTCAAAAGTAAACTAAGCAAGCCGGTGGGATTCAGCTGCTAAGTAGGCCTCACCATTGCAATAGAGATAACGTTTGTTCAACGTCAACTCATGCATAGTGGTTAATGGGGAGAGCTCCCAAATCAGCTGTACACACCTAAAACACAAATAAACTCTGACTTTAAAATACGAAACCGAGACACTACTTCAATGTCACCATCACAACGAAAGGGCGTGTATTACCCCACACATACATACATACACACACATACACACGCACGCCCCTCTGCTGTTTATTGCGCATCCCAAATCAGATGGGAAATGGTATTCGATTTCCCTATTTGTGTTTTTTCTGTGCAAACAGTGAACTCCCTTTTTTCTCAATTTGTTACCCTTGTGAGAATTGTTTCCTATTAAGGTGAATACGTCATGGCTTATCTTTTCGACGAGCCCGCGAGGCATTCGTGAACGTTGATGTTGTGGAGAAAAATGAGGACAGAAATGAGGAGATTCGTAGACGAACCAAGGTCATCGTCTTAGCAAACCGAGAAGCTAGCTGAAGTGGCAATGGGCGGGGCACGTAGCTCGAAGAACCGATGGCCGTTAGGGCAGAAAGGTTCTCGAGTGGAGACCACGTACCGGCAAGCGCAGTGTACGACAGCAACCCGCAAGATGGTCGGACGACCTGGTTAGAGTTGCGGGGACTCGCTGGATGCGGGTCGCTGCTATCCGGCCCATGTGGAAGTCTATTGAGGAGGCCTGTGTCCAGCAGTGGACGTCCTATGGCAGAAATGATGAAGATGATGATGTTGTGAAACAATCAGTTCATTTACCAAAATACCCACAACTGGACCTGTGAGCTGTAGACCTTGGGAATGAAATGGTGGGAATTATTATTTTTACGTTTTCAACCGCCATACCTACGACATTTTGAAGATTTTAGAAAACCTAAATCAACAAACACCTTCTTATACCGGACCTACTCACAAAACTTGAGAATCGCTTGAGAAATGTGACCTATAGGTGAGAACAGCCAAAAATCCGGTCATCCAAACATCCGGACATACGAAAAAATTGTGGCCAAGCTAAAACGGCTTTCAACTGTTTTCCCGATATTTGTCATGTTTTGTGACTTTCCTTTAGATTTTATTTCTTCTGTGTGTAATAACTGGTATCCTATCTCAACTCCGAAACATTGTTTCCCATCTGTAAAGTTTTGCCAAATTTAAATTTGCCCGAATGTAATATTTTCCTGAAACACGTAATATTGTGATTTTGTGAACATCGTTTTATACATAGAACCCATTAGGTTAGGTTAGGTTTGTTTTATAAATATTCTGAAAAATTATCAGTTTTGGAAGAATATTGACAACGTTACAGATGGGAAATAAAAATGAGTGTTTCAGATAGGTTACCGTAAAAACTATAGGCTATTAGACACAACAAGCCATTAGTTTTTACCGTAGGAGAGATAATTTTTGTTTGAGTTTTGTACTTAAATATGTTCATGTCTATGTTAAAAGACATGGGACCGTTAATGTTCTACAATATGAATGAAGTATCAGCCTTATCACAAACGCATCACTGTGGGTTTTCTTATTAAGGCTGTATTAAGTAGGCATTTAAGCAGTTAGCGGTTACATCGTACGACCCTTACAATATTTTAGACGTTTTACTGCTAAAGCAACCGCCCTTAAATCCCTTAATCCTTACTATTCATCACATAATTTAATACCTAAAAAACCGAAGCCATAAGTCCCATTCTTCCGTTTGAGCGAGCGTATAAATCATAGTCGCGCGCACCTGGTGCCGGGATGAAAAATGTTAAACCGTTCAGCGATATCAACAAGTCCTAATACTTCACCGCTTAGCGCTTCAGTCTGTAGAGAGAGAAAGAGAGAGAGAGAGATTCGAGACGTAAATAAATAAAAATAAAGATAGTGATCAATCGGACAACAGACTAGTTGCTAATGTTTATTTCTTTTGACATAGGAAACCGAAATATATATATTTTCAGTTCATAAAAGTAGAAGATGGCTGAGCAAATTAAAATTGAAAATATGATTTTTATTTTGTATTTTGAAAGTCAACATTGTCACCCTTGATAGTGACGTCATCAATACAGTAAAAAAACTACAAACGTCATTCGCATCACAGATAAATGTATTGCTGGTTTTTATTTACGGGAACGCCTGCGTCACGGCACAGATAAAGATAGAAATTGCGGACGGCGTTTTGGTCTGTTCATCCTGTTTCAGTCTCTATTTAGCTTTCTAACTCAATAAAAAATACAATACATTTTGTGCTAGTTAGATAATTATTTATCACTTCAAATATATTTTAAAAATGGGTCAAAGCCTTTTGGACGACTAGACGGGATTTGGAAAATTATCTTTTTTGTTTTAATAGGAATACTTTCCAGTTGGTCCTATTGTCATGTGGTTAGCATAAAGCATAGGTACACTTATTGGCACTATACCTGATTTGGGCATTTTTTACTAACCCGAACCCCCTCCCTTCCCTTCGTCTCCCTTCGTTAACGTCGGATATTTTCTGTTAAAAAGTGATTATAAAAATAATATTTTGCTAAGGACACATAAATAATTAGTTAATATCATGTCAGCTGAAACACGTTCACTGCTTCTGTGTGTATACGACCGATTGTGTGCCGTGATCCTAATCAGATTATCGGTCCACCTTCCGATACCCAATCGTCACTCAAGAAACTTTCTGCCCCAACGGCCATCGGTTCTACGAGTAATATTCCCCATCCACTGACACTTTAGTCTGGTAATTCTTTAAGCTAAGTCGAAGATCACTTTCAGCTATGTCGACAGTCGACGATCTCCTTTTGATTGGGTCATCTTCACACACGCTCATCTGAGTTAGTAATTTGATGATTTTAAAGTGTGGTGTGTGTGTGTAAAAGTTACTACGTTTGATATCAACAAGTCGTAATACTTTACCACTGGATCCACTCTAAAGCTGTGATACGAAGAATGATGTGTCGAATATGGTAATGAGTTTGGATCGAAAAATAAGTAGGTACGTTAAGTGCATATTGATGTCTTTTGCTCGTTTTAAAAGCATGTTATAAAATGAGTAAAAGACATAAATAGGAGATGTAAAGCCTTAGCACACTGGCGCTTTGCGGGCGAGTTGTAAGCGAGGCGAGCGCGAAGCGAGTTCGCTGCGGTGCAATATGGTCGCATTTCCACTCACGCGCAGACCAACAACAGTGTACTAAGGCTCTAAGATAGGAGGACGAGCATTATACAAATACTAGCTTTTGCCCGCGGCTTCGCTCGCACAGGGTCTGGAAAGTTATCTGTGTAATTTTCTACCCGCTTTGTTGTTTCTTAAAATAATACAACTAATAGAAATCTGCGCGTATACATAAATTTTTGGGTAGTAGATTTATATATTTCTAGTTCACGTCGGGGTATACACATGGGGCAATTCATTTTCCGATGAACCGAACAAAATCATAGTCAAAAGTTTAATCACCTTAAGAGGCCTTATACCTTTTAAAATGCTGATTGTTTTAAACATTTTTCTCTATGATCAAACATGTTTCTTAACATATTATTGATGTTACTACAACAGACTATGGTAAGACTAGAACAGGGCTATGGGGATTTATTGATATATATTTGAAACCTACAGTTTGAGTTTTTCAGTAATAATTTTTGTTTCAAAAACTACTCGAAATTGTCAAAATTCACGCGGAAAATTAGTTTTTTCAACTTATTTCGACTGCACGCAATGAAAGCATGAAATAACTATGTTAATACCTAGAACTCGTGGAAAAGTATTATGTACTTCAAAAAGTTGGTTGAAATTATCAATATATTTGTCACAATATGAAAAAATTTTTTTTAAAAGGAATAAGGCCTCTTAAGGATAGGAATTTCCTCTAATGTTTAAATCAGTATTCTCAGTTAATACAAATAGCCGATCAAGTGCGAGTCGGACTCGCGCACAGAGGGTTCTTTATACGAACTATGAAATCACTGCACATTACGACATTACTAAGGAAAAGATAAAATATACTAAGTGGCAAATTTACGTCACCGTTAGAAAACTGTTTTACGTACTTTAAGTACAAACTACTTTTTTATTTAATTAGTAATGTATAGTTTCAGATTACTCCCTATAAGTACTTGTAGTAAGAGAGTAAGACACGCTATTACTTGCTAAATTTATAGTTTTAGTTCAACTGAAAATACCTAAGTACCTTATAATATTTGATTCCCTTGAGGGTATCGACGTTTGTTGTGGCATAGGTAAACAGCCGGTTTTTTTTTTACGTTATAACTTAAAGTTTGGTTTTTTGAGGACTTCAAAGGATTACAGTCCTGAGTACTTATTATGGTTTTAATTTTCTTTTTATTCGATAGACGGACAGACAACTAAGTGATCCTTTGAGGGTTGCGTTTTTCCTCTTGCGGTACGGAACCCTAACAATGCAATTTTTTTACACGAAGTTTTGTCACTCAATCCTACACATAACTTTCCAAAAATTAATGCAGAGTTTATACACGAAAATATTCCTCACAAAAACTTTCATCTTCCGCCTTTACTCAGACAATACTCGTACATTTCAAAAATTTCTGAGAGTAGTGTTTTGATACACGGAATAAGACCAGACTTACGAAAACAATCTCATCTTTTCTAATCCAAACTTTCGCCTCCCATTAGACCCATTTTGGAGATGAATTTCCATAAAAAACTTAATTTTAATTTCTCAATTTTTAGTCAATATTCTACAAAAAAACCCGCATATCTATTATTTATAACATGAAAATGTTGTCACCTTCAATTTCACATGCTTAGGGGATGAATATTAAAAAATGCATCTTACTTTTTAAGTTCATTTATGGTGAAGAGTTGTTTGTAATGATTAATTAACCTATGCCCGAAATATTATCACTTACTCAAAAAATTCCAAGCTCTTTATACAAACTGTCACCTCTCAGCGTATCCCATTAGGGGTTGAATTTTTCTAAAACATTACAATCATTATTCTCAGTTTTTGATGAAGAGTCTACCCGCAAAATAGTGCACCTCTTACTCAAAAAAGGCCCGATTCTCATACAAAGTTCTATTTTCATTTAACCCCTTTCGGGGATGAATTTTCAAATATGCTGAAACTTGTTTTCTTACTTTGTATAGAAGAATGTATACACGTAATGTTACTCAAAGACCCTCAAGGTATTCATTGAAACTAACCTCCTTCTTTACCCCATGAGGGGTTGAATTTTCAAAAACGCTGAAATACGTGTTCTTAGATTTTGATGATGAGTGTACACACAAGATAATGCACTTCTTCCTCAAAAAGACTCGATTTTCAAATAAAGTTTCACCGTCCATTTCACCCCTTTCAGGGATGAATTTCTAAAAATGCCGAATGCTTCTTAATTTGGATAGAAGAACCTATACACGAAATATTACCACTCCTACTCAAAGAATCCCAAACTCTTCATACAAATTTTCACCTCCCACTTTATTCCTTTAGGGGTTGAACTTTCAAAAACGCGCTGAAATCCATATTCCCAGTTTTTAATGAAGGGTCTACACGTAAAAGAATGCACCCCTTACTCAAAAAAGCCCCGTTTACCAAGAAAGTTCCACTGTCCATTTAACCCTTTTCGGAGATGAAATTCCAAAAATGTTGAAACTTGTTTTCATACTTTGCAAATAAGAACCTGTCCACCAAATATTACCACTACTACTCAAAGAATCCCAAGCTCTTCATAGAAACTTTCACCTCCCTCTTTACCCCATGAGGGGTTGAATTTTCAAAAACGCTGAAATTCATGTTTTCAGTTTTTGATGATCAGTCTACAAGTAAAAGAATGCACCCCTTACTCAAATAGACCACGTTTCACTGTGCATTTAACCCCTGTCGGGGATGAATTTCCAAAAATGCTGAAACTTGTTTTCTTACTTTGTATAGAAAAAGCTGTACACGAAATATTACCACTCTTTCTCAAATAAATCCAAGTTCCTCATACAAACTTTCACCCCGTATTTAACCCCTTTAAAGAATGAGTGTTCAAAAATCCTGAAATTAGTTTTCTTGTTTTTAGATCGAAAATCTATACACAAAGCTATATTACTCTAACTCAAAAATTACGTAAGTTTCATACAAACTTTCAACCCCGATTTGACACCCTTAAGGGATGAGTTTCGAAAAATCCCTTCTTAGTGCTTGCTTGCATCGTATACTTGCTCTATTCTAAAAATTTGAAGTTCCTAGGTTCAGTAGTTTCGGCTCTACGTTGATGAGTGAGTCAGTCAGTCAGTCAGTCAGTCAGGACTTGTCCGTTTATATGTATAGAAGATAATGAGTAAAAAAAAAACAAGATATTTTTTAGTTTAGATTCTCTCAAAAACGCTGAATCAATTTCAATAAAATGTATATGGAACCACCTCAAAACCACAACAAAAAAAAATCCTAAAATCGATTCATATAAAGGCGGAATAATCGCGTAACACACATATAAAAAAACATACAGTTCAATTGAGAAACTCGTCCTTTTTGAAATTAAGAATTAAAAAAACTTTTTTTAAATTATACCCATTTCGAATTTCACTTTAAAATAATTTACCGGATTCTTTTTCATCCATAACTTTAATCTAAAGTCGATATTTCAAGTGAAGTAGGTAGTCTAATACAGACATGTGTATATACCTATGTTGTCTACCTCAGACTGTGGTCTATTCAAAGTAAACTTTGCTTCGAATAGACCACTAGGACAAATGTTAAGTATAACAGAATCGGCTAGTATTTAATCGTAAAACAAAACCTTGAAAGGCAAATACTCTTTTTTATTTTCCAATGAAATCGTGCCAACAACGCATTTTTCTGATATATATCCTGGTTTTATAGTTGAATTCGGATAGAAGCCGATCAGACTAAAACCATACTGTGTGTTGTTTGCGGTGTTAAGCCCGTATGCATCATTGATGTTGCGTGCCGTCTGCGTTTACGCTGCGTTACGCATTACGCGACACGACTCGTAATCGAAAACAAATCGAATACAGTCACGAGTAGCACTACTAGTGCTCAGCTCTGCAAGTGATCAATTTAATTAACTGAATATTGTGTAAAGACGAAGTAACAATAGAAGCTTTTTTTGTGCCAACAATTTTTTTTAAAGAAGGAAAACATCGCATGTAGTAATTTCACACGAAAAAACGATTTAAGTATCGGCACTTTTACTAACTTAGTAAACTTAGGATGCATTCGACCTAACTTTTATTCCAAAAATTACGCTTACTCTCGTATAGTAAAGTCAAAATCTCATGCTAATTTGACATTACTAATCGAGGGTAAGCGTTAATTTTGGAATAAATATTTGGTTAAATCCAGCCGTACTGATTTGTTTGTTAGTCTATCCTTTCGATGTCTAGTTTTCTCTATAATTTGCTCAAAGGTTAACTGGAATAAATTCTAGGGATCAGTTCGCCTTTGTACACATGAATTTAATTAAGTTTTTGGTATAAATATTGTTTTTATGTGCAATAAAGTGTTTATATACATGTATACAAATCTCTTCGCAAGCAAGAAATTTTTAAACCTTGCAGATTGTGCGTCAGCGTCAGGAGGCGGGCTTAATCGACGTAACACCGCTTACATACATTGTGTGCTTGCGTGTATAGAATAATGTCCCGGCGGAAGGGAGGAGACACCTGGCTACATACTACTACAAGCACAGAAGGGATATTAAATGGATATACAGTGGCAGGAAAAAATCTTTCATATTAAACGCAGCTAAACTCGTCAATTCAGATACTAACATATAAAAGTCACGGAAACCGAAGAAAATATTAGGTAAATCATTGCTCCTTTTCCCGGACTATCACTTTAATTAACGAGGTACAAATGAGGTCCAAACTTAACGTAACCGGATTATGCAAATGCAAGGTTTCGGTCTGGTCTGTTTAATCCTCAAAAACTTAACCAATTTTTGTGAAATATTAGGAACTGAATGTGAAGGAAATGTTCTGTTGTCGGACCGTATCGATTTTGCAAATGGCCAAAAATAGTCGCCTTGTACACCAATTTCATAAAAAGAAGCGCAAAAGTCAGAACATTTCTTTACCATTAAGTAAGTTCCTAAAAATTCGTAAAGATTGGTTAAGTTTTGAAGCAGGAAACGGACGAGAACGAAACCTCTATATTTGTATGAAAGAAATTGGTTTTTCATCTTAAAGTTAATAGAATCCTAGAATAGAATAGAAATAAAACTTGACAATAGTTTAACAGATAGCGAACATAAAAATATGCATTTGAAAATTTGAAATGATAAAAAATCCGTTGATTTTTGCACAATGTCGACGACGTTCTAAACAACTATTCCGATTTAATCATTGCTGCTTTGCTGAAATGGCAGGTTAGAATTTTGTTTCTTTTGTTTCGAGATTGTAAAAGGGCGGCATCCTCCTTAGTCCGTCCCTCAAGTGTTGAGGATCGTGACCCCGTCTATTAATTTGGCGACATCGACATGCTGTCGCTAGCGCACTCGGTCCTGCGCCAGCCTGAAGGCCTTATGGAATGCCATCTTGATTGCCTTTAGTAGTAAATCCGTCCATCGCGTTGGTCTGCGGCCGCGTGGCAAAAGTGTGGCATATTTCATACAAAATCCACGGACATGATATATTACCGCTAGTGTACGTATTTATACTAGAAGAGACGCCTTATACCTACACCTGTGAAAATCCAGGGGTACCCGTAACAAAAATCGATTGAGGCATTTTGACGTAATGTAGCTACAATGATAATGATACGTACACACAGATATGCTTTCATTCTTTGTTTATGTTCTATTTAGGAATTCTGAGACATTTTTAATGCACAGACATGAATTTGTTTTGAAAAATAATAATACAAATGTAAAAAAGTAACATTTAGATAATTCAACATTGAAGCTGAGATACCTAATCAATTCACACCTAAAAAAATATCACATTAAAAGAAATTTTAGATTAAATGTGAACTCCGTCGCTACCAAATACTTTATATAGACTCCCTCAGCAGTTTCTGTCAGAAAAAATTCCTTTCATCAGGTGCTATAAGCCCACAAATAGCTCATTTCCCTTCTGCGCCCTTATCCAACCTGCCCCTACTGTGTACAAATCCCTCCGATGACGTCGTGGTGCCCCACTGCGTCTAGACGCGGTATTATAAGCCCTTTAGCACACTTATACGCCTTCCTTACTTAAGGACCTTGTGAGAAAAGGGCATTTTCAAGTGTTCTGCGTTACTCTGCCGAGGGGTACAATACAAGTTTAATCAATATTGTATTAAGCGGTGGTGACAAAGTTGCCGCGCCGACTGTGTACGAGTAGCAGTCCCTGATGAAGTGTCGGGCCGTTCCTGACAATTTCTCGTGAGTGTAACCGGTTAATACAATAATTAAATATGTCTCACGAAAGTTTTAATTAAGATTAAGATTAATAAATGTAGGTATAAAGAGAGATACAGGAAATTTCCTGATTATTTTGATTTATAACGTTTTTCCTAGATTAAATTGCCAATTTTAAGGGAAATATCGTCTAAATGTACACGGTCCTTAAATCGAACAACTCTTGATGTCGGATTTTCAGTCACAAAAGCGGTGCTGCATGACTGTATTGAAGTCATCTGTCATAGACTGCAAGACCTATGATCACATGACTTATGTATGTATATGGCATAGTAATGGTAACGTATAAGCATTCCCATATTTTCATTTCTCTTAAATAATGTAAAATTTTAAGAGAAATTAATTAAAAAATATTATTTGCATAGAAAGGTGAGGTGAAGTGCGATTGGCGATAATGGCAAAGAGATAAGTATTACAATTGTAATCGTGCCTCTGCATACTTACCCACCGTATTTCACACAATAGATACGTAAATCGACGTATCCCTTAAATGCTTTAACACTTAATTAATCGCTGTATCCTGTTCAAAGGAATCACCTACCGCTTAGTACCAAAACGTATCGATTCAATCGGGATTGTACGTGAGATCAGTCGTTTTGCCGGAAGGGTACGGTGTCCAAACAAGTTGTGCAAAGGGTCCTGATGAGGCAAACACGACAGTCTGACAAGACGTTATCTAATTAAAGAAGATCGGTGCAACAGACGTGACGATTGCGACACGGCGGATTTATAAAATAGGGATATGTACCAGTTGTAGGTATAGCACAGGGAGTGCCGTCGGTATTTTTTTTTATTCACAAACTGATCGGCGACCTCAGTAACATCTGATGGTACTGGTCACGGGGTCGAGGATATCTTACATAAGAAAAAGCTCCTATATAGGTACTATCTATCTATATAATATATATAAAACTCAAAGGTGACTGACTGACATAGTGATCTATCAACGCACAGCCCAAACCACTAGACGGATCGGGCTGAAATTTGGCGTGCAGGTAGATGTTATGACGTAGGCATCCGTTAAGAAAGGATTTTTCAAAATTCACCCCCTAACTGGGTGAAATGGGGGTCCAAAGTTTGTATGGGGAAATAAGATTGGTTATTATTATTTTATTTGAAAATTCACAGAAGTATGTCCAACGATAAATGAGTAAACACGTGTTTCAGGTGGTTTTTTGAAAATTCAATCCCTAAAAGGGAGAAATGTGGTGACAGTCTGAAAATCAATATGGGTATTGTTTTTATGGTTTATCGGGTCGCTGATTACGAAAACCGCAACGATTTTAAAATCCAACGTGGCGGACGTGAATTACCATCTCCCCTGTTGGGGTGAAATGGGGTTGAAATGTCTAAATACTAAACCGCTGGTTCTAGAGAGTCCAAATTTGGCACGTAGGTTCCTTATAAGGTGTAGGGGTGCACTAAGAGAGATTTTTTTTAAATTCACCCCTTTAAGGGGAGAAATGGGGGTCCAAAGTTTGTATGGGGAAATAAGATTAGTTAAACTATTTTATTTGAAACTTCACAGGAGTATTTCTAACAATAAATGAGTAAACACGTGTTTCAGGTTTTTTGAAAATTCAACCCCTAAAAGGGAGAAATGTGGTGACAAAGTCTGAAAATCAACATGGGTATTGTTTTTATGGTTTATCGGGTCGCTGATTACGAAAACCGCAACGATTTTAAAATCCAACGTGGCGGACGTGAACTACCATCTACCCCGTTGGGGTGAAATGGGGTTGAAATGTCTAAATACTAAACTGCTGTTTCTAGAGAGCCCAAATTTGGCACGTAGGTTGCTTATAAGGTGTAGGGGTGCACTAAGAATGGATTTTTAAA
Source organism: Apotomis capreana (assembly GCA_947623375.1). Taxonomy (NCBI): domain Eukaryota; kingdom Metazoa; phylum Arthropoda; class Insecta; order Lepidoptera; family Tortricidae; genus Apotomis; species Apotomis capreana. Next base: position 16,104,193 of record OX392507.1, on the reverse strand, counting down.
ATTCACCCCCTAAGGGGTAGAAATGGGGATTCAAAGTTTGTATGGGGAAAAAAGATTAGATAACTTGGTACCCTGTATCCCGGAAGGGGGAAGAGGGAAGAGGGAAGGGTTGGTTTCTATGGATTATCGGGTCGGTGATTACTAAATAAAGAACGATTTTAAAATTTAACATGGCGGACGTGTAATACCCTCTCTCATGTTAGGGTGCGATGAGGTAGAAATGTCTAAATATGTCTAAAATATGGGTGTCGTTTTTAAACGCACAGCCCAAACCGCTGATTCTAAAGAGTCCAAATTTAGAACGTAGGTTCCTTATAGGGTATAGGGGCGCACTAATAAACGATTTTTATAAAGGGGGTGAAATAAAGATCCAAATTCGAAACTTCACAGGAGTATTTCTAACAATATAAGGTAACACGCTTTTCAGGCCTTTCAAGAATTGAACTTCTAAAAGGGGGAAATGTGTTGACAAAGTCTGAAAATCAAAAACATGGGTATTATTTTTTTTTAAATCGGGTCGCTGATTACGGGTACAACAATTATTTTAAAATTCAACGTTGCGGACATGAAATACCATTCCCCTGTGGGGGTGCGATGACTTTATGATTGTGGGTGATATGAATATGGGTGTCATTTTCATGTTTTTTTGGGACGTTAATTGCGAAAATGGCATCAAATTTGAAATTTTATATTGTGCACATGAAAATTCTTGAAAGCATTTGTGCCTAATTGCAATTCAATCGGTGCAGTAGTTTTGCAGCAAATCGGTTGTAACAGACGGATTCACAGACAGCTACAAGTGATCCTATAAGGGATTTATATTTGCTTTTGAGGTATGGAATGAGTCCCGTTATCCTAATAGATGTTTAAATTTGTATTTGGTGCCATCTCGATTGTCGTCAAGGCCAGTGCGGGTGGTGCGGTGCGTCTGGAGGAGTAGTCATCGGGAAACCTCCTGCAGCCGTAATAAATGCATTCAAACTTTTCAACAATAAAACGGCTAGACGGATATGCATGAGGGATAAGCAGACTATACCCTAACTTTAACAAATAGCCCATTTTTAGGGTTCCGTAGCCAAATGGCAAAAAACGGAACCCTTATAGATTCGTCATGTCTGTCTGTCTGTCTGTCCGTCCGTATGTCACAGCCATTTTTTTCCGAAACTATAAGAGCTATACTGTTGAAACTTGGTAGGTAGATGTATTCTGTGAACCGCATTATGATTTTGATGCAAAAATAAAAAAATAATAATAAATAATGGGGGCTCCCCATACTTAGAACTGAAACTCAAAAATTTTTTTTTCATCAAACACATACGTGTGGGGTATCTATGGATAGGTCTTCAAAAATGATGTCGAGGTTTCTAAAATATTTTTTTTCTAAACCGAATAGTTTGCGTGACAGACGCTTCCAAAGTGGAAAAAAGTTGGTCCCCCCCCCCTCTAACTTCTAAAATAAGGAAATGAAAAATCTAAAAAAAACATATGATGTACATTACTATAAAAACTACCAACGAAAATTGTTTTGAACGAGATCTAGTAAGTAGTTTTTTTTTAATACCTAACTTTGCAAGTTTGCACCTAATTTATATGGGGCGCTATACATACCAGGTGCAAACTTAACTTAAACACTTAGGGATGGAAAGTGTTTGTACGGAACCCTCGGTGCGCGAGTCCGACTCGCACTTGGCCGGTTTTTTATTTATACTGAAAAAAAGAGCATCTTTCCCGTAGGATAATGTTTATTGTATAGGGACGCGGGCGAAGCCGCGGGTTAATGCTAGTTATCTATAAAGTTATTGTGTAATGAAAATCAGTTTTCTATGGAGTGGGGTCATTATTTCAGAAAAAAATCTTAATAGCGCGATGCAGGATTTGTATTGCCCTACAGCCCCATCTGTTGGTAAAATAATCTTTGTGCAATCATTTTGCCAAAATTTTGGTGTAAGGATAGCTGGACATCCGAGTATGGTTATAAGATACGTTTTACGCGAATACGGTCAAGAAAAATACTATTTTCTGAGGGGTGCGGTGGTGCTTATTTATTAATAGTAGATTGTTAACCAAGGGTAGAAAGTGACCCATTGCACCCGAGATATTTCTGGCGCTCGAACGAAGTGAGAGCGCCAATAGTTCGAGGGTGAAATGGGTAATTCACCCGAGTTATACACTCTACTTTTCATTTCGACTGCGAGGAAAATAAAATACTACACGCACATATGTCAAGAGTGAGTTATATTAATGTCCATGTCATTTTCAACAAATAATCAATTAAAGACCCGGTATTTATATTTAATCTCGTGTTCCCGCTTTTTCTTCTGCAAACTTTCATTCTTCTTACTTTTAATAGATGAAAAAACCGCCAACATTTAAAAAGTAAAAAAAAAAAACAATCCAATGGTTTTAATTTTATTTTTTTACATATAATTATATAAATGTACGAGCTATCAATAACTGTGGGACGGAATTATATGTAGGTATGTATTATGAATATAAGGCAAATTTATATTTAATAATTAGATATAAATAAATGAAGCCTGCCTATATCTAACCTTTGGAGACTAGATTGTACCTAATTTAGTTGGTCACGACGTGCATCTAGAAGGCAATTATCTTTGACTCCGTGGCAATTAAAAAAAATTACTTTCCACCCTAGGGATGGAAAAGCTATTTTCCACCCGGCTATCTACTCATGAAAATGACACTTTCCGAACAGTGGAGATTGAAAAACAAATTGCATGTTTATTAAAAAAAAATTTTTGTATGAGTATTGTATTGATTAAAACGCCATATTTTATGATTTCTTGTCATAATTATTTACGACCTCAGCACACCATAATCGCCTAGAAAATATAGTTTTACCAATGTTGGAAACAGTATAATATTATGTAAAGCTGTTTATATCATAAAAAAATTCTTACTCGACTACGATAAAAACGGGCCACGGGGACGAAGTTACTTTATTAGTAAGTACCTTACTATTCGAGACACCCATTATTGGTGATCAAATCATAATTATGTTTGTACTTGTACTAATATTTTCTTCGTTTTCCGCGACTGACACAGTTTAAATTAAACAATTTAAACTTGTAAGGGATGATTCTTCCACGGGTCGGGGCGTGCGGCGAGACGATGAAGGAAAACACAGTAAGACAGAGAGACGTAGCAGTATATTGGGAATCAACATGCAAGTACAGTCAAAAGTTACGAAAAATGTAACAAACGTAACCATCTGGCAACGCTCACAGGCTGTGAGGTACACAAAGCGTGCGCAGTCTTAACGCTTACCTAATATTTCTCGAATGAACTATCGTGGACGCTCACACTCACCCTCGCGGGCGTGTGGGGAAGCCATTTCAGGGCGTGGCCCTCTGTGGCGGCATCTTTCTCCGTCCGCAACTACGGACGGGATCTCTGGCTGGAGTCCGTTCGTTCGGAGTCTTCGGGTTCTGGTAGTTTCCATCTCCTCTTCAGGCGGTGGAGACGCGTTGGCCTTTCAGCGGCTTGAGTGTTGTTGGCCTTTCAGCGGCTTTTTGATGACCTGGTGGACGAGACCAGGGGGCTCAATCGGGGGGCACGAGCTCTCTCGGCAGAGCCCGGCCCCTTCCGTCTGCTGGACGTGCGTGGAGAGGTGCGATCCCCTCGAGGTGTGGATTCCCCGAGTTGTCGGCACGGCGAAACATGGCTCCTGCCAGGATCCCGATGAAGGTATCCAGCCCTTGCCAATTCAGGTCGCGAAAGATCGTCTCATTGCGCATGTAGCGCGGCGCTGAGACGATGGTGCGCAGGGACTGGGACTCCTGCGCACGCAGCCTTTTCTTGTTGGTTTCTGATACAAGACCGTACCATGCGGGGGCCGCATAGGTCAAGTGGGGCCGCAGGTAGGTCTTGTATATCCCAAGCATGGTGCGCAAGGGAAGGCTGCTGGCAAGGACTGGGCGTAGTCGAGTCGCTGCTACTCGTGTTCGCCGTACCGTCTCGTCCACGTGCTTCGTCATAGTGAGCCCCCGGTCGATGGTCACACCCAGGTATTTGGCCGCGGCTGACCATTGAATCTCCTGGCCCTGCATCCGAAGTAGTGGAGGCTGCTTTCCTCTTCCTGTGACAATGGCCTGCGTCTTGCCCACGTTCACCGACAGTCGCCATTTGGAGAGCCAGTCGGGAAGGACGTCAAGCTGCCGCTGGAGTTTCTTGGCTGCGTACTTGGGGTTAACGGACGTCCCGAAGAACGCCGCGTCGTCCGCGTATAGCCCCAGCTTGACGTCGCCCTCCACCGGTATGTCGTCGGTGTAGCGGGCATAGCAGGCCGGAGATAGGCAGCTTCCTTGGGGAACCCCGACCAGGATCGGGCGTTCTGTAGAGGTGGCGTCTTCCACCGCCACCAGAAATCATCTATCGCGAAGAAATGACGCGATGACTCGCACGATGCGACGAGGAGCGGAGGACGTCGATAGTTTGTGGATGAGGCCCTCGTGCCACACCCTATCGAACGCCTTTTCCATATCGAGGAATACTGCAACCGTGACCGCCTTGTTATTCATGGCGACCGCCATGTGGTGCAGTACCCTCGATAGCTGCAGTGTCGTGCTGTGACCTGCGCGGAAGCCGAATTGTTCAGGCCGAGGTTCAATATGGTGCTGTAGTTGGTCTAGCAGGAGTCTTTCAAACACCTTCGAGATGGTGCTGAGGAGAGTGATCGGGCGGTAACTCTCCGGCTTCTTCATGTACTTCCCAGGCCTGTGAAGAAGGATGACCACAAGCTTCCACGGTGTGGGGAAGTGTCCCGAGCGCAGGATCCCATTGAACAAGCGCACTACCGCCGCGATTGCGCGCGGCGGCAGGTGGTGGAGCGCCTTGTTCGGGATCGCATCGGCGCCCGGTGCCTTCTTTGGCTTGGTCCGCTGGACTGCTCGTTTCTCCTGGCCGGGTGTGAAGAAAACGGGGTCCTCTTCCGCCACGATCGGTGCTGCGAATATAAGGAATCGATACGTTTAATTTAAACAACGACAGTTGATAACAAATGGTGTTTATTTGCACAATGAATACAACTTATGAGTAGGCATAGACTTCATTAAATAGTATCATTATTGATTATACCTAATCAATACGAGAGCGACACTGACCTGTACTTAATTCAGTAGGCTTGAACTTATAATTAGCTCTTAAATTGTAATATAGATGATAATGTGGTCGAACAGGGATGTTGATGGGAGACAAAGTATATGCCGAGCTCTAGATAGTAGTGAACCTTTAATTACTTAAAACATTAGCTTATATACATTTTTACAATAAGGTTAACGCTTATCCAAGCAATATGCATTAGGCTACAGTTATACTGCATGCTATACTAAATGTAGACATTAGCTACATACTACAGCTTCCCCGTAAGATCCCTTCACCCCCGGGGTGCTGGAGAAAAAGAAAAAAAAATGCATGTTACTTGTTTACAATTCGAAATGAAGATGGGGACCACTGTGTAAACTACTTATAATTAAGTTTATACACTTTACAAAAAATTATCAAAAATTAGTTGGTGACCCCATAAAAAAAAATATCGTCATGTCCCAGTGTCACTGTTTCAAAAGAAATATTTTATAGTTAAAGTTAAAATTATTTTTATTAAAATTCCTGTCTGTTTCAACAAAATAATCAGTATTATTATGAAATAATCTCTCTCAAAATAAAAAAATATACAAAAATTTGCCATTAAAGTTGTGTATTAATCACATATAAGGTACTGGTATTACGGTATCGGTACATTTACCCTATAAAATATCTAATGCCGTACCAATGGAGTCTCCGCTCCAAAAATAATTAACGGGAATGGCTACCCAGGGCATGGTCACCCTATATAATATCCTCAATGGGCTACGCGTCCACGCGCACCCTTTACTCACAACATGGGCATGGTCACCCAAATGGCATATCAGGCTACATGTATTATGTGCCTGTAAGTCTGAGTCGCAAATACATTAAGGCTTAATAAGCCTCCAACTGTTTTCACGGAGGGCGCGATAGTCCAGAACACCATGAGCAAACAAGAAGGACTAGCGCCCAAACTTTATACTTAATCAATATGTACCGTACTCTTACCAAGTACTGAGAGAGTAAAAATTGAAATTAAAATTTCGTATTGAAATAAAAGTATTTCAATACGAAATTTTAATTTCAATTTTTATAGAGATATTTCTTTTATAAAGATAAAAGAAATATCTACGCAAATATAACTCAATTAACTGTCACTAAATTATTAGGTGATCAATCCAATAACTACGTATAGTATAATTGTTCAATAAAATTTCTAAGTGTGAATATCAAATTACATTCACCAATAATTAAAAGTTTACTTGTAGACATGCGATTTCCTTTTGACGCCTCTGAGGGACAAGTTTAACTAAATATTCTCTTATATATTCCAACTTAGTATATAAATCTTGCAAATAAGTAGACATAATAAAATTAAATCGTGCGTAAATGTAAAATAATTATAACCGAAAACATAAGTTATACAATAAAATATTCACTTACTTAATTAAACGCTTACGTAGGAGTAATGCCTAACGATATTGAGGTCATCACGAGTCGTCACGTTGCGCGATGCATGGCGGGACGTTGATGCGCTGGCGGCTGGCAGGCACGTGGAGGCACGATGCCGTTGCTGATGCGCGATGCGATGACGGGCCGGGCTAACCCTGGACACCCTCGAGCATGGGCCGGGATTTCCCTGGACACCTCTTGAGATGGGCCGGGATAACCCTGGACACCTCTTGATTTGCGAGCCGGGATAACCCTGGACAACGCTCTTCTTTCTTCTTACCTTCTTCTTTCTTCTTTCTTGATACTGCATCGTCAGTCTGGTGGTTAACGTTGTTCAACGGCTGCCGTTGTCGCTGTTGCTGGTGTCCCGGACGGTGTGGTGTCCCGGACGGTGCGGTGTCCCGCCGCACCGTCCGGTGCGAGGTTCTGAGGTTCTGGCTGGTTCAGAAGTTCGTCTTCGGAACGTTAGTGCAGGATCGCCATGTAATATAGATGATAATGTGGTCGAACAGGGATGTTGATGGGAGACAAAGTATATGCCGAGCTCTAGATAGTAGTGAACCTTTAATTACTTAAAACATTAGCTTATATACATTTTTACAATAAGGTTAACGCTTATCCAAGCAATATGCATTAGGCTACAGTTATACTGCATGCTATACTAAATGTAGACATTAGCTACATACTACAAAATAACCAACACATGATTTCACGTCGAGAAACCGACCGACCACTGACAATGTCCGTTAGCGAATGCCTCAAATTCCGAGCCCCGTGACCGGTAGCCATTGCTCGATGTGGAAGGGACGATCACGTGATCGTTCATTGCAACTACTTTTAAGGTCCGTCGGTCCGTCGGTCCGTCGGTCCGTCGGTCCGTCGGTCCGTCGGTCCGTCGGTCCGTCGGTCCGTCGGTCCGTCGGTCCGTCGGTCCGTCGGTCCGTCGGTCCGTCGGTCCGTCGGTCCGTCGGTCCGTCGGTCCGTCGGTCCGTCGGTCCGTCGGTCCGTCGGTCCGTCGGTCCGTCGGTCCGTCGGTCCGTCGGTTCCGTATGAACGATATTAGAGACATGGGTTCATTAACTCAGGAAAAATCTTAACAGCGCGATGTACAACTACACGGTTTCGGTACAGCGACATCTATTGGGTAATAGCTTGACCACACTATTGCACTAACATGAACACATTATACATGCTTTACGATTGGGATACATTCAACATAATTTTAGTAGTAGGTTACAAGATGTTCTACAATTTTACAGGTTTCAGGAAACTAGATTTGCATATGAATATCAAAACTACTAACGACATCTATTCGCACATGAGTGAACTATACATATAAAAACATCAGTCATGCACTAGTATGGAATTACAAATACTTAACGCTTAACTAAAAATCTAGGCAACACGAAACGCCATGTTTCGTAATTTTAAGACTACGGAAAAGGAGTGAAATTTGGTTAATACTTACACTACTAGCGACATCTAGTTGGTCTTATGGTTAACTGTTCTTATAAACTAATAATGGAAAGGTGGGATTTGGCTGTCGCGCTACAAACTTTAAAAAAGAATTGGGGCGCTCAAATAATTAATATAGTTACGCGAAATAATCCGTATATTGTTTGTACTACTTTAATATCAAAATGGGGTACAAAGAAAATCTAGTAATTATGGAAAACTGCTATGTAAGTATTCGTATCATCGTTTATGAATATAGCCTTATAATTAGGGCTTAATAGCTTTTATCAGTTTTCATTCGTAACGTCGACCGACCGTCGGTCCGTCAGTCCGTCGGTCGGTCGACGTCACGAATGAATAATAATAGAAACATTATGTTCATTAACTCAGGAAAAATCTTAACAGCGCGATGTACAACTACACGGTTTCAGGTACAGCGACATCTATTGGGTAATAGCTTAACCACACTATTGCACTAACATGAACACATTATACATGCTTTACGATTGGGATACATTCAACATAATTTTAGTAGTAGGTTACAAGATGTTCTACAATTTTACAGGTTTCAGGAAACTAGATTTGCATATGAATATCAAAACTACTAACGACATCTATTCGCACATGAGTGAACTATACATATAAAAACATCAGTCATGCACTAGTATGGAATTACAAATACTTAACGCTTAACTAAAAATCTAGGCAACACGAAACGCCATGTTTCGTAATTTTAAGACTACGGAAAAGGAGTGAAATTTGGTTAATACTTACACTACTAGCGCCATCTAGTTGGTCTTAGGGTTAACTGTTCTTATAAACTAATAATGGAAAGGTGGGATTTGGCTGTTGCGCTACAAACTTTAAAAAAGAATTGGGGCGCTCAAATAATTAATATAGTTACGCGAAATAATCCGTATATTGTTTGTACTACTTTAATATCAAAATGAAAAGAAAATCGAGTACCTAATTATGGAAAACTGCTATGTAAGTATTCGTATCATCGTTTATGTATATAGCCTTATAATTAGGGCTTAATAGCTTTTATCAGTTTTCCCTTGTTTGACGTAGGTACCGGAGCCAGTATTAGGCACTTAGGTGTTAATGGAAACCGGTGTTCCGTGGCCTTTAGCAGATATTAAATTGAAACTCTATAGGGGTATTAGTTTCGCTGCAGGTTCTAATAATTTTGCCTAATAGTGAGTGCCTTACATTCCCGTTGAATATTAATTCTCATAAGTACCTACATATCTAATTGTCAACTTTTAAATATTTTGACCAGGCCTTTTTACGATATAATCAAATAAATAATAAAAAATCAAACACATTTTTACTTTTTTGAAAATATCCCAATTTATGATTACAAACCCATTTGGAAAATTCTATGGTCACAGCGCAGTAAATAATACAGTCGGACTACCTATTACTAAGGCGGATATAGTATGGAAATTATACCACTGTTGTAGTGATTTGAAAATTTTAAATGTTGTCAATCGAGCACTAAGCAAACCTATACTAAATTCGTATCATAAAAAAATTGACATTGTGCCTGTTATGATTTCACGTTTAGTTTCTATCAATAACACATGACATCGCCCCGATATAGGGACGAGTGAGCTGATTATATTATTAGAGCGATTGCCGCGGGCCGACGCAGTGAGGTGTCTAAAGTTATACTGCCGTGCTATGGTAAAATGCCGTATCTTACTATGACATCCGTATTAAGATACGACCTTTTGCCGTAACATGGCAGTATGCAGCGTTAGTTTTCCGGTTCAGCTGGGGCATATCTGTTTATTGGCGTGTTGAGAGGTTAAATGCTAAAGGACCTGGTAGAAAATGATAGGCAAGCGCATCCGATTTATTGAAAATTAATAGAAAAAAAAAATATTAAGGGACAATCATACACAAATCGACCTAGTCCCAAACTAAGCAAAGCTTGTACTATGGGTACTAGACGACGATATACATAATATATAAATACATATATAGATAACATCCATGACCCAAGAACAAATATTTTGCACAAATATTTGCCCCGGCCGGGATTCGAACCCGGGACCGCCGACTCAGTAGGCAGGTGTCTACCAACCGAGCCAAACGCGTCGTCAAAAATAATGAATGACAGTTAGGCTTCCCGAAATGTCAATAGGCCTACTGTTATTGCACTTAGGCTTACTGAAAGTCATTAGGATTCTCTGGCAATTTCTTTTTTCAGTGCATACTTTCGTATTCCGATAAATAAAGAATGTGCAGCAAAGAAGTAAAAGCTGCAAGGACTGAAATTATCCGTCGTGCTCGTGTTTGAAAAAGTTATAGATGCGCTGTCACTTGTTGCTTTTCAAGAGAAATCGTCGCCCCTTATCTACTTCGTGCATGCGATTTTATGATTACAAGAAGAGAGCAATATTTTTAAACTATTTAAATCACAGTAATAATTATAAAGGCGAAAGTTTGTGAGTGTGTTCATGTGTTTGTTTGTTACATCTTCGCGCTCAAACGGATGGACCAATTTTGATACATTTTGGTATGAAGGTAGCTGACACGCTCCATTAACAAATAGGCTACTTTTTATCCCGAAAAAACATAGTGTTCCTGTGGAATAAGCGGGTAACACTGCAGGGCGCAGCTAGTTATTAATAAATACTCTGACATGTCTGACACATCGTGACATCACAAGGGCCGCGAGCTAATCTAATAAGCGCTATTGCCTCGCGTCAATGCAACTATTGCAATAGTTCTGTGTATGCATTTTGCAGCATGACTAGCACATACACAAATATTTCTGCAAGTCATTGTACACAAAAATATTTCTGCTAATCATATATTAGGACACCCGACACGTCGTCGTGATATGAGAAGCGCCCTAAGCTAATCTAATTAGTGCAATTGCCTCGCGCCGATGCAACGTGTTTAAAGTTCTGTGTATTCATGTTCCTGCAGGTATCGTGGACTAACGAACCTAGATTTTGTTGTGGTTTATTTCTTTTGAAATTGATTATTATTATTTGTATAGAATCTTTTTTATCGATTCATATTTTTTATGTGGTAATACCACATTTTTATTTTTATAAATAATGACACAAAGGTAAATTAAGAAAGAAAAATTGAATGCGATCTACTACAATCGAAGCGGGGTTTGAATCCGCGACCTCTGCGTTTCCGGCGCATTGCTCTTCCAACTGAGCTATCCGATCGCTACGTCAATCACACCAAATCTTTCATCCCTTAATTCTTTACGCTACTGGAGCGCTCTCTGCGTCATATATGTTTTTAAAATGCTTATGCGCATTAGCCATACCCTAGGATGTGCGTTGATTATTATTATAAATAAATAAATATTACACAAATCGGCGTAGTCCCAAACAAAGCTTGTACTATGGGTACTAGGCTACGATATACTTAATTTAATATATAAAAACATACATAGATAACATCCATGACCCAGGAACAAATATTCGAGTTCATCACACAAATATTTGCCCTGGCCGGGATTCGAACCCAGGACCGCCGGCTCAGTAGTGCACTACAAGCTAGGCTAACCGCGTTGTTGTTGGCGCAGTTGTTGTTGTTGATTATTGGAGAGAATCGACCTCCCAAGAGACACCTTATTATGCTCAAAACAGAAGAAGATAGGTGTTATAATATAGATATTACTGAAAATCGTATAATCTGACACGTCTGACACGTCGTGACGTCACAAGGGCCCCGTGCTAATCTAATTAGAGCAATTGCCTCGCGCCGATGCGACGTGTCTAAACTTCTGTGTATGCATTTTGCTGCAGGTAGCGACTAACAAACTATATTTTGTCTTGCGTGTTGTCTTAGTTATCTTCACTCGGATATGAAATGAATATTCAAAAGGTATCGCATAGGAGTCGCGTATGTATGCGTATCGTCTAATTTTAATGGAATGTTCTTTAAATATTGCAGTACATTAGGTTAGTGAATGGATGAATAAATGGATAGGTCTCTTATATATTTCATTCCCTTACCTGTAAGCTAAAACGAAAACAATTATAACGATGGCTCCTCATTATATCATACTAGTATTTATCCGTCGCTTTGCTCGCGTTAAAATCGCATATATATCTTACGCGGGGCCCAAGTTTTTTTGTTTTTTTGGCATAAAAAGAAGCGTGTTAAGTTAGTACCTGTAAAATATATTTATATTTTATATGGAAAGCCCTTTTATTTTATTTTTTATTTTTATTTTTTTTTTTTTTTTTATTTTTTTTTTTTTTATTTTATTTATATGGAAAGCCGTTGGAGACGCAAGTTCGAACCCTGCCTGAACCATTAATATTTTCAATTTTTCGCTTCATTGTAAACATTTAAACTATATTTGTTCCAAATGTCATGCAAATTAGTCCAGCCGTTTCAGCGTGGAGAAGTAACAAACATACACAATAATATTAGTGCGATATCCACCGATTCATTAAATTTAATTGACACAATGGGCCAAACAAATACGCTCATATCATCTTCATTCGAAAAACATAAACCTCCTAAACTTTTGAGTAAAATAAGTATTAAAAATGTAACTCTGTTTGTTTGCTTATTTTTTTCCAGTTTCAAAAAAGAGTATACTCCGTTCGTCAGGGCGTTTTTTTTTAATATCATGCATGGTAGATGAAATCAAGATAGAAAAGAGCAGTGTGACAATAGTTATGTTTTATTACCCGAATCGCACGGTGACTAAAGGCCAGCAATCCATTCAAAAATCACAAATAAAGATCTCATAGAACATTGATCACATACAATTAATTAAAAAGGCAAAACCCCTGCCTAATTCCGACTTTTACGCCTTTATTTTTCGCAAAGAGTTGAGTTTGCCTTTATAAAAGGCTCATTCACAACGAGAACTGAGAGCTCAAGCTAACAGACCCGGAGCGGTGTTTAATCCCCTTTAACCTTCCCTAAGTTGAGGGGATCATATACAAAGAATTGTAATGAAATAACGGCTTCCGGGATGAAAAGAGAATGAAAAAAGTTGTCATGGCAACGCGTGATAAAATAGAGAGCACTTTAATTACGGAAAATATGACAGATTGAGTTGAATCGCTTCGCTTTGCTTTGCGAGTCATTCCATATGAAAACAGCTGAAGGTGTGTGCTGACTAATTTTGAATTTACTTGAAAAAAATCAGGAATGTACTTTGAGGCATGAAATCACTAAATACTTGAGATTTTTTTTAGCGCAAAAGTTTTTCAGTTAACGTATCTAAAAAGTACAATGTGCTGCAGAATTGCTTGGCACATTTATGAATGAAGTATTTGTGCTACGCATATTATGTGTCACTAATGTCACTGTCCGCTAAATTATAGCTGTAAGTACGTTTAATCATCGAGGAATTAGAAATAAAACCTTACGTAACAAAAAACCTACGAAAATTACATAACATAAAACACAAATTTACGACGATAATACGTGGTAAATTTAGACCTAGATAGTCTTCTGTTTTTGCAAAACAAATATTCACTTCCTTGAGTGAAAATCCTGTTTAGCTTGGCGGCAAAGGAAGGAAATTATATTCTGAAGAGATTGTAAGCTAATTTTCCAACGACAAGGACCCATTTTGTTATAGCTATGCCTGTTAAAACAACATTTAAATACATAGTGACTATGGAAATACCTTTTATATTTAACTAAATATGAGATTTTAAAAATATTGCTTGATCCTTGAAGTTAGCTTTGGATGAAAAAATACTAAAGTATTCAAAACATTGTTGTTTGTGGTCTCATCAGTTCCAGGTTTTAATCACACTAAGAGGTAAAATTTTGTGAGTGTTTATGTGTATGCTTGACGCTCAGGTGGCTGGACCAATTTTAAAACATTTTGGTACGAAGGTAGCTGACACCCTGGATTAACACATAAGCCACTTTTTATCTCGAAAAAAAATAGTGTTCCCGTGGGATGAGCGGGTAACACCGCGCGGTGCAACTAGTTGTAAATATTTTCATTAACAATGATGTTTCCTAAACTATATGGGTTAGAACATTTAATTACATAGTTTCTAAACGTACCTATATCAAGTTCAGTGGAGACAAGTGCGTATGATTTGAAGTGCGAAGCTTATGGTCTCAAATTGTTCAAAGTTTTTTATATAAAAATTTGACTGTTTCCTAATCCACAGTATTAAAATAAATTGTTAAATTCAACAACAAATAGCTCTAAATTATACCCATGCAAGAATTTCTGTTGAACTAGCTCAAGGCTATAACATCAGAGAAATTCCGTGTGAACTCTATGATATTAAAGCCCTGTTAACACGCCTTTGATTATAACACGGGAAATGTGTTACCAAAAGCATATTGTATTTAAGGAAATCTTACAAGCGTAGTTATATTTCTGAAAATACAATACGGTGGCGGGAGGCGAGTTTCGTAAATCTTTTCCGTCAAATAAATGCAAAAGTGTTTCGTTTATCTACCGGTAAAACATTACGCGCCATATCTGTGACATTAATTTATGTACATTTATTTTGTTAGTGTTAAAAGATAATACTGACGTGTGTAGTGTTATGACGATTACTTAAATGATAAATTAAAAAAATCGACTGCAGCGGAGTGAGAATAAAATCGTATTTCCGAGAACGACATTACTGCCAACTCTCGAATAAAAATATTTTGAGCAATTTTCCAAATCGAACGGAGTTATGAGGTAAAAAAAATATCACCAAACTGAGACCCCCTCGTTTATGCAGTCGGTTGAAAAAAAACAATCCAATCCACCTCTCAGCTCCAACACACCCTGAACCGTATTTAGTGGCCTACGTATAAAAAAATACTAGCGTAGACTTGTATAGGTACATCGCCATACAACTTAGTATGGGCATATATGTTTGGCAACCTACATTGACTGATTATAAGCGGTCGGAACACCCAAAAATTCTGAAGTTTCATTTATCCGAATCCATCATAATTCCGAAATTCCCGAAAGCGCTATCACGGCGAAAGATGATATTGGCTGTGGATGGTATGTGACACAATTAAATTAGGTTAGGTTAGGGTTATATGTTATCCTAAAAAAAGACAAAATATTTCACATCACCAGAACATGGTTTTCGGAATTATGAAAATTCGGAATAGTGTACCTTCGGACAAAGAAAATGTCGAAGTTTTGTAGCGTACCCATAAGCGGTTATTGCTAGAGGTTGCTGTGAAGTGCACAATGGTTATCGTTTGATGATTACCTTAGTCTTACAATATTCATTTTCTTGATATTACAGGACTCAGCATTTACAGTTAAAATATCATAAAAAGTATAGGTACATAAACTGCGCTTCAAATTATCTCCTACTTTACATGAATAGGGGACTAACGATGTCCAAATCACGTGGGACGGCAGAGTACAAGTCAGTTTATTCACGCACCGGATCGCTGAAAGGTTTCAGCTAAATTCAAATAACACTTAGATTCACAAGCTATATTTTTATCCGACCGGTTACAAGTTTCTCGCTGTACAAAAAACTCAAATTCAAAGTGGGCAACCGAACACCAACCAAGATCAATTATATAGAAGAAGAATCGTTGATAAATACATGATTAAATGCAGTACAAGTCATATCATATAGCATCTAATCCAACTTCTTACTTATTTGCGTTTCTTTTTAAATATCATCGTGTTTTTATTTCTAGAGTTTCTTTGCAGTCAGTATTTTTAATCTAGTTCCTTTTTGATTACTTAATGGCCCTAACTTAATGTAGCTTCCACTTCAGATCCTTGCTCTTCAGGATACAGCAATAAACCTAGTACCTCAGAAGAACCATCAAAATATAATATTTTTATGCGCTTCATTACTTACTTTGAGATAAGATCGATACGATTTTGGGTGACATGGTTCCAGTGGGTCTCCAGGTTACAGATTGTAGTCAGGTGATATAAACATTTTATCTAAAGGCCAATCACATTTCCAATTCACAGCGTACCGCAGTCTATAACCTACTCTTCCGAACACAACGGAATCACAAATTTTTTTATATCCTAATCAAAACCGATGGCTTCTCAAAGTGTTTGCGTATCTTGGAATATTAATTGTCATTTTAAATTCCAAACGGGAAACATGGCGCTGAGCGTATTTTGTGCAGTCGACAACCGTTTTCCCCTGAGATAAAGAGGGAGGAAGTCCGCCATGCAAGTCGAAAAGGTCGTATATGTAGGAAAAGGGAACCCCCACACACGCCGTTTTACGTCTAAGGGGAGGCAAAAGTCGTGAGTCAATCTGCTCGTTACGCTAGCTGCATTACCCACCGAGTTGTAAATGATCCAGTGTACACTGCATTTTTGAATAGACTTGGAAATCTCCTAATACAATAAGTTGTCTCTCTGGCCGGAAAATTAAATAGAGCCGGCTGGAAGAACGGAGCTGGCTTCGAGATATTTCTTTTCTGATTAGTCTTTGTCTTTGCAATGTAAAATGTTAAGTAGTTGTAGTTTTTACCATCTGTCGTACCCGTACAAGCCATTTCCCGCCTTTCTTTGACCAGTTTAGTTCAACAATGATAGGATTTTACCATTATTAAATTTACTAATGATTACAAGAAAATTGGTATTAATAACGCGAACGCTATGTTTCTAAAAAGTATGAGAACCCGTGACAGCGCCATGTCGTGGACAACCTGTTTATTTAGAAAAATCTGAATATTCTCATCTCGTAAAAACTAACTATACAGAGATTTTGTAAATTTTTAATACAGGATGTCTACGGGCCATGGTTATAGAATTCTTTTTAGCTGAGTACGCTGCAGCACAAACGAGGACTATGCCTTTTTTCTCCTCCGCGAACAAAGTTGGCACTTTGTAGTTAATAATTAAACCTTCACTAAGTTCTGACGAACGCTTTCATATTTCAGCACTTTAGCACTTAGACCCTCCAGCTAAAATTGCTAATTGTAGAGTTATTACAGAAACTATGGCGAGGGAACGTGAGTCGTGAAGCCGTGAACATATTTCAACAATCCCCGATGCATGCGGTCGAGAATAGTTAGCATCAAACTAGATGGAAACAGATGGAGGGGCTAACTTTCTGATTTCACGCCCGCCCCGCCGCCAACTTTGTCGTGGTGCTCTTTATGCCGTATTTACACTAGACGGATAACTTCACGGGATAAAGGTGGTTTGCATCTTCAAATTGCATAATCACGGAAGCCGCTGGAGTTTATTAAGAACTTTTAGGTTTTATTTAAGTAGGTAGGTGTTATTTTAATCCACAAAACAAAGATTTGTAAATTGTATATCAGCCTACCTTTTTGTATAATCATTTTATCTTAAAATTCGTCTGCATCGACTACGCAAACTCATAAAATCTAGTAAAAAGAACTATCATTTTACGGCGACCTAAAGAAAGAAATAAGTATCGTTGATGTTTATCCTGAAAAAAAACGATGATACTGATAAAACAACATCAAGTTTATAAAACGACTATCAAAATATTAGGTAGGTACATTGTAAAAATGTTGAAATCAGGATCAGAAAATCAGATACGGAATTAACAAAATATTATTTAAACTATGTATAGTAAATTGATTGTAATGTACATCCATTATAATGGTGTTTGAATATGTATATCCGTGCTATTTTCGTGAGCCGATACGTGATAACTGCACAAATACGATAAAACAACAGGAGTATTGATTGACGTGCTGTATTTCTACAAACCTAGCCAAGAAGTAAAATGGGCAACATAAAAAGCAGTGTAAAACCTCATTGATATTTCAGCATCAGAATCTCGAGGCTACTCTCGCGAATTCCTTTTCAATTCAATTTTAAGATCAACTGCTGTGTCAGAAATTTCGAACGCCGACCATTTCTATAGAAGGAAAACGAAATGTATACGACGAATACTGTCAGGACTTCACAAATTTTATCTCATTACGAACCAAACAATATCTATTGAGTAATCCCGAGGGAACCATTGATAACTCTGCGTTGGTTTACAGTCAGATAAGAGAAGAACTTGACAACAATGTTTACGAATGTATTCCACTAGGTCTAATAAAACTAATTAAGATCGCATTCAAATTAGAACAAATTGCGTGAGCGCGCTGACTTAGCCCTGAAATAATTACGTATTCCGATGCTAATTCACTATTGGATTGAGGGTAAGATAAGGTGAGGGAGGTTTCCTGTAACTGCTATGATTTCAGGGAAACTTTATCCTTAAATTATAAATGGGAGTGATATTAGTTCGTCTATTTGAACACAGTCTTTATAACGAAACCAGCACAACAACTGTGTAATGTGACAGATTTTTTAAAGGGAACGTAAAAGTGCGAGAGACATTTCTACCAAACAGCAATGTTCGCATTGTTGTGTTCCGGTGTGGGGGTAAGATAGCCAGTGAAATTACTAGCATAGAGGCATTCTATCTTCGTCCTCCGGGGAGGCAAGCACTTGTGACTCCTCTGGTGTTGCAGGTGTTTATGGGCGACGGTAATCGCTTTCCATCAGGCGATACGTTTGCTCGTTTGCCCCCTAAGACATAAAAAAAAAAAAAAAAAACTAATCAGAAATATAATTAATAAAAGATGTTATCAAGAGAGCCCTCTCATCTCTCTTATATGTGTTAGGAGCCAAGTGACCAATTAGGTATGTCCCGACATTGCGAATAAATAAAGCTACTTAATACGGATAATTTGGTTTTATTGCAAACATCTGGAAGAGTTTTTTACGTGCAAAAAACGTAGCCTAACCTAGTCATAGACCGACGTAGCTTGTACGTCGCATAGCACTCGCTTTATTGCCGCAAGCATAACTTTTTGCACAATTTCACATCTCAAGCCTATGGCAAGCAAGGTTCTCCGCACCCTAAACACGGACGTATCACTGGGCGTTGTTTTATAGCCGGGTCGACGCATAAATCCTGACTTCTTGCAACCCTGACGAAGACCCTTGAACACTTCCAGAACACTCCCTTTTGAGATAAATGAGGAATCTAAGCGGTCGACCACGTCTTCTTTCTTCAAAAAATATATCAATTGATAACATGCGTCCAAAAGTTTCTATTCAGAATATCTAAAGATATCAGAAGTTTTTTATTAGGTTTAGAAGTATTTATCCCGCTTTAATTGCAATTGACAACATTTCATATTTCTAACAGGTGGAAATTAATATAGAGATCGACAGGGCTTTGTGTCGTGTACGCACAACAAAAATCTTTGAGTTTATTCTTCTGTATTTAAAGAAATATAATAAAATACATAAAATTACGGCAATCTAAGACAATTAGGCCTGAATACGGTTGTTGTTTTTGACAATGTCATGTGAACCTCAACGTCATTGCGTTTTTTTTTAATTAAAAATCGGACTAAAGTAACCGTTCCATTCAGTCATAGTTTTGGTGTTGCCACAATTTAAAACGATTAAGATTTTATAAATTAATAATAAAGTAAATAGTTAGGTATCTCAGAAAAAATTAAAAACATTGATTACTTCATCTTTCTAAGCAGAATTCAGAAAAGTAATAAAATGGTATAGTCTCGTAAATATGAAATGTTGTCAATTCTCTGTTTAAACCTATGGTTACTTGGTTTAATTTGTCTATGAATGGTGACTTAATTGGTATCAAGATCAAGAGGGTTCTCTTATTCAAAACTATGAATGTATTTCGAAAGTGAGACTCTAGCGTTTAGTTGTTTTGCTTTGAAATTAGGTCTAGATTTCTGCAAGTAGCACTCTAAATATTACGATTTACGGAAAATACTATTTTTAAATTTTATTTAGCTAGCGGATTAGTACCTAGGAAATACTTAAAATATTAAACATTGTTCCAGCACTTAAAATGATACTTTAGAGCCACTTAAACAAACTTTGCGGTCCAATTATACGAAAGTAGTTCCACAATATTGATGGCTCACAATTCCACTAAGTATCCAACTATAACAATATTTAAACTTTTCCCAAAGTTGGGTAAATCCCACAAAACACCCTGACACCCTCCCAAAGTCACGATCGCCCAAAACTTACAATTAGGCGTGCAGTTTGGAATGAATCCATCCATCTCTGTGAACTTAGGAGCGAAAACATTACAGATGCTTGCTTAGTACGGCTGTATAAACATTCTAGAAGCGTCCATACTATATCAACAAACTCCTGCTATGATGTCTATGAGTTTGAATTGCATTTGAACCCATTCCTTTTTTTGATCTCACTGTTAACACCCGTTAATATGTCCAATAAGAAATAAACTGGCAGAAAACTATTATATTTTATTATTAAGAACATTCTGTTGAGCGTTCATTGTCGTCATGTTTTCGTCATTTTATGGTGGATTTTCTCATATAATGATACGATTACGATTATCCATTACATTAGTAATAGATATACGATTCAAAGTACAAACACAATGCAAATTCAATAAAAACGTATCAAAGTTTTTGTTGCGCGACGACAATTAAGTAACCATCGAATAATGTACCTTAATGTTCTATTTTAAGTTCCTTGCCGTATCGTTCGCACTGCGGATTTCTTTCTCGGATTTTTTTCTCGTTTTGTGTGGCTAAACTACGCCCGAATAATTATACCTTACCCCGTTACTCTTTGGTTACCCATGTACCTGAGTAATATGTCTATTTGGAAGGAGATCATTTCCAATACGACTTTTGGGACTACGTTCTATAATATTCATCAGATTTCCTACGAACAACATTTACCTACTCACATTAAGAAAATGACAATTTACGAGCAGACCGTTCTTTCGCTTCAATCAAAGTGTGACCCGTACTGCGGCAATAACCAGGAATTGCGCGGGAAGGTATAAACCAAAACTCTCTTGTTTGCTTCACTTTTGTCGGGTAAACTATTAAAAAATATTCTTCAACCATTTGTATACCAAAAATAGTTGAAATCCATTCAGTTTTTTTCGAATGATGAAGCCAAGCGATCAAAAATCATATTACAAGTAACAAACGTCAAAAACAATATTACTCGTCTTTGATTCAGTAACCTTCAAATAGTAATAATAATATGAATGTTTTGCATTACAACAAAACATGTATTGTGCGAGGAGAGGGATTACACGGCATTATTTAATAGAAGATAGAAGATAGAGTCTACAAGTTTGCATTATAAGCTGTGGTCACATACCTGTCACTTGCTTAATTTACCCGAATTTGAAACTCCTGATCACCTGTCAAGGCGACCGTCCTTCCCAGGCGCTTACGCTGTTGCGGTCTTCACATCGTCTTCACCAGCAAGAGCCTTGCTGATGCCGTGTAATCCCTCTCCTCGCACAATACATGTTTTGTTGTAATGCAAAACATTCATATTGTGCTCATTCGAGGGATTACACGGCATTATTTAATAGAAGACGTGTCTGGTATCTGCTGGTGATCAGAGTCCATAAACGCTGTGTGAATCATAATACCATGCAATTAAATAAAAAACATTATAATTCCTCATATCACTTTTACTAGTAGTAAGCAAAAAGTTTTAAATCAAATTAATAATCTAATGTTTAATGACATCTACCATTAATAATCTAATGTTTAATGATATCTACCATTAATAATGAATGATACATTTAATAAAATAGTCATTCTCAATTTCAAAAATTACAATGTGTGTTGTAACACAAGGAATCATAATAAACACCCAACTCTGGGTTCAACAAAATAAAAATTAAATGAAATAAAAATTTAAAATAATGAAACAAGATATCAAATCTTTAAAAAGTTATCATGCAACAGATCTGTGCTTTCATTGTTAATTTTTTTAACTGATCGATAATAATGATTTCTAAATGTTTTAAAACATTTCCAATTTCCTCTTTCTAAGATATCATCCACTGGTCTATTTTCTGCCCAACCCTTCGAAGCCACAGCTGATCTTATGCTTCCAGGAGATGCTTCAATATTAGCCTCTTTAAAAATAGACCGTATCCATCCTGCTATGATTGTACGAGTTGCAGCTTTAACATCTCCTGTTACAGTGATGAAAAGGTGGCTCAGATTATCTATCTCTAGTCTTCTACATTCTGACAGTGATATTAACTTTTTTATATGTTCTAAAGGGCAGATTTCCTTGATTGGGTGCGCTGATAAGCACCAGCCTGATTGTCTATATTTGGCATTATCAGTTTTTGAACCAAATGATGGCCAAAAGGTTATACTTGATTCAGATTCTGTGAAGTGATCTGCTGAAATGTGTAGAAGAGTTAAATCATGTAATCGACGGCCAGATGCCAATAATAGTATAATTGAAGTTCTTCTAGCTGTGTCAAATAATGTATTTTTTGATGGTGTAGATATTAGCCAATCGTAAATTATTTTAGTATCCCAAATCGGTGGTTTCTGTGGTATAGGTTTAGCTATTGAAATCCCTTTTAAAATCTGTTTAATATAAAAATTATTTGTCATTTGAGTTGAATTTCCACAGTATGTAGTTATCGCAGATTTATGTAACAGTATTGTATTATATGCAAAATTGTGTTCTAGAAATAGATATGCTAAAAATTTTGCAATGTCTTGCCCTCTTGGCGATTTGGTATCCACTTCATTATCAACACTCCAGGAAATCCATCTTCCTATGGCTGGAGTATAACTGGCTAGTGTCGAAGCTCTCCAACTACTTTGTAACAGCTGTTTTTCTTCATTTCGCCAGTTACTTATATTTTCACTCCACCCCCAACCAGCCATGCCTGAAACTGCAATTGATCCACTTGAGGTGGATGCAATCCGGTGGTCTGATCTATTAGTACCTTCCGCAGGTTGTAAATTGGAATTGGCTTCCTCAATGCTCTCATCTGGAGATCTGGTTTCCAAAAGCATTTGTTCCAGTTTGGAGCAATCACAATGAACATTCCGGTTGCACTGTTCAAATGTCTCAGTATTTGTGGTAGCAGGTTTGGTGGAGGGAAGACCCATGCTAGATGGTAATGCCACGGCCGACTGAATGCGTTGTAAAATCTTGCTGAACCATCTGTTGAGTCTAGACTTACATAATTTGGTACTACTGCTGTTTTGTGTGATGCAAACAGATCGATTTCTGGCCTTCCCCATTTTGTGAATATAGCCTCCGTGGCCATGGGAAGTAGGTGCCATTCTGGAAGTGGACGGTTTCTGGACAAACGGTCTGCTATGTTGTTGAACCTCCCCGGGAGATAACAAGCCGACAGTGTTACCTTCATCTGGTCGGTTAGTAGCAGAAGTTTGCATGTTAGATTCAGCAGTTGTAGGGACTTTGTTCCACCTTCCTTCCTTATGTATGCTATTAATGTCCGATTGTCCGACTGTACTAATATATGAGCATTCTGTAGTTTTTCTTTTTGTCTTTGAATGGCTGCATACACTGCATACATCTCTTTCATATTTGAGTGCCAAGACTCCTGGTGGTTTAGCCATGTCCCTGACAGATTTATGCCGTTTAATTGGGCTCCCCAGCCTGTATTCGCTGCATCTGTGGTCAGGAAATGCGTCACGTCTTTTTTGTGAATGGGAGCAGAGTTGTTTTGAACAGCTGACTGCCACCATTTGATCTCTCCGAGAGCTCCTGGTGGGATTGATTTTTTTACTTGAGGCAGACTTGCTTTGAATCTCCTCACAAATATTTGTAAATGCCGGCAATGTAGCTGTCCTCTCTGGATCACTATATTTGCGAAATTTAGGTGGCCTAAAAGGCGCTGAGTCTCTCGGAGAGAGCTGCAGCCTCTTTGTGCCGTGGTTCTGAGCAACTTTTGTATATTTTGTATCTTTTTTGATGGTAGTGCCATCATTAGGGTATTTGTGTTCCATTCCAAACCTAAATAAGTTAGAGTCTGAGTTGGCTCCAAAATTGATTTGGCATAATTTAGGTGCCAACCCAGGTGTTCCAAAAACCTCACAGCTTCCGCAGCCTGTGTGCTTAATAGGGAACGATTCTGATTTACTATCAGGTAGTCGTCTAAGTAAACCAAGATCCGATAACCCTGAGCTCGAAGAACCTCCGCGGTCCAGTTTGTTACAGCTGCAAAGGTTTGTGGCGCAGATGAAAGGCCGAAAGGGAGAGAAGTGAGTTGGAGTATCTCCCCTTGGTAAATAATTCGTAAGAACCTTCTGTGTGCCTTTGCAACTGGTATATGGAAGTACGCTTGTGAAAGATCTATTTTTATCATCCAATCTTGGTCCTGGAGAAACTCTGTGACTGTTGTTTGTGAAATAAGTCTGAAGTGTTTTGTCTTTACATACAGGTTCAGCTGTCTTAGGTTGAAAATTGGCCGGGATCCCCCATCGGCTTTCTTTACTAAAAACATTTTGGAAAAATAACCCGGGCTCCTTAAAGATGGTTTCTCGAGCACTTTCTGTTCTTTCAATTTTTGAATTTGGTCTGTCATTTCTGGAGTTACTTTGGTGGCATACATTTTTTGTAAAAGATTTGTTGGGTAATATAGTGGGGGCTTGACATTGAAAGGGATTCTGTAACCCACTATAGTCTTTAGTAAAAAAGAATTTGCTCTTAATTTCCTCCATTTGTTTTGAAAAGGCCTCAGGCAGCCGCCCTGAAAATGTAGATTCTCGGCATAGTCATTTTTGGTTTGTATTGGAACGAAAAGTCTTTTGTTTATTGATATGCTTATTTTTTGTATTATGTTTCTTTTCCTTGTGGTAGGTATGGTCATGCAAATTTCTTTTAAATTGGGTTCTAGTAGGTCTACTATTATCATATTTGCCTGCTCCTTCTTGGTTTTTATATGTACTTGTACTAGGTATAGATTTTTTCTCTTTTTCTTTTATATAAGCAGGTGTATTGAGCCAAACCTGTGTGCCTCCCAAGGACTGCGTCAAAGGCTGTAAAGCCTCTCTGCTGAACAAGAATTCATTACTTGGAGGAATGTTTGCTAAACTTTTCTTTAGGTTTGCATTTGATACCTCATTTAACAATCTCTGTCGACGTACCTCGATACATTCTGTCCGTTTACCACATAGAATTTGCATGATTAATTCTGACTTCTTATTAACTGTTGACTCTGGTCCAAAAAGGTTAGTAACCTTATCGAAAAGTGTAGCTGTTGTCAATTCCTTTTCATTTTTAGATGCCCAATCTACTAATTCTTGTAGACCACTTCTTAGCAAATCTTTTTGTTGCAAGACTGCATTACAGACGCCAGCTAGCAGGTGCTCAGTGGAAGCTAGGTAGTCCTTTCCTCTATTCAAATGAGTCAATTCCTCATTTATTTTTAATTCAACAAATCCAGGACTGGCAGACACGGAATTCAGAAGAGTTTTGTATCTAATTGTCTGCCATGCTTGTGTATCAAATCGATGTAACTTATTTAGCCGTGCTAAATGATCAGCACTTGCCTCCGCGACAACTTTGTTTCCTTTCGATTCAGTAGTAAACTCGCCCACGTCTACTACAAAAGACTTTGGTGCCTGCGGCGGAATTAGGAATTGCTCCGTATCGCAAGTAGCAGGCTCCTCCCGACTCGTGGACGGTTGTTGGACTTGTTGGTGTGTTAAATGCATAACATAATTGGATAAATAACTTACTTGTGTAAGGAGCGAATCCACACGTGGATCATGAGCCAGAGAATCCTCTCCGCGAGACTTTCTCCGGCGTTTATTCGGAGGCAAAACCGTCCCCTCCTCCGAGGAGGAAGACGATGTTGAGTCATCAACGAGAAAAACCGGCGAAGGCCGCTTTCTAGCCTCAAGTGTCTCGTACGGTACCTCGATCTCCGGTGCCGACCCCGGGTCGTCACTCATTTTCACTGAACAAGTTTTGTTTCACCGAAATATATCACGGAATATCGAAATACACTCGTAACTGACACTTTAAAACACTTTTAACACGGATTTACAACTTATGTGCAAGAAATTTTCGGATTAAAAATTTATTTTCCGCGAAACAATGTGTTTATTTGCAAACTCATAAACGCTGTGAAGACCGCAACAGCGTAAGCGCCTGGGAAGGACGGTCGCCTTGACAGGTGATCAGGAGTTTCAAATTCGGGTAAATTAAGCAAGTGACAGGTATGTGACCACAGCTTATAATGCAAACTTGTAGACTCTATCTTCTATCTTCTATTAAATAATGCCGTGTAATCCCTCGAATGAGCACAATAAAAAAATGTTTACTATTCCTTAAAAGCACACACAAACAGGACATTATTGGCATAATAACACTTCAGTGTTCTTTTAATTACCCTATGCGGAGTATGAGTTAAACAATATGTGCGATAAAGAATAGGCTCTGACTCAGCATAGTGCTGCAATTCACAAGCAAAGCAAATTGCAACGCTGTTATTTTGTCAAAGCCTATAGGCTATAGGCAAATATCCCATATCGGTGTGAATACTGTACATTAAAGTTATTTACCAAAAAATGAGGGGCTATTTCCTGTGGGCATAATATTTTTACGGTATAGATGTTAGATGTGACAGTATTATGGTGATAATATGAAAGAATTTATATCCTTGGCGGCAACTGGCAACATTTTGATTGCGGCAGACCCGCGGTCGCTCGTAACCGTAACTTTCCCGCGGATAACGCGTAATTAAGCGTTTTCTTAATGCGATCAGCAGACGGACTTCGCAGACAAGCTACAGTGTCGCTTTAAATCCGTGAAGCTGTTGTGGTGTGATGAACTTGCAAAATATTAGAATGAGTAAATTAATAACAAGTGACAATTAAATCAATGTTTACTAAAAAATAAGAAAGCGTGCATCGCTCTGTTAAGATTTTTCCTGAGATCACAGCCCCTCCCCTATAGAAATCATTTTATGAAATTCTTTTAATTTGTCATAAATGAATACGGAAGGATCCTTGACGACAACTCTGGCAACATTTTGATTGCGGCAGACCCGCGGCCGCTCGTAACCGTGACTCTCCCGCGGATAACGCGTAATTAAGCGTTTTCTTAATGCGATCTGCAGATAGAATGCGCTACAATCTAAGCTAGATGCTTCACTGGTAGCTAAGCATCCATAGATAGCTATGGAATACTTTTTACCCGATTATGGAGTAGCGAAAAAGAGAGTTGTGCCTTTTTCAACATCTAGTTAGATGCAAGTAAAATTTAAACTTTTGCTCATTTATTGTCTGCGGCTTGTTCGGTTGAACCGCAACATTGCACAACCGACCACTGTTTTGTTACGTATATGTGAAATTGTGTATTTATACTAAATAATAATTATGTTGCTCCAGAACAACAATTTTCTTTTAACTCCAAATCTCACACCGTTTTCCACAGCAAGTGATTGGTTTTATACAGTAGATACAGTAGTTCGTATCAGTGTATGGAAACCATATTATAAGATACTGATAGGGTGGTTGTCCTTATTGACTAAAACAAGTTGTTGATCATTTATGACAATATTACAATTTCCCGCCACTTTTATTTATTTTTCTAGCGGCTAAAAGCAAGGCTTTCAGGTAACAGATATTATGAAATAAAACTGTTTTTTTTTTCATAAAATAAAATTATATCAAGAAGGTAGGTCCTTCAAGTTACTTCAAGCTCGACATTTTAATTTATTTTATCCTTTGTCTAGTTACCAAGATTAAAAGATTTACTTTGTGCCCAAGTACTCTTTGTAATGTAACCAGCCTGCGGGTGTTAATGCCAGTCTGATTTAAGTAACAGACAATAAAATTGTTGGTTTACGAAGCCCTAAAAGAGTTCCGCCCATTCCTCCGCAAATTGGTAATACATTTAGGGTTCACGACCTATAAAATGGAGGGCAATACCAACAGCGTTCGTAGAAACAGATTAATTAATAAAAGATGCGCCAAGAAAGTTGTAGGTAAGTAAAAAAAACATAACTTTAAATACAATGAATCGACAAGAAATAGAACTATACAAAGCTCTTTGAATAAAGATATAAACATGTCTTTTGATTTAAAAAAAAACGCACTCAAATTAGCCCATCCGTGGGAGCTACGATGCCACAGATAGACACACAGTTGCACAAATACATGTTAAACTTATAACATACCTCTTTTTTGTCGGGGTTTAAAAAATAAAGATGTTAAACGCCATCTAACTTTTATGTGGTTGTAAGATATGGTGTTACCCCGGCCACACAGTCTGAATTCCGATCCGGTTTCCGAACGGAATGACATCAGAAATTTCTAGCTTCCAAGCGCATG
Source organism: Apotomis capreana (assembly GCA_947623375.1). NCBI lineage: Eukaryota > Metazoa > Arthropoda > Insecta > Lepidoptera > Tortricidae > Apotomis > Apotomis capreana. Next base: position 16,076,134 of record OX392507.1, on the reverse strand, counting down.
GACCAATTTGAGTGCGGTTTTTTTTAATCGAAAGACATGTCCGTTGATATAATTCTTAGCTACGCTTGGTGGAAATAGAACCAGGAGTTTCCAAGATATTCAGCTTTAATTGGAACAAGTGACAAGGGATTACTAATGTTTGGCAAAAAATCTTTCCCAAAGTATCACATCGCAAATTTTGTTTCCCAAATTTTTATTTGGCAAAAAGTGCAATTAGCAAAACTACGTATCGCAAATTTACAGTTTGCAAACATTTTGTTTAGCAAGTGGTTGCTTAGCAAATAATTACTTGTCAAGTTTTACTTTCCCAATTTTTTTTTTGCAAATATATCGTTTATGGCATACGATTTATATCCCAGTATAAGGTGAAATAAGTAATACTATGATGTTTGGCCCACTCACTATAGGGCCGCGTGGCTCGCTCGCTACGCTCGCTCGTTAGGGTCGCAACTCAACCTAACACTCCTCCTCGCTACGCTCGTCGTCGTACCTAACCTAAGCCAAGTCGGACCTGCCTTACGTACTACTATTAGGTAATATTTAGGAATACTTAGGGCTTACAATTTACCAGACTTTTGCTATAAGTTCAGCTTGCAAAGTGACTAATTTGGGAAAATTTTGTTTGGAAAATAATTTATGACAAAATCAAACATTTGCTTTATAAGCATTTGCTAAATAAAACCTTGACAAAGTGAAATTTTGGGAAAAGATGATTTGACCAAATGAATACAATGGGAAATGTAACTTTGCTAGAGATGCATTTGGGAAATAAAACTGTTGCGATAAGTTATTTGGGAAGTCATATTTGGGAAACATTATTTGCCAAACGGCAGTACACCAGTGACAGGATTACTAATGTTTGGCACACCAACACACGAAATGCTCGCTCAAAGATCTCGAAGACCAACAACACAACGCTCTTTACACTATGTCGATTACGACGTCTCGTTAAGAACCCGAGCTGTTTTGTATTATGATTTTATAATCCTCTTTGTACTTAGTTTTCTTCAAGTTAATACAATTAGTAGTCAACATGAACAATTTGGTCTTCTACTTATTTATTTTAATCATACCCACTTTTTTCCTTTATCCCATGGAAACTTCTATGCCGCCCTCCATATCCCGTTGACAACTTTTTTTTTATTTTGCTTTAATTTTTTATCTTTATTTCAGTTCGTTTCTATTTTATTATTTATTTCCAATTTGTTATTACTTTTATTAACTATTCAGTAAATTTATATATTTTTTTCCATTTCATACCTACTAAATGTTTCTAAGATATTTATTAAGTATTTACTCATGCGGTAGCTAGAAAGCTATTTATTTATATTTGAAAGTTTATAATATCTACCGGCGCTTCTAAACAAGGCTTGCGTGATAAAGAAGCGCCGCAATAAAACTCACAGATTGCATTTTTAATATAATTCTATCAAGCCTGTCAGCAAAATATATAAATTAGTTCAAAGATTTTAATGAAGATTTTTTCCGAGCTTACTTTCCTTATCGTAAAATGCCGTAAGTATATGCACTTCTAAGCCAGTGATAGTTCTCGACATTAGTGACTTGAAACAACATTCCTGATACTTGAAAACAATATTCTGAAATCAAAGCAAATTTAAAATTTAATTCGTTTCACACAACCCATTAGAACTAGTTCTGCAATATAAACTTGCCCTGAACCTTGTTTGACACAACGCTTTAGAGGATACATCGAGGATACACAAAGGATACCGTTTCGAAGTCGCGACAGCGTGCAATATGCTGTAGTCGCCGATCAGTCTGTCGCGGTCGCGGCTAACCGGTCCCCGTACGCGTTCGCGATAAGGAAAAGTTCTCCCACACCAATGTGGATAGGGAGGGAGACACACTGGTGGAAAGGAAGAGCAAGACGCGCATGGTGCCCCACAACACTAAGTGGCACAGACACCGTGTCCAACGAGAGGACATGAAGGTGTACCACTTCAGACCTGTCACTACGTGCAATTCAGCTCGTTAGAGCTACGCGTGTCCCAGCAGCTACAGGCTGCTACTACCTGCCTAATCCTGCCAGCCTGTCCAGCACAACTATGCCTCGCGACTTAGCGTTAGCCGTCACTCCTTCACATTACTGCACAGCAAGAGACAGGCAAATATCTCGCGCGAGAAATAGTCGCATGTGACAGTTATGCCAGAGCTGCGGGTCAAACAACGCAACGGAGCCACGCTGTTATGTCGCTTAAGCCATTAAGGCGCTTATTAAATTAAATCTAACTAGTTTTAAGTTTGGTCTGCATGTAGTTTTGTAGTTCCAAAGCATGTAGGGATTGTAGGGTTAATTACTGTAATATCGTGTAACTTATTTGAAAAATAAATGAATTATTAAAACAAAGGTCTATACACTTGATACCAGAATTTTTAAGAATTGCGACATGTAGCCTTATCTGGATAATTATTTCACAACAACCATCTTGTCAAGCGCTTAAGAACTAGTGCTTGCTCTTTTCCCCCTTTTACCATCAATTATTATCTTCATTATTATTTATCTTCAATTATTTAAAATGAAACTGAAACTGAAAGTAGCTAACTTGCTTAATACGTCATCATGTACTCTCGTTCAATATTCTCACTAAGGCCATCATTATAATTTGTCATCTAAAATTCCGATATACCATTCAAAAGAATATAAGAATCCAAATTTTCGAAATTGCAACTAAAGTCCAATTGAATTGAGATGTTGAAATCGCGTCTTTTCGTATAGGATCTAGATTTTAAATCACAGATAAACAAAATCCAATTTTATTGCGGCATTCATTTAGAATACCAGACCATTCTCAATGTAAGGTTGATAACCAATTCCAGTTTAATGGAGCCATTCATTTGAAATACAGGACTATTGACAATTTAATTAATGTTTTCAAACGATTCCTATTTAATGAAGGCACTTATTTGAATTCCTAAACTAAATTGCAACTATAAGATCCAATTGAATTGAGATCTTGAAACCGCAACATTTCTAATTGGATCGAGGTTTTAAATTACAGTGATATACTAATTCCAATTTAATTCCGGCTTCCATTTGTAATACCAGACCATTCTCAATTGAAGGTTGATAAACAATTTCCATTTAATGGAGGCATTCGTTTGAAATACCGGACTATTGTCAATTTAATTAATGTTTCCAACGATTCGAACTCAATGGAAGCTCTTATTCTAAATACTAAACTATTGTCATTATAATGGAGGTTGTTAAACAATTCCAACCTAATAGGTTAGGCATTCGTTTGAAATACCGGACTAATGTCAATTTAATTAATGTTTTCAAACAATTCGAACTTAATGTAAGCTCTTATTCAAAATACTAACTTTTGTCAATATAATGTAGGTTGTTAAACAATCCCAACCTAATATAGGCATTCATTTTAAATGCCAAACTTTTGTCAATTTAAAAATGTTTTCGAACAATTACAGTTTTATCCAGGCATTCATTTGAAGTACCAAACTATTTTCAATTCAATAAAGGATGTCAATTAATTCCAATTCACTGAAGGCTTTCAGATCTCTAGTATCCCAATTGAATGGGAGTCAAAACCAAGTCATATTCCCATGTTACGGACCCTCTGAAACCTCAGATATTCCAATTTAATGAAAGTCTTAAAAAAACAGCCGTTTTCAATTGAATGAAAGATTTAAAGCACATCATATTTCAATTTAATCGACACGTCGAAGCCACCGATATTCAAATTTTAATAGAAGTCTCAAAAGCACATACTCCCCAGTTTATGAACGCTTTGAGACCATAGATTCAGGTTCATTACAAATTCGAATTTAAAGTTTATGAACGCTTTGAGACCTTAGATTCAGGTTCATTTCAAATTCGAATTTAAAGTAACTACTTTTAATATTTCCCAATTAAAAGGAAGCTTTAATACATATAGTAATCAAATTTAATAATATGGTATTTCAAATTGAGCTTCCAGCACGAACGCGGCACTTTACATACCGCTTATAATATTTCTATGGTGTATTAAATTGACTTCTCATACAGTCTTAGCCTATCATATTGGCAATCCAGCATGGTCTTTCAAATTGACCTCTCAAACGGCCTTAGCCTATCATATTGGCAATCCAGCATGGTCTATCAAATTGACCTCTCATACGGCCTTAGCCTATCATATTGGCAATCCAGCATGGTCTATCAAATTGACCTCTCATACGGCCTTTACCTATCATATTGGCAATCCAGCATGGTCTATCAAATTGACCTCTCATACGGCCTTAGCCTATCATATTGGCAATCCAGCATGGTCTATCAAATTGACCTCTCATACGGCCTTTGCCTATCATATTGGCAATCCAGCATGGTCTATCAAATTGACCTCTCATAAAGCCTTCCGTTTTCCGTAACCATACAGTCATAGCCTATCATATTGACCTTCAACTTAAAAGTCTTCCATATCACTTTTAAATTCAACTTGGTCTATCATATTGACCTTCCTTATAGATACACCTATTTTCTATAACAATCCAGTCTGTTGGCGCAACATAACAGTCATCGTACTACCGGTTCAGCAGTGACGTCACACATACGTCATATGGCCGCCGCCCTGCAGACTGCACCGCACAACCGTGGCGGCAACACCATTTTTATTTCATTTCTATTGTAACTGTCCTTGTATATAATTAAAACGAAGATTTGTACTATCCTGGTGTTCCTTCATTGACGATCCTGGGATTCCTGGTCTGGAGAACTTACCTGAGGAGTACACCGAACACAGTCATAGCCTATCATATTGACTTCCACTGTATACTAAGTCAGTAACATTTTAATTAAAAGTAATATTTCATTTCATTTCATTTATTCATTCAAAAAACAATTTACATTGTATGTGAAATTTAGCATAATAATAATAATATAATAATAATATATACCAAGTTAATACTAAATAGTCCATTCATTTTGTAAAATAATCAACGTACCTAGACAACAATAATTACGATTAAAAACAAATTTAAAAATATTTCCCAAATTCATCATTCCTTATATTATATCCTCAAATGTCAATTTATAATTACACACTTCAATTAAATTTAAGTTACAGTACTTATAGGACTATTTAATTTACATTATAAATCATCAATCTTGTCATCCATAAGAAAATCACTAGTGGAATAATAACACTTCTTCAACAATAATGACTTCAATCTATTTTTAAAAGTATTTACAGCACCAATTGTTTTAAGCGAAATAGGCAGTTTATTGAAAAATTTGATAGCCTGATACACTCCTCAATAATACAAATAACTTTACCATGTAGAAGAGTGCTGCCTCTTAGCACAAGTATTAAATACTTAAGAGATACTAAACTGTTTGTATACTGGATTACGGTGTTACTGAACAAATACATTTATAATTTAACTCAAAATGATTTTCCAAATAAAAGTCTTCCATATCGCTTTTAATCCGTCTTGGTATATAATGATAATGACCGCTCAACAGTCAACACTCGCAAATAGCTTATAATTACAACGAAATTCCCACAGACGTAAGGCTCTCTTGCTTCTTTATATTTCGTTGTCCTATACCTTACAAGACGCTGGTCTGTAATTCTATAAAAATATCTGCTGGTATGTAATTACTGATTTTGTTATACCAAATTGATTACATGTGACATATGCACCTATGTGTGTCATGTGTTACTAATACATGACCCTTGAGCTGGATGTTCATACGGTTTATCAGCTATACAAGATACTCTGGATAATTATTCCAAAAAACATTTTCAACGTAAGACAAGTAAGCTTATCACACTATAATATTTAACCCGTCAATATATTTTGGAATTCAGAACAATCAAGCCCACTCCATAGGATAGTATTAAGTAGCGTATTCAATTAAGTACGCACGCACAAATTAACAGTCGTATAAATTAAATAGACGCCTAGCAGTCCAATCGTTTTCCCAATCTGTTCATAATTATTATATTGTGATTCGTCATCCACTGCGCAGTCGAAGATTAGTAACACGACCAATTCGAGAATTACGCTAAACTGCTAAACATTTATATTCCTCGAGTGCACAACTACAAATTAATATTCAAAATAATACACTTCGCCTGTGTTCCTATTTATTTAACTTTCCACAAGGTGGTGCTTTGTGGGTAGGCCTCAGCCTCATGTCGTGGGTAGGCCTCAGCACGAATTCCGTGACTAATATACACTACCCAAAATAAAATTATCCTACATTTAGCAACCGAAAACTTGTGTTAATAGTCTTATCACCCCAAAGAAACCGCATCTACTTTTCCAATGCCCTTGTCGTCCCTTTTTATTTTCCAAGAAAATACTGTCAACGACGTCGGTAATTACGTCAATGATTTTTAAGTCAAATTTAACTCACGCTTTTATTCCGTTGCTTTATACTCGTCGCCATTGTAGTGTTCTCTAGGGTTTCCTATTGGGATACTTCAATAAACACATTAATCGGGCTTTCAGTAAACCTGCAGTGCGTCCGCCACCGGTGACGTCTGTCAATGTAATGACCGATAGCTGGCGGATCGAGGGTACATTTATTATCTATAAATGTCTATATACTACACTTACCAAGCATTCTTAGATAGCCTTATGACGTCATTCAAATAAACAGTGTGTGTCCACATTGTAAAATACGGATAAATCTAAATAAACATTAAACTTTTTTAATACATAATTCATACGAAAAACAGTGTTGTTTCTACGAACAATGTTGTTAAATGGAATTCACTCATGACATCACGCTCTCGGTCACAGCTGCATGAAAATGTACTTTTTATGTAGATGCCCGTCGCATAATTTATTCAAAAAGTATATTTATTATACAAATAAATGGGTGACAATGCTGTTACACACAGATAAGGTAAGCGCCTCCCCTATGTCGAGCATTTATTATTAAACACTTGCAAATACCATCGGGATGAGGATGATTAAGTCTGCCGTGCCATAAAAGGTCGTATCTCTATATAGCTTCCAATAGTTAGATAAGGCTTTTTAAGGCAGCATGGCTGAAGTCTACGCACCCCTCTAAGTTATGGGTGCGCTGCTACGTGATTCTAATTTCGTGGCGAAATTTAGGTTTGTACAAGCGCGGACGAACTTTCGTGTCGCGATCGCGATACACGCTAGCTTGCTTACCAAAATGATCTTCCAGTGTAATATCCCTACCTTAGTCATAGTTTGACTAAACATTCGATATCCCCAATTTAGCAATATCTTGGTGTTATCGTTGCCATATTCTAAGGTACATGTATTTGCTACCCGGGCTTCATGAGGTGTCATTACAAGTAAACCTTTTAAAGTAAGTATCCTCCTTTTTTATCTCTCCAATTCAAAATATATTGCTCGCGCCAGTCATATGCGCTTTAGCAGTATGACATATTATCTTCTATTTTACGACTGTCAATATTGAGTAGTATATATTCATCTCAATAATAAAGAAAATTTCATGAGTTTACTTCGGATGAAGCGCATGCCTAAAGTAGACATATAATATAGTGGCGAAAATAGCGAGCTCTCGACAACATGAGATTAAAAATGTCGAATCTAGCCCCTTATTACAGCTTCACCCCATCCTGTTGGAGTGCAACCACAAATAACGCCGGCGGTAGGGACACATAATGTTTTATTATAGCCATTTTATAACCGAGAGAAAAGCAATCTTCCTTATTTACAGAAAAAAAAAGAAAGTAAAACAGATAGCTCGAGGAAAACAGAAATATTAAATACATAATTTGAATCGTAAAATCAAACGATGTTTGCGGGAGACAGACCCAAAATATACTACGGTTCCGTTTCAGCTTGTTATTTGATTTATTTTGTGTTAATAACATTTTTCAAATAGAAACGAATCGAATTCTCAGTTATTTTTTCCGATGCTAAGAAATAGACTCATTTACAGAAGTAATCACACCCAAGAATGAATTCAAAACAAAACACGAATACGCGCAGTGTATACGAGTAGTTCCGACTCATTCAAAACTATTCCATTGTTGCCAAGTCTAATTTTCTGCATTTTTAAAGCGAGCTGCGCTTGGAAATGCTGTTGCCAAGTCCTGGCAGTCAAAAGATCATTGTTGTAGGCCGACGATTGTGACAAACACTCGGCACGAGACGGCTGAACGTTGCAAAAGGGGCAAAACTCGGAGTCATAGGCAAAGGGACCTTTCAGAGGCAGGTGAATGAGGAATAGTCCCGTCAAAATAAAGTGAAATTGAATACTTTTTATAATATTAAAGTTATTGAACTTTGATGTGTAGATGGATGATGCCATTTGAATAATATTTCTAAATGCAAAAAAAATACGCTGTACCAACTAGTGTACTGTCAGTACTGTGTAATGTGTGCACATTTACACTGTACTAACTAGTGCATGGTGTAATGTGTGCTCATTACACACACATATTACACAGTACACTAGATGGTACAGCGTAAATTGTCATCAACTTAACAGTTTCCATAATTTAGCGTTTTTTAATGAAAACGTTACATAATTTGAAACGGTAATTACTTGGGACATTAAACTATCTATATATAATTTATAACAATTTCGAAAAAAATAATATTCTGTCTGGCTGGCTCTGACAAAAAAACTGTAATTACGGAAATACGGAAAACTAAAAAAGATACATACCTAATGATTTATACTAGAAGGGCTGTTTTCTATCCCGCACGGCAGTAGTGGAAGAAATTAAAAAAGCATAAGGCTAGATTTTCTAACTTTATGAATATAACTCTCGATTGACATTTTTAACACACTCAGCAAACATTAAAAGTTTTAAAATTATTAAAGGTGAGTAAAACTCTAACTTTACTGGACTAGAGGCATGGTGAATGCGGAGTGTTTCAAATTACAAACCTGCGTTCATGACGTCCATGGCGTGAAAATATGCGACTGACGTTGCTGCTACTTGTGGATTAAAGCGTCGACAACATGGGTGCAATTTACATTAATCACTTGTTCTATTAAACGTAATGATTGCGAAGCTTGAATAATTAGTTCAATACTTACCGTACGTGTGGGTGTTGCGGGGACATTATACTGTTTGATCTATGTTATAAGTTATGTGTAAATATAGTACTACCTTTGGTGTATACAAAGTAGTGTCAGACACTCGAATGGTTGTGTATCTACTCTTCTGTTGTCGGAAGGAAGACGAGGAAATAGACATTTCTATCAGTATTATTCTCCTGGTCTATTTGGACCTTAAAACAGGCAAGTTCTGATAGTATCCAACTGCATAACGAATGTGATGTTTGAGGCCTCGTTTTCATGTGCAATTATGGGCATTAACCACTTTAAAGTTGATAAGTTAGGTAGCTATAAAATGTCTATGTTTCCGATTGATCCAAAATACAGATCACAGAATAGTAAGTAGACAATACGCAAAAAATGGACCTTATGATTCTACATCGACATAGTTACCTACTTATCTACATAGATAGATATGATCTAATAATAGTAGGTATAACATACAACATGCGAAGAATGAAAACGATTAATTTAATTACTTAACCACAGCCTACGACTGATAAAGTCCCACATCCGCATATGACAAATAAAAGATATGCAGCGAGTATAAAAATACTCGTACCTAATATAATACATTTATATTCTCAATCCCAGAAAGAAGAAAAACAAAAGCGGCATCCAGTTAGTTACCTTTAAAGATCGCGCGCGAACGAACATTTTTAATTAACATACTTTTTGCTAAAAATCCAGAATGGAATCCACATTTTAAATATAGGAAACCATTTTTTATTCGCATTGTAGACGCAATGTGTTCTCGACGTGTTACGAGTCCAGCTGCCGCACTGCACAATTTATTTTAAACGCCTTCCAAAATATGCGCATAAAAGGATCCAATTTGATTCCATTAATACCATTGTTTATCAAAATGGTTCGAATTAGCAGCTAACTTTCTGTTGATTTAACTTTACGTAGTTTTGCAAAACACACATTAGATGCAAAGGATAAATTAGAAGCCTAAATTTTATACGATCCACTTCAGTACTGCCAAAATTTTGGCTTCTCTATATAAATACAAAAAATAAGAAATGTGGTGTCACCACTAAAATGTATCAACATTGGTTCTGTTCATTTATTTATGAAATGTATTTAATGTACCTACCGAAAAACAAATATAATGAGCTAAAAATTAAAAATTGCTAGTATAGGAAGGATCGATTCGGTCCCAATCCGATTTTTTGTGCACTTTAAATTACCTAATTGTAAATTGAATGGAAAAAAAAATTGTTTTACTTCGTTTCTATTCCCAAAATGCTCTTTTAATTTAATTGTTACTAGAACAATAAATGTTCTTATCTCGTTTAATATATTATCGATATCCGAAGCTGTTTATCAACTGTCATGTGTTAGATAGGTACCTACATTAATTACATTTTTATGTTAGTGTTTGTTGAAAGCCAACCAAAATAGAACGGTCGGAATTGAGGATTAGAAGGATGGCCGACTTCTTTTGTGCATGAGTGGTCCCACGGGAGCAAAGGATATGCATAGCAGTCTCCTCTGTCTCTTCGCAGAACCCACATTGCGTTATGTTTCACTCCCATTAGATACAGGTGTTTGTTAATTTGCAGTAACGCCAATGACCGGTTTAAATCCTAGTTTTGAGGTGTAATAATAGCTCTTTAGACACTAAAATAGATTAAGGCTAAGTGAACTCTTCGCATGCGACCACATCAAGATCACTGAAAAAGAAACTCATGGGAGATCGAATGCTTGGGCCTTTCCTTATGCATAATCCTTGAGTAAAACCGTAATTTTCAACTCTTGTTCTCTTTTCTCGTAGTTTGGTTAAGTACCAACATTTGGCGTCTGTTCCACTTCTCATGTACGGGGTAACGTACCTATAATTAACTTTTTAGTGAATTAATCTACAGACATTATGAACTATAGTTACAGTACAACCCTTTTTTGTCTCGCACGCGACCGCCACCCTCACTAACCCTTTGCTGATCTCGCTAAACTAGAACGGAAATAATTAACCGGAATCGTATTCTACATACGACCTTTTAAAATGATAGCATTTCTAACAAGTCATTGCGACACAAGTGCCACTTGAATGTAATGAAAAATGGACAGAAAAGCATGTAGGTATTCCGTTTTTATAATGTCCATCGACATGCCTTATATATCTAGAAAGTGACTGGACCAGACCATTGAGAAATGCGACCTGCACATCCCGAAATCTAGACAACTGGACATAAGAAATATTTTTTGCCGAAGATGAAACAGCTTCACTCACTTTACTCGATCCGCTCGCTCGGTTTCACCTCTTCTTTATTTCCTATTTCATTAATTTATTCGTTTCAACCAAAGTGATTGATAGAAAACACCCTGCCTAAATTGGTGATTGAGTGTTTGAGTGGTATCCAATCACTTGCTAAACAACTTTTCATAAATATTCATTTTACAAACAACGTTAGGCAACTAACAATTGAACAATTCCCAAATTAGACGTTGCATAAAATATTGTTTTTCTCAAAAATTGCATGTAATGTTGCCTTACCATCGCTAGATAGACTACAGTAAGTGGAACATACCGAAGACTTTTTAGAAGTGTCCAGTAAACAGCGAGATTTTAAATTTGGAATCAATATTTGTCCAGTAAGTAAGTATGTAATTCCTATTACGTATCAAGACATTTGAATATCGAAACACGATTTACATCGTCACCGACCTATAAAAAAACTATGGATGTGAAGGCGATGAGGTCGTATATAAATGTAAAAAGGATGCATTCCACAAATTGTTTTAATTATAAGTACCTACAGTGCGAGAGCAAATTGTATATATTTAAAAAGTGGCGTCCCTTTTTCATAGATTAAATAGAAAGAGACGACATTGCAGTATACACTTGCAATTTACACTAAGAGCAAATGTAAAATAAAAAGAGGTTAGTACTATTGGCAGTATAAACGTAACACAAGATGCATATTTAAAAAAAAAAGTAGCGACAAGGTTTAGTGCGGAAGTTTGTATGCAGCGTTTAGTTCATAATTGTGATGTGTAAAATGACAATGATATTTCCGAATTCCTTCCTTTTTTGTGTCGTTAAAAAAAAACCTCGGAGTTAAAATTGAAGGCAAGCTTTATGATATGAAAATTAGTTAGAAAATACAACAATGTATAACAATAATTAAATTTTATATTTAAGACTTAGATTTGTAAGACAGTGCAAATAATTAAACGCAGTATTTATAAAAAAAGAAATTAAGGCGGGATTTAAATTGAAAGATAAAAATTTCAAATTTGTTTGTGGGATCTATTACAATAATTCAGCAAAAATGAGTTCAGACGAGTCTGATTCCGAATAGACGGCACTCCTCCATACTTAAAAGCGGAGGCAGAGTTAGCTAGAATATTTTACTTCCGACTAAATCCAAGGAGATATAAAAAAATACAAGAGATTCATTAAATGGAAGGAAGAAAATCAAGTTAATAGTTGGTCAGATAATGTGTGATAAGGTCTGAATATTTCAACAATCTTTCTGAGACAATCGGATGGCTACAAAGGAAAGAAATCACAAATATTCAGCAGCAAAATATAGAAAAGTTCTTAAATCAAGCTCTAGATGATAAACAGTTTGGCGATGAAGGTAAATAAATGCTGCCACTATTTGATAACGATATAACTATATCTTTTATCCAAGTATAAACTCATAATTATTTTTGTTATAGGTTGTTATCATGGGAGTTAATGGTGCCTGCGACGACGAATATCACAATGTGTAATAATAAAAATGGGATATAACAAAAATATTCATTGGAAAATGGCCGAATATGAATGTCACCTATAAAATATAATTTTAATCTAATTTTCTTGTTTAATTTTTGAGAAAAGCACTATACTTGCTTCGACCGTAAGAGCCATCCTGGCCTCGTATTATATCCGGACCTCGCCTATGGCTCGGTCCGTCTAATTCCTACTCGGCCAGTATGGCTTACTTACTGGTCTCTGCCGTAATGTACTATTACATATAGTTCATGCATGATACAAATTATTTACTTGATAAAACTTCATACTTATTACAGAACATTATTTGACAAAATAATTCATTTATTATTTACGACAATATTTTAACAAAATAACGCATGGTAAAAAAACGTTAGTAAAATACATTGTTTGGTAAATACTTCGTTTAATAAATCATCATGTTGTGTACGCCATTCATACGTGTAGTTATCTACGAGTACAAATGTGAACATAATTTTTAACTAAATTTAATTGTTCTGATGAGCATACAGACGCAATGATATACTCAATCGGTACCCAACGGATCGGCTACCAGAATAGTAGGTTAGATTTAACCCTAACAAAACCGAACCGCTACCAGAAAGGTACCGTAGATTCGGTTGGGTTAGGTTAAGTTTGAACTGCGACCACAATAAAACCGAACCGCGAACAGAATGGTAGCATAGATTCGGTTCGGTTAGGTTAGGTTTAAACTGTGACCCCAATAAAACCGAATCGCTACCTGAAAGGTTTCGTTAGGTAAATAGAAAGCTATTTTTTTGAGACAATAGTTTATCAATTTTGCAAAATAGCTGATTTTAAAAAAGATTGATTGGTGAAGTAAACAGTTTTTAGATAATACTTTGTCTTTCTATATGAAACGTATTTTTATTGTATACTTAGTATTTATATTAAACTACACCACGGTTTAACATTTTTACAAACAAAGACCGAAATCAACCGACAATTTTTTTTCGCTACTGCATAGTCGCTAACGAAGTAAACCTCTGTCTGCCTGTGAATCAAAGATGATAACTTTCATCCGTATTTTACATTTCAGTTTTACCGGTCCAATATTTGAATTTAGATTCCATTCAACCGGCCGCGTTCTCGTTGGAACACAGAGTGAAAATTGAATCCGAACCGTCTAAAATTTCCTTATATTGACCATAGAGACATGAAATTATACGTTTTGATAGTCTGGAAACATAACGCATAATAATTATGTTTTTATATAAAGTGACTCTTTGTGTAAGTTTTCGATTGTTTACTTGTAAGTATATTTTAGGTATTTTTTATTTCTTACCTTTTTATATGCATAAACACGGCGACAACATGAGTATTTATTTTAATTTTACTTTCAGGCGGCATAACTGCAAATTTAATAATTGTTAAGCTTAGATAGAATACTTGATTATCTTTTTTCTTCTTTCAAAATTGTAATAATTATTGTCATCGTTTCAGAGTAACTATAATATAAATTATATTTATAAACTCAACCCAAAATTGGCTAAATGTTTGTGACTATTTTCATATTTTTTTCCTAATGGCCGAGCAGGTGATCACACGATCGTTTTAATTTGCCAAATCGTAATATTTCTAGGCATACTTATGGTAGGGTAGGTACTCGTAAAATACCTACCATAAGAGTGAAAAATAAACGAGTCAAAATTATTCAAGTCAATAACGTTTCTACTTCTGCAACTGCGATAATTATTAGCAAAACTCTGATCGATCGTTTATTTAATTAGTTAGTTCATAAACTGTCTGGAACGCAACTAGAGTGTTTAAAAAGTAAATTAAATTGCTAGTTACTGCTCAGGACAATACTAAGACCAGGTATTCCGTAAGCCAGGTACGGCTTTTGTGTTCTGCTACTCCTTTAGCATGATGATGAAATAATTATTTCCGCTCACTCTTTGAACGAAATAATACGTCAACGGATTTTGCTTTACACGCCAAAGACGTCGTGTAAATATTTAATTTGCATGGGTCAAGGTATAACAATTTATAATTTGGTTTAACACACGTTAATAGATGGTGTACGAATAATTTAACTAAGTGTATTTAGGGTTTTTGGTATGATTGATTTACTGGACAAGCTTCGCTTTATTATGTGAGCACAGACAAAGCATCGTAAAATAAACGGAAATACCCTCAAAGACTTTGGCCAATGTTGGTAACCATCACAAGTAGATAACGATATTTCAATTCCTCAGTAAGCTAGTTTTGTACATCGGTAGTTAAATTACTTTTTAAAAGCTTTTATGCAAATTTTACAATGCAAATTGTCTTGTTGAGTACCCAAAACGACATAACACGTCTGCTAAAGACCCTCCAACACGCCAAGGACGTCCTATGACGTCGTGTAAATGTGTGTATGTGTTCAGGTCATCATGTCACTAAAACATCGTATTCAACCCACTGCGTGCAATCGCATAATTTTCTACTTTAATTGTGTAATCTGTGTGTTGGTAGTTAAACCCAACCTAAATGCACACTCACTACCCAAACAAAGTGTTAAACGGAAAATTCGTGTAAACTTAGTAGTGACTACATAAAATTTGTTTCCGAGATGCTAAAAGAGCAATGGAAAGCGACACCGACGGAGCTTTTTTGCGAAATCGAATCAGGAATCAAAGATCCAGAGAAGAACCGACCTAGCTCGAAGAATCAGAACACTAAAGTAGGTACCTAGCTAGCGAAACGTAGAATGCATGAGATGTACACAGACACAGACTACAGGAACAGGCGGCCGCCGGGCCGACGGGTTCTTGTAAGGCGTCCAATCGTCCATGCTCCGGAAAACACAGCATAACCTTACAAGATAGACCAATAAACTGGTGACGGTCAGGAGTCTACTGGATGAGAGCGGTTCATGACCGGTCCGGTCATGGTGGCGTTCTTTGAAGGAGGTCTACATCCAGCTGTGAACATCTTTTGGCACTAAAAATTAGAATGCCATCAGTCTAGCGTTTGGGGGCCCCGGGTGTGCCCTCAATTCTTAAGAACCGTTATTTAATCTACCCAAGGGTAGAGGTCAGCTGTGAACATCTTCTGGTTGACGACAAAAATTATGATGCCGTCAGCCTACCGTTTGGAGGCATCCGGTGCGCCCTCAACTCTTAAGAACCCTTATTTAATCTACTCAAGGGTGGAGGTAAGTACCTTTCCTGATCAGAGTACTTTTTTTTTCAACCTTTTGAACATTCAAACATCGATCTGGACATACGATTTTTTTTTCAATTTTTTTTTTTAGTTAATTTAGGATAGGTACCTACTTGAGCTTGAGCTTACTCAGTCAATGACGTAAAACTATTTTTTTTGGTTACGTTTTTATTTGGTTTGCACAATAACAATTCAAGTTTAACGTTTCATGGAAAATAGTATTTTTATTGACCGATCGAGCGAAGCGTCTCTGCCTCAGCATCGCCAAAGCTTTCTTTCGTGTGGGTGTTTGGATATTCATATTTCCGGATGGTCACGCCTTCAGGCCACATTTCTGATCCGATTTTCATGAAATCTTCTGAGTAAATAAATAAATATCGGACAACCTCACACAAATCGATCTAGTCCCAAATTAAGCTCAAGAAGGCTTGTGTTATGGGTACAAGACGACGATATACATACTTATATAGATAAATATATACTTACATACATAGAACAACCATGACCCAAGCACAAAATATTCGAGTTCATCACACAAATATTTGCCCTGGCCGGGATTCAAACCCGGGACCGCCGGCTCAGTAGGCAGGTGTCTACAAACAGAGCCAAACGCGTCGTCAAAAAAGTAGGTTCGACAAGTATAGGTACAGAATTTTTTCGTCGAGTAAGTTTTTCGTTACTGTTTCAAAATGGCGGAAATATGGGGGTTGAAAACATAAAAAAATATCAGACATTTCGTAAGTAACTCGCGAGGTCTACAGGTCGTAGAGTTACCTACTAGTATTAAAATTCCATCATCAGATAGACACTGCTGGACAAGGGCTTCCCCCAAAGTTCTTCACATCTTTCGTCGCCCTCATCCAATTTCTGCCCGCGATCCTAACTAGGTCGTTGGTCCACCTTGTTGGGGGCTGGATATAAATATTTTTGGCCGCGTAGATCATTAAAATACCCGTATGTGCGCTGCGTCTTCCGGTCCGCGGTCGCCACTAAAGAACCTTTCTGCCCCAACGGCCATCGATTCTACCAATTCTCCTAACAATGTCCCCGCCGGGTTGTAAAATTTACTAGCAATTAACTTAAATTTGAAGTGGCTAAAAACAGTACTAAAATGACCAAAAGTCACAACAGCCACGTCAACCCTACCAGTTTCCGTATATTGCCCGCAACACGCGAGGACGAATGTTTCCCCACTAATTAAATTCCCTCATGGACTGTGCACCTATTCCGATATCGTTCCCGCGCGCGTCCAATTTCGTAACCGATTTCCGATCCACTTTGACAATTTTGTAGGCGCTCGGCAATCTAGTGCGGTAAATTAGTTGTTTTATTGAATATCTTATTGAAATGTGGGGTGACGCAGCCACTAAATATTTAAAAAGACTACAAACAGCACAAAATAAACTAATCAAAACTTTATTTAACTATCCATTTCGTACCTCGACAACTACTATATATAAAGACACAAAAATTATGCACATTAAACAATTATTTACATTTAAAACATGTCTTCTCATTCATAAAATTCTAAAACAGCAAATACATACACAGATCACATTCAAAACGAAAACAAATAAACATAGTAAAAGAAAAAAATATTTACATAATTTACAAATTTCAAAATCTCGAACTGAATATTACGGCAAGAGAACGATAACGCATGGAGGAGTAAAACTTTACAATAATTTGCCACTAGAAATTAAAACCTTAAATTCATTTAATATGTTTAAAAAACGGCTTAAAAACTATGTTCTTGAAACAATTGATTTGCTGTAATTTTTGGTAAATTTTATGTAATTGTAAAATTTGAAAAACCTAAAAATAATGCATGCTACTTGTTATTCTACGAATACCTATTTAGATTAATTAGCTTGTAAGTTCTCATTTAAGTGAACATGTATTTTTTGTTCTTATGAGAATAAATTCTTTAAACCGAAACCGATATTAGCTTCCTCGGGCTTTGGGACGCAATATTTCACAAACAAATATAGTTAGCTGCAGAGAGGTCCTTTGGTGAATGTTTATAAATGGCGGATCTCTCTGAGGTTGTCTGTAATTTGAATTACAAAAGTGTGTTACATGTTCAGGATTAATTACAGTAATTTTTAAATAATATATAGGTATATATAAACGTAAACGCCAAGTTATGATTATGAAACATGTTTTATTTATTTCGATTTTTCGTTTACTAATTACTGCCCCTGGTATGTCTAAAGTTTCTTTACTATCTTGCCTTGGCCAGGAAGTGTCATTTTTTCCCCGCGACGTACATAAATTAGTGGCTATGGGCGGGGCACATTGCTCGTACGACCGATGGCCATTGCGTCAAAAAGGTTCTTAAGTCGCGACCGCGTACCGGAAGATGCAGCGTGAGTATGCCCCTAACAAAGTTAGCCGATGATCTGGTCATGATCGTGGAAGCCGTTGGATGAGGTGGCCAGAGATGGGCGCTCACGGATAAATACCCAGTAAATACCGGGCAAATACCCAATCTACCGGGTATTTACCCATTTATACCCAAATTAGTGTGTATAAACTATATCTATCATCATATTTTTGGAAATAAGTAAATAATTAAATGTGACATTCAAGTAAAAGGACGTTTATTATAAATACCTATATGTTTGTTAAATGTAATATTTATGAGTAGAATGGTAATAAAGTTAAGCTAATGAAGCGTCTAACATTATTTCACGTATAAAACTATGTCGTATGCGTTTTTGATTTCATTTAGTTTATTATGACATACATCAGGTGGCACACGGCTGATCGATGCGGACCCCTAATCCCTGGGGGGTGGCCGGATCCAGCAGTGAATGCGTTTCAGCTGATTTTATTAATGGTAATACATAAAGATTCACACAGATCAGCTTGAAGAAATTTCATTATGGAGAAAGAGGAAAACGGTTTGACAATAAAGCCGTGCGGAAAAACCCATATTACGTACTTGGTTGTCTGTCTCACGCAAAGCGTACTAATTACCCCATATCAATGAAAATTACGCGATTATCGTCTAATCACTATTAAGAGTACCTACTACGTCATAGGTTTGGATTTATTAAATACGACTGCTTTGAAAACAAAATGTTAAATGTTACTTCCAAAAACAATAGTGACAAACTAACTTTTTAGAGACGACTAGCGACCCGCCCCGGCTTCGCACGGGTGCAATGCTGATAAATTATGCATGTATTATACATATACACCTTCCTCTTGAATCTCTCTATCTATTTAAAAAACCGCATCAAAATCCGTTGCGTATTTTTAAAGATCTAAACATACATAGGGACAGCTAGACAGCAGGAGGCAACCTTGTTTTATACAATGTAGGGATGCAACAAAGAGATAAAAAATCATAAAATCTTGAATTTTTAAATTTTAGTCTAGACGTTTTCTATTTTCAGAAAATTTGTTTAAAATAGCAGTTAATTTCTTATAATGAACTTAGCAAGAAAATAAACACTTGTACCTGTATAACTAGCTTAGCCTCGTCCTAATTATTTTTTTCCAGTTGATTTTCCCAATTAGTAAACAGAATAAAAACTCACAGGTCATTATTTATCTTACATCGAAACCATTCAATAAGTGCCCTAACGATTGATAACTACCGCGATTTAACTATGCTTCCCTAGCCTCACAAAAGGTCGTAAGTACACCACATTGTGTACAAAATTCCATCATTCTGTTCCTACAACAACACAACAATCACCTAGATCAATAGTAGCTTAAGTGCGCTTTAAGATCAGTATTGATATGACTATTTGGTATGATGTACAGTGAACTACGTAAAGCAATTAAATGACAAATACCCACAATCTCCAGGAATCATTAAAATAGTATTCGTTAGGTCTTTTTAATCACAAGTGCATGTCACCGGTGTCAGCGAGTCGTCAGTGTGCAATTAAAACAGTGTTTTTTTTATTTATATAGTACACTAACAAGAAGACAGTCCTGATTTTAAATAAATGCAGTTATAATGATACTACGGAGTGGTTTGTGTTTCGTTGCTTGTTGGTTTTTGACTGAAGCGTTGATAACAAAAGGTAAGTCGATTTGTTTTAAGTATAATTATAAAATAGTCAAATAATTCAATCTGTCTATGAATATTAATATTAATATAAATATAATACGCTATTCACAGAATAAATAGCCAAGTTCAAACTCCTCAGTGTAAGTTATACCTAATTTAGTATGTTTCTGGATACCTTTAAGGTCAGTCGATTTATATTTTATTGCACTTTTACAAGACAGATTTATATGTAAATATCAAATTATATTAAATAATCCGCAAAATAGGCGCATTGTAAGACGTCGTGTTGCGGAAAACGAGCCCACCACGATAACCTATAAACCTATATTAAATAAACTTAACGCCTTCACTGCCAGCAACGCATATATGCCTTCACCGTCAATGCAATTTGTTCCTAGGCCACGCCCATTGGCAGTGAATGTGTTAGCGTACCGTAAGGTCACTATTGGGGTATTTGGTATTAAGAAAAAAAAGCTTAAGTAAGCCTTGTTCGAAACGTACGTATATCTATAAAACATTATGTTCCATTCCAACTATTGCCATGGGAACATATAGGTACCTACTTGTGGCTCTGTGAGCTGTAGGCTTCGCGGGCTTGTTTTGAAAGGGTAATTTTGTAATATTTTGATAAACTGAATCAACAAATAATTCTATACAGGATGATTCAGGAGTCATGAGCGGGAGTTATACGGGTGACCGGGGGACCCACACTAAGCAACTTTCACTATGGAATCAGTCACGAAATCGTATTGTTATTTATAGTTAATTGCTAGCTAATTGATCGCTAACTATCCGAAATGTATGGAACGGTTGTCTTTTGTTTTTCGATTTTGAGGTTGGCCCCATAGTGAACATTTCTCAGTGCAATCCACCTCATCGCCCCTACCTATAAATCCTGCTCATGACCCCTGAATCACCCTTTATAGGTACGTATTGAACCTATAGTCACAAGATTTTATGAGAATTGTAATCTGCGGAATTGTGGTGTATTGGAAATGTAGCCTATAGGCGATAACAGTCGGAAATCTGAACATACCTACAAAGAAATTTGAGCGAAGCTGAAACAAAGATCCTTCGCTCGCTCGGTCAATTGAGCTACAAAGTCATAACCTTTCTTTTGCATTTTACCAAATAATTATAGCCCTCACCTTACGGTAGGTATATCATATAAAAATAAACAACATAAATAATATATAAATTATGTACTTACACTGTAAGTAGGTACAACGTTTACACGTTATATAAGACTTTACGTATGACAGGTTTTAAAATTATACAATTCGCCTCAATTACAGGTTATGTTATAATTATACTTGCGCTTAAGTATGATGAGTCGTAGGAAGAAAGTGCACTTTTTGATGGTATCACTGAAATATTATGGTAATAGAAATGATCTAAAATATTATTATTATTCACTCTTAGAATCATGTCATTAAAAATTAATAATGTTTCGCCTATACATCCGTATGTCGGTATTTTTCCATAGGACTAGTCGGAGGGTTATCGCAGTTTTTATTTGGATTAAGACTTTGTAACTGGGGTAAATCCTCGCTTGATGGGACATGTTCATAAGCTTTCAGCCACGTGGCTGACGTGGCCAGGTAGTAGTAAGTTTTTACAAAGTTTTGCATCTAATGAAGGCTCCTTATCCGTTCCAAAATGCTGATTGTTTTAGATTTAGACGTGTTTATATATGATCATTGAGCAAACATGTTTCTTAACATATTATCAATGTTACTACATAGAACAGGGCCATTGCGAAGGTATAATATTTGAAACTACAGTTAGAATTTTGTCAAATTGTCATTGATAATTTTGTTTAAAAATTGACAATATTCACGCAGAAAACCTTTTTAGGGTTCCGTACTCAAAGGGTAAAAACGGGACCCTATTACTGAGACTTCGCTGTCCGTCCGTCCGTCCGTCCGTCTGTCACCAGGATGTATCTCAAGAACGGTGATAGCTAGACATTTGAAATTTTCACAGATGATGTATATCTATTGCCGCTATAACAACAAATACTAAAAATAAAATAAAATAAATATTTAAGGGGGGCTCCCATACAACAAACTTGTTATAGATTATGGTACGGAACCCTTCATGCGCGACTCGGACTCGCACTTGCCCAAGTTTTTTTTAGTGACAGACGGACGGACGGACGGACGGACGGACGGACGGACGGACGGACGGACAGTGAAGTCTCAGTAATAGGGTCCCGTTTTTACCCTTTGGGTACGGAACCCTAAAAAGGAATAAGGTCTCTTAATGTTGGTGATATCGCGGTGATGAATATGGGACCTAATGTTTTATTGTAATTTTTTGAGTTTTTGTTTTGTTGTGTTTAAACCACATCTATGTTATATTTAGATATGAGTTTATTAAACACGATCTAAAAAAGCAATATCACAATTTAATGAATTATTGATTCATCTAGATCTGTATAGGTAATTCATATACTTAACCATAACCGCAGCATGTTGATTCTATTAATATAAAGGTCGCATATTAAATTCTGAATAAATAACACCAGTTTATAGTTGTATGCATAAATGCTCTGTTATTCCATATTCCTATTGAAGTTGCGACTTAAATTAAGTAAATTATACCTATTCGTTAATCACATAAATACGATCATCAATAATTATAACACGTTTTATAAATGCTAATTATTATTACAAAATAACTAACTATTTATAAAATAATAATAATAACTAACTATTTACTACTGATAAAATAAACAATGACTTATAGAAAAAACCACTGCCTAAAACCGTTTACATACGCTAAAGCTTAGCAACGATTCGTATTTAAACTCTTTGCCTCCCTCTCATAGGGTTAAATAGGGTTAATATTGGAAGTAATTTTCTATGAAAATTCCGTCGGGCCCACTTTTGGTTGTTACAAAAAATACGGTCCTTGGAATTCTTGAGGCATTTTCCTTTCCACAGAAAGGGAACGAGAGGATTTTAAAATGTAAGCAGTGCTCAAAGTTTACCTTCACTTATGTTACGTATAGACGGCTCCTATAGCATGCTACAGTGAGCCATCTATACTACTACTCAGCCTAGAAACAAAATGATGTCCGATACTACGTGCTCGATATATTTTAGGGTTCCATACCTCAATCGGCAAAAACGGAACCATTATAGGATCACTTCGTCGTCCATCTGTGCAGGTCCCCTTTAGAGTCTTTAGAGTGAAAAAATCAATCTTCTAAGTCAACGCAATCAAAAGATCCGACCATTTATGCTGCATTTGTTTACGCTGGCAAAGGAATCAAAACATACTTCCCGTTGACCTAGAATCATGAATTTTAGCAAGAAGCAACATCGTGTAGCACAATTAAATAAAAACGTTCAAACACTGTTCATTTCTAATTAAAATGTCGATGTATCCCCATACGCAGCAAAGTAAATATGGTTCTTCAGTACAATTTATCGTTTCAGTTAGCATTCAGCAGTGCTTTCGTAGTTTGTACGGCACCCTCAGCGCGCGAGTCCTTCTCGCACTTGACGGCTTTTTGTGTTAAAAGTAAAGTTGCACTAGGGCCTCTGCTCAACACGCATCATAGTCCAGTCAAATACAAATTATAGGCCCAATGTCTATGGTATACTTAGTTATTGTAAAGGTACTTTTTGCTTTTCAGAAGTCTGCATAAAATGCGTTCCCATCAAAGAATGCATCGTGTTTGGGAACCTCACTAAGGCGGAGCAAAAACGGTGGACTGCTGACTTCTCCTGTACTATTCCGAGACTGGATACTGATATTGACCTTGGATTAACACCCTATGCCGAAGGAGATTATGTAAGTATTTCGTACTTGAAATTAAACAAATTCTACTTTAAAGTCCTTCCACGATTACCACAACAGAATTCTAGTTAACAAACCGGCCATGATTTCGCGCGATTAGCGGAGCGGCGAGCGGTGGCCATAGGTGGGAACGGAAGGTCCGAGCGTTGTGTCTCACTCACTCCTATGGCCGCTGCTCACCGTTACCCTGCTCGCGTGATGAAGCCGTGGCCGGGCCGTAAGACACTGCAGTTTAAACTAGATATCGACACAAAATCTTTATTTGATTAAATATATTTTATCTGTATTATTTTATTAGCATTAGTAGTTAAAGTAGCTGTTGCTGAAACGACAATGTTCAAATAACTTGGTATTAATAACGCTAATTAGGCCAGAGGCGATTTGGATTCGACGATCCCTAGCAAAGAGATTTACCGGTATTTTTAACATACTCAATATACTTATGGGCATTTTCGTGAGAAGGGATGCACTTAACTGTGACATAATTGGAATACCTACATTAAGAAATGTTAGTAAGTAACATTTCACTTTGTTACTATTTCTAAGACACTAGGTAATATGAAAAAGTTAGTAACAAAATGGATAGAACTGACAGAATTAAATATGTTTTTTTTTACGATAATTAAGCCTTATTATTATCTAACAACATTTCACTTTGTTATTACTTAACATGAAGATGTTGGTTACAAAATGGAACACCATTAATATTTCTTAATTGAACAAATTTCATTGAAAAAAAAAAGAAAAAAAAACTGAATTATGTCATAATTAAGTGCATCCCTTCTCACGAAAATGCCCATATGTAGCCGATGTAGGTAAGTGTATAGGTAATAGAGTAGGTACAGTGCGGCATTAGAGGTACACCCGGGGACTAGTATAGTATTATATAATCTGTGTCCGGGGCGTTCGCTCCTAAAGGACGTTATAAGCCTGTATAGGGCACCTAGGGCTCCAGAACAATTAATGACTCGCCAAGGGCACCTGTATGGCCGGTCGTCGGTAGATAAGTAATAATAGTAGGTATAGTAGTAGAGGTAGTGATTAGTAGAAATGTTATGTACCTACGTACAAAATGCAGCAAAATTCATAATGGAGACCACAGTCCTATTAATATACGACTTCATGGAACACAAAATAAAATGCTTAGAGGCAAATAAACGATATTTGCTTTGTTAATAATGTTAATATATTATCCCGTATTACAATTTACCGTGAATTGAAACCAAACAAATATTCTTTCATGACATATTTATAAACAAGGCTCGTTTGGTGGAAATTAAGCCTTCTGAATACGTACGAATTCCATTAAAAGGGGTACCTTTGTTATTAAAATTGCAATTTTAGCCAATGTGACGATTAATCACCGAAGTGACGCGATGTAGTTTGGGTCGGTGCAGTATGATAAATTGCCTCAACGCCACATAATTACCAGACTCCCTTCAAGCGTATTTCGTTTGCGATTAAACTCGAATTTCTCGATTATATATCCAAGTACTCGAAGTGTAATTTGGATTCGCATTGGAGCTGTGGAATTCGTTGATTAACAGAGTAATATTCCAATCATATTAATTTAACTCAAATAGATAAAAGTTTGTAATGAATATATCGATATCTTTGTTCACATTTTTACTAATTACAATTATATTGCAAATGAAATTTAAACCACTTGAGTTGTGCACTAACGTCCTAATTGCAACTATTTTTTTCCGAAAAGTTGGAACGATTGTGCTCTAAGGTATCGATATTAACAAAAGGACACTGATCAGTTCCGTACCTACTAGCATTAGGATTAGGTACTTAATATAAAAAGCATACCCAAATACACACATGTAGAATCGTACTGGTCAAAATGATACCTACCCTCCTTTTTGCTTCGCTGTAATCGGGTAAATTAGTGGTCTTATTTTATTTTGGTGGTATAAAACAAAGAACTTTTTAATTACAACTATGGTTAATTTCCAAT
The DNA here is from genome assembly GCA_947623375.1 of Apotomis capreana. Lineage (NCBI taxonomy): Eukaryota > Metazoa > Arthropoda > Insecta > Lepidoptera > Tortricidae > Apotomis > Apotomis capreana. Next base: position 16,050,396 of record OX392507.1, on the reverse strand, counting down.
GTAAAACGCAGGAAAGATATATGAATCTTTACGAGTACAGTATAGGTTTTGTTTAATGACCGTAAAATTCTAACTGCGATTCCACTATTTCATCTAATATGTATCCACAGATATGCTGCCCCCACACGAACGCCATTAACTTTCCAAATCGTGGAAAAATTGAAACTCACGCTGCTCAAAGCAGCACAAAATACTCAAGATCAGCCGACATGTACTCAACGCAAAACCCTGTACAGTATGAGCATCCCGAGAACGTTTGGATGAATGCACACACCCCTGAGTATTTACAACAGGACAGATCTGAATATTTACAAAACGATGACGAGGACTACAAAGATTCTGATAAAGAATATGACAGCAAACGCACGCCATTCTGGCAGCAGACGAGACCGCTTAGCACCGGCTTTTTTAATCGACCGAATAGACCTATACAGAATCAATTCGGTGGCAATCGATTCGGTGGAAATCAATTTGGGGGCAATCAGTTCGGTGGCAATCAATTCGGTGGCAATCAATTCGGTGGCAACCCTTATTTTATGGGGAGACCTAGATCTCAGCCTAGTCAGACGAGTCGGCCGATGTATGGTAATTCGGTAACAAACTCGGGCGGACAGTGCGCAAGTTTAACAAGCTTCCCACCGGATCCTAACAAAGGATGCTGCGGCCGAGACGTGTCTGACGCTGACAGGATTATAGGTAAGTGGCGTGCTCTGTTTTCACAAAAATGGTCTAGTGGGAAGTTTCCGTTAGTCCGTGTAACCGCAGACAGCACGTTAAAGAAAAACGAAAGCGAGCCGGGTTTGCGTTTAAAGAGCGGACGATAGCAGTATTTTATTGTAGACACACTCTAAAATATATTCTACCAGGTTTTGACTTTTGGTTAACGATTTGGTTTTAATATCCAGTTATAAAATAAAATAAAGAGTGTCATATCTCCAATGTCTAAAGAATAATGTGTAGTGCCTTGCCGGTATCTGTTAAGTACAGATGTTAGGTATAATACTACACTAACGCCATACAAATGTTATACAACTAACTTGTTTGCGTGGTTGCAAGCTGGCGTTTGTAGTGTTCTGTACTTTTCGATATTTTTAAGGTAGCTGCGTTTATCCCGTGTGGTGTGCTTACAGGTACTGACTAAAGACTTTTACAGTTAAAGCGTTTTTCCTTAGTCTGGTGGCGTTCCTCTTTAAAGAAGCAAAAACGCGGAGTTAACGTGGCAGGCCATTATAGCTGTGGAAACTTTATTCCGGAGTCATTAAGTGGTGGTTTTACATTTTAAAATCTTAAATCATAAAAGTGAGGCACTTAACCTGCAGCCTAAAAATTTGCTGTAAAATCCCTTAAAAAAATGATGATGTGTTAAAAGTGTGTCCCGAGTTGTCTTGGAAAAATTGATTTAGGCTTAAAAGGTTCATTTAGGAAGCCCTTTTCATAATGTAAACATAACTGCCAGTCTGTTCTTTGACCTGTTTATTCTATTTTAAACGGAAGCTTTTTAAATACTTACCTAGTGAGCTTAATTTTTTGCAGGTTGTGTGTTGTCCTTGTTTACAGCTAATTAGTAATAATCAACTAAGTATAGGCAGGTAGTGTAGCTCAGCTCTATAAAAATTTAAAATTATGTGGCGTGACTTTATGGACATATTGACTCACATAGCGCATTTACTTAAGATTTTTCGACCAGGTGGACAGAAAACGGAGCTCGACGAATTCCCATGGACAGTCCTGCTCAACTCCAAGTTCACTAACGGGAGGACTCAGACTGAGTTCGCTTGTGGTGGATCACTGATCAGTGCCCGTTACGTGCTCACCGCGGCACATTGTCTGTACGACAACACCGCCAGGCTAAGCGAGTAAGTTACACCATAAAGTCCATGAACCAATCATTTCTACAAGACACGATTCATCGGCTTGTTTGTAGATATATCGCCAGATTTCACTAAATGTTGTTATTGTTTATCTGGTTGCACGACCATACACCGCCAGGCTTCAAGAGAAAGCTGAGAAAGATACATGTAATTACTAAGCCTACGCTTTGTGTCCACTTCAGGATTCTATTGCGATATTACCAATTTAGCAATGACCACGAAAGCATATCAGTCTAGGCATTGTACTCTAATTCGCAAAGACATAACTCACAGATAGATACTCGTCAAAAACGTGCCCGTGCTTTGCAGTCGCGCAGCCTGGTAAAAAGGGCCGATCGAATTTAGGCCTACATTGATATGCCCAATGATAAGCGGGGATTGGAGTTGGCTCACAGAGTCATAATCTGTTTTTTTTTCAGGGTCGAAGTATTCCTGGCAGAATACGACAAGCGCACGTTCCCTCGAGACTGTACGGTCAGCCCTGGGGAAGGGCGGAGGTTGGTCATACAAGTTTTTAGAGTTAATTATGTGTCTCTAGCTAGATCCCTTTGAGTATACTAAAAGCCAGATCCTGATTAACACAATACAGGGGCACATTGCTCATGGAACCGATGACCGTTGGCATAGAAATGTTCTTGAGTGGCAACCGCGTAAATTGGAAACGCAACATGGGAAAATGCCTACAAGATAGACCAACGCCCTGATTAGAATTGCGAGATGCTGTTGGACGATGGTGGCGCACAGTCGTTGTGGAGAACTTTGGAGGTGGCATTTGTCCAGCAGTAGATGTCTGTTATTTGAATGATGATGATGATGATGAGACCTGCAAAAATGCGGGTTTAAATAAAAGTTACATGTACCCTTTTGCTTTTGTACTGTCCACTGGAAAGATAGCTATTTTTTAATGCATTCTTAATTCTGTATGACCCAGGTGTGTGGAGAACATAGCTATGAAAGCGGAAGATGTCGTCTTACACCCGCAGTACGACGACGACAGACTGCAGAACGACATAGCACTGATACGTCTGCGAGGAACTGCGCCTTATACAGGTAAGAAAGGAAATAAATGTAATCTCACACAAATCCACCTAATCCCAAATTACCACAAAATATTACCTATCCCCTTCTATTTAGCACTGAGGGAGAGTGACGGGTGACGTTATGTCGCGTGACAAGAGATGAATAGCATACTGTCCTGGTGTCCACTGGTACATAGGCTATTAGCGCGGTTTACAGCGCGTAATAAGCCCTTGTAGTCATTAGTCAACAATTATTAGAAGAATATCTAGTGATTGACTGGAATCAATTTGTAAGGTGCAATAAAGTTTAAATAAATATCTACACACCGATAATAATTTGCAAAATTAGGGATCGTATTTTAAATATTGTTAAGCGCCATTGTGATCAAAATTTCAATTAAAATGCATTGACGCTTAACAACCTAATCTAGGTAATTTGACTGGTTTTAGAGGCCGCGGTAATTGAAAGCGGTGAGCGGCATTAATCCAGCTTTCAGATAATAATATTTAGAATATTGCGTAGTTATAATGGCTTAGTCAGAAAGAAGGCTATTTGTTAGCAAAACGGAATAAAACTTGAAGGTTTCCACAATAGGTTGATTCTTCATTTAGCGCTATGATGATCTTACGCAATCATTCAATAGGTATGAACCACATTCCATATTTTGCAATAGAAGTCTGTATTTCATTAGGTTTGAATCTGGTATTGGCTAAATTTAACGGTTCTCAAACTTTTTTGGCGAGTATACACTACAACATCATGGGATTTATCGTTTAAATTGAATTTATTATTTACCTTCGATTTTTGACTGAAATCTGAAAAAAACTGATAGTAAGAACCTAATTACATAGAACGACGTTCAAAGGAAAATGTTACACGTATTTGACGATTTATGTGATTGATTACTGATTATGGACGTACATTAATGTACATTCTTACTTAAAACCGTGATCTGATATTTATTTCTTAATATAGTATTTCGTTGTATCGACATAGCTACTAAACCCTACACTGACCACGGCCTGCCTTTGACTTTTCGGTATAACGCTTCGTTGTTTAAATTGTTATTTTCGTCATAGCTTCGTGTACACCTTGGGAATAGCTGGCATAACAGACACGGAACGATTATAGAGTTTGCATTGGGTGCAAACGAAAACAGATTGCCTGAGTACGTAGAACAAACTTTAGTTCCATAACTAGTAACAGAATACAGTGTGCACCGCCTCATTAGTGGTCAGTTGGGTTTACCTGATTCATAAATCGTTAATTAATGATCATGTGAATGGGTAAATTTGAGCGTTAATTTGTTGAGTGTCGAAATGCATAGATTTAATGGAATATTTCTTTTTTTTATATATATATTAAGGGACCATCTTACACAAATCGACCTAGCCCCAAACTAAGCAAAGCTTGTACTATGGGTACTAGACGACGATATAAATAATATATAGATAACATTCATGACCCAAGAACAAATATTCGAGTTCATCACACAAATATTTGCCCCGGCTGAGATTCGAACCCGGGACCGCCGGCTCAGTAGGCAGGTGACTGCAAACTGCGCCAAACACGTCGTCTTTAGACGGTCTGTCTACAGAAGTGGAGCGAAGATATGTAAAATGAACGGGTACCCCTTATCGTGCACAATCTCTATTGTCCGAAATACACTTCGCATAATCGTTTTCGCACAATCATTTTTAGCCGAATGATACTATCGCATAATTATATACTTACCACAATGGTTATGTCGCATAATATTCATTTGGCACAAATTTGAATAGCAGAATACTAATATCGCCATCTTTTATTTCGCAGAATTGTATGTAGCCGTATATAAGTTCCGCCGAATTTATTGCGGCATAATTGTACCATAGCATACCCACAGAACCGAATCGCTGCCATAAAACTAGGTTAGGTTAGGTTGAAACTGCGTCCCTCACAGAAACGAAGGCAAGACAGATAGGTAAGTAAGGCAGGTCCGACTTGGCTTAGGTTAAGTACGACGACGAGCGAAGCGAGGAGGAGTGTTAGGTTGAACTGCGACCCTAACGAGCGAGCGAAGCGAGCGAGCCGCGCAGGTCCGACTTTGCTTACGATTCCTAACATTACCAATTTCACCTGAAGGCAGATCCAACTTGGCTTAGGTTAGGTACGACGAGGAGCGAAGCGAGGAGGAGTGTTAGGTTGAACTATGACCCTAACGAGCGAGCGAAGCGAGCGAGCCGCGCAGGTCCGACTTGTTTTACGATTCCTAACATTACCTATTTCACCTTAAGGCAGGTCCGACTTGGCTTAGGTTAGGTACGACGACGAGCGAAGCGAGGAGGAGTGTTAGGTTAAACTACGACCCTAACGAGTGAGCGAAGCGAGCGAGCCGCGCAGGTCCGACTTCGCTTAGATTAGGTAGGTATTTTGATGTTTCGTATTAATTATTTGAGTCGGACTTTTCATTTATCGGTGTATTAAAATAATCATGCGAACGGAATATTATGCCATATAAATTTCGGCGTCACAATTATTCGACCATAGGAGTATTGTTCTAATCAACATTATGCCAATGTACTATTCTGCCAAAGAAACGTGTGCGAAATGATAGTATGCCAAGAAATTTAGGCAAAAAGCAATTGTACGAAATGATGATTGTGCCAATGGTTGCTATGCGAAACGAAAATATGCCAAACAATTTTGTGCAACACATTAGTAACCCAAAATGAACCAATCATTTGGGCTTCACAAAGTTGCAGCCTCATTGGTTCATTTTCTGCGCTCCGCTTCCGAGAACAGGAAGCTTAAAAGTCCGGGTGTTCCACCAAATTACTAGAAACGCCACCGAATTTTCTGGCATTTAGACAATAACCAAAAATTAGCAATATAATGACCCAATCGGCCTTTACAGGATCAAAATATTATGGTTTATTCACTTTGAACTAATTGCTCTCACATTCTAATTAGGTTTATAAAATAATTTGTTACATTGAACTAACAGTCCATGAGCCAGCCACAGAAATTACATGCCACACTAATAATATAAAGGTGAAAGTTTGTGAGTGTATGCTTGTTACTTCTTCACGCGCAAACAACTGGAACAATTTTGATAAATCTTGGCATGAAGGTAGCTGACACCCCGGATTAATATATAGGCTACTTTTTATCCCAAAAAATGTAGTGTCCATGTGGGATGAGCGGGTAACACCGTGCGGTGCAGCTAGTATGCGACAAAGTGTTGACAAAAAAGAACGATTAAATATAATATACGCAAGTCGTATTGAGTAGGTAAATGACTTCATGTATGTGGATGGATAGTAAACCAGCATTTCCATTATTTCAGACTTCATCCGTCCGATCTGCCTGCCGCAAATCAACGTGGACAGCCCTGAGTTTTCCAACTTACCTTTCTCTGTGGCCGGCTGGGGCCGGAACGGGCGCTACCAATCAAACATCAAGCAATCCACCGTAGTCAATCTAGTGCCACAGAGAGAGTGCAAACGGCATTATCCCAATCTAACGCCGCGCCATCTCTGTGCCGCTGGGCACACCGGGGAAGACACGTGCAAGGGCGATTCTGGCGGGCCGTTGATGACGCTGCATAGAGGGAAGTACTTCGTCGCTGGAATTGTTAGTGGGAAAAGGGCCGATTCACCCTGCGGCTCTGCGGTGCCGTCGCTCTATACTAATGTGTATAATTATTTGGATTGGATTAAGAACAATATTAGAAACTAAAGACCGATTCTTGTATTGTGGAGTCATTTAAAACTTTGGTAATTTACAAGTGACACGAAACTTTATTAAACGATGAACAAGTACACAAATAACTATCTTAGCATTGAGATTCTAACTAAAAGCAATGTCCCCCAGATCACATAATTTCCATACCTACCTACATTTTGGCAGTACCTAATTGACATCTAGATTCAAATATAAGAAAAATAAAAGTAACTTCTGTGACTCAGAGACCTTACAAAATTATAAGTCGTCAACATAATTCATGTACCTAAGTACATTGCGCATCTTGTATTAAATTTTTTTTTTCAAACATCAGCAATGATGAAGCGATTTGTAGTAAACTAAAAAGCTATAATTGAAACTCTAAATTTGTAACATAATGAAAAGACAGGCAGACCAATAGGCTGTGTGTGTACAATTTTCAGAACACCATTAAATAATATTTTACTAGCTTTTGCCGTACTACTTCGTACGCGTGGAACTTGATAAAAGGGAGTATTAAAAGCGCCTAAGCAAATGTAAGAGCAATTGTGCTTTTGGTCCAATAATTACATTTCCTACAGGGTCACCGCACCGCAACAGAAATGTTCACTCACTTTTCAATCTTTTTAGGTATAATTTCCAGGATGAAAAACTATCCTATGTCCTTCCTCGGATCTTAAACTATCTCTATGCCAAGTTTCATCAAAATCGATTCAGCGGTATAAGCGTGAAGAGGTAACAGACAGACAGACACACTTTCGCATTTATAATATTAGTATGGATTTCGATAGTCCTTGCTGTAAGGATCTATGAACTGCAGGAATTATTTTTTTTCTTAACCATGGTTTTTCCGAATGTTTTTTTAACACTTTGGCGACCAAGGATTTCGTAGCGCTACGCGTGTAGCCGATAACATGGGAAAATGCGTATGTAGCGAAAACTCGCTACGAGCACAGTGCCCACGGAGCGTATTCCCGGTGTTCAAAGTGTTTTGACAATTTGACAGTCCTCAATAATAGTGGCTAGAGGGCTTTGCTTTCGAAACATAAAAAAATAATTATATTGTTAATGGTTAGGACTTGTCAATGTCAAACCGTTGAAATTTAGACACACGTCAGTGTCAAACCATTCAAAATTTGACACATGTCAGTGTCAAAGCATTGAAATTTTGACATTAACAAGTGTCAACCATCCACTAGTTTGTTTTTTTTAGAAGAAAACATTAGCCAAATCTGCTGCGTCTTCATCACGAATAAGTTTAACGCCACACCACCCACACCACCAATATTCATAAAAAATATGTAGAACCATACGTACATTTATTGTGACAAACGTCTGCATTAAAAGCGCTTTCACGTGAAAAATCTCTCATTTTTAAACTCCCCACTCAGGCTCTTACCCACACTTAATTAGGCTGTGCCGCTGTGGCAGTCAATCCGCACGTGAGCTAAACGTGCTTCAGTATACGTTCGAGAATATTCCAGAAACTTTTATGAACCGAAAAATATTCGAGAATATTCCAGAGTAGTGTAGCTATTTTGCTGTTGGCAGGTCTGTTGTGCGCTTAAATTGCGGCGCTGTGCTACGCGCCAACTGTAGGTACTGTGATTTATATTGCGTAGGGAAAAACGGATAGCTATGAAAATCAAATAGTAGCAGGTAGTTAGCAAATAGTTGTGTCACGTTGTGTGTTGTTTGATGGTCTGCCGTTCGGTTTAGATAAGCGAATGCATGTAATGAATGAATGAAACATTTAGTAAAATCATGTCGTCGCTAGAAGCATATTAGACATTAAACTAGGTGGACGGAATTACCTCGTGAGGGTAGCGCTGAATCGATGGATACCGTCTGACGGGATCGCACTTTGTGGCGAGCTATAGGAGAGGCCTATGTTCAGCAGTGGACGTCTGTGGCTGATAGATAGATACATAGAAGCATCATAATAAGCATCATCATTTAAAAAAAATGGCTGGACGGACAGTAATCAGTTTTGGCACACTGATAGCTGGAACTCTAAAGATGGTTATAGGATTATTTTTACCCGACTACGGTAAAAAAGTTTTAGAGTTTTATAAAGCTTTACGCTGAAGAAGTTGCGGGAACCTAGTGATTTAATATAAGCGCACTCAAAATGTTTATTGTGTTAGCAGCACACATACAACCATTAAGGCTGCGTTTCCACCAGTGCGAGGATGCGTGCGAGAGCGAGGGATGTGTTTTTGTTTACCAATAGAATCAGTTGCGCTAAGCGAGGATAAGTAAATGAAGGTATTCCATTGGTTACCAAAAACGCATCCCTCGCTACGCATCCTCGCACATCTCTGGTGAAAACGCTGCCTAAGGAACGAGCTGTACGATATTATTCCGTAAGTAGCCGTCCTTTCTGATGGATGATGACAGATGGGACGAGAGCAATCGGCCGCAAATCAACGGACCTAAACACTTACCGGTTAAGCAAATACTTAATTAACGTTTGAACAGCTGCGGCTAAGTGATGGAGAGGTAATGTACTAGAGCTTCAGGTTTCATTAACAAGTGGTGACAGATGCGACATTACTGTTACGAGACGAGGCAGATACAGTACCCTTACTATGAGCAAGGGGGATTCACTCCGCGCCGCGTGTCAAGAAATATACCTACAAAATTTCGGGCTACAATTGCGACCCGGCCCGCATCGCTCCGCCTTTATTCAGTTAGGGTCGGCACGTTCAAAGCGAAGCCAATGCATCGATTATATTTTTATTGTTTATATATTTTTATGATTATATTCATTATTTTTAACCGACTTTAAAAAGGAAGAGATTCAGTATTCATCTGTATTTAATATTTTCGTTCGTGTTTTCACCGATTTTCTCCGTAAAAAGTAAACCTATTAAATTTTTTTTTTATTACTAAAAGTGTACAACTACGGTTTTGCTGTTGTCATTAAGTCAGGACCTGATAATAGGACACTTGCCTATTAGACCTCGGGATTGGTTCAACGCAGACGTGTGTGGTTTTCGTTTTTCTACTCACCCAATGCAATTTTATTACTCTTAACCATAAAATTGCAAATAAAAAAAGAGTTCGGATTCTGTACTGTTCGGATTTTGTGCCATGAGTTAGTGTGACCGTACTTGCTAGAGACAGCGACAACGATATCGACGCTGGAATGACTAATTGACTAACGAGCCATTTTTGGGCAAATGGAGTTATATACACCGTTGAAATCAGCGAATTTTTCTGCGTCTAATGAGCCGGGTTTGAGCTCGATCGGAGGACTTTTTTGGCTTGTTAGCAATTCAGAAAAAGTAGATTTACTAAAAAACTTTTGCCTAAAGAGCCAGCATTTTGTCGAGATTAAAAAAAAATGCCCGTTAGTTAAAACGTAAAATATTTTTTTTGCCTTTAGCGGTTTTTGTTTTCGGAAATTTAATTCCCGTTGGCTAAATAGCCATTTTGCTGGGGTCAAAAAAATGCTTTTAGTGGAGGTTAGACCTTTTTCTAAACTTGTGATACATGGGTATTGCATGTTAGCTGTTTATCCCAACTGGTGAAGCACAAGTTTATGGTATTTACGCTAATAGTCTAGAAAATTATAATGTTACATCCGAAGTTTAACCGTTTCATTCTGGGCTCCATAAAAACAAAATACTGCGGGTAAGCGTAAAAATTTTCAAGAACTTAGGAGAGGTCCGGCTCGTTAGTCGTCGGTCAAAGCTACTCGAGGAAGGATGTGTCGACTTTCGTGCCAAATTTTGCTGATCGAGAGTCCATTTTACTTTTCGTGAATATCGGGTTAGTTTTATATAGTGTTATTTACATTAAACTGTTTTGACTGCTTGAATTAACGAAGACACACTTAAGTTTAAATACATGTATATTATGATATTTATTCACAAAATAGCTAAATAATTGGCAAGCCGCCTTTTTGTAAATATTATTTTTAGCAAACGAACCGTGCACAAGCACATGTGAGTAGGCAGTATTGAGTTTTATTAACGCGTCCGATGGTCGTTATTTCTGCGCGTGCATGTTGCGGGGGTGTAAGTCCCTACCGTCTTAAATGTAGGGATGTAATTAATAAAGTTTTGCCACTTATTCACTCATTTCACATTTCTTTGGACAGGTTGTTCATACAACAATTGTACAAATGGTATATTAAATATAAAAAGTTATTGTACTTTTTATATATTTATACCAAAGTAAAATATACAAAATAAATGACAAATATACTTTATATTAACCTAGGGTGCCGCTAGCAGCGGGGCAAAGTCCAAGTGTTTCTCGTCATGCGCGATGGTGATGTCGACGAGTACTGTCTGGTGCTTGGATCGATCTACCAACACGATATCAGGCTTATTGGCTACAATATAGTCCTGTCTGTGGTGATAGATCGATCCCACTAGAGCGTGGCACGACCTGTCTCGAGAACTGCCATCGGTGCATACTTGTAGTATGGCACCTCAGACTCCACAAGACCGTATCGAAGAGCAAATTGCTGGTAAATGATCCTGGCTACTTGGTTATGTCTGTGCAAGCACTCGCCGTTAGCAAGATGTGACGGCGGGATGCCCGACAAATGTCGACCGTACCGTCCTTCAGGATATATCTCCGGTAGTTGTTCATCATCATTACTTCGTCCGCAATTGCACAGACAAAACCTTCGGTTTTTCCGTAGAAATCAGCCGAACCAAAGCGTAGCCAGTTCATTGACGCGAGCGGATCTACACCGGGCCCCGGGCCTTGTAGAACCATCCGTGTTGCTCCCTGCTCTTCCATACATACCTGCGGTCATCGATGTGAAGCACCTTTGGTCTGCGCCAGTTTTCGTTTGTCAAGGAGAGAGCGGTGAGGCGTTTGTCAACTGCTACTACATCGCGATAAATTGCACACTCGTTGTTTAGGAAATACTTCCTAAGACTGTACACCTGGCAGTTATCCTCGGCGTTTAAAAAGCCACGGCATCCACACTTACGTAAGATGTACAGTCTCATCAACTGGTGAGCGTGGCTGCCCCATGCGATGTGTAGTGAGCATCTGACGGACCCTCGGATTCAGAGCGTCTCGTTCGGTCTGAGTCCACCTTAGTACGCCAAAGGAGTAAGTGAGGAGGGGTATCACAAGTGCACGCCTGATCGCCACCGGGCAAAATACTGTTAAATACTTTTGTCAAGCGACCAAAAAACGGTCCTTTAACGCCTGCCTAAAGGTGGATACCCATTATACCGTATCATGCTATGACCGTGCTATGAACGTGTCAGGCAAAAAAATATTCTTTGTATTACAAAATATGAGACTATGCATACTAGCCCGTTCCGTCACCAACCATACCCGTCGCGTGCCATGCACGGACCGTCAAATATTGTCGGCGAGGATATTTTGCCGGTGTCGAAACGCTCCGTGAATGGCACGCAACAGTGCTAGAACGGTGCGTGCAGGCGGCCAAACGGGTTAAAACCGCGTATGGTGACCGTTCTAAGCTGGTTATAAACGCGTTGTCATATTTCTACCCGCTCTTACCAATCTGATACCGTCAGTTTAGAAGACGCTCGTTATTTGCAATACTTATATATTATAATGGATGACGAAAAATTTATTGAGGCTGTTCGAAAATATGGGTTGTACGTTGTTTCATATACTACAGTTTTATAGATTTTATTGCCTGCTAAATTTTAATATATGCAAGCAAGCATTCTGACGTTCCGCTATCCATAGTCATAAAACTAACCTAACCTAACCTACAGTTTACGGTCTTTAACCTAACCTACTAACGCCTCATTTTTATTTGATTTAGGTTTTTCGAAATAATTTGTAGTAAAGCGGTGCTGAAAAAATAATATTCTAAAGAAAAATACTGGGACTAAACATTATATAAAACAGTTTCTGTGAAACAATATTCTATAAAAAGAATCTATCAGCGAATTAAGAATACATAAAAATATTTCAATTTGTTGATGAGTCTGTTAATAAAAAAAAAGAGATAATAAAATTCATTGATTTGTGTTTCTGTGAAATATGTTTCTTTCAAGTAAATAGTCTTTAAAACAATAATACTTTAACTCAAAATATATGATCCACATATTCATTAAAACATTTTCTGCGAAACGAAATTCTGTGAGATTTCTGTCTGCGAAACAAGGGAACACCGGAAATATGAATTCTGTTGTTTTCTTGATCTTCCAAGTCTAAGATAAGGGCTATCATTACTAATTCCCTCATGGTAAATTTTCTAATAGGCATTGTAAAAGTATAGGTACTCGTAAGTATAGGAATAATTTTCTTGTCAAAAGTATTCATTGCTCTTTCAGATAGATGAAACTACATAGGACTGTAACGCCGGGTATGAACGCTTATGCTACGGGGATGATACGCGGACATTACGGTCACTAAACTCGCTTATGCTACGGGGATGATACGCGGACACTACGGTCACTAAGCTCGTTATGCACGGATATGAAATGATGTGGGCACGTTGTAGTGGGCATAGCGGTCCGTGTCGCGTTACATTCCGTGCCTGATACGTTCATAATATGAACGTATGCGTTCATAATATAACGGGTATTGCTGGCGGAAACATTAAGGTGGATACCCATTATACCGTATCATGCTATGACCGTAATATGAAGTTCATATTACGGTCATAGCATGATACGGTATAATGGGTATCCACCTTAATGTTTCCGCCAGCAATACCCAATGACTGTGTCATACCAAGGTACTTGTAGGTTCCAGCTTTGGAGATAGGTCTGTTCCGATCCGTTCCGATGGCGCCGTTCCGTTCCGATGGCGCCGTTCCGTTCCGTTTGAGGGCGCGACTGAAGGTTTCAGTTACTTCCAGTAGTTCCACCATATTGTGGTGTTTTGGTGCATGGTTACAGCTTAAGGTCGTCCATTTACAGCAGATGAGAAATGACCTCACCCCCTCATAAAAGCCGGGAATTCCCGGCTTCTAAGAGGGGGTTAACCTAGTCCTGAATCCTTGAGCAGAGTGATGAGCTGAATCAGGGCTAGACAGAACCACTGAGGACTTAATTTGTCAATTTGGAAAATACCTCTCTCAATCCTTATCAAATCCTGCAGACCAGGAATACTGTTCTTATCTGTTGGCTAGGGCGATCAAGTACATATGGTACCAGCTTCTCCCTCTAGACCGCATTCAACGGAGAGTGACTCGTATCGTCGGCTACCAGTGAATTTCAGATCGCCTTGACTCCTTGGCGCTGCGTAGATATGTAGCCTCTCTCTGCATCTTTTATCACTTCCATATATAACTCTCACCACTTAGATAGCAGTCCACAACTGTGCGTTTTACTAGAAATTTCTTGACTCGCACGACTGCATTGTCAAATGAAATGTCGTTTGCGGTATTTCCGGGCGATATGACCTTCAAGAAAAGAGCGTACTCCCACTTGAAAGTGCTGGCAGCGCACTTGTAACTCCTCTGGTGTTGCAGGTGGGCGATGGGCGATGGACGACCGTTATAGCTTTCCATCAGGCGATCCGTTTGCACGTTTGCTCCCTATGACATAAAAAAGGAGGGCCATCCCCGCCACCTGATGGACTTATTATTATTTTTTAGTGTCAAGATAATTTATTGGCAATGTCTGGACATAGCAAAAAAATGCCTGTCTTTCGTACTAACCGAAATAAAATTATCAAGATCATGCTTAATACTTTGATAGGAGATGAACTTGTGCACGAAAATTTCAATGTGCACCTCAGAAGAACATAAAACTGGTGCAGCCAAGTTTTTTTTTAATTGGCTCCATTTCTCTATGCTCCATATTATTCTGTTACATAATTATAGTCATTCTGGTTAAGTAATGTTATTATAAGATTTTCTTATAACATAAACTTTGTCAGGAACGGCCCGACATATATTTCGAACTAGCAAGGAGATATCCATACGGGATCATAGTAAATTATTTTTTTATATGAGTTTAAGCCCTTTAAAATAATCCTACACGTCTATATTGAAGCCATGTTCTATTATTAAGCGAATTTTAATCTTAAATGGAAGATTTGCAGAAATTAAACTCAATTCAAGACTCCATATCGGAAAAACAATTAATTCTAGTTTGCAGGCACAAAAACTAAAGAAAGGATTTACTTTAGTGCAAGTGTTTCTTAAGATATTATACATGACTTGCTTAATGGAGCAAATGTTCAGTAATGCCTTTTATTCGGTTACAGTTTTGTAATACTAGCCTAATTATGCATTTTTATGGTTTAATGTTTGAAGTTAACACTCACTTTAGTTAACTACCCGTACTGAAAGCAATTCTAAAAATGGCAGTTAAGCCTTTCTCCCGCTTCGCAATTAGAGGCCGTTTGGCTAACGTGCAATTTATTTCTAAAATACACGTTATTTCGAAAAATAGCAATCATAGTTAAATTTTCATCGCAATTATCTTCTACTCGTCAATACATCATTTTATCGTATAACAAAAAGAAAAAAAGTTATGATATTTTTCCGAAAAAATACTTTGTTTTTGTTCTACTGTAAAGTTTCATAAATGCACGTTAGTCAATTAGTCGTTCCAGCGTCGAATATAGGAGAACAGTACAGCGCGCCTAGCGTTTCCTTTGTAGAACTACAATTCTTCGTACAAATCATATTACAGAATCGGTAGCAAGTACGGTCAATGTAAACTCGTGGTAAGGGTACAGATTAAGTGCTCTTGAACAGACAGGACACTCAAACTGTAATGAAGCCCTTTCAGGTATGCTGGACCACACATTTCATTGATTCTCTCACATAAATTTAATTTAGGCATTTATTTGTTCATCGTTCCATAAAACCACACTCGCGTTTAAAGACTACTCATCATTGCAGCATTAAAGATTTGTAGTCAATTACAATAGTAGAAATAAAGATATGGAAAATAATGTATGGAATTCTTAATTTTTTATGAGATGAAAATAAATATTGACATCATTGTGTAAGTACAGTGAAACGTGGGACCTGGATAAGTGAGAAACCTCCATAGCTGGAACTCATCTGCTGTCCCCACACTTTACCACTGAATTACCTCTGTTAGTGGGACAAAACAGACCTCTATAACTGGGATTCGTTTTTTCGATTATGTCTTCATAATTACCTCCATAACTGAGACAGCGGGCGTATTTAACCTCTATTATTGAGACTAAATTTTAAGTTAAATACTTTTAATAAATGGTTATCTTTGAATTTAAAGATTTCGACCTCTATAACTGCGATAATGTCAATCCATTACCTCTCTAACTGGGACTTCATTTTATTTCAAAACGCGAGACAGTAAAAGCACTATTCTTTTGCACACCAATGTTGAAATATCAACATTATACCTAAGATTAAATTTATATTAATTAAAAATAATATCTTAATAGCTGACCCCTAAAAAAGGACAATATAAAATGTCAGATTTATTTAATTTGTTTTTTGTACTGTTTATAAAAAAGTGTTAATATTTCTTGTTTATGAGGTACCTTTTTATTTCTGCCAACGATTATAATTCATGTATAATCATTATGAAATACACCACCTACCTACCTATTTTATTTAATAATCGCACCTCTATAACTGGAATATCCTCTTTTTTACCTCTATTAATGGAACCCTATCTAAATGGGACAGACATTAATCTATACCTGTATATCTGAGACACTGGGTAAGTGGAATACCTCTTTAAGTGAGACAAATTTGCTGGTCCCTTCAAGTCCCAGTTATCCAGGTTTCACTGTATAACAATATGCTAATTGTATGAGTGTGCTAATTAACATAACTATAATCTGAATTATTATGACATGTAAATATCTATTATCGCAATCAATTGTTATTTTGTTTACTATTGTTATATCTCATTTTTATGACGATTATAGCATGTAAATTTGTTTAGCGTTATTTATACTGTCATTTTATATTATGAAATAAATAAATCTAATCTAATCTATTCTATTCCAAAGATTAAAATGGACTATATCGATAGCACATTCGTATACGCCACTCAGCAGCCCTCGTGTTGACGCTCGGCCCTTAAACGCACCCGCCATTACATGGGCCGCAATCCTGCAGAAGAACACTCAAATGAGCAAACACTATTATCAGGCGGGAAGATTTCCCTCGAGGGCTTTCCTTAAAATCGCCACTGGACGATGCGTGCGATCTTAGTCTATGGTGTGTTTTAGATGGAATAATAATAAATTAAAAGCAAAAAACCTTTAAAAAAAAGAAGAATTTATTAAATGCTCTAAAAAGAAGAATATAAAATTTTCCTTTAAAATTTTAACCATCAACTTAAAGATTGTCGAGCGATTAAATATTTAGATTAAATAGGTACTAGGGGCCTAATTCGAGTGTCGATCGCCAAACGTCAGATCACCGTTAGATAACAGTCATCTCTCCGTGATCTCGCCTTTGAACTGTCATTAAAACGCGATGAGCTTAAAAGTGACATATCTCATCTCAATTATGGAAATACGAAGGCGATAATGATTGTCAAAAATGTTATTCATGTATATAAATTTCTGTTTTGAACGAAACGTAACGGACTAATTTCACGTACTACGCGGTCAATTTAAAGTATGCACCTGTTATTTATGCCGTCATATACAAAGGAAACGAAAATTTGCGCGTCCGAATTGACGAAGTTGCGATGTTCTAGGGATATCGCCACTTGTCAAGTAGGCACACGTCAAAAGTGACGGATGGCGATGAAAATGAGAGATCTCCATTATATCTCTAAAATTGGTCGAATACCCCCCTAGTTTATTTACACAAGTAAATTTTTACTTTTTAGTTATCGCTGGCTAGCTATATTTTTCTAATAATTAATCTCGACAAGCCCTTTCATTTGATACGCATATTGCAGAAGTGCAAAAAAAATAACTATTCCGCCATCTTGGATGTTCCGCCGTATTGGATTTAGAATGACGTCACACAGCTTATCGTGTATTGTCATCCAAACTAAACGCGTATACAAAATTTCAGCTCAATCGGTTGAAGATATCAGCTTCAAAATTGAGTAGCAAGATTCCACCCGAACAAACATACACATACATTGCAAGTGAAATAAAAGCTTTAAAAAAAACGGCGAATATTCACGTTTGTTGTGTTGGAGACCCACTTCTATATTTATTTTATTATTATTTATTTTATTTGATTTATTTATTTTATTTGATGTTTATTAGTTTTGTTATAGTGACAACAGAAATACATAATCTGTGAAACAACTGTCTACTTATCAAGGTTCATAAGATACCGCCTGGTGACAGACAGACGGACAGTGGAATCTTAGTAATAGGGTCCCGTTTTTACCCTTTGGATACGGAACGACTGACAAATTTTTGTTAAAAAGTCATGAATAAAGGACAAAGTAAGGATGTATACGCATCCCTTGCAGTCGAGTAACAAGTCTATACTATTATACAATTCTGTAATTGTATTAAAATATTGTTATTTCAGTCTGCATGCTTCAGCAGTAAAGAACGCCATAAATTATGTTCGCAAAAATTTCTTTGTCCGCTCATCACACCGAAATGTCTGAACGAATTTTAACCAATTTTGGTATAGCTGGGCATTCACAGATGGTCATAGGATACACTGTACCTGACTACGCGGACCAAATTGTAAAAATACATACACATAATAATAAGTACGTAATAAATATATTTATACATATTTATAATTTTATGAATAGACCAAAAACCCAATATTTTTTTTATTTAGCAGAAAAAAAATATTGAAACATTTTAACGCAGTTTACCCCTGGGATATCATAATCCTAATGTACTTAATAAAAAGTTGGTATCAATTTATAATTAATTTAAATTTAAAATATATTATTTTCGTTATAAAGCACTTGTCAAAAACCAACTAGGTATATTGCGTTCGAACCCAAAATGTATCCAAATAAGTACTTATTCAACCAAGCAACTGCATACCTACTGAAATAACGTCACACTTCGCCGCGGGCAAAAAACAACGCTTCCAATAAAGAGAACATAAATTTGTCACTGTTTTCATCAGTGATCCCGATCCAAATCGGGATATATTTACAATCTATGGAGGCCCGCTGGGTGGCAAATTTATGTAAAATCAATGCAACAAATAAAGAACGATACAGCGGTAAATATCCGTTTGGCACGTCACAATTAGTATATACCCCGCTGGGACGGTCTCTATTCGAAACGTATCAAAATCATTTGCAATGTCGAATAGGTACAAGTCCGACCAAAAAGAGTAGAAATTAAAAAGTGGCAATACTGTAGTGTCGTCACCGTTTTCTTATATTGTTTAGAAAGGGAGGACACTACAGTATTGCCACTTTTTAATTTCTAATCTTTTTGGTCGGTCTGTATATAGCCCAGCCCAACAGGGTGTTTTTGAGCCCACGTCATATGTATAGCGGATTTTTGTGGCAAATTTATTTTACTGGCAACGACAAATTTCTGTTAACTGACGTTAAAACTCGGTGAATGTCACTGATGTAAACAAAGAGGAAACAGGACTAAATATTCCGCAAACAAGTATTTTTTACACAATAAAGCCAAAACTATCCCCAGTGACAAGTCAAGTCTTTTTTTATCAATATTCAGTATTTATTTCGCAAGAAGAACGGAGGATTGAGCAACATCCTTTTTTTGTGGCTTTCACTTCTTATAGACTACTTAGAGGTATTTCGCCAATGAAGACGTCGTTTGGACAACACGCGGAAACTCAAAGTCTATTCACGTTGTACGGTGAAGTGAAAAAATCGTGCTTTTTGTAAAGTGATAGCGAATTACAAAAAACCACGCGGACTATCGGGCCTTGACCCACGAGGAGCTATGTACGCTTCAAGTTGAATTCTTCATTACCCATTCGCTCATTCGTTAGTTCACTGCACAATACGCTATCAATACTAGGTACATATTGAACAATCAAAATAGATAAATAACGAACAACGGAACATGAAGGCATGCGGCCATCTTGAGCCACGGACCGGAAGCCTCTTTAATTTGGTTGATGACAAAACCTTGACAAATAGCTACTGACGTTTATTAATGCAAATATATGACGTATGCTCATTATTGCCATATGAATGCTGTTTGTAGCGCCACCATCCCTGTGCCGGACCAGTACTTGTTAGGATATATATCGGTAATAGAAAAATTGGAAAAATGAAAATCAGAACCATGATTTTCATAGTCATACAATATGAATATAGAGGATTTTTAACAATGGACTTGTGGCAAAAATCGCTTTGGCCGGGCCCTGGTAGGAAGTAGATCCAAAAATATTTTCTGGATGTATTCAAGGCTAAAGGGTGTCATACGTGCCAACGGTTCTATCCAACCACAGAGGATACCAAAGACTGTACGTTGTGGAGGAGAAAGAGTCGGAAAATGGCTCCGAAGCAGAACGCCACCGGAAATATCGCTAAGAGAGAGAGATTTGTGGCAAAAGGTGCACTAAACAAGCATAGTATAGGTAAGATTTATAGGAATAAATTACTCTTCTGGTATACTCCGAGACGGTTGGCGACATTAGCTGACGTCATCAATGCTATATGATTAGTAGGTTGGTTCGGAAAATCCGTTTCTGTGTTGCCACTGTGGCGTGTCATAATACTCCCCGATTACTATAAAGCGGTAACAAGTCAATGACCTTAACAAGGTGTTGTCGGTAGCCTAAGTGACCTTGCAAACAACCTTATAATTATTTATAAATTCTTTAGTCGCCTTTTAGCTTCGAAATAAAAAAAATAAGTTTATATATCCGAGCTTACTGACCCCTGATTATTATGGCAGGAAATAACGAATTGCCAGTGTGGTAGACAACCTGAGACGGTTTCTCGGAAGGTCGGCTTTGATATTAATGTATTTAGATAGACACATGTACTGACATAAATGAGTGATATGAGGATTCCTTCTTGCCCTTTGAGGTACAAATCCCTTTCGAAATTTCACATCAAACATTCGGAAAGCCCACACATACTCGTATACTTCAGGAATGAGGAACTAAAGGTGAGTCGGGTTTACCTAAAGTTACTAAGCACTTAGTAAACGGATCAGGGGTAGCTTAAAGTGTTGCGTTAATAGACCTAGCACTCGGGTATTTGAGTAGGAGACACGAACTAGAAAGGACCTTCACCCATCTGTTTCATGGATCAAAAGTATTTTATATCAAATTGAGTGCTAAAAATATATCGTGAGTGTTGCCTAAAAAAATATGTTATGTTTGGGTTATGAGTGTAGAGGTAAATAAGGTTAAATATAAAGGAGGATAAATGAATAAATGTCGCTTCGATATAAGCATACTTATATTGATTTAAACTTACACTATTTTCACACATCATTATAACCAAACAAGCGATCTGGAGCTTTACGAATTACCGCCCGTGCCAAGCAGTGAGAGTTTCCCTACTTTTACATTTACGGCCTAGGGTGACGTACAAAGGTTGAGCATGGCTAAAGCAGCTAGTTTAAGTGTAAAATTCATCAAAGTAAACCATCTTCTACGTCTATCCGTTTCTCGTATACATAAGGTGCCACAAACACGCTCGAAACGTTATTGGCACTAAAAGCAACTACACTCAGGCGATAATATCCCGATCTCAGATGCTACAGGAAGGAAGGTATAAAAACTTAACTTAATTACGATGATCTTTCCTATATTGACTAGACATACATTAAACATTATGTATCAACCTAGTCTGGTAAATGAGCATAAAACTGATATAAATTTAGGTAAGTACTGCAACCAAACCATAATAACATTTTAAAACCCCTCAAGCCCACACAAAATCTCAATGTTTTCGAGATTTTTAATCAATTTAGCACTCCAATGATTACTACATTTAATGTAAATAAATACAATATAGAATGGAGTTACATACCGAAAACTCACTGAGCAGGATGATATATAATTGGAAAACTTTTTTGCCAATCATTTCGGTTCTTCGACTTCCATTTCCATTGAAGTTATGATACTCACATTTCGATTAAGTAGGTAGGAAATGGATTTCTTACGATACGCACATTTTAATATTACAGACGAAAGAGTTGCGTAAACTCGTCTATTTTTGAGGCACAATTTCCTCCCGTGTTTGACAAAATTAACATGCACACATTTTTATAAGTACAGCGTCAATCTTTATAAAATTCTTATGTGGTGAGAGTTCTAAGTGACAAGCTAGGAAGAATTTTGGCTGAAAGGTGTCATGTTTCGGCGCTTCCGCAGGCGGCTCCCTGACACCACGAACGGCGTAAACACATCGCAATAAAAATGTGTAAAAATATTAAGCATTAATACCTATCTAATAACTGAACTTTGATCTCAGTTGGTTCTTTGTCCAGTCTCTATACAAATTTGCCCATGGCCCTATAACCTTACTAACCAAAAATAAAAACAATTTGACACAGACTTTTCCTTTACCTCCTTTCTAAATTGTAGAAGAATCAGTCTTGATTTACTGCAAAATTTGATTTCACAGAATGGCTAAAATAGATTTATTAAAGTACCCAGAGTAAAGGAAATACTGGGAGTAGACAATAAATCTACGGGAACATCTAAAAATCCGACCGGGATGTCTCTTTTGAAGTTATTTACAAAATATGGTACCAGATAAAACTATAAAAATAGGTATTTTAATTGAGACCAGTACCTAGGTCAATTATAATATGATTATGGTTCTACTAAAGCGAAAGGTCTATCGCAGATGTGCCGATAGCACTTACTCGTATGTGTCTTTAAAGTCGTTTTATAGTATCGTTTTATATTTCAAGAATCAAAGTTAGTAATTAAATCCAATATTTCCCAAAAGGTCAGGACGGGAGTTTGTTTGTGGCCCAGGAATTTGTCGAAACACTTTCAACTCGAAAACATCTGTTCGTGAATTAAGTCAACCATAAATACAAGATTGTTTCCGTTCAATAGGATAGGTCTAATCTCTCAGATGGGTATTCGTGCCGAAACGATCCTCTTTTATTGGCATCTCTTTGTCGAAGTATTCGACATTTTCATACGGGTATCCGTTATATCCCTATATACGAATTTCAAACCTCTAATCTGAAAGCCAAAATAGCGCCAACTACAAAAATGTAAACATGAAATTCCATTTTAATATGCAACGAAATACGAAACCCGTTTTATATGCAACAGGTTGACCGAGGATTTTGTTCCCAGACGCCAGTTTAGCTGCGGCTTTGCTCTTATCTAGAGCTCAGGAGTTCACAAACATAATCCTTGTACGATTAAGCGGTATCGGTATCGTTAGTCACTTGTTTTGCATACAGACTCTTTATAATGAGTATAACTCGCTTAGTAGCTATAACGGGGTGCGACAGTGGGCTAGGGTATGCCCTGGCGGCTCGCTCGGCTAGGGAAGGACTTGTGACAGTAGCTGGAATGTTGAACGGTGTTGAAACAACCGCGGCGACCTCTTTGGCCAAGCTAACTGTCCATCCGTGCCCGTTGGACGTGACGAGTGTGGACAGTGTTGCCGGGTTTCGGGAATATGTGAATGGATTGCTGAAGGATAATCCTAATTACCGTAAGTTGCTAATTTGTATAGGTGTGTGTGCTGCCATTCCTTGATTCTTACATTTTGTGCGCAAAGTAATGTATAAAGTGGACGTTATAAGTATTAAGTTAGGTTTAAAGATCATTTATACTCATTAAGAATTTCACAATTCACATATTATGAGAACCTAAAATTAAACATAATATATGTTTGCAATGAGCGAGAACATAAAGAGGGTAAATCTATATAAAACTGCGGCAGCATTCTACCGATACATATTGCCCATACTTCCGTAGGTTCGTATCCGTACGCCGAGTTATACCTACACAAGATAACGAAAAAAGTTACGCAGACTGGAAGGGCATAGCGTAGTTGCATTTCTTTGTTTTATATTAAACTAGCGGCCGCCCGCGACTTCGTCCGCGTAGATTTTTGATGATGACAAAGATATTAAAATAGGTAGGTAAGGAATTTTATTCTTAGTTAATTCACCCCCTTAGGGGCAGAATTTTTCAAAACGCTGAAATCACTTTTTTGTATTTGATTAAGTAAGCGTTCTACAAAGTTTCAACTCTCTAGTTCAATAAATAAAGTTTCTCCCATATAAACCTTGCACCCCTATTTAACCCCTCAAGGGGTGTAATTTTCTAAAACGCTGAAAGTAATTTTTGTGTTTTTTAATAAGTAATCTTTCTACAAAGTCTTTAGCTGAAAAAAAAAGTTCCCCCCATACAAACGTTTAACCCCTTTTAACCCTTTTAAAGGATGAATTTTTGAAAACGCTGAAATTACTTTTCTTGTATTCTAATAGTGTACCTTTAAACAAAAATTCAAGTCCCGCGCTCAACAAAATACTTAATCTCCATACAAACTTTTAACCCATTTTTTACCACCTTAGGGGGTGAATTTTCAAAAACGCTGAAATAAATTTTCTTCCATTTTATTTTAATACCTTTTTACAAAGTTTCAAGTCTCTAGCTCAAAAAAAAAAGTTTCCCCCATACAAACTTTGCACCCCTTTTTAACACCCTTAGGGATTGAATTTTTCAAAATCGCTTCTTATCTCTAGCCCACGTTATAAAAGTAACCTACTGTGCAAAAATCAACTCTCTAACATTGGTAGTTTCGGCTGTGCGTTGATGAGTCAGTCAGGACTTCTTCTTTTATATATATAGATGAGCATATTGTATTTGTTTATGTATATTTGTTTGTGTGTGTTAATTTATATGTACTTTTTTCTGTGTTTGAATTTAATATAAGTACCTATGTATATATCGAGCATTTTTTTAAACGAAATACTGATGTAATATTCTTTTTATATATTTATTTTGATTATTATTTGATATTCAATGAATAATCTTTATCGAGCCGAATATTGAATATAATTAAATAATGTTACGTATCCTAAGTGTATCAAGAGATTAAGTTTGATTATTATGTGCAGCAAGTAACAAATTAGTAAGTGTGTATTAGACTGTAGAGCAATGCCGTGGCGTGCATAGAATACTATTTCCACCGGTTTTCCCATTGTAGAATATGTTTTTGGAAAAAAGTTATCTAAATCGGACCCAGCTGTCCCAATAAACTAACTTGATCAAGATTAGATAACACTCTGAGATCGAATTACTATATTAAAACCTGACCAGAAATATATGAGGATGCGCGCCATATTACGGAATTTCACTGGAACTAATTTCTTACACTGGCAATGATTTTATGATGATTTGTCAACAATGTCAATGTCATTCTTGGTCCTTTCTTTAAAAGACAAATATTTGGCTTCCGGTTCGTGACTTAAGATGGCCGCATGCGTTTAAGTTTCGCTCTTCATTATTTATTCATTTTTGTTGTTCAATGTGTAGTATTGATAGCGTATTGTGCAGTGATCTAACGTATGAGTGAATAGCTAATGAAGAATTCAACTTGAAGCGTTCATAGCCCTTCCTGGGTCAAGGCCCGATAGTCCGTGTGGTTTTTTGTAAATCGCTATCACTTTACAAAAAGCTCAAGTCACCGTACAACGTTCTTACAACCTTGACATTGGCAAAATTGTTCCAATGGACAGACGCCATTTTTCTTTTTATATAAAAATAGAAAGACAAATATTTAAAATAATCCATACTTCCGGTTTGTGACTTAAGATGGCCGCATGCCTTTAAGTTTAGTTATTCGTTATTTATTCATTTTGGTTGTTCAATGTGTAGTATTGATAGCCTATTGTGCAGTGAACTAACGTATGAGTGAATGGTTAATGAAGAATTCAACTTGAAGCGTACATAGCCCTTCTTGGGTCAAGGCCCGGTAGACCGCGTGGTTTTTTTGTAAATCGCTATCAATTTACAAAAAGGCACCTCACCGTACAACGTGATATAAATCCTCAATCTTGTCGCCGTGTGCGATTCGAAACGAGTCATTGGCGAAATACCACTTGCTCAGCAAGAAGGTCAAAGCCACATTAATAAAATAAAAAAATAATAATAATAATCCAAAGAAAATAACAAAAACCATTCACAGTCGTTCGTAGTACGTTCACGTAAGATTATAAATATAGTGTACACGTGTTTACTACACGAAAAACAGTCAGGAAAAGAGGGTATTCCATTAAATTATATTCCGAGGTTAACATAGTGGAACTGACAGGTATTTCAACTAATGTCATTATAGTGGGTTGCGATTGGTTGCAAAATTGTTGCCATATGAATCTTATAAATAGCGCCCTCTTGACAATCCTCATATATTTCTGGTTAGGCTTTAATTACAGTATTAAAGTTCTCAAGTAGTCTTGACTTGACCATTATTTACATTTTACAGTGGTTGAATTTTGATTTATTGGTTATATGATTATTATTTTTATCCGACTTCGCCAAATAGTAAGCGTTAATTTACCCAACACACATCAATCATCATACTGGGCCCTAATGTCATATACACCTCCTTAATATCACGGAGATAAAGGTTATTATATCGCCACTCCGTCAACCCGGTCACGTTAAGTTTGCACCTCATTTACATGCCATAGATATCAAGCGCAAGTTTAACTTGACGGGGTTTAACGTTAAATGTCACTTTAAGCAGCTGTAATCCCAAACATCGCAATTGAATAGAGCTTATTTGGTGATATCTCAAAAAACACTGGAATTAGCGCCCTGTTTTATAAATTCATCTTAACTTAACCTAAAATATTAATAATCATTTCAGGTTTACACGCCATAGTCAACAATGCTGGAGTGTTGACAATAGGAGACTTCGAGTGGCAGACTCCAGACATGATACAGAACACGATAAATGTCAATCTACTCGGTGCGATGAGAGTGGTCTCTGCTTTCCTTCCACAACTTAGAAAGAGTGCTGCAGAGGTAAGCCTGCTATTATCACCTTCGCACAATACTCAATAGGTGGCTTCGAGAGGCAGACTCCAGACATGATACAAAACACAATAAACGTTAACCGTTCGGTGTGATAAGAGTGGTCTCTGCTTTCCTTCCACAACTTAGGAAGAGTGCTGCAGAGGTAAGGCTGCCATTATCACCTCATTCGCGCAATAGTCAACAATGCTGTGAGTGTTGACGATAGGAGACTTCGAGTGGCTGACAGACATGATATAAACAACATGATAAACGCCAATCTGCTCTGCTTTCCTTCCACAACTTAAGAACAGTGCAGAAGAGGTAAGTTAAGACAAGTAGTATCTGCAAGACAGAGGTAGAACAAACAAAACCTCATTGGTTGATAAGAGACGATGAAGCCTGTGAATAAGCATGTCTTGGATAATGCCTAATGCCTATTCACTTTCATCTCACCCGACATCACAGCACTCGGCGCGGACTGGGTTCCACTCTTACGTTGTCAACATACCACTGATTCGTACGAAACGCTTTGCGTCTACTTTCCTATCAGGGGGCCTATGATGGTTGCGTTTATCACGTGATAAATAAGCATCTGTCACTCACACTCGCACTTTGTCAAAACGTGACGGATGCATGATTTGTCACTTATTTATCGCGTGATAAAACCAGTGGAACTCTCTTCCTTCACAACTTTTTCCTGAATAATATTACTTGGATCTCTTCAAGATGATAGTGAAAGGGCATGTGTTTAAGTGACATGACACGGTACACATTTACCTACCTCAAGAGTCATATTATGTTCCTTGTTTTATCATTCTGTTGACTCTACACATCTAAAAACGTAAACATCGAGTGATTTCGCTATCATGTTATAATTTACTGCTACTTTTAATTTGATAGTAAATGACTCAATGTGTCTATAAGTATGTGCATAGGTTTCTCTGAAATGGAATCAAGGATTATAATGATCTTTTTTTTTCCCCTAGCTAACACAGTCAGGTTTCATAGCGTTTTTTAAACGATGTTTTGTTTTTGTTGTAGCTCTGAATATGAGGGTGGCCCAGAAACATTTTGAAAAAAAAAAGCACTTAATAAAGGGCCTAGAACTAGCAGTACCAATGGTGGTACAACAGGGGGTGTCACATCAAGTACACAATATTTTTTTTGTCCCCGTTTTTTTTTCTTGGGTTGGGAAAGAAGACTAAGCTGACATATTTTTCAGCCTAACTTTAAAACAAAGAACTACTCAAACACTCGTATTATACTTAGGTATACCTATACAATAGGTATTTTTATACACATGATATTACTAAAACAATACATTCGGTTAAAGTCATAGAAACCCTAACCAAGATCATAATTTGATATAGGGCAATAATCTGGTTCCTAATTGTTCTCTTGTATCTATACACCTATAATTATAAAAAGTAGTCCATCGCCATGTTTACATACATTGAAACTTTATCTCTGCTTTATGTCGTCTGCTAATAAACTCACTGTTAGCAAATAACGTGATCTTAAGGTTTTTTTGAAATACTGAATAATAAAAATATTTGTACCTTTATAAGCACACGACAAACAAAATCTGCGCTCGGTTGTTTACTTCTATGAGTCAATATAAATAAGGTACTCAATTAAGTAAAGTAAGACGATTTATTTCAGAGATAAATAAGTAATACTCACGGGTGTTCAACAGAAATTAGTATATTTATATTTTATTTCTGGGACTTTATTGTACATATAACTCTAAAAGTATATTATAGGTAATATTAATTGCCTAATTTCCGCAACTCGACGTATTAGTAGAGTGGGTGCGCACCGGGAGCATTCTCGTGTAATGTAACAAAAAAACAAATGAAATTTGGACATAAACAAATAATAATTTGCGTGGATTGCGCCTATTTTGCGTGACGGGTTGTGCTAACAACCCAACTCTACCAGAAGACCTAGAAATGCGCAAGGAAGAATTGTGATTTAACCTTTTTTCCGATTGACCTGCGCACTAATTTGTATATTAAGCCATGATTAAGCCCATACACAAATACACAACCACCACTTCTGGATTAGGTTAATATTGCCTTGAAAAATGGTCAGTGCGCGTGTAGCCTTCACGAGTTTGCATTACTTCCGCAAAATTTGCGAAGTCGTCAAATGTCTGACGACTTTGCATCACAAGCGTAAGCTCTTGTTTGTATTAATTGTATTTAGATTCAAATTCCTTAGTAACGCGATTTCACATTTCATAGTTCATGAGTTCATGGTAAACAAATAAATAATAAGCATCGAAATTTTGCACAGGACCCATCCCAGAAATTTTACGAGACCACCTTTTTCAGTGACCATTCCGTGTTTATAGCACACGCACCGACTAAATGTTTAGGAGTCAGTCACATTCCTCGGCGTCTGAAATTGGCATAAAAAATGATATATAAGTCCAAGATTTTTTTTGTCTTAGAGTGGATCAAAGCCCAGGATAATCAACATAGCGAGCCATTGTGGCCTGCAGCCGCTGCCCAGCTTCGCTCCATACAGCGCCAGCAAGGCTGGTCTACTGGCATGGACACGAGCCATACGGCTGGAGCTTCGAGCACATGGATTGAGAGCTGTGGCGTTTGTTCCTGGTAAGATTTCCCTTACTTCAGCCCATACTATACAGTACCAGTAGTAACAATTCGAGTTATTGCAACCAGCCGCTACCAGGCTTAATTTCTATACATCCATACAGTGCCAGGAAAACCTGGCCTTCTAGCTTGGACCCAAGCTTTTCGTCTAAAACATCGAGCGCATGGACTCAGAACTCTAGCGTTTTGTTCTCCTAGTAAGAAATTTTCCTTTAACCAGCTAGGGACAAGTCCGACAATTCAAACATCAGGACAGTACCTACCTCCTCCGTGAACGAAATTGCGGTACCTGCTAGTACGGTCAGCATCATAAGCAGCTGAAAATTTTACTACTAGCGTATGTCAAATTCAATAGTAAAATTGACAGCTGCTTTTGATACTGACTGTACCCGAATTACGATACAAACAGCTGGTAGTTCTGCTACCTAATAGGCTTTTTGGTAAGAAACCAAACGGAAGTCGGTTTGTCAATATTTATTCTTTTACCCACGATTAAGCAGGAAATTACCTGATTGAGTCGGCGACTTACAAAAATAAATAGCATCGACTATAATGAAACAAAATTACGTAATCATCGTAGTCACGCGGGAGCGTAGCTACCCTTCGTTCAACTGTCAAATTACCAGAAACCACTTAGTTAAATTGGTAATCCACACAACGCGGTGATTTTACTCAATCTTGATTCCAGCTATAACCAGGAGGGGCTAGAAAAACTGTTACTACATTTCCGTAAGACCGTTTTTATGACGTTGCAGTTAAAGTTTAGTTTTGCTAAAGTTACGATCCGTGAATGTACTTAGGTACGTAGCAGTTTTTCTTGAAATAAGTACAACTTAGTGGCCGCGGGCGAGTGCCTGTAGTTTGCTAGAACTTAACATCCAACTGGACCTTGGCTTCCATGTTCATTTTAAATAAGGTTTCTGTTTATTGTAACTCTTAAGGAATCCCTGTTTAAAATACGGAAAAATCGTAGGGTAGTGATACATTATTTTTTGTAGGTTGGTACTTCTAGCTCAGTGACCTTTTATTAACCGACTTCAAAAAAGGAGGAGGTTCTCAATTCGAACTAATTTTCGCTAATATCTTTCAAATAAGTAAGAACTTGAAACAACAGGAGTGACCTTTTATCGCTAATCTCTTTCAAATAAGTATGAATTTGAAACAACAGATAGTATAAATTATTACCTAAAGTGACACTCACAATGCACTGCTAGCTAACTTTACACACGACGACACGATCACGATCATTGTCAGTCTATGAACTATCAGTGTCCAGGCATCCATTCCATAGAACCCCATTCTTACAAACTTGCCGAATTTGCGATATTTGAGTACCAATACTCGAATCCATTGGTTCTTGACGACCCTCAACTGGTAATGTTTGCTCCGATTTCCTTAGAAATTATTTCAATTAATATTCCATCTAGATAGAATGAAAATCATTGTCAGGCAAACTATAGTTCCTTTTTAATCTTATTTCAGGCGGCTTCGTCGGCTCTAGCAACATACTGTCAGCTCAAACACGCCAATGCAGCAGCATGCTCGAACATTTAGACCCAGAACAGCGTGCCTTCTACGAGAAAAGAATATTAGCTCTAAGCCACTACCTCAACAATGCAAATCGGGATTCTCGATACGACGCTTTAAAAGATATAGATATAATTGAAACGTTTGTTAAAGCGTTGACAGATGATGATCCTAAAGCGTTGTATAAGGTGCAGTCGTGGAGATATGCGTTTTATTACAACCTATTGAAACTGCCGCTTCCTGAAACCGCGCATCACTGGCTGGTTAATAAGTTCCTTAGTTTTCCACAAGCTAATTGATTTGTGATTTGATGATTCATTTGATTTTATTTGACGGATGTTTAAGGATGCTTACGAAAATTAAACTTTTTATAATTATGGTTTTGAATTTATTTTTATATTTATTTTGTTCTTGATTACCAATACTTACCTCCAATGGAATTTTTATTTAGATTTCAATTAGGTAGCCAAATCATAAATATTGAAGAAATCACAATTATCTACTTACTACAGCTACACTGAATTGAGGTAAGTCTTGTAAATAAATGAGAGGGAAAGAAAGGGAAAATGCAACAATGATGCGTTAGGTGAGGTATTATGGATCAATCTTAATCCGATTTTTCCAGTGCACCTATACTTAAATGAATATCTAACTAGGTACAACATGAAAAGTTTATAATTGACAACATTTCATATTTTTAAGACTATCATTTTATTACTTTTCTGAATTCTGCTTAAAAAGATGAAGTAATCCCTGTTTTTATTTATTTTCTGAGATGATTATTTATTTTATTATTAATTTATAAAAACATACACATTTTAAAATGTGGCAACACCAAAACCAGAACTTAATGGAAAGGTTACTTTAGTCGGTTTTCTTTAAAAAAAAAACTTAATAAAACTCGGTATGCATCTGTCATCTGTCAACGTCAAATAAAAAAATATATATGTTTTCCAATGCATGGACCTAGTTTTTTACTATAGTATACCTGGACTGCTCATTGCTTCGTTCGAACGAGCCAAGTAAGAAAGCCGCCAAGGGGGCAGTTTGTCCCACTCTGCTGGGGTAACCAAATATTTAGCAATAAAGAGGGACTCATCCTTACTCCATTTTATTACAAGTTTGGCTCGGTTTGTAGACGCCTGCCTACTGAGCCGGCGGTACCGGGTTCGACTCCCGGCCGGGGCAAATATTTGTATGATGAACTCGAATATTTGTGCTTGGGTGATGGTTGTTCTATGTATTTAAGTATATATTTATCTATATAAGTACGTATATCGTCGTCTAGTATAACACAAGCCTTCTTGAGCTTAATTTGGGACTAGATTGATTTGTGTGAGGTTGTCCGATATTTATAAAAAAAAAATGAAAAAAATTAAAGTCTAAAAATGTATATTGGCTGGCACTGTAGCTAGAATTTATTTTATATATACCTATGGAAACTCGTAAATAAATATAGTGAATGTTAGCTACTATGCCAGCAATACCACACTTTTGGCTCCTGTTATTTTAACAGAACGCAGCAATCCCGTAACTGTTAATTTGATTTGATAAATGACAAACTTCGTTAAGTCATACTTAAAAACAAAACAGACAAAAAATATATTCTGATGTACGTGGACATGAACTCATTTATGAGGATATAAAAAAAAAGTGGTTATTTGTAGGGTACCATAAATTAATTAGGGAGGTAAAACTGTAAGTATACCGTTATTTTATAAACTACCTGTATAACTCTGTTTTACCAATGCAAGACTACGCAATATCTTTTATTAATGTACTAACGGTTACTAAGTATATGGCGAAACAAAAACACCAAAAAAAAACCGACTTCAAAAAAAACTAAAAAGCTAAAAATAACCCATTTAAGTACAGATTACATTTGAATCACGTTTTGAAGACGATGCCATACCACTCATTTATTATATTTTTATATTATATAAGTATATTTTTTTGTTTTTAGTGATTCATATAAAATACTTATGGCGGGGTGATCTGGGAGGTCTTAAAGGCATACATCTCGTTTGAGTTATCTCCTAACTTCGGTTCTACGATTACTACTACGATTACTTAGGCGGGTAATTTCAGCCCCCTCGGACCAATATGAAATTTTCTCCATACAAATCTTGTTTTTCCGATATTTTCCGAATTTGACCGAATTTTCGGACACCGATTCCAGATTCATATTTGTGAGCCCCAAATGCCCCCCGATATCGAGTTTCAGCCCCCTAGCACCAACTTGAAATTTAGAAAAAAAAGTCGCCATTTCGATTTTTTTTTTTCACGACTGTACTCGGGTGGAGGCTCCCTATGACATTTGGTCGAGCACCTCCCACCTGAGCCAACCGTTTACGAGATACGGGCCTCTTAAAAAAAATCCCATACATTTTTTTTTTTGATAGAAAAAAAAAACTTTTTTGGAATCAGGGGGCCCAAAGCCCCCTACATACCAAATTTCAGCTCGCTAAGACCATTTTGAAATTTCGACGCCTATTAACCACCCTTAGATAGCGAAGGATTATCGTAGTATAGTTAAAACGACATTACTGCAATAGTGCAATGTTCAGATTGTTTTTAGTACGAATAATATTTTCAAAGTAAAACATAGATCGGAATTATCCGGTAATTTTGTAAATTCATTGTCACTCTTTTAGTACTTTATCAAAGTTTGACATGCTTTCATATTAATATATGATACCATATATTACCTGAAAAAATATACTATAGCCACCATAAGATTTCCTTTTGCAACCTTTAATTCCAGTTACCATGATGCAATTATAAGTATGTAATTTTTTAAATAATCATAAAATATACCATTAAGCACTGTCAAAAATGCTGACAGTTTTCAATTATATTAATAAGATTTCAAATTTAAAGGTTTTATCCTGCCCTAACATAAAATTATTTTTATATACTAACGGATTGTATAACTTTCATAATTTTTTCCGTTAGTTTCTTTGGTGACGCGTAAGAAAGTTTAGCGAATAAAATATTTAATTATTTGAAGTGAATAGTGTTAATTTAAAGAAAAGTATAAACTACTAATAACTACCATTTTATTTGAAAACTACTAATTATTACTATTTTTTATGACTGGCAATATTAGAAAGGGACACACTACCTATCTGCGAGCTGTCTCTGTCTTCCCGTGACCCCTTCACCCGTAAAATATACCTTATGTATCTATACTAAGATTTAATTTTGTGTGAACACTTATTCTGAGTTCGCACTCCTGTTGTCTTAAATATAAGCTCCTTGTTCCAATGTTTTCGCTCTTTGGTTTAGACAACAACCCTATTCAGCCCGTATTGTCTTTGCAGTTATTTGATGTATTTTCTTATATTTCTTTAAATACAGAAGAATAAATTCAAAGATTTTTTTTCAAGGTACACGACATAAAGCCCTGTCGATCTCTATATTAATTTCCACCTGTTATAAATATGAAATGTTGTCAATCAGTTATAGAGTACGGGCCAAAATAGCCTCTTTTTGTTTGAAACTTCAAAATTTGAATAATACCCTCAACAGACAAGAAAAAATACCTGATCTATTCAATTAAACCTAAAAGTTGCGTGTAAAAGAAAAAATAATCTTGCTTGAATACTAATGTTTAAGCAAGAACAACTGAGTGACTCCCAGAGCGATGGCATGCATGACAGAAGTCAACTGAACTTCAGGTTTCAATGAAGACCGAATTCAGTTTATAAATGCGAGCTGTGGTCAATGTCGAGTTCATTAAACCTGTATCGTCACTGTGATACTGAGGTCAATCTGGTCAATCGCCGGTCAGTTTGTAAATAAAAAGAAAAATAACCTTTCCCTTGGTCTGCGCCACTTCTCATTATCCAACGGGGAAGTGAGATCTTACGACTATCTGTGTAAGTATATCCCATGTACTTATATCGTTTATCCCATTAGGTATGGAGGGGAGCAACAGCATCTTCTTATTATACATATAAAATTGGTGGCGCTACTGTGACTGAAAGTAGTTCCGTTAATTTAGCAACGGTTTGCTCACACTTTTTTTATAGAAACTAAATTTCTAGAGGAACTATGTAGGAATTACTTTGATCACAGTGATCACCTTAAATATTAAAAATTGACAATTTTATTCAAGACTTTACGCTTAGCGCGTACGCACCTTAAACTTTACTCACGTCGTAGAAGTCAATTATTATCTCGACATGTTATCGTGTAAATCATGTTTAAGTTTAAATAAAACTAATAATAAAGTTCTAATCATTTTTTTTTTTTTTCAATTTATAACGTGTTGCGTTTTTAGTGGTAAGTCAAACAGCGCTGTAAAGACGTTTTTCATCATTTATTAACTTACAAGTTCATGAACATACACTTCATTATATCGTGACATGACGTCATAAAATAATTGTTTGATATTTAATTTATTTAAGCACGATTATAGCCTTAACCTTTTATTTATTCCCCTAAATGCGTTATTATTTACAAATTTAGATGTAACTCGCACAATGTTACCACACATTTTATTTTTAGAAAGGTGTCATAACCGTTTTGTGCACAGAACAGGGTAACTACTACAGAGTTAAGTTACGTAGAAATATGTCTTAACTTTGACACTTTTGACAGTTACAAAATTGACATTTCATTTCGGTGATTTCGGATTTTGATTCGCATTTCACAAACGCTTGCAACTTATCCGGGTATATTATGTTGCTCAAAGCAGTTCGTTAAGAGATTTCATACCTATATAAAGGATATTGAAACCCTATCCAATGTGTGTCGTTGATCAAGCTACATTTTAATTGTGTTTATACGCAAGTAAAATTCAGAATGGAAGTGCAAGTTGGTGTAAACGTTATTGACGAACCGGTACGAAACCATTTCCCTTGTTTATAACCTCATTTGGAGTTAACTGATATTACTAGACTTTAATTATAATCCAGTATAGGCAGTAAACTCATGCTAATATACATTGAGCGTACGTGTATACAATAATTTAGTATAATATGTATGTAGGTTATAATTACATTTACGGACAAAGTGTGTGAATAAACAATGTATTTTTCAGAATCTCCTGTTTAAAATCCAGCGTAAGATCAAGGTGTTCGATACGAGTGACCCACTGCCGAACAGGGGATACAATTTAGTGGCTAGTGCTAGCAAATATGGGGCTTTGTTTGTTGGGACTCCAGATGGAAAATTGGCGGGTAATATGCTTCATTTTATTATCATACATTAAAGAGAACGTAAGTATGCTTTTAAGATTTTTGCAAGATGTAAAATGATATAAATCAAATTATTGAATGATATAAATTTTATCAATTCTTATCCAAGTGGAAGATAGATAAATATATTTTTCTCAACTACTGCTGATGGAATTGTTTGGTAAAAATACTTCAGTTCTCAGTAGAAAAAAAAGAGAACTATGTAAAAGTACTATGAAACTGTTAAATAACAGTAATTTTAGCCAATTAGTCATTATAACACAGCAAGAATACTTTTAAGTTAGGAATGTATTCATAAATAGTTTTGACTGAACATTCTTATTAAACTCTCTGGTTATGTGTAATGAGCTTAACAATATAAAGGCATAAGTATAATTTATGGTCATCACATTAATTTTGTAAAACTGTAATTATTACGGCTCCGATCAGATGCTTAACAACTTATACTTTGAAAGCGGTGTCATAAGT
The DNA here is from genome assembly GCA_947623375.1 of Apotomis capreana. Lineage (NCBI taxonomy): Eukaryota > Metazoa > Arthropoda > Insecta > Lepidoptera > Tortricidae > Apotomis > Apotomis capreana. Next base: position 16,014,167 of record OX392507.1, on the reverse strand, counting down.
ATCTCATTTTAAAAGTAATACTCGCAAATTAATATAAAACAATAAACACCTAATAAATTTAATTACTAAAATTGTATGATTTATGGTGGCTTATAAATAGTAAATGTAGAAATTCTTGAGTTATAAAATTAAATTGAGTCCACCTTGCTACAGATCATGCAAAACCGGTGCCAACACCAAAGTTTACATATATCGTATGTATATTGTCATCTAGTATCCATAACACAAGCCTTATTGAGCTTAATTTGGAACTAGATAGATTTGTGTGAGGTTGTCCAATATTTATTTATTTATTAAAAGCATCGGAATATCTGATTTCTGATAATCATATGTATAATTGATATACATTTCAGTGTACCGTCTGAATGAGTTGATTGACAAGGAATGCGAGCCATGTTACTTGCCAGTTCAGCTGCAAGAGAAACCGACACATATAGCTGTCAACAGTGATCAGGAACTATTAGCTGTGACAGGAGGCCGGCTGTTTGTAGTGTTCACAGTCACTGACTTACTAAATCAGGTATTTTTTTCTTTGTCTTTAATGTGTAACCAAGAGAGATGACAACTGCAACTAGACAATTTTCCGATGGTATTTTCTTAAGTGGGCTCCTAGTAAAGCAATATTAAACAATTTCAATTTCACACATTGTTTACTATTATTCAATTTTGATTCCTGATTATTGATACCTCTGGAATTCAAATGAAATGACGAATTCCTTCTACTATAAGCTTAAAATGCTATACTTACATATGCCTATATACACACATAATCCTCTCCAAATGTAGTAAATGGACTTTACTTTACTTTTTTCTGCTCCTATTATTTTCGTCAGTTATATTTACCAAAAACTTTGTAGTTGAAACAGTTATAAGCTCATGCTTATGTAGACTGTCTCCTGATCCTACCAGTAATATGAACTATCAACACCCTAAAAAGTTTTATCACTATTGTCCCTTTGGTCACGGGAAGGAATAACAACAAGAAGATGTTAAACCGATGACTGAAGCAATAGTTTTTAGGGTTCCGTACCCAAAGGGTAAAAACGGGACCCTATTACTGAGACTTCGCTGTCCGTCCGTCCGTCCGTCCGTCCGTCTGTCACCAGGCTGTATCTCAAGAATGGTGCTAGCTAGACAGTTGAAATTTTCACAGATGATGTATTTCTGTTGCAGCTATAACAACAAATACTAAAAATAAAATAAAATAAATATTTAAGGGGGGCTCCCATACAACAAAGAGATTGGTTGCGTTAACTTTGCACCTCATTTGTATGGAGCGCTATACATACCAGGTGCAAACTTAACTTAACCACTTAAGGATGGAAAGTGTTTGTACGGAACCCTCGGTGCGCGAGTCCGACTCGCACTTGACCCGGTTTTTTTTTTTATGCATAAAGTAAGAATATTGGTGTTCTTTTACTTCCCCTTCACCAGAAATCCGAGCTCTTATTACTGAAATGTTCGGCTGTTTTATTTCAGAATGTGTCACCAATATCACTACAGTTTGATGTGAGTCCATCCACACATGTGACAGATGTTAAGTGGAATCCGTGTGTTCCGGACCAAATAGCCTACGCCTTCTATGATGGGTCCATCATCATGTGCCAAGCAGGCCAGGGGCAAGTTAAAAAGCTGCAATCTAGTGCAAGGTTTGTATTTTATAACAATGAATTGGAATAAAAAAACTACACCATACACCAACCACCAAAAACTTTAATTTATTTATTTAATCATATGGCATATACAGTGATAACAAACAACTCGAATACTTAATTTATTTATTTATTTATTATTTATTAGGAGAACCAACAGCTACAAACAATACATTGCTCTTAGAAATAGTTAATGGAAAGCCAATTACAGGTTCCCACCAGTAGTGAGATTTTATACAAAAATAAAGTGCTTGCACAATGCACAACATCACAACTACCTGTGATTACAAACTAAGTAATATTACAAATCAACTGTTAGCCACTTAATGGCTTCGTCACTGAGGGAGAAAAGGTCTCCGGAAGGGCTGCCGGCATAGCAATTTTAATAACTAAACATGTCTTAGTAATTTGAAATCCTTAACTTCTAATATTGGCAGAAATCCTATCACTAGTTTTAATGAAATTTGAATATCTTGAATATAACAGCTTTAACTCCCACCAAACAGCTGAAAACTATATCAACAAGCAAGATTTTAAATTAAAATACATCTTATTGCTTCACCGGTTTGGGAGCTATGATTACTAAAACAGAATAGATGTCAAACACACAAAATCACAAGAAGTCATGTTGAACTTAAACAACTTTCTTTTGTTCATGGGGGGTTGAAATTTAAAATAACTTAAATAACTAATTTTGTGCATATTGAACACAGAAAAAGAAAAACATAAAAAAACTTAAATTAGCATTTAGTGCTCTTGAATTATTGAACCTTAGACAGAATTAAATAGATGTACATGTTATTTTACAGATGCATCTGCTGGAGTCCAAAAGGCAAGCAACTAGTAGTGGGCAACTGTGATGGTACGATCTGCCAGTACAAGCCAGATCTATCACTTATGAAGTCATTCCCTGCACCCAATCTCTTTGATGGGGCACCGGTTGAGGTCCTGGTTATACACTGGATATCCACGTTTCAGTTTGCTGTGGTATACAAAAATGCAGCGGATAACAGTAAACCAGGTAAGAGATACTTTGTGAGACATAAATCATTCTTTTTTTATGTAAATCCAAGAGAACACGATAATAAGACAATAGTTTCGAATTGCGACTCTTGTTCTATCGATTCTGCAGCATTTTACTCTGCTACATAGGCCTGGAAACTCTCTAGGATATACTCTTATTATCACAACCTCATTAATAAGCATAATATGGGGAAAAAATAAACAAAAGAACATAGAAATTATGGACGGATGGTGTGAAAAACTATATGGATAAAGAATTAAGCAACTAGATGACAGGTGTAAATAGGAAAGGTTGAATGAAAAATCATTATACGCCTAGCCCAAATAAATGGGACAATGATGATAACTCCGACAATATGCATCTAGTTAATACTTTCACTGACCCAGTTTAATATATGAATAAATAAATAAATATTAAGGGATTCCTGCACCTAGTAATAGAAATGTGTTTTAACTTTCAGCGGTAACAATCGTAAACACACCAAAAGGCGGCCAGCCGTCATGTTTGAACTGCGAGGATATTTGCTACAGTACGGGATCGAATCGACCCTGGTATTACTATCTACAAGGGCTCCCGCAATGGTAAGCAATTGACATCATTTCGTACCTAACGGGTAGTATTAAAGCAGATATCTGTAACTTCGATATTCTAGCAGTCAAGTCGCCCGATACCGATACCAAGATACTGGCTTATTGACGTTATAAAAAGCAGTAGTCAAAACACGTCTTCTTTTTATTTTTTCTCCAATTAAAAATAGTATGATGTCCAAAAGTTAGTGGTATATTATTTGGTCCCGTGTATACAATTTATTTTGACTATTGTCAAATACCGTATACCGCTCATAAAAAATTATACACATGACACAACATCCAAACCTTATACATCTAACAGGTCACGGACTGTATTCTATGTTATTACGTCAAGAGATTTGTCAATAATTTCAATGCTTACTTTTAGGAACATGATACTCTGCTCATCGTCAAACAGCATGGAAATAGCTACACTTGGAACCACAGATGGAGCCAGTTGGGCGCAATGGTGTCAGGTATATCCTATTATCTCTATATTCCGTCCGTTCTACTGACTAGAAGCAGATTTAACAAGGTCATCCCATTACCACTAGGTACATGAAGCATTTACAAAATCTCTCCGGCCGTCTTGTGAGCCTTTTGTAGATCCCGATTAGATTTCACGTAATTAATTGATGCCGTCAGTGTTAATACGCCATAGCAAAAAAAAATAAAGTAATGCAAATTTATACTGCTACAAAAAATTTCATACCCTGTTGATTTTGGAACACTTCTTTATTTTAAGGGTTCCATAACCAAAGGGTAAAAAGCCACCGCTGTCCGCTTGTCTGTCCGACTGTCACCAGGCTGTAGCATTTTGTATTGTATTGTATTCTTTTTTTTTAAACCGAAAAAGAGGGAAGTGAACTATATTTTGAGTGCCCCTAGTTCATTCATTACTTATATAAATTTTAATGTGTTTGCAGTCAGATGAAGCTAGACCCGAGTTGCCACTGACAGACAAGAAGCAAGAAAATTATCCAGTCGGGCTTTCCATAGACACGGCCGCCATTCACCAACTGCCTTGGGGTAAATATTATTTCTTAATAACTACTGTTCTTTTGTCCACCGTAACTCGAGAGGTTATTTTTGGTTCTAAGCAAATAAATGGATAAAACATTACATACGTAGGGCCGTGAATTCGTGAATGTGCCAGAGCGCAGCTGTTTGCGATCTGGAGCTTTACGAATTACCGCCCGTGGGTTGTCTAAAGTTGTACGTCTTGCCTTGGCCAGGATGAGAAATCCCCCCCGCAGAAAATCCCACTTACGGCCTAGGATGGCGTAACAATAATAACCATTGCCGAAATTTATTGTTTGTTTCTGCGTTTACTCAAAATACGACTCTTGACTGAAAAAAGAAACTACATAATTGAAATTTGTGTTTGCAGGTGAAAACGAGAAGCTGCCTTTTATGCCGACGCTGCATGTGCTCTCTCAAACTGGACTGCTGACGCTGTTTAACATCATCAACTTGAACAAGGAAGCGGCCCAGATTTGCACACCAGTCACCGTTGTTGGGTGGGTCTTGTTTATTTTTTTTATCTTTGACGTTTGGAGACACTTTACACCTCCAAAATAACTGTGGGGGCGTTTTTACTACTCTAAATTTAATTTACTGACCACATAGACACTTTACATTTCCATGAAACTTAGTTATAAAGCTTATTTGTATTTTATTTTAATCTTTACGCATAATTTGAATTAATTATGTGTTCAAACCGCGAGTGTCACATCGTAACGAAGGTGTTTTTTTTCGACTTGTCAGGGGTGCTGCCGTGCTCCTAGATAGCAATGTGCATATTTAACAGTGAGATATATTGTTTCCGGGTCTATTAAATCACAATAAACTTAGCCTATACTTTCAAAGATGTAGAAGGTCTTCTACCATACTCTCGCCGTTTGAACACATAATAAACACAAATTATAACGGTTCACGTAACGTTTCGGCGTAATTTCACACGCCCGTGGTCTCAGATGTACTGGTGAATCAGCGAGTTGTTACTGGAGCTGGATTTGTGGTTTTCGGGTAGTAGGGTAACAACACATTAGATTATGACAATGAATAAGGAATGTAGACCCGTTGTGACTTGTGTTATTTTGTATGCTACACTGTAACTTTTTTCTAGCAAGGGGGGGTTATTCCTACCTAAAAACAAAAATTCAAGATAGGAAATATTGCATCCATTCCCCATTTGTAGGTATCTCTGGGTTAATGTAGGTACTAAATGGAAACGTTACTTTCAGTGCACCGTTCCCTGCGCAAAGTCAGCCCGTTGCTCCGCCAGTTGCAGTAGCGCCGCAGCCTAAAGTAAGTTATTTTAGTAGATTAAATGGGTGAAGACCAAAAAGTTCACCACCTTAACTCACCCTTTTTTTTAAGAGCCTATATTGTCCCACTGCTGGGCAAAGACCTCCCTCTGATTCTTCTACGCGTCCCTGTCCCGAGCAATCTCCCACCAGTCCCGGTGAAAGGCGTCAATTTCGTCTCGCCATCTCCTTCGAGGTCTACCACGACACCCTTAACTCACTCAATTAATATTTGTATCCGTCTCCGTTAGGCGACGACAGTTTAACCTTCCAATAACGTACCTTAAGGTTCTATTTTAAGGTTCCTTGTTGTATCGTTAATTTTTGTCGCACAACGGAACTTATTCCAATCGCTTTTATATCCTCGCTGACTACGCCTTAATTTCATCCAACTTTTTGGTCCTAACCTACATATCTATGGCGCTGAATTCGTGAATGCCTCAGATCGCGGGTGGTTGTGGCCCGCGATAAATATGCGATCTGGAGCTTTGCGAATTACCGCCTGTGGTTTGCCTAAAGTTTTACGTCGTGCCTTGGCCCGGAAGTCAGATTATCTCCGTAAATATTATTACTTCACCACTACTTTCTGATCAATGATCACCAGACATTATTTTTTGTAATGGTATTTGAAACACGTACCTTTTTCGCTTTTGTCACAATGAAAATAAGGATCAAAAAGGTACGTGTTTCAGTGTTCTTTACTGTACATATACAGTAGCGGAAGAAATCTTTCATAGTGTTGAGTTTTTATGAAAGTTGCCAAACTTTTATAATTGCAAAAGGTGTTTTAACAAAGTTCTCATTTTTCTACAGAAATTGTTATTTTATATGTTGTCGTCGACATTCTACGTCTTAATTTTTATATTTTGCCATTCAGTTAATATTTGGAACTACACCAATAAAATACTTATATTTTTCTTCTTTACACACTTAGGTACTACAGTACAAGTTACTTATTACGTTTCTGGCAAATTTTATGCGAATCTTATCCGTGGATCATATTAAAATTAAACTTGAAAATATATCCGTATGATAGATTTTGAGTCCGCTACTCTACCTATATCAAACGTATAAAGTTAAGATTAGCATAATTAATAAGCGACTGTGATGCCTTTTTAGCCAGACCAGCCTTTGCCGCCGCCGCAAGTGACTCCGGCCCCCGCTCCGGCGCCGTCGTTCGGAGCTCCCTTAACCAACAACCAGGGCTTTAGTGCAGGTTAGTCACTTGCCTGCTTCCTGCCTGCAATAGGCTATTTGACTGATGTTGAATTCTACAGCGTACTGTAGTTATATGAATAAAATTAGCTAAATATTTCACGAAACAAAGAAAAAAAAACCAGAATCATAATATATTTTTTGGAAATATGTGACTTCAAAGGTACGCAAATTTTATGATATTTTTTTTTAATCCAAAATAAATTTTGAAAATGTTTTCAGAATCCTCATAATTTTACGAAACAATAATTGTATGACAACTATGAACTTAAACGCACTTTTTCACGGTGAAAATGACAAATTTCTTAATTTTTCCATACAATTATTGGTACCTATACCGGCCTGTGACGTCACTAGCCTGATGCGTTTTGTATGGTGCGTTTTTAGCGGTACGTAGGAATGTTGAACTTGACGGTCATTTCTGACTTTTAGAGCAGTTTAAATGTAGTCAGCCCCATATAGACATTTGATCACAATAAAAAAAAAATCGATTGACATCCTCAAAAAAAATTAGTCAACATGCCTATTCGCTTAAAAAGTGATGAAGTGTCCATCCCTTCGTCCCATCCCAGTCAAAATGAAATTTAATAAAATAATTGCTAAATACACTTAAGAGGCCTTATTCCTTTTAAAATGCTGATTGTTTGAATTTTTTTCTCTTTGATCAAACATGTTTCTTAACATATTACTGATGTTACTACCTAAAACAGGGCTATTGGGATTTATTGGTATATATTTAAAACCTACAGTTTGAATTTTTCATTGATAATTTTTGTTTGAAAAAACTACTCGAAATTGTCAAAATTCACGTGGAAAATAGTTTTTTCAACTTATTTTCGACTGCAAGTAATGAAAGCATGAAATAGCAATGTTACTACCTAGAACTCGGGGAAAAGTCTTATTCACTTCAAAAAGTTGTTTGAAATTATCAATATATTCGCCATAATATGAGAAAAATATTTTTTAAAAGGAATAAAGCCTCTTAATTATAAAACATAAGTATAATGCAGTTAAATATACCGTATTAGTTCAATACACAATAAATATGCTTGTAGTAAAGTTTTGGTAATACAACAAATAAGCTTGGCTGGAACCTTCTTAGTCCGAAGTAATGTTCAAGTGCGTACTAAATTTTTAAAACTAAAACCATAACACCCTCGGAGTTGTATAACAATTCATAACTCCCGCGGAAACTATATAGGCTTTTGTCCTCCAGTACACCTTCATTTAACAACATCTTTTACGAGCAAATGTGATGAAAGTAATAACAATCAACAGGAATAATAAAAACAACATAATTCATTACAAAACTTATCGATATTTTTTTCAGTACCAGGGTTCCAACAACAGCAGTCTCTGCTGCAGCAACAACACCAACAACAACAACAACAACAGCAACATGCGCCTCCACTCCCGCCGAAGGCACAAGAAGTCAAACCACCGGTAGCACCTGCTGTACATGTATGTTTTACTAATATTAGGTCTTAATATATGAAATTGCCGATATAAATATATATCTTTATCTTTATCTCTGAGGTTTTTTTACTTAGGTATAAGCGATGTACAGTCGCCATCAGATATATCGCAGCATATAAGGCCTTCATAAATATCTGTACACGACTCTTATTGACTGGGCGTTACAGTACATGTTCAGATATTTATGAACGCCTAATATGCTGCGATATATCTGATGGCGACTGTATAATCTCTTACACAGTTTTTGGTGCCTAATTCTGAAGCTTTATACATTTCAGGCCCCGAAACCAGCCCCGGCCCCGCAAAAAGACAGCACTTCAGAAATCAACGCGGCATTAAAGGCGGAGCAAGAGGCAGCTAACAAACAAAAGGCTAATGCAGAGTTTAAAAACATGCTGGTCAGAGAAGTCAACGAGTTTCAGATGGAGTTGTATGAATTTGTGGTGAAGACGAGGAAGGCGCAGATTCAGGTTGGCTTACTTCTATGCTATTATACATTTTTTTATGGGGAGGGCTCATGCCGTGCTAACATAAAAAGTCGTATCTTAGTATGAAACCCATATAAAGTTACGTCCTTTCACCGTAGTACGTATTTTGGGAAAATCTTAACAGCGCGATGCAAGATCGCCTTTTGATTTGTATGAACGCGGCGCCATGCCAGTTTGAGGCCGTCCGTTGCTAATAATTTCATTGCCTTCATCACGCCGAAACGGCTAGACGGGTTTTAAACAATTTTAGTACAGGGATAGCTGGACATCCATAGATGGTTAAAGGAGACTTTTAACCAAAATATGATAAAAAATACGCGTATAAAGTTGCGTGCTCCTTCTAGTCTGTTATAAGGTTCTTGTTCTGAATATTTGCAGTTTTACCGCGAACTTCACGCCATCGACACAAACGCAGAGCTTCAAAACTTGGACGCGGTGACTCTGGAGAAGGAGTGCTCAGTGGAAGAGCTACGCAGTGCTATCATAGCGCTCAAACTGGACTTAGTACGCGCCTGCGCCGTCGTAGCCGAGGCTCGCACGCATTCCGAGTAAGTATACCTAAATAAATAAATATCAGACAAACTGACACAAATCGAACTAGTCCCTGGTAGCCTTGTGTTATGGGTACTAGACGACGGCTGGAAAATACACACACAAATTCAAAACTCTCTTATTACTACTCACGTACTCACCCACATTAAAAACAACACTTGTTTAATGTCATACTAATGCAAATTCCTTACAAATGTTTTTTTTTTTATATAGAATCTTTCTGTCGATTTTCTTTTATTGTGGAACTACCACATTTTAATGCGCATACGCATTTTGAACACATGCCGCGGAAAGCGCTCCATTAGCGTGGAATTATGGAATCAAAGATTTGGCGTGATTGACGTAACGAACGATTCAGCTGCCACGACTTTACGCGACAGCGGTAGCGATGGGTACGTGTGTCTCGCTCATTCGTATGACCGCCTATCTCGGATCTCTCGCTCACTGGTCGCGCAAAGTCGTGGTATCTCCGTAAAACGTGGCATCGTCAATCACATTCTGTCAGCTCACGCATGTATCTGTGGCTTATTTAATAGGTGTCTGGTACAGAATACAATACAATACAATACAAGTACTCTTTATTACACATCTCATAAAACATACAGGAGAAATACAACGCAAGAAATTACAATTAGAGGTAAACAACAGGCGCTCTTATTGCCAAAGATTATAAGTTGTGGTTACCTATAATAAGATAAGCATCAGCCATGATTGTTACACCTAGATATAAGAGCATGTAAGATGTATTATCTGTTGGTAATCCTGAATAAATAAATAAATAAAGAGCAGAGAACACCTTGTAGTAACAAGTTTGTTTTTTCATGTAATTGATGATTGGTATTTGTAATTTACAGCGCAAAAGACCTGGATCAATGGACACAGGCGGACCCCCTGACTACGAAGCGGGTGACGTCGGTAAAGAAACTGGCATACTACGTGCAAACACAGTTAGAGCAAGCACATAGATCGCTAGACTACAAGTGGAACCAACTCGCTGAGCGAGATATGAAATCCTCCAAGTTAGTATTATCTTTATGTAGCGCAAATTAAGTGTGCGCATTTTTTCACATAACGATTGATTGTCATAACGTATTGTTGGTCATAAAATCGTTAGACACTCTGAAATTATTAACTTGACAAGAGTTTTGAGATTAAAGCCCATTAGCTTGGGTTAGGTTAAGTTTGTATTATAACAATCCTGAAAAGTTATTTCTATCAGAGAAAAGTAGAAATTATGACTACAAAAATTATAACTAATGACAATTATGAATCAGAATTTCATGTGAGCCAATATGGACGCCGCTAATTAACAATTGGCCAAGCTGGAACTGTCTGACAATGCAGATTGTAGAATATCTAACCTAACCTACCCATAACATATAGTGACGTTACGGTTAGGCTTTGAGTATTTATAGACAATGGAGGTGTCATAACGTAAACTCTTCGAACAAATTTTTTCGCCAATTTTAGCGGGGGGCGAGGTAAACACGTACAGCACACCACCAAAAGACGAATAACTCAACAGACACAAATTTTGCTGTTGCGATAAACGCACACTACAGCAAAATTCAACACATCAAAAATGACATGCACACAAATACAGTTTTCACGTAACTGTGCAGCATACATACGAACAACATAGTGATGGGATACATCTGAAGAATGAGTCAAATCATTTGAATGAATGAACTGATTTGTCTTATAGGTACTATTTATTATGAAATTTGAAAAGTGTAAATTGTGTAAGTATATTGAAGATGTTATCCAATAAATATATTTGTTTCTATGTATATCTGTCTATATTTATTGTATCCTTAACACTCTCGCATATCTAAACTGTGAAATAAAACTGTCACCCGCGGTTGTTTCGGGCTTAAACAATCACTGACTTCTAAAAGAAGTACACTCGACTTCATATTGTCGTTGCTAAAATGAAACCACTTCATTTTCGCTATTTTGGCGCTGATAGCTATGTGCAAGTTGTGTGAGCGTCCATGGATCTAATATTAGAGATTCACAGATCGTCACAGATCAAAGAACCGTTTGCATGAATTGGCAATTTTAGTAGACGTTCACGCAGGATGCTTTGAATGGGCACTGAAAACAACTGTCATTCCCTATGGAATATTTAGTCCAACGTGCTTGTAGTTTAGATGTCAGTGAATATAACCTTCAAGAAAAGAACGTACGCCCATCTAAAACCCAGCAAATTACTAGTAACTCTTCTTGCAGTTACTTAAATAATTTCTTATGCTTTACTTGATTTTATCGGATTTTGTTTTTTTTAACTAATTTATTTTATAACCCTAGAGTGCTCGCGCTATGAGCATTTTGCCGCCCGCGGAACTATATTCGTGATATTTTGTAAACGATGCATTTGTCAAGTCCAAGCGTCCTAGTAGCTGCCCCACCGTACCTTACCTCCTTGTTTTAGAAATTATAACAAATTCAGTGCGGGGGTGACTGCAGGAGGCAAAGATTGTCACAGGTGTGTCGCGTCTGACGGCAAATTGCTCACTGCGCGACTACTCACGTAAGTAAAGTTTATGGGTCTGTTTTTTAAATATAGTTGAAATATTATGAGTTTTCATTGCGTTTAGTATTGTTTTGATATAACTATTGTATTAATATTGATTTTTGGTTGGTTTTGTTTAGTTATTGGGCGTTGTTTTTGTTTTGTTTTGCTCAGTTTACTTTATATTATTACGACGAACATTTCTGAAAGAAATTGCCCTGGCGATGACTAGACCACATATCATTAGAAGATCCGACGTAAACACATTGCAGAAACAGCTGAGAAACCAAATCGTCCGATTTGTAACATCGGATCATCAGAATATAATATGCGCAGTATGTCCGTCCAAGAAAAATAGAAGTACGAAAAAAGGATGCAACAGATGTGTAAAGTTACTGTGCAACGAACATTGTATGTACATCTGTCAGGAATGTTTTGCATGCATGTAACATACATTTGTAGATGATGAAAACGTATAATTTAGCTATTAAGGTTAATTTTCCTTTTTTTTTATATAAAATAATTGTGAAAAAGTTGCAAAAAACCAAGAAATTTCACCTAAGATTTCCCAAAGCATTCTTTTCTAAATTCTAAGCATCAAACTTTAATAAATGTTTCTTATCCTGATAGTTTATGTTTTATTCTATCCTTTAAACATAATTATAAATTCATATAACGTCTATTTGCTAGAAAAAATCATATTAAGTATGGGCGGCAAAATGCTCCCCACGCGATCACTCGCGTTTCACGGGAAGGCGCGATCACTCTAGGGATAAAGGTGATTATATGAAACCACATATAAAGTGATTTAAAGATACGAGTAAAGAATGAGTAAAGAGAAAACAATAAAACAAATTGTTACTAATTAATTAGAATTACCACATATAAAAATAAAATAAAAAATATATAATTAAGTAAATATATTCATCTATCTATCAGCCACAGACGTCAACTGCTGAACATAGGCCTCCCCAAGAATCGGCACAACGCTCGCTACGCTGCGCTTTCTTATACGTGGTCACCACTCTAGCACTTTGCTGACCTAACGGCCATCGATTCTCCGGGCTACATGGCTTGCTCATAGCCACTTCAATCGTGCAGTCCTGTGAGCTATGCCGGTTACCTTGGTTCTTCTGCGGCATATCCTCATTTCTCATTCTATAAAAGAAAAGAAGAATAAGGAAATAAGGAGGAAGCAGTGAAGATGGAAAGAATATGAAATAAAGTCTATAAATAATAGTATATGTATAACGCATATACTCATAGCCCAGCACTAAATGTTCCTTTTACCTAGATGTACTTTTAGCCATCAATTATTTTCATTTTCATATTAAATTTCAACATCGTATGTCTAGAGAAAGGTAATATTTCTAATTCATCTTACAAGATTTAAAAATAACATACATCTATAGGTACCTATTATTAAATTCAGTCACTACATAGTATAGAACAAAGTCGCTTCTTGCTGTCTGCCTGTTTGTCTGTCTGTCCCTATGTATGCTTAGATCTTTAGAACAACGCAACGGATTTTGATGCAGTTTTTTTTATAGATAGAGTTGTTTCAAGTGGAAGGTTTATAATATGTATAATACATGCATTATATATTAGCTTTGCACCCAAGCCGGGAGGGCCGCAAGTATATAATAAAACACTAACTATTAAACGAACTGCAGTGATCGAATGAATGAATGATTCATTCAAATGTTGAGTCGCTGTTTTCATTTTGCCACATCCCTCGCCCCCGTACCACTGTTTTGACGTACACATTTTTCTGTCGTTTACGTATCGCAACGGTTTTTTCTTTCAATGGAGATTTTACTTCAATACACATTTAATAGTTAATAAAAACACTTACCTGTGATAGGAAACGCGATCTTGTGGCGAATTTGAGGTGTTGGATCGTCTTTTACACGAAAATACTGCACAATTCACCATTTTTGAAGAGAAATGTCACGCGACACGGAATGATGCAAAATGACAGTGAAGTGACTTTAAGTAGTTTTATATAACGTGCTTGACCATTTGACCAATTATTTTGCCGGAGGGGGTCGCCCATGCATGGCATCTCCTGTCTAAATAAATACTCAAAGCGGTTAGGTGGTCATTTGTATGGAGCGTTTTAGCGCTCCGTAGGAATGTTGAACTTTGATGATCATTTCTGACTTTTACTGTAGTCGAAGTGTAGTTAGTCCCTTAAAGGCATTTGATCCCAATAAAAAAGAGGAATCGATTGAAATCCTCAAAAAAAAAAATGTTGTGTTTGGACGACGCGTTTGGCTCGGTTGGTAGACACCTGCCTACTGAGTCGGCGGTCCCGGGTTCGAATCCCGGCAAAAAGTGCAAAATATTTATTCTTGGCTCATGGATGTTATCTATATATTTATTTATTTTATTTTATTTATTTCTTTATTAATTTTACAACAAAGATTACATATATGTATTTATATATTATGTATATCGTCGTCTAGTACCCATAGTACAAGCTTTGCTTAGTTTGGGACTAGGTCGATTTGTGTATGATTGTCCCCCCTTAATATTTATTATTTATTTATTATAATTGACCATATAATAGAGCGGTGGTAGCCTAGTGGTTAGGGCATGCGACTTTCAATCCGGAGGTCGCGGGTTCGAACCCGGCCCGTACCAATGAGTTTTTCGGAACTTATGTACGGAATGTCATTTGATATTTACCACTTGCTTTTCGGTGAAGGAAAAACATCGTGAGGAAACCACCTAAGCCCAATAAGGCCTAGTTTCCCCTCTGGGTTGGAAGGTCAGATGGCAGTCGCTTGCGTAAAAACTAGTGCCTACGCCACATCTTGGGATTTAGGTAGCCGACCCCGATTGAGAATTCATTCTCAAAAAAAAATGGGACAAAGGCTAGGAGGATGATGATGATGACCATAATTGACAACATTTCATATTTATAACAGGTGGAAATTAATATAGAGATCGACAGGGCTTTATGTCGTGTACCTTAAAAAAAAATCTTTGAATTTATTCTTCTGTATTTAAAAAAATATAAGAAAATACATCAAATAACTGCAATCTAAGACAATACGGGCTGAATAGGGTTGTTGTCTAAACCAAAGAGCGAAAACATTGGAAAACATATATATTTTTTTATTTGACGTTGACAGATGACAGATGCATACCGAGTTTTATTAAGTTTTTTTTTAAAAGAAAACCGACTAAAGTAACCGTTCCATTAAGTTCTGGTTTTGGTGTTGCCACATTTTAAAATGAGTATGTTTTTATAAATTAATAACAAAATAAATAATCATCTCAGAAAATAAATAAAAACAGAGATTACTTCATCTTTTTAAGCAGAATTCAGAAGAGTAATAAAATGATAGTCTTAAAATTATGAAATGTTGTCCATTGTCCATAATTTCAGATCAGGCCCTCGCATGATCCGGCCGATAATGGACGACGTGTACCAGCCGCTCGTGAAGCAGCAGGAGATCCTCGGCCGGCAGGAGGCGGTGCTCAAGCTCCTCAAGAACACGCTCAGCGAGTGCGACGGCACACCCGTCTACAAGTCCACTCCTATACTGAGAAGCACGCCTTTTAAAAACAAGTGAGTAGATTTTTCTATCCTGCTTTGTTTCCCAGCAGACAATCTGACCGTTTTACTCACGACGGCTTACATAGTAAAGCCTCACCAAAATATATGAGGATGCACCATATTGCGGAATTTCACTGGAACTAATTTCTTACCCTGGCAATGATTTTATGATGGTTTGTCAACAATGTCAATGTCATTCGTGGAGGTTGCTTTAGAAGACAAATATTTAGAAATATCCAAAGAAAATGCCGAAAATGATTCACAGTTGTGAACGTAATATTATGAATAAAGTGTACACGTGTTTACGACTCAAGAAAAGAGTGCATTCCATTAAATGATATTACGAGGTTACCATGGGAACTGACAGGTATTTAAAGTAATGTCATTATAGTGCGGTTGCGATGGGTTGCAAAATTGTTGCCATATAAATCTTATAAAAATAGCGCCCTCTTGACAATCCTCATAATTATATTTCTGGTCAGGCTTTACAAAATAAACTTTTTAATGGGTTTTACTACTTACGGTACATACGTTGCTGGTTTGTCTGGTTTTATTCTGCTATAAATTACAGCTACATCTAGACGTCTACAGGATGCTTTGTATTCCAATAGAAATTGCTGAAAGTTCATAAGCAACTTTTAGCGAATTAAGTACCTCTTTTGCCACGCGGATGAATCCGAGGAATATAAAAGCTGACCAGAAATGTATGAGGATTGTCAAGAGGACGCTATTTATAGGATTTATATGGCAACAATTTTGCAACCAATCGCAACCGCATTATAATGACATTAGTTTAAATACCTGTCAGTTCCACTAGGTTAACCTCGTAATATCATTTAATGGAATGCACTCTTTTCCTGGCTGTTTTTCGTGTAGTAAACACGTGTACACTTTATTTATAATATTACGTTCACGACTGTGAATGGTTTTCGGAATTTTCTTTGGATATTTTTAAATATTTGTCTTTTAAAGATATCACCACGAATGACATTGACATTCTTGACAAACCATCATAAAATCATTGCCAATGCCAGTGTAAGAAATTAGTTCCAGTGAAATTCCGCAACATGGCGCATCCTCATATATTTCTGGTCAGGCTTTATGTCATACAACATTTTCTTGGCCCTTTTCAGAGACCCGCTCTCCAAGTTGACCAAGAACATTCTAAACATGAGTATCGAACCACAAAAGACAGAAAACAAAAATCTGCTTACGCCTCAAAAGTTGGATGCGCTCCGTGACATGCTGTCTAATCACAAAACAGTCAGAATAAAACCGGTCAATGTGGAGATGAGGCATCACATGGCCGCTATAAGGATAAGCTATGAGAAAAGTGTCAAGGAAAAGGCTAATGAACACGAACTGAAAACTGAACCTGGTACGTCTATTTTATTTAATCGTGAACATCTCAACAGCCTACTGCTAGATAAATTGATTTCCTTAAAGATAAAGAATTTCCACTATGACCAATTTTGATTTACCTGCATCCAATGGCTTCGCTCGATTCTTTTTTTTTTAAACGGCACAACATAGTGTCTCCACTTCGCCTGATCGTAAGAAAAAAAAGGAGCCCAAGTCGCAATGGCAGCTGACAAGAAACCATCCGTGCCATATCAGTTGACACTGCCATGCTGGCCGAGAGATGCTTCTCATCGTATCATCATATCATGCTTCATATCACAATAGCGTGGTACTTTCTAATACCCCATCTTTAAAAAGTAAGAATTACTTTCACAAACGCTCTTCTCACCATATCTATTTTTTTTTATACCGGTCTGTGGCACTGTTTCCTTGAATGGATTAGGCTCACAAGGAATAGTTGCGCTTTAATACTATTCTTATTACTCTAAGTCTATCAAATTTGTCCCATTTTTTCCTCAATTTACCATAGTTTCTAGTAGCTAATATTTTTTTAAATTTCAGCTCCAATAAAGGTTGAAGTCAAACCAGAGATAAAGGCTGAGGTGAAAACACAGACGCCGTTATTTACGCCTATAGTTGTGAAGCCAGGTCAACCTCCAAGCGCCAAAACTTGGTTTACCGAAGGTAAGGCCGTCAATTAAAAATAAATATACATTGCGAGAGCTGTCGGAATGCAATTCGTTTTTTATACCTGTCTCCATCGCTCTTAGGCGGTTCTGATAAGAACCTCACAGTTTTCGCCCAAATCCGAATCGCAATCTGAGACCTCACGGACTATTAGTGCATGTATGCTGTTCAATATTTAAACTAATCACAAACGACGTTTGAAGAGGCGAGAGCGTTTAATTGTCTAACTTAGAAAATAAATATTGCTCACGCAATTTTTCAGCACCGAAACAAGAACCAACGAGCCCTCAAATCCAAGAACCACCCAAACAACAAACCTTTACTATAATTAGCACACCAGCTGCTCCGACCAACCGCAGCACCCTCAAGGACTTACTTCAAAACAAACAAGTCACCGTCGAATTGAAAAAGGACGATAATAATATCATTGAGAGTTTCATGGGACAGAATATTTGTTCACCTACTAATTTCAATTGTACGTATAATATTATGTCTACACGTATTCTGTATTTAATTTTCCGCCATTTCTTTATGCAATTTAGCAATGCGGCCTAACCTTGGAAAAATTGGTAAAGGTTTTTCCAATGTTTTTTTAAACTTAACTTTTTCTTCTTCATCGATCTCTCAATACTGAAGGTTATTCCTACTCTACTGAGAGACCCGTCTCTTTTCTAAACGCATTAATCGACATCTGAAATTGCCTTTACATGTCCACGCATATAATAGTTATTTTTATTTTTCAGTCTCATCAGTGATAGTAGCAACACCAACATCGTTTACAACAAAACCGATATCAGCATTAAACAACATGTTCACTAAATTTGCGCAACAATCAGATAACAAATCCAGTGAAACTGGCGAACCAGATGCTAGTGTTAAAGAAGAAAAGATGTCGAATCTTTTTAAAATGACAACTTCAACACCTAAACCTAATCCCCAGAATGTACCAGACGTTTTAGGCAATTCAAACATGATTACGATCAAACGAGTTGAACCTAAAGCGGAACCCAAACCGTTTTCAATACAGCAAGCTGACAAATCCAAAGAGAATGTAGCAGTAAAGAGTGAAAACGTCATTCTCTCAATTCCGAAAGTGAATAAAGAAGACACAAAAGAAAATGAACCTAAACCGTTCAGTATTCAAAATACAAACAAACCACTATTCGGATCCGTCACTCAGCCTGTTGCAACGTCTCCTGCATTCGCCAGTAAACCTGGTACGATTGTTCTTAATTTTGTCTATGTTTTGCGATATGGAATTGTATACATAACTTGCAATTGTAATTTTAGCAGATGCGCAGAAGTCAGTGGAAACCAAGGCAAAACTTGAAACAGAAGCCCCTAAAGTAACACAAAAGTCAGCCGCTCCTGCATCGTCGGCATCAATATTTGCGACTGCCAATGCTACTATAACAGGTAAACGTAATCAATCGCCATCATTTACATTGTTATTAAAATTACATAGAAATTTATTCTAACCACTAAATTTTAATTTCTTTTGCAGTGCCCAAACCAAAATCAATATTTGGATCAACAGCTGCAACTCCTACGGAATCTTTTCAATCAATATCTGTTTCAACACCAGATTCTTCGAGCACTTCCATATTTGGTGCAGCTACAGCTAAAACGGAGGCCTCGTCTGTATTTGGATCAGCTAACGCACCTAAAACCCAATCTGGTTCAATATTCTCTGCAACTTCCTCTACGCCTTCAAGTGTGTTCGGAACATCAACAACTTCAGTATTTGGAACGGCCACAACAACGCAAAGTTTTGCCGCTGCGACTACTCCTGTCAGTGCGGTGAAACTAGCCGATAACACGACTTTGGCAGCGTCAACTCCATCTTCTGTGTTTGGATCGACAGCGAAATCAGTTTTCAGTTCTGCCGCTTCTACTATTGCCTCTACAACATCTGCATCTGAAAGTACTGAATCCAAACCTTCCAGTGTCTTCGGTACAACTAGTCTACCTTTATTAACATCTACTTCTACTGCAAACACACAAGCCGCTACTCCAGCTCAAAGCGTCTTTGGTGCAACTACCACTACTGCACAATCGGTGTTTAGCACTCCTGCTAGCACTACATCTTCAATATTTGGCTCTGTGACTTCAACAACCCAACCCTCAGTGTTTGGTGGCACCCCTACCACAACAACTTCTGTATTTGGGGCCGCTGCTACATCTACAACATCGGCGTCAGTATTTGGAAGCACAGCTACAACAGCAAAGCCTACAACTCCAACTTCTATAACAGCAACAACACCTGCGTCTGTCTTTGGAAGTCCGTCAACAACTCAAGCAACTGCAGCAGGGACTACCACAACTCAGGCATCTATATTCGGAGGCACTACTACTACTCAATCTTCTATATTTGGAAGCACTGCATCGCCACCGACATCTGCCTTTGGTACTCCTGCTACAACTCAAGCACCTGCATTTGAAAGCACTACAACAGCACCATCGTCTGTATTTGGTAGCGCTACGACTACCCAAGCATCTGCTTTCGGAAGCACGGCAACCACACCTTCATCTGTCTTTGGAACCGCTGCGTCTAAACCATCAGCATTTGGTAGTCCAGAAACAACCTCAGCGCCTGCATTTGGAAGTACCGCGACTACGCAAGCCACAGTCTTCGGAACTCCCACAACTACCCAAACCTCAGTCTTTGGAACTCCCACAACTAACCAATCTTCTGTATTCGGTAACGCAAATCAAACGTCTGTGTTCGGAAGTCCGGCTACAACACAAGCCTCGGTATTTGGATCCCCGGCGACAACACAATCCGTATTTGGCAGTCCTGCAACGAGTCAGCCGTCAGTATTTGGGACTGCTACATCACAACCCTCTGTATTTGGAAGCACAGCAACAACGCAATCTGTCTTCGGAGCACCAACAACACAGTCTTCAGTATTCGGTAGTCCTCAGACGACTCAAGCTTCTGTATTTGGGAGCCCAGCGTCACCTTCTTCAGTTTTTGGTCAGACTAGTCAAGCGTCTGTATTTGGAACGCCATCATCGCCTGCGTCGGTCTTTGGTTCGGCGCAAACCCAAGTCTCTGTATTTGGTACACCCACTCAATCCACTCAAGCTTCTGTATTCGGAACGCCGACTCAGACCACTCAATCGTCTGTTTTCGGGACACCAGCAACAACAGCTCAGTCTGTATTTGGAAGCCCGGCTCAGAGTGTGTTCGGTACTCCGGCGACTACGGCGCAAAGTGGTTCCTTATTTGGCTCTGGAGATTCATTATTTTCCTCGGTTAACATTTCAACTACTGGCGCAAATCAAAGCGGTGGAAGCATATTCGGAGGAGGGTAAGTTATAATTAGTTTTTTTATTAATTTATAATTTTATACAAATACGTCAAACGAAAACGACTTATACAGCAGTGATTATCATTATTAGTTCGATACTACGACAGGAATTTCCAACAATTAATGATGCGTTGAAATTTTGTTTATCAAACTAAGCAAACCTTTAAAAAAAAAATACTCTCTTACAAAACCCAGTCATTACTCTTCTTGCGTGACAAAGTAAAAGTTCAATCAGTTGATATTGATAGAGAATGCGTTTACATATTTGGGGTTTTATTTAAACATCCAGTATATCGTTGTAGGTCAACCGGATCATCAGGTTTTGGAGGCAACACCAACGTATTCGGCGGTAAAACGACATTCGGACAATCAAACCCCACAGCCGATGCCATTTTTGGAGGAGGGGGCGGAGGTTTCGGACAACAAACGTCGCAGGCCAATAACTTCTGGGGAAGTAATAACAACAGCAGCGGTGGATTTGGATCCTCAGGTGGATTCGGTACTCATACTCATACTCATTTATTTATAATATGTTTTTTAATTTTACATGTCACATATTTAATTATCAAATTATATTAGGTTACATTATTCTATACACATTTCATATAATCAATCATTAAAATAAAATACAAAATTTTAATAATGTTTACAATTTATAATTTCAGTACAATACAACAATAATTTGTAGTCAGAATTAGTATAATATATTATTTAAGATTTAAAAATTCCTCAAGGCTATAAAAAGCTCTAGATATGAGCCATTTTTTAATTGTATGTAGGAATGTTACGTCGTTCTCAATATCTTTTATATAATCGGGTACTTTATTGTAGATACGTGGCCCCACAATAGACATTGTTTTGCTTGCCTTAGCTAAACGAGGACATGGGGTGGCCAGTTTGTTTTTATTTCTGTTACTTAGACGCATGCTGTGTGATGTCATTTGAGGAAAAAGATAAATATTCATTCTTACATACTTAATTATATAATAAATGTACTGAGAGGGCAATGTCATAATATTATTTTGT
This sequence comes from Apotomis capreana, assembly GCA_947623375.1. NCBI lineage: Eukaryota > Metazoa > Arthropoda > Insecta > Lepidoptera > Tortricidae > Apotomis > Apotomis capreana. The sequence goes on along the minus strand of OX392507.1, from coordinate 15,992,410 downwards.
AGAAATAGTTGTTGGGCAGGAGTACCTGGTGCGGCGTGAGAAATGATTCTCACGGCTCGCTTTTGGAGTACGAACACTCGCTGGCATTCCGCTGCCGTGCCCCAGAGCTCGAGCCCATAGCACATCACAGAGTGAAAGAGTGAAAAATAGCTTGTTCTTAGCTGTTGATCGGGTAGCACTCTTGATAGTCTGCTCAGAGCAAAGCATGCTCCAGATAATTTTCCGCAGGTGACGTTAATGTGCGCGTCCCATTTTAGAGCCGCATCCAAGGTCACGCCGAGGAATTTCGTGCTGCCCACTTGGGGTAGCACTGCTCCATCCACGTTAATAGAGAGTGGCCTTGGAGGTCGGCCTCCAAGGTTGATGTGCATCACCTGTGTTTTGTTTAAATTTAATACTAAGCCATTTGCATTGAACCAACTTTGCAGTCGCGTATGTTGTCGTTTGTTCAAAATCATTAAATAAATCTTTAATTCTTAATTATAACTTCAATACACAGTCATAAACATGTTACAATGTTAAGCAGCTTGAGTGTCCTTTGCCTCCTTTGAGGCAAGCGGACAATAATAAAAACCAGCGCCATTGTAAGTAAGTTCCGCGGTAGTAATTTACATCCACTGTTTGCGTTCTATCACTGAGATATGAAGACAAGTCTTAAAGCATTTAAAGACAGACCATGATGTTCTAATTTCAAAACGAATGTTGCGAGGTTCTGAGGTTCTGGCTGGTTCAGAAGTTCGTCTTCGGAACGTTAGTGCAGGATCGCCATGTAATATATGTAATAATGTGGTCGACCAGTGACGTTGATGGGAGACAAAGTATACGCCGAGCTCTAGATAGTAGTGAACGTTTAATTACTTAAAACATTAGCTTATATACATTTTTACAATAAGGTTAACGCTTATCCAAGCAATATGCATTAGGCTACAGTTATACTGCATGCTATACTAAATGTAGATATTAGCTACATACTACACTGTCATAAAAGTGTTTAATAAGTACAGATGTTACATCAGTCGTAGAACGTCCCCTTGTGAAACCGGTTTTTTTTTGTAGGACAACAAGCGACAACGCAGTCTTCCACTGTGTTTGGAACGGGCAGTTTCAGCGCACCGGCGCCACCTGGCGGAGCTTTCGGCTCGCCCGCCCCTTCAACTGGTAAATATGTTCTCAGATCCAGAGGTACCGGGTTCGATGCCCGGTCTCTTCCACTGGGTTACGCAGCTCATTTTTTCTTAAAATTTTGATCTTTGTATCAATGGTTTAATATATAAGAAATTATATAAGAAATTTTAGTGTGTACCCATATAAAAAAATAGGCATTACTTGTTTCATCACTACATAATATAAAACAGTCGCTTCCTGCTGTCTGTCTGTCCCTATGTATGCTTAGATCTTTAAAACTACGCAACGGATTTTGATGCGGTTTTTTAAATAGATAAAGTGATTCAAGAGGAAGGTTTGTATGTATAATACATGCATAGTATATTTAGTTAGTATCAGCATTGCACCCGTGCGAAGCCGGGGCGGGTGTTCGTTAGTAAGTTTATAAATATATGTTCTAATTTTTTGCACACTAGCCATTTACAAAAACAAATCATTCCTAAAAAAAAACCAGCATCGTTTTCAATAATTGTATGTGCTGACGGCAAAGAGCCTCGTAGTATACCAGTTTTTGTTAGACATGAACATCATGAAATGTATTTTTACAGGAGGTTTCGGCAGCGGTTTTGGTTCTAAAGCAGTTTTCGGCCAGCCTTCTGGGTAAGTGAAGATAATTATACTATTTTATTGTAATTTTAGTACAAAAGTCAGTAAAAATTAACTAGCATATGGATTACGCTCCTCCTTACAAACTTGCACCAAGCCTGCTTCGAATTATCTCTGATGTTTTGTCAGTTGTCGATTGTTTCGATAGTAACGGAATGTGGAATATTCTTTATACCAATTACGTGTCATTAGGCGTCCATAGGTTATGAAGTCCATGCAGTCAATCATATGGCCAAACAGAGATTAATGATGTTGGAGCACTGGGATAAAAAAATCTTAGTTCGTTCACTGTAGAAAAATATACGTGAGGTTTCCTTATACCCCTCCCTCCCCCAACGTGGTATATCGTGATTTTTTCGTGACCCCCTTCCCCTCTACCGAACCTCACGTGATTTGTGCACAAGCCCTAAGGCTATGCGAAGCAGAAACTGCCAGATTTCCTCACTGTTATATACAGATGGTTATTGTATCGTATCGTATTTCACTAGGTAATTTTGGTTTCGTTTTCAGTTTCGGCTCGCCAACTAGCTCCGGTTTCGGTGGCCCGGCGGCGTTCGGCGGCTTCAACAAGAGTCCGGGCGGTTTCGGCAGCTCGGCTGCTTTCGGCGGGTCGCCGTCCTTCGGCGGCGCGGCCTTCGGGAACACGTCGCCCGGCGCCGGGTTCGGAGGCAACGCTCCTTCTCCTGGTAAGTTTGTGCTTTTGTCGTTTTTAGGGTTCCGTACCCAAAGGGTAAAAACGGGACCCTATTACTGAGACTTCGCTGTCCGTCCGTCCGTCCGTTTGTCACCAGGCTGTATCTCAAGAACGGTGATAGACAGTTGAATTTTTCACCGATTATGTATTTCTATTGCCGCTATTACAACAAATACTAAAAATAAAATAAAGTAAATATTTAAGGGCGGCTCCCATACAACAAACTTGCAGATAATGGTACTCGCACTTGGCCGATATATCTAGACACGCGGCAGCGTGTCCAGCCAAGTTCACCGCAGGAACTGGCGAGCAGCAGCCGTGTGTTATATTACACGAACCGTTTGGAGCCACTTTTGACCCCTCAATAACTCCAAATCTATTCAACAGAAAAAAATGAAATTTGACTTATGTATTTAGGTCCCTGAGAACAACTAGAACCACAAATTTCATAAATGTAGATGAAATAGTTATTGAGATATTGACGTCCAAAAAACGGCATTTTTATCACTGACTGACTGACTGACTCACTAGTAATCAAAAACCTAACCCACTTCCAGGTGACCTAGAAAGATGAAATTTGGCATTCAGCTTGGTAATTGTGTGTGTACACATATAAAAATCAAAAACAGTGATATTTTTTAGTTTTATTATTATTATTATTTATGCTTGTTGCCTCAGAACTCCGTCATTTATTAACCGATTTGGAAAATTCTTTCTTTGTTTGTAAGATGGCACTCTCTCTCTCACACACACACCACACACACACACACACACACACACACACACACACACACACACACACACACACACACACACACAGAGAAGGTTAATAAATTGCCGTGGCGCGGGGACGGATAGCGAAGCGCGGGAGCGCGGCGTGGCGAGGAGCGGTCCGGCCCCTCCCTCTACCCCGCGTCACTCTAGTCAAGACAGGTGGGGCGTCAATTCAAATTTCTGTACAAAAAGTAATGATATCCCATCAAAAACATAAATGTTAAATTAGAGCCAAGTTCTCGCATGCAACGTTGTCGACTTCGCCGACAAAAGAATTGAGATCTATATGGGCGCCAAGTTCTTTGCCCTAAATTTTTTAGATACAAGGACATGCGACATACTCAATGCATTTATTTTACTTGGGGTGTAATTCAATATCAAGATTTGACTTGGCTAGTTTTCACAAACTGACTTAATTTTATCAAAGTAACATAGTATTATTATCAAGCTAACAGTATAAGTAACAGGACGTACACTAACTTGCGTACATACCTTTACGAAAATAGGTTAATGATTAGACAAATGTAATATACATTTATATGTAAAAACTAGCCAAGTCCAGTCTTGATATTGAATTACACCCCAAGTAAAATAAATGCATTGAGTATGTCGCATGTCCTTGTATCTAAAAAAATTAGGGCAAAGAACTTGGCGCCCATATAGATCTCAATTCTTTTGTCGGCGAAGTCGACAACGTTGCATGCGAGAACTTGGCTCTAATTTAACATTTATGTTTTTGATGGGATTTTTTATTCTTTTTTAACAAAAAACTAACTTTATAGAAAAACTACATCCAAAACAAGCATGCACGTTATGATTGAAACAATAATAATAATATCTTAAAATTAAAAATTGTTCTTAGTTAAACATTAATTATTATTTTCCGCAAGTCGACATCCAACGTGCCTATTTTAACTATGGCTATTTTAAGAGGCCTTATTCCTTTGAAAATGCTGATTGTTTTTGACATTTTTCTCTATGATCAAACATGTTATTTAACATATTATTGATGTTACTACCTAGAACAGGGCTAATGGGATTTATTGGTATATATTTGAAACCTACAGTTTGAATTTTTCATTGATAATTTTTGTTTCAAAAACTACTCGAAATTGACAAAATTCACGCGGAATTTTAGATTTTTCAACTTATTTCCGACTGCACGCAATAAAAGCATGAAATAGCTTCGTTACTACCTAGAACTCGGGGGAAAGTATTATTCACTTCAAAAAGTTGGTTGAAATTATCAATATATTTGTCATAATATGAAAAAAAAAATTTTTAAAAGGAATAAGGCCTCTTAACTGTCTAATAGAACATAGTATATTAGTTGTTTAATATTTTGTCTACCCAACGGGCCGGTCATTTAGCGGGATCTCGTGAGCTTGTAGGGAAAGTCTATGGGTATTCACATTTAGCTTAGGAGGGTTCTGGAAAGAAAGATAACAGAAGAAAAAGACCGGCCTGCAACGCACTTGTGATTTCTCTGGTATTGCAGGTGTCTATGGGCGACAGTAATCGCTTTCCATCAGGCGATCCGTTTGCTCGTAGCAATAATTATTCTGTAAATGTTGTAGTTAAGCCCCAGAAAGGCTTAAAATTTCAGTAAAGTAGAAAAGATAAAGAAAGGGGATAACTTATAGGACATCAAGAAATGTGAGCAGGAAAGTCTACCTAATATAAGTTTCCCCCTGTATAACCAAGATGGTTGAAAGGGTCATTTGATTGGGTTTGTCCCGACGCAACCAGCGCGAATTCCGGCACCCCGGCCTAGAGATGTGATATGAGAAATATTCTCGAGAATGTTGTTTCCCCATACAAATTGGGAAACATTCTCGAGAACGTCACACCTCTGCCCCGGCCTCCTTCAGCGGTTTCAACAAGCGCCCGGAAGGATTATTGGAAAAAAAAAAAAATTTCAAATCATTAATCACATAAGTAATATTGTTGCAGGATTCGGCTCCCCGACGCAATCAAACGCTACGTTCGAGAGCCTAGCGACGCAGAACACGCTAACGTTTGGTAATCTAGCGCAGCAGACCGCGCAACCAGCCCAGCCCGCACCCAGCTTCAATACGTGAGTTACTGCCAAACGTTACACGTAATCTATCTATCTATCAGCTACAGACGTCCACTGCTGAACATAAGCCTCCCCCATGACTCGACACAAAGTGCGATCCCGTGCAGACCGCATCCATTGATTCCTCTCTACCCTCACGAGGTCATGCGTCGAGGTGGGGACTTTGCTGCCCCATCGGCCGTCCATTCTCCAAGCTACGTGGCCTGCCCATTGCCACTTCAGCCTTGTAATCCTGTGAGCAATGTCAGTTACCTTAGTTCTTCTGCGGATATCCTCATTTCTGATTCTATCGCGCAAATAAACTCCGAGCATAGCCCTTTGCACATTGCGTGACTCTTAGCCGCCTTATGAGTCCCATTGTGAACGACCATGTCTCAGTTCCGTAAGTCATCACTGGCAACACGCACTGTTCGAAGACTTTCGTCATCAAGCACTGGGGAATTTTTGTTAGATGTAAAATGCCAGTTAAACAAAGAAATACCTACACCCTCCTACGCGTACACGTACTAAACAAATCTACTGCGTGCAAGACAGAATTTAAAACTACCGTCATTCACTCATGTTTTTATCACCATTGGGTAACCAAACACAGCAGCCAAGAATAAGTAATAAATAAGACTGTTGTTGAGATACAATCCCTTTGTTTGCTCTCTAAATGACTTAGCTAAGATGAAAAACTAAAAACTATAAATAACGATATCATACCGTATCCCTATGCGTAATCCAAAAAGTAAACCGTTGTCTGTGCGGGTTTGTAAAAAGTGCTCTCCAGTCTTAAACTTGATAAATCTCTGCGGGCCTATGATGGTTGCTTTTATTACGCGTTAATAAGTGACAAAGCATCCGTCACGTTTTGATGAAATGCGAGTGTGAGTAACCTGTAAATTATCGATCTTTAATTCTAGGCTGTTTTCCAGGTCACCATCATTCACGGGATGGAGAGGCTGATGACAGTTCCACAAGGAACGCGCTGCGCGCTTGAAACAGCTCTTTTGAGAACAACTGGTCCGAGAACAAAGCTATGCAGTGTACTGACATTAATGTTTAACAGTGACATCGTAAACTTATTTATAGGCAGGAAATTATTATTGTGTATGTAGAATTATTGGAATAAAGTAATTAATTTGTATACTTACGTTGTTTATTTCTTTATTTATTATGAACCTATTTTAATTTCGTGACATGGAAAGTTTTAACATTTTTAACGCCTAGCGGTGAAGCAATTTACCATGCCTCTAACGCAAACAAAGAAGTGCGCCAAAATCAACGGATGGAAAAATACTTTTAGCTAATAATTATAAATAACGGTTTAAACTCACGTAAAAATTGTAAGGAACGGCCCGACATGTTTCAAACTCATTTGGAGCTCTCTATCCGTTTTTTATAATTATTAAAGATGTCTCGCGATAGTTTTAATAACATTATACTTGTAGCTGTTAGAATTAGTAAGTTTTGATCATTGAAATTTTGTCGTGCAATGACGTTGGCGTCAGAGATATGATTTCCTGATGACGTGATATTATGACGACGTGTCTCCAAAAGTTTACCACGCGAAGGTGCTCTGAAAAGTCAGGTACTTACGTCACTAATCTTTTGAAATCATAAAGGGATTTCATAAGTTAAATAGGCGTATAAACAACTTTTTTTCGGGGATGTCAATGGACCCTATTTTTTTATGGGATTGAAATATTCAGGCACTAAATCTAAAAACATTTAGAGTGCTCTAGGAGTCAGAAAATACTGGTAAAATTCAACATTCCTACGGAGCGCTGAAAATGCTCCATTCACCGCTGCATTTATACATCGCTATAAATGGCGAGCGGGACGTGACGTGATCACCCTGGAAAGATAACTATATATGTATGAAGTTCTTCGTCTTCTAAATATTCTTCAACTTTATAATATGCCCTTTACCATAAAAGTAATGTCATCAATTGATAGTTTGGTCATTGGAGTTTGATTCTGACCGCAGACGCGTGAAAATGTAGAATTTCTTTTTTTTTTGTGGCGCGAATTCGAAGTATGCCGATTTACCTACCTACAGGTGTTGTTTTTTACTCACCCCCTTGATATAAGTAGAGCCCAATCCATTGAATTTATAATAAGGGTCCTAACAATGAACTGACGCTTGATAAGTTTCCATTTCCCTCTTTATCAAAGGGGGTCAATCTCAAGACCACTCAGCCCCTTTTGCATACACGAGAAGGAATTCCACCCTATAACATTAAAGAAATGGAACGTAGAGATATTGATTCGCATAGCACCGTGTCACAATAACGTGACTTATAGCTTGAGTTTCAGTGACAGTGACAGTGTTTTCGTCGAATGTCCCATTTCGCCGAAGTGTGTTTTCGTGGAAAGCATTTTCTCCGACCGTAATTATTTAGGATTGTTATAAGACAAACTTAATCAAACCGTCATGATATTTTCAAGAATTTATGATAAATGACTTCAATGGGTCGACAATGAATAAAATCGGTGGCGTGAAAATGCGATGAAGAATAATTCGGTGAACAGGCGTCTTGGTGTTCCAATAGGGTTTTACGATGGTACGGAATTTTCTTCATTGTATGAGATATTTTCTTTATTTAAACACACATGTAAGATGACATTCATTTAACGTCTAAGTTTGGTCTAAGTACTTCGGGGTAGAGCTATATCCTCGTCCTGCCCAAGCAATTTTTGATAGTCATCCCGTTTCTGCCCAATGTTCTCAATTAAGTACATTCTAATTTATATGGGTTCTGCCCAACACATTTTTTATTGAAATTGTTGTGTTAAAGGTAAGCCAGATTTTTTTTATTATTTTTTAGGTTATAATGGGTATTTATTTGATAGACTGAGCCAGTTTAGGAGTCTATATCTTTTGTTCTTTTTTAAGAACATTGGGCAGAATTGCCTACATAGTATATTATTTTTTGTCATTTCTTAAGAACGTTGGGCATAAAAATCTTGACTATAACGTACTCTTTAATTAGCAGTTGCGAGATAATAAATAAAACAGATTTACATTTTATAGTATTTTAATAGTAAAAAAAGGGTTGAGATCAATGATAATAACAACTGACGACTTGTTAATGGCATCGAATGGGCATAATTTCTAAGAAAACATTATATTAAGTCCCTATTTTAACAACAAAACTTAAAAATGTAACGACGCACGGGTAAGTTGAGTTTGGAGTCCTCTGCTTTTCACTGCATTGCCACCACTTTGTCCACCTACGTATCCCCACGTCTGCGACTACGTCCACCACCACCCGCCACCTGCATCCACCTGCTTCATAGATTAAACTCCGCGAAAATGGTATAGGTACTTCATCAGTCTTAGCTGCTGTGTCTGTACTGGTCTCACTAGGGTTCATCGGGCGACGACGCCGCGGCGTATAATGTGTACCTTCTTCACCGTCGATCGTGATCTTCATCATCTTTAATTGCCATTAGCATAACATTTCTGATATCTGACTCAATACACCTTCAATCCCTTGACTCGATCAATCAGTACTATAACAAAAAACAGTAGTCAGTTCTGCCCAATGTTCTCAATAAAGCACACATTTCGAAAAATGAACTTGGAAAATCGAAAATAACCTAAATTACAAAAATAAACTATTAATTATAAATTAGCACTATTTGAGCTTAAATTAATCTGCTATTTAATGAAAACACATGCACGATTACTGAGATAAGTATGGATCAAACTTACCTCTTTAGCGAAGATGCGACATCCTGGACGCTTGGCGTGATACTGATCGTGGAGTTCAAAGAACATCGATGCAAGGCCTTGACCAAGTATTGGCCAATACTCTTACCAATCAGAAACAAGCAAATAAAACCGCAAATCACAAAAATGTTAGACTCCAGGCGCCAAATTTGAATATGTGATTAATTGAGAACGTTGGGCAGAATCCTGAAGTATAAATAAAAAACCTTGGGCAGGAACCACTAAATCCAATGTGTTCTTTATTGAGAACATTGGGCAGGACGAGGATATAAACATTTATCTAAGCGCCTCTTAGGAATTTAAGCTTCTTCCTCTGAACTTTGTAGAGTTCTGAGTAGGGCTGCCATCTCTAAGTCCGAACAAAACTTAAAAAAACCCGGACATTGGGCGTAAATCGCATTTTTCCCCGGAAGTGTCCGAAAATAATATTATTTAATTAAAAATCAATCGCTTTATTTTTCATTCACATAAAAGGTGGCCGGGTTTTCCCCGGACACTTTTTGAAAACCCCCGGACAGCCTTCAAACGAGGACAAATCCCGACGGATGGCAGCCTTAGTTCTGAGTGACCTGTTACCACTGTCCTTTGAACACCGAGGTGTCTCAATTTAAGCATGCCGGGGCCCTGGGTAGGTACTCCATAATTAGGGCCTCAAAAAACGTCACCTGTTTTTTCTTGAATTGTTTGGATAGCCTACATGAGATCGCGGGCTCATATTCATATTCATCGTGAGATGATCGCTTACAATGGCGTGCAGTTGGAGAGGCCTATGTCCAGCAGTGGACAAGAATAGGCTGATGATGATGATATGTCTGCTTATGTAAGTATACAGGCATATATCTCCATGTGAAAGTTTCCTTTGGTACATAAAATCTGCATTCCCGATTCTAGCTCTTCGAACGAATCTTTTAAAAAGTTGATTCGTTAGTCGTCCGGACCCGGAATATAAGAAATCTTCGGTTTGTTAGCAAGTTCTGTGAATATAATGAGTCCATCCCAACCGAAGTTTACGCGGCCCATTCAATAGGAAAAGTTTTCCCTTTGACTAATGACTACGAGGGACTTTTATTGAATCAAACTTTCATATTCGCGCTCGATCGGTGCAATTGGATTTCGAAGAGAGGAAGAAATGCATAGATTTACATAAATTATGGGTGGGACAGGTGGGTGTGCCAGTAAGACGAAGAATCCTATTGAGGTTAAAAAAGGTAGGTACCTATACACAGTCATATATCTATGTCATATCCTTTTAGGAGTCTCTTGATTAACTGTCTAAATACTAATCAGTTTGGTGACCTGGAAGTGATCACCTGGAGACTATTTCGGTTACTTTTTTATTACAGTCATTGCGTAAATTTTATAAATCCACAATGAAAATTCGAAAATGTCCTCTTTCGAATATGTAATTATGGATGCTTCGATATACTTAACTATGAGTCAACACTAGGACGGGTCCGACTAGCATGCCTATTACCTAAATACGAACTATGGTAAAATACGAATTTGGTTACCTAACCTTATCAAAAACGAATCTCTTCCGACTTTATCAAAAACATGTTTGACGCAACGCCACTACCTACTTACCCAAATAATAGGTAAGTGTAATGTCACACAACATTAGATTGGCTTCCCTAAGATGTCTGCGTATTTCAGAGTAGGCAAACAAAGGTCGTCTTAGCGAAATGAGGCACATTAGTTGCGATTGCGACTGCAATTAAAGGGGATGCGGTAAAGCTGAGTGCACACCGCACAAAAAGAGAACTATATACTTTTTACGAAATCATAGTTCTACGCTAAAATCATGTAAGTACATTTTAATCTATATCAACTGTAATCATAAACAGTGGCACAGTGCCGTAAGTGGTACTTGCTAATAGGACTGAGGCATTACTGCTGAGCTCGTTAAGACTTCTATACTTTACCTAATCAAGAAGCAACTGTTATAAGTATAATCTCGCTAATGCCTTTTGACATGACCAGCCGCATATTTTAATCCCTGATTTTGAATACTTATGTACTTCACAATGCAAAATTCTGACAGCCTATTGGCTAGGTATTGTATTCCAAATTTGAATTGAGCAGCAGCTTTCTTCAAATATAAAAATGCTAGTCTAATCTGAAAATTATTATGTCGTATAGTTTTGCGAATTTCACTAGCCAGGCTTAAAATGTTTACATTGGATCGAAGAATTGTCAACTTCAATTACTCGGGCATACCTAGGCCCCCGTTCCGTAACTTAATCGACAAAGCGCCGGCAGTGTTGGCCACATCAAACATTAAAATATTCGCTGCAATATAAATATTTGGTTTACGAGTTTACTGAACTGACCTCTTCCAGCCCTCAGCCCTGCCAAACTCTAGGTACATAATAAACGGTGTGCCTTTAGATGTTGCCAAAGTTGGTCGTTGTGGAACCGCCCTTATGCGGCGCACCTTGAGCATCCCGCGGATTGAGCAAATTAATCCGCTCGGCTAATTGCTCAGAGCAAGAATACTTTTATACCTGCTGCGGCTAATTGCTACTTTTTCACCACTGTCGCAAACAGGCTTTTTGTTGCAGGTATGTTTGCTGTTTTTAATGAAAAATTGTTCTCTTACGACTTATCTTTCGAGTTGGGTTTTCACAGTAGGCAAAAAGAGAGTAATGTTAATTTTTAGCTTGTAGGTAGGTATAACATGTAATTTTGTCTGTGTCATCGCACTTTCGCACTTTATCGTATCTTCAGAACGGATGTTCTGATTCCGATCAAGTGTTTTGCTAGAAGGCAAGATAGAAAACTACCGTGAGTCTCAGACATGTTAAAATACATACGAAATAGATTTACTTACATCATAGATGTCGAACATCTATTGACATGATTCGAATCGGTTCGCGATTCATTATCAGGAGAGCCGATCAGTCGCGATAGCAGCCAAGCGAGCACTCAACATGACTTCTATATGTTTTTATATCTGTACAATAATAAATAAATAATAAAAATTCTACTTCTACGACGTGAGTAGGTAAGGTAGGTAAACTGTTTATAAAATAATAACTTTTTTTAAAGTGACTTGATCGAGGGAGTTCTTAGCTGCTGAAATGTATAATTATTTATGAATCCAAAAAAGTATTCATTTTAATCAATTGCGCCCCAAAGGTTTTTATCGTTTAGAAACGATCGTAGACCATCAAAAGCATGTTTTTTTTGTCCTTAAATCTAGATTTAAGATTTAGAGAAGTCCGGATTACAAAAATATAAAGATAGTAAAATACCAAAATCGTACAAGAAACCTATCTATAGAATATTATTTTGTTTATATAATAGGTATTTAATACTGTTTATAGCTGGTCAAAAACTGATACCTACTTGTTCAAATATAAGGTTGAACATTTACCCTAACCTATTGAGTGTCAAAATGTCGAGAAAAATTGCATTTTTGTGCAAATAGAGCGTGCAATTAATTTGATTGAAGCCGGAGCGTGATTGGTGCACAAAGTGTCGCGACTCGCGAGAGCTCAAGGACCATTCGCTAGGAGCGAATGCAATGCATTCACGTTCGTCATTCAATTTAAAAAAACATTTGATTTTTACGTACCTACCCTTTATAGATTGTAAAATATAGATTGTAAAATTAATCAGTGATCCCACACTAGGCTAGGCCTGTATCGTGGTGACCGTTAAGCAAACATTGACATTTCACATTCGGGTATCCGTTAATAAAATTATTTAGCCTATTACCTACAATTATGTACTACATTAACTTGCAAAGATAAATGCGCAAATGAAAGTGTGTATGTCGATGTGAGAGTGTGCGTGTGTGTGTGTGTGTGTGTGTGCGTGTCTGTATGTGCATGTGCAACCTTATATTAGGAAAAATAATCATTGAATACTTCGTAGGATTTCCTCAGTCTCTGAGTAATTAAGACTGTTTAACCAAGAAAACAGCTTTATTTTAAGTTCCCTTGGTGATAATTTTTTGATGTCACAGTGTTTATTTACTACATTATATACCAAGGGATGTAAAAATTTGGGAAACCGTTGGCCGAAGGAGGTTTTGGTGTGCGGAATCGGAATTTTGTATACCCTCTTGCTTAGCAGCTCAGGGTACTTATCAGACACAATGATAGTCCGATGAACCAGGAGAGTGACCCTCATGAGCATTAGTTGTCGAACGGTTAAAACCCCCCATTCCTTGAATAAAGTGGCGGTGGGATATAACCTAGACTTCTTGTGCATGACCTTTAAGATAAGACGTTGGGATCTTTCTAGTGTTATGAGATTTGACCTTGATGCACCTCCCCACACTGTATTGCAATAAGAAAGAACTGGTTGACAAATGGACGTGTATACTAGTTTTAAGACGTCCTTACCGGCTGAATCTCTGAGTAACTTCATAATATATATCAGTTTTCTTACTCTACTGGACAAAGAATCAATATGAGCTTTGAAATTTAATTTTTCATCGAGAGTTACTCCCAGGTATTTAATTATGCAACAATTTCTTATGACGTCATCATTATAAGCTGAATTGGTGCACACCATATCAGTGGCTAATTTAAACTTAAATTCAGGACGCTCACTTGGCGATGAAGCAGCAGTTTTGTGAAAACATAGGTATTTAGTTTTATTGACGTTCAAAGTTAACAGGTTATTTGTCAACCATTTATGTACTTCAGCCAGACCCTTCTCAGTCGCCATGAAACATTTCTCCCAGGTCGATTCATGAAAAATTATTGCAGTATCATCTGCGTAGCAAATTACTTCTGCATATTGAGAGTATATGGCAGGTCATTCAGGTATACCAAAAACAGGGTTGGACCGAGAATGCTGCCTTGTGGAACCCCAAACGACACTGCCTTTGGGGAACTGACCAAAGCACCCAGCTTTAGACATTGACTTCGATTTGACAGGTAGCTCTTAAACCATTTCAATGCTATGCCACGAACACCAGATAATTTATTAATTTATCATACTTTACAGTATATTTAAGCTCTTGTTTCAGTTTGTCATTGTTGTTTCTTTTATTATGCAGGGGCCTCCGCCCCCTGAGCCCCCATCACTTATACTCATCGTTTTCTCAGTACACTTCATAGTATTAAAAGCTAAGCTGTATTGCTTCCGTTCGTCGTTGCATTTTTGTGCTGGGGGGCCCTGTCCCCCGAGCCCCCGTCTCTTGTGCCTACCTACTCATCGTCTCCTCAGTTGACATCATAGAACTAGAAGGCAATTGAAAAATTGTTTCCACAAAATTGACTTAGTTTTGAACTTGAAATATACCACCTATTCATCAATTTACCACACCATGACATAGACCGAGAACAGAACTTAACGTGTACCTACCCGAAGTAGGTATACAAAAGAAATATTTTCTAAGATGTTATTCTTCCGCTTTGTCAGCGTGACTAATTTAAAGTCCATGACAAATTTTGTAGCTTTCTAGTAGGAACAGTCTCTAAGCTAATAAAGCTGCGGACAGACGAGCAGACCCAGACAGACGGACATGGTGAAACTATTATATACAAAACCCTAGAAAAGGAGCTGATTTGATTTTGTCAGTCAAGTACCCAACTAATTCAATTGAACAATAGGTAGGTACTTTAATTGCACATCAACAAGAAAAAATAACACGAGAAATCTTAAATCAAACAACGGCAGACAAAATAGGCGGTCTTATAGCTAAAGTCTTTAGGTATATATCCCACCGCCGTCACTACCAAGTAATATCTTGGCAGTGACGGCGGTGGATAAGATCTTTTTACCTATCTGAATAAGGTCTTTTTACCTATATTAAGTCTTTATCGTTTACCTAGATTTTAATATAACAATATTGTATAATTATACCTATGGGTGTACCTAGATAAAATATTTAGGTATATCTGATTGTCACCTGTAGTAATTTTCTAATAATCTAGTTAAATATTAAGCCTATTATAAATACATTAATAAATTTATAAATAACCAGGGTAGAACGGGTAGGAGAAGAGACCCACAGTACAGGCTTACGAATAAAGCTCCGTTGTCAGTAGCCTTTGAACTAAGTATCAATATGAGACTAAAACTTATTGTTTCCGTCATAATAAGGCAACGAGAAAAACCGAACTCGACCTATATTAATTAGAGTTTAATCTATTTTGCAGTTATGATACTTACACGAAATCTTATCGATTCTCAGCGTGCAGTAATTAGAGGACCAAAAAACTCCTATGTAATGTCATTCAGTGACATTCGTTCACAACGTGATAGCGTTCCAATTTCATGAGATATTACCTCAGGCTTTTGGAAGCTTGGTGCTTTAAGCGGAAAATAATTCACAAAAAATTTGAAAAATTATCAAGTTTAACTATGAAAAGTTATCTAGTCACTGCGACCTAATTGGGATTCTACTACAAAATGACTACAAATGATGCAATAAATAGGGAAACTGATGTAACGTACGTAATATCGGAACGCTCCTGTAATGGTAATGTTTTTCATTTCATTCATTCGGTGATTTTGGATTAAAATAGTGAATTGTATAGTATAGTAGAAGTAGATAGTATAGTATAGTATTTATGTACAAAAGAATCATAACCGAGCAATGTGTTGGAAATTTAAGTGATTTTGTCGAAATTTATATTTCGACTAGTCGTAATAATGTGCTTGCAAAAGTCGGTCATGTCGAGAGATTTCGTGCACGTCTGCTTGCTATGTCTTTGTCTCTGTTCGTTGACAAGAGCCTCGGACGAAGCGAAACCTGAGCTAGTGGATTGTAGTACATTACGGTTAGGACAATACTTGTGCCCGGATCCCGCTTTCGACCAGATAGATCCAGACACACAGCAGTTTCGAGGCTGCAGTCCAGGGAAAGACATACCCTCAGAAGGAGAAGCTGAAGGTAAACGAGTATCAATTAAATGTATTTTTGAGGCAAGCTTTTGTGTATTTTTGACTACATGTCAATTGCTCGTCAAGATGAACGAAACAAGTCCAACTCGACGGGTTTGCGACGTGTTATCACTAGAGTTAGGTCCTTAGTGTAGCATACCGTAGTTCTATATCTTTTCTATGGATATGTTTCTATGGATATTGTAATCAATATAGACTTTGACTTTGAAAAACTTTAGAATTAGCATCTCTGTGAATCTGATCTTGCCATGCTATCGAAAGTCCTAACCAGTTATAATCATACCCAGGATATTCGGTGCACGAATGACTTAACACTAGGCCGATGACCAGGGTTCGGAAATTCGGATGTATATTTACCTAAACTTTGGCAGCGGTTTTGTTGTTCAGTTGTAGGTATAGGCCGCTTTGATTGAAGTCTGAGTGAGATAGCAATAGGATTTTGGCAACTTTAGGTAAATAGCTATCCGAATTTCCGTTGCCTGCCTATGATGCATACTTGCCTCAAATTATTTGTGCACCGGAAACCCCGGGGTATGGTTATTAGAGTTCCTATAATAACCACTTTCCCGGTCCATCATAAGATAAGCTCATTATAATCAAATTCCACATCTATCAGAACCAAAAGAGAATTTGACTTGCAAGATAAATGTGAGACAATTTCAGTACTATAATGCTTGGCAATCTATTCTATTCATTTCAGTTTTACAAAAAGGTTGAATGAATTTTTTTTTTCTTATTCCAGTTCTATGTAGAGCTGCTGATGGAATAAGATGTGAAGGAACCTCAAATTCTACATTTAATAGGAAAATGCCATGTAAATGGACAAACGGATACTCTTTGGAAATAGCATTGCTGCTGTCTGTGTTCCTGGGCATGTTTGGCCTGGACAGGTTCTACCTTGGCTACCCTGGCATTGGATTGGCAAAGTTGTGCACCTTAGGATTCATGTTTCTGGGACAGCTATTGGACATTATACTAATAGCTGCACAGGTAATTTTTTAAGAATTAATTTTGAATGATAAACAAGTACGGACGGTGCAACACCGTGGTATTTCGCATACTAAAATACGTGGACAAGATTATAATATTATATTTAAGACTATTATATTACACTCAATAGAACATATTCTTTCCGTACAAGATCGCAGGATTATAATTATGTCCATATTAAAATTATTATAGGAAGCGCGCGGTGTAACACAGTTATGGTACAGTTAAGTTTATTTTATAAGTTTATGAGCAAAAATTTAAAATATGTGAACTCTCCTCCATTGTTAATTATAGAGGAGTGTTCAGTTATTTTTGATCTTAGTTTTGCTCATTTATATAAAAAAATAAAATTTAATCTGTTTATTTCAATAAAGTCTACTACACACTTCTGCTTAGACTCTAATCTTATATTTAAAGATTGTATCGAATCAACTCAACTGAACTCAACTGTACATTAACTTGAAAACCAAAATATGTATATTAGTATTTATATTTATTGTATGAGGTATCATTTACTAAACACTTAACTAGAGTTTATTTATATTTATTTATGAAACAAACAAACTTACGGTACTCTTCAGTATTTGCGACGAACATACCAAATTTTGTGCTTCAAACAATGAAATCAAATGTTTCGATGATTATGGCCTATGAACAATTGAACTATAACTTTTTTTATATTGGCACAACATTGTCGCTCCACTTCACCTGATGGTAAGCAAAAAGGGGAGCCAAAGTCGCTATGGCATAACTACTTTTTCTTTCACAGGTTGTAGGGCCATCTGATGGCTCGGCCTACGTCATTCCATATTACGGAGCCGGAGTCACAGTGATAAGAAGCGACAATGAAACATACCTGCTACCTCAAACAGATTGGCACAACATCACTTGACAGTGGGGGACCATTTCTTTTGTGGACGACGAGGACTATGATTGGACATGATTATGGGAGTTCTATTACGTTGGTTGAATTCTCCTTTAAGATATGTTCCTAACCTTTTGAGCACCAAAGACAGTATCACGTTGACGGAAAGCTGTGCCCCAGACGCCGACGTCGTCAAATGACGTCCAAATTGCAATGATCAAAAACATCGTAATTCAAACCGATACAAGTGATTTTCAATCCCTGTTGATTTTGGAGCACTTCTTTATTTTAATGTGGACGGCCGTGTCAGGTGCATGGTGAATTGCTTCATCGCTCGGCGTTCAAAAGGTTAACACATTCACTGTCATTTAAATGTGTTCACGTATAAATCCGGCTGTCTAGTGAGTAAGGGACACAGCCCACAACCACAACAAATGGAAGACTCTTTTGCGAGCCCTATGTCCCTCATGAGCATACTCCGGGGATTTTGGTGCGCGAATGATTTGACGCCTACTACCAGCCTAGTGTTATGCTGATGAGGGATAAGAGGAACACATCAATATCATAGTGTCAAATAAACCTTGAGCCGATTTAAGCTGATTTAGAATGAAATTACCAGCAGAAAGTCTTGCTCGCCTGTGGTTATTGATTTCTACTACAGTGCCTCAGTTCTTTACAAGGTAACAGAAGGCATTTATACCTCTCAGATAACTCAGATTTGTCCAGAACTTTGTAAGGCAATAACATACAATTTGTGCAACAGATATTCTAATGTGATAGTCAAGCTAGAGGTTTCCATACTTTCCATAAACATAAATCTCTGTCTGAAGAAACAGCCAAAAAGGCCTGTCTTAAATTTTAAATATTGTCAGGGTTTTCATTTTAGTAATGAAGCTGAGTAAAGTTTATAAACAACAAATTAAATTGCTCGTGAGTGTACTAAATTTTTTAATAAAATTGCGCTCCAATTTGCGCCTAGTTGTAAGTTGTAAAAACATACTTGTGATAATTTGTGTACATAGTGTAGATAGAAGAAAAAATAGAATTACATAGAACAATCAATGGCTATTTATTGCAATCCGCTATCCTAAATCCCCCTGATAGTGCATAGATAGAAGAAAAAATAGAATTACATAGAAGAATCAATGGCTATTTATTGCAATCCGCTATCCTAAATCCCCCTGATAGTGCACAGATAGAAGAAAAAATAGAATTACATAGAAGAATCAATGGCTATTTATTGCAGTCCGCTATCCTAAATCCCCCTGATAGTGGGTGGTGGCGCGAGACACCGCGCTTAAATCTCCCGCTTCCAGCTTGCCGCTGACGGCACCGTACAGCAGTGGAAACCAGATATTTATGACCGGCATACCATACCGTACTTAATTTAACCTTCGCCCAGTCTAGCACAATTACGCCTGATGACTGTTTCTCGCGGGATAAGCCTACCCATTTTTTTTCTAGTCAGTACAGTAGTAATAGTCAGAGACAGGGTAACGATCACGTCACGCCACAAATGTCGCCACTTATGCACGGTTTCTCAATTCCATCCCACTCCCACCTATTGCCGCCGCTAGCCGCCACTGAAGCCGTAGGTAATGTATTATTCCCACTGTCGGAAGGAACGAGCCGGGTCGAGCGCCTAAGCGCATTTTCTTGCTTGCCAAAGAAATTTTAAGTCGAGTGCCTTGGGTGATCTGCTCCGTTCGGCCCATGTTCGGCTACCGCTGCGCTGTGGCGTTGCCTATCAGCTACCGGGCGGACGCGGTCAGCTACCGGTCAAGTGCTCGAGCATCCGCTACGATGCGGTTGCAGCCGATCCGACCCGGTCCGGTCAGTGGGATACACAAGAGAACCACTTGCAACACAAATAAAACCGTTGCATAAATAAACTATTTTTATTTAAAAACTCAACAACCATTAGTCTATAATTATTTGAACTAGCTTGTGCTTGCCACATTCTCCTTTTCGTTTCCAGTGGCCGGTTGTGTCTCCTGTACCGTGATCTCGTTGGGAGGAGCTGTGAGTGTGAACATAACTGGTATACTTGATAATAATGGATTACCATTTTTCTCCAATAATCTTATCCATGACAGCAGTGAATCCCTTGATGATGTTCCTGGGGAGTAAATATGTAATTAGAAATGGTTAGCTATTTGAACATGTTCTATGTTTGTTTTTTGAACTGCATCAAGATTCAATAACTCTAGAGGAATGCTAGCTAATGCCTACACAAAATCAGTAATCACAATCCCTGATCAGCCTGGTTAGCGCATCTTACTTAGGCTTCGCTTACGCAAACTTATCAAAAGGAGGAAAAATGGAACGGTAAGTTATTGAATGTCTGGTTGAAGTGAAGGTGAAGCCAAAATTTTAGACCACCTTAACTCACTCAAGGACTCAAGTAACATTTTCGTATGAAAATATCCGTTGCGCCACGACAATTAACCATTGAAGAACTTAAGTAAGTATCGATTTTAAGGTTCCTTATTGTATCGTAATTTTTTGCCAAAACGGATTTTCTTCCAATCACTTCCTTGTATGGCTAACATTTTGGGCAAAATTAAGCCTTACTTAATTTTGGCCAAAATTTTGGTCTTTGTCCTTACCCATCTATTTTTAAAGACACTTGTTTCAGGCAATTTATGCAATTTTAGTCCAAGAAATAGTTACCTGTTGCACACACAGACAATATCGTGCCATCATCTTGCTCATGCACTATAGATCTTGTGGATGGAAGTGTTGTATGACCAATGAATCCAGGAATACCTGATGGCTTTTTCAGATTTGAGACATCTGAAATAAAAAATATAGTTTCATGTCAACTTTTACTGTACATCCTTCCTAATAATATAAATGCAAAAGTGTGTCTGTTTGCTACCTCTTAACACTTAAACCACTAAACCGATTGAGATGATTGGTATGGAGATTGGATATATTTTAGAGTCCTGAAGAAGGAAATAGTATAGTTTTTGTCATGGAAATCGTCCCTTATGGAGGTGAAAATGGTGAATAGACATATATGAAATTTGGTTTGGAGATAATTCCAGGGAAGACAGGATATTTTTACCCCTTAACACGTTCCCTGTGTAACTAGGAACCAGAAATCGTCTCCTCGCGTGCAATTTTATTTTTTTGTAAATTACTTTTATATAATTCATATTATTACATTTATGCTTAAACACATCATTCATGAAGATAGTTTTTCCTATTTTCCCATTTTTCCGAGTACCCCACATGTGATGCATGCACGTAGTAGCTCCCTGCGCAGTGCATCACATGCACGTTTTTAAGGCAGTTTGACGTTTCTCTTAATCGTATATCTGTGGTTTACGTTAGTCAATGCCATATAAACGCTCGAAATTTGTCAGAACTTCGTTTAGTGGTAATTTTCAGACTATTTCAGTAATACAGACTACCCTTACCCCGCCGCCATGAGCTGATCAAAATTCTAGGCCGTAACAATAAAAGTTTTCGAAAACGTTGCGTTGTATGCTATAAATTAATGACCGAACAGGGTAGCACACCTACAGAAGCTCGCAAAAAGGCGAAGCAAACAGACACTGAATGCTTGATGTGCAAAAAAACATTGTGTCTTCGATGCTACAATTAGAATTGCCATTAAAAACCCCACCAGTTTTTTTTACGTTTTGTTTTGCAAATTTTATTTGATTATTCTTTTGTTTTTATCATAATGTGCAGTAAGTGCAAGTAATTCGTATTGTTTTATTATTTCGAATAAAAACCTTTTGAAATAAGATACATTTCTGTGTTTTATTCGCAACAGCCATAATCTGGCAACATTATATAAATGTCATCCGGACGCACGTGTTTTTTGTCAACATTTTCGTAGCCGGTATGTGCACCAAATGAAAAAGACGTAGCTCACACGTGTCAATTTTGGCAATGCCTTAAGTTTACAAGGGGTCGTGCATCATCAGTGATGCATGCACGTATCATATATACCCTAAAATGCTACAGATATGATGCATACACAGGGAACGTGTTAAGCAATAGGATAGTTTTAAGCTGGTGGAAGTTTCCGTGGTGATAAATACTAATTCAATGCAGACAAAGTTGCAGGCAAAATCTAGTTAAAGAATAATATTTTGATTATATGTTCCTAGCTTGAAGTACATACATACCATCAGGATCACTGTCATCCTTTATTTCGGATTGAATTTTCCCCAGTAATAAGAAGTATGTGACAAACTGGTCCCTTAGGCAAACTTTGAAGGGCCCTCTTACTACTAGGGGTTCATCTTCCGGCTGCTCTGCAAGCAATACCTTCTGAGCATCACTCTGCGCACTGACTATCCATGTTTTGTCTAGGGATGCTTCTATTTCTTCTGTCTAAAAGAAACAATTAAGATAGATCTACATTATAGACCATGCTTAAAAGCCTAACTAGTTGAAGCTACTAGGGTGGTTCCTAGAGGAGTCTGTCTGTTGTCTTTAACCAAGGGTGCTAAGGCCACCGTCGTTGATCGGGTCGCAACCTTCCCTATAATATGGTTGAGGGAGGCGATGGCTGAGATATGCGTCATGCTCGTGAACGGGTGCCGTTTGTGGGGTCCGGTCTGTTCATACTAGCAAGGGCCTAATTAGTTGTGTAGTAACTGCTTTCCAGTGTTCAATGAACTGACGTGAGAGACTTCATCCTGTACTCGACTGAAGTTATTTTTTACTTAGAGACTGTATACATCTCTAATAAACTTAGTGTACTGTACAATGACGCTCAGAGACCTTATACATCTCTGAGGAATGAAATTTAACTATTATCATATATTTATTATTTATATTTTTTATTTTGTAAATTGTGACGCCTAGAGACCATATACATCTCGAAGAAATTTAGTTTAATTATTTATTTATTTATTTTTTCTTTTGTATAGTTAGTTTCTTATTCAGTCCTTAACTTTTCTAAGGATTTAAATTAATTTATTTTGTTTTGCATGTTGTGACGCCTAGAGACCATGTACATCTCTAAGAAATCTAAATTAAGTACCTAATTATTTTGTTGCATTAGTTATTGATTTTGACTCCTTGAGACCTTATACATCTCAACGGAATTGAATTATTTCATTAATTAATTATACCGATCTATATTGCGTGTCGTGACGCCTAGAGACCTTCTACATCTCTGAAAAAATCACTTTATTTTATATAATTTTTAGTGTAAACATTGATTTGGAGACTTGTACATCTCCTCTAACATATATGTATCAATTACCTAGCTATAATATAATTGTATTAGTTTTTAAGTATAATTCACGAAAAAATGACTTACTGTTGAGTTTCTTTCGGCTTTCTTCTCAACAGCGGTCTCCTCTTGCGAAATGCCGGTAGACTCACAATCTGACTTGAAAAAGTGCCCTTGTGGCCTACTTACTGAATAAATTATTTCATTTCATTTCATTTCATTTCACCACACAAATCACTCACCCATGGCGACTGAATGGCTAAGGCCAGCCCTGCCATTTGCTTTATTTATTAGATTGAATGGGCTGATACTATTATCTTTAGTTACCTATTAAGCAATACTAAGATGGGTAGAATTTATTAAATTACCTGCCAAACTTCCACTTTTGTGTCAGGATCTACAGAAGTTATCCTTTCTATTGCCAACTTAGCCAAATCCAGCACATCAGCAGGCAGCTCATCCGGTAAGTACCACGGGCTTAGGTGCTTGAATTTTGGCATCCAGTACATCATACGCCAGAACTTGCGGAGCGGTATGCCTCTCCGACCAAAGGTATTTAGGAGTATCTGTTCTAGATCAGTGTCAGGCATTACACCTAGAACAAAACAAATTGAGTTGGATTTTTATTATTTACTCCAGTCTGATGTGTTTGTGATATTGAGTGCTTAGCTGGTGATTGAATGGAAGAGAGTGATAGAGAGAAGGTAGCAAGGATTTTATACAGACTTTATTCGATTTATAGATAAGTAACACAAAGGAGAAATATGTAATATCTCTATCACTCATAATAATGGTTCTAAATTAATTGACTAATTAATTATTACAAATTATAAGCTGGAGCCACGCAGCCACAAGCCATAATCATTTGAAACATTCCACAAGAAATGAGTAAGGAAAGCGTACCATTATCCTCCATTTGCTCAAGTAAATCAACAACACACTGTTGCTGCTTTGGATAGTGCATAAATTCAGCTTGAAATATGTTCTGAGCAATAAACTTTCCTTTCGGTAACACTTCTACCAAGGCTTTGTAAACTTCTAAATCTTTATGCACACCAAACTCCTTCATTCTACCTAAAGCAGCATAAATAAACTCGACGTGACCGCGCCGTCGAGTATCCCTGCCTTCAAACATTTTTATCACCTCCAAATACGTATTCTTGTTCTTTTGCGGCTTGTTCACAAATGGGTCATACACAACCACCTTCTTTTCTGTGTTTTCCCAACGCCTAAACATAATATTCGGCGGCTTAGTTCTAAGGATATTCCTTAACATTTTTGTGGCCATTGTAGGTTATGTATTGTATGTTCTATCGTAATGATGACAACAGTTTGAATATTAGACATTCATAATTGGTATTATTATCTTTAAGTCAACATTTTGGTTTTATATAAATTATAATTACAGTTTTACTCGCAAAGTATGGAAATTACGGGAAATTCGAGAAAGCGTCCAGCTGACATTGACATTTGACTCTTAGTTGACAGTGACATATAATACGCAAACTTGCCATTTCCTTAAAATAATAACAATGAAAAAAAAAGATAGAATTCAGTGGTTTATTCTAACCATTTTCTTATGTTATAATTTTTTTATATAAATATGCATTTTTATCTGTACTCTTAAATGCTGAGGAAACAATTGATACATTGATAATTAATATTTTTTTATACTGGCAATGTAAACTGTTCGCGCGGCAGTTTGCCATCCACGTACTTTTGCTCATTCGTTCAGTTTTGTAAACAGTTGAGATTGATAAGTCGTGGAGAGAGAACGTCACTTTTCTTCAAAACTTGTCTACGTATTCAACTACGCGGAGTCGTGAACATTAAATTAATTGTAAACTGAAGTGGATAGGTGCTAGAGTGAATATTTATTTAGTGATTGAAGTGAACATTTAAAATTAGTTGTGGTAAAATATAACAATAAGTGAACAAAATGTTTAAACAAATATTTTCGGGGCTTCTTATTTGCTTAATTTTAAGCGCAGCGGGTAAGTTTATAAAATGTATTACAATTATTGTATTTTCAGCCAGAACATCAAATGAATAAAAATAATAAGTATTGAAATGTCGTATCAATGTGATCTTGCTTCAAGGTTGTCTAGTGATACAATTATTTATGTTCATAAACATGTTGGTATGCAGGTGACTATAGTTGATGTAGATAATATACCTGCATAATTAAGTAAGTATAATCTATAGTTACGTGACATTTCTCAAATTTGATACAAAATTATGAGCAAATAGATATGATATGAATATTTTTCATTAAGTAGCTACTACACCATATAAGTACTTACTTACAGATCAGAATTATAAATAAACAAATGTTGTACAAAAGCGATTTGCTTAAGAGATTTCTTCCAGCTGACCTTAAGCGATGGCATTTGTAAGAAAAACGCACTATTAATTTAAATAAATCAAAAATATCAAAATTAAAATGTTTATTCTCTATGTAGGTAGGCCACAAGAGCACTTTTACAAGTCAGAATCAGAATCTACCGGCATTTCATAAGAGGAGACCGCTGCTGTTGAGAAGAAAATCCACAGCAAGTCATTTTATCGTAAATTATAGACAAAACTATTGAGTACAATTATATTATAATTAGGTAATTGACACACATAGAGGAGATGTACAGTGTCTCTAGGCGTCATAACATGAACAAAAAAAAAAAATTAATCCTCACAAATATTTAATAAGGGCTGAATAAGAATTCAATTTATTAATTTGCTTGAACATACATAAAATGAATAAATTACATACAATACAACAATACTTTATTGCACACCAACAAGAAAAATATTACATGTGAAATCATAAATGCATGGTCCGCCACAGTACCTATGGCATGCAAACTTACTTACACGTGCTTACACTAATCTATAATTAGTTAGCCTAAGGTTAATACAAATAAAATAAAATAACTGCACTTAAGTAACACATGGACTAAATCGATGTCAACATTGTCAAGTCAAATTAAAAAATAAAAACAATAATAATAATGATTTTAATAAAATAAATAAATTACCTAAGTTTTATAACATAAGAAACAATGTTTAAACAACAATGTTTTATTCATAATATTTGTAGAAAATATCATTTAATGTATTTATTATTTTATTTTAAATAATTTTCATAGTAAGTATACAATATACAAATTTAATGTATGAAAAGGTCTTATGAGCAAAAAAGAATTTAAGTTTATTCGAAAATTCATTTAAATTATCACATTCTTTTATGTCATTATTTCGAAAATTATATATTTTTATTGCACTATACTCCAGGCTTCTTTTAAAATGAACATAGTTATTACACTTCGGCAATTCTATATTGGTGTTGTTTCTTAATGCATGTGTCATACTGTTACCTTACCTTGTATTTAGACCTATTCTTGTGAATGTACGTGCTTGTTAAGTAGATGTAAAGTGAAACTACTGTCATTTCATTATTTTGTGCTTTATGGGCGACAATGATCTCTATATTTAGCTTTTGCGACATGTCCAACAGCTTTTTTTTGCAAGATAAGGACTGTGTTAGTGTATACGCTGTTACCCCAAACCTGTAGACCGTATCTCAAAATACTTTTAGAATAAAATTTATTTATATTAATACTCAATTTCTTAGAGACGTCGCTATTTACAAAAAGAAAATATAATCATTCAATTATTCCTCAGATACACAAGGTGTCTAATCGTCAATCTATAGTAAACTAAGTTAGAGATGTATACAGTCTCTAAGAGTCTCTAAGTAAAAAATAAAAAATAAATTAATAACTTCAATCGAGTATAGGATGAAATCTCTCACGTCAGTGTGTAGCATTCACTACACAATTCATTTGGCCCTTGGCTGGTACGAACAGACCGGACCCTACAAACGGCACCCGTTCACGAGCATGACGCATATAAATAGGTATACTATTAGGTGTACATTTATATTTACGATAAGTTCTTCACACACACGTGTAACACACGGGGTCCGACCAAAAGTTTTAAACGAGTTATCCAACCGGATGGACATCTCGAGTCTGTCACTAGCCTTTTAATATTTGCATAAAAAATCATGGTTACTTTCAATACACATACATAATCTAAAAATACAAACTAATTCACATTTTATACATTAAAAGAAAATCTTAAGAAATCATTAGGTATGGCAGTGAAAGACAATTATTTGTCGATAATTCAAAAACATTTTCATTCTGTAAAAAAAAAACATGATCGATCTCCCAAAAAGGCTTACTACCTACCGAGAAATAAAACCCATGATATTCGACAACCATAGCACACTTATAAATATTTTCAAGTAAATTATTTCAAATCAATAACAATTTTAAGAAGACTAATCGGATACCAGGAAACGAGATTCTAACGACTGGCATAAAATTGATTGGTATAACGTATTGTTAGGCATAAAATTGCTAGCCTTAATTCTGAAATTATTGACTTTACAAGAATTTTGAGAGTTAGGTTAGCCTCGAAAAGTTATTATCCGTTTCAGAGAAAAGTAAAAATTATGGCTACGGAAATTACGCAAAATGACAATTCTACATTGATACCTAGTCATTTTATGCAAACCAATATGGAACCTATTTCACCATTTATAATAAATTAATTTCATATAAAATAAATTGATGCATTACCTACTTAGGTATACCCTTTTCCGATTATTTTTCCTTTTTATATATTTAAATGTATGACATCCCGTTATTTTCACCTACCATCATATACCATAGGTAATAATAAAAAAAAATATTTACCATCTAACTTCTCAATGGGGTTAAACGAGACGAGAAACACAAACTAAGTAAGACACTTTAAATATGACTCATTATTTATTTAATGTTAAAATTATATTCCTATATTACTTTTGTTACATAAAAATCAAGTTACACAAAAAATGCATGTTCGTACAAGATTATTGGATACCTACCACTGACCAAGTATATGTGGTATCCAATACAATAGGTACCCATTATGAATCTAATGTAGGTATGTAAATGCAATCCTTGTTACATGATATACCTACAGCGCCGGATTCACAAAACTCTTGTTTTGCATTTATTTATCAAAATAAATCACATATCAAACGTCTGATTAATATGTGATTGTGCGTTCCAGGAACGCATTCCGATCAAAGATTAACTCGCTAACCGGCAAACATGAAAAAAAGTAAATTCGTTTTTCATAACTTTGATTACGCAGGGAATTAACACGATAAGATCTATTAAAAACATAGCATTTGTTCATTCCGATTTTGATAGCTTGGTAGTGGTCGTCGAAATTATGAAAATTCTGAATAATGATGCTTTCGGATATTACATTGTTGTAAGTGTAAGACGGAACCTGCGGCGCGGGTGTCCGACACGCACTTGGCCGGTTCGTAGAATCATTTGCATACTTTAAACATGAAGAAACGGAATCAATGGATACCTATAGGTAAATACTCGTGTGGTTGACTGTTTTTGTGTTTGCTAACTTATCCGTATTCTTAGTTACTAGCTGCGCACCGCGGTTTCACCCGCGCGTTCTTCGGGATAAAAAATAGCCTTTATGTTGTTCATTCATTCAGAGTGTCAGCCACCACCATACTTACCGAATTTTATCATTCATCATACACACTCACAAACTTTCATGTATAGGTATAATAATAGTGTGATACATTCATTCTCACTCCTATTTTTCTACATAGAGGAAAAATATTCGTTATCATTTCAGATAGCTAAAGCAAATAATAAATAGTAAAGTAGATATGTACAACCTCTCACGGGAGCTCGACTACTAATAAGTACTTATTAGTTACTATATTGTGCGTATGTAATACTTGTTTCTATATAGGTACATGTTAGATGGGTAGGTTGATGACTTTTGTCACAAATCCGAATATAGGGGTGATGACATATTTGAAGTAGTTTTGTTTTAAATAGAAAGCATACATTTGTTTTTTTTTTTCAGAATCTTCATATTTTATTTAACGCGCCGCGCCTTTTCACGGCCTAATTGGCAAATAAGTAACTTATTTTATTTTCCACATATAAATACTCGAATTAGTACTGGTACCCAATATAGAAATGACGTTACATCTCTATAGCCATTTGTATGTAGCGTTTTCAGCGCACGTTCTTAAATGTCAAACTTTATTGGTAATTTAAGTCACATATATAGACATCTGATCTCAATAAAAAATTGGATCTATTGACATCCTAAAAAAATGGCATGTCTATTGTGGCTACCTAATGATTTTATAACAAACCTACCTTACCTAATGACATTATAACTTTCGATCATCATGGCTCATCATTTCAACAAATTGAAAAGATTTGACGTCAATATAAAGTGACGTGTTTCTGCACTAGATGCACTACAAGTTCATTGTAGTTCCACGACGTCACACTGTAGGTGTGCGAGTATTTTTGTTTATAACCGGGCGAGCGTGGCGGGCATTCAGCCAAACTCCCACGCTGTTATTGATACGCTGAGGGAACCCAAATATAATAAAAACACTGAAAGTATACTTACATGTAATGTATGAGATGTATAATTATTGTGACTTTAGTTTTAGATCTTAAAGAAAATAAAATAATAGAACGTTTTTAAAATTGAAGTAAAATGCTCGATTGTCTTGTCGGTTCTATTATTGACTTTCTGTGCCGCATAAAATAAATAATGGAAGGAATAAAATAAAAAAATAATGGACAACCTCACACAAATCAATCTAGTCCCACAGTTAATAATAATCATAAATATCGGACAACCTCACACAAATCGATCTAGTCCCAAATTAAGCTCAAGAAGGCTTGTGTTATGGGTACTAGACGACGATACATACTTATATAGATAAATATATGTATACTTAAATACATAGAACAACCATGACCCAAGCACAAGTATTCGAATTTATCACACAAATATTTGCCCTGGCCGGGATTTGAACCCGGGACCGTCGGCTCAGTAGGCAGGTGCGCCAAACCCGTCGTCAAAACGTTGCATGTTGCCATCAGTGGCACAGTTTACGATGTCGTGATATGACGAACATGGTGGTCAAAAGGTTAAAAGAGTATATTACACACATGTATAAACGTTAAAAATAATATATGAGTAGGTAATAAAGTTAGAAAATTAATAATAGCAAAGACAAATCGATTTTAGTTGGAGTAGACTTGTGTTATGTTATGGCTACTAGACGACGATATACATAATTATACTTACCTACATACTTAAATAGAACGATCATCCATTACCCAGGAATAAATATTCGAGTTCATCACCCAAATATTTGCCCTTACCGGGATTCGAACCCAGGACCGCCGGCTCAGTAGGAACATGCACTACCACTGAGCCAACCGCGCCGTCAAAATGTTGCCATCAGTGGTGACGAACATGGTGGTCAAAAGGTTAAAAGACTATATTACACACATGTATAACCGTTAAAAATAAATATATGATTAGGTAATAAAGTTAGAAAATTAATAACAGCAGACAAATCGATTTCGATTTCGAGAGATCTATAACAACAAAATGAAATCACATTATACACTTTAGTACCTACCTAATAAAATTGTTAATGTCTTTTCTTGCAATAAACACCGACTCGAGGGTTTCATGTGTCATTTAATTTAATCCTTTAAATGTTTTATATTCCGGATTGCTGTTAGATTCCAAGAATGTTAACGTGTCCGTAGTTTATTTGCGGACTAAAATTTTGAGCGTATTTCAATGATTACAATTAAATTAGAATAAATTGATGCATAGAAGATACAGTTTTACACGAATCGTCCTCTATTCCCAAACTAATCAAAGCTTACTATAGGTACTCGGTAAATATACTATAGGTACGTAGGTACTTCTTTTGGCGTGATAATTTACGGATGTGGGTAGACGGACTTTAACCGATTTTGGTACAAAGAAAGCTGCGGGCCTAAAATGGACATGATGGTTGCGTATATCACGTGATAAATAAATGATAAAGCATCAGGCACTCACACTCGATCACTAAAATAACTTACGGATGCTTTGTCACTTATTTATCGCGCGATAAAAGCAACCACCATAAGCTCTCTGGACATCCAAAGATATTTAGGATACTTTTTTTTTATTCAGTACAGTAAAGATACAAGTTTTAAGCGGACGAATTTATGCCACCCTTTAGTACATAAATACATATAATACATACGTATATATACGTAGAAAATATTTTATACTTGTTTTTCCCGCGGCTTACTTTGCGCCAAAGAATGAAATGTGCTAAAACAAACTGTCAGCTTCTGTTTAGTCCTCTTATGACTGAATATCTTTGATTTGAATTGATTATCCTAGTCTGATATCTAAGCTATAAGTTTTAGAGAAATCTGTTACGTAGTTTTTGCGTTTAATTGGAACGTACATACAGACAGACTTTCACGTGTATAATATATAGGACTACCTACGTGGATCTACTTACGTAATTAAATACTTAGTTTAAATGCGTGGGTACTGGGGAGACGTGGTGGAGGTGGATCTGCGTAAGCTTCAAGCCGAAAACTGGCGAGAAACTGCGCAGGATCGGGACAAGTGGCGTGCTCTCGTTTGGGAGATTAAGATCCGGTTTGGGTCACTGAGCCAAAATAGAACTGGCGTCAGACAAAAAGTGGATTTCTTGTTTATTAAGTCAGTAACCAATCACGCGAGTTTAGTAACAGGGATTTTTTTTACTGGTTGTTTATAAACCTCGGAATCAGTCCATGACAATTAAGTTAAGGAATCATATGACGACCATCGCCTTACTGAATTGATTGTAGTAGATGCTAAAGAAAAATCAATGCCTCAAGAAGGAAATTTTAGTACGTCGAAATCATCATCATCCAATCCTAACCAATTTCTGCCACGGCGACTGGACATACTAGCTAGTCAGATTTCGTTCGTGTGCTCTCATGTGACTGACATAGCCAATTTTTGCTGTGCAAATGTACGGCCACGTGTGCTCTCATATGACTGACATAGCCAATTTTTGCTGCAAATGTACGGCCACAAATGCTGCAAGTCAGCAGTCAGCACCCCTCCGACGAAATTATAATTGATGACCACAGGTGGTCGGGTCTTCAACTCGTCGCGCTTAACGTCGAGTTCTTTTCGCCTTTTTCCTTTGAAGGCTTGCACTTTTTACGTCGAAATACATGAATTAGGGTCCTCGTGCTACGGCACCACGTCTGTGGACGGCGACGTTTAACTTAGCAAAACGTAAACTTCGTCTACAGCTGAACGTTCTCATAGACTATATAAAACACTTAGTTCAGTTTTTGGCACCTCACTTTTTTGTATGCGTTTTGTCATTACTGCAGCATGCAATTTTCAAAATGGTTCTGCATCCGTGAATGTGTTAAGCCTTTCGGTCAAAATTAAATATACAATTTAGATGGAAACCACATTGTGCGTAGCGAGGTGATTCTAGCCATTTCACTGTGCCAAATTCCAACTATTTCACGTAAAATGTACGTAGAAATTTGTCTGAAAGTAGAATGCTTGTGTTAATTATGTCTTCAAGCTCAATATTTTTTACAGGCTTTAGGTAGCTGTAACCTTTATGCACAATAGGCGTGTAGGTGTGTAAGCGTGTAGGCATTCTATATATTTATTGGGATCAAAATGTCTATATGAGACTAACTACACATAGACTGCTCTATAAATCGGATATGACTTTCATAGTTTAGCGTTAAAATACTCCCATAAAAATTGCCACCTATATTTCTGGCAGCCTTTGTGTGTCATGTACCAATATCTGTATGAAGACAATAAGTAATTTGCCATTTTCACCGTGAAAAGGTTATCATACAATTATTGTATTGTTAAATTCCAAGGATTCTGAAAACAATTTCAGAACTTCTTTTGGATTAAAAAAAAAATGCGGTCTCTTATTTAAAAAATTATTACTTAAGTATTTTTTGTTTTATTTTTTCTTTGTTTCATGACATTGAGCTAATTTTATTCATATAACTACAATATGCTGTAGAATTCAACATCAGTCTACGCCCCTATTGTAAATCTATTATAGGTATGTGGTTCGATGTATTTCTCCATTACAGCTAGTAAATAAGTGCGTTTATTATTGCAGCCGATGACGCCGTGCACTGACATGTAATTACTGCTCCTTGATTGATACAATGGTTCCGTAATAAACTCATTGACGTTGTATTATTATTCCGTATTGCGCAGGTACCGAATTAAAATGTGTTGTTTGCTAAAATGCAGCAATGATCAAAGGGTTGGGCAACCTATTACCATTCAAAACTAAATTCTGCAAGTACTTTTGCTGTTCAGATGTGCCACGAAACTCATTAAAAGTGTCAAGAACAGACAAATAACTAAGCACACTTTACTAAAGATGAAATAAAAGCTATCTATAAACTGCTTTCAGAATGTAAAGGCAGGTCTCTAGGCCGCCATTAAATCCGAACATAAAATAAAAATATAATTTGGTAACTAAGCTCATAGAGATAATATAAAATTCTTTGCTTCGAGATGTCCCCGCCCTCAAAATATAAAAATCTCATAGGCATAGGTATGATTTCACGGAAAATGCCAGCCATTACGCAAGAAACAGAGCTGAGAAACCGAGCGTGGAATTTTTGCATAGAAATACCTACACAGAATATGAGCCAGAGATATACCATAAAAACTAATATTGAAGAATTATAAATGACATTTTGAAAGCCGACTGTAAAGTAGTAGTAATTTTATCCATCAATACAATTTCGACTTATAATTGTGGTAACAACAGATACCTAACACCACCTTTACTATTCCATCGGTGACGTAGCCGTCAATGGGTCATGTTTCAGAAAACCTATTGCTTGCCAGTCATATTCGAATTACCGGATTTGCAAAAAACCGGTATAACCCAAATGGAAAGTAACGTGATAAAGATTCACGTGTCACAGTTATACGTGTACGGCTACGATATGTCGATATAGTAGCGGAAAAATCTATCATATTGGTGTATTTTGAACGAAAGTTGTCTAACTTTTACAATTGCAAACGGTGATATAACAAAGTACTGACCTGAGATTTCTTTTTTAACCAATAAAACATCTATTTTTATATACTTACAAATTGTTATTTAATAACCGTTGTCGACATTCTGCGTCTTATTAAAAAAAACACGTTTTTACACTAGGTAATTTGCCGTTCAGTTAATATTTGCAACTACGCTAAATAAAATAAGTACCTACCTACATATGTTTTTATTCGTTACGCACTTAGTATACTACAAGTTACTTATTACGCTACTGGCAATATTCATTCGAATCTTATTCTTGGATCCAATTCGACAGTTAAAGTATTTCAATATGATAGCTTTTTGCCGCTACTGTATATCGCCAGTCAGTTCAAATAACAATAAATTCACTTTTCAAATAAGCAGATTTATTACTTTTATCTTCTCCCTGGTGAAAATAAGCTGTCTGAGCTAGGAGATTTACTAGTTTCATCGTACTTACCTACTTAGCTTGAACTTTCATAATACAAGAATAAAATCGTGTGAACTAAATTTAATCGAATCGGTCCCACAGTCAGCGGAATGTGCTTAGGTCTTGTGAAATTGATTCCATAAAATTAACCTCTTGGAATTTAATAATGGCTTTGTATTCACAGGTAAAAGTTTTTTAGACCTTGGTTTTAATATTAAATTGTCGTAAAGCAAAAAAAAGTTGAAGCTGACAACTATCGGGAACTGTACTTTACGGTAGAAATTAGTAGATCTAAACCTTGATTGAGTTAGACATAATGGAATAAGTAGATACAATACTATACCAATCGCAAACGCAAGAAAGTATAATCCATTTTAGTCATCCATTACCTACGTTCAACGCACAACACATCAACAACACAAAAGACATTCATTTCATGAATGTAAATATCTACAATTGCCACGATACCCACCTGTGTAAATAATTAGGCTTAAAACAACACATTCGCATAAAACTGAACCATATTTTTCCTACCGCGAATATCCGGTGCCTCTTATTTGTACACGTATGAAAATATTGCAAATAATTTATGGATTCATTCTTTCTGCCGAAGGCTAATCGGGATTTATGGTTGAGCCGCATAGTTCGGAGCGCGATTCCAGTCGGATGAAATTGTTTTATCCAAATTTATTATCCCACAAGAGAGGGTTTAACATTTTTGGCTGCAAAGTCTGAAACGGATAAATACATTAAAGGTCTCAATTCAAAGATTTATGCGTAGGTTCGCCTATTTTGAATAAAGCAAACGCTAAGCCGATCTTGGTTATTAATTTGGGGAATTTGGGCCAAAGGGGCGTTTTGTATGGGTAAGTATACAAAAGATGACTTGGTATGAACGATTTTGTAATTAATCTTCAAAGCTTGTCCTTTTTCCCTATCTACGAGTAGATATTATAAGTATCGATGCTCTTTTATGTTGAACCCGTTTAAAAATGTGTCACGGGTTCTCTAGAATTTTTTCATTTTTTTTAAGAAACGATTTAGTTATACATTGAGCCACAGTATTGGTACATAACTACACTATTTTTTATGTTTCTTCACCTGTCCTGTTAATTCTCACCACTTCTCATAAGGGGTTCTTATTCATATCATCGTTTCCCATTGCTGTGATCCGGTCATCTTCTCGTGCTTGAGTGTATTTTTGCCCACCTCCGGATGTTTACCAACGTTTCCAGCCGTACGTATTAGGTCAGCTGTCTTGGCATCCACCGACAAGGTCTGTAAATATAATGTAAAATGACGTTTATACAGTAATAAAGGACATCCAATATTACCTTGTCAAACCCTAAACGTTTTAGTGTCTACAGTGAACATTACTCAGTGTTGGGGGTGATAATGGGCTCGCTTTCCTTGTAAAAGTTGGGATGAAGTCAGCGGCCCGTACAAAAAGTTATCCTATCCGATATCCGAGTGAGATGACAAATGAGCCTGATGCCGAGGCGAGACATCGAAATAGCCGATTTGCTCCGCCATCATTCCAAGATTTCCAGGCTTTATACCCCAGTGATTCCTTTGGGATCAGCTTGCTTTCATGACGTCGTTTCGGGGGAACATAAAAGTAATTTTTTGTACAACTTGAGAGACGCTTACGAGACATATTGACTGTCGATTCTATCTTATTACGGTAATATTTTGTTCAGTCTGCTGACATTTTTTACACATCACTGACTTTTTAAGTAAATTGGTGATGTTTACAATGTTCGGAAAAAGTAACTCGATGGATAAAATTAAGGGTGTGATAATCCCGTGTCATAATAATAACAATATCGCAGTGATATATAGAGATAAATTACATTAAGTTATAGATATTTTTTAGTTATCAGGCTTCACAGGCTATCGTATGTCTAGATATGAGATTTGCGAAGTGATAGTGCTATCATAATACCTTCCAGGAAATTTCCTTCGACTTGATTATCAGATTAGCCTATTATGATATGAATTTTGCGCATTACGTTTTATCTTTTATTTTTTATAACAGACTTATTATTTTCGTGACTCATTTTAATCCTTCCATCTTCCACTGAATAAGTCTGCCCCGTTTTGATGATCACAACGATAAAATCGCAAAATTCATTAAAAACTTCGCTGTGAAATGAAAACTAACAGGCGTGATTCAGTCACGCACTGATTAAAGTTAAAACATGCTACAAATTATATTCTATCAAAGCAAAGTTCGGAATATTACTTAAAAACTTGCTTAGTGATAACATCGATGAAAAGATAGCCCGGTTAAAAGCAAGATAAGTTTGACTTGTGTAATCGTTACAAATATTTACTGTTAAGCTGTTAATAGGTCATCGGAAAGTGGCCCCTGATCACGCTATTTACATTCATGTCAAAGTTATCAATGTTAGGTAATATTCCTTTAGATTTGATACTAGCCACTTTTCCTTTGAAACCCCAATGCATGGAATGGAATAACTCAGTAGTAATTAAACTCCCTTTGATGTAGGACTCCGATAAGGATTTCAGACTGTTTATTCAAATATAGAATCGGCTACCAACAATTTTCTCTGAATGAGGACATTGTCCATTGAATGAAGTTATACTCAGAGGTTAGTATGATTATTAACCTTAAGTAATTGGTCAATTTAAGTCAACTGCAGAGCGAGATCTGCATTGTAGTACCTACGACATGACTTCGGTCTTGTAAAGTTGTGACTAGGTCCGTTGGCCTGCTCCGCTAAACTTTGTCCATTTTCGCTGAAGTTAACCAGTTTATATTATAATTCGTGTTCTGAGTAAATTCTGTACAAATTTTCAAGATTTTCTGCTTCCCTTCGGTTTAATTAAATTCTATCGTGGCATAGTTATAATTGACTGTGATTTATAGCTGTGTTTATGAACTCCTAAACGAACACACGAACAAGCTAGATTTTTTTTCTAAGACTATTCTAAACTTGTCACGTCAGTTTTTTAGTTAAGATATTGGCTCGACTCCACGATGGTGACTACTATATTTCAACCTTCACGCTTAATATTTTGTTGTAAACTCGTCTGTAGGTACAGATGTAGGTATCTACATATACTTACAATTTACAATATATATTGGCGCTGAAGTAAACAGTCATTTTGATGTGTGCATTTGCGATCGAAATTCCGAGCTCGATAGTACAATAAAACCACTTGATAGCCTTCAGTTGTGTTGGCCAAAGTAAATTGTATTAATCGCCTGAATCCCTCGTCATGCGTTGGTGGAACAAAAGGCACCTACCTAGTACCTACATGTAAATTAAACGCGTACTGTTACGTACTGGCAATGAGTCCGTGTGAGAGAATTCTGGAATGATCTTCAGGGTTTTTCATAGTTTGTATGACATAGAAGGGTAATAATAATAAGACTGTTTCTGTTAGGTTCGAACAGGACCAGGTATGTATATTAATTGATGGGTAAGGGAGACTCGGAGTCATAGTCTCATAGTCATGACAATAGGTAAGACAAAATGAGTGCCTATAAATGTACTTAATCCATTTACGAGTATGCATAACCTACAAAGGCGTTCGTAACACATTAAGAAAATAATTAAGTAACGAAATCAAAAGAAAAGTAACTAGGTGCCTAATTTAATTATGTATCAACATACTAAACAAATCAAAAAATAGAAAACTAATAATTGTGTTCTTGCCTGAGTTCCTGTCCTGACCCTTCATAACGTAGTTTTACCAATTTGAGGACGGACTGTTAAATCAATCACATATTATTATCATTGCGCACTGAAGAAAATAAATAGCTCAACTAGTTTACGCAACTACTTGACAAATAGCCAAATTGTGCTTGGTAGCAACCAAAATTATGCTAACTTTGTTTACTAACTTACTACATACTCGTAGTAGCCCTCAGTTTGTCAGTCCTCCGATTTATATGTAACTAGCAGCTAATATTTGGGCTACTGTTCATAAATATTTTTTTATTGTGGTTGACTTCTTCGTACTTACTTAATTGGCTGTAGGTATTTAAGCCGAGTCATTACTTTAGCCTACCGACACAACAGCAAAAAAACGCTACTGTTTACAATCAATGAATAATAAACAAACGTTTATTGAGACGACCGCGTGTCAAGGCAAGACTTCCTAAGGCATCTGAGCAATTCAATTCCATTCCATCGTTTAATTGACGGTTATACTCTCTATGTTTCTCAAATTGGTCCTCGATCATGCTTCGATTGGATGAGAGTGTGTGCTGTACGGACGCACGCGCCTCACACATGGCAAAAACATCGTACGATGCCAGCCAACCAATGGCAGCGCAGAACGACGTGGGCTCGGCTCCCCTCCATGTCTACGGAATGTATGGTTCTTAGAACGGCACTGTTAAAAATAACTACCTGTTTAACAGGACACACACGATGTTGGCGATTATTCGAGGTCGGCGTTGAGATATTGGTGTCGGATGGATTTCGCATTTTATAAGGAATTTTAATATTATAACCGACTTCCAAAAAAGGAGGAGGTTCTATGTTCGACTGTATGTATTTTATGTATGTCCACCGATTACTACGCCAATTGTGGACCGATTTAATTTTTTTTTTACAGTCAGCTTCAAGAATGGCTGTTGATGAATGTTGAATATTTGCTGCTTATATGCTGCTTTGACCGTACATTTACACCTCCTTACCTAGAACGCACTGAAAGTTTTGCACTTGCATTAACTTACGTACGGGTATGTAAGTATGTACTTACCTAACTATTACTTGTTTTTCGTATCATAAATACAGATTTTTTGGTGGAAAATCGATTGTTTGTTGTTTTTATTGATAACTAAGTGGACCGTTTGTTTAACTTAATTGGGTTTGTCACGAAAAATACAACTTCCAACTTCCAATGTCCATTTTGTAGATTACTTAGTATTAGCAGGGACCGTAAAGTGCGAGCAATATCGATTGAAATTACGTACCTATGACAACCAGTGGCGACCCTAGGGACCCAAGGGGTTGGTGCTCTAGCACTTTGCTTCAACGAATTTTGCTCGCATTTGCGATACTAATATATATATATATACATATATATACTAGATCATACGCATTCTCATAGCGATGGCAATTGTATAAGTACACCTAATCAATATCGGCAACATCAATGATGTAACTCCCAAGTCAGCTAAGCACCAGCAAAAATAATCATGCTATAATCTAAAGACAAGTCCGCAGACACCGAGCGTTTCATGAGTCACGTGTGAACAGCTGATTGCGCGCGCGCCGCGTAACACGACCTGACGCCGCCGGCGCTTGCAAACCGCGTGCTTTTTGATAAGACTAGCGTGATGACTAGTGAGGTTTACATGATTTATCTACAATGTTATGAAATGATGAGGCGTCAGAAGGTTATAAAAACAAATAGTACTTAGACTGAAATACTTAGGTACCTACTCAAATGATGGACTGATATGTATTGCAAGGCTTAACCCCTCGAATGCGATGTCAAAAATTTGCTAATCAAATGGAAACTCACTGATTTTTTTCATTATTTCATTATTTATTATAAAAGGGTTCCTAGTTGATTACGAAACCCTAAAAAGTCATTAATGTCGCAGTAAGTGACAGTGTTGTTCAGTTGTTGAATTAATTAGACCATGATAATATACCTACCTTCTTATTTTTATTTCAAGCAGATTTAGACCTGCTTGAAAATATAGATCCAGCTCGCATTAGAGCAGGCTGGGATCCAGGATTTCGTTCAAAGAAGAGATTTCGCGGCAAATTCCCCCGTCTGACTGCGATATATGTAGGTATCCGCGCCTGATTTAAAGTAGTATAATTCGTTTGTACATTTTTATAACAGCCCACAAAAAGTCTTTTAGATGTCCACAGAAAACGGTCAGCCATAGAAAAATTCAATATCGCCTGGTGACAACGAAACTCACTCAAAGTTTGTAGATCAATACTGAGATCTTTGTTTTAAGTAGCTATTTGTTACGTAGCGAGTTTTGGTTGTCAATAGACGAATGTTCATATGTTGGCCTAGTCTAAATTAAAGTGGCGTGGGTTTAGTCTAGCGTACGAATTGTTTCCGCCTGTGTTTTTTTTTTTTTGGCAGAATGTGCGACGATATTTTTCTTCGCTGAATTCGTCCTAGACTAAAGCGTATGAAAACATACACATAGCATTGCTACATCTCTTAATGTTTACTCACCATATTTATGTACGTCAGAATAATAAATAAACAATACAATAGTAATAAATAAACGTAAATAGTGAAATATAACCAGACATCTGTAATTATCGTGCGATCTATGTGATCGGTCACCCCCTAGAGTTTTCGTATTGGGATTTGCGATAGATTCTAAATAGGGATTACTAAATCAATAGCCCTAGAGAGTTCGCCAATAAAATCCCTAGAGGCTTTTTCCTATAGTTTGGTCCGAATTGCACAATTACCAATGTTTGATTAATAAATTAAGGGTATCTATAAGGTAAGGGTAAGGGAAACGTAAGGTAGCTATAAGTTATGGTAAGTCGCCGTCATCAATAAGCCCAGGAACGCCAGATCTCGACTTCGCTTGTCGTGTCGTGTGAAACTGGTATAGATTTCAATTGTTCCGCGACAAATAATCATCACTCCTGTGGCGCGGAGTAATTCCTGTTAGTGGGTTTGTTGTACTCCCACACAAAGTCCGACACGCTGGTAGTGAACGCTAAGCAGCCCTGATACAGTTCAAGCTATGTAATAAAAAAGTAATCGTGTCACAGACAAAGTAGGAAGGTATATAAATATGCTGAAGTTCCTTATACTTATATTGATTCTTCACAGCACCCGTTGGAAATATCCCATCAAGTAGGCCACCCAACACCGGCACCCGGGAGTGGAGGGGCTGCTATGCGCCAGTTGTCACCTGTTGTCAGGCACCAAAATGATTCCGTGCACGTAGAAAACCATGGGAAAAATTTAATTTTATGATGCCTTTTCAACGGCACGCCTGAATGACACTGAATGACAATCTGACTACTCTGATCAACGGTTAGGGCCGATGCTGGGCATTCCAAGCCCGCTGAATTTATTTTTAAATTATGTATGAAACTGCGCAGATAGCCCCACCC
Organism: Apotomis capreana; assembly: GCA_947623375.1. Classification (NCBI taxonomy): domain Eukaryota; kingdom Metazoa; phylum Arthropoda; class Insecta; order Lepidoptera; family Tortricidae; genus Apotomis; species Apotomis capreana. The sequence continues at coordinate 15,950,911 of OX392507.1, read as the reverse complement.
CCAGGACATCATCTGGAGCGCCCACGCATTCTAATTTAGACCTGTGCGTCACTTTGGAAAGTTGACGTCGATGTTGATTGTTCTGTTTACGTGTTTACCAGTACCTAGTTTGTAAATATTTTTCATAACAAGGGAAAATTAATGTTGAATTGACTATTGTTTTAAACTTCGTCAACACCATCATCATTCATCATCTTATTTTAGAGCTCGCGCAGACAGACAGCGGTCGGGAGTTCTGAGGTCTTTAGAATGTACCGAGTCTACGACAGTAGACGATAGACAGAGTAGGTATACGACAACGCACACAGCGGCGGTCGTCGCGATCTAAGAGTTCTTTCCCCGGTGAGACAGAGAACGCGTGAACGCCGTAATGTTTGAGGTTGCAAATACGGAAAAGTTAATTGAATTGGTTAGGGAAAGGAGTTTATTATACGATTAAGTAATGTAGACTATAAAAGCCGTGACAAAAAGCAGAAGCTTGGCTTCAAGTTGCCACAGCAATGGGATTTGGAGAGAGTAAGAGAAATCTCTTTTAGAAGCTACTAAGCTCCACAAGAGCAATAATTCTTCATCGGAAGATGAATTTTCTAGTGTTTGATCCATAATAAATTATAGTAATTCATAATTCAATAAGAGACTATTCCGAATTTCCAAATTGGTAATTGCGAACGTAGGCACACTCATTCAAATGTTAATAGAAGATGGACGGCATACATATTGTGGTGTACCTAACTTTTCTGATCCTACCAAGCACCTTATATCGGCCTACACTCTGATAGTTTGAAGGCATTTCCACACGGCGTGGCGCGGCGTTATATCTTTAGTAATGACCGATTATATCTTCTCGGCGTAAATATTGCACAAAAAGTTGGATTAAGGTAGCGCATCATCAATCTTTGTGGAAATCCTCCAGGGACGTCGTTGTGTTTTGTGTTACAATTTAATATTACTTCTTTTCCACAAACACATGAAGCATTAAATGTCTAAATGCCCACATAACCCACATAACCCATTTTTCCTTATTTTATAGACAAAAGTTTAATCGAATTTTCATTTCATAGAAATTTAATTTCAACAAAAGCATTTTTCTTAAAGCAATAAATATTTTGGAATGTTATAATTATAACACAAACCTAACCTAATCTATAGGTTGACATTTTCAAGATTTCTGAAAAATGTATGACTTCCGAGGAAAAAATTGTCTATGAAATGAAAATTCTGTGAAAGAAGCATTATGTGAAGTGTTTTCTCTAAAAGAAGAGGATCCCGTCTAAATGATATGCAAACAGACGTAACAAGCTCTTGTTTTGTCAAATAAGGAGTACGACTCTACAACGTTTTTGCTCTACATCAACTAGATAGAAAGGCCGTTTCCGATTAAGGGAAGCAAAAATGCCCTTTAATATTATGACTTGGTTTTTTTTTCTACAGTCAGTTACGTCTAGTAGAGTAACTGTGTCAAATTTGGTTGCAAAATTCTTTGCGGTTCCGCAGAAAAAAAATAAAAACGGAAATAATGAAATATGGTTTTTCTCCAAAACTATTTAACTTTAATGTACTATTATTTTTTCATTCTGTAAAGCTTAGTCAAGTTCATGTTTTAAGTGAAAATGGTATCTCTATATCTAACGATTATGTAAAAAATAGGTAAGTCAAAATTTTAATATATATATTTTTTTACTTTTGTGAGAGATACCACTCTAATTGACATTTCTAAATAAGCCTTGGTTAACGTCCTGTAACACATATTAATTTGATGGATAAAATCGGAAAGCAACTGTGTCAAAATGAAATAAATAACTGGGTTGGATTTTATGACATTTTATTAGTAAGCTATTCTAACACTTCCAAATAACCAAGTATTATATTCCTTGAACCAAAGCATACCTACATCCTCTTTACAAATGAACAAGATTTGACAGTTAGTGACATTTGCCTTTTATTGCTATTGAAAATGTCATTATTTTTCTAATAACATAAAAACTATGCATATATTAATAATTTTTGCTATTTGGTATATAAGCTTTACTTAACATTATACCAGATTATCAATTTAAAGGTTCCGACACTAACTGTAAAATGGAAATTAAAAGACTTTTCGGGTATGACTTCATTATCTTGAAATTGTAATTACAAACTATTCTTTTTTCGCCACGCAATAATCCTCTTTCTACCGAAATTAAAATAAATACATATTATGACAGTAATAGAGATGAATTGTTTTTTAAATGTAACATGACATTTCAGGGACATTAGAAAGATAACTCGTCTTTACAAAATGAATTCTAAAGCGAATGCAATCAAAAAAATATTAAGAAAGAAACCTACATCATTATATCACCTCGCAATGATATAAGTAGCGATTTCGTATCTATCAGAAATACTTAATGAAGATGGTTCGTTGAATTTGGAATATGTGAAGGAAAATTCTAATATACTGAAACTGAAAGTCCAATCTCGCCATATTTCAAAAAATATTTACAGATGCTTTATCGAATATGTCCCAAACAGCATTGGTGTTGGATCCATAAGGCGGCATTATTGTGGATGTGCCAACGGAATGCGAACAGTAGGGTGTTGTTCACACACTGTTGCTATTGTTTATTATTTATCGTACGCAAGATATTAATATATAGATATTAATATTTGTCCAAAATCGTTCGGCCTGCTGAAACTTTAAGTGGACTTTTTTTGAATCACGGAATTCACGTTACTGTCAATGAAGATAGCGATGAGGATTAGAATAAGTGCATTTTTTTTCATTACGTAACTAAAAAGGTGACATTTTCTAGCAAATGTCACTGTAACTGTCAAATGTTGTTTATTTGTAAAGAGGATATTATGTTTTGGTTATTTAGCAGTGTTAGATTAGTTTACTAATTAAATAGTAATGAATTCCAGCCCAGTTATTTATTTCATATTGACACAGTTGCTTTCCGATTTTATCCATCAAATTAATATGTGTTACAGGACGTTAACTAAGGCTTATTTAGAAATGTCAATTAGAGTGGTATCTCTCACAAAAGTAAAAATATATATATATTAAAATTTTGACTTACCTATTTTTTTACATAATCGTTAGATATAGAGATACCATTTTCACTTAAAACATGAACTTGACTAAGCTTTACAGAATGAAAAAATAATAGTACATTAAAGTTAAATAGTTTTGGAGAAAAACCATATTTCATTATTTCCGTTTTTATTTTTTTTCTGCGGAACCACAAAGAATTTTTCAACCAAACTTGACACAGTTACTCTACTAGACGTAACTGACTGTAGAAAAAAAAATCTGTCCATTATCACGAAAGGGCATATTTTCTTCCCTTAATCGGAAACGGCCTTTCCAAAGTGAAGTGAATTTATGCATTAACCATCAGACTTCATAAAACAACTTTATATAACCAAGAGGCGAAACTGCTTAAACAGCTTCTTATATTATTAAATTTTGCATTCGTTATTCATCACTAGGTAATTTAAATTTCATACAATTACAGACCTGAAATTAGTCTTAATTGACTGTGGTACTGCCTTTTCACTAATTCACATAGTTAATATGACGGATACGTTTCTCTATAGTTTGCCTGAATTTCATATGCCATAAATGGCCATAATCTATCACTTGCCATAATATTATTTTTCTCTGTAAGCTGAAGCTGAAACTATTCGGGATTGTCATAAAACAAACCTAACCTAACCTAATGATTTCTCCATGAACAGTATTAAAGAAATCCCGAAGAGTGTATGATTTATGAAATAAAATGTTTATGGCAAGAGATACATCTATGACAAATGAAATTTGGGGAAGTGAAGTGATCCCCAATAAGGGAGACATGAGTTTTATAAACATTGCTAACGAACGCTTAGCAAATCAGAATTAATACTCTATCTATAATGGTTGATTAACTACGCGATAAATAAGTGACAAAGCATCCATCAAGTTTCCCCGCAGTACAATATTATTTTAATAGTTATTTTATCGACAACGTTAATGTCTTTATTGATTTTCAATATATCTTGCCGGCAGGTGCCAAAGAAAACTGCAACAAAGAAGAAGATCTCTTACAACGCTGCGCTATGGACCTGCCAGTCCTCAACTCACCGGAAATTTCCTTCGCCCTAACTCGGGAAGAACTAGACAAGAGTTGCACGTAAGTTCTTTATACAATATTACTGCAATCGCGAACTCGTTGACTTCAAGTGTTGGTTGAACAACCATCAAGTAAGTTTTATACGATTTAACGTTGGAATTGGAACTTGCTGTTTCAGAATTGATGGTCCCGTCTTATAAGTAGCTTTAATGATAGGTAAACAAAACTTGTATGGGCTTATATTTGACTTAGTTTTACGACTATGTTTGCGCAGTGGTAGTGCAGTTGCGTACTGAACCGACGGTCCTGGGTTCGACTCCCAGCAAGGGCAAAATTGTCTGATGAGCTCGATTATTTGTTCCTGGGTCATGGGTGACGTCTTATATTGTAACTCGTAGTCCAGTGCCCATAACACAAGCCTACTAGAGCTTACTGTGGGACTATACTTTGAATAATTACCGGAACTCTAGAGCTACTTATATATTAGTATATCCTAAGATTTTTGTTCAATTGTAATAGGTACATTACCTTCTAGTACTTTATTTATACTTGGTGTTAAATCGTTAACATTAGACATAGAATAGAATGCTTCATTGTTGATGATGATGATGCACCGTGCTTTTATGACTCATTTCGTTTATGATCTAATACATAGTTTGACTTATCTAATCATGCATACCTACTTTGAAATGAAAGATGTCATAAAAGTGGCCATTGGGTCCCACTGTTATTAGAATTAGAACAAAGCGAAGTGAATTCGGCCTCACAAAAGGATTCCTACTATAACATATTTTGTAAAATATACATATTTTAAGAAAAGTCCACTATAAATAAGAAAATTCAATCATGTTTACATAAAATATTATTTATAGTCAAAATGGCGTTGTAAACTTGGATCAAATTCCGCGCAACCGCTTTACGGCACTCCAAACGCCTGCACGGAAAATGATAGTCTTCAAACTTGAGTTTACCGACACTTTATGCCTTTATGCAATCTACTGCAATCCCGAGCTATACCCATAACCATAACCGCATGAAATGTATCTACCAGGATCAATTTACCCGGCAAATGATTTGTTTCGCAAATAGACTATTACGAGTTGGAGTCGAGTTCATGGTAAATAACTATTTGGAGCGCCTGAAAAATACTCTGCTGCATTGCAATGTATTTAAATTTTACTGCTGCCAACATTTGCTCTTAAAATACATACATATGTTAAATTATAGTTATATTTTCTTGTGTGTGTATGTTTGTTACTTCTTCACGCCGAAACGGCTGGATGGATTTGCATGAAATTTTGAACAGAGATTGGTTACCTATACCTTTGTTTAGTTTATAAATTAACACATAGGCTACTTTTAATCCTGAAAAAGAAACATGGTTTCGGCGAAGGCGCGGCCGTGAGTTAGTCTTATTATTAATTAAAAATCTTATGTTAGTTTGATATTAATGAAGAAATTTCAAATAGATACGCTTGAAATTTTATCCTTGATTAGGTACCACTTAAAAGTACTTAAGTTCTTACACAAGTCTCAAACTTTGATATAAAGTGGAAAAGTAATTTATTACCCTTCACATCAAGTAATAATCCTAGCGATTAAGAATAATAGTTCAGTCTTTTACAGTTAAGTAACGGTAAGACGATATATTGCGTTCATTCATTTACGCTACGAGTAACTTTATGAAAACTGGGTAACTTTTGCTAAAGACCGCGAGATGTAGACGTCAGCACGGAACTCCGCGCCGGAATGGTACGCAGTTAGCTCATCTTAATTTAGTGTTCTTGTTTGTGGTAAATAGCAATTTGAAACTAGTTGTCCGTCTGGCTAACTTTGCTGAGCGCCTGATAGAAGCGCTGAATAACCAATGAGTACTTTGACGCTGTGAATAAACGCATCAACATAAGTTGCGCTGTTTCTACTTTATTAATAATTAGCGATATTGTTTAACGGATACTAGGTAACATAATAACATCCAAGTAGGTGCTCGTACTATCATCAAATTATCAGTTATAATACCTCCTCTGCTAAGTTCTTCACAAGCGCCACCCATCATTCAACGACTTCCCGCGGCCTGACGAGGTCGTTGGCCCACCTTGTTAGAGACCTTCCCACGCTGCAAAGTCTTGTACGCGGTGCCCACTCCAGAAACATTGGTCATCCTCAACGGACGTCGGTCATGGGTTACTTTTATTATTAATGCTAATTTGGCCTGCTATTGTTTAAAAGGTTGTCCGATATTTATTTATAAAAATACCCTGGCCTGGCGCGTAAACCAGTGCGTTAAACTAACCACGCAAATAAGACACCACTCGTTAATGAACACTGAAAATCAGTATGTTGTTTGTAATCGGAGTTTCCAACTATTTACAAGTCATTGTACTTTTAATTAATACGTTAAAACAAACACTAAAACTGAATAATTTGGGTTCTTTGTTTGCTGAAATTAAATACGGGCTTCGATGATTTGCATTTGACAATTTAATTAATTGCGGCATCATTTTGCACAGCCGCAACCGATGATACAGTTTTATTATATTGGTGTATTACATACGAGTAATATCACCTATGTCGATATTCTGCGAATTTAACCAGTAAACAAACTAGGTACATAATGTTAGCAATTCCGATTCGAGATAATGAGTCGACATTGTTGATTCTTATAATATTTTGAAGGCTGCCCTCGATTTCACTGAGATCTCGTTATTAGATCCCGACATGGTGACAATGGGTGGTCCCATCCAGGAGTTTAACTCTTTGAAATAAAAAAAGTAATTTTTAGATTCGGTCCACGATTGGCGAAATGATCGCGTAACATACAGTCGTGATGAGAACCTCCTCCTTTTTTGAAGTCTGTTGAAAGGCGTGATAAGTTCCAAAGCCTTTGTCTGCATGCCATGTGCCATCTTCGTAGTTTGAGAGCGGTTGAACAAAATCCAGATTTTTTATTTTATTTTATGTATTTTGTATTAGTTAGTTTTGGAAATAGTATTGAGTAAAATCATCCACTTCCACTACTCTAAAACTTCGTTGTAAAATGTCACCTGGCTTCTCTGTTTTAATTTGTGGTGTACCTTAAAACTTTCAATTACCCAACTGTAAATCCTAATTAACAGAAAATATGTATATTAAAAGCCAGATTTTTCGGTAACTCCAGAGACATTTTGAGTAACACCGGAGACAGTTAGAAGAGCCGGTCAAAAAGTTGATTCGCCCGCGCTTATATAAGTGGGGGTGACCCAAAAGGTTCCAATAGATCTAAATCCATCAAACATCCATAAACAGGATTTTAAAATTAATTATTTTTTCTAGACGCCTCCAATCCGGCATAACTTGCATCGAAAACTACACCAGCGCGTGCATGAACAAGCACGAGCAGATCGTCTTCAAGAAGATATACGCTGGTATTAGCGACGGGGTGAGAGAGCTATGCACCCGAGGTCCTTACCAGGATGAATACTTGAAGCATGCTGGCTGTGTGAAAAACGTCCGGACGGAGTACGAGCAGTGCAGCAAGAAGTACGAAGTCACGTTGACCCAGCTCAGCGATCACCAGAAACATGATCAGTATAACACGGATCAACAGGACATCAGTACCAGTCATGAAGATTACTTGAGGACCGTTTGCTGGTAAGAATTTTGAAGTTTCACTACTACTAACCGACTACTAACTAACTGTCATTTCATTTATATTCAAGCAAGGAAAGCCTGTAGTATGCTTTTCGTGTAGCATTGGTCCTTCGAGCCGGATTAACTTTATAAGCAAGGAAATAATACTCGATAAATATTAGCCAATAAGAATAAAAACAAACGTCACTTTATTGCAATTAATGATGGCGTCTGTTTAATGTAAGAGAGTCCCAATATGATGTAGTTGGGTCGTTAAATGACTGTCTGAGCTTTTATTATGAGAACAACTTTTCAGCCGTAAAATATAGGTATTACTTGAATAAATAACTTTTTAAGTATTGAGTCTAACCATTATTCGTCATTGAAATCATTATCACGTGTAGCGGCGGGTACCTTAAGTTCTGAAAATACCCGCATGCCATGCTTTTGAAAATGGTTCTTTAGAAGAATAATATTGAAAATAAATTTCAATACTTTAAGAAAATAAGCTTTTGTAACATTTAGCGACCCAGATTTCCCCGATGTTTTTGTTAGCAAACAATAAATAAAATTAATAATTCCCTCCGATTTCTCATTATTTAATACAGACATCTTTAGGTTGGGCTTAGACAATTTGATTTCCACAAATTAAACTGTCCGGGAAGTTATCAAGGGGAATCTGGGAGGCTACTCCAAAGAGTAGAGCCTTGAATATTGAATAGACCTCGTTAGTAAAATATTTTACCGAATCGAACTGTTCCTGCGACGTAATTACTGGGTTGGGCGTGAATATTTGCAATATAAAGTAGCCAGTGTTTATAATGGCGAACTGCCATCACAATTTACAGAATTCGACTGTTTTCTTAGGCCTACTCCAACTTTGACTTAATTGAATCTTAGGCAATAATTTCTTTTTAATAATAAAACGCGCCCTACAGAAAGAAAGATATTTTGAAAGCAAAATGCTAACTAATATAAGATAAGGTAAGGTGGGAGGTGGGGTAAGACTATCACAGAGGGAAGACTGCCACAGTCTTATAACTAAATTAACTATTATAGACTTACCCCATTAGACAAAAAACTATGTGAGTCTTACCTTAATAGTAATTAATTTTGATTTGACACTATGCAAAAAGACTTCTTTCATGCACCGCTTGTTTCTGCCGGTTTCGCAAAATACTTTTACAATGCATGTGCTCGAAAAGAGCGTATTCTAGGCATTCAAACTGTGCGGAAAGTACTACTTTTCCGCACTAGTGCTTTTTACTTTTCAATTTTTGGAGTTTACTCCTTAAGAATCGATTTTCATATATAAGCCCGGGGTATGAAAAATATGGGGTGTAAAATCGAACGTATCTGCCATGCTAATTTAAAAAGTCGTATCTCAGTATACGATCGGGGTAAAAATACGACTTCGTAATTTAGCAGGTTATGCGTTAAGCGTTATAGACTAAGATCCCGATATAAAATAACCTTCACCGAGATGTTTATTTGATGAAATGTATTTTATATTTAATTTAATGTGTCAATAATTATATTGCATATGGGTTGCCTAACAAATTTTAGTCCAGGGTATGTTTAATTAATAATAAAAAAAAATTGTTTTAAACATTTCACCGGTTTGATTAATATTAGATAAATTCTATACCAATCGAAAGTATGAAGCCCATAGAATATGCAAACGTTAGGTTGCCTATTCTTTTCCCGTCACAACTATTGGGTAGCCAGGTATAAACAGGTAAATCTATACCTACTAGCATTTTGCAAAGGTCTGATTGTTGAATTGAAATTAAATAAAATTAAAGATTATTTAATTATGAATTTATCTAATAATCTAATCGGTGAAAGGTAAAAAATTTTTTTTTAATTTTAAACTAAACATACCCTGGACTAAAATTTGTTAGGCAACCCATATGCAATATATTTATTGACATTTTAAACTAAATATAAAATACATTTCATCAAATAAACATCTCTGTGAAGGTCATTTTATATTGGGAGCTTAGTCTATAACGCTTAACGCATAACCTGCTAAATTAAGAAGTCGTATTTTTACCCCGATCGTATACTGAGATACGACTCTTTAAATTAGCACGGCCGATACGTTCCAAAAATATAAGTATTGCGAGGATTGACGTTTGGTTGTCAAAGGCGACGACGGTTGAAAATTTTATCAAATTTTATTTTATTTATAAGTTAATTCAGTTTTAGAGTCCTTTTCGCTGTGGCATATGGCCTTAGATAAGTCGTGCCCGGTTTTTGTGAAGGAGTAAGAAATTCGCAGGATTATGTCTGCTGAGGGATGTATATATAAACGGGCTTTTTGGTTGTATATGCAAAATAAGGAAAAAAAGGATACGGATGTTTGTAGTCAGGATGCGCCATCTGTTTTTGAGAATGACTTAAGTTTTGGAAAGTCATATAAAGATGCTGCTTTGTCGAAGCCGTTACAATCTAAAGAGTCTGAAGATTCTGTCTGTCAGGCTGAGGTCCAGCGATCAGTAAGTCAGTACAGATTAGAGAGCGAGCCACAACAAGAGGTTCGTAAGCCGCGGAAGTCAAAAAGAGTAACAGATGTGAAGAGATCCGAGTGTCTATTGGTCAATCAGCCTACTATTGAGCGGGCTGATATGGAAGATCAAAGACAAAATAAGGACAAGAAGAAGAGACGTATTACTTTTGAAAGGCTGGTTGAGAAGACGAAGGATATTTTGTTTTCTACCGAAAGTTGGGAGGAGAAGTTCAAAACGCTGTTTGGAGTTGTTGTTAAGGAGATTTTGGATTTATTTAAGGATTTTTTTAAGGAAGGTGATTTTGTACGTTTGTTTTTGTCTAATGTAAATGGCTAGGTCTAATACCAGATCTTTCTTGAATGTAATGTTCAATTCAATATTGGCGGAACCCTTATCGGAATCGGCTAAATTTGTATACAGTTTTTTTATGTAAATAGTGTATACAAATTTAGTTGTTTTCGTGTACATGTTATTTTTAAGTTTATACGGTTTATGTTTTTATTTATCTATGTCTTTTAGATGAATGTTGTTGTGTATTAGGCCTGCTGGAGCTGGCATGTTCATAAAAATGATCAAAGCTCCTTAATTAATAAGGTCGTATCCTTGTATGGATTTCATAGTAAGATACGGTTTTTTTTCCGTAGCACTGCAGACTGTAGTAACTAAACTAGCCGCTCGAGGGCGCTTTACATCACGCTTCCTTATTTAGTTACTACTCATGATCTCTCCAATTTGTTAAAAATGAATCGGGAGTAAATTTTCCTTGTAAAATATTGTAATTTTGCTGTATATTATACTCGTATATTAATATTATGTAAGTGCCTACCTTCTCGTTCTTGTTTGCAGCACCCAACAGGGTACATAATGTGATACTTGAACTATTTACTAATCATTATGTGCAATAAACGTATTGAGTATTGAGTATATATTTTATAATCGTTCTTAAGGCCAGGCGCGCACCACGATTTTAGTCGCGCGATAATTTTGTCGCATAAATGCAAGATATGGGTTTATATGAGAGTGCGCGCACCACGATTTTCATAAACCCAGAAGTACGCTTATTTCTGCGACAAAATTATCGCGCGACTAAAAAAAAATCGTGGTGCGCGCCTGGCCTGAAGAGTAAACTCCAGTCGTGCGTCGGAGCTGACACACACACTTTTTAGGGTTCCGTAGTCAACTAGGAACCCTTATAGTTTCGCCATGTCCGTCTGTCCGTCTGTCCGTCCGTCCGTCCGTCCGTCCGCGGCTTAGCTCCGTGATCATTAGTACTAGAAAGCTGAAATTTGGTATAAGTATGTGTATGTATAACGCCGACAGAACGGTAAAATAAAAATTCAAAAATTTTATTTTTTTCGGGTACCTCTCGAACACCTAAAGTGGGGGTGAATTTTTTTTTTCTTTTCAACACTGGTGTGTGGGGTGTCGTTGAATAGGTCTTGTAAAAATAATAGGGGTCTCCTAACATTATTTTTTGATAAAGTCAGCAGTTTTGTAAATATTCGCTCCGAAAACAAAAAAAATAGTGTCCCCCCCCTCTAACTTTTCAACCACGGGTCAAAAAAAATCGGAAAAATTCATGTAAATGAAACCTTATCAGTACTTTCAATGAAAACTATATTGAACAAAATCGGTCGAGCCGTTTTTGAGTAATCGCCAAATTTCATATTTTTTTCTTTAGAAGGATGTAAATTGACTTCCAGAAGGTAATAAGTGATTACAGTTTCTAGGGCGTTTACGACCTTTTTATAGAGCTTAAAATCTTTCTTAACTTAAACCTTGGGATTAAAACAGCAATTTATTGCGAAGGATGAGCAATTACGGAACCCTACACTGAGCGTGGCCCGACATGCTCTTGGCCGGTTTTTTTTTTTAATTTATAGCCGTATCTGACAGCCTGATAGAAAGAGGTTTTATTATTTACAAAAAGTTTGATAAATAAGTCAAATACCGATTATCATCACGTATAAAAGTACAATAAAACCAATATTTCATTAATTAATTCATTTAACGCGTCATTAATTACATTAGATATAAAATTTGATTAATAAACGAACTTTAAATCGTTATTCATTAAGTAAATTTGGCTGAATGTACACGCGCTTGTGCCATTTTGACATAAGACGAATATTAAAAAAATACTTTTGCACATGCGCAGTAGTAGATTATGTCGAGCGCGTTTTCCAAATAACTCCGCCATTTTTTATTTATGTCTAGTTTATTTTGAAGTTGTTTTGTGCAAATCTGCTGAAATAATGGCGAGATAAAGGGACGAATCATGAATTTAAACCCGTAAAATGTTATTGAAGAAGTAAAAAATGTGAACGACGGCTTCTTGTTGGATAAATCAAATCAAAATACTTTTTTTCCAATGTAAACAGTCTTTGTGAGTATTAAAGTATTTTCTATTTTCTCGTACATGCATAGTAAAGTTTTGTACGGAACTCGTGTGTAAGATGATTTCCGACTCGTGTTTGTTTAATCACTCGCTCGTACCTCGCTCGTGACTAAAAATCACACTCGTCTGAAATCACCTACCTTCCACACTTGTATCGTAAATAACTATTCTCAAACATGCAATGAAATATTGTCTTTGCGTTCCTTATAATAGGCTCGGAAGTATCGGTTTTTGGGCGCAACAACTCGAGAGGACTGTAAAGGGATTTCATACTGCTTTTCAGGCCTAGGCCTGCAAAGTAACTTTTTTTTGGTTTCAACAACAAGGTCATTCACACAGCTGGCTGGTTTGACAAAAAGCAGGTTTAGTTTTTAAAGGTTGGTTGTTAGACACTTGTGGAAAAAAAAACAAGATGGCGACTTTTTTTTTCAAAATTTCAAATTGGTGCTAGGCGGCTAAAACTCGGTATCGGGGGGCTCTCGGGGCTCAAAAATATGAATCTGAAATCTTGTCCGAAAATTCGGTCAAATTCGGAAAATATCGAAAAAAAAAACGATTTGTATGGAGAAAATTTCAAATTGGTCCTAGGAGGCTGAAATTCGGTATCCGGGGGTTTTTGGGGCTCCTGAGTCAGAATCTGAAATCGGATTTTTTAAATTCGGTCAAATTCGGTATCGGGGGGCTCTCGGGGCTCAAAAATATGAATCTGAAATCTTGTCCGAAAATTCGGTCAAATTCGGAAAATATCGAAAAAATACGATTTGTATGGAGAAAATTTCAAATTGGTCCTAGGAGGCTGAAATTCGGTATCCGGGGGTTTTTGGGGCTCCTGAGTCCGAATCTGAAATCGGATTTTTTAAATTAGGTATCGGGGGGCTCTCGGGGCTCAAAAATATGAATCTGAAATCTTGTCTGAAAATTCGATCAAATTTCGGAAAATATCGAAAAAAAAAACGATTTGTATGGAGAAAATTTCAAATTGGTCCTAGGAGGCTGAAATTCGGTATCCGGGGGTTTTTGGGGCTCCTGAGTCAGAATCTGAAATCGGATTTTTTAAATTCGGTCAAATTCGGTATCGGGGTGCTCTCGGGGCTCAAAAATATGAATCTGAAATCTTGTCCGAAAATTCGGTCAAATTCGGAAAATATCGAAAAAAAAAAAAACTATTTGTATGGAGAAAATTTCAAATTGGTCCTAGGAGGCTGAAATTCGGTATCCGGGGGTTTTTGGGGCTCCTGAGTCAGAATCTGAAATCGGATTTTTAAAATTCGGTCACTTTCGGAAAATATCGGACAAACAATATTAAGTGTTATTCTTTGAAGTATATTTTTTTATTTCATTGTATGTTTGAGAAAAGCACTATACATGCCTCGTCGTGAAAACGGATTCCCGTCCTCGTATCACTATATACCTACTTGGCCGGAAATCCTCATTTTCCCGGCCTCTGATGTAATGTACTATTACTGATTGCACTCTTCACCAACGATAGATAATATTTTTAGGTGTCTCATTTCAGTCAGTCAGAGAGAGATTCCTCGAGACGTTCAATGAAGCTGCTAAATCGATTTTGATTCCGTTTTATACGTATGTATCCTTTCATGACGATCTGCACAAACCATCATTAGTGTTTTGTCCGCCCGTAATCCGTCGATTAATGACTAGCGACAATCAATCAATTTTATCGGACTCGCTAAACTCCCTATTTGATGGTATTCCGCGATTTTTCCTCCATTGTGTCCGTTAAACTGCTTAAGGATTCTGCTTGAATTTTATTCCATAGGATTAGGGACACTCAACGGCTCATTCAATATAATAATATATACTTCGTTATCTGCGTTCACTGCAATTGAATCGTTAATTTGCCCATTATGTTTTAAATTATTTTTTGATGCAGATGAGTTTCCAATGGCGTACGGACTATAGAAACTAAAATGATAAGTACGAAACACATCTTATCAAAACTGACTCAAGTGTTCTAGTTGATTTTACAAAATACGAAAGTATCACATTCTCACAATTTTCTTTGTGTGAGGAGGAAAAAAAGTAATAACCTATCGTTTGCTTTACGGCAATCGGGCAAAAAGTATCCTATTGCCTCCTATGGATGCCCGTGTATCTCATTTGGAGAGAGTGTAGTTCATTTGACGCGATAAAGCCACAAAGATATATTTATCGATTCGTATCGTAAAATATACAAAATTCCATTTGTTTTAGATACTATATAAATAAATGTAAATCGTGGCTGCGACAAACAAAGATTAAGGATAAGAAGATTAGAACGCAATGAAAACTTATAAGTCTTATAACGTGCTTTGCTGAATAGCGATAGTGCATTTTCCTTTCACGTTGCAGAGCTGAGGCACAAATATACTTAAGTACATAGCGAACAAATATTGTTTCTGCAACCCGTTCCACTCTGCACAGCGGCGTTGGTCAGTTCGTCCATTAAAAATATTCCTCTATCATAGGATTTACACATGGCTGCCTGCGCGGGCACAATGGAAAGATAAACAAAAATACCGCCTATTTTTTCGAGAGGCAATGAAATGTTAATAGAATTTTCGCTCTGTTATTGTAATGCGTAAGTGAGATTGTTTAGGGATTGTTATTGACAGACTGAGGTGTTTAGTTGAATCCTCTTAGGGGAACTTAAGAGCATTTTGAGACAACGCTGAAAACATTTTTTTCATAGAAAATGAATGCTTTGACTTTTCTCACGTCTAAAACTGTTGAGGCTAGTCATGTTGTAGGTGTAATGAAAAACTAAGTAACTATATATATATTGTATTAACTAAAAATATTACGAGTAAGTTAATACTCGCCAACACAGACAGCTACGCCATTATATGGGAAAGCTTTATAATATCAGCTTTTTATGTTGGAAACATAATACATACATTTAGGCGACGACAAAGGCAGAACAAGCAAATAGTACCTATGTAACAACTTAATCTAAATAACAACTGCCTACATTATAAAGCTAGAATACATTAACTACAGAGAAGCATCATTCTTAAATGCGGACCAAATCAATGAACAGTGTAGGTTAAATGATTCATTATTAGAGACCCTTCCAATACGACTGAGCGGGTTGGCTGCAAGATTACGATTTAGTCACGTTCAATAATAATTCAATTAGCGTGACAATAGATATAGCATTCATAGGCAAAGAATTAAAAAAAGTGTCGATGAGTTAGTTTTTCGATATACAACCTCACTATCCATCAGTCGTTTTTATGGCATTCATTCTACGGGACTGGTTTACTATGGGAAGAAAACAGTCACTTTTGACGAGTAATAATCAACTTCAAACAGAGGAGATTGTATTTAGATTCATCGGCCATCTTTGTTCATGTTCATCTCATCTCATGTTTTATTTTTTATTTTTTTTTGTCTTATTTTTAACCGACTTCAAAAAAAGGAGGGGGTTCTTAATTCGTGTTTTTTTTTATTTTTTTATTATTATTTTTAATGTTTGTTACCTCAGAACTCCGTCATTTATGAGTCAATTTGGAAAATTCTTTTTAGGTTCATGAATAGACATCTCAAGGTTGGTCCCATAAAACATGTGAAGATCGGATGACGAGATCCATGAGGAATCGAAGAACTTCCTGAAACTTTATAGGCACTCATAATATTTTTCATATATTTTCTAAAACTATTTAAGTATTTGCATATGGTAGTCATCATTTTCCAATGCTGAGCTGATGATGGAAGGTACAACTCCTTAACGGTTAAGAGTTAGGAGATAATTCAAACGAGATGCATGCCTTCAAGACCTCCCCGATCATAAGATCATAGGTAAGTATTTTATATGAATCACTAAAAAGCAAAAAAAATTAACAAAAAAAATAACCGACTTCAATAAAACTAAAAAGCCAAAAATAACCCGTTCAAGTACACATTACATTTGACTCACTCTTTGAAGTCGGTGGCAAACCTCACGTAAACTATTATATATAAATATAATAATTGAGTGGTTTTGAGGAGTTCCCTCGATTCTTCATGGAGCTCGTCATCAGATCTTCATCAAAATTTTATGGAACCAATTTGGAGATGCCTACTCTCGAACACAAAAATAATTTTCAAAATAGGTTCATAAATGACGGAGTTCTCGGGTAACAAACATTGATATAATACACCGAATCGAGAACATCCTACTATTTGAAGTCGGTTGAAGACCTTACCCTAATACACTAATACACAGGCTTCGATTTGACAATGGCTGAAGCTAGAAAAGATTTTGGATCCACAGAATTGGGTACCTACTTGACAGATCAAATCAGCTCGTTTTTATGAAGTGTCAAAAGTGTATAAAATTTCAAAGAATATAAAAGTGTGATGACGTCATTACGCTATATATAGGTAGTAGGCCTCCTTATTAACCGACTTCAAAAAAAGGAGGAGGTTCTCTATTCGAACGATTTTTTTTTTTTTTACTATTTGGTTATTTAAAAAATCACTGAAAACGTAAATGAGGTAAACATAATAGATATTGTCTGTGTAGGTATTATCAGAATACCCTTTCATGGCAAACGAGACATAATTTAAAGTACCCAATTGGTGAATAAGACAGTTGAGAAAAATAGGTACATATGCCGAAAGTGAAGCATGATTGTGACCATTATGACTCATTCATTTCTCCTGTTTCCAGTTCATTCCAAGAGTTCCTGTCGTGCTCGGAGCAGACAGTTCAGCGCACGTGTGGCGACGACGCTGCCGTGTTCACCAGCAAATTCCTAAAGCAAATGGCGTCGAACATCATAAAGGTTAGCTTCACTTTGGTTACCTTTAAATGTTGAGTATTGTACGACTACGGGGAAGCAGTCAGATGGGGCTGATTAATAGAGCAGAGGTACTATCAATATCTTTATTGCCCAGAGGCCAGTTGAAGACTAACTAAATATTTTATCTTTATGACGGATGTCACTCGCTGATTCAAATACATAAAAATGACTTTATTTTTATGTCGGTGGCCAATACCACCGAGAGTGAAGTACAACCTTCACAGTATTCTGGACGGTTTAAAAAAATGTATCTAGATTTTCGGGAGGCCCAATCATTGGTGTCGAGTTCATAAATTTATAAGGAAAATTTTTGATCAAAAATATGTGCACTTTTGCCTCTATTGTTTGCGGCAAGGTAGGCGTATTAGATATTTTTCACATATTTTTGCTAATATATTTGTGAACTCAATGATTTAGACAAGAGTTCGAATTGTCAAGTCTGTAAGCTTTTTTTGCGCCATATTATGTTCCTAATTCTATATTTTTTACAAACGTCAATAATAATAGAAAAATAAAATATATAGCTGTCTTTCTTTCTACATAATATATATATGCTAAGGAAGGTGAACGCTGACTTTGTGAACTCAATTCCGAAAGAAAGGGATGACCTAACTTAAATAAAGGACAGGAACCCTGTTTCTCATTTGCGCGTAACTTGATGAAAACAAAAAGGGCTACGACAGAAATTACCCTTGAAGTCAACTTTTTACTACAAACAGCAATTTCTCTTTAGGAGCAGAATATATTTTTCCGTGTTTCTATGCCAGTTATGTTTTATTAAGTCTATATTTAATGAAATATTACGTCAGATTTCATGTTTCTCAACAGAATTTTAACATCTAAAAAGTTAGAGTTCAACTTTGAACAGAATCATTGTTGTGTCCCGGTGTGGGGGTAAGATAGCCGGTGAAATTACTAGCATAGAGGCATTCTATCTTCGTCCTCCGGGTAGGCAAGCACTTGTGACTCCTCTGGTGTTGCAGGTGTTTATGGGCGACGGTAATCGCTTTCCATCAGGCGATACGTTTGCTCGTTTGCCCCCTATGACATAAAAAAAAACAGTGTTGATCCTCTTTTGTGGTGATACCATATTTTTTATTTTGTCGGTATATAGATACAAAAGATAAATAAGAAGCCAAAATTGTATGCCACTGCAGTGGACCCTATAAAATTTTGGCTTCTTTGAAACGGTACGATACGACGCTACGATTTTCTGTTGAAACGTTCGATTTTATTTATTTATTTTTATGGTGTTCGAATGATCCCATGAATTTGTGTAAGCTCTACTCCGGAAAATTAGTCTGATTCGATTCCCAATCACGCTGCTGCAGTGGATCATTTCAAATGTTGTCTTCATAAATAACATTATCGTCATTCGAAATTAACTCATACAAATAAATGCTTCATATTAAATTAATGCATCTTAAATCCTGTAAGCAACAATGATTATTAAGCAGGTGTCAAATTTGTATGTAACTATATAGATATTTAACTGAGACCCACTTGATTTAATTGCTTTATTTTAACAAGTTCCATTGTGGTGTAAAACTGTTTATAATGAACTGATGTGGCTTGTGGTATGGATGTGGACAAACGGACGGAAATATAAAAATGGCCTCGCTCAGTTTATTTTTGCGTTAAATTCAAGTTCAAGTAATCAATTCAATACTACTGGTGATAGAACGCTGGACTCGTTTGCAGATTATAATGGTGATATGTAATGCGTTCAGAATACATAATCTTATTGGAGCGGAGCGAGCGAAGCTCCCATGGATCGACAATGGACTTCGTAACAATGCGCAGATCTCAGCGAGTTCTCAACCGATTTTAGAAATTTTTGTTTTAAAATGCACAAATTAAATTTCGCTAGGTCGTGACGAAGAGAAAATTTCAAAAAAAAAAAAAAAACTCCTCTCCAATCTATGGTGTAAGCTTAGCCGGTGGCTGACTCTGCATCGACCTAGTAATCAATACAACAATAATGGTCTGTCGATTCAAGAAAAGTTAAAATTGACAAACCCTAGTTTAATCTTTATTTTGTCTCATTTTGTATTAACTATTCTTTGTATAATGTTTTTTTTTCTTTGCAGAATTTCTGCTACGAATATAGGGATCAAGAGTGCGCGGTCCCTGACAGCGCGAGCCACACGTTCCAAAACCTACAACTGGTATTACTTGGTCTCTCGGGGCTTCTGGCGTTACATTTGGCTGGCAACCTAGTTCCAACGTAAATTAAAACTAAAACAGTTTTAAAACTAAAACGAATTTTGAAATTAGAATGTTCAATGAGTGATTATGATTATCGTGTGCAGTTGTGTTGAACTGTAAATAATGAGAGAATGAAAATGAAT
Organism: Apotomis capreana; assembly: GCA_947623375.1. NCBI lineage: Eukaryota > Metazoa > Arthropoda > Insecta > Lepidoptera > Tortricidae > Apotomis > Apotomis capreana. The sequence continues at coordinate 15,931,162 of OX392507.1, read as the reverse complement.
AATTGTGTTTTGTTAACTTAATTTTATGCATCACTTTCGAAATGTTCATTTAGCGTATATTTGTTTGCGCATAAAATGCGTTTAATATGTTTACCTAATGTTAAGGAACGCTTTTACCGCCATAGAAAGCGGGTATGTCGAAGATGGTTCCTATAATCCAAATGTCGATCTCTGTGACACGCTGTCTTCACAATTGAATATTTAATCTTGTAGATAATTACGTCTCAAATATATGCGATATAGAATTTATTTATGTGCTCGTGTATAATAAAGAATTTGTAAAAAGAAACAAAATGTCATAAAACATTTTTCAAATGTGTTTCATCTTATATTGATTATGGATTAAGTATAATATATCATACGAGTGGAAAAAATATTGTTAAGACTTTAAGACACATCTTTCTATGTAAACAATACATCAAATAACATTTGACATATTTATCTACTAGGTATTTTAAATAATTATAGATGCCAGTATTTTGAACACTGTATTTTATTTATATGAAAGATATTGCAGCATAAAGGGTTACCTATCTGTATTTGTTAATATATTCTTTCGCAAAATTCATCAAAAATACTGTTTCACTCTCTTTAATAGTTCTTAATATTTTAGATTACCCATTGTTTACCTGGATTATAGAGTTAAAAATATATTTTTGATTAATTTTGGCGTATGAATGGAGACCCAAACGAATATAATCACTTTACTATATTGACAGTGTTTTCACATGTATTCATACAGATGTATGAACTTATGCATTCATACATCATGTATCTTTAAGGAAAAAGAGATTTTAGTTAGGTACTCTCTGCATTAAATGCAAATTATTTATGTGGCCAAACTAAATCACCAATATAATTTTATGTTTTATTTGAATTTAAATTAGAAAACTGTTAACATTAGATACTACTAAGGCTACTTTTATAAATGCCCATACAATAATAGTCCATCCAGATTTCAATTGAAGTAAGAAAATACTCAAGGGCTTTTATAAAAGCTAGCTTTAATATTAAGTTTGATGTTATTATTTTATTGTCAATTTTAAGGTCATGACCACTCATGACCTTGTTCGCTCATTTGTAGTGTTATAATTATTCATATAATATTTTATGCCAATGTTTGGATATGTTAGGTCTTGAAATTGAGCCTTAAAATTAAGCTCAGCACTTCCTGTGATAGTTATAGATATCTAAGGAAAATCCATTTAATTTATGATTTTTATTACGAATTCTTAGCTAAATGATTGATATTTTCATCTAGGTTATTACGTTTTGCAAAATAGCATGTCTTGAAGACCATTTTGCGAGATTTTGCTGTTATTGTAATTATTAATTAAATAATTATTTTGTAAGCATTACCTACTTTTAATTATAGGACGATTTTGTGACATGGCAAGGGAAGTATGCTTATATATCGAATATTTATACATATAATGCTGCAATATAATAGTATAAATTAATACATCACTATTAGAAACCCTTGTAATGTCTACTATGATTTTTTTGAAGTAGGTACCTACTGTAATTCAAACACACGGAAGATCAATATAATAAATTAAAACAGCTAAACATATCGGTAGGTAGGCGACTAAAATGGGCGATGAACTTATACATAATGCACAACAACAAATTCAGTCCAGCCGGTTATCAAATTTGTCATACGGTAGGTAAGTAATCTAATCAAATAATAAGGCATCTGTTACTCTCGCTCTCACACACGTGTCTGAAAGAGACGGATGATTTATTGTTTATCTATCGTGCGACAAACGCTGCTATATGATAATGATGGTGCTGCAAACTAGTGCCGGCAGTGCGAAACTTATACCATAATATTAACGTTAATACTTGATAGTGCTGCTATAGTTGAAATTTTTTAAGCTGTCCGAATTTCACACGATAAGTTTCTTGTAAACATTCGCGTGTTTTTGTTACTTGTTTCTATTATTAAAATACAAAACGGGTTCACTCACGTTATAGAAGTCGAATATCGCTCTTCATGTTTCGAATCTGTACGCGATTCAACAGCATCCGATTTGTATTTTAATATTTCTGAGACTCACAGTAGTATTCTAGTACTTATTTATATTAGTCCTAAAGTGAGCTTCTCTACACTCGTGTTTACAAGATAAGCTTTTATGATTTTTTAACTATACCTATGGTACCTGCACACACTTACACAAGGTGCTGCCTGCTGATATCGCCAATCTGAATCTTTCACTTACCTACTTGACATTTTGTTGGATTATGAATGCAATATGTTTTCTTTATAAAGTTTTATTGGTAGTTTTGTGATTGTTTATGGCACTCTATTTTGTCTATGGACGTCATTCGTCTTTTGTTCGTTCTTCTCATGTTCTCGGAAAATATAACATCAAAATATTTCAGTCTCAAGTTTATCTTTTATTTACTATAAGTAACCATAATCCTTTATGGTAGCAGAGCGTTAAAAACGCAGGATAATCGTTGGTTACTCGGATTAGTAAACAGAAAAGACCGAAACTTAAATTTGAAACGAAAATTCTACCGGACCCGGCGTCATTCAGTTTGAGGTTATAATTGCTAGTGAAAAAGTGAAGAAATGTCTGTTAATAGTGCGTTTAGTATAGAAAAACTCACTGGTCGAGATAATTATGCCACATGGAAGTTTGCCGTCAAAGCATATATGGAACACGAAGATCTCTGGACTTGCGTCACAGGCGAAAATGTCGATTCTGTCAAAGACATCAAAGCAAAATCTAAACTTATTTTGCTAGTGGATTCGATCAATTACGTCCACATACAAGATGCAAAGACATCCAAGGAGGTCTGGCTTAACCTTGAGAGAGCATTTGATGACAACGGTTTGACGCGAAAAGTGGCTTTATTGAAAGATCTTATCACTACAAGCTTGGAATCCTCGAAAAGTGTCGAAGACTATGTCAATACAATTATGACGTCGGCTCATAAGTTGAGAAATATAGGATTTTCAGTTGACGACGAATGGCTAGGAACTTTGATGTTAGCGGGTTTGCCGGACAAATACAAACCCATGATTATGGCCATTGAGAGTTCCGGAGTAAAAATCAGTGCCGATATTATTAAAACTAAACTTCTTCAAGAAGTTAGTTCCGAAACCACTGCTTTCTATTCATTCAAGAAGAATAACTCTCAACCGAAACAGAACTATGTTAAAGGACCAAGATGTTTCAACTGCAATCGATTTGGACATCTCAGTAAATATTGTCGGGCACAGAAGAAAACTTCATGTAAACAAAGTGATGATAAAGGCTTTGTTGCAGCTTTTTCCGCTTCTTGTGCAACAATAGGCAGTGACAGCAACAAATGGTACCTGGATTCTGGCGCTTCAATGCACATGACAAACCGCAGCGACTGGTTGTATGATGTGACAAATCCACCGATATCAAGTATCACTGTTGCAAATAATTCATCTCTTCCTGTTCAAGGGATTGGAAAAGTAAATATGGTTTTAGATGGTGATGTTGAGAAGAAAATTCAGGTATGCAATGTCTTATATATACCTAAACTTGCTGGTAATTTACTTTCTGTCAGTGCCATGGTCAAGAGTGGATGTACAGTAAATTTCACTCAGAATAAGTGTGAGATTTTAAATAATAAAGGAGACTTTGTCTGTAATGCTAAATTAGAGAATAACTTATATACACTCACAGTTGATAAAGAAATAAATGCAAACTTGAGCATTTCCGATATTTCAAAAGATATTGTCCTATGGCATCGACGCATGGGACATTTAAACTTTCCAGATGTGAACCGGTTACCTGAGTGCACCGAAGGAGTGAGCTTGACTTCGGATAAGAAGAAATTACCCGTGACCTGCACTACCTGCCTAAAGGGAAAACAGTCGAGACTACCTTTCAATCATGAGGGCTCCAGAGCTACAGAAGTACTCCAGGTGATACATTCTGATTTGTGTGGCCCCATGGAGACGCCGTCCCTAGGAGGTATGAGATATTTTCTTACTTTTGTGGATGATTACTCCAGATCAGTCTATGTATACTTTCTTAAAGACAAGCTCAGTGTCCTTAATGCATTTAAAGATTTTCACAAGAAAGCCGAGAATGAGTGTAATAAGAAAATTAAAATTATTCGTACAGACAATGGCCTTGAATACTGTAACAAAGATTTTGAAAATTACTTAAGTCAACATGGCATTAAACATCAAACCAGCACACCATACTCACCGCAGCAAAACGGGCTCGCCGAACGGATGAACCGTACTCTTATAGAAAGGGCGAAGTGTATGTTATTGGATGCAGATTTACCTAAACCATACTGGGCTGAGGCGACTGCTACTGCGGCGTACATCATCAACCGCTCGCCTACTACAGCTTTAAGTAAATTAACTCCGTATGAATTATGGTCAGGTAATCGGCCCGATTTATCCAATATGAGAATTTTTGGTTCCGAAGTCATGATGCAAGTTCCCAAAGAAAAGCGTAAGAAATGGGACCCGAAATCGCAAAGGATGATCTTTGTAGGATATTGTGACAACACCAAAGGATACCGTCTTGCTGAACCTAAAACAAATCGAATCATGAAAAGTAGAGATGTCGAATTTTTGGAGAATGTAACGAAAAATAATAATATATACCTACCTTGTGATGTTAACAGCTCAAGCTCCACTGAAGAAGTGCAATCAGCACCGTCTCTGTCAGCTCCTGCACCCGAAACAGTACAAGTACTATTGGAATCTTCAGAGCTCAGTAAAGCAGAGAACATAAGTGGCAGCTCCGATGAGTATGAAACAGACACAGACGAAGATGATTGTTATGTCGCGCGTAGCTCAACACAGGGCTTACCACCGAGTACCGTGACCTTACGACCTAGAGACAAGACTGGCAAGACTGTTTCAACACCTAGTTATTTTTGTTCCGTTAAAAATCTCAGAGATCCAGAATCAGTAAAGGAAGCTCTATCCTCCGAAAATGCTGAGAAATGGAAAATTGCAATGGATGAAGAATACCAATCACTATTAAGAAATAATACCTGGAAGCTTACCGACTTGCCAGCTGGAAAGAAAGCTTTACCGTGCAAATGGATTTTTAAAACAAAAACCGATGAAACTGGGGCTGTGAACAGATATAAAGCAAGATTAGTTGTAAAAGGCTATGCTCAGAAAAAAGGCGTTGATTATGATTTAATATACGCACCTGTCGTAAGATACACATCCGTAAGATACTTAATTGCATTGGCTGCAAAATACGACCTGGAAATAGATCAAATGGATGCAATTACAGCATTTTTACAAGGAGATCTAGAAAACGAAATTTACATGGTTCAGCCCGAATCTTATGAAGAAGGAGACAAAGTATGTATGCTACAGAAATCCATTTATGGTTTGAAGCAAGCCAGCCGGCAATGGAATCTTAAGCTAGATAGTGTACTTCAGAAAATTGGCTTAACAAGATCAAAAATAGATCCCTGTATTTATTACAGCGTTAAAGAAAACACAATGATTTTTGTGGCTGTATGGGTCGATGACCTTATAATTTTTTCAAGTGATCGTAACATTACGACTGAAATAAAAGAAAAATTAAAGGGAGAATTTCATATGAAGGATCTTGGTGAAGCGAAACAATTTATAGGGTTGAATATCAGTAGAAACCGTAAAGAAGGGAAAATAATGTTGGATCAAGAAATCTATGTCAACGAGATATTAGACCGTTATGGTATGGCAGAATCAAAACCTGTGAGAACTCCAATAGAAGTTAATGCCAAATTTGAATCCGATGATACACGCATCAATGACAGCATTCCATATCGACAGGCAATTGGATGTTTATTATATTTAGCTCAGGCAACGAGACCTGATATTGGATTTGCAGTTAATAAACTAAGTCGATATGTCAGTAACCCCTCAAACCAGCATTGGCTCGGTGTCAAGAGGATAATGAGATACCTTCAAGGCACTAAAGATTACAAGTTGTGCTACACCAAAGATGCGTCTAATAAGATAACAGGTTTTTGTGATTCAGACTGGGCTAGCAGTCCAGAGGACAGAAGGTCCTGCACCGGTTACGTTTACATTTTTCAGAATGGTGCCATAGCTTGGAATAGTTGTAAGCAATCTACAGTTGCCCTATCCACAGCTGAAGCAGAATACATGGCGATGGCTGCTGCGACACAGGAGGGACTGTGGCTCCGTCAACTCCAACAACAACTTGGCTTACAGGATGAGTGTCCCCTATCTATTAATTGTGACAATCAAAGTGCAATAAGTTTAGCTTCTGTTGATTGTTACAAACCTAGAACAAAACACATAGATATTCGATTTCATTTCTTGAGAGATAATGTTAATAACAAAAATATTAATTTTGCATATTGTAAGGGTAGTGAAATGGTAGCTGACATTTTAACAAAGGGGACTACTTTAGAGAAACATTTGTATTGTATAAAGAAAATGGGTTTACATTCTAGAGGGGGTGTTGGATTATGAATGCAATATGTTTTCTTTATAAAGTTTTATTGGTAGTTTTGTGATTGTTTATGGCACTCTATTTTGTCTATGGACGTCATTCGTCTTTTGTTCGTTCTTCTCATGTTCTCGGAAAATATAACATCAAAATATTTCAGTCTCAAGTTTATCTTTTATTTACTATAAGTAACCATAATCCTTTACATTTACAATGCTGCCTGCCTGTTCGTTCGCGTTTCCTAAACCCACGGTTGGTGTTATAATTCGAACTTCGAATACTGTGCTATTTTTTCTAATCGCTGGCGGTTTCGGAGAATATAATTTTAGAACACTTTTGTTTCTCGCTATTTTATAAAAAAAAAGTGCAATTTATTTTTAGAGTCACATTGTTCTTATAATCACTTGCGACGTCTCAAATGTTTCAAGATTAGCAAAGGAAATACATATACCTACGCGATTAAGTTCCGTTTTGTCAAAATAATATATGTCAAATTCGTGCAAGTTTTTAAATTCACATGATATCGTAAAATTGCGCTAGTTAAGTTAAAGTTGCCTAGTTAATAACTCGCAATAAAATTGGCTGACACCTACGCGGATATCGCAATTCCTTTCAGCTTTTATTTAATGACAATGACACAAGTATAATGGGCCATTTCATACAAAATATTACGTTTACTTTTTTCAGTACATGTTTGAAAACTTAGTTTTTTCCACTCAAAATCATGATCATGAATCAGTGTGGATATAGGAGAAAAAAAAGTCCTGAAATTTCCATATTTACTATTTTACGTTCTATTACTTCAATAGAACATGTTAATCACCTGTACAATATATTAGCAGAACGGAACTAAACAAAAAATGTTTTTGTTTTTAATCAAGATTCTAAGAGAAAATAAAATCCAATTTTTGATAAAAAAGGTCAAAGTATGGTATTTACAGAATGGCGGACATCTATTTCGTAGCGCGGAACAAAAAAAAACGTGAATTGTACTTTCAAAAATAATGGAGACTCGTTTTATGTTTAACGAACTACAGTGTCTTGGAAGAAAGAGTATTCAATTTCCGATACAAACTTCTTCGCCGTTTTCCTTTCTTTTTTATTTATTGTGCAGGTTATTTAAACTCTGTACTGAAAAATGTTGGGAAAAAAACCGGCCACTAAGCCGGCTGCATCAACATTTTACACTGTACTTTATGCTGTTAAAATAACGTTTTATTTTTAAACGTTGTTGTCATTTCATTTTTTCCGCTAGCGTTCTGTTGACAATGTATTTGAGTATCCATTTACCAATCTTTGTATACAGCGTGTATTTTTGATGTAACCTCAAACTCTAATAGTTTATAATAAACTAATATTAATATATTTTATTGCAAAAATTCATTTTCCTTATGAAATAATTCAACGCGCAACGTATTCCTACTTTATTGAAAACATCGCCCTTGCTGAAATGATGTCACAATTGTCTCAAAAGATATTAGAGTACGAAATAGGTACAGTCAGCTAAGAAAGTGGTGTACCACTTTTGGACCTTAGTACCTATACGTGAATTAGAGCCAAAAAGTGGTAGACCAATTTTTTGTTTGACTGTACATTGCTGCACGCAAAAATAGATTATGAAATAGGCTCTGGTGTTTAGATTTAACCTAAAATATTGCAATATCGCTTCATAGCGTAGGTATAAGTTTGCTTACAATTTGTGGTAATATCAAAAATACACTTATAAACTAAAATATATAATATTTAACAATGTATTTATAATAAAAATACGTATATCTACATATCATACCAGTGTAAATATACAGTCATAGTCATAAGATAAATGCGTAGCATGTCATACTTATAATTGTAATATTTGTAAGTACTAGCGTTGCCAATAGCAGGTTTGTGAACTATCAAAACTAATTTTAATTAATTTAGTCAATCCGTATCCACTAGATAAAGAATTTAAAAGACTTTAGTCGAATAGCAAATCTTAAGGATAAATAATAAAATGTGCGTATTATAATAATTTATTTTATTTTATCTTCCCATTCCAATTTTTCCGCTTTGCCCTAAGGTTGACTGGTAGAGAATGCCTCATGGCATTAAGTCCGCCTTTTGTACGATAAGTTTTCTTTTGTGCAATAAAGATTAAATAAATAAATAGGTAAGCGAGCGTTTTTTTTTATTGATTTAAATAAAATACTATTAGAGAGCTGATCGGGGAGGTTTTGTTTTCATGCATCTCGTTTGAATGATCCCGTAACCAGTGGCGTAGCGAGGGTATGGCAGCTAGGGCACGCGCCCTGGGCGCCATTCAGTGGGGGGCGCAAAAAATTAAATATATTTAATACCTATTGAAAAAATAATAGCAAAAATGGAAATATACAAGTTTTTTATTTACATAGTATACTGCGAGAGCTGAATGTTGATGTTATTTATAGTCAGGGCCAGCCTTAATAGCCGTACAGGCACCCTGGGTGAGTCCTTCATTGTGTGACGCTCTAGGCGCCCTAGACTTGGTTAAAGAAATGCCCTTTAGGAGTCAGCAGCGCCCCGGACGGCCGCCCGCTTCGCTGCCCTCCTATTATCGTCCCACACAATTCTTAACGTTCCAAATATTTGAAAAACGCAATGTTAACACATGAAATTTTATCTTAATTACTTCTGGTAAACAAAACTTTATCAACTTTGTGGCAAAAAAAATCTTTTCTAAAATCTGAAGTAGGTAATGTTAATCGGGCTTAAACATCTATCCAACAATTGAAATTCATTCGCGATTCCCGCGCTTTATGTTTCGGCGCATTCTCTAGGGGGAATAACATGATATGAGCGCCGGAAAAAAAAATCAGTCTGTTCAATTCCCTTTGAATCGTTTGGATCGCCCAACTCCACGGTACAAAACGTAGACGTACGAAAACGTAAACGAAATAGCTATAAGCATTGCTTTTTAGGGTTTCGTACCTCCGAATGAAAAACGGAACCCTTAAGGGATCGCTCGGTTGTCTGTATGTCTGTCCGTCTGTCGCAGCCATTTGCTTGGAATCAGCTGGACCGATCAAGTTGAAATTTCGGACATACTTATATGCAGGTCTGTGACCCAAACAGGGATGTCCAAATTAAAGTAATGAAATTTAAGTGTTACGGTCACGTTGCTTTTAGAAAACTCATGCGCACGCGCCCCCGGCTCCCCGCAACGGCTATGTCCCTGCATTTTATATCTAACATCTTCTAAAATATTCATTTAAATCACATGCGGTAAAGCCATACGAAGACCATATTGATCTATATTAAATGCTATTTTTTTTAAAGTACTTAATTGGATTAGGATTAATGCTGTGTTACTTAAAATCGCTTCGTAAATAAGCCATTATTTCTCGTAAAAAGCAAAGGATAAAAATGGTTAAATAAGCACCGCGGACTTTTTTGTAGACCTTTTGAAGGTGTACAATACTGTAGTACATTATTTTGAACTGTCTCGTAGGGTTCAGCCAGCGTTTGTAATGTAAGCGCAAAAAATGTGTTTATTTACGACATCATATTAGAAACCTCTAAAATTATCAGTGTTTCTCTACTATATTATGCATAGGGACAAACAGGCAGACAGCAGAAAGCGACTTTGTTTTGTACTATGTAGTGATAATTTATTTTTTTATACGTATTTTTACATCATAGAGTTAGACCTACTCGTCTGATGATAAATATGAGGCAGCCGATTCTTTTTATGGCTAAGGTAGCACACATAAAAAATTTAAGCGACTCAAAAAAAAATACAAATTTCGCACTCGCTACGTCGTGTTTTCATCTGGTTGTATTATGAATGACCCCCACACCCCCGAAATTTTCTCGCGCTCGCTACGCTCGCGATTTCAATATGGCCAGGCTAAACCCGATGATTAAAACAAGTCACTTAGAAAAAAGTTAAAACGCTTTACAAACTTATATTTTTCAAAAAAGCGTCTAATCATTCGTTCAATAGGTAATGCTCCCACCATTTGTACCTTATACCTGTACTGACTTAGGTATTAGGAACTACTTCATCTAGCTCCTGATACACACCGTGGATGCACTAGATAATAATTGCTGAGTGGTGGGTTTATCTAACGTTCGAAGAATGTCAGTATTACCTCTTTTACTCGCTCTCCCTTTCGCACGCAGTAGGTAGTAGTACATATGCCTAGTACGATCGCGTCAAATACCCACTCACTACTGTGGCGCGAGCGCATTCCCGTTAGTGGGTTTGTATTCCCATTGAAAGTACGTCTTACTGTGGTAGTGAGATCTAACCAGGTGTGATATACTTAGTTCAAGTCATGACTAAAGATAAAATAAAATAAAAAAAACTGTGTAGGGTTTGTTTTTAGGTAAAATAATTTACCGAGGGGCGCAGTTTGACCGTGTGCCCTGGGCGCCATTTTACCTCGCTACGCCCCTGCCCGTAACTCCTCCCCGTTAAGGAGTTTATCATCTATCATCAGCTCAGCATCATGAGACGATGATTGAACTTTAGAAAATATATAAAAAAAAATATTTGTGCCTGTCACATTTGAGGCCCTTGCCCTCGATTTCCCTGGGATCCCAAAATCAGATCCCGACATGGTGACAATGGGACCACTTCAGAAGTAGGTAGGTATACCTTTTAAAATAAAAAATAATAATTTTGAGAATAGGTTCACAATTGGAGGAGATATCAGTGAACATACATAGAAAAAAAATACAGTGAAACAGAACCTCCTCCTTTTTGGTTTAAACTGTACTTACTTGTTTTTTTGTTTAGAAAATTGCATTTAAGGTAAATTTTAGTCAGAAATGGAAATGGGACACATTTCTAGTTTGCAGTTCGAATGTAGGTACAAACGATTCTGTGAAAGAAAACAGGAGTTTTATCCTCTTATTTTGAAATTAACTTCAGATATGCCTCGTTGTTTTAAACCTCGTGAACAACTGCATTGTAATTTTGAATCTTGTTAGACGGAATAATACACGAAACACAATCCTTGATCAAAGGAAACGTCACCATTGACAAAGCTTTGACCGACGAAACAAGCATAGGTAAGTACAAATAAAAGGCGTGAAAATTCTGCATTAAAAACGAATACCTATCGCAGGTCACCGTCGGTAGTGTCGGTGATATACCGTGGTAGCAGTATCGATAACAAGTGACGCTGAAACATACGGACAAAGAGCGTTTGAATCTTTTAAAACGCAACCCTAAAGATCGAATTTTCAGCTGCGCATGCTACCGGTAATAGCGACGTATAAGTCATTGAAATCAATAGAGTTACGCCCTTTAGGAAGTCAGCACCGACCGACTTTCCGGTTTCATTTCACATCGGATGCACACTCAAACGTCGCGTCGGTCGTTTCTTTTGATTGAATATTTCGACAGTTTTGGACCTTTTAAGCTTTTAGACGGAATTACTAATTGTGTTGGAGTTTGCTTTGGTGTTTCAGTTGTTTTCTGCTAGGTTAAGTGCAAAGGGTAGGTGAATGTGTTTTCAATACTTATTGTGATTTTACCTATCGCATGGAGAATTAAACGTTTTGTTGAATTTGAAGGTTTTAAATAATGTTCTCAGTACTTTAACAGCATTCAAGTGGCAATTCTTAATCTCATACAAACTTTATCCAATATGGTGAAATCAGTTGCGGCAAAAAAAAGCTAGCAGGAAAGATGGCAAAAAGTTTGCAGCAACTCTTGCAAGTTTGGGAGTTTTTGCACAGACTGTAGTATGTGATGTGGTCGAGTGTCGTTGTTGTTATAAACGAGCGGTGGAAGTGAGCGGAAACCCCACGTTTCTTCTTACCAGCGGGACTATGATGGTTAACTCTATGACGCGATAAATAAGTGACAAAGCATCCGTCACGTTATGGCAAAATGCGAGTGTAAGTAACAGATGCTTCAAAATGTAGGTATTTATCACATGATAAACGCAGTTATCATAGGCCCACAGGTCTACGTGAATGTATGATATGCGATATGCATATGCGGACGTAAGATGAGAAATCATAGATAAACATTCCCACACACATTTGTGTGCTCTCGGTAGATAGGTACCAGCGAAGGTTCCTAGAAGCTAACACGTTTGGTTTAGAGTTTAGAGCCGTTGGATCTAATTTCAGTTAATGTGTTTCAGTAATGTCAATTGTATCAAAACGTCGGTGCCTAGGAGAGCCATGTGAATATCAGTTTGCCTGTGTTTTCCGATTCCAAAAATAGAAATGCTACGAGGAACTACCGGCCATAATATCGGCAGCAAGAGAAGCGATGAACGGTGGCGCCCGTGGTGAGTGGGAGCGAAATATATGGCGTGGTCTCTCGCTCTTATCGCTGCCGCTTGCTGCTGCCGCTCTCCGCCGAATTCGTGGCCTAGCCATTAATGTTCTGTTACTTAGCACTAACACCAGACACCACGTCGAGAGACGGAAATTAGGAGCCTCGTCATTCGGCACCACGTGTGTGGACTGTGACTTTTACCTTTGCAAAACTGCCACTCCGTTTACAGCCGAAAATTTCTCGAAGTGTTTTTATATGAAGGCAAATGCCTTGTGCTGTTTTGGGCTAGAACTTTTTGGAGTTTATTGGAGTTTACTCCTTAAGAATCGATTTTCATATATAAGCCCGGGGTATGAAAAATATGGGGTGTAAAATCGAACGTATCTGCCGTGCTAATTTAAAAAGTCGTATCTCAGTATACGATCGGGGTAAAAATACGACTTCGTAATTTAGCAGGTTATGCGTTAAGCGTTATAGACTAAGATCCCGATATAAAATAACCTTCACCGAGATGTTTATTTGATGAAGTGTATTTTATATTTAATTTAATATGTCAATAATTATATTGCATATGGGTTGCCTAACAAATTTTAGTCCAGGGTATGTTTAATTAATAATAAAAAAAATGGTTTTAAACATTTCACCGGTTTGATTAATATTAGATAAATTCTATACCAATCGAAAGTATGAAGCCCATAGAATATGCAAACGTTAGGTTGCCTATTCTTTTCCCGTCACAACTATTGGGTAGCCAGGTATAAACAGGTAAATCTATACCTACTAGCATTTTGCAAAGGTCTGATTGTTGAATTGAAATTAAATAAAATTAAAGATTATTTAATTATGAATTTATCTAATAATCAAATCGGTGAAATGTAAAAATTTTTTTTTTTAATTTTAAACTAAACATAACCCGGACTAAAATTTGTTATGCAACCCATATCCAATATATTTATTGTCATTTTAAACTAAATATAAAATACATTTCATCAAATAAACATCTCTGTAAAGGTCATTTTATATCGGGAGCTTAGTCTATAACGCTTAACGCATGACCTGCTAAATTAAGAAGTCGTATTTTTACCCCGATCGTATACTGAGATACGACTTTTTAAATTAGCACTGCAAATACGTTCCAAAAATATAAGTATTGCGAGGATTGACGTTTGGTTGTCAAAGGCGACGGTTGAAAATTTTATCAAATTTTATTTTATTTATAAGTTAATTCAGTTTTAGAGTCCTTTTCGCTGTTTTTGCGATGAGTGAGTCAAGTCGAGGTGTCGTGAGTGATACGTCACTTTTAGAATGTGGGCAGCGGGCAGCTCCGTCGTGGCTATCTGAAGTGGAGTTTGATAGTAAGGCAGGGCCGAGTCAATCGGATATTGTATCGGACGCTGAGTCCATGTCGGATGTGCGGCATATAGCGGTGAAGCGTGCTTGTGGTCTGAGCGAAGCGACGAAAGCTGTGGTTGTAGTGATAGTTTTATCACAATAGGCAGGAAACCTAAACGCTTGCGGGATTTAGCAACCGCCAAAACGCAGCTGGAGCCGTACGGTGTACCTGTGCCTGACAAGCTATTTGAAGTTTATATAGTGTCAAAAGAAGATTTACCGAAACAGATTGGTTTGGCAAAGTTGCTGCAATTTAAGGGTATAAAAGGAATTTTATCCGTCAAGTTTATGGGTCTACGTAAAGTTCGCATACAGTTTAACTCTAAGGATGATGCGGAGAAGCTTCTGGCTTCTCAGGAGTTTAACAATGAGACGAGACGTTCTTATTGGTCTAATATGGCATGCTGCACTTATGGAATTATAAGGCAGGTTGAGTTGGAGGTTGAGGAAGACGAATTTTTAAAGAATATTGAAGGGTCTGAAGACATTTTGTCAATATGTAGACTAAACCGTTTGGATCATGATGGGCGTTGGGTTAAGGCTGATGCTATTCGTCTGTGTTTTAAGGGAACTTCTTTACCGCCATATGTTTATGCCTACGGTTGCTGATTTAAGGTAAATCAGTACACTTTCCCGGTTACCCAATGTTCAATATGTTGGAAGTTCGGTCATCTGAGCAGGTTTTGTCCTACTACTAAAGTTACTTGTCCGAAATGCGGCGGGGAGCATGCCAATTGCGAAACGACTATTTTTAGATGCATTAATTGTAAAGGCAGCCATATGGCCTTAGATAAGTCGTGCCCGGTTTTTGTGAAGGAGTAAGAAATTCGCAGGATTATGTCTGCTGAGGGATGTATATATAAACGGGTTTTTTGGTTGTATATGCAAAATAAGGAAAAAAAGGATACGGATGTTTGTAGTCAGGATGCGCCATCTGTTTTTGAGAATGACTTAAGTTTTGGAAAGTCATATAGAGATGCTGTTTTGTCGAAGCCGTTACAATCTAAAGAGTCTGAAGATTCTGTCTGTCAGGCTGAGGGCCAGCGATCAGTAAGTCAGTACAGATTAGAGAGCGAGCCACAACAAGAGGTTCGTAAGCCGCGGAATTCAAAAAGAGTAACAGATGTGAAGAGGTCCGAGTGTCTATTGGTCACTATTGAGCGGGCTGATATGGAAGATAAAAGACAAAGTAAGGACAAGAAGAAGAGACGTATTACTTTTGAAAGGCTGGTTGAGAAGACGAAGGATATTTTGTTTTCTACCGAAAGTTGGGAGGAGAAGTTCAATACGCTGTTTGGAGTTGTTGTTAAGGAGATTTTGGATTTTTTTAAGGAAGGTGATTTTGTACGTTTGTTTTTGTCTAATGTAAATGGCTAGGTCTAATACCAGATCTTTCTTGAATGTAATGTTCAATTCAATATTGGCGGAACCCTTATCGGAATCGGCTAAATTTGTATACAGTTGTTTTTATGTAAATAGTGTATACAAATTTAGTTGTTTTCGTGTACATGTTATTTTTAAGTTTATACGGTTTATGTTTTTATTTATCTATGTCTTTTAGATGAATGATGTTGTGTATTAGGCCTGCTGGAGCTGGCATGTTCATAAAAATGATCAAAGCTCCTTAATTAATAGATAAAAAAAAAAGTATTGCGATACTACGGTAGAAAGGTCGTATCTTTGTATGGATTTCATAGTAAGATACGGTTTTTTTCCGTAGCACTGCAGACTCTAGTAACTAAACTAGCCGCTCGAGGGCGCTTTACATCACGCTTCCTTATTTAGTTACTACTCATGATCTCTCCAATTTGTTAAAAATCAATCGGAAGTAAATTTTCCTTGTAAAATATTGTAATTTTGCTGTATATTATACTCGTATATTAATATTATGTAAATGCCTACCTTCTCGTTCTTGTTTGCAGCACCCAACAGGGTACATAATGTGATACTTAAACTATTTACTAATCATTATGTGCAATAAACGTATTGAGTATATATTTTATAATCGTTCTTAAGGCCAGGCGCGCACCACGATTTTAGTCGCGCGATAATTTTGTCGCATAAATGCAAGATATGGGTTTATATGAGAGTGCGCGCACCACGATTTTCATAAACCCAGAAGTACGCTTATTTCTGCGACAAAATTATCGCGCGACTAAAAAAAAATCGTGGTGCGCGCCTGGCCTGAAGAGTAAACTCCAGTCGTGCGTCGGAGCTGACACACACACTTTTTTTTGTTTAAGTTTTCTCTGTACCGCAGCAGGCAATTTTCAAAATGGTTCTGGATCTGTGAACGTGGAACGTGCAAAAAGTCCCTACGTATACCTTCCACTACGGTTCCCTATTCTTCATCGTGATGAATGTTCACGACCATTGTTGAGGTTGAAATCTCTGGAATGGAACTGACCAAATCAAATTCGGACAGTACGTTCCTATGACAGTGTTTGACTCAGGACGTGCATTGTGTATGCATCGCTGGGTGCTGACTGTTATTACCTACGTCAAAGTGGCCAGCCAGTATTGAAAAAGCAATTCGAAAGGCAAGCAGCTAATAGCTAATATTTACAGGATATAGCAACTGGCTATAAAGTTTCCGTCGGCAGATTTCTCATTTTTTGTGTTGTTTCACTTGTGCGGCGTAGTTTGGAAGTTTTTAGCCCAGATATTCGTTGGATTCGTTTTGGGATAAAGCAACACTCATATTCAGACGTATTTTGTTTCCTTGAAACTTTCAATTCCTAGAGAAAGTTAAATTAGTTGACATTATTTATTAATTTATTTAAACTTTATTGTAAAAAGAAAAAAATAGCATACAAAAGGTAGACTTAATGCCGTTCTCTACCAGTCACCTTGGAGCAAAGCGGAAAAAATATAGACGGTAATACATCTAACCTAACTTAAACACTTACAATGCATACGCATAGATACGAGTACCTAATATAGATACGACATTCTGCTAGACGACACGCAGCCACAGCCTTAATACGTTATGATATTTTTTAATAATAAAAATTACCTACTACCTACCAATTTAACAACATTCCCTCGATTTTTGAAGGATCTCATCATCAAATCCCAACTAGAAAGTACACACAAAAATATTTATTTTTTAAAATATGATTCATATGAAAGAGAAGCAAACACCCCGACGAACTAGTAACCTCCTCTTTTTTGTAGTCGCTTAAAAATCTGAGATTGTATAGTAGCGATAGGTGGGTATGAAGGGGCTTATAAAACGGTGATTATTTTCCTTTATCGCTAGATAGAAAAAAAAAATTGGGCAAGTGCGAGTCGGACTCGCGCACCGAGGGTTCCGTACAAACACTTTCCATCCTTAAGTGGTTAAGTTAAGTTTGCACCTGGTATGTATAGCGCTCCATACAAATGAGGTGCAAAGTTAACGCAAACAATCCCTTTGTTGTATGGGAGCCCCCCTTAAATATTTATTTTATTTTATTTTTAGTATTTGTTGTTATAGCGGCAATAGAAATACATCATCTGTGAAAATTTCAACTGTCTAGCTATCACCGTTCTTGAGATACAGCCTGGTGACAGACGGACGGACGGACGGACGGACGGACGGACGGACGGACAGCGAAGTCTCAGTAATAGGGTCCCGTTTTTACCCTTTGGGTACGGAACCCTAAAAATAAGCTCGGGACAAATCAAATATCCCGTATATATCGTTATATAATACGTAACGCATATAGTAGGTATATCTTTTTGACGAGACAACGTCCAGTTTTTTTAAATCTAAAATATAGTAAGTAGGGGAGACCGGGGATGGTTGACTATAGGGGTAGGTAGACTAAGCCGAAATAACTCGCCATTATCACGTGTTTTCCGTCAGCCAATCACGGCCAAGGACGCGTCTCCGCGACCCGCTAACTTGTGTGAAGTGCATTGCCGCAGTCGCGCGTCGTTCTCGAGTGGCATCACGTGTTTGATTTTTAATCTCGGTAAGTAGTTTTTTCCGATCGTACTTTATTTGTTATTGTGCCTATTTGTTTGTTTAAAATATTGTTGTTTTTTTTTTTTTATACTACGACGGTGGCAAACAAGCATGCGGCCCGCCTGATGTTAAGCAGTTACCGCCGCCTATGAACGCTTGCAACGCCAGGAGCATCACGCGCGCGTTGCCGACCCTTTAAGGACCTATTTACTCCCCTCTTGAAGAACCGCATACTGTAGCCCCCGGGGAAAACCTGTTGTTGTGTCACAGGTAAATATGATGGTCGTTTTCTATATTATACCGCATTGATTCCAAATAGCCTCAAGGTTTAGACAGGACATGCAGTTGAAATTCAAAATGGCGTCTGAGGTTGGTTGACCAATTTTATTAGGGGCAGGTAGACTAATTAGTCAACCAACCCCTTTGGTGTAAATATATTATTGAATCAATTTTTATTGCGGTAACTACGATCACCAATCTCAAAACATTGTCCTTAAAATAGTATTTGTCACTGTTAGGTTGTTCTACATATTATACTACATTTAGGTATATTACATTTGTTTTTTTACAGAAAATCAGGACGTACAAAAGAAAAACTGAAAAAGGCGATGTACCAAAAGACGTCCTGGAAAGAGCTTGTCACGCCGTCATTTTCGATAATCATAGTATAAACGCAACATCAAAGACATACCAAATTCCATATAAAACTTTACATCGTTATGTTACTTAAATGAAGCAAAAATTGGAAAGTAATCTGAACCTCAGTAGAGCTGACTTAACCCTGGAGAAGGCGGGCTATATAAGAAATAGGCAAATATTTAGCGATGAGGAAGAAAACGAACTGGAAGTTTATTTGAAAGAGCTGCTGACATTTATTATGGATTAACACTGTACGAAACACGCAAGTTTGCATTCGAATATGCACTAGTAATTTCGTTGATTAGTCGTTTATTTGAGATTATCACTTAATTTCAGGATGTTAATTAATATTTTGTTTACGAGAAATATTTAAAAACTAATTAAAAAAGACTTATAATACATATTAATAATTTAGTTGAGCTTACAAAAGAAAGTCTAATCTAACGTTATCTAAAAATAAAACAGATTTTTATGTTGTTCTCATTATTATACGTGTTAATTAATATTTTCATAAAAGCAAGTTGATCTCTTAGAAGTAATTTATGTATAAGAATAATTTATGTTCATGTTGCAATTTGATTATTGTTGAAACAAAAACCAAACAATTGCTGTTCATAAGTGAATAGAAATAACAGTTATTTTTCTTTTGTTAATAGAGAATTAATCTGAATTAAAAAAAAATGTAGTCCAATAAAAACATTTAATAAATTTTATTGTTTTATTGTACAATAATCTCTTTTATTTACTTACTAGCTGTGCCTCGCCGTGTTACCCGCTCATCCCACGGGAACACTAAATTTATTCGGGATGAAAAGTGTCCTATGTCCTTTCCCGGGTCTCAAACTATCTCCATACCAAATTTCATCTAAGTCGGTTCAGCGGTTTAGGTGTGAAGAGGTAACAGACAGACAGACACACTTTCGCATTATTAGTATGGATTGCCGCCAAGGTCAACCTTCCCCGTGCTCATGGCCAACCTACCCTGGAGATGGGGTAGGTTGACTAAGAGTCAGGGGTTTTGAAAATCGTCTAGATATGTATTGTAATGATAAATTCGTGCGTTAAAAACCAAGAATTTACATACCTGAATAGTTCTTCTACCTGTAACAACTATTATTTCCGTTATATTGATTCAAACATCGAAGATACATGACCTGAAGCCAAAAGTTAGTCAACCATCCCCGGTCTCCCCTAAGTATCGTTATATAATACCATGCAATAAAATAATAAAGTAGGTACCATCAATAATTTATTTGCGTTTTGCCCTAATCTAAAATGGTGCTAAGGATCATAAATAATAAAGTAACATCAATTAATTGTAATACATATATATCAACTTACTTACGCTCATTCACTTACCTAATGCTTGCAGAAAGTGAGCATTTTTTGCTCGCGTCAAATAATTCGTCCGAGTGCGCCTCATTCGCAAGATAGCGGCTTTCTAAAAGTAGTGGCCATTTGTGTTACTATTTCTTGAGCTGGCCGCGGGCGGTTGGAGCCAAAGCTGACGGAGCGTAGCCTATCATTTAACAGTTACTTTAAAATTTTCCGTGTTTATTTAAATTTGTTTGTACATAATAATACCTTACATATTATATATGCCCTTACATTATTATAGGTCGTTTTTACACAGTTATGCGGCTGAAGTTGATCTTCATATGCACTAAAATACATCTATATAATAATGGTCATATTTAAAAAAAATACCCAATTAGTGTATCTGTCCTAATCTAAAATGAGTATTAAGCATAATAAATAAAACACCAGCAATTGACAACATTTCATATTTTTAAGACTATCATTTTATTACTTTTCTGAATTCTGCTTAAAAAGATGAAGTAATCTCTGTTTTTATTTATTTTCTGAGATGATTATTTATTTTATTATTAATTTATAAAAACATACTCATTTTAAAATGTGGCAGCACCAAAACCAGAACTTAATGGAACGGTTACTTTAGTCGGTTTTCTTATTAAAAAAAAACTTAATAAAACTCGGTATGCATCCGTCATCTGTCAACGTCAAATAAAAAAAAATTCTATGTTTTCGCTCTTTGGTTTAGACAACAACCCTATTCAGCCCGTATTGTCTTAGATTGCAGTTATTTGATGTATTTTCTTATATTTCCTTAAATACAGAAGTATAAATTCCAAGTTTTTTTTTTAAGGTACACGACATAAAGCCCTGTCGATCTCTATATTAATTTCCACCTGTTATAAATATGAAATGTTGTCAATTGTTTCACTCATTTACCAAATGCTTGCAGAAAGTGAGCATCTTGCTCGCCTTAAAGACTTCGCCTGAGTGCGCCTCATTCGCAAGATAGCGGCTTTGTGAAAGTAGTGGCCATTTGTGTTACTATTTGTCGAGCTGGCCACGGGCGGTGGGAGCCAAAACTGACGGAGCGTAGCCTATTTAACAGTAACTTGGGTTCTGTTTTTATTTCGATTCACTTCCTTCAAACTTTCCATTTCTATAAGAAAATTAAACGTTTACGAACGATTACGATACGATACGGGCGGCGGTTGGAGCCAAAATTGACAGAGCGTAGCCTATCATTTAACAGTTACTATAAAATTTTCCGTGTTTATTTAAATTTGTTTGTACATAATAAGACCTTATATATTATATAATATGTCCTTACATTATTATAGATCGTTTTTACATGTTATGTGGCCGAAGTTGATCTTCATATGCACTAAAATACATCTTTATAATAATGGTCATATTCCTAAAAAATACCCAATTAGTGTATCTATCCTAATCTAAAATGAGTATTAAGCATAATAAATAAAACACAAGCAATTGTTTCACTCATTTACCTAATGCTTGCAGAAAGTGAGCATCTTTTGCTCGCCTCAAAGACTTCGCCTGAGTGCGCCTCATTCGCAAGACAGCGGCTTTGTGAAAGTAGTGGCCATTTGTGTTACTATTTGTCGAGCTGGCCGCGGGCGGTGGGAGCCAAAACCGACGGAGCGTAGCCTATTTAACAGTTATTTGGGTTCCGTGTTTATTCGATTCGCTACCTTCAAATTTTCACTTCATAAAAAAACTAAGTAAGTAAGTATTAGGTATTTACAAGCCAACAAAAGGGTCGTTATTTATTTAAATATAAGCTCACGACAACTTGCACCAATAATATCCACTACAAAGTATGCAATAAAATAACAAAACACCATCATTTATTTTTAAATCTAATTTCTTACTCATTCACCCCGCAAACAAAGAGGATAGAATTTGAGTCGCTAGATTTGTGCGACTTCGTTGGCTCGGGCATATAGTGCATTCTACATGTAGTTGGCTTAATGATGCATACATTCCGTAAGGGATACAAACTTGCATCTCTCACGTGATGTGACGTGACGTCACTCCGCTTTTCCGCTTACATTCATTCCCTTTTGGCCATCACTTAATGAACGCAGAGGTCAGCTCTCGTTTGCCGGCTGTAATTACTTTGATACCAGAGAAAATAAACAAAGAAGCACTCGCGCATATGACAGAAATATTAAAAAAAATAGCGTGTCATTTAGATTAAGCGCCGTATGAGCGACTTTACTATATCGGTAGCACTTTGCGAACCATGTACAACCGCCATTTTAAGCTAAAATAATTTCAACTCTGAATTACATGAGTATATTCAGTTCTGGTCTTAGCCGCTCTCCTGCCAAATCACATTAAAAGCGCATTCATTTTTAAATTGGGTTAAATCATTAATTACGTATGTCGTATGTCTTCTACTTTATTTAGAGAACACTCCGATTTAGATTAACTCGTTTTTTAACTGTTGCAATCCGTAGCACTACGACGGCGTATCTGTAGGTATAATGCTACGAGATTTTACGGCGTAGCGGTCGATTGGGCATTTCTGCGAACGTTTCAATAGGGCGGACCTACCGGGAGCATTATATTTTGAATCTTGGTAGATTAAATAACTTAGTCTATTAACTTTATCCACACTTTTGGTTAGACACTTGTTCCGCCCTTCTTGATAATTATATCTTTATCCACATTGTTCTATCTGCTTGTGTGGGTGGACTCTCCTTGATATTTCTTTAGACCCTTTTACTTGATGGGAACTTCTGGTTTAGCATACGCCGTAGAAATACCCAGATGTCGAAATTCGGGCACGTCCGAGTATTTTAGAAATAGCGCCAAATGGAACTGCTGCCGGCAAACCTATTAAGAGGATACAGACAGGTTGAAATTTTATTTAAAGGCTTTTTAATTGGGGCAGCCTAAAACAAACTGTCCTCGGTGATTTTAAGAAATTAATCAGGCCAAGATTTAAATACCTATAAGAACAATACATAAACAGAATATACATAACACCCTTTCGGAATTGAAATAGCGTCTCATGCCCTGCCGGAACGAGCAAACTACCAGTTATAGAAATAAATAAATCAAGATAGTGGCAAAGATGTTATTAAAAGGTTTTGCGAGCGATACCTAAGTCCAAAAAATAGCGTCCCCCATCCCCTCTAACTTTTCAACCACGGGTCAAAAAATATGGAAAAATTCATGAAAATGAGGCCTTATAAGTACTTACAATGAAAACTATATTGAATAAAATCGGTCTAGCCGTTTTTGAGATACCGCAGAATTTCATAATTTTCTTTAAATGACGTAAGTGCCGCGCGGTTTGCTTATACTTCAAACGTTACACATATTACTTAAGTGCCATACTGCATTAAAACATTTCGCTCAATCTCGCACGGATAATCGATAAATTCCAGAAGGTAATAAGTAATTACTGATACTTTGGCATTTACGACCTTTTTATAGAGCTTGAAATCTTTCTCGTATTTAAATGTCTATTGTGAAGGATTGGCAACGACGGACTCCTACACTGAGCGTGGCCCGACATGCTCTTGGCCGGTTTTTTATTTTATTTTAACATTCAATAACAAAACAATCAAGCCGTAGAAGCACTGATAAAGCACAGTTTTAAATCTATTTAAGTCACTAAGCCGCGGATCGATCTTCCTCAGAGAAATCAGTGGAGTACTAATGAAAGCCGATTATTCGTTATTTGATCGCTGAGAAACTAAGGCCGTGGCCAAACTATCGACGGGTAGTGTTTTTGAATCTTGCGGACAAATCAATCAAACATTCTTGCGGAGTGAAATCAGTGAAATTAACTTTTCCCTATTTCATAGTGAAGAAACTATGCCAGCATTGTACCTACAAGCGAATTTAATATTCGAATTGCGAAAGATTGCATCCGATGTCCGTGAATGATAAACTACACACTTCACACTAGTTTGAAACATATTTGGGCCTAAGTTACCGGTTAAGTTACGTTGCGTGTGGTTTTATTTATTACGCAAATTAAAGTGTCAATATATCTCGGATGACAAGTAACACTTAAGTATATTATCTAGAAATAAATTAATCATTTTGCACGACAAAGAAATTAAAGGGAGTGAAATGGTAGCTTGCGTTAAACTTCGTGTAATTGCCCTTAAGTCTTCCAGATATTATGTTTTTTTTTAGTACATAATTATGTGTTGTTTTTTTATCAGTGCATAATTTAGGTACTTTTAGTAACAATGTTGTCCCATTTTATAGTCAAGTCCGGTCATAGTTCTCTCATGAAATGAATCTGCACTTGAAAATAAAAAAGTTTACCTTTAAAAAAAACATGTGAGTGATTTTACAAAGTCCGAAAAAAGTCCAAAATTCAGAATGGAATTTTTAATCGAATTTTCGGCTTTTAGGTAAATCTCGTGGAAATCTGAAACCTTGGGGAAATAGAGAAAAAACTTATAAGCAATTTTGCACCTAATGTAATCTCAAATTCTGGAACCGAATAGGCCACTACCTTAGTGGGTAAAAGAGAAAAAAACTTATAAGAAGTGCTGGAGTCGTGCGAAATAAAGGATTGATCGGGTGTTAGAGTAGTTTGGAACTTTCTATCTCCGATTCTCCTAATTAAGGAAATGTTAAGGAAGGGACGATGTAGGTTAAGTGAAAACGTTTGCAAATAAACGGTATTCAGGTATGTGATTAGTATTTAGTAGATTGAACACATTTGTTCGATTAATATGACTGTATTTTAGTTTTCTTTTTTTATTAATAAACAGTGAATGCGTCATAAGCATACCTGTGCTAACTCGGGGCACTGATACTAAAGTATGTATGTATGTATGTAAACGCTTTATTGTACACAACAACTGGTTATAAATACATTGATAACAAATGAAATATGTACAAAGGCGAACTTATCCCTATTAGGGATCTCTTCCAGTTAACCTTTGAGCAATTGAAGGAATGGGTATACGAAGAAAATAGGCAAACTACACTGCGTACAACCAAGATATCTATATTATACTTAATAAAACTATAATAAGTACATAAACTAAGTAAGTAATAATACACATATATTTGTACTATTTATAAGATATATATTATATATACATATATATATATATATATATATCTACATATAATACATATAAATGCGTAAATAAATATAGTATTCAATGAATTCACACGTCATCGGACAGCCACAATTTCTTCAAGTTAATCTTAAGTGATGCAACAGATGGAGACTTCCTAAGGGACAAAGGCAACTCATTCCACAACTTCACTGCGCTTACCGTGAAAGACTTGCTATAGGTACGCGTCTTATTAGACGGTACAGCCAGAGTGAGATTGGCGCTAGACCGCAAGCGGTGACCACTGCCATCAGCCATATACGAAAATCTCTCACTAAGGTAAGGAGGAGAAGTAGGATTAAACAGGACATTAAAGAGCAATGAAAGGACATGCACGTCTCTACGCCGACGAATCGGTAGCCAACCCAGCTGCGCTCGAAAGGAAGAGATGTGGTCATATTTTCGCAATCCAAATATATACCTGATACACACATTTTGTAGTGGTGTAGTGGGAGCAAGAGAGATCTGGCAAGAGTGATCTTGGTGGAAATTGGCAGAAAGTTCTGCAGGCGCCTTAAAGAGTGGAGAGATGCAAAGAGCTTCTTGCTAACTTGCGCTATGTGCGGTGCCCACGAAAGCGTCTGGTCCATGGTGATACCCAAATTTCTAACTGTAGAGGAAAGGGGGATAGGAATCCCACCAAAAAGAATATCAGGTACCACTATTTCAGATACTTTATTTACAAAATGAGGACTACCAATAACAATTGCTTGCGACTTTTTTGCGTTTATGTTTAACCCGAAGTTATTTGCCCAGCTGTAAATAGACTCCAAATCCGCATTGATCATATTAATAAGCGACGGCATATCCTCGATACTAGCCGCTGCATAGATCTGCAGGTCATCTGCATAAAGATGGAACGAGGATCTTAAACACTCGGTGATCCCACCAATAAATATTGAGAAGAGAAGTGGAGAGAGGACGCCCCCCTGAGGGACACCAGCGGAAATTTCACGCCATTCCGACAGTTTGTCGTCGACCCTAACCCGCTGGCGTCGACCAAAGAGGTAGTCGTGAAACCAAGATAGGGATGAGTGAGACACATTAAGTGTACGAAGGATACCGAGGAGGATGTCAAAATCTACGGTATTGAAAGCACTACTAAAATCGAGAAGGACAAGTACGGTGAGTTTTTTGTGTTCTATATTAAGACGGATGTCATCAGTGACCTTAACCAGAGCAGTAACTGTGCTATGCCCGGGGCGGAATCCGGATTGAAATGGGTTAAACAATGAATACCTATTAAGATGTGAAAGGAGTCGGCAATTTACAAAATGTTCAATAATTTTAGACAAAACTGGGAGTATGGAAATGGGGCGATATTGTGAAAAATCAGTAGGATTAGGTTTTTTGGGAAGGGGAATTACATGGGCAAGTTTCCAACATGAAGGAAATGTGCCCGAGGAAAATGAGAAATTTAATATACTAGAAAGGATCGGAGCAATGGATTCCGCGACGAGCATAAGCATGTCTATACTAAGGCTATCTTCACCAATGGCCTTCGTCTTAATAGATTTCAGATAGGCAAGTGTCTCTTGCGGAGAAATGCTACCAAGCTCAAAGGGAGGTGAAACGGGGTGTGGCGTATTAGCAAGAAGAGATAATGTAGATTGTTTAATAGAAGGGTGGAGAGTAACCGGAGAAGAACTAAAGTGAATATTGATGGCGTCAATATCAAGAACGCAAGAGGAACTTTGTTGAGCTTTGCCCACACCCAATGACCTGAGAAATTTCCACAGCTTAGTCGGGGGACAATCCTCGATGCAGTTGTGGATATGGCGGCGTCTGGCATCTCTACAGATCTTATTACAGCGGTTTCGTAAAGAGATATATGCCTGTTGGTAGTCACTGTTTTGCCGAGCTTTGACGCGTGCTCGGTCCCTTTTAGCCATAAGCGACTTAATATCCGGTGTAAGCCACGGAGCAGGGTAATGCTTCACACGCGTCGGTTTCAGTGGAGCATGTTTATCATAAATCGCAAGCAATATGCCATTGAAAGCCTGCACCTTAAGGTCGACGTCATCCAGGAGCTCAATGCTATGCCAATCTGCACTTGCAACATCGTTATAAAGCGCCTGCATATCTACATCATGTAGATTTCTGCGCATAATTACTTTATGCTTCCTTTTCGGGGGACGAATATTAAATGAAGCATAAATAAGGTCATGATTGGAGAAACCTGCAGCATTAAATTGACCATGAAATGAGACCAAGTCTGGAGAAGAAGTTAAAATAAGATCTAAAAGCGAGGGGGGGCCGTTATGCGGAAAATGGGTGGGACTAAGAGATAATACACTAAGGTCAAGAGAAGTTGCTAGTGACTAAAGTAATGTAGCAAAATGTTTTATCTTATCGACAAATAAATATATCGATCTTAATGTCAACATCTAAATGTTAATCAACATAAATATATATATTTTTCTCTTCATTTCACAATGAAAACAATAAACAAATTAAAACGTGTATTTATTTGTTTATTTTAAATATTTTTTATAGTAAGTATACAATCAACATTTTATCCATATTCGTCGGTATTATAGTTTGCCGCCTAGATGAAAATATCCACTTCATCAGACATGATATCGCACCGTTTTATAGTAATCGAGAACTTTCAACGAGACATGCGTTAATATATATCGTCATCTTTTTTGTCGATATCAAATCCCTACAGCGTGCCCCGAATTCACACAGGTATGTCATAAGTTAGGCTAGTGTTATCCATTTATATATCTATAATTCTTATAACTCACACCCAAGCCAAAATCCCCCTCCCCAAATAGCACACACATTACATAAGCACTTACACAGCCTTTATACAGCTTAAATTAGAGCCATAATGGCTGTATCTATCTCTATGTGTCTCGTATACAACCTGTTTTCTATCTGGGCCGTCTTTCAACGGTGTTACTTTTAATAGAGATACCTTCCTATCGTTGCTATATAATCTTGATTATGATTTCTACCTTATTATAACAACAGAACCGATTTAGTTAATTAAAATAATTAAATATTTACAGTTTTGAAAATAATTACTTCACTACAAGAAGATTGAACTGAACTGGAGGTAGTTTAATTATTATAAATAATTATTCTAAAGCTCTAATCATGAAAACTTAAAACTTAAGCATAGATAATGATTTTAATTGCCTGGAGAGTTATCGAAATAAAGCCCGATTAAATATGTGTAATTTTATTGTTGAATAATAAATGAATACGGTTGCTATGGTTTGTTCTATTAGAACATACCTATACATTATTATAAGTACCTAGTTGTTTTGTATTTCTATTTATCGTTTCTGTCACACCCTTTATGTAATTGTTTGTATAATTATGTTTTAAGCATTTCTCAATAATGTTGCCTCTAATTAAGACAGAAATTAATTATTTTAGTAATTTTATATCAATGTTATGGCTATGTTTGATAGTTAAGGTTCTGTTACGCTTATACTTTTTTAATTATACATAATCTGTTATCAATGTTTTGGAAATCACAAAGAAAATTGGTAACAAAATAGAAAAATTATATTGGACCTTAATTTCTGTCTTAATTGTAGGCAACATTTTTGAGAAATGCTCTTTTATGGACACGTCACGAATAAATGTATTTCTTTTTTTCAGACGTATGATCATGAGATGTGCCATAATATAAGAATGTTTATTATTTGAGTGCAATACTTACATCTCATAAGCTCATAACAATTTGTCATCTAAAATTAAATAGAGCATATCGCCAAAGTAGACATATAGTAGCGTCAATAGAAATGTCGAATTCAGTCCCTA
Source organism: Apotomis capreana (assembly GCA_947623375.1). Taxonomy (NCBI): domain Eukaryota; kingdom Metazoa; phylum Arthropoda; class Insecta; order Lepidoptera; family Tortricidae; genus Apotomis; species Apotomis capreana. The sequence goes on along the minus strand of OX392507.1, from coordinate 15,902,272 downwards.
GTTCAACATGTCGTGTTAAGTGAGGTGCCAAGTGTATTGTGTGGATTGTTAATTTCCTGGCAGTCCGACAGCCCGCAATAAATGGCCGCGTGCGGTCTCAACGTCGTCTATTCGGTCGAGAATGTGAGGATTTTCTTCTGCCAAGATTTTATGAGCATCTGTAATTTATATGAGCAACTGAAGTATGTAATTACATTATTTTTATTGTCTTACAAATAATTTGAACTAAAATAAACTGAATCACAATCTTTCTAGGATGAAAAGTAGCATGTTTTACTGTGTGCGTTCAGTGTCCTGTAAAAAAGATCAACTATTACAGACATGAGTTTTACATTAATAAAAGGCCAATCAAACACGAAACTATATTTTTTGTTAATTGGCGAAACAAATAAGTAAATCAAACTCTCAGAGACCGCTGGTTCCTCAATATGTCGAATGAATGAATGAATGAATGAATAAGCTTTATTTACTCAAATATGGTATACGTACATAAACGGTCTTAAATATAGAAAAAAGTTGCACATATTTGGCCGCTGACGCGACGTGTAAATTTTATGAGTCCTTATATACTAGAAATATGACTAGGTACAACAAATAATCAATTGGAATAAAATGTAGGTATGGTAAAAAGAAAAAAACAAGAATGTCAACTAGATTAAATTAAATAAAAATAAAAATTAAATTACAATTTCATTTCATTAAATTACAATTAAATTACAATGTAATAAAAAACACAAATTAACTTACAGCATAAAACCAAATTAGAATCGCTAAAATGTCAGAATAGAATAACACTCAATAGATTCATTAAATATAGAAAAATAAATAAAGAAAAATTAATCCTGCAAGTCAGTCAAGTACTCTTGAACTGAGTAATAACAATGAAACATCAAAAAATCATTGATTTTTCTCTTAAATTCCCGTATGTCACACTGCTTTAGATATTCTGGCAATTTATTATAGATTTTAATCGCCGAGTGGAAAGCATTTCTTTTAAAAAGTGAGAGGCGGGCTTTAGGAAGATACAGATTTTGTGCCCCTCTAGTGCGTAAATTGAACACGTCAGCGTTTGTTTTGAATAATTTAAGATTTTCTTTAACAAATATACATACTTCCTTTATATATAAACTCGGGAGCGGTAAAATGCGTAACTTTTTAAATAGGGGCTTACACGACTCCATATGTCCCACTCCACACAATGTTCTGATACATTTCTTCTGAGCCTTAAACGCACGATCAGCGTCCACAGAATTACCCCAGAGTAGAAGGCCATACCGTAGTGTAGATGACACGTAGGCATGGTATGCAGTGAGAGCAGCTTCCCGAGACGCTACACGTATGGTCCTAGCCAGTGCATATATAAATTTATTAATTTTAATACATAGAACGTCTACGTTGTACCAAACCCAGCACCTCGTCAACATTCTCATCCTGAAGCTGCTTCATAAAAATCGTCATCGGAATACTCAAAGCTTGAAACAGACTCCATTTTGTATTAAACTCTAAAGTTTATGGTCAGAAATCCACTTCTTGTTCAAAGTAAGGTTATGTTTTGTAATAAATATCCCATTTTTCATTTAAACACACGTTATATAGGAAGCCTTCTTGGCTTTATTGGCCGGCAGCACAGGAATTGTGATTCTTATGAATGGATCTTGGATAATTTCCTTTGTCGGCGACTCATTTCATATAATGTTGTAAAAGCGTTCTTCATATTCATTGCTTAATACTGAAAAGTAAACAACATATGGATTAGAGCTTGTCTATTAAGGCATCATTAATTGTATCACAGGATCATATAAATACGTAACAAGATAGCATCTAGTTATTACTTGTAAAAGCAGAGATGTAAGAAATATAGGAGAACCAATGATTAGTTTTGTTTAGGTACGGTAGATAGGTTATCCAAGGTAACTATTGGAAAATGTTTAGGCTGAGCCGTAGAAAAGGGTTTTAGTATTTACTTACCGGGCAAATGTTTTATTTGCAATTATCCAAACAAGGTTAGATATATCGGAATCCTATTAAAAATAACACAAGAGATTTCTTAACTTTTGTTTACATTCGTATCTTTTTAATATTCTATAATCTGTGGGTCAATGTGGGGTAGCCAGGATTTAGCAAAATATTGAGCAAAATGATTGTCGTACTGACAGAATTAAGTGAAATTTAAATTAGATAAACAATTTTAATAGAGAGTACAATTAATGCTAGTATTTATTAAATGAATGTGGTTGTTGAGAATAAGAAATATTTTTAAAGTATGGAGGATTGACTGCAAATATTGAAGGAAAACATTGGGCAATAATCATAGAGCAAAGCAGAGTTTAGCACACATAAACAATATCTAAGATAGTCTATGGAATATAGAATTTCGATGATATAAAAGGTATCTCAAACATTTTATTTCAATGAAAAATATTAAAGATTAGATTTAGAATGTAATATTAATCGTAAAATATACCCTGATTTAAGCTTCATTTATGGGTATAAGATTTATAATTTAAAGTTCTAGTCAATCAAATTGGAATATATTAAGTCGGCGGTTTTAAATTGGCTTGAGACTGTTTTGCTGACGTGGAACCAATTTCCCGCGAAAATCGGGAAATAGCCACGTAGATTCAATTATTAAAAAGTTAGGAATCGGGTATAAAAGGCCATACATTGGGATGGGAGATCATTCAGTCATCAGCAGTGAACAGTACAGGAACTCTCTCCAGGATCTCGGGTAAGAACTCTCCCAACAATACCTGATACCAAACAGGTGACAACGAAAGTATTGATGGGCTTTATTTACTTAGTATATTTCCAATATTACTGGAAACCTCACGGTGTCAACGAAAGTAATATTGGGTTTTATTCCTTGTGTGTTTACTTAGAATATTTCCAATATTGCTGGAAACCTCACGGTGTCAACAAAAGCATTATTGGACTTTATTCTTTATGTATTAACTTGGAAAACTTTCTAATAATGCCTGATCCTCACGGTGCCAACAAAAGCATTATTGGATTTTATTCCTCATGTATTTACTTATAAGGGGAGATGTTAAACCAAACGGTGATAATGACCCATCTCCTCTTTTAGGAAGGCAACTTATCTCTGTCGACTGAAAGACTAAAACCTCACAGTTGATGTCTATCAGTCTAGACTTAGAATCCTTGCAAAAAGACAAACATATTTCTTGCATAAGGAAATATGTTAGTCTGGACATAGTTTCCAAAATTAAATAGAAGTCGGGAAATTATAAATCCCATTGCCTTGTCATGCTTTGCGAACTGTTTACTAATGCATTTATTTCTTTTGTATTGTGTTGTGCCTTTTGTAAATGTTCATTCTGTTTTATGTGTGTTCATATCAGACTGCGTTTAATTCTGAGTTCGTCACAAAGATTAAGTTAAAAACAGACTACTAATTGATAATATTTGTTTCGAAATTTATTGTTGAAATTCTATGTTTAGTTGTGAGGACGGATTTGGATACGGACTGATATCTCTCATGTGCTTAAATCGGTTAACGTATTGTAACTTAGTCATATATCGGAGCAAAGTTATGTACATAGATTGTTTAAATGTAGACTACTGATAGTTATGCCATCAAGTTTGAGAATTGGGACTTTGTTGGGTACATAACTTTTATCCAAAGTGATCGAAGTAACCTTTTAGGACCATTTCAACCCTACCCAAGGGATAACTTTGATTATTTGGAATTCAATTTTCACCTGACCTTAGCAGTAGGACTACTGCAATAATGACACTCCAATAGCCACGCGCGCTAATTGAGTAGATTTTTAATTGCTGATAGGTCAGAAACTCCATGCTTTTATTAATAGTAAAACAGCCAGAGATAGATTTCAGCTCGGGATTAATGCAATCAGGTTTCATAGTGCAATTCCACAACTACTTCGTCAAAGGCGCTATTAACACAACCCCTGGATGCATTTAATTCCAAGTATCTACAACTGGATTAGAGCCAAATATCTTAGGTCAGATGGACCATGTGGAGTTTCTGCTAATTATTAAACTAGTGGAACCTGGCGGGATCTTGGGGATTTGCAGCGACAAAATACTAATAAAATCAATTCATTAGGGAGACTCTACGCTATCTGATTAAATACGTAAATAACCAAAAGAAGGCATCTGTTTGTGTAGATGAGGTCAGAATCCGCAGCGCAACTACAACTACCCTATTTCGTCGAAAACGCTGTTAACACAAACTTCTGATCTCATTTAACTTCAGGTCACTTCAACTAGTTTTGAACTAAATATAATCAGTCTTTTGGACTTAGGGGAGTCTCTCGATGTCTGGCAGAATCGTAGGGAATTACTGTGAAATAAAACTATTAAAATTAACTCTTAGGGGACTCTATGCTTTTAATACTTGTACATCCAAATGAAAGTTAGACCTGTGGTCGTTGGAATTGGGCTAAGGCGCATTCCCTAACTATAACATGTGAAAAGCGTCTTTGACACAGCAATTGATCTGTTTAAGCAGTTCGATTTTAGGAGCTTAATTCCAAATACCACAGGACTTCAATTGGACCATAACTTAACTTGAAAGCTATTGTTGCTATATGGAGTCTCTCGATGTCTAGCAGAATCGTAGGGAATTACTGTGAAATAAAACTATTAAAATTAACTCTTAGGGGACTCTATGCTTTTAATACTTGTACATCCAAATGAAAGTTAGACCTGTGGTCGTTGGAATTGGGCTAAGGCGCATTCCCTAACTATAACATGTGAAAAGCGTCTTTGACACAGCAATTGATCTGTTTAAGCAGTTCGATTTTAGGAGCTTAATTCCAAATACCACAGGACTTCAATTGGACCATAACTTAACTGTCTAGAGTCTATTGCTGCTATATGGAGTCTCTTAAAAGTGAACTTTCCTCCTCTGCCTATATTAAGGCATTGGCGTGTCATTATGTATAGGGCTAGGAAGAAGTATTTTTATGATATTAATGAAAGACTACATGACAAAATACACTGAAAGGTTACTATAGTACTCTTCGTGAAATGCATTTCATGGTTGGAGATAAGTTAAGCTAATCGTATAGGTATAGGCAGAGCCTATGATGGCTATTCATATTTGTAATAATTCACTTGCTTAATTGTTCAAAATATAATTTGTATTAAGGCAGTCTGATGGGTTTCTTGACGGTTCTTCCCATTACAGTAAGCCTTATAGTGAACCGTTGGTAAAGTTAAATAAAATAAACTAATAAAAGCCCTGCTGGCACAAAATAATTAAATTACAAATCAGGCCTGACGGGCAAAAATAAAATACAATCATACAAAGATTCAATATACATGCTTTATTAACCTATCATTTGTTTCATTGTAATCCTATTCCTTTAATTTTAGAAGCCCTACATCTTAAGCTAGCTAGGAGTTCCTAATCCCACTATCAATCACTCTACTGCTCCAAGGACCTGTTTATGTAATAGAATAAGTAAGGAGGTTGTAGGATTTAATAACTAATTACAGTCGATTGGTTGGTAGTTGAGGGAGGCTATCACTCATCTCAGGCTAATTATTTAGTTCACAAAACCCTAATCTTTCTAACTCCATTACCCATTATATGTAAATGGACTTGAGCTATCTCTTAGTCAACTTAAAGAATAAGGGTTTCTATGCATAACGTATATAAGGGGTCCTAACCACTAGAAGATCACGCCTTGGCCATTAAAGGAAGAGAAAACCATATTATTATTTAAAAAGATATAAAAATTCATTATAGAGGGGAGGGGTTCTGTACAGTTTAATAGTACCGTGACCAGAATAAAATAGGGGTATTTATCAGGGTAAGGGGGATATAATATGGTTTCTATGTGACCTTCTAGGTCACAGTTTGCTGTTCGTGAAAATGGAGGTTTACTGAGAAAATAGCTTAAGTCCATATAAGTAAAATTGTGTTATAATTTTTCCACTAATGCATGCATTACTTAATTTAGGTTTAAAAGCTATTTAGTTGACTAGTGACTGGTTCTTCATAGCTTCGCAGGAATTGTTTAATTTTCAAACTTCCAGTGTAGTCCCGCTTGGCTCCGGATTTATCTTCCGCTGAAAAAATAAAATCAAGGTGTAAACTTTGTGATAATACTTTTATTATACGCTTTGAAGTACTGGTTCACTATAATAGATACCTTTTATAATTATGAAAACTATTTTTCAACATTGCTTTCAGATCAGCCTTTTGTACGCCAGGTAGTGGGGTTGTTCACTATCACACAAAATATCACAGGGAAAGTTAACGGGGAACTTTTGAAGTTCATGGTGGTTTTAGTTGTAATATATCAACATTGACACCTATCATCAGCTTGGCGGTCAAAGGGTTGATCACATGGGGGGCAGATCATGTATATAATTCCATATGTGGGAAAAAGATTAAGATTTGGGGGGCAGTCTTATATAATGCAAACAAGTTCATTAAATGTATTTCTAGGGATTAAAAATTTAGCTAATAATAATTATTGGAAAAAAAAAACAATTGATAAACAAAAACAACTTCATCAGATCAGTTGTTATATATTTTCAATGTATTAATGCAAAAATTTAAAACTACTGTTCAAAAGGAAAAATTATTTTTGAGTAAAATCTATCACAGACAGACACAAAGATATTGGTGAAAATAGGTTAAATAAGTTAAAATATTTACCTGTTGGAAATCTCCTTTTCAAATTTTAAAGTTCTTATCTTCCATCTCGGTTCTCGCTGTAAACAGAAGGGAGAATATTAAATTTTGTTTAGCAATTATCATTTGTCATGAAGTTAGGGGGCAGACAGGAACTCTTTATTTATATATCAATATGTGTACATAAGCTTAACTATATATCAACATTGTTATTAGTAGTTCTAATTAAATTTGACTTACCATGAATAGTTCTTGAGAGAAAAATCTTGACATGTATTGAATGTGTAATTGTTGTTTGTTATATTTTCTCTCACCATTCGAATCTGAAAAATAAAAGGCAAATGTGAATAAATAATCATTTTATATGGGTTATGTCCAAAGCCAAGACAAATTAGTTGTTAACAAGTATATTGTTTACACTATTTTTGTCCATTTTCTTTCTATACATCAAGTATCAACAGACACTTTACAGTTAAATTATCACTTTTCAATATTTCATTTAACATTTTAGAACTAGTAGGCAGTGACAATAAAATTCTAATTTGCCTTCAATGTTATATAATGTATTGATATTACTTCTCCTGGGGCAATAAATAATATTATGTACAATGTGAGTATTATAAATTCACAGTAAAACTAAATCTAAAAATAAAACCAAGTGGGTACTCCTTGTATTCCAATGTAAAAACAACATGTCTTTATTGTCTGTTAGTGATTTATTCATACATAGTTGTAATCTGTTTACTTATAGGTTGTCAAGCTTATTATTTAGTTACATTAGTAACAACTAGGTTTTAGATGCTCACGAATAGCGACTATAATTGTTTTTATAGTGAAATATTCATAAAGCAAAATGTAATATTTCTTTTGCATAAAATAAATGTTTGTAACCAGAATGTTAGTCTATAACGAAATAAAAGGAGAAAAGTGCTTACCTTGTACATTATAGGCTCCGGGTTTAGTCAATATAAATATGAGGATTGTCACCAAGTCACAACAATTTGTAGGTTAGTTTGATGTCATAAACTTTGTTCTATCATCCATACACCTTACGATAGGAATAATAATTGAAACTCTTATTCTATTCACATATTGTTTAACGATTAACTATCCACTTATAGTCTTAACTTCAAAACATGTTATAAACACAACTCCACATGGTTATTTGTTATGTATAATGTTTTCACAGCACGATAGTACCGGCCGGCACAAACAAACACTCATGTAAATGAATAAAATGTCAACAGTAGATTAATAGGATTAATTAAATGTAGATATTTAAATTTCAAAGTATAGTACAGAATTAAAAGAGATAACATATCACCATTATTGAATTTGTCAAGGTTCTCAGGGTCAAAATAGTGTTGTACTGGTCGATACTATTTTGTGAGAAATATCGATATACGGCGGAATTTGTGAACAGATAATAAATTTTGTCATTGGGGTTTAGTTTGTTCATCGATATTTAACTTCAAATTATCAGATCAGATTTGCTAGAAATTACCAATTAACACTGTCATGCGGAGGTTCAAAATTTTGCACATACTATAGTATGAAGCAATTATTTAATTCATTTTTTAACGCGAGTGTTAGTGTCTAGAACGTATCGGGTGTATGTGTTTGTGATGTGACATTAGTGACAGCCACAGGGTTCATTTACATCCAATCTCAAGAGAGTTGTCTGCAACTACAATGTGTCTATAAATGTGTGTGTGTAATACGTGCTTTAACAAGAAATAAAAATTTACTCGGAAATAAATGTTAATTGTCAAGATCTTCAGAATCATCACCAGTTATTTGGACAAAAAGATCAATTGGGCGATCATCAACGTGATGGATTTCATCGAATCAAGAGGCAAGTTACAGCATAATTAACGCATAACGCTACATGGGAACATAAAATGACAGAAGCAGTAGAAAAGGCTACCCAGGACCAATGCCAAGAGGGCACGACCAAGAAGAATAAACGCCTAGTAACATTGGGTTCAATAACTATCGATACAATACCTTTTCAAACTTGCGCAGCCCTAACATACCTTATCAGTAGTTATCAAATATTCCTGCAGATGGCGCCACTTATGCAGGCGATTTTCTTGATAAGATTTTGATTAGAATAGAATTAGATACCTAATATAAAATAATGATGGGGTAATGAGATTAATATACGGGGGGCAGAGGGACTAGCAACTTAGAGAGGCTATTTTGGTATACCACTGGAATATACAAACTTTGGCTTCATCAAATTAATAGGATGAACGAGGAGGTCGTTGTCAACAGATGATGTATATCCAGCGCCGCGGACCTATACAGGGCCAACAATGTGCAGTTAAGCTTCATGCTGAAATGATGAGCTCTTGTGGAAGGCAGATTTTGGGTACAGTATATAGTAAAATGTCGGGTCAACATTTCATATTGTACTATTAACACTGTCCTTTTTTATGTATACACATAGCTTTTAATAAAAATAAACACCATTTACAAATCCTTTAATTAACCTTTTACATTTTTCATAAGACAGCGGCCGAGGCCTACAACAACCAGGTAGTGGGAGCGCACCCATCATGGCAACAATATTGTGAGAAACGCAGATAACTTTTACTACAATAAAGGTAAGAGTTTGATGTTCATTTATTCAACTCATGGAGTTATTGGAGCCGAAGCAGCTCTTCGTGTGTGACTGCACCGAGCGAGCACTGCATGTACATGGATTGTCAGGGGAGCCACAGCACTGGATAACTTATTTTATGACAATTGTAAGTGAAATTTGTATCTTTGGATCTTCTCTTGATTTTCATAGGCTTCTGCAGCGGTCACTGATCATTTTATTTTGAGACATCATGGCTATATACTGAAAAAGAAAAATGTATATAAGTATTGTTGAGATTTAAATACTTCATAGATAGAATATTCGACGCTTGTATAGTTATATAAACAAAATCATAGCTTAGAACAAGGTTATAGGAAGGAAGTTTCTTTGGATTACATTTAAATTCGAAATTTTACCTTCGTCATGATTTCGATTTTTGTTATTTGTCTTTTCTATACAGTTAGAACTAGGGCGATTTTGAAAAAAAAGGGGGTCAGTTCGGTTACATAACATTAGCATTTTACAGGTTGTAAATAAGATAAAATAGAAAGTACTTACCAGTGTGATTCTTGCGTAGTTTAATCAGTGGCATGTTTTTCGGCAAGTTGCTTGGTTTATGGAGTGCTGAGTCGCGCATCCAATTACAATGTGCCGGACTGCCAGTTGTTCTTTTAGTTTAATCTGTTGTTCATGGTGGCATTATGTCGATTTTTAGCCATTTATAATAAACGTAATGGAACAGTTAAGAAGATTTTGTAGTTTGACATTGACAATATGACAATGACAATATTTGACTTCGTTTGTTTGACAGTCAAAGCAGAGTGACCATACGCGAAAATATGGGTTCACAGTCATAGCTGGCTAGATTAGATAGAATTTGACATATTGGATGATTCAAATAATCTTATCAGATCGGTTTTGCAATTTGGTCATTTTAGCTGAACGATTGAATCATTTTATCAGAACATTCAGGATATTCTTATAGTTTGGGCTTGAACAAACATTTGACAGTACCCTGTTGATGTTTGTTTGATTACTAATTGTAGCAAAGAGATATTGTTGGTCAAATCTTACGATTATATATTTCATGGTAATCAAATCGAATTTATCGACACTTTATTCCCTAATCTGCATATATATTTCTGGTTAGGTTGTTTAAATCAATGAACGATACGAACAATCTGACCAGATCAGGCTTGAAATTGATTAAACTCTGAATAACTATTTAGACTTGCAATAAGGGTCATGTACTATTATTGTTTAGTTATATTTGTTATAAATAACATTATCATTTAGCTTTGTTCAGATTTATAGAAATCTGCACTCATTTGTTTGTCTCCTTTTAACGTTGCGATTAAGTGGATTACTTGTTAGTAGATATAGTAAAACGGAATTTAATTGTAGTTTTGTTTACGAATAGGGTTTTTTTTTTTGGGTGGAGTTAAGGGTTCCTTTTATTAGTGGAGGTTCTTTTGTAAATTCTACTCTAATTGAATTTATTTTTGTTATAGGCAACATTTTAGTAAGTTCTGCATAGTTAATACTCAGCATCTATTCTAGATGGCGCTAGTGTTTGCTTTCATTGTTTATAATCATTTATTAGAATGCGTTAAAAATATAAGACAACGCGCTTTATAACGCTTGCATATACTTTGAGTAATATTGCTTGTAAAAAACTTAACGAAGTTAAGATATCAGAAAACTATATTGATTTTGTAGTTAATACGCTGAGTCCTAGATGGCACTAGTATCGAGCTTTACATGCTTATATCAAGCTTCTGATAAGAGAAAAAAAATAATTGCAATGTGTTTCACGATGTGTAATGGCCTAGTTATTGTTAGAGTTAAAAACAACCATATCTTGGTTGTATATAAAGTATTTACCCAGCTACGCGATAGATGACTCTGTACGCTGCTCATGCATTATTACATAATGTCGTTAAAAAAAAAAAAAATTATCTTGATTTATTGGGGTTCATTGATATATGTGTTCTCGATTTCGATCAGTTAGGGAATTTATGTGCATCGCTCTCGCCTTCACGTGTATGGAGAGGGACGGACTTCGGAACTCACAAATCAGTAGTAGGGATTACCCCGTTCTGGTGCATTTCTGAGGCACACTTTGTTTGTATCTTTTGAAGTGTACTTAGCTCACTAACGCTTCTGTTAATGAATATTAATCCTTTAATTAGATAACTCCTTCTATAGTGTAACACTATCTCAGCATACGTACTTTATACTGTTTATCGGGGTTCCCTCTTCGCGTCAACCGACCCGAATCCTTATCACTCTTGGAAACTTTTTTATTACTTGTATTGTTGAATGTTCATATTGGGTTTAGGAGTTTTTTCATTTGATGCAGCAGTTATAGCAGTTAAATAATTTGCAATTCTTGTAAAAGGTTTTAATATAATATCAACCTGGGGTAAGTCTTAATACTACGTACTTATAGGGGAATCTAGGCAAGTGAACGAGACAGGAGAGCATGGGAGGGAGAACAAGTGCACTAAGAGAGAATGTGAAAATTGAGAAAAAATAAAAAAGGGGGAATGAACTAAATGAAGATGGTGCTATTCGAGAGGAGTTTTACTGTAGCGTGGGGGGGGATCTAGGTATTTCAATCTAGAGTTTGCGTTTGTAATTTTGCATAGACCTATGCAAAATTTCAATACGCAGGGGGCAGAGCTGTACCAAACCCAGCACCTCGTCAACATTCTCATCCTGAAGCTGCTTCATAAAAATCGTCATCGGAATACTCAAAGCTTGAAACAGACTCCATTTTGTATTAAACTCTAAAGTTTATGGTCAGAAATCCACTTCTTGTTCAAAGTAAGGTTATGTTTTGTAATAAATATCTCATTTTTCATTTAAACACACGTTATATAGGAAGCCTTCTTGGCTTTATTGGCCGGCAGCACAGGAATTGTGATTCTTATGAATGGATCTTGGATAATTTCCTTTGTCGGCGACTCATTTCATATAATGTTGTAAAAGCGTTCTTCATATTCATTGCTTAATACTGAAAAGTAAACAACATATGGATTAGAGCTTGTCTATTAAGGCATCATTAATTGTATCACAGGATCATATAAATACGTAACAAGATAGCATCTAGTTATTACTTGTAAAAGCAGAGATGTAAGAAATATAGGAGAACCAATGATTAGTTTTGTTTAGGTACGGTAGATAGGTTATCCAAGGTAACTATTGGAAAATGTTTAGGCTGAGCCGTAGAAAAGGGTTTTAGTATTTACTTACCGGGCAAATGTTTTATTTGCAATTATCCAAACAAGGTTAGATATATCGGAATCCTATTAAAAATAACACAAGAGATTTCTTAACTTTTGTTTACATTCGTATCTTTTTAATATTCTATAATCTGTGGGTCAATGTGGGGTAGCCAGGATTTAGCAAAATATTGAGCAAAATGATTGTCGTACTGACAGAATTAAGTGAAATTTAAATTAGATAAACAATTTTAATAGAGAGTACAATTAATGCTAGTATTTATTAAATGAATGTGGTTGTTGAGAATAAGAAATATTTTTAAAGTATGGAGGATTGACTGCAAATATTGAAGGAAAACATTGGGCAATAATCATAGAGCAAAGCAGAGTTTAGCACACATAAACAATATCTAAGATAGTCTATGGAATATAGAATTTCGATGATATAAAAGGTATCTCAAACATTTTATTTCAATGAAAAATATTAAAGATTAGATTTAGAATGTAATATTAATCGTAAAATATACCCTGATTTAAGCTTCATTTATGGGTATAAGATTTATAATTTAAAGTTCTAGTCAATCAAATTGGAATATATTAAGTCGGCGGTTTTAAATTGGCTTGAGACTGTTTTGCTGACGTGGAACCAATTTCCCGCGAAAATCGGGAAATAGCCACGTAGATTCAATTATTAAAAAGTTAGGAATCGGGTATAAAAGGCCATACATTGGGATGGGAGATCATTCAGTCATCAGCAGTGAACAGTACAGGAACTCTCTCCAGGATCTCGGGTAAGAACTCTCCCAACAATACCTGATACCAAACAGGTGACAACGAAAGTATTGATGGGCTTTATTTACTTAGTATATTTCCAATATTACTGGAAACCTCACGGTGTCAACGAAAGTAATATTGGGTTTTATTCCTTGTGTGTTTACTTAGAATATTTCCAATATTGCTGGAAACCTCACGGTGTCAACAAAAGCATTATTGGACTTTATTCTTTATGTATTAACTTGGAAAACTTTCTAATAATGCCTGATCCTCACGGTGCCAACAAAAGCATTATTGGATTTTATTCCTCATGTATTTACTTATAAGGGGAGATGTTAAACCAAACGGTGATAATGACCCATCTCCTCTTTTAGGAAGGCAACTTATCTCTGTCGACTGAAAGACTAAAACCTCACAGTTGATGTCTATCAGTCTAGACTTAGAATCCTTGCAAAAAGACAAACATATTTCTTGCATAAGGAAATATGTTAGTCTGGACATAGTTTCCAAAATTAAATAGAAGTCGGGAAATTATAAATCCCATTGCCTTGTCATGCTTTGCGAACTGTTTACTAATGCATTTATTTCTTTTGTATTGTGTTGTGCCTTTTGTAAATGTTCATTCTGTTTTATGTGTGTTCATATCAGACTGCGTTTAATTCTGAGTTCGTCACAAAGATTAAGTTAAAAACAGACTACTAATTGATAATATTTGTTTCGAAATTTATTGTTGAAATTCTATGTTTAGTTGTGAGGACGGATTTGGATACGGACTGATATCTCTCATGTGCTTAAATCGGTTAACGTATTGTAACTTAGTCATATATCGGAGCAAAGTTATGTACATAGATTGTTTAAATGTAGACTACTGATAGTTATGCCATCAAGTTTGAGAATTGGGACTTTGTTGGGTACATAACTTTTATCCAAAGTGATCGAAGTAACCTTTTAGGACCATTTCAACCCTACCCAAGGGATAACTTTGATTATTTGGAATTCAATTTTCACCTGACCTTAGCAGTAGGACTACTGCAATAATGACACTCCAATAGCCACGCGCGCTAATTGAGTAGATTTTTAATTGCTGATAGGTCAGAAACTCCATGCTTTTATTAATAGTAAAACAGCCAGAGATAGATTTCAGCTCGGGATTAATGCAATCAGGTTTCATAGTGCAATTCCACAACTACTTCGTCAAAGGCGCTATTAACACAACCCCTGGATGCATTTAATTCCAAGTATCTACAACTGGATTAGAGCCAAATATCTTAGGTCAGATGGACCATGTGGAGTTTCTGCTAATTATTAAACTAGTGGAACCTGGCGGGATCTTGGGGATTTGCAGCGACAAAATACTAATAAAATCAATTCATTAGGGAGACTCTACGCTATCTGATTAAATACGTAAATAACCAAAAGAAGGCATCTGTTTGTGTAGATGAGGTCAGAATCCGCAGCGCAACTACAACTACCCTATTTCGTCGAAAACGCTGTTAACACAAACTTCTGATCTCATTTAACTTCAGGTCACTTCAACTAGTTTTGAACTAAATATAATCAGTCTTTTGGACTTAGGGGAGTCTCTCGATGTCTGGCAGAATCGTAGGGAATTACTGTGAAATAAAACTATTAAAATTAACTCTTAGGGGACTCTATGCTTTTAATACTTGTACATCCAAATGAAAGTTAGACCTGTGGTCGTTGGAATTGGGCTAAGGCGCATTCCCTAACTATAACATGTGAAAAGCGTCTTTGACACAGCAATTGATCTGTTTAAGCAGTTCGATTTTAGGAGCTTAATTCCAAATACCACAGGACTTCAATTGGACCATAACTTAACTTGAAAGCTATTGTTGCTATATGGAGTCTCTCGATGTCTGGCAGAATCGTAGGGAATTACTGTGAAATAAAACTATTAAAATTAACTCTTAGGGGACTCTATGCTTTTAATACTTGTACATCCAAATGAAAGTTAGACCTGTGGTCGTTGGAATTGGGCTAAGGCGCATTCCCTAACTATAACATGTGAAAAGCGTCTTTGACACAGCAATTGATCTGTTTAAGCAGTTCGATTTTAGGAGCTTAATTCCAAATACCACAGGACTTCAATTGGACCATAACTTAACTGTCTAGAGTCTATTGCTGCTATATGGAGTCTCTTAAAAGTGAACTTTCCTCCTCTGCCTATATTAAGGCATTGGCGTGTCATTATGTATAGGGCTAGGAAGAAGTATTTTTATGATATTAATGAAAGACTACATGACAAAATACACTGAAAGGTTACTATAGTACTCTTCGTGAAATGCATTTCATGGTTGGAGATAAGTTAAGCTAATCGTATAGGTATAGGCAGAGCCTATGATGGCTATTCATATTTGTAATAATTCACTTGCTTAATTGTTCAAAATATAATTTGTATTAAGGCAGTCTGATGGGTTTCTTGACGGTTCTTCCCATTACAGTAAGCCTTATAGTGAACCGTTGGTAAAGTTAAATAAAATAAACTAATAAAAGCCCTGCTGGCACAAAATAATTAAATTACAAATCAGGCCTGACGGGCAAAAATAAAATACAATCATACAAAGATTCAATATACATGCTTTATTAACCTATCATTTGTTTCATTGTAATCCTATTCCTTTAATTTTAGAAGCCCTACATCTTAAGCTAGCTAGGAGTTCCTAATCCCACTATCAATCACTCTACTGCTCCAAGGACCTGTTTATGTAATAGAATAAGTAAGGAGGTTGTAGGATTTAATAACTAATTACAGTCGATTGGTTGGTAGTTGAGGGAGGCTATCACTCATCTCAGGCTAATTATTTAGTTCACAAAACCCTAATCTTTCTAACTCCATTACCCATTATATGTAAATGGACTTGAGCTATCTCTTAGTCAACTTAAAGAATAAGGGTTTCTATGCATAACGTATATAAGGGGTCCTAACCACTAGAAGATCACGCCTTGGCCATTAAAGGAAGAGAAAACCATATTATTATTTAAAAAGATATAAAAATTCATTATAGAGGGGAGGGGTTCTGTACAACGTGTTCTTTCCAATTCAGATGTTTATCCAAAGTTATTCCCAGAAATTTTGTGCTGTCAATTTCATTAACAGATTGGCCTTCATAGCTAATATTAGTAAATTTATGTAGGTTAGCTCTACATGACTGAAATTGGATGAGGTTCGTTTTGCAAATATTAATTTTCAAATTATTATTTTTAAGCCATTGTATTACGAGACTTAGGGCATTATTCACGTCCCGTTCAAAATGCTGTTTTTCGTGACATTGAACCACTATGGTTGTGTCATCAGCGAACAGTATGCAAGGATGAGGAATATAATCTGGAAGGTCATTGATATAGGCTAGGAACAAAAGCGGCCCCAAGATGCTACCTTGCGGGACTCCGCAGTGATTTTGTCTATATTCTGACCTAAATGCACGTTTTTCCTGTTTGTGTATGAACGATAGTTCTGTACATTGCTGTCGGTTTTCCAGATAGCTCTCAATCCATTTAATAGCGTTTCCTCTTATTCCGTATGTTTCGAGTTTTTTTATTAGAGTTTTATGACATACAAAATCAAACGCCTTACTCATATCTAAGAATAGTACAGCTATAGGAATTTTATTGTTCAAGCTTTCGGTGACAAGTTTGACTAGGGAAAAACAAGCAGAAGTAGTCGAGCTGTTCTTGCGAAATCCAAATTGGCTCTTGCTCAAAATATCATGTTTGTTAAAAAAATCTGTAATTTTGTCGTGAATTACTCTTTCAAATATTTTTGACATTACCGGAATCAATGTCACCGGCCTATAGTTATCCATATTAAGTCTGTCTCCTTTTTTAAACAAAGGTTTTACTATGGACTGTTTTAGTTGGTTGGGGAACTGTCCATTTTCCAACGATAGATTTACTATATACGTAAGAGGCGGGGTAATTAAGTCAATCAGCGTTTTAAGTATTTTGGTACTCAGTTCATCGTAACCTGTAGAGTTGGTATTTCTTAAATTTAGTATAACACTTCGCAAGTAGTCTTCTGAAACTGGTGCAAGATAAATGCTTTGCAAGCAGTTCTTGGGCTTACACTGGGTGTTTTTGTTTTTAGAGCTATAAGATTGATTTATATTTTGATTATTTGTATTATTAGTCATGTCGTGTCAAATTATGTGTTGTGTGATTTGTTAATATACGTATCCAGAGCGTCCGACATCCTGCAATAATCGCGGCCCTCGACGTCGTCCCAGTTCAGTTCAATTTAAATTTATCAGACTACATTTAATTAATTTTATAGTCAAGAACAGAGTTAATATTTAAAGCCTTAATTTGGAGAGACATTGTCTATTTCGACATCATAAACATATAAGTAGTCAAAAATTTATAAACAGATATACGTAGAATAAATTATACCTAAACCTAAAACTTAATTCTAAAAACCGGCCAAGAGCATGTCGAGCCATGCTCAGTGTAGGGTTCCGTAGTTGCTCATCCTTCACAACAAACTGCTGTTTTAAGCCCGAGGTTTAAGTTAAGAAAGATTTAAGCTTTATAGAAAGGTTGTAAACGCCCTCGAAACTGTAATCACTTATTACCTTCTGGAAGTCAACTTACCCTTTACCTCCTTTTAAAGAAAAAAGATGAAATTTGGCGATAACTCAAAAACGAATCGACCGATTTTGTTCAATATAGTTTTCTTTGAAAGTACTTATAAGGCCTCATTTACATGATTTTTTTTGACCCATTGTTGAAAAGTTAGAGGGGGGGGGACACTATTTTTTTTGATTTCGGAGCGAATATTTACAAAACTGTTGACTTTATCAAAAAAATATGTCAGGAGACCCCTATTATTTTTACAAGACCTATTGAACGACACCCCACACACCAGTGTTGAAAAGAAAAAAAAATTCACCCCCACTTGAGGTGTTCGAGAGGTACCCGAAAAAAAAAAAATTTCTTAATTTTTATTTTACCGTTCTGTCGGCGCTATACATACACATAGTCATACTAAATTTCAGCTTTCTAGTACTAATGATCATGGAGCTAAGCCGCGGACGGACGGACGGACAGACGGACATGGCGAAACTATAAGGGTTCCTAGTTGACTACGGAACCCTAAAAAGGTTCAAAAAATACCGCTCCCTGTCGTTTCTGGTCCAAAGGTGCCCATGAAATTTATTGCTACTTTTCCATTTTTTCCTGAAATAAAATTGGTTCTATATTTATCAAATATCCAGTCATTATCAAAAAGGAATAGAATTGACAGTTCACATTATTTAATGAATCTACAAGTTTGTAATATAGACATTTTATTTTACTTGTAGTTGAGTCATTTGATACTTTGTATATATAGGTTAGGATTCTTTTCATTGGTTAATGTGCTGTGAAACGTGTCAATCAATGACAGTTCAACGAACCATGCAACATTATTCCAAAGGGGAGGGATTTTCTTCCTCAATTCTTTCAGGAGCAATTGAAACATTTTCTATCCATAATATTGGTGTAGTCGTTCGATAGTAGCCATGAGAGGAGGAAAAGTTGAATTGTGCGGACTGTTAATCTTCTGTGAGGCAACTCTAGGCATAAAGAATGTCTCCAGTGCAAAACGGATGTTTCTACTTGGAACATTCTTTATGATTGTCTTAAAATCATAACTATAATACTCTTTCTCTCTATGCACTTTGTTTTGGTGTGATCCGTAAATATTTCGTTATCTACAATTGATCACAGCGGTGACAGGATGAAAGGCTGTATTGTACGGGGTTGTTAATCTCATATGCGGGAACTACTGGCTCAATTAATGTCTCCGGTAGAACGCGACACTATCTATGTTAGTGAGATATAACGTGCGTACGATGATAGTGATTATCGCGTGAATAATAATACCAAAATAAATAATAATACATACTTGTCAGAATGCAAGGGATATTTTACCATTTTATCTATTTCATCATAAACGCAACCACCACACCACAAACCCACTAGACCCACAATAGAACCCACAAGTCCACTAGACGTCAGTGCAGACTCGAACACTCACAAGACGTGATAAAAAACAGTAGGTATTGTGTATGTAAGGCGTTTGTCTCCAGTGACGCAACTACAGACAAAGAATATTTTCCGGTGTAACCTGAAACGTAGTACTACCGGTATTTGTATCAGTGATGGCTGAAAATATATTCTTCTTGGTCCATTATATGACCAGTTGAAATATTATTATCTTCTATATGGTTCTGATCATTCGGAACCACTGGAACAATCGATCGCAACGAGCGGTGACAGGATGAAAGGTTGTATTGTGTGGATTGTTAATGTTCGTGTGAGGAAACTACCAGCACAATAAATGTCTCCGGTGCAAGTGGTGCAACACAACACAACACGTTCGCAATATTGATGAAAGAAAAATATTTTTTGGTACTCTTTATACAGATCTTTTTAAATAATATTCGAGTGCAAGTAAAGTACGGGATCGGGCGACCATCGTTATTATATTTGATTAATATTACGAGTGCAAGGCTAAGTAAATATTGATATTGTGTGGATTGTTAATATCCCGTGACTCTCCCGACACAATTAATGGCGTGGGATGAGGCGGGGCCGGCGACCATCATTTGTACATAAATATTTGAATAATAAACGAGTGCAAGGCTATATTGTGTAGATTGTTAATATCCTGCAAGTCAACACTATGACCATAAGTTGTATTAACATAAATATTTTAATAATAAACGAGTGCAACTCTATATCGTGTGGATTGTTAATATCCAGCGAGTCTCCCGACACAATTAATGGCGCGGGCTGTGGCAGGGTCGCGCGACCATCATTTTTATCGCACGGGGATTTACTTCCTTACGTTATGTACTGCACCACTTCAAGTAATTTTCGTTCTTTAAATACAGAAGTTTTATGTCGCGTAAAATCTTTTGCTGCATGCTACTTTAGTTTCACCATTTGTGTTGCCACGATTTCTATTTTGTTTTTCATTATTTTGTTGTGCATTATTCTTATACGCTTACTGAAGATTCTACATTCCGTAAAAACCATCATATCCTTTTAAATACTAACATGGAAGTCACCCTCAGTTGAAAAACATAAATGGGAGAAAAATTGGGCAAGTGCGAGTCCGACTCGCGCATGAAGGGTTCCGTACCATAATATATAACCAGTTTGTTGTATGGGAGCCCCCATAAATATATTTTTTTAATTTTATCTTTAGTATTTGTTGTTATAGCGGCAATAGAAATACATCATCTGTGAAAATTTCAACTGTCTAGCTATCACCGTTCTTGAGATACAGCCTGGTGACAGACGGACGGACGGACATCGAAGTCTCAGTAATAGGGTCCCGTTTTTACCCTTTGGGTACGGAACCCTAAAAATTGAAATGCGTAACCTGGCGGAAAAGACGTTGTAGTGATTATATTTTTTTATTGTAAACGTTAATCAGTTAAAAATCAGGTATGTACAAGGACTAAAACAATGCAAGTCGATTTTTCAAGCCCTGGCTCCTTGATGTTACTTATCCCTTATGTATATAATTATTATGTAATATGTAGTCCTTAAAAACATGAACAAAGAAGACTTCATAAAATTAAATTTATTTTTCTTCCAAATATCCTTGTTTATGTTCAGTTAATTACTGTTGACTGCCAGCATTAGGAGGCTCAAGGGTATCACCGAATAATAATTAAATTAATACGGCGGGGCTTAAAACTTGATGCCGAGCCCCGACAACGTCACAGACAAGCGAAATAGAGATGGACACGAAACTGTCTCGTATATCTCGATTCGTTGAACAAAAACAATTTTTTTACGAATAATCGTAATCGAACAATAGTGTGTATTTTTCTGCAACTAAAAACTTACTTTATTATTATAGTATCAGTACCTAATATCAGTATGCGGCTTTTCTGCTAATAAAAGTTTATTATACACTTGTTTGGTTTCAACAAAATGTAGCGCAAGCATGATTTGGAATGCATTACTTTATATACGGACCAAAATTATTTACGAGATTATATAACAAAGATATAAACAAATATACATTGGTTCTGATTTTTGACAACAGAGGGCTAATAAATTGTAGCGCCTAAAAGCAGCCCCTTGAAAAAAGAAAACCTTTATTAGTCAAGATGTTTACTTTGTCAAGTAACATTGATCTTCTTAGAATTTACGAAGACTGAAAATGTTTAGTGAGGCAAAAACATCATTAAGTAAAGAGAAAAATAGCCGTCATATAAAGTTTTTATTTGGTCGTTTCACCCGCTGCCCGTAGTGGGCGAGAACGACCAAGGCCTGAAATAATTTCGGTTAACCGAAATAATTTCGTGGTTCGGGTTTTTATCGAAATCGGAGTCCATAACATTGAATATCGTTCGACGGCTCCGTTGTTTGTAATAGTTTGTTTGTTGTTGTATCAATTTGTTTTAATAATTTTATTTGTGCAACAATAGGATCGCCCGGGGTGTTAATCAGAGCGCCAACTTCGGCGAAGGATTTGCAAATTTTCCTAAGTTTCAAATGAGATATTGTTCTTATTCGCGGCTCCTTTGAAATTGATTATGATTGGAGAACGTTATTAATGGTTCGTTTATAAGTATTTTTAACTTGTTTGGAAGTTTTTATTTTTCACGACAGTAGCTGAGCGTAGTAAAATTGTCAGCTACTCTTGGTGCTGACCGTACCTACATTTGGAAATTTGATGGACTGAGATGTGAGATAAAAAAACCTATAAAAAACTAATTTTTTTTTTTAATATTTGCCTAGGGGATGCGACTGATGTTGAATTATACAACATAGTGTAGTTATATGAAAAAAATAAGCTCAATACGTCATGAAAAAAAAAAAATTACAAAAATTTCATGATTATTTTTATCCAAAAGATATTTTGAAATAGTTTTTTAACAAAAAAATAATTGTATGACAACCATGAACTTAAACGCACTTTTTCACGGTGAAAATTACCATTTTCACCGTGACAAAGTGCGTTTAAGTCACCTTATTGTCTCCATACAAATATTAGTACCTACCCAATCCACAGGTGACGTCATATGTAGGTAAGCCATTTCTATGGAGCGTTTTTAGTGCTCTGTAAGAATGTTGAACTCTGACGGTCATTTATGATTATGACTTTTAGAGCAGTCTAAGTATAGGTAGTTCCATATAGACATTTGATCCCAATAAAAAATAGAATCGATTGACATCTTCACATTTAATTATATCAGGTAAGAAAATGCGGATTTTCTGAACGACACTCCTGGTTACCTCGGCATACCGGCACTAGATATCTACTTTATTTTGCCAATTGACGTCCGATGGATTCCTACATGGAAGGGTTAAACGCTCTCTCGCTTGTATGAGTTCAAAAATGTGGTGTTAAATACCAATCCGCATCTTGCCAATTTCACGTGAGTGTAAACCGCTTAAAACAATAATTAGGTAAATAGAACGATAGTTTTCATACAACAGATTTGCGAAGGATGCAGCTTTTGAGTGAGACACAAAAGAATTTTTAGAAGAACGGAGACGTTTCGCTCGCTCCGCCAATTAGTAGGTGTAGGTACAGTATAGATATACTGTACGAGTATACCTACTAATTGTATACTACGTTGTACTCACACCACTTGTACCGGTCAACTGATGACGGCGCTGTGCGTCTGCCGCCGCGTGCTCAGTTAAGATTTTTCCTGAAATATGAGTAATTGACCCGTCTCCATAGAAAACTAAGACTAAAAGCAATTTTAGGATTTTGTAATTATATATGTAGGTACTTGTTCTGTATTTTTTTGGTACGGAATTTTTTTGATACGGGTAGGCGCTGTACGGTTGATGCCCGCTGCTGCATCGTGCTTTTAAGAGGCCTTATTATTCCTTTTTGAGATGCTGATTGCTTTAGACATTTTTCCCTATGATCAAACATATTCTTTAACATATTTTTGATGTAACTACCTAGAACAGGGCCATTGGGATTTATTGGTATATATTTGAAACCTACAGTTTGAATTTTTCATTGATAATTTTTGTTTCAAAAACTACTGGAAATTTACAAAAGTAACGGTTTACAAAATTTGTTTTTTCAACTTATTTTCGACTGCACGCAATAAAAGCATGAAATAGCTACTACCTAGAACTCGGGGAAAAGTATTATTCACTTCAAAAAGTTGGTTGAAATTATCAATATATTTGTCATAATATGAAAAAAAAAATATTTTAAAAGGAATAAGGCCTCGAGGATATATCACTGTTTCTTTTCCCAGACTATCAGTATAGGTACGTTAAGTTTGCACCTGGTAACTATTGCGTCGGATACAAATGAGGTCCAAACTTAACGTAACCGGCTTATTAGAAATGGAGGTTTCGTCCTCGTCTGTTTCTTCCTCCAAATCTTAACCAGACTTTACGAAATTTTAGAAACTGAATGGAAAGGAAATGTTCTGTGTCGGACAGTTTTGATTTTTGCGCAAATTACTATTGAATCAAAAATATAAGTGCGGCGTTTCGTGGTTATTAAACCCCCTACAAAGGTCTCCCACATCACATTCTAATATTTACAGCTTTAATAAAAAGAATGAAACTACGATACAACTTCTATTAGCTAATTATCTATAGTCAAGATTGTAGAAAAATTGTTGGATGACGGTTCCACAACGACCGGCTGGTCTTTGCATAAGTATTATGTGTATTTTCCGACAAAAACAGAAAGGAACATTGTCTAAACCGTAATCGAAAATGTTCCGAAGACGTAAGGCCTTCGTGTAATTGAATCACTGCCATTCACGTTTGTGCTTGTGCGTGTTGCTGTCAATGCGACAAAGTTTGAAATATCTTTTATTTAGGTATTTATTTGGGAGAACCAACAGCTAATACACTTCGAAACTTGAATAGAAGCATAGAGCCAATTACAGGAACTCAGAAATAGTTATTGTACATGAAACATACACTTGAGTGTGTGCTTTGTTACATCGATATACCGACGCGCACTTGCAGCAATGTGTGTAAAAACTAGGAATCTTCATTAAACTATAAACTTTTAAACTATAATTTTTAGAGCCTTAATTAGGCTGACAACCGAAGTATCTTATGTGGTAAGTATTTTATCTTTATTAAACATACCCATAATTTGAATACATTGTCGCGTTTATGAAATTGTTTGGTGTCTATTTAAAGTCATTCACAAACAGTCCTAACCAAAAGCAATTATACAAAGTTAGATTTAATTAAAATTAGCGCAACGAAACGTGAAAATAATGCCATTTATACCCGTAGAACAGCCGAACAGCCAGCCGATCTATTTAAAAATGCATCGACGTTCACGAAAATAAACCTTAATTTCGAAACTAAACAAAACAAAACGTTCTATTTGATTTCCCAGGGAATAAACACAAAGAGCATTAGAAATGAAAAATGTACCACGCACAACTTGACCCCTCTCCAGTCTCTTCACCCTAGCTGCGAATCAGAATAGTAAACCTATTGTGGTGAAGTGCGTTCTTGAGGGAAAGTAAATAAATAAATAAATATTAAGGGACAATCATACACAAATCGACCTAGTCCCAAACTAAGCAAAGCTTGTACTTTGGGTACTAGACGACGATATACATATACATAATATATAAATACATATATAGATAACATCCATGACCCAAGAACAAATATTTTGCACAAATATTTGCCCCGGCCGGGATTCGAACCCGGGACCGCCGACTCAGTAGGCAGGTGTCTACCAACCGAGCCAAACGCGTCGTCAAGTAACCTCAGTAAACTAAATAAATAAGAAACTCGGTCATTGCTGGACGTAACATGGGTCGACAGCCGTAAAGGATGTATTAAAACGGCCCAAACAAAAATATTAGCAAATGTAATTACAGGGAGGAAACGCTTCTAATGTCCTGGTTCTGAGTGAGACGTGACCCTAAGGGCTCAATTCGACGTCTCTACCGACATCTGTCCGCGCCGACGGTATAAGTGGCCCTTCCATAAAAATATCGTAATGCACATATGTAACGCCTGAATTTTCAGATATTTCGATATGTCCCGACTGGCCTTATTTTATGTCTATTTTGAAGATGTTTATTCAATTAAAAGGCACGTTATTTTTTACAAGCTTTTATTTAACTTGCATTGTATGTATGTAATAGTATGTATGTATGTAAGTATGTTTGTTCGGGTGGAATCTTGCAACTCAATTTTGAAGCAGATATCGTCAAATTATTGAGCTGAAATTTTGCATACTCACATAACTTTGACGACAATACAATAATATGGTACCATGGGGCTGATCTGATGATGGAGCCTGAAGGTGGCCATAGGAATTACTCTATAATAGAAAAAGCAATCCTACCGAGTTTGGGCTCTTTAGAATCGTCTCAGTGAGCATTTGATGGATATCCAAAGAAAAGTACAGTCGGCTATAAAAGCTTGTCACTAAAATATTTTTTTTGACAGAAACTTATTATTGAGATAAAATGTTCAATATTTTGATAAGTGTAAAATACAATATAGTGAGACATACATATAGGTATCGCTAAAGCGGAAAGATGACGGAGGCGTGTAATATTTAAAATTTTGCTATATTTTGCCATATCTATTAAGATGTCAGTTGTCAATAATGGAACTCGAATAGCAAAAATAGATGTGTGATGAGTTTCATGACCGTAATAAACTTGAGATATTGCATTGTGGATGTATGTGGAAACAAATCCGAGATATTGCAATATTGTTGATATGGCAATGCCACATCGAACCAGGGTCCAGGGAGTTTTTCAAGGAAATGAGTTAACTTTCCCAGCTTGCGTTCTAATTCGGAGTCAACTACGCCATTATTTATTTTGTTTACGCGGACGTACTAAATGTTTGTGCGGTAACCGTTTATTTTTGTCCTCTGGTGAGCAATTTGTTGGGAACTTTATGCGATATTCTAAGGATTAAATAATGTATTGATCATTTGATCATTGTTATTATTGACGATTAATAAAAAAAATACAGGCACGTGTTTTGCACTTTTGGAAATGTGAATGTTTTGAACCTTAAACTTTTATACTAATATTATAATATAGTGTGTCATTCCCTTCCCTTTGACTTATGTCACAGCCAAAAAGAACTAACAACGTCTCTATTTGTCGGTAGTGTTATCTTTAGTAGAATTTTGTTCAGCTTTCTTCTCAACAGCGGTCTCCTTTTTTTAAATGCCGGGACTTCCAGAATGAAGTACCAATTTGATGTATTTGATCTCTATATACCGATGTCAATCAAATTATTTAGACCCAGTTATTGAATCACAACCAAGAGGATTGCCTCTTAAAGCTTGCATGTTAAACAGATGCGTTGGTTCATTTTTATTGAAATTGTTATCAATAAGTTTCATAGCAGAGGAAGTCTTAACGCGGTAAATGGACCATGTGGAACGTTGGGGATTGAATTTTCAGCATGTTTGTGCATCTTCAAAGCCCCATTATGTAATCGCGAAACCATACAGGATGGTTTTTTTTTACTGGAATAGTAAGGGGATCTATGGCGCGCTTAGGTTGGTTGGACAACGGCCTGCGAAGCCGTATTAATGGCAATGGTGACTCTGAGCTAAGGTGTTGCGCTCTGGTAACCTGATATAGGGAACATACACGGGCTATATGTGTAGCACTGTGAATATAAATTTCAAGTAATGATAAGGTGAAAGATTCAGATTTCCGGCACGACGTCACGATTTGAATACGTAATAACTAGGCATCGGACTTCTGAAAGCACGGTAGGACTTTAGAGAGCTATGGAGCCGACATTAACATTATTACAATTCATACTCGTACTCAAAATAAGTAAGTATGTATATAGCCCTGTGTTGTGCGTGTAGCGTGTAACCGAATATGGTTACGAATTTTCCTCACTGTCTCAAGAGAAAATTAAAGCACCTATGCCATTAACACCCTGTATGTTATGACAAGGTTAATTATTAGAATAGCTCAAGTTTGTACTTTAAAGTGATAGTTTGGGCAGGCAAGAATGTTTTCTTTGCGCAACTCTTGTATTATTCCAGGAGTTGTATAGCTAGCATACTAATAATTATTTAGATAAAACTCTAAGTATAATTTGGGTAACAGACACTATAGTGCTCTTTAACCGCACTTTTCTTTCAAAACCTTCACAAAAACATAAGGGTAGATAAGTATCCCTTTACAGCTTTACCACTTAAGAGTGACACCCTTAAAGTTATTTCGAACAAGAAAGTGACGCGCGGTAATAATTCGCCGAAATCTTCCCTTTATCTCGGAGGATTCGTTTCGTAAAAGCAGTACACCAAATCACGTAACGACTTCTTTTGAAATATATTCCTGAATTTCACGTTAAATTTTTCCCTAACGCCTCGCATTCCAGTTTATCGAATTAGCTTCTGAATAAAATGCGGTTGGTAGGTATTATTTGTGGTGTTATTTGCACATCCATTTTCTGACAAAGTTCTGAGTGAGTATACTTTTATTTGTAGGACTAAGATGAGGGCATGATGATACTCGTTTTCAACTCTCAATGCTAAAATCATTCAAGTGCTTTCATTATTTAACAGCATATGTGTGTCTTTTGTGAGTCATGTCGGTTTTCTTTATTTAATAAGTAACCGTTCGTATGAAGAAGATTTTTCACTATTCTGACAGATCTTCGAACAATTTGTTTGCTTTTATGTCAATTTTGAGCCGCCGTGAACCCTGACATCGGTTTTATCTCGAGACAGGCCAAGTTACATTGTTATTGTTTAATATTGATCAGAATCAATGCTGATCTTATTTTTGTGGTGAGGTAATGAGAAATTTGCCAACAAAAATAGTTATTGTAGAGGTCGCAGGTTCAAATCATGCTTAGATTGTAGTAGATCGCATTCAATTTTTCTCTTCATCGTCTTCGTCTTATTTACCTTTGTGTCATTATTTATAGTTATTGCTGTTTTTATCGTTTAAAATACTTTATATTTTATCACAGTTGGTAACTTTTGTCAATTCTGAGTAAAACCTTTGTCCAACACTGGACATCATTTGGCCGATATGATGATGAATAATGCCTTACGTTTGGCATAAATTTGTACCTACAACAAACGCAATTCACTCTTAACTTCACTCTTCACTTTAACCATTTCATTTGATTGATTTCGACCCACTTCGATCCATGTCGAAAAACAGGAAAAACTTGCAAGATAACATTTTATTAATTTCTTCTTGATCATTTATTACTCTATTTTCTTCCAGCTACGGTAAAGATACTCGGATCGTAGGGAGTATCAATTTCTATAATAAATAGAACCAACAGACGCGATGATCGTAATCCGTTGGGATTCTTGCTGAAAATTAGAGATATTGTGTTGGCTACGGATTGTACGGCTAGGAACAGTAGGAACGATGCGTCGATGGTCAGAAAGTTTGGTAGACCTCTTTCTTGGCTGACTATACCTACCTAGGTACTTTTATCCGAAAACCCTTAGATTAGAGATTAGAATCCTTAGACTTTTTTATTTAAATGATGGATACTTTGGAAGCATAATTAAAAAAAAATAGACCTACTGCCGCCAAAAAATGTACCTGAAAAGATGCCAAGTTGGATCCCGGATTGTTGACAGTTAAACCAATTAGGTAATTACAACTAAATGCCCAAACATGGTACCTACTGTTCTTTTAAATTACCTGAAGCCCCAACACGTTTTATAATCTTGTTAATTGTGTGTATAAACTTCATTAAATTATGAACAGGAAAAACAACAATAACCTACTTAAGCTATCCTAAGAGAACCTAAACTTATACTCGGAAAAAATGTTAATTCAATCATAAAGTAGAGCGTAGCATCAAATATTCCATCTTTTATGTAAAAGAAGAATTTACGGATCTTTCAAAACATCTACTAAAATTGTAAAAATAAATTGTTTGTATCAGATAATGAAGATTTTTCATAAATAACATCTTTACTCTCAAGTCGGCAGTATTATTAGATCTAGCTCCTTAATAAAACTGAAAAACAAATACGAATTTTTCAAGGCGTTTTACTCGTAATGTAATTGAAGGCTTCGACGTGCCGTGGATACGTTGACACAACGGTTAGTTAAGCCACTTGTTACCGTATTTACCGAATAAAGAGATAAAGGACGACGGTCTCGGCACGGCCACGACTTCGCGCGACAAGCAGAGCGGTGAGCAGCCACCATAGCGTGAGCGAGAAGCCGCGGTCGGACCTCCCGCGCCCACCTATAGCCGGTGCTGAGATGCCACGATTTTATGCGACCGGCGGCGCGGTGAGCGGTTGAGCGAGAGATCCAAGCGCGGCGGCCATACGAGTGACACACACGTATCGCGTGCCGCGCCGCTCGCCCTAAGACCGAGTTCGTGGCATCTCCCTAATAGTGTACGCACCAACGAACACCTAAGTGCTCGCCTCTTTTCGGGTATACTTTTGTGTATAGCTAGTCGTAGTCGGCTCGGCACATACGCATGGTCGGGTACCCACGCACAATCAGCCAATAAATTGCAGTTATCAACCCTTTGCAAAAACCTTTCTGTACATTAAGATTTCCAGGAATCATTTGTAAGAAACTTTTTGTATCTATTTTTTTTTATCGATTCTTGGAAACCTACTACGTATGTACATACCAGTGGTGCGGGGTCCATACGATCCGATTCTGACCGGCTTGTGACACTTCAAGAACATTGTACACCATTCTCTATTGCTACTGGAGAAAAAGTAAGCGAAATCTACCCTGGCTTGAAAAATTGGTTTGGCGCTTAAATGTTGCGTAAAATTAATTCAGCTTAACAAATATTATTCCACATATAGGTATATAATATTGTTGATTGTATAAATTAAGGTCCGTAACGGTCAACTAGGGACGTGGGTTAGCTTAGTCAGGCTAACATTTCCCGTACATTACAGTAGATATTATCAATTTTCCACGCCTGCCGGCCGTGTCCAAAATTACAGCGCAAAGCAATTGACATCAACTCCAACCTTTTAACAGCACTAAAAGCATGCAAAATTTACACAAATCGCGTTCAGAACTTTAAACGAAAATATTTTATTCATGTCGCACGCGAGCCAATGAATTTGTATGACGTAGATAACGCGTTTTATTGTCACGGTTAGTAAATAAATCCTGTCGCATCCACCAATCATGTACAGAGATCACGTAGAAAGCCGGCCCGATGAAAGGTATAATCCAATCAATTATTACGGCCGTGCTCCAATTTTGCAACAGCGGAATGCAAAGGGAAAAGATTTTAAGCCAGAAATATACCGTTCCCTTTTTTTTCGAACTAAATTTGGCACTTCGATTGTCGTTTTGTTAGCCCCGTTTGAATTAGATGGAAATGCAAATATTACTTTGCTTCAGTTGATGGCTTGAAGCGCTCCGAGCGCACAGAAATCTTTTCCTTTGAGTTCGTAGTGGAGATATTATCACTAACTTTTAACTATTTGCAAACGTCACTATTATAGCTGAAGAACTAACTCTGTTAAGTCGCCTTTGAAGGAAATTCTATCTGAACGGTTTAGTTTTGAAGGTAAGACATTCTATTGAACGGAACTTGTATTGACCCAGGATTTTAAAAGTTTTTTACAAAAACACTTTTTACCTACGAAGTGGAACTATTTCATCTTTACTTTTTATATTTTTTGCCTTCTTTTGTTTTCGCACGTATTAAACTTCATATTAAGATCAAGAGACTTTTTGTTTTTGCTAAAAACTATTTCAACTCTGTAGTTTCAGAATGTCATTGTCGGACAATTACCGTAACAGTAACAACACAAAGGACAATCATTGTCCGTTATTCTTTGTGTTTCTGTTACGGTAGCATTTGCTAACGATATTTTAAAGCGAAAACTCCGTACGTTATTATATATTAAATCCCATAATTATATTGTGATATCTACGCGAATAAATATATGGTGTGTTGCCGACAAACGGGCATTTATTAAACCCGATAATGATACGGTCCAATAGCAAATATTTGCATCTCTTAGTTAATCAGAATTATGTAAATTAACAGCACAATACATTTTCCCAAAGGTAAATTCCACCACCTGCATTGATGTCGTTGATTGATGTCATTTATGTTTAATAGTTAATAGTCAATTTATTTAATTGTATTTTGTTGGGAATTTAATTTTCGCTAGGGAATCGACGAAATTGTAATTTTAGTTTATTAATTAAAATTATTAGGGTTCTGCTTATGGTTAATAATCTACTACTGCCGGCAGGAAATCACCATTTTTCCGGCCACTGTAGTAATGTACTATTACTGTCATAATTTGCATATAAGTACTCGTAAGTCGTAACCCATGGGACTCGCAACGTGCTCTCACTTCGTATTATCAATATTCACACCGGTTCATCAGCGTACCCCGGGGGCTATTCGGGATCTGCCTGATATCCGCCCCGCCTCGTTTTCCCCCCAGCTATGCAAAAGCCGTAAATCCTAACAAACGTAGTGCAACATAGCTTAGCCAAATTGTTAAATATGCTGCGCACACAGCTGCATACGGTTCAGGAAAAGTGAACTAAATTCACGACGTTTACGTAACAGCGAACGAGAGCCAGCGAGGTTCTGATTCTGAACGATTTAGATTACAGCAACAGATCGCTTATATAGATTCTAAGGCCTTTTGCAATTATTTGTGCGGTTTATAACATTCGAGTTCTAATGTTTCCTGTGGGTACACAGACACTACATTTAATATCCTATACTACGTATTATCAATATCTATACTAAAAACTTATTACTATTATAAAATTCTAAATTTGTATTGAAGATCAATTTTCTATGGAGAGGGGTCATGACTTCAGGTAAAATCTCGATAGCGTGATGTAGGATCGTCATTTGTTTTGTATGGGCGCGCGCCGCCATGCCATCCTGGCGCCATCTGTTGGTCATTATTTCCATTATCCTCGCATCACGCCCACACGGCTGGACAAATTTTAACCAATTTCGGTACAGGGATAGCTGGACATCCAAATATGGTTATAGGATACTTTTTACCCAACTACGGTACATTTTTTTTTTAATGTGCTTGGGAACTGGAAGTACCTACATAATAATCCTAACTTTAATCATATGGCATGTACAAAAAAATACATTAAAATTAAATGTCAACATTATTAGTGTGTCGAGTCACGAAATTGTATCGGGTGTCTCCCAGCGGTCCGTATATGAATATAATATAATCCTAATAATAACTAATAGTTAATCCTTTCTAATACACTACTGCAGAGATCTTCGTTTATCAAATTAGGTTAGATCTTACCAATCCTTTACCACTAACTTCCGAGTGAAATATTGATATTATTACAGAGTCAAAAGAAAGTTCGATCACTCTGAGCGGTCAGTAATGGAAATAAAGTAAACAAAACAATATATTTGTCCCACAGAGACTACCTTTAACTTTACGGGAGAGAAGGGAAGGGTTTCGAAACCGCTTTCCATGTAAAAAAATCGTGTGACCGACCGGTAATAGATATATTGAAAAGAGCCCCACATAGTGGGCAGCAAACTCCACGTACAGCCTGGGGTGACGTAATAAAAACTCTTAAATCATCTAATTTCAACGCAAATTAACTAAGGCAGTTTATTCAATCTCAATCCCATTTTATAAAGGCAATAAGAACAGCTTCCGTTTCTCAACCCTTGATTTGATTTCAAGTTGTGTATTGCGAAATCCGAATTCAATATCGTTTAAGCGATACAGTATCGAGATTATCCAAACATTTAAATAAGCATTGCCAACTTCTATTCAGAACTCACTCGACCCAAAAGTCAATTTTAGCCCGTCTGGCGTTTTACCGCGACTCTATTGTGAAAGGGGTACAAAAAATCACAAAAGTAGGCACAGACTGGAGGATTATGGTTCCGTAATCATTTTAGTTGTGTTTGTAAACCAAGTCTTCCTTTGTATTGCGAAAATTCAGTTCCCCGACCTGTACACATATATATGTACATATTTATATTGTAAAGGATATTACGAGTAATAATTGTCATATTCGATATTGGAGATTTCATCATAAATAGCGATTAAAATTTTCACAGACAGTAACATTTTGAAAATTATTGCATGCGGTGTGTGATACAGTAAAACTCATACAAAAAAGTTTCGGCAAAAACGAAACACATGTCAGACAGAGTGGCAATTATTTATGCGAAGACAAAAGTTACAGTCCACAAATATGTGGCCTTTAATCTCATCCCATCTCGTAGCCACATTTGGTAGCTAGCTTCGAATTGGGAAAAATATTCCTGAATCAACGTTGACTACGAAGCGAAAATTATTTAGTCTCATTGTTTTTAACATTGAAAATGTTTATGTTTTCCTGTTTGTGATGTTTGCCTATAGATATGAGAGGTATGCAGATAGGCCCTATGTCTGCCGTGGGTCCTAATCGACGTACTATCCGTGAAAGTCACAAGTAGAACCCACCAGAGCCCCTAGTGTATATTTGCTTTTGACGCAAATAGTATATCGAACGCGTTACTGATAGTAGTATTTACTTGAGAAACGTAAACGTAAATCGGATTGAAACGCTCACTTTGAGGTAAACATTCACTTACCTCAAGTGTAAGTTCTCATTTTTCCAACGCAACAAAAACTATCCGTGAAAGTCACAAGTAGAACCCACCAGAGCCCCTAGTGTATATTTGCTTTTGACGCAAATAGTATATCGAACGCGTTACTGATAGTAGTATTTACTTGAGAAACGTAAACGTAAATCGGATTGAAACGTTCACTTTGAGGTAAACATTCACTTACCTCAAGTGTAAGTTCTCATTTTTCCAACGCAACAAAACGTCTAATAATAACCCTAAATAAGCAAATAAGATCACTAATACTTTCGAAGTGTTATTTGCGTTAAAAGCAACCATTAGAATCACGGAGGACAAAACCGCAACGGCTCGCGGGCTGGCAATTGGATTCTAACATTAAGAGTTTTCAGTACGGAATCCTAAAAAACTAAAAAGGTACAGTTGGCCAGATTATTGACAGTAAACACGGGTTTGACGCAGGTCGACGTTTGCATAAGTTTCTTATGCAGCAACCACACAAGTCCATTGATGGAGTAGTTACTTCAAAGCTAGGTAAATACTTTGAAGATTTTCTTCGGTGCCTTGTTTTTATTTTAGATATTCTAAGACACATGTCTGTAATATGGACATTGACATGTTTTGTATCTCGAGTGGCGCTTAGAGTTTGCGAGTTTGTCTTTGCATAGTTAGATAAAATCTGAATACTCGTAAATCCGCCATTAAAAAAAAAACTAGTAATCCGAACCTTGTGGATAGTGGATACCGCAGGATGGCTACCGAAGCAGAGGCAGACCGAAAAGGAGATGGCGGGATGACCTGTAGGCATTCGAGAACGTTTGGTAGGAACTTGCACTTCAGCGAGACGACTGGCGAGAAAGAGGGGAGGGCTTGGCCCAGCAGAAAGAAAAAAAACCGAACCTTGCTTACAATATTTTACGAAAATCGGTTGGTAAATGCGACCTGTATACGCGACATAATTTTTGCCTAAGCTGAAACGTAGACTTATTGCTCACTCGCTAATATTATGCATTGCTTGCGGATCAATGTAGGATAAGGCGAAATGTTGCGTGATTCTAAGAGTTGATACGAATGAGCGCTGGATTTGCTGGACAATAGCGGATTGCAAACCCGTGCTGTGCGCGCTGGTACCGTAGGTCTATGGCACAGCAGAGCTGTAGTGCCCATTTTGCTGCCGGTAATGCTGTGAGACCTTAACGGCCCCACGACTTAGCGCGACCAGCGGCGAGCGTTTGAGCGAGAGATCCGAGCACGACAGCCATACGAGTGAGCGAGACACACGTACCGCGTACCGTCGTCACATCTCCGTTAGCGTCTATTTGAACACCACTATCAATAACGATGGACCTAGTTTTTGTGTTTCTGTCCGGGTCTTTGAATCCAATATTAATAACTCAAGGACTTATTAAAATACATAAACGGATTTACTCACGTCGTAGAAGTCGAATAACGCTCGACATGTTTCGAATCGGTCCGCGATTCATCATCAGGAGAGCCGATCAGTCGCGGCGGCGGCCAACCGAACACAGGGCTCGACCGATCACGTACCGATTCGACCCGTTTATGTATTTTAATATGTCTGAGCATGTTTCTAGTTTAGTTTCTATGTAAAACTCAAGGACGGTTCGCATATTTTGAGCAGCGGTTTGGTCGCACCTTTTACAAGGATTGTTGGTCCATAAGCCCGAATCGCACTTGCCCTGTGTTATTATGATATCATTACGTAATGGACACGGGAGCGCTAAAATCTTCCGGGCACGATAAATCGTTTATTAGCAATATTTTACCGGCCCACGCCGCATTAATAACGATTTAAAATTTTGAATAATGTTGCCGTAACTTTTCCGGCACTGGAAACAGCATTTTTAATGGATACTGTTTATTACGTAGCGTACACGTGTACGCAAAGTTGATTCCTTTGCGTGGATTTTGAGAAAAGACAAGTAAACAATAGAATTATAAAAAAGTTTTTCGAGATTTTATTTTACCAATTTGTCAGCGTGACTAATATGAATATTCATGCCAAATTGCAGCTGTCTAGTACTAAAACCCTGTGAATTATGCTTATGCTGTGGACAAACAGAAGGTCGGATATAGTGAAATCATCAGGGTTCTGTGTTGATTACGGAACTCTAAAAATGAATAAAATTATACAAATTCTAAAAAGCGAATGTTCGAAGTTCGAAGATAAATGAATGTAATGCTCAATCAAGACTCTTTCCGGCTTCATTACCTACTAAGCCGAAACGGAAAATAAGTACAAATGGTTATGGAAATACCTACTATTTACCCATCTAGAGTGGAGCAAAAATTACAATTATGAGTTATAATTGACACAAAAGTAAATTATAAAAAAATGTAATGTGATCCACTGCAATGTAAGCAGGAATATTATGTTTTTTTTTTGTTTTTTTTTTTTTCCCGCGCACAAGAAGTTAGGTGGTCTACTATGTTATGTACTTAGTAGGTACTGTAAGGATGATGGCCTGCTGTGAAGAAGAATTTAGGATTTAATGTTGTGTTCATTTGGTTTAGTGTCAGGTGAATGTTTTAATAAAATATTGTGTGACTTCCCTGCGACCCGTCACCAAACAAACCACTTAATTATTAAAAGCTTTTATTTAACTTGCAATGTATGTATGTGTGTATGTATATATGTGTGTATGTATCTAAGTATGTTTGTTCGGGTGAAATCTTGCAACTCAATTTTGAAGCAGATATCGTCAACCGATTGAGCTGAAATTTTGCATAATTAATACTTAACTTTGATGTCAATACAATAATATGGTACCATGGGGCTGATCTGATGATGGAGCCGGAAGGTGGCCATAGGAACTCTATAATAGAAAAAGCAATTCTACCGAGCTTGGGCTCTTTAGAAACGTCTCAGTGAGCATTTGATGGATATCCAAAGAAAAGTACAGTCGACTATAAAAGCTTGCCACTAAAATGTAATTTTTGACAGAAACTTATTGTATTTCGGTCTCAAATTGAGTCACCATCCCCACAGATTAAATAATAAACCCTACCTTAAGCCGTTTCAATTTCCTATTGTTAATGACTAGTTTTGATTCTAGCTAAGTTATTGTTGCTGGACATAATTGAACATATTTTATTTTAATCTGTACAATACAAAACTTACGCCCATTTTTATTTTTCACTTGTTTTCAATTCAACATGTACCTACTTACCTATATAAGTTTTAAATTTGTATACCTACTTTAATTTAAGTTCATTAAAAAATCTACAATAAAACCTCATATTACTCCATGCCTACTAATTAACACAGTTTAATTACATTCACCAGAGATTGAATTTACATTCACCCACAGGCACATCCCCCATTAAAGCAACAATGTTTCTGTACGACTGGACACCAGTACAAACTGAGAAAGTCGGATGTACATACTCGCGGCAACGGCGCTTAGGCTATTTTTGATTAGCATGTACGATTGGACGCCCTGGCCAAATGTCGTATGTATATGCTTGCGTCAATGGCGCTTAAGCTCTTGTTGGTTGACACGGTTGGAGTGGCCGGACGCTTATTGAACGACATTGTAAGGGGGCATTACAGACGGTCATAATCGGCTTCAACAGAATGAAACTGCTAGTTGAAACTATTACCAGTGGTCGACGCAAGTTGCTGGTGAGTGGCGGATCCTATTTTTGTCTGTCATTGATCGATTGAGCGAATTGAGCGAGGCATCTCCATTTCAGTTTGACCAAAATTTTCCATAGAATTCTAAAATTGTATTGTAAATTAGTTTCCCACGGATTTCAGTGCGATGCTGGATTTGTATGGGCGCGCGGTCTCAGCTGTACAGCGTCATCTGTTAAACTTTTTTTTCTCCGCTCATCATGTCGAAAAGTCGAAACGGCTGGTCGGATTTTAACCACTTTTGGTACAGGGATAACTGAACATCCAAATATGGTTATAGGATGCTTTATACGGTAAAAGAAAAGATTTTATTGGGATTAAGTAGTGGGTTTTCTAGTTCTATTTTAAAATAAAATTCCAAAAGAGTTTCTGTTTCGGCAATAAGCGTAAGTTGGGAAATGAGGCAATTTTGGAAAAATATTATAGCGAATTAAAAGAATACCCGTGGGATGTCCCTTTTTGTAGTTACATATGTAAATTGTACTACAGAGAGGATAAATAACAGAACGGAATAAGTAAGCCATCATTCCGTTTTACAGTCTGTTGGTTGTTCAAATTTATTGAAGTTGTATCTTAAAATATTTCGTCCAGGATCAAGCGTGAGGGGTTATTTTATAAAAGCGATGTTTTTCATTAAACGACTTAAAAAAAGGAGGTTCTCAGTTTGACCTGTATGTATGTATGTATTTTTGTCCGCGATTATTTTGTAATGAGGTCCGTGATCATAAACATAACTCAAGATTTGCTTTTGTTTTAGCGTGGACAGCAGGCAAAGTTCAAAAGTCATGATTATGGCATAAAACGGGTCCATATCGGCTCACATAAAATTCTTATTCATACCTGCCATTTAGTCATAATTTTCGTAGTCACAATTTCTACTATTCTCAGGACAAATAACTTTTCAGGATTGTTATAATACAAACCTAACCTAACCTAAGCTAATGGGTTTTACTCTCAAAACTCTTGTAAAGTTAATAATTTCAGATGAATGGCTAACGATTTTATGACACTATGACATTCAATCGTAAGGTATGTGAAAAAATGCGCACCCATTACTTAACTCGCGGCATGCTTTAACTTAAGTCGGCGTTCGGATTAAGAGAGATATCGTGATTCCTAATAACAGTAGGTAAGTTCAATTTTACTCGTGCCTGAATGGACTTCTCAGTAACAGACAAAACGAATATTAGGACTCTTATCAGCTTGTATACTTTCATCGCTATTATATGTATATCTTTATTTTATACACTAAAGGTTGTCTAGAAGATATCGTGTACCTACTATGCTATGATATGAGTTTTAGTTAGTTTCTTGTGGCAAAGAGTAACTAGAGTTTAAAAGAAAGAAAAAAGGCAATACCTTAAACAGGTTATTTCAAAAATCCAATCACACATCAACTTCTAAAGGTCACGTTCACGCTATTCGAACAGCAAAAATCGGAACTGTTAGGAGAAACATAAAATTTGAAAAATTTGTATGTTTTGGTACCTAATAAAATAAAATAAAATAAAAGAGCCATTTATTCTACTACATTAAATCATGACAATAAGTTAATTTTACATTTATTAATTATGTAGTAGTCGCCTCTTTGGCGTAGGCCTCCCCCAATTCCTTCCACAGCTCCCTGTCTCTACCTTTTACCATCCAGTGTGGCCCCAACCTTTCCGTAGATATGTCTGCCCACCTCTTCTTTTGGCGGCCTCGCTTCCTTGATCCGTCTCTCGGGGTCCATTCTGTGACTTGTTTTGTCCATCTGTTGTGACTCATTCTGCATATGTGACCTGCAATTCCATTTAAGGATCCTCACTCTTTCAATAATGTCGGTCACTTTAGTAATCTTCCAAATGTTTTGGTTACTAACTCTATCAGATATTTTAATTCCCAGCATGCTCCTTTCCATCTTACGCTGACATACTGCCAGTTTATTTTCTTCGCGTTTCCTTAGAGACCAAACCTGACAGCCGTACGTTAAACATGGAAGGATCGCTACCTCGAAGAGCTTTTTCTTAATACTGTTTTGGTACCTACATTATTTATTAATATTTTTATTCAGCGACATCTGGCTACGAACTTAATGACATTTTCGTTTGTTGTCTCTACAGGTAGGTATATATTGGAGAAGAACCGCTCAAAGTGATGCGCAACGTTAAGGTCGGAATTTACTAATACATGTATCGTTGACTTGTAGGCTATAATGACGATCTGTTACTTAAGTTTTCCAAGTTTCGTCATTTCCAAACAGTTTTCACTTTATCACTAGAATTAATGATCTTCATAGACAAGTAATCGGATTTAGCGGCTGCACACATATTTATTTGAAAAAAATAGAAATACTTAGTTATATACGTATAATATATATCTTGATTTAGGAATACTTAGATATAAGCATTAAGCATACCCCAGAGATTTCAGTGCACGAATGATATATAATATCTAAACATTTTAAAATATCGACACATATTGAGTCATATCTCCTGTGTTTATTTGTTAATATCCTTCAATGAAGCTCTATAGCAAAAATCTATTTATGTTATTGGTAAATTGAGGAATGTAAATATGCTCCACTCCTCCACCGGCGAGTATAGCCTGTCTGTCTCCAAGATGGATATAGCCTGGCAGGAGCGGAGCGTGCGAAATCCGTATGTGCTGGACCGAGCCATAATTCAGCGCTTTTCGATATTTATAGCCTATTTGCGAGGCTTAACACGTACCTATTTATTTGCCGAAACAATGATACATTTGGAACAAAATGTTCGTGTTTTCAATACTTGTACAATGAAATGCTTGTGTAGCTTTTATTGGCTTAATTAGTGACGATATAGATATAGAAGGAAAGTTATGGTTATAAAGAATAGATGTTCCATGGGTTTATTCGTTTTATTTAAACTGTACCTATTGCACAGTTTAAATAAAACGAATAAACTCATGTACAAATAGCGAATTTAATGCTACAAGGCATTCACTACCAGTCAACCATAGGGATCAACAGAAACATTGAGTTAGTGCAGGTGCAATAAAGTTCGGAGACAATTTAAAAAAACAAAAATATTTACATCCTTAAACTTACACAAATATATAAATGTAATATATAATACATACATATAGATTTATGTACCCGGTGAAAACATCATACCAATAATTCATCTTGAAAATGTGAATTACCGATGCTGGCCATCCTTTTTCACGCCGAGACATATGTATGTATGTTTAGTGCTTTTCTCAAATATGCAATGATAATAATAATAAAAACATCTTAGAATGAAAACTTTGCAATTTGACCACAAAATATCTAAAGATTTTCTTTATATATTATGTTTGAACATGCGAATATTCAAAAGGCTTCCAGAAGTCGGCGTGGCCAATCTGACCAGATCAGATTTCATTATTTTTTCAGATGAAAGAAACTGATTAGTTTAGTCCAAAATTAAAATATTAAAAGTTATCTATTTTAATAAAGTTGTGTATTAATAAGCTTTTATTATGTATAAATATTTTTGGTTTTATATAACGCTCCCCCGCCGCGCTTGAAACGTGAGACTTATGGAACACAATGTCGATATTCCTTAGCATATTAAAGAAAAAAAACGTGTTAAGTACAAAACCTTTTTAGAAACGG
Source organism: Apotomis capreana (assembly GCA_947623375.1). Classification (NCBI taxonomy): domain Eukaryota; kingdom Metazoa; phylum Arthropoda; class Insecta; order Lepidoptera; family Tortricidae; genus Apotomis; species Apotomis capreana. Next base: position 15,861,235 of record OX392507.1, on the reverse strand, counting down.
AACCTTAAAACGACACTCAAAGGGTCTATACTAATACTCAACTGAGGAATATCTGAAGTGGAATTCCCGCGAAATATTCAGCGCTCCACAACCGCTTAATTATAATGACGATTAACGTTTAATTTGAGTTAGCTCAAAGGCGATGCATTTTGCAGCAGCCGCTCCTTCTCAGGCGAAAGGTACCTAACTATAATTATATAGGTACATATACTGGTATAGGTAAGGAAAACTACCTAAATTTATAAAGCGTAAACGTATAAAACACCTCTCTTTAAGTTTAACACTTAGCTCTGAAAGGGCATTTCCCAAAACGTGTTTGAGGGTGATTTAAATAAAGTTCTAAGCGTTGGTTGCCGCCAATTTTTATTTTCGCACTGTGAAATGAAAATGGGAGTCTTCATTCCGGCGACTTTTGGAAACTACAATTTACTGGATTTTTAACTATCAAAATATCATTACAAGTGTGCTAATGTCATGCCATATTAAATTTATATAGTAATATAAATGAAATATCATTTAAATTGTATTGTTTTCTAATCCACCGAAGCGCGAAACACCGAAGCACACGGGTATGAAAAGAAGCACCGACGTCGATATAATAATGTGAGGAGCTCTGCCCCCCATTCTTTTGTTTTCACTCGTCGCCAGGACTAGCATATCTTGCCGCCACTTCGCTTGTCGCACAATTCAGCATCTCCTGTCTTACTCGCACGGTATTTGTCGTGCGATAAAGAATCGCTTGTCAAAGTTATGTCTCCTAGCAATTTCTAGTTATATTTAGTACCTATTTATTCTCTAACACGCTGTTGTTACTGCATCTAATGCGATTACAATTCTCGATTGTCACTGCATCCTTGTTAGTTGAATAAATGCAATGTAAAACGAAGTTTAAATCAATAGCTTACAATAGCTTCCTTCAATTAACTTGTCTTCGATTGTAAACAAAGGGACTCTTTGCATTCGGAATTGGAAACTCAGGCAGCTACCTACATTTTATTTGCCTCGGATAAGCATCAATTTAAGGGTAAGCTTATTTTGCTGCGTAAATGTATTAACGCAGTCTATTCTGTTGCTCTGAAAGACATGAAAAAGTTTTGTGTATGGATGGTATAGTTTTGTTTTTCCAAAAGGATGACTGGTGATGTTATGTTTGCTATACGAGTATCTAATTATTTTTTGATGATGTGATTATAAATGGAAAAGACAAATTAACTTCACTTTCAATTATGCAATTAATGATTAGTCAGTTACTTGAATCCTAATATCATGGAACCTTGGGAGACATGACATTCAAGTATTTCCTAGTTAATACTATAGGCTTAAGACAAGTGCCTAAGCAATTAAAAAATAGGTACACGCCACACACGTCCGGTTAAATATGTACTTATGCGACACATACCCTCAAATATGTTGTAAAGGTGAAAGTTTGTGAGTGTTTATGTGTATGTTTGTTACTCCTTCACGCTCAAATGGCTGGACCAATTTTGATAAATTTTAGTATGAAGGTCTCCCTGGATTAACACATAGGCTACTTTTTATCCCGAAAAATGAAGTGTTCCCGTGGGATGAGCGGGTAACACAGCGCAGCACAGCTAGTATATCATATATAGTTTAATCTTCAACCAATTTTGTGCATGGTTAATAATCTGCCCGATCTAGAGCTATTCAGTTGCGTAACTAGGTACGTAATTACTGTTTCCTTATAATTAGTCTTGCCTAATAGGCAGCGAATTCTAGGTACGCTCTCCAATTTTCCAGTATAATGCTCCCGTACTCCAGTAAAAGGTCGTATCTCACTACGAAATCTGTACAAAGATACGCTCACTCGAAATTTCCAGTAAGTATAGTAGATTTGGCAACTGACGCGTCGTGTTGCCGAAATACAAGATGTCTGGTCAATAATACTCTTGTATGCCTCGTAACCTTTGTCTTTGTGCCTTGTCTTATCTAAAATTGCTTCGCATTGCTCATATATAATAGGCGATCCATGCTCAGGTACTATCACGGTACTATCGATCCTGAAAATGTATATACAGCGACAGCTGGCAAGCGCTGCTTGCTAAAATAAGTGAAATGTGCAACTCTTACATCTAAAAATTGTTTTGTTATTAGTGTTATTACTTATTACTTTAGGAATGTTATATGAATAAATAAATAAATATACTGGCAGTTCGAAATTAATGTTTTAAAGTATTTTTAGGTGTTATAGTGTTTGTTGGTAGATTTTTATGTACCTAATTACTGAACATTTGCATAACAACTACTAGTAGATATGATATCTCCATGGTTTGGTTGTTATACAGAATAATATTATATAATACAGATTTTAGGACATTCGACAACACTTACTCAATAACCTTGTCAATAACTTTATTAGTAATCTTATTTCCTGGTTTTTTCATCAACTAGCTTCGAAAAGATTGATAGTTAATGAGTTTTTTTATAAAATAGATATTTACTATTCCTTAGTTAATGGTTTCGAAACGGTTAAATAAAATTGAATATTCCATGAAACAAAACTCAACCAATAAATATAATTTATATAATTATAATAAATTAATGTAATTAATATTACTATTTACCTGAAATATATTTTTGATAGCCCCTTTTGTAAGTAGGTAGGTACTCAAAGTGACGTAAAATCATAATATTTGAAATATATTTTTCACATCATTCTCAAGGACGGGTAAACTTATTTAATATCAAAGCGGAAGAAATCTCGCAAAATCTTTCCAATGAAAGGTTTGATTGCTTGGAGTATAATATCGTCATCGGGTATAATAAAGTGTGCATAATTGTCTCTAAAGGACATTATTATTCCTGTATGTCGCACCCGCTCACGGGACAATAGTGTCCCGGACCTTTGGGAGGCGTGCACGGAGCCGAAGCCAACGCGTAGAGCGCCCTTTCGACAATTTAATGGAATGTAAGGTGTACATCGAGCGGATGCTGTCCCTATCCGTGTCATAGGACGCACACAGAGACAGCGCCCGATAGGTGCAAGAACTATTGAATGATATATGGAATCTAAATACAAATTGGGCTATGGGGATATTGGGGATGAAATGGAGGACTGGTTAATAGGCTATGGATTGAGACTATCGGGTGTCTACCAGGAAAAAAGTCTCATGTGTAATGGCACTGGTAGACGATGACTCGCCTCCCGCTAGATGGGCCCCCATAAAATAGCGACACATAGAGTGGACTAAGGCAAGGGCGGAGAGGTGTAATACTGGGTACTAATACTTTTATTATTATTTAGCGTCTCCATTCAAGCCAGGCGGAGCGGACACGAGCCGAATAGACCAATCACCTGAGTTGAAATCTGTATCCCAGCTCCGCTTCACTTTTCTGATTGGTTGATTCCACAAGTCTCCGCTCCGCTCCGCCTCCGAGACGCACCCTTAAGGACGCCGCGCTAAGTAAGCTGACAAGTATTTCTAGTAAAAACACTCTCCTACGTTACTCAATGCATCCAACTCATCCCGCCATCTTCTTTTCAGTCTGCCTCTGCTCCGGTAACCTTGCGGTGTCCATTCGGTGATTCTGGCTCATCGTTCCGGATGCATGCAGCAGACATGTCCAACCCAGTGCCACTTTAGCTTTGCGGTTTTAGAACCTAAGTCTACAACGCGTGTTTTGGAACATAACAATATGGCTATGAACAGATAAAGCTAAGTCAAAAATATCGACGTTGCAAGGAGCCGAAATATCGCAATTTTTTCCAATAAAGGGCCGATTTGGAATAAATCTTGTGAATAATGAAGTGCGCACTGTCCCTTAAGCGCGCGCCGTGAAGTAGGCTAATGAAGTATTTGGCCGCGCCGTGATTGGTGATGGAATTCATGGAATACTAAGCATCGCCGGTGAATAGTGCGTCAAATATTTATCTCTATCTGTAGATATCTATAGTAACATTTTACAAGGGAATAACGTGTAACCACACCTAACCCCACATAACCAAACATTATTGGAATTACTTAATATAGGAAAGTCTCGGATCATGTCTGAAGATTTATGAGACCCTTTACATCTCTGATAGTATAGGTTAAGAGTATTGTAGTAATATACCCGGAGACAATATACATTATACATACTCCCGGTAAAGTGTGCCCAGTGATTTATTTGTTGCATTCGTTTACTATTTTATTGTTGTGATGTTATTATTATTGAAACTTAATATTTATTATTGTTATACCATGACACAGAATCAGACATGTAAAAGTTCCCTTGAGGCCTACTAGCAAAATTATGAATTATCGCATATTCTATATGGATTAAAACCCGTACATCTATAAAAAACATAACCTTACTTAATTAATAATAATAAAAAAAAAAACGCGCTATGCAAAACGTCACATTAGGTCTAAAATCGTTATATTAAACATTGAGTACCCGGCAGCTAGAGAGGCTAGCTTTACTATCTATGGGCCTAGCTACGCTACGCATGCTACGCCGTAGCGCGTAGCACCATTTTCCCGCACTGTAGCATAAAACTCGCGTAGACCCATGACGCATACGAGTCGTCATGGGATTGAACGCTCCTAATCGAAGCCACGATTTCATTTTCAACAGACGTCAAAAAATGGGGCAGGTTCTCAGTTCGCCGGGGTTTTTGCTTTTTTATAAGCTTTATCCTCAATTACTCGAAAACGACTGAACTTATTTCGAAAATTCTTATTTTGTTTCAAAGAGCATTTATTCTAGTTGGTCCCACTGTCTCGTTGATGTCGGTTATTTTTAGTTAAAAAGTGATATATGATTTACCCCATACTAACCCATAAGTATAAATTACCCCGTAAATTCTAATGTTGGCTGGATCCAAGTATGTTTAGTTTATAGTGTAAGTAAAGAACAGATGTAAATCGATCATATATTCTTCTTTATTTTATTTACTATATGTACTAATCCCCGTTATACCTAAACGGGAAAATGTGTTTGTTTATCATCACCTGCGAAAAAGGCTAAATGGATGAAACATACGGAAGAAAAAACTTCATTCATATTTTCACAAAAGTAGGCGTAAAAAATGTTTAATCTGGGCTTTAGTTGTTTGTCAACATAAAGGTTATTTTAATGCTACAACGTCACAGTACTTTTATTATGTATGGCAAAATATTACAGTGGGCGGTGTTTGCTTAAATATACGGCATTTGATGATCAGAAGATTCCCTTTGGCAGAATTAAGCTTCTAAACCCTAAGAATATTCTAAGGAAAGCCATCTTGAACTTTAGTGCAGGAAAGGGTTATGAAACCATATTTTATTTGTATGGGATTTTGACATTTTGTTTACTGAATCCTATCATGTGGGGTATCTAATGAAAGGGATGAATGAGCTGATTCCAAATATATACTGCATTATTACATTACTGCTAAGTATTTGAAAAAAAAAAACGGGAACACATTATCAAACCTTCCCAGGCGTGGGCTCTTGCAAGTAGGAGACGGTTGAATTATCTTTTATGAAACATAGGTACGCCAAATAACTCCTAATATACTCAAATCTAACACCAAAGAAGGAGTTTTATATATATAAATCAAACAAGTCCTTACTCAGAAGCCAGTTGCGCAGGGCCCCGGGAAAGCAAAGAAAAACGCGGCAAATTTAAAAAAATGGGTAAAGTGTCGAAGCCAAAAATATCCCGATTCTACACTTTGAAAAATAAAGCACAAACTAATTGTTAGTCACTTTCCAGCTTATAGACCCCATTTTAAAATCTTCTAATTGAGCCAATAAAAGGTAACAACCCATAAAAGCCTTTCGTTGTACTAATTGAAAACACTAACGTTTGTTCCAAATCTATCGCCTTTTCGGCAAATACATACGAACGTGTTAAGCCTCGCAAATAGGCTATAAATATCGAAAAGCTTTGAATTATGGCACAGTTCAAGACATACATATTCGCCACGTTTTATTTCTGCCATGTTTAATGCATCTTAATCATGACGCCAACTTCTGTTGCTAAAGAAACAGTCTTAGTAGTTTTCTGAAATTCCCTCGTAAAAGGGGTCAGGTTCTCTTTCACACGGCCTGACTAACAAAATCAGGACACTTCAGTATTTACACAAAACACCAATAAAAACCAATTGGAATATAAAATTTTTTAGGGTTCCGCACCCTGCAATGGGTAAGAACCCTATATTTCCTCCGCCGTCCGTCTGTTTGTCTGTCCGTCACCAGGTTGTATGTCATGAACCGTGACTAGCTATCACAGTTGAAATTTTCACAAATGATGTATTTCTGTTGCCGCTATAACAACAAATACTAAAAAACAGAATAAAATAAACATTAAGAGCCCTTATTCCTTTTAAAATGCTGATTGTTTTAGACATTTTTTTCTATGATCAAACATGTTTCTTAACATATTACTTATTGATGTTACTACCTAGAACAGGGCTATTGGGATTTATTGGTGTATATTGGAAGCCTACAGTTTGAATTTTTCATTAATAATTATTGTTTCAAAAACTACTCGAAATTGACAAAATTCACGCGGAAAGTTAGTTTTTTCAACTTATTTTCGACTGCACGCAATAAAAGCATGAAATAGCTACGTTACTACCTCGAACTCGGGGAAATTTATTATTCACTTTAAAAAGTTGGTTGAAATTGACAATATATTTGTCATATTATGAAAAAAAAGGAATAAGGCCTCTTAAGGGGCCTCCCATACAACAAACGTGATTAATTGCATCATATAACTATGCACCTCATTTGTATCCGGCGCCAGGTGCAAACTCAACTTAACTCCGTCCAGTTAAGATGGGATAAATATTTGTACGGAACTTAATTATATTCAGAAACCAATCCTGGGAATACGGTTCTCATACCGCAATAAACAATGAGATTGTGACAATAACGTAAAAAGTTGTTCATAATTAATTTTTCGACTTTGACTTGTCCTTGCCATTTTTTAGAACACTGAAAAAAAATTTTAACAAAAAAAAGAACCGACTTCAGTTAAACTAAAAAGCCAAAAATAACCCGTTCAAGTACAGATTACATTTGACTCACCCTTTGAAATCGATCCCAAACCCAAAGTTATTATATTTATATATTGAAGTTTACGTGAGGTTTGGCACCGACTTCAAAGGGTGAGTCAAATGTAACCTGTACTTGAACGGGTTATTTTTGGCTTTTTAGTTTAACTGAAGTCGGTTCTTTTTTTGTTAAAATTTTTTTTTTTTCGCTTTTTAGTGATTAGTATAAAATACTTATGGCGGGGTGATCAGGAAGGTCTTGAAGGCATGCATCTCGTTTGAATTATCTCCTAACTCCTAACCGTTAAGGAGTTGTACCTTCCATCATCAGTTCAGCATTGGAAGATGATGACTACCGTATGCAAATACTTAAATAGTTTTAGAAAATATATGAAAAATATTATAAGTGCCTATAAAATTTCAGGAATTCCTTCGATTCCTCATGGATTTCGTCATCCGATCTTCACCAAAATTTTATGGGATCAACCTTGAGATGTCTATTCATAAACCTAAAAAGAATTTTCCAAATCGACTCATAAATGACGGAGTTATGAGGTAACAAACATTAAAAAAAAAAAAAAAACATACAACCGAACTGAGAACCCCCTCCTTTTTTTGAAGTCGGTTAAAAATCAATAGCAATAGTAGCATCGTCACAAAACACTTACTACGGAGAAAAATAATTAAACATGTGTAATTGGCAAACGGATGAAATTGTGAAAAGGATTCACATTTTGTGAATTGAAATTGTGTGAAAGATATTAATAATTTAAAACGGAGTCCTTATTTTTTAGGTTCAGGTATCCGAATTGGGAATATATTATAAAGATTGCCAGAGGTGTGTATATCGAAAACTACTCTCTAAAATTTGTGGGACCTACGTCGAAAACTTATTTATTACTATATACGCATTTGGAAACCTACGCTACGAGTACATTCGATTTGGCGAAGAGCCGGCTACATGCTACATATCACTGTTACCTCCGGCAACCGACACACTAAAACTAGTACTGGCAATAAAATTTAGTCACATATACTGTTTCTGTTACGATAGGACCGTGAGAGATTTAGGACAAAATGCTTGAAGTCGTAAAACTTTCTAAAGTTTCCTGGCTAATCATCAAGACCCAAAATACATCATATTGCTGAGCAATTGAACATAGGCATCTCCCAAAGATCGCCACCTTGGCTGCACTGATTGTTTTCAAATTTCAACAGATTCCCGCGATCTACATTACCATAAGTATGGCCTTAAGAACGTCAGCGTGCATCCGAATGGTCGCTCCTTTAATCTATCAAATCTTTTAGCCTTTTCAACGCCACAGTCGGCTTTGGTCGACAACTAAAAGTCGTGCCATTGACGCCACGTCACCTATAGTAGTCGATATGGTAGGCATTGATTTTAATAAAGTGTAGTACGAATACACAAAGGTAAATTACGAAAGAAAAATGTGATCTACTACAATCTAAGCATGACTCGAACCTGCGACCTATACGTTCTACGTAAAGTGCACATCCATGGGTATGGCTGATGCGCATAAGCATTTCAAACACATATGAATATGACACAGAAGGCGCTCCAGTAGCGTTACAATCACGGAATGGAAGATTTGGTGTGGTTGACGTAACGATCTAATAGCTCAGTTGGTAGAGCAATACGCCGGAAACTTAGAGGTCGCAGGTTCGAGTCCAGCTTAGATTGTAGTAGATCACATTAAATTTTTCTTTCGTACTTTTCCTTTGTGTCAATATTTATAAAAATAAAATTTGGTATTTCCACATAAAAATAGAATCGATAAATGATCTATAAAAAGATATAAAGGTGTAGTATGATGTCTTTCCTGCCGTCTGAGGAACAGTTTTCTGTTAGTGGGCTGGGCGCTCAAAAGGTTAATCGCGAACTGCTCCTCGCCTGTTTAAGTGTCAAGCATGAATTACGCTATAAAAAGTTTAAAATAAATAAGTACGTCTATCACAGCTTTCTGTGTATATTTTAAAGTCAATTACGAATGCTGACTACCAAAACACACAAGTAATTAACACTGAGATTGTTTCAAATTAATGAAAAACATACCACGAACCTACATCAGTATTTAATTACTTATCATAACTGACAAAATTACTTCATTTTAAGTTGGATTTATTACTCCGAGTCTCAACTGAAGCTCGTTAAATCCGTGAATCCTATATTATTATAAACGTGAAGTGGAATTTTGCAAGTGGGTACCTATGTTCCACTTAAGTGCAAAAACTACGCAACAGATTTTCATTAAACGTTTCTGGGCAATTGGACATGATTAGTTTTTAAACTACCTGTAATTTTGAACGTATTTTTTAGGTAACTATGTGGACATTGTAGACTTATTGGAAAAGTTTTTCTAAAAGGAATAACGTTCTTTGGAAGCGTTCAGAAATAGACGTCTTATTCTTAGCTTAATAAAAAATTATAGCAACGACGACAAAAAATGTGTAAAAGATCCAAGGTTAGATTTTTAGAACTTTTCGAATTTAATAATGCTAAATGTGAGCCCCAATAAAAAATATTGGTTGCCTATAAACGAAATTGTGAATTCAAAGCTGAGAAAAAAGGAAAATAAATAATTAAAGGAAATTAAATAAATAACACGAAACTTTAATAGTATTTTTTATACTCGCGTACTTCAATCTGTCAATTATAATTTCACAGACAAAATAACAATAATCCTGTACCAAAATTCTATACCTACTCTATGATACCCGCTACAGTAGCCGAGGCCGTTTGCGGGTTTAAAATGTTTAAATCTCGAACGCATCAGAGCAAGCGTCACTCCCTAAAAAAAGAAAATGTAAACGCACGGACTGTACTCGACTTTCATGACTTAATTAACCGTTTTGTAATCTGAATACCTATGCGTCAAATATTTCATTGATTTTATCAAAGGAGACTGAGGTAAAATCTGAATTAAAATATATTCAAGGCAAGCTACCTACTCATATTATTAGTTTTTCGAGGTCAGGCTTATACGATAAAATAAGTGTATATTTTTTATTTGGGTGCCCTGAACAGTAAAAAAGCGAATTCAGGGTAAATTTATTAGCTTAGGAAAAAACGTGTTGGCTCACCTCTGGAAATTTATGATACATTTTCATACTATATGTGAAGCAATCAAACGTCGAAATGTGACCATAAGCAAAATGCAAGGAAAGTAAAAAAATGCTTTAGATATATAGTATAAAAATTGCTATAGATGTATAAGTATTTTGCTTCGATGGGTAATGTAAGATTTGCAGAATTGTGATATACCGAAAATATAAGATACATTTTTAATAAAATTTATATCGACCAATTGATGCTCATTTCATCCATTTCCCAAGTATTATTTTTTTATTGTTTTACTCCGCAGTAAACATATTAGTAAACATTAAGCATTAGCACAGGTGAGTTGACCCAGAGTTAAATTTCTATATTTTCTTGAGCCATGTACAGACAACCTGAAAAGATTATCGTGAAATATATGCAGCCATCTTCGTAGTTCGTAAGTGCCGTACTTTATTTATTAGACGTTGCATAATTCATCCTTTATGTAGTATGTAAATGGCCAATGATGATGAATTGATGATACCTGTACCCTGCCTGCCTGTAGCCTGTACGATTTAGTTGTGTTGTGGCCGAGATCAAACTTATTGGTTTTTAAAGATCTGTAGTGTATTTAGAACATATTTATTATTAAGAACAGAAAACATGAACTAGTAGGTACATTAAATGTCTAAGCACTCAATTGGTGTTCGTATAACACGCAAGCTACAAAAATGAGAACGATTGACTACTAAGCCAAACCAAAAAAAGAAAAATAAAAGCTTGTTACAACCAGGGCTATCACGATTTTTATTGAACGAATCCTTTTGTAAATACTTACATATTTAGGACATCGGGTTCATGGAATCACAATACAATAGAGGTTATATAAAGCCTATTATAAAAATAAAACGCACGTTTGATCAAATAGTTTGTCATCAGATATGCTATTCCATTAAATGATTCTTTCATCGTAAATTTCTGAATAATTCATATTATTTACGTTTATTCATTGAGTTTATCATGTGATAAATGCAACCATCATAACGTCCAGTTTCGATCCGTGCCCTTTAATTTGAGTAATTATGTTTGGTACTCTTATACACAACGCATAGATTTCTCTGTAGATCGTAGGGGCGTGCAATCTGCAAGCTAATACGGGTTGCGGCCGGTGGTTGTGCTATCCGGTCGGGATTAATCCAGCAACGCGGTCAACCACCACCTGCGTTCTGCAGACTAAGTTCTTGCAGAAAACTACGATTAATTACAGCTATTTTGCTACTTTTGCGAAAATAATGATAGTTACTTAACTAGCATTATTTTATACAAGTGCATATCTTGTATATTTCTGAAAACTTAAGGTTCAGAAATCATAAAACAGACCAATTTGGTAACTATGGATTAACACAAGAACAAAACTAGGATTTGCAGTAACGAGATATTTCAATTTGAAGAGTATCGGAAATCCCGAGATAAATACAAAGCATAGATTTCTCTGTAAATCAGTAGGGACGTGTAATCTACAAGCTAATACGCTTGCGGGTTATTGCGACCGGTGGTTGCTGCTATCCGGTCGGGATCGGGATTAATCCAGCAACGCGGTCAACCACCACCTGCGCCCTATAAAGTTTTTGCAGAACACTAGGATTAATTACAGCAATTTTGCTATTTTTGCGAAAATAATTAAATAACAAAACTAGGATTATAGGTTATAGGTTATAGGTTATCGCGGGCTAGTTTTCCGCAACTCGACGTCTTACAATGCGCCTATTTTGCGTAAAGGGTTGCTGGCACTACTCTTGCCAACCCAACTCTACCAGAAAGCCTAGCAGTCCCTTGATGTTGCCGACGACTTCTGGGAGAGACCTCGGAGACCCGAGGTGTTGTGCCCGGTATTTGGCCACACCAGGACATTCGAGAATGACGTGGGCGGCAGTCTCTTCGGCCTCCATGCAAGCTCTGCAAAGAGGACTGTCAGTAACACCTAGAGTAAATAAGTGCTTGTTTAGCAGGGCATGTCCAGTTATCGCTCCAGTTATGAGCCGGAGCTGCGGCCTCTTCAGCTGCCTTAGCTTGCGTGACAACCCGGGGTAGATTGTCGGAAGGGCCTCTTTGCTCTGCTTGCAGGTACCTAAGTTAGACCAGTATAGTTGCTGTTCTACCTTCGTGTTCATACGCACTGTGTTGCGCAGCCAGGCGAATGGTAGAGGTATGATTGGTTCGGGTCCCTCTGCTACCATCTCCGAACCTCCTCTCGCCAGTTCGTCAGCTGCGTCGTTCCCGCGCGAGTTGCTGTGTCCTTTGATCCACTGTAGGGTTATGCTATTATTATTACATACCTCTGACAATGCTTGGTGACATTCGTATATGAGTCCTGAGGTTACTGTGTAGCTCTGCAGGGCTTGTAACACTGATCTGCTATCGGAGAGTATGCGGATGGGGTAGTCCTTTACCTTCCTCGAGATAATTGCATGGGCTGCCATTATGATACCCATACATTCCGCCTGGAAGACTGTGTTATGGGTTCCTAGTGGTGTAGAGATGTGTATGTTTAGGTCCTCTGAGAATACCCCAGAGCCAGTGCCTGACCTAGTTTTGGACCCGTCTGTGAAGATTCTTAACTCCCTTGGGTTAAGACCTTCGCCAGGTTCCTCGTACAGTTGTATCTTATATTTTTTGTCGAAGATGAATTGCTTGGGTATCCTGTCGGTGGCCGCTTCTATAAGCGGTTCCTTACCTATTGCCTCATAGAGGATTTCGGTGTGCGGTACCCTAGCTGATCTCCAGAGGTTTAGTTTCTTGAGACGTATCGCCGTAGCTGCCGCTTCTTGTTTGACGAAGAGATGCAGCGGCGGCAGCCCCAGTATAGCTTCCAGGGCTGCAGTGGGTGTAGTCCTCATGCATCCCGTAGCTGCCATGCAAACTAACCTCTGAAGTCGTTGTAGTTTAGCTTCTACGGTGGTTAGCTAAAACTAGGATTAGCAGTATCGGGAAATTTCAATTTCAAGAATATCGGAAAGCCCGGATAAACATCATTGATTTGTAGGTCAGTAGGGACGTGCAAAATACTAGCTAATACGCGGGTGGCGGTCGGTGTGGTTGCCGTTATCCGGTCGGGATTAATCCAGCAATGCGTCCTGCAGACTAATATTTGTTCTAATTCATAAAAATATTGCGCCAGTCGGTGGGGGGCGAAGAGTTACGCGCTGGTGTCTCAAATCACGCTTATGAGAAAGACGAGCAAACCAGGCTTCATCACGTGCCACCACAGCGTCGTCGCATAGAATGTTCCTCCACAAGTCACGGTTTTTAGACTCTTAAATAACTAGTGGGATTTTACCAGCAGTGATAGTATGAACAGAGTGTAACTTAACCCTAGAGTGATCGCGCCTTCCCGTGAAACGCGAGTGATCGCGTGGGGAGCATTTTGCCGCCCATACTTAATATGACTTTTTCTAGCAAATTGGCGTTATATGACTTTATAATTATGTTTAAAGGATAGGATGAAACATAAACTATCACAATAAGAAACATTTATAAAAGTTTCATACTTAGAATTTAGAAAAGAATGCTTTGGGAAATCTTAGGTAAAATTTCTTGGTTTTTTGCAACTTCTTTACAATTATTTATATAAAAAAAAGAAAAATTAAACTTAATAGTTAAATTATACGTTTTCATCATCTACAATATGTATTTTAGCAAAACAATCCTGACACATGTATATACAATGTTCGTTGCACAGTAACTTTGCACATCTGTTACATCCTTTTTTCGTACTTCTATTTTTCTTGGACGGACATACTGCGCATATTATATTTTGATGATCCGATGGTACAAATCGGGGGATTTGGTTTCTCAGCTGGTTCTGCAATGTGTTTACGTCGGATCTTCTAATGATATATGGTCTAGTCATCGCCAGGGCAAATTCTTTCAGAAATGTTCGTCATAATAATATAAAGTAAACTGAGCAAAACAAAACAAGAACAACGCCCAATAACTGAACAAAACCAACTAAAAATCAATAGTAATACGATAGTTATATCATAACAATACTAAACGCAATGAAAACTCATAATATTTCAACTATATTAAAAAAACAGATTCATAAACTTTACCTACGTGAGTAGTCGCGCAGTGAGCAATTTGCCGTCAAACGCGACACACCTGTGACAATCTTTGCCTCCTGCAGTCACCCGCGCACTGAATTTGTTATAATTTCTAAAACAAGGAGGTAAAGTACGAGGGGGCAGCTACTAGGACGCTTGACCTTGACAAATGCATCGTTTAGAAAATAACACGAATATAGTTCCGCGGGCGGCAAAATGCTCATAGCGCGAGCACTCTAGGGTTAAATACAAGGAGTATGTATGTATCAATAGAAGATCTTGAAATAAATTAAAATTTAGACGAATTTACATGAATTGCACGATAGTGACCAATGTTTGTGTATAGCGCGTGCGGAACGTCAACCGAGCCGCACATCTAGCGCACTCGAAACCACAATTTAGTTTGCGGCTGCCCGCTGACAACGAGCATGTATGTACCTGTCTAATTCTGCTGCGTAACTACTAATGAATTATCCCTTTGGGCTCACAATTATGATGGAGTGAATTATTGGTATTCGATCACTACAACTGTCGGAGAATTCTTCAACCATGATTGGAAGCTACATACGTTCTAGGTTCATTTCATCACAGTGGAGCAACTATTTAACTACAAAATAAAGCCAACACGTTTATATCACTAAAAGGTCTTCGAATAACATTGAGATAGCAGGTATTGAGAAGGAATAAGATGTCCCACGAATTTTGCAAATTATAATGAAATAATTTCATAGTTTTCGAAAACCATTGTGTTGTCAGCGTTAATTCCTAGCGCATACCTATACTTATTGGTTACAATTATTGGTTACAGATAATAGCAAAAATAAAACCAGCAGCAAATAATTCTAAAGCTAAATACAGGCATGTCATGTCATCCATGTCGTTTCATAATTGGATACAATATTATTAACTTAAATATATCGGTAAAAGAAACATAAACAAATAAATAAAGTACTTTTACGTGCTCTGAAAGAGGAACTTCGAATATTAGCTAAAGAGCTAGAATTCCAATCTTCATAGGCGAAATTCGCGGGGAAATTTTTCTTTCGTCTATGGTTTTTTGCGGAAGTTATGGCGGTTGTTGGCTCTTGTGGTCTCTAGTGTATAGGTAATAAGTAATTTGACGTCTACAGTTCGCCAAATGTCAAATCATTCGTGCACCGAAAACGGCGGGTGTGATAATAAGTAATTCAGCGCATGATTTTTTTCTTCTATCCCTCCATATACTTGTCATCACGATACTTACTTCCTGTTTATTCATATGGCTGTAAGTGACACACTCATTCACCTCGTTTTGAGCATCTTCTTCTTCAATAACCCTCCCCTACTTTCATGAGGCAAGGATTCGATCGGTCCCTAAAATACCTATTTAATGTATCCATCTTTAACTAGGCTACGAACTAAGTAAAGGCATTATTATTTATTCCGTGTACCAGCTCCTTGGATGTTTGGTTTCAGGAAACTTAATCGGTCGCTTCACTTTGCATCTTTTGGAGCCAAATTTGGAGTAACTGTGCTACACGTAGGTACTACGATAAACTTTCACGTTAGTTAACTGAGAGAATCTGGCAACTAAAAAGTATATTTAATGTGCATTGCAGGAGTTTAGACGTATGTATGTTTGATAAGGAGCAGGTACCGGAAATCGAGTACAAGGAACATGAACTGAATAAACAAAAAAATATCGATCCTGCTTAAAATGTCACGGAAATCGGATTACAGTCTAACCAAAAAGAGTAGAAATTAAAAAGTGGCAATACTGTAGTGTCGTCCCTTTCTAATCAATCTAAGGAAACGGGGACGGTAGGTACTACAGTATTGCCACTTTTTAATTTCTACTCTTTTTGGTCAGACTGTAGAAATGCGGCAGACAATTGGACATCCAGATTTCCAGACAGACCAGTGGGGAGTATGTAATCGCTCGCTCTTCACGCTCGAAAAGTAAAGCAGCGAAATAAAAATAATTTGGTTACTTGTTGCATTTAGTAAAATATTATTCACTTTTCAAGTAGGAATTAAAAAGAATTCCAGAAATATTAAAATCTAGCTTTTTCATTCTGAATGCCCCGTTTACCTACTTGTTAGTCACCGTAAGAGCTATCGCGAGCAACCAGATGAATATGGCAAGTAAATATGGAAATCGAATGTATATTTATTCTGTACGAGTATTTACCCTCTGAAAATGCATCGGCATTGAATTGAATACTCTCGGATAATGCCGCCTCTCTTTAAAGTAAGGATTTGGTCACACTATGGATAAATAGGTAGATTTTAAGATGAGAGCCAATGCGTAGACATGCGACTCTGTATTTATAGATAGAGTCGTGTCGTGTAGACCTCTGCCTAATACACTTAGTTTTCCCTCTGAAAGACAAAGACGTAATCAGCTTCGAGCAGTCCAATACAGAGATCCTAGCATAAAATGACGCACGGCTCTTTGTCGAGCGACAAATACTATCTGTCATTTTCCTTTTCATAAGATGTAAGCAAGACGAATGATGCTGAGTCACGGGGCAAGTCAAGTCGCAGCAAGATATGCTAGCCCTGCAGAACCCTTAACATGCCATGCCCACGGAACTATTCCAACTTTCTTATCCTGAGATCTCCTTTCGTCGTCCATTTGGAAATAAACTAGGGTGGTAGACCAGATAGTTGATAAGGCAGTGGCATCAATGCTGGTACTCACGTCACACTGTGACCATGTGAATTTACGACAGTAGGATTCTCCGTAACTTTTTTTATTCTGTTCTCGTTGGCCGTTGAGATGAATACACATGTTTATTATGAACTTCACCTTTATCTTTAACAAGAAATGTCCTCAACTAGGAAGGTATGATGTCACAGTTTTCTAGCATCAATAGGAAGTACGAGTACTTCCACGGTAACTATCCATCGGACCGCGCGGAGGCAGTCCAGTAAGAGGCACTATGCTCTTCAGCCGTATACAATGAAGATGTAGGCATTAGTAATCGTCCAACTTGCGGGCGGATCACGTTCGGACCGATCAAATCTAAATAGAAGGTTTAACAACAAACTGATAATTTTGATGCAGGATTTATGTAACGATTGTTTTATATAAGGTCAGGTTGGGTAAGTGAAACACATTGGGGTTATGGAAACACTTAAAATAAATCACAATATATGTGGTGAATCCGATTTTTAGAAACAGTTCTAGGTAAAAAAATAAATAAATGTCACTGCAGTTGGTTGTTTTATGTCTATTAAAGCTATAATAAGTATAGAAAATATTCCAGTGTTCCACTTTCCCCATGTGTTTCCTTACCCAACCCGACCTTAGGGGTTTATAATTATGATAGTTTCCGATTCAAATTAAAAAAAAACTGGCGGAATAAAGTTACACATAATAGATTAGTTCTACATAAACAGTATTATAGACATTTTGATATCCATGCCGCTGTTCAATAGTGAAGATTGTCCATATTCCCAACATAATCTACTTCCATAAAATTTTATCGCGCCGTTGTTTACGCAATTTCTCCCAAATGTGTCAGATAAGCCATTATCTTGGGTAATGCAAGTTGCAAGCGCCGGCTGGCATAAATAAATAATTTACATTTGATATTTTGGATACAGATTATTCTTTTAAGAGTTATGAGTTAATTAGTGAAGGCATTATCATTTTAATATAAAATATATTTCAGTCGGAAATACTTACTATTAAGTTACTCTCTAAGTTAAAATCACATAAATTGATAGGTAGGTATATTATATCCTTATAGAGGTAATCCGAAGTCGGGGGCAAACTCTAGTTTCTCAGATATTTGCTATCCTAGTACCTGCAAGTATTATATTGGTATTCATTTACAATCCTATCAAGGTGTTTGGTGACGTTTTCAACCCAAATCTTCCACGCCACTTTCAAAAGCTTCAAGAGAAAACTGAATCGACAAAAAATTTGGTAAGTATATTGTATAACTTACCAAACCTGTTCACAAAAAATATATGAGAATCGTTGTGCCCTGTAGGCGAGAATAGATGGTAAAATGGACATCCAAATATCCGGACATACGAAAGAAATGTTGACGAAGCTGAAAAGGAGCTCGCTCACTTCGCTCGCTCGGTCAAAAAACTTGACAGATAACGTGTCAAATGTTGGATTTAAGTAGGTTGTCATTAGAATATTTATCTTAGGTCAATAGACCGTTCTGGCACCCAATAGAGAAGAGTGGCCATATCCCCGGCATAATCTATTGCCATAAAATTTGATCGCGCCATTGTTTACTCCGAAGTCTCCCAAATGTGTGAGAGAGCCATTATCTCGGCTAATGCAAGTTGCAAGCCCCGGCAGCGAGTTAATCGGCTAAGTTGCGGAACCTTCTCAATGGCAAGCGAGGATGAGACTAATAAAGACGATACAAGGGAACCCTTTCGCACCTCGACGACTCAATGAAAAAAGGGATTAAGTCTCTTAGTGTGTTCGGGTCCTTAATCCCCTTTTAAATAGGACGTTGGAACTTGGTATGAAAACGTCAGCTTATAAAATTTTAGCGCCACCAAAGCGGACGTATAGTGTACATTCTATATGAGTGGCTGCTGCGCACTTAGACTGAATAGATAACGCATGTGTCTGAAATGATATGGTGGGCAACTATAATATATAAAATATGACATCATATTAGCGGATAGTATTAAAAAAATAAGTAAAGTGTCATCTATTTGGAATGTTTTTTCTGTACCAAAGAATACGATTATAAAATTATATTATATTTTGTGAAGCCTACACATATGTAAACTATGCTATTCTTAAGTCAAGAAGACTATTAATTAGTAGGGATAAGTTCGCCTTTGTACATGTTTTATTGTAAGTAATTTATGTTTTATTTGTTATGAATGTATTTATTTAAGTAAGTGTGAGTTGTTATGTACAATAAAGTATTTACCTACATTCATCGAAACACAAAATTTATGAGATTTAATTGTAAAACAACCTATTTAAGTATCTGAATAATTATCTCGATTTTGAGACAATTCGACTGGGGAAATGTATGAAATTGCAAGTCGTCAAACAAAAACACGAGTGTAGCTTGATTCAATTAGGGAAGGTTTTGAAGTCTTTAAAATATTCTATGAAGATTTTTATCGATTTGTGATCGATTAGAATTTTAATTATCATTTTAAATAATAACGAAAACAAAAAAGAAAACTGACGAAAAGTAAACGAAATTATGCTGTTCGAGAACGAGTAGGTACCAGTTACTAAAAAAATACCTAAATTACGATTAGTGTGCCTATAATTTTTGAAATGTTCTGTCTATTTTTCCTCTAATAGCAACTAGAAAATCTCTTCTTTCAAACAAAAATAATTCATATCGCGCGGTACAGTCGAGTCGTTTTCGAGTAATGAGGGAACACATACAACATCTGACCGATCCGATCGATGTGCCGACATGTCTAGTTGCGTAGTCTATGCTCTCCAAGTCCATGTCGTTTTCAGGGTTGGGTAGTGGTTTAAACAATGTTGGGATAGAGATAGCGTACGATGTGCTGAAATACAGTGATATACGGGTTTAATAGCGCTCGTGTGAATGTGTCTAGTTTAACCGGCGCTCGAGGGTGTCATACAACTTTGAAGTTTGTTTTAAGTGCGTGCGCAGTTTTATTGAAGTTTACAACTAGAATACAGTTATTTGGCTATCCTTTAGGAATTTCAGTTTAATATCCAACTAATTTATGCCCAAATATTAACAAGTTAGCAAGTTTTTCAAGTCAAGTGACATGGTTATGTTTTTTTTATTATTTATTTATTATTATACTAGCTGCGAACCTCAGTGTTACCCCCTCATCCCACGTAATTATTTACTAATTTTTTTTCGGGATAAAGAGTACTTAGCCTACCTGTTGATACAGGGTGTCATCAGCTGCTTCTGTTACCGCTAAATTGTATTAAAAAAATCCAGCCGTTTGAGCGTGAATAAGTAACAAGCATACAAACACACTCACAACTCAACTTTCGCCCTTTAAATATTAGTCTGATAATTTTATAAGTCAAACCGGGAAGAACCAAAAACTAGTAACAACAGTTTTTATTGCGAATAAAAACCGGCCAAGTGCGAGTCTGACTCGCGCACCGAGGGTTCCGCACAAACTTTTACTTATCCCATCCTAATTGGCCTGGTTGAGTTAAGTTTGCACCTGAAATGTATGGCGCTGCATACATGAGGTGCAAACTTAACGCAATCGTGTTCTCCAAATATGATGTTTGAAAAGGACTATATTTTTTATGATTTTATTACAAATGTATAGTTTTCCGATTTTATAAGTAGGTAATTGTAGTATGTGACGATGTTACTTGCCAAATTTCATAGTTCTAGGTCATCGGGAGTACCCTATCATTTTGATTCCCTTGAGAGTGCCAAAATGTGCGTTTTTTGCGACATGAACTGCCGTATCTTTTTTTCTCGTTAACGTAGAAGTTTGATTTTTCACAGATTCAAGGGACCGTAGACCTGAGTATATGGTGTTAATTTCAGACGACAGACGGACGGACAACAAAGTGATCCTATAAGGGTTCCGTTTTTTCCGATTGAGGTACGGAACCCTAAAAATAAGTTCTTGATGAATATTGGGAAAGGTGAAAAACTATATGAATGAATTCACTTATATTGGTACCATACAATATTATATAATGACTTCGCGTGTTTATATCGTATGACAAGGGAAACCTATTTATGATTTTGTTTATGTAGCCATTTTTAATTTCGGGATAGTACAAAACAAACTTAAAACTTGTCTGTAGCTTTTAACTTAAAAACACATTTCCTTGATAATTATCTACAGCTGTTTTTTAAACCAAGTGTTAATGATTAATTGATTATCTAATAAGCGAAGAAACGCCCATACCTATATTAAGCATGTTTATTACACCGCATGTTAACAAGTTAGCATGTCCCTCAAGCCCAGGCAAAGCAGCGTGATGCGGTCAGGTTATAAATTAGGTCAAATTGAGACGGCTCCAGTGTCCAGGTGACATAATTCAATTAGATTGCCGCCCATTTGTTAGGTCGTGCAGTGAGTTATGCCCTGTCGCGGCATAACGTATGCATACGTAGAAATCCAAGTTACATTTCGACATTTCCAATATCTGGTAATCTTTTAAAATATACTAAGTTACGCTACACATACTGACAAATATGTATAATGACACATATACATGCATATTATGTAATAACTGGCTCAAACACTTACAGTTGCTTATTTAAATATTATGTAGTTTTGAATTGATTGGGTATAGCCACAGTAAGCTGTTGTCCATCCGTCTGAACATGCAATAATTCAGCCGACTGGACTCTGATATGAATATAACCAGCTAATGATGCATGTAGTCATGTATTAAATCGTATGTTAACAAGGTAGCAGTGATGCGGTCATGTTATAAATTAGGTCAAATCGTCCGCTCAGGTGTACAGGTGACATAATTCAATTAAATTGTCGCCCATTTATTAGGTCCGAGCGGTGAACTGTGCTGTGCCTTACGACAAAGGTTAACTACCTTTGCGTTATTTCGGGTTTGCGAATTGCATTTTAGTTTTATATATGAAGAAAGTCGTTTACAGTAGCATCATACACATTATTGGCTTGATTATTGTGTTAAGCGTTTTACACTCACGTGAAATTGACAGGAACAACCCAACATGTTTTGAACTCGTATGGAGCTCTTCATCAGGGCATGTTACCCGTACAACGGTGCGGTACTTCCTGACAATTTCAGGGGAGTGTAAACCGCTTAGTTACAATAATTCAATATGTCTCACGAATGTTTTAATAATGTTATTTGCTTGGTTCAAACACCGAGACATTATTTTTAAGTTTCCTTGTATCAGTCAGTGAAAACTGAACCCTACTTAGCCTATAAAGGCTAATTATTTGTGTATCTCAGTTTGTCTGCAAACATATAAAAACTGTCGTTCATTTGTCAGGAAGAACATGCTATGATTTAACCTGAATTCTGATTTTGATAGCCTTATGATCCATATAGCCATATATCCATATGAGGCGCAATTTCAGTTTGCTTACCTTAGTCTGCCGTGTGCTGCGAGGAGAGTCAGATTGCCTAGAGTTGATAAATAATTTACTTAGGTTGTATGTTCCAGATGTCCCTCGAATCACGCTTAGACCCCGTACGCGACCGTTGTTGGCTGTGCCAGCAGCTCGTACTGTGTCGCACAGGAACTCGCCGCACCTCCGGGCCTTGACGCTGCTCAATGCACTTCTGGTGTCAACACCGGAATGTGATCTGTTTGCGTGGCGATGGACGGCTGTGTGTACTGCGTGTTTGAGGTACTGTGAGTTGATGGATGACAGGACTACTAGTGTTCCTCTTTGATAAGTGTACATCTAGTTTCACAGTGTATTAGATTTAAGTCTGTAATGCTGTGTAAATATATTTATAAATAAAATAAAATAAATAAATAAAATATAGATATGCATATACATATATTATTCACATACGCACATATTAGCTCGTACGGAAACAATTGGCATGCCGTGAGCGGTCGAGTTATAAATTAGGTCAAATTGAGATGCCTCGTTGCCCTCGGTGCCCAGGTGTCATATTTTAATTTGATTGCCACCTATTTGTTAGGTCCGTGTGGTGGTGAGCTTTGCGCTGTCGCGACGTAATGTACGTACATTTCCAGATGTGTAAAGGAAGAAATAAGTTTAGTGTCAAATGAAGAAATCGGGTAAACGTGTAACGTTGAAACCCCTCAATTTTTTAGGGTTCCGTACCTCCGACTGTAAAATCGGAACCCCTTTAGATCACTCGGTCGTGTGTCCGTCCGATATTACAGTCGGCACATAACGTAATTACATAACTTCTTTTTATTTTCAAACCAAATATATACATATAAACGGAAAAGTCCTGAGTGACTCATCAACGCAGAAACGAAACTACTGAATGTAGGATCTTGAAAGTTTTACAGTTCATCAAGTAGATGATGCAGGCAAGGAATAAGAAGAGATATTCCAAAACTCACCCCCTAAAGGGTCAAAATTGGAGTTGAAAACGGTAATCGCTAAAACGGTAAAACTAACTTCAGCATTGTTTGAAATTCATCCTCTAAAGGGGTTGAGTTGGCTTTGTATGAGATAAATTTGAGTAAAAGCTACACTGCATTGCAAAAACAAAAAAAATAATAGTCATTCATTAGTTTTTCTTTATCTCAAAATTTATCGAGTGACCTACGTATTCCAACAGGACTAATATATCTTGCTGCGACTTCGTATGTCGCGCGAGCCAGCATCTCATGTCTTGCTCTCACGGTATTAAAAGAAAAGTGACAGGTAGTATTTATCGCGCGACAAAGAGTCGCATGTCAAAGTTGTGTTAAACGTACAGGCAAAAATAAACTTACTTGTAGTAATACCAAATAGCCTTCAAAATTCAGCGAAAGAAATGCAAGGATTTTCTACTCATTTCCACCCTCAAAAATATTTTCACGTGTTCGTCGAGTGCTCCGGGTTTTTAATGTTAATTCACCTACAGCAGCGTTAATAGCATTATTCATGAGATTGGGCGAATAAATTTCGATTAAAATTGCCCATTGTACTTTAAAAGGCGTATTTCAATAAGAATAAACGAAAACGTTACATAAATAAAACATCGGTACGTATTGTAACGTAAATCGGTCGTAAAGTTTTAATAACCGTATGTGTCCTCAATATCTTTTTATGTTTTACCATAATTTGATTAAGTTATTTATTTAAACTTTATTACACAAATCAGTATGCTAAATAATAGTGGCTCTGCGAGCTGTAATCTTCGCGAGTTTGTTTCGAAATTACCACAATTTCTATTATTTTACGTTTCCAACCCCCATATATCTCCGCCATTTTGTAAATTATCCAAAATCTTAATCGTTTTTTTTATTACTAAAATTGGTTATAATCTTTCCCGCCGTTTCGGAGCGATGAGCGGACAAAATACACTTCACCTCGCCAGCTCAAACATGGAGATTTTGCTGTCAGATAACAGTGAACAAAATGCGATTTTGTTTCGAGCGTTTGTAGAAAGTAGCTTTTTAATTTTTTTCAATTTTTGACCACGAATTGCCATTTCTCAGCCAAAGGTTAATTATAAAATTCGATTCATTCGACTTTCGATGCACTCTGTCTCTTTCACATCTATATGAAAAAGAGAGCGGTAAAACCATATCAATTCGAAATTCTATTTTCGAATCCGACATCGAATAAGAACACGTTCCGATACGCGTTATACCATAAAATTAAAAAAAAAATACCCGAAGAAGTTTTAATTACAAAATATTATTTTTAACGACCGAATGTTTAAATAATACTAGTATCTTTTATATAATTCAAACAAATTATTGTTTTAAATAAGACAAGGTTTTTAACTTTATACTGTAAATACCCGTACCAATAATTTATGATTTCACCAATTTGTCATAGACGCAGTTTCGAAACGTAATTAAAAAAAATTGTTCAGATTGTTATTTTCTTTATTTGTATTTATTTGAGCAAAAATATCAATCAAACTATAAACAGAATCTCGTAATACGCACGTAATTATCTGCTAAATCTTCAAATTTGATCAAATAATGACAACCGTGGTGGTTGGGTGGTACCAGCAGTCGTACAGTGTTGGGACGTATAATTCCAACTACTTATATTTGTATTCCTTTTAAAGCAGCTGGTATCGATTTTCTCATTAATAATATCATTGAAATCAGCAACAAAGACTATAAACCTACCTACACCTGAATGGTTGGAAGAACGAAAAGAAAGAAGTACAAAAAGTCGAATATGTTCTCGCTGTTGAGGTGAAAAGTTGTGTGTGCTACACGCGAGCAAAGTTTTTGCATCTCGCGCTGTTGAGTCTCAAAATCAGCACTCGCAACAAAAAACAACTTTGCTCTCTTGTTGCACAAATAACTATTTACCAACACACGGCGCGCGGCGCTACGTGCCATTTATGGGCCAGTATCGCGCTGTTAAGATTTTTCCTGAAATACGAGTACTAATGATGACGCCTCTCCATAGAATTCCCCCTCATTGTTTTGTAATTATATACACGATGATTTTTAATCGGTGATCAGGAGTAGAAAATTATTAATATCCAGCTAAAATTAAACTTAATAGGCGAGGTCTCACGCAATTACCTCAATGTTTAATCAATTAAAAGTTGAAACATAATTAAAACTAATAACCACTAGATACATGGTCATTCTACATAAATTATTTAAGTACGATACACCTATGTCAAGTGTCATCGCTTTGGCGGGAATTTTTACGAAATTTTCTACGACTTTGTATAGGTAATGACAATGACAATGACAAGTTACTACTCATAAATACGTCATTGCCATTAAATTATTAAAAAGGTTGTAAGCTTACAGATACAGATTAGTTGGGTGACAAGGCATTTAAGACAAAATTGGTTTCAAAATAAAAATTATCATAGAAAATTAAAAAGTTTGTTTTCATGTAAATAAGACTTCAACGTGACCGCCATCATTTACTGAGTTAGAAAAGTTGGTACCTGATCACCGATTAAAAATCATCGTGTATATGTACTTATTATTTATTATTCTCTATTATGTATTTTCGGTCTCATCACAGCATATCAGCTACACGGTTTTCAACTTTTTTTGATACAAGGGTACTTAGCCACTTTATTCTTCCCCACGCTAACAAAGTTGCGCATCCTAGTAATTCATTAAAGTAACAGCGCAAACTGGCCGCAGGTGGCTGGCGGTATACATGTTTGGTTTAAAAGTAATTGCAGACTCACCCAGTGCATGTGAGAACTTAATGCCGTTAAAGTGTTCTTTGGTACCGTTAATGTTACAGCATAATTTAAATTCATATTGAATACAATTTTAGAAACGTTGAAATATTTTAGGATATTTTCAAACCCTTCAGGAAATCCTTCAATCTGAATGGTTCCATATCTTAACGGGTCCATTCGGGTCTAAGGTACACTAATTTAACGGAAACGTGTTCCAACAAAAAAGCGTATGAACACAACACTTAGGTCCTTTTGTTAAGGGGTCAGTTTTTTGGCTATCTGAATCAAATCTATTATGTTCAAAATAATGTTCGTTAGAAAGACATATACTTACAATAAGTTTTATAATTGAGTCGTTTTAAAAAAAATACTAACCTTAGGGATTATAATTAAACAACTTAATTGATCCCTTTGTGTAACGAAAGTTACCCATATAGTTGACTAAGTCTCGTTACCGTTTGTTTTTATTAAGCCTAACTGTGCACAATTTTATTGTAAACGACAATTTTTTTTTTTTTTTGGACATGAGTCTTTTAAGCTATGCAACTTCCGGAGCGATTGTTTCCAGTAAAATGAGTGTGACATACGGACTAACTTGGTGAAACTATAAGGGCCTAGCTATATTGGCAAAGGAACCCTAAAACAATGGTCACGAACAAAATATTTACTTTACACAATTACAGACACAGGATCGTTTCTTAACTCATACAAACAAGGTTTTATTATGCCCGACAGATGGCGCCAGACTGGCATGGCGCCGCGCGCCCATACAAAACAAAAGACGATCCTGCATCACGCTAGCCATTTCCTGAAATGATGACCCCTCTCCATAAAAAAACAGATGTTCAATACAAATGTAGAATTTTATAATAGTTATAGATATGTGTACTATAGATATCTAGTCTACATGTAAACTACCCAGTACCCAAGTAGTGTAACTATATCCCCGGCAAGTCTAGTGCAGTGATAAATGTTCGGGAGCCGTATGAAAATCCACAAAAATATGGAAAGTGCATCTGCCTGAACCTGATTTAAATGCAAAGCTTTGGAATCGAATCGCGGCGCCACAATCCTATCGGTTTTTCTCCACAGTTATTATTACACCTCGGGTATGGTGATAGAAGGAAAATATTTTTTTATACATTCTGATGTAAGCTCCTACATAATTTTCACACTTTTATCATTAATTAAACAGGAATAAATCGCATATATATACTGGAAGCTATGGAGCCACTATAGAATAAAATACATATATCAGTCTACAACAAAAGCTCACAGGAGCAGTAGACTAGTGTTGGGTGGGACATGAAATTTAAATGAGTTTGTATGAGCACCCCATTTCAAAAAATAAGGTGGTACAATGTACCAGTTCAAATGAGGTGAGTAAGAAGGTCCGTACTACATACCTATAATTGCAAACACGGGCAACACGGCATCAATAAAAGTATGGGTTCCATAAACATTACAAATAAAATAAATACAGAGAATTAGTTTGAAACCCAGCGAGTGCAATATTTTGAAGCATGACTCGCGGCGCCAGGTGAGTCTGTGAATGTGTGAGAGTACCTCGCGCGGTATAAATTAAGACAATTTTGCAGAACGAAGTGTTGCGACAAAATAATGAAATGAGCAGGACAAAATTGAGGTGCCTCACGAGAGAGTAACCCAACACTACAGTAGACTGACATATGTTATTTTTACGGTTACAATCCCTTTATCTCCAATCTCCACCATTTAGAAAAAAAATGCTCCCAAAATGTTATGAGTTCACGCGTGATTCATGCGCTTATAAACTCAATCGCAACCAGTGTACGTCTTGGGTTATACTCCCACACTAAGTCCGACTGGTAGTGAGGGCCAAACAGCCCTGATACAGTTCAAGTCAATTTAAAAAAAATGGACGTCTCGTTGCAAGCGCGGCGTCGCCTCGCTGCCGCGCGGCCATGTCAGCAGTGCTAATTCGGTGTCGTTACGAGCTTGCGTTTGGTTGACGTCTGGTGGACAGTGACCTAATGAGTTGGGGAGGCTGGCCCGGTACCGAGCTGTTAGGTGTGTGATAACCTTTATATTACGAGAAACGTGATCGAGATGAAAACGTTTTGCTCGAAAACTTACGCTAAAGGCTCTACACGACCAATGACCGAACTCACTCAAGATTGATAGTAAGTATAAAATATATACACATGGCATAATCATATAATAATCTTTAGCATTGCATGTTGTACAACCTCAAGAATACTTTCAAGCTTGTTGGCATCGTAATTAATCATTGCTCTTCATCATTGATTGCATTACGCACATCATTAAGCAATTTTACACCATTAAGCAAAGTAACGTACGCCGACTAAGGGAATTTTCTTCACTTAATTTGTTTAAAATGTTCCTTGTTTGTTTAAAATGTGTATGGATAATGTTGCTTGGTGTATTTTTAGCTCTTGATGCAATAAGAGGGGTGTAATAAATAGGTATTGTATAAAAGAAATCCACGAAGAAAACCTCCTATGAAAATAGAATTGGCTTGGACATGCGTTTAGGAGACCGGACAACCATCTTGTCCAAGCAAGGTCTATGCTGGTCAGTGACGGATTAGCAAATGCTACGGGCCCCGCGCATCTAGGTAAACTAACCTTGAACTATGTCGATGTATGGACAATAGTTTACTCACAGCAAAGTTTTTACCACTTAATTTTGTTTAATACCATAAACCTGTAAACCAAGTGCCCATTGACAGAATTTGCTATTAAGCTCCACTCTGGTTTAATCCGGCCCTGATGCTGGTGGGCAAATGGCAAGATACGGCCAAGACGTCCGTGTACTACGTAGATGCGCTCACAGGAAAAGGAGGCTGCTGGAACAGGTCTCGGCTGGAAAGAACTTGAAGACGCCCACGACCACAACAATTGGAAGACTCTACAGCGAGCCGTATGTCTCTAGGGATAAGTGGAACACATCATCATATTCATCATTTTATTAAAAGGTTATCTGAGTAGTAGGGTGAACCTAATCTGTGTATTTGTATTATAGCTCCTGCATAATATGAGCGTTGTGGATTCCACTCCACTCAATATTATTCATAATTGATTCAATTTAGATTTTTAAGTAGATATTAAAGTATATATCATAAAATTGACAGAGTGGTTCTTGAGTGGCGACCGCGTACCGGTAGACGCAGCGTGGAAAGGACTGCGACAGGGTAGCAGTTGGATGAGGGCGGCGCACGATCGATTGTTGTAGAGAACTTTAATACCCAGGCCTTTATTGACTTCTTTCTGCTGATATGATGCAGGTTATCTTGAAGGTTATATGTATGTATGCTATATACCGGTGATTAACCCAAATGGGTCAGTAGGGAGAAGTCACAATCTATAAGAGAGGGAAATTTGCTTTTAGGAACCTTGGCGTTGGTTTTAGATTTTATAAAAACCCGTTCAAAACCGATGTAAAGAATGTTACTATACGACATGCAATTACTTGCAGAATTTTAACCAGGTTCAATTCCCGGTTATGTATGAGATATAAAAAATCAAATCAAATAAAATGGTATACATATTATACTATAAGTTGCTAGTAATTTCCCGGCAAACATTGGTTACTATTGATTGTAGAAACCTTGACTCTGCCACTTTGATCATTTTCACCCTTTCCGCTCACTGAGTTGTAAAGTTTCGAAAGTTAATTTATTCCAAGTTTAGGATTAAGGTTTAGCAGCGAACGTAATTTAAATCTCATGTTTCTGGGAGTAATGGTTATCTGTTGAAACCAATTTATCTTAGACTATCTCTGTTCTGTTCTTCAGCCACATTAATCCTGAAATCTATTGTTTCGGATCATAATGATTGTATTATCATTATCAATTTAAAAAAAATGGCATATCTGTCTCAGTCTACTTTCGCGACCATGAACGCACAAAACGCCAGTAGTTTTTTATTAATTAGAATTTAACACTGAATCCCATTCAGAAAAGTGTTTATTTAATTAACTCGACGTTTTGGACGTGATGTTACGTCAATGGTCTCGAAGGGTTCCTTCCCCTCTATTTTTTTGATCAGGCTTCTTTTCGATCATTATTATCACAAAATACTTACCTAAAGTCCCGTATCGCGTTTAAAAGATGTTTATAAAATTACATCGACGTTTTGGACGTGATGTTACGTCCATGGTCGCGAAGGGGAAGGGGGGGTCCCTTTGTTACAATAATGTGTAAAGTCTTTGAAATTTAATAGAGACTTCTGAACATAAGTAAGTACCGGTATACACTTGTTGATCTCTCGGAATAAGCTCCCTATTGAATTACATGGAATTTAGTCTCAGAATATTTCAATTGCTGTCCCTTAAACTCGGACTTTCAATATCTACCCACGGATCCTTTATTCTAACTCAAGATCTCTGAAAACCCAGGATTCGTCATAGATTTAATATACAAGTTTTCCAACCACAGGTGGGAGTGCTATCGTGAGAGTAAAACGTTTCAGATGCGAAAGTGTTTTGTACTTTTGAAGGTGTGTAAAAGTTGAGTAAGATTTACCTAATGTACATATGGCACCCTAGGACGTAGGTGGGATTTACTGCCCGCTACGCGGAACTACGCTGAGTACGAAGGAGATCTTACTGGCCAACGCAAGACGTAACACTTAATTAGATAAGTCACAGGTGGTAAATCATAAAACCCGAGGCATAATTGTATGGCCCTCACCTTCAGTTCGGGCCACAAACACCAGGACATTCACGAACTTAGATTTCAGGTTTTATTTAGTCTGCCCGATGTGTGTAGTAATAATAAAAAATTGCGACGATGTCGTATGGAACTGATCTGAGTCGGAAGTCTGTCAACAAAAGACGCAACCCCATAGAGTTCCTTCGTTTGATCTACTGTGCTAATACATACTAATATAGGCTTTATTGCCTTTTAAAAAAAATTACATTTAAGGCCTTGACTATGAGTTTTTTAAAACAACTGTTAAACCTATTGGTTATATATACTTATAATCAAGCGAGAAAAATAAACCCCAGCACCTATAGCACAAATGTGACACGCGGCTCTTTCTCGCGCGAGAAATGTTACCCATTTCTTTCTTCGCTATACTGTGAGATAATGACGGGTGAATGTGACGCGACAAGCGTCGCGAAGCTAGGCGGGCTGACAGTCTATAAACGTCTACCCCGTCTATCTACATCTATACCGTGTATTCTTTGGCGCTGAGTGAGCACAGCTGACCCGCGACCTTCTCATCCGGCGGTCTCCGTATGAATAAATCAGACGCACCGTCCGTTATATTACTCGTAAGCCCGAACTTGGCTCAAAAACACTCGTAATGCACGTCACTAATAAAGTATGAAAGCGGACGCGTTGTGAGGATGAATATTGTTTAAAAGGAACCTGTAACGTATAAAGGCTCCTTATTCCTTCAAAAATGCTGATTGTTTAAATGTTTAGACATTTTTCTCAATCGAACAAGTTTCTTAACATATTATTAATGTTACTAAATACTTAGAACCGGGCTATTGCGATTTATTGGTATATATTTGAAACCTACAGTTTGAATTTTTGATTGATAATTTTTGTTTCAAAAACTACTCGAAATTGACAAAATTCGCGCGTAGAACTGGATTTTTCAACTTATTTTCGACTGCACGCAATGAGAGCATGAAATAATTATGTTAGGTACTATCAAGAAATCGGGGAAAAGTAATATTTACTTCAAAAAGTTGGTTGAAATTATCAATACACATATTATATTTGACATAATATCGATCGCACATAGAATGCGCGATGCTAATTGCTATGCTGTCATAACGCGGCAGTATCTGTCTATCAGGCAGTGCATTGCAGTGTGCTGAGTTGCCAGCACCATCAAGCAAGTTTCCAAATACGGCTCACAAATGGGAGGCTAGTTTAACATTCTTCTAACCCAGTATGCCAGGGCAAGGTAGAAAGAACCGGACCACGTGAACGATTACCCTATCGATGAACCGACCTGATCAAATCAGTCGTGGGTAGAACTTTGCATGACTGCACCAGAATCTGTAGGTACCTAAATATAAATAAATAAATATCGGACAACCGCGAAGAAATCGCGAGAGATTGCGAAATATCATAATATATCACACAATATCTGCCCCTTACAGAAAATTAAGATTTGATCATGACCAAGAAGTACTCCCTATAATCTGTGTGTGAATAGAATTAGTTGAAATTTTCACTAACATTGGTATCCTTTCACAAGTCCGAAATGTTGTTCAACAAAATAGATTAAACGAAAATCTGGCGAAACGGTACTGATGGCAAAAAAACATTCGAACTTACCATAGGGAACATTGTTTAGGTTGAGACTGTTGTAAATATACCTAATAAATGTCACTAGTTCACTCATGTCTCAACTCCAACATAGCCCGCGAATGATTTCAAAGCTTAGTATTTTATTGGGTTATAATTTATAATTATCTTTACAAATTATAGCGCTACGTCCTATTCTGAAATAGCCTACTCGTATATTACACGTACATTCTTATTACGCTTTCACGTTTATAAGAAAAGCAATAATATTATATACAACATCGTTAAAAAAGAAGTTCAGTAACATATACCTACTTATAATTTATTCTTTGTACGAGCTGCATGGCGGCGAAATTATATTTCTCAAAAACTCTAATTAACAGATTTAATTAATGTTTCAACAAAGAATGTTTCAGCGCAAGCAAAACGCTTTCTCAGTATTATTTAGATTTATTTTAACGTTGTGATATAATAATTTCGTAATTCAATGCTAACAAGTATGAAATGCAACCACAGAATATAACACCAGTTGAAATTTCAACCGTGGTATAAAATTGACAAAACAAGCATCTATTACGAGTATGTATATCCTGGAATATAAATCCTTTTTTATCTTCGATTGGAGAGGATCTTTGAAGAGTTAGAAGTATGTTTTTTCTGGACTTCAAGGCATTGGCAGATTATTTTTTCTGTACTTCAAGGCATTGCAGTATTTGATTTTATTTTCAGTCTGATAGCTCCACGCGTTCCTCAGAAAAAGGGTCTTTACAGACGGACCGACAGACAGACTGATAACGAAGTGATCTTATAATGGTTCCTTTTTTCTTTCTTAGGTATGGAACCCAAAAAATATCACTTTTTCTAAAAAAAGCGAATTGCCATTTTCTATTATAATTCTTACTACAATTAATTGTCTTGTCTCCAAGCCACCCAGAGAGACTTATTAGCAGCCCTCTCTTCCTTCCCAAAAGGATCGGCGTCCGGACTGGACGGCATCTCTCCACAGCACCTCATAGATCTCACCAGTCATGGCTCAGGAGTAGCTGGCGAACATTTAACTGCTAGCCTCACTAAACCGGTGAATCTTATGATCGTGGGAGATGTTTGCCAGGACGTCAGGTTCTTTACGGAGCTAACTTAATCGCGCTCAAAAAGAGGGATGGAGGCATTCGTCCCATCGCCGTGGGCTCAACGTTTCGGCGCTTGGCTGCCAAGGTTTGCGTTCGGCTCACGCGCAATAAGTTACAAGATATATTTGAACCTGTACAGGTCGGCTTCGGTACCCGTGGAGGTTGCGAGGCGGCGGTCCATGCAACTCGCACCTACGTCGAAGACGACCAGTGCGAAGTTCTATTAAAAATAGATGTGAAAAACGCATTTAATTCGGTCAACCGGGATGCCCTGCTGAATGAAATTAAAGAACATGTTCCAGAAATATACAACTTTTTACTCCAATGCTACCATTGCCCTTCTAAATTAATGCATAAAAATGATGAGATCCTTTCGGCAGTGGGCTGTCAGCAGGTTGACCCTCTCGGTCCAGCCATATTTAGTTTGGCTATAAATTCGATAATTCATAATTTAAATTCGAAATTGAACGTATGGTATCTCGACGACGGCACCCTAGGTGGAGACTGGCAGACTGTCCTTAAAGATTTAGGTGAACTAAAAATTAAATTCAGTGCGATTGGTTTGGATCTTAACTTTGATAAATGTGAGCTATATATTTCACAAAAAGTTAACACATCCTTGGCTTTTCAAATTCATCAAAACTTTAATATTCTGGCACCTAATATCAAAATTTTATCTAAGAACAGTCTTGACCTCCTCGGCTCACCTATCTTCGATGAGGCTATCCCCCCTCTCCTGAATAACTCATTATCGAAATTTAAGAACCACTCGGACCGCCTTGCCAAAATTTCTAGCTATTCGGCCCTATTTATCCTGAAATTCTGCTTACTAGTTCCAAAATTTACGTACCTGCTTCGCTGTTGCCCTATATGGAAATATCCCATCCTTGTTCGATTCATTGACCTATCTTTAAAATTCCAAATTGAATCTATCCTTAATATAAGTCTTAGCGAGCAGGCGTGGACCCAAGCTTCTTTACCGATAAGGAACGGTGGTCTGGGTACCCGTGCAATATCTTCTATTGCTCTGCCAGCGTTCTTATCTTCAATCCATAGCACCTCCGATCTCGCAGGTAAAATCCTTAAAGTCAATACGGCTGTAAACTGCGAGATCGCATGCTTGGATGAAGCTAAGAACGCGTGGCTGGCTGGACCGAGCCCAATTTTACCGGATGCACCCAAAAAACAAAGGGCCTGGGACACTCTAGCTTCTGACACAATTCTTGAAACACTGATTCACAACTCCTCTGGCAGAGATAGGGCGAGGTTGCTGGCAGTGTCCCGGCAAGAATCTGGACACTGTGGTTGCACGCCTACCCTTGTCCAAACGCACAGGGACATATATTGACCCCAACACCCTACGCATAGCGGCAGGTCTCCGACTTGGTGCAGACGTGTGCGAGGAACATGCCTGCACCGCCTGTGGAGCCAGCGTGAATCGCCTCGGTCACCACGGTCTCGTCTGCTCGGCTGCTCGGCGCCGGCCGCCACCCTCGCCATGCCGCTCTCAACGACATCCTAAGAAGGGCACTCGTCAGTGTCAACGTCCCAGCTGCTCTCGAGCCACAGATCGTACGGGATGACGGCAAGCGCCCTGACGGGATGTCTTTAATACCGTAGAGGATGGGGCGCGCGCTAGTGTGGGACGCGACGTGCGCAGACGCAGACACACTAGCGGCATCCTATCTCCCGGCCACGAGTAGGCGCGCGGGCGCGGCGGCGGACGCGCGGGAGCGTATCAAAATAAATAAATACAGCTGTCTCGGCGCCCAATACGACTTCATCGCTTTTGGCGTCGAGACACTTGGTCCGTGGGGCCAGGGTGCGCGCGGACTCCACAGAGAGCTCAGCAAGCGCCTGAGGGAGGCAACAGGGGACCCACGCGCGGGCAGTTTTCTCGCGCAAAGGCTTTCCATAGCCATACAGCGTGGGAATGCTGCCTGCGTCATGGTCATGGGCACCCTATCTAGAGGTCTTAGTTTTATAAATATTTTTTAATCTTAGTTTATTTTTTAGTTTTAATCCCATAAATTTGTTATTTTATATGTTTTATTTTTGACCCATAATAAATGTTCTTTTTTTCCATTGAGGAGCTTATTCTTCAATTTCTTCACATATCCCGTCATTACAGCGCTCGCGGGTGTTATATTATATATTTTTACATAATTTAATTTTTTATATTTAAAAAGCCAACTAATGCCATCATCCTGCAAATTTGCGCCTCATGATTTCTGGTCTCATAACAACATGCATTAAAAGGCTGGGAGCCCAGGAAGCATACTTTCTGGGCCGACCACGGGCATGATAGGATTTAACTAATGCACAAATTCCTTAATCAGCATCCTGCTAATTTGTGACTCAGCGTTTCTGGACTTATAATATAACAATACAAAGGGGCTAGAAAGCACACTATCTCTAGGAAATAAAGAAGTGTTTAAGGTCGTTCGAGATTATATCTCTTTTGTTAAATATTTTTAGCAAATTGAGTGGTCTATCAATCTCCCATGTTATCAATAATACTTTTGCTGCTAGTACTTGGTTATTAAAGTATCTTTGCTTTCATCACAGCCTTGTTAATTTGGAAATAGAAAAGTCAGAACTGCTCTGGCATTGTTAGTCTATTCCGGGGATTTGTAAATAATTTCGAGCACAAAAAGCCCCTAGCCTCTTGAATAAGTTAGCTGTGGCGCTTAACAAGCGGGCTTTAGCCATTGTGTAGAACACGCTGACATACAAATACAAACGACGCAACTACCAAGATTTTTCATAGAAGCAGACGCCCTTTCATGTATAAAGGCCCGCGTGACGGTCACAGAGTAAAAACGACTTAGGTTATAAGGGTTTGTTCGTAAAATACGCCTTTTTGTGAGAAGATAGAGTGTGTGTGAAAGTCCCGGGAAGTTTGTCAGTGTGTAATGTAGCAAGAGGTCGTTATGTAATCTGTGGTTTTTGAGATAAAATGACAAGCGATAACTTCTGAATGAATGTGATCTTGTTAGGGTTTACTGCTGCATTTTATTTTTCGATAAAGAGTACCAACCCTTTGTTGTTTTTGAATTCTTGTTTACTGTGCGATTTTTTTGTGACTCTACAACAATTATGCCAGAAATCGTGGCTATAGGTACAACCATTTAAAAGATAATGGCAACTTACCAAAATAAAGCATTACATCCATAGTATTGAATATGATTCGGGACAAAGTATTATTACCCCTTAACTATTTAATAATAAAATAACTATCTTATTTTATTATTAAAATAATGTACTGGTAAAATAAGCGAAAAAAATAAACGCGAACATTATAAAACGCTTCATGAAAAATGGCTACATGAAGAAAGACGAACAATAAAATTGGCGATCATGAAAAAACGC
This sequence comes from Apotomis capreana, assembly GCA_947623375.1. Classification (NCBI taxonomy): domain Eukaryota; kingdom Metazoa; phylum Arthropoda; class Insecta; order Lepidoptera; family Tortricidae; genus Apotomis; species Apotomis capreana. The sequence goes on along the minus strand of OX392507.1, from coordinate 15,824,552 downwards.
GATGTGAAAATTCGCTTCTATGAAAAAAATATTTTGTGAAAATTTGCGAACAAACCTTCTAATCACAGATTCTAAACTCACACTCTGTTTCTTTCTTTAGCTATGCTTTTCGAATCTTTTTTTAATAATTTCGAGACAGTTTATAGAGACCTTACATAAATCGAAACATAAATCCTCCTCCTTTTTTAAAGTTAGTGAAAAAGAGGCTTGACTAAAAAAAAAAAATTTTTTTATAAGTTTCGATCGCTGACCCCTTTCAACGTCAAACAAATAAAATAAATGACTAAAACAATTATTTAAGCGTGTTCAAGGACTATTATAGCGTAGTAGATAAATTGTAGCTGTCACTCAGATTTCGACAGAGATTTACGAGCGATAACTCTTTTGAATGCTTTAATCTCGGGAGTTTTACAAGCTTTAACGCCAAATCATCTGGAAAAGCTTCGATTATTTATTTACCTACATTTCGGATGCCGTAACATGTAAAGATTTACACAGTGTAAAAAGTTTGCGACAGATTCGTCACAAGGCATCTCAAACACTCCAAATCATTGCAATATGTTTTATCTATACCCATATTGTTCAGATACTATAGCTAAAGACCTACATAACTATGCAGCGACGGTGGTGGGGCAAGGAGGCAGGAAATCAGTGATGATTTCCACAGAACAAGAGAATAAGGTTATTCTCTTGTTCTGTGATGATTTCATAACTTTATACGATATGATAATGTTATAGCTCGGCGATGATATCGCCCACGTCGCTCTGCCACCTCATTGATTCCTCCGTTCCGAGGAAGTTACTGATAATATTATTATTGATGTATAAATAGTAGGCGAAAGTTTTTATTAATGTCGACTATCTATTAACTAAGACAGGAGCATGGTTTGGATTGCAGTGAGAGTTTTAAATCTCTGATCATAGTCAAAAAATGTTACAGATGATTCACAAACATATTAAGTTGTTGTGTTGTGCATTAACATATCCGACTAAAAGCTCTCTGTATAACACCTAAACGATCATTACCTTGCAAAATGACTGCTGACACTTTGTAGAACATGAATTCCTACTCACGAAAATAACTGGTGTTAAAGGATTTCCACAAATAGTAGGTACTATCTACATTTCGTAGCGTAGGTACATTTTCCGAAACGCACGAGTACAAATGTGAACGTGTACCTACAGTTTATGTTCCAGGGCAGCGATTCCACTCTGCACTTAAAAGATCATAGTGAAGGCATTTTAATATGATTCGTTAGTATCGGCATTCGAGTTTGCCCAATATAGCATTTGGGACGTCAACGCCTAAGGGACAGGGGCGGCGATCCCCGCTCTGGGTCCTAGTTCTGGTTCAGCAGGTCTCCATAGCCATTCAGCGGGGCAACCTTGCTGGTATTTTGTGGACCTTTGAGCTTTTATATGAAGTCATTTGACATTTCTCGCAAGTCGTATTCGAGTTGCCAATATTAAACTGTCACATCCCATACCATACTAAATATTTTTTCACAAATAGTAGGTACGGACCTACCTTTCGTAGCGTACATTTTTCCGCGACGCACGAGTACAAAATGCAGTTTATGATCCAGCTCGCTCCGACCGAAATGCAAACTGTTCTCATTCTCATAGTTCCCTCGTAAAAGCTGCAAGTTCGCCACTTGATATCGGAACCGTTTCAGAAACCGTTAGATTAAACTGCATTATAACTGCCATTTTGTACAAGTTCAAATGATGTTGTTTTGTATTGGCCTTTCTTGCCTCGTTTACTTCGTCCTAACGACTAACAAAATAACTTGTCTCAAAATATATAATCTGATAAAAACTTAATCTTGGTATAGTTTAGAATTATTCTGGTTTTTGAGGCAGCATGTAAACAATTAAACATTCGCGTTCTCATTTTCAATGTCTGTTCTACTCAACAAATATTTAACAGAGCAAACCCTGACATAATTAACAGATAGCATAAAATATTCAAACCTTACCTTCCCTAACCAAGCGGAACGGTTGAAATACAGCAAATTGCTCACTAAAACGTGTCGTAAAGTTGCTAAGTAAACACATATACAAAATAGTAAGGAGTCGTCATCACGGAATGCGATTCGCGTGCGGCCTGTTATTCTCACTAAATGTGTGTTGCTAACATTTTTATAGCGTTTAACGGCAATAAATATTCGAATGTTGCCGCCTTCCCTCCGTAAAGGCCTCATAGGGCTTAGCTGCTGACGTATTATTGTACCTCCCGTCCAACTGCTACAAGATTTCTAAACAAATGGGCCCAATGGGAATAGTTTTGGTACAATGAGTTGAAGACGTAATCGGTCTAATTCGCCAGATGCGGCTTTTTGGGACCACGGTTCGCATGTGTGTTTGGTAACTTAAGTATCTAATGTATGCATACATAATTAATCGGGGTATGTTAACAAACTTGGAGAGGTAGGTACAAAAAAATGTTAGTTCAGGTAGAGAGTATGGGATTGATAATAAACTTATTATGCCTTACATTTCATTATACTTCGCACTCTCAATCGAGTTGCTACTGTTGTAGACCTTTTCTTTTGTTCTTTGAACGAATTCACAAGGGCCGCACTGTATGTTTTGTGTAATACGGATAATGTGTAGTGTTGTTGTGATTAGTGTATCTTTGTTAAATATTCCATGCTGTTGAATTAGGTTAGCCAGTTACAGAGTCCGGTATGTATAGAGACGGCATACTTAGCATTAATGCAGGTGCGTCCAAAAGTGCATAGTTTGCGTCTGGCGTAGATAAGCTTTAGAACCTAAGAACATTTTAATTAAATAAAGACAGTCTAATATCGACCACCGTACGAATAACTTGTATTTTAATTATAAGTTTAGTTTTTAAAAAGTAGTTTTCCCTCCGGCGCGATTTGACTGGCGCTGCGGACAGGATACCGGTACGAAATCCTGCGCCTGTGAGGATCACGAATTGATCCGAGTGCATGACTTTCGTTAACGTATTTACGTGATAACTGGTATCTTCGAACCAAATAAATTTGTCTCAGTGCCTGGAGGACAACACGAAAACGCCTGCGGCTATAATTGGAGGAAATGGGGAAAAGCGTACTGTGAGTAGACCTCTTCACTGTCCCGTCTATCCCTGTTCTTATTCCATTGGCTGTGTAATTTAGTGTAGACTTTATAATAAGCTCTCTATACAAACTCTATAGTTGTGAATTATATCGTCCTAATATTAAGCTAGTTAAGTGTGTTTAAAAACGATTATTAAAATACTAAATGGAAGAAATAGGAGTAGTTCCCAGAGATAATAATAATATTGAAGAAAATATAGTAAATCAAAGAGAAAACATGGATCAAATTAAAGTAATTCCTAGAGAAATGATGGATTTAATTCCAAAATTTGATGGTGATGAAAAATTGTTAAATTTATTTTTAAGTAAAAGTGAGTATGTAATTCAAGCTTTTAGAAACCCCGAAAATCTTGCTCAGGATTTGTATATATTTCATGCAATTACTGGCCGGCTTACTGGCAAAGCCGCCCACTTGATTAGCGAACGCCAAGATATAGATACTTAGATGCAATTAAAAAAGCTGTTAACTCAACATTTCGGCGACCCGAGGTCAGAGGAGTGTATTGCGATAGAATTAGATAATTTAAAGATTAGGCACAGTGAATCATACGCTAGCTTCTGTAATCGTATCCAAAATGTCAGAAGTACATTATTTGCCAAAATAAATTTAATTGAAGATCCTCGTGAAAAAGAAACGAAAAAGACAATTTATAATCACTTGTCTCTAAACGTCTTTCTTTATAATTTGCCGGAAGACATGTTACGCGTAGTGAGACTCAATAGCCCCAAGCAGCTGGAAGACGCGTTAACAATAGTAATGGAAGAAGTCAATTTCTTAAACCAGTATAACGCAAAAAATAGAAACAATAGTAAGCCTTCACAGCAAAGGCCCATTTTCCCACAAAATAATAATTTTGGACAGAATATGAGATTTTCTCAACCACAAAATGCAGGATACAATTTTAATACCGCACAAAATAAATTCCCACAAACTCAAGGTTTTAGATTTGGCATTCCCAACCAGTCAGCTCCACAAGGTTTTAGATTTGGAAACCCTCAAAATCAAGGATACAAACCTTTGATGCCCAACACACACCAAACTTCAAATTTGGGATTCCCCAACAAGCAGGTTATAGACCATTTGTTTCTAATAACAATCAATTTAGACCTAATAATTTCCAGCCAGCACACCAACCGCAATTTAAATTCGGTATTCGACCTCCATATCAACAACCACAAGGTCAAGGCCAATCTTCGCACCAATATAATAACGATGTCTCTATGCGAACAGCACCCCAACCAAAACCAAACTACATACCCCCGCGAACAACTAACAATTTGTTTTACGCAAATGAACTTCAAGAAATCGAACCTGCCCCTGAAAATTTCAATGAACCGAACGCCCTTGACTCAAACTACCAACAGTATTACACGCAAACTGAAAACGAAGAATACTTCTTAGACGATCAATATGAGACTGAAATGTTACAAGACTTGCCTGAAAATGAAAATTTTCCCATAAAAGCCTCTACGACAGATCCCCAGAAATAGAACATCTTAACCATCATAATGCCTTAAAACTGCCACACATTGAAATTCCCGAAATAAACTCCAAATTCATGATAGACACTGGAAGCACACGATCATTCGTAAGCCCTGATATTGCAAACAAATACTTTTCAGAATTCAAATATAATGAACCATTTGAAGTAGTAAGTACCCATGCTCGAAGCTCTCACGCTGAAGTAATTGAAATTCCATTGCTGAAAACTTTTAAGAGTTGTAACACTCATAAATTTTATATTTACGAAGTCGATAATAGTTACGGAGGACTAATTGGCTCAGATTTACTGAAACAACTTGACGCTAACATTGACATGAAAAACCAAGTACTGATAACGCGAGACACACAAATACCTATAATTTACCGTCCACCTTACACAATTCGCATTGAACCCCGATCTGAAACACGCACGAAAATTCCCGTAAATCTTTATAGTGGAAATGCAATTATAAACCATATAGATTTCGGCGAAGGTGTACGAACACCAACAGCACTTGTAGAATGTACAGAAGGCTTTGCAACCACTGTTATCCAAAATACATCCGAAAATCACTTTGATATAAAATTCAGTAAACCTCTCAATGTCACACCATATGAACCAAAAGAAATTGAAATTAACGGTTTACATTCAGTAGATAGCAGTGAAAAGGATGAAATTTTAACTCAAAACTTAAGTAAATTACGATTAGATCACATGAACTCGGAGGAACGAAATCAAATTTACAATTTGTGTTTAGAATACAAAGATATTTTTTACACTGAACATTTACCATTAACCTTCACAAATCAGGTAAAACACAAAATCCGAACCACTAACGAAGACCCTATCTATATAAAACCATATCGTCAGGCCCCAGTAGAAGCAGCTGAAATAAAAAAGCAAGTACAAACATTATTAAAGGATAATGTCATTCAAGAATCCCACTCACCTTGGAGTGCCCCGGTACATTTAGTCCCAAAAAAAATGGATGCTAGTGGAGAAAGAAAATTTCGCATGGTTATTGATTATAGACGGCTTAACGACATTACCATTGACGACAAATATCCACTCCCGAATATTACAGACCTTTTTGACAAGCTAGGTAAAAGTAGTTATTTCTCGGTACTCGATTTAGCGAGCGGGTATCATCAGATTGAAATCGAAAAAGAAGATCAGCCAAAAACAGCGTTTTCTACACAATACGGCCACTACGAATTCCTGCGCATGCCCTTTGGGCTCAAGACGGCACCAGCGACGTTTCAAAGAGCAGTAGACAACGTTTTAAGAGGACTGCAAGGTATTCACTGCCTAATTTACCTCGATGACATTATAATTTTCTCATCTAGCCTGGAAGAACATATGACAAAACTTAAAGCAGTTTTCGAACGTCTCCGACAAACGAATCTAAAAGTACAACTCGATAAAACTGAATTTCTATGTAAAGAAGCTAATTACTTAGGACATACCATAACACCCGAAGGACTAAAACCTAACACAGACAAAATAGATGCTATACTGAAATATCCATTACCGAAAACAGTTACCGAAATAAAGAGCTTTCTTGGACTCATTGGATACTACCGAAAATTTATTAAAGACTTTTCTAAAATTACTCGCCCGATGACGTCTTGTTTGAAAAAGAATAGTAAAATTACTATTGACGAAAATTACCTAAAAGCTTTCGAAAAATGTAAAGAACTGTTAGTAAGTGCACCTCTATTACAATATCCTGATTTTACGAAGCCGTTCATATTGACAACAGATGCATCTGACTTCGCCCTGGGCGCAGTACTTTCTCAAGGTATAATAGGTAGCGACAAACCCATCGCTTATGCCAGCAGAACCCTAAATGACTCTGAAAAACGATACAGCACTATCGAGAAAGAGCTATTGGCCATCGTATGGGCTGTAAAACACTTTCGTCCCTACTTGTACGGCAATAAATTTACTATTTTCACTGACCACAGACCCCTGGCTTGGTTAGACTCGCTAAAAGAGCCCAATAGCAAGTTAACTCGTTACAAACTCAGATTAAGCGAATATACATTTAAAGTCATACATAAAAACGGAAAACAGAACACAAATGCCGACGCTCTCTCACGCATACGATTAAACGCATTAGGAAATGACGGCGATAACGACCAATTATCAACAGCAGTTAACGTAGGAGATACTGACCAACTGGATGACTACATACAACGACTAACTGATGACATAGTTAGGTTAGGGCAACAAACACATGACCCTCAGAACCCTACTAATAACGAAAACCAGCCCGATATTAATTCTAACACCTCTGAAAGAACTTTAAGTGCAAACGAAAGTACCTTATCAGCACCGACTGACACACAAACAAATTCTAGTACAGATACTGTCCATTCCGCTGTAGATATGGATACAAATGGCATACCCATTCTGCATGAAGCTATTGACACCAAACCGAACCAAATTCTAGTAAACGCCTGGCTTAAAAATGAACTTTTAGTTAAAATAGAATCACACCCAAAACAGAAAATCCTTAAGGTTTTCCTACCCTTAGACAACACTGAATTAATAAAGAAATTCCTCAAAGATTATATTAGACCCAAAATTAAATATTTTATACACTTTAACAATACCGAACACAGACGCCAATTTTCAGATATAGTCATTGCATTATTCCGAAAGGATACCATACAACTTTACGAATGTACTGAAAGAGTAGTAAACGTAACTGACGAAAAAGAACAAGAAGAAATTGTACTTCGATACCATGACGGCAAAACATGTCACCGTGGAATCAAAGAAACAATTTCTCATTTAAAGCGAACTTATTTTTGGAATAATATGGAACAAACAGTTACTAGTATAATTAACGCATGCGAAACCTGTAAAAGGCTGAAATATGACCGACGTCCTTTCAAACCACAAATACAGCTTACACAGACCCAGACTAAACCGTTTCAAGAATTATTCATAGACCTATATACAATAGAAGGCAAATACTATTTAACTATCATAGATGCTTTTAGCAAATTAGCGCAAGCTTTTGAAATTCCCGATAGGTCTACCCCCGAAGTTGTTCGTGCCCTAATAAAGTATTTCTCATTTTATGGTATTCCCACTAAAATCAGTTCAGACCCTGGCTCCGAATTCAATAACAGACTTATGAGCGAAATGCTTTCATTTTATAAAATAAACATTCACATTGGAACCCCTAATAACCCGAACTCTATGGGAATGATAGAACGCTTCCATTCCACAATCGCAGAAATATATAGACTTGCAAAGTATGAAAGGAAACATACAGATGCCGCTTCCGTAATGACGTATTCAATATTGGCCTATAATCAAACTATTCATTCAGTAACAGGACTCACGCCGTTCGAAGTTGTCTTTGGACATACCGAAAGTAAAACCCAGTTTAACGCAGATTTTGATAAGGAATATACCCAGCAGTTAGTTAAAGACCATTGTAAAAGAACAAAATACCTATATAAATATTTGACAGATAAAATGTTAGCTAGAAAAGAAAGGGTTCAACAAGATAGGCAAGGAGAAACCAATTTCGACTTAGATGACAATGATGATATTTTCATTAGAGGCGTAAATAGACGACGTGCCAAGGACAAACCTAGGTATCAAAAGGCCAAGGCCAAGGGCAAGGTCCACAGAAATATAATCCCAGTTGAAACAAACGCGAGAGAAACCAGAGTCCCAATTAAAGATGTGCGACGTCCTCCACAGGTTCGTCCTGCTGCTGACCCAGGCAGTACTGACCCGGGCCCTTCAACTTCATAAAATCGAGAAGAACCCCGGCGTTTTTCCAATAAGAGAGGGTACCGCTCTTGTTAGTTATAATAAGTGGCTAGTTATTAAGATATTAGATATTAAACTTATTAAGCAAGACCTAGATTTAAATATACATAGATATAAGGAACTGGATAGGTTGGTTGGTTCATTTTCTAATATTAATGCCTCATACTTAATATACTGGGATGACGTAAAGCGACAAGTAAATCACATGTTAGATATCACTGTGGAAAAATACACTCAATTAGTTCCCAATAGCAGGCAAAAGAGAGGACTCATCAATCCTCTAGGATCTTTAATTAAACTTATCACTGGAAATTTGGATCACGACGATGCTATTAAATATAATAATCTGATAAATGAAGTCAAAACCCGACAGCATTCTGTAGAAAAGAAAACAACACTCATATCCGAAATGGTGAGACTTTTTACAAATACTACTGTAAATATAACTGACAATCTCATACAATTGAATACAGCCATAAATAAAGTTAATAACGACATAACCGAAATTTCAATAATATCTCATGTCAATCAGATAATACAGGCTTATAACTTGTTCTTTCATAATTTCCAACTGATATATTCTAAATTGAATGAGATTGAAACTGTACTCGCATTTAGTAAAATAGGTATATTGCATCAATCTATTGTTAACACTAATGAACTTGTAAAAACATTTAAGCTCATAGAAAGAACAGATAAACTTATTTTTCCATCAAATCCTGAAAACATTGTAAAAATTGAACAGTCAATTACATTGAAATCATACTTTAAGAATTCTGAAATAATGTTCATTATGGAAATACCATTAGTTAAGAGAGAAACTTACTTTTACTATAAAATTGTTCCCTTACCTATTACCGAACCTGAAACAAACCTCACCCTAATTATTTTACCTAAATATCCTTACCTTATTGTGAAGGGGTTGAATGCTAGCTCGCTCTCCACCCCATGCAAGCTCATCGAAGACGAAACATTCCTGTGTGATGAAATGCAATTAACAGTACCCATCAAAGACACCTGCATTCTCGAACTCATGCGATACTCAAGTAATGCTCCGTGTATGCAAATCCCGATAGAAGTGGAAAATGTGAAGATAGAGTTTTTACAGAAAAACAGATGGATTCTATATACCACGGCAACTACGGATCTTGAGAGAACGTGTGCTAACGAAATCCTTCATTACACACTTTTGGGCACATACCTGCTTACAATTGACGATAATTGCGAATATAAAATTGGACAACATTATCTGAGAGAACAAACCATAAATGGAGAGAAAATCATATACCAAAAACTACCTTTGGTAAAGTTTCCTGAAAATCTGAAAACCGACATAAAACGGAGCGCTGATCCAGTACAACTGAAAGGAGTTGAGCTGACCGACCTGAAAGTGTTATCGTACGCACTGAAAAATAGTGAAGTGGAAAGTGGAAGTGTAGTGAATACGGAAAGCGTTAGCATAGGAACCATTGTTTTATATGTAATCTTAATTATAGGTTTTCTTTCATTCTTTTCGTATAAATATACACTTTTGGTATGCAAGTCTTGCAAAAATCAAAATAATCCTCCGAATAACGGTTCTTCGGATAATTTCGAACTAAAGGAGGGAGGAGTTACAGAGTCCGGTATGTATAGAGACGGCATACTTAGCATTAATGCAGGTGCGTCCAAAAGTGCATAGTTTGCGTCTGGCGTAGATAAGCTTTAGAACCTAAGAACATTTTAATTAAATAAAGACAGTCTAATATCGACCACCGTACGAATAACTTGTATTTTAATTATAAGTTTAGTTTTTAAAAAGTAGTTTTCCCTCCGGCGCGATTTGACTAGCCTGTAAGGACAGCTATGTAAATAATAAAGAAATAAATAAAGAATAAATAAATAAATAAATAAATATATTGACGAAAGGTTTGGCTACGGCTCCACGCACGCCTCCTAAGGATCTGGGATACTTTCTACCCTCAATGCCCAAAAAAGGCAGACATTTTCAAAAATAAACGAATTTCGTAAATATTGATTCTAGAATAGCTTTTGTTATGATAAAATAACAGTTTCAAAAAAAGAGTCGAAATTTGAGGCTAGAATAATGTTTAATAAGGCTTACTCTCGGATAGTAATGCCAGATCCTAATAATAGTTTGACTTTACTATCAAACGAGACTATTAAGCGTTACTATTGATATACAATTTTGATTAAATCCAGCCTAAAATAAAATTAGATAAGCATGTATCAATAGCTTATACATACATTCATCGAATCTCTAGATACAAATGAAAAAAAAAACAGCTCATAAAAATTGCGTAGTATCCGTCAACATACCAATCCTAAGTGACAGGAAGTTATGTAAATGGCCCACGGAACTACGAAATGTCCTCAGTTGCGATCTTTTGTGCTTAGTCGCAAGAAACTTGAGGGTCGGCCGTCTGAATAGCATTCTAACTGGCGCTGATTTACTTTATTACAAGCCTTCCGCCCCGTCGCTCGCGGCTCCTATCAACGCTCATATTAATTCCAAGAAGATATCTTTCTTACTACGCATTCAGAACTGGAGACTTTTCAACGGCCTTAATAGAGAACGATGAACGGGGACCGGTAGAGGCAGATAATAAAAACTAAGTGTAGATCCACAACCACCGATGACAACGATCCTCTCCACAGTCATGAGGGAGCGACTACTGAGCGAGAGAGAGTATACTTATACTCAGGATATAAATAACATAGGTGTGAGGAGCGTGGACTGTTCTTGAAACTGAATTTTAACTGGACTTGGAGGTCTTCGATAGTAGAGGGAAGCTCCTAATAAAATAATAACACTTGAAGATAATTCACATAATGCTGTGTTGCTTGATCGGAGGCGGCCGTGAGAATGAATCAAATTAATCGAGCGGCCATATTTATAGTGGTCGCTGGATTAAGCTGTGATTGGGCCAATGCGTAAGAAGGGCGTGACTCAATTCTTACATGTGCTTGGTGCGATGTGTGAATGTAATCTGCACAACATTATCTCTTTATTTCAGTAAATACACATGGATATTACATAATGTACATAGGTAGAACATATTTTGATTAAAAAGTTATCATACAAGATTCTTATTGGAAATCCTATTGTTTACAATGTTAAACCTATTCGATGAAGCTTTCTATGTGTTTATATATTTATTCAGGTGGTTTTACATCTTAATTAACCAAAGCTTCATATCTTATCCTAACACAATAATGGAGAGAAATTAACCTTATATATTAAGTAAAGTAAAGCGAAAAGAAATAAGTCTTTGTATATAATGATTTTTTCTTATTATCTAAGCTGATTACTTACTGCTATATATGATCGAGCTAACTTATAATTATTACATAAAATACCTAGCCTACATGCGACAGTCCCCCCTTCGTACGAAAGTACAATATTTAAGTGGAGCAAATGTAGATAAGTCGATTTGTAGGTCGTCGGATTATGCCTGAGTTAGTTTGGACGTCGGCCACCCTTACATGGCCATCAGGGCCGGGAAAGGTTTTTGCTATAATGCCTCTAGGCCACGTCCCTCTCGGCATAGTATTGTCAGCTACTATTACGACGTCTCCTATAGCAGGATTCTTGAATTTGCTGTAAGTACTGGCTCGCGGATATAGCAGCGGTCGATACTCGGCGATCCATTTCTTCCAGAATATGTCGGCTAGAGCTTGGGCTGTCTTCCATGACTTTAGGGACGTATCGTCCTTGAAGGTGCCCCATGGGCTATTAGCATTGGATCTCAGCAGTAGAAAATGGTTCGGGGTGAGGGAAGGTTCGCTCATATCGGTATTGATTGGAGTGAGAGGGCGCGAATTGACTATGTTTTCGGCCTCTAATATGAGCGTATGTAGGACCTCTTCGTGTGGGGCCTTCTCTCTGAGTGTGATTTTCAGAGCGGCTTTTATGGCGCCTACCATTCTTTCCCACGAACCTCCCGCGGCGGGATTACCGGGCGGAATTTTCTTCCATGTAATGTCTCGGATGGCGGGATGATCTTTCACGGATTCGGGTAGCGATTTCCTTGCTTCTTTTATTTCTCGTTCCGAGCCCACAAAATTGGTTCCGTTGTCCGAGTAGATGATTGTTGGGGCTCCGCGACGTGCTATCATGCGTCTGAGGGCTAGTATAGTGGAGCTCGCCGAGAGTGATGCGGCTAACTCGAGATGGACGGCTCTGGTCGTAAGGCAAGTAAAGAGCACGCCCCATCTTTTCTCTCTTCTACGCCCGATAGTAATCTGCATCGGCCCGAACAAATCTATGGCGGTAGCGGTAAACGGAGGCTGATATGCGAGTAGTCTTTCTACAGGTAGGTCGCCTACAGGGGCCTTGAGGGTGGCTCCTTTATAGGTCCGACACCATTGACATTTATTGCATATATATCTCATAGTCCCTCGTAGACCGACTATAAAATACCGCTGTTTAATCTCGTTCATCACGGTCATGTGATTGCCATGATTGTACTTTTCATGGTAATGTTGTATGAGTAGTTTCGTGAAGCTCTCTTTAGCGTGTAAAATTGGGATATCCACTTTGCCTCGGTCTACTCTCGAGTCGAGTACCATGACGTCCGCCTTGTTCATTTTTACAGCTATCTTATGGATAGGCGATCGTCGCGGCAGTGGATTATCGTTTCTTGACAATTTTACTTCCTCTTCGAAACTTGCGTATTGACTACGCTTGATTAGGAGTAATTCCGCAATCTTTACATGTCCATTATTCATCTCTATTTCGGGTTTTCTCAATAGCAATCGGGTTTTAAATACTTCAGCCGCAACTATAACGCAAGCAGTAGCCCTAACTAATCGAATAAAACTCGAAAATCGTTCTATCGGAGGTAAATAATCGAATTTATCGCATGTACGGATTGATAACGTAATCGCGTTATTACGTTCTTCGCCTGAGGGCGGTTGAGGTGAAGGTGACGGTTTTTCGCGTGGCCACTCCGATTTATCTTTTGTAATGAATTCGGGTCCGAAAAACCAGCGGTGGGTGTTATCGAAATTCGCGGGCGCGCCCTTTGTAGCGTCGTCGGCTACGTTTAGCGCGCTGGGCACCCATCGCCAGTCCGCTGGCGAAGTGCTACTTTCGATTTCAGCTAATCGGTGAGCCACGAAGCTCTTAAATGTGCGCGGATCTGCTTTTATCCATGCTAGCACTGTTCGCGAGTCGGACCAAAAATACCTATTCTCAATTACGTAATCGGATTCTGCGACGACAGATTCCGCTAATCGAGTGCCTAACACACAGCTCTGAAGCTCTAATCTCGGAATAGACACTACTTTCAGCGGCGCTGCTCGGGCCTTGGATGCGATTAAAGTCGATTTAATTGACCCTGACTCGTCCCTGCCCACAAAATACACGGCCGTAGCGTAAACCTTCTCGCTGGCGTCACAAAATATGTGGATATCGCCCTTGCGGTCGCGTGCGGGAACGTGTCGGGGGATCTCGAGATTGCGTAACTTTTGTAAGTTATCTATAAACGACATCCATGGCGCTTTACAGCTATCCTTTATTTGATCGTCCCATCCGATACCGGTACGCCATACCTCCTGCATTACCGTTTTACCTAACACGGAAATGGGGCTTGCATAGCCGATTGGGTCATATACAGACATAGCGCTACTAGTGACCTGCCGCTTAGTCGGCAAAGTCGAACCGTTGAGAACTTCCTCTGGTGTGTTTCTCAAATTTACGTTAAAGCCTAACGTGTCTCGCCTATGGTTCCATATAAGCCCTAACGTACGTTCGGTATCAGATTTACCTATCACCGTACTATCCTCTATTTTTGGCTGTACGTCGCTTATGACGTTTGGGTTGTTAGAGGCGAAGCTTCGCAATTCGAACGAGGCTTGCATGTTCAAGTGATACAGGTCGTTAACTATCTGCTTAACCTTATTTTCGTCCTGATCTAAGGCTACCAACATGTCGTCCATGTATGTGTTTCTGATAGTTATATCGGCGGCGATAGGGTAAACGTTTTTTTGTTCTAACGCGTTTTTGTTTTTGACGTATAAGGCTGTGGTTGGACTCGCAGCGGATCCGAATATCAACCGTTTCATACGATATTCTTGTGGATCTTCTGTCCTGCTCTCTCCTCTCCACAAAAAACGTAAACTATCCCTGTCCTGCTCTAACACTCCTACTTGCAAAAACATTTCTTTTACGTCGGCAATAACCGCGGTTTTGCCCTCGCGAAATCGAAGTAGAACTCCGAACAATGACTTTAACAGGTCGGGCCCTGTTAATAATGACTGATTGAGGCTAGTATTATAGGCTGTAGCCTTTGCGTCAAATACTAGACGTAATTTTAATTTTTGCGCGTGTCTCGTCGCAAAATGCGGCAAATACCACGTACGCGGCGCTTCTGGCGGGGGACGAGAGTTAATTATATCCGCATATCCTTTATTAATTAAATTCTCAATCTGTGCGGTATATTCTGCCTTGAAACTTTCGTCTCCGTCCAGTTTGCGTTCTAAGCTATATAGCCTGCGTAGCGCTTGTGCGCGGTTGTTGGGCAAAACCTCGTTATCGGATCGCCACAACAATCCCGTTTCGTACCTATTTTCTCCCGGGATCTTTCTACACGTAGCCTCTAATATGTCTAAAGCACGTTGGTCCGGGTCCGCCCGGGGCAATTTTTTCTCTACCCCTAACGACTCGATACTGAAGTGCTGTTTCATACAGCTTAAAATTTCATCTTCGGTAGTGGCAGGACGAACGTGGTTTATACGAGCTACTTTATTCCCCGGTCTATCCTGGGACCCAAAAAGGATCCAACCTAGGTTGGTATAGCCCGCAGCTGTTGATGAGGTGGGGCCCGTAAGGAGCTGTCGCGACACAATTAAACCCCAATTATCTTGCCCAATTAAAATTGTGGGCGTCCCGCGCTCATATACTAATTGGTCCGTTATGTGTTTTAAATGGTCGCATTTTTCCACTAACTCGCGAGAAACCTCTTGCGAAGGCAGATTCAATTTATCGATTGTATACGCCGAAATTTTTTCTAGATTTCTTGTACATAAACCGCGAATCGATAAATTAATCCTACAGGACTCGTGGTCTGTTATCTGACCTCCAATGCCTTGGATCGCGAGAGGTTTGCCCGAACCTCTGGGGGCTACCTTATCGGCCGTGCCTCGTTCTATTAGAGTCATGGTCGAGCCTGAGTCTAGGAACGCTAGTGCCTCGGCACTACCTAACGGGCCTGAAATTTCTACGGGGACCACCATAAGATACGTATTAGCGCGCTGAATTTGATTAATACTGCTAACACTTGCGCGGACAGATTGCGCTTCGCTCGTAAGCCCGTGAAGCAACTTATGGTGACCTGCTTCGCATTCGTTTTTACCGCATGCGACGTATTTGCACTTAATAGGGCACCTATGATTAGGTTCTAAACACCTATAGCACAGCTTAAGGCTTCGGGCCGATTCCCACCGATCCGCAATAGACTTTTTTAGAAAATCCGGGCAAACGGCTAATTTGTGATTCCCTTTGCAAAGTACGCAATCTTTTTTATTACTGTTAAAATTATTCTGCGACTGCGGGGGCGGTCGAGATTGCGTGGGTTTCACCGTTTGCGCGGGTTTTTTTTTATGCGTTTGCGGGCGCGAATTTACGGTAGCCACGGTAGCGGCGCGGTTCGATTCCCGGTATGAGTCGTCGTCCGAATCAGAGTCGCTTGCGTAGTCTCGATAGCTACTTTGGTATGGTCGTCCGCGGCTCGCACCACCGTGCATTCGTTGTTGTGGCTGCCTCGACTCGGCATGGTTCATATTAACCACATGAACGTTTGCACGGGACTTTGAATGTCTGTGGTGTGATCGCTTCGTGGCCATACTGACGTCATTTAAAAAGTTAGCCATCGCGACTAATTCGGGCGTCCCCTGATTGGCCTGTTTATACTTTGCCCATTCATACCTAATTATTACGTTTAATTTATCAGTTATTTTACTCACTAACTCGGGCGCGTGTAAATACTGATCTTGGCGCAATGCCTTAATGGTAGCTACCGTATTTGCTACATGGCCGGCAAAAGTAACGATATTACTGCTGTCTTCGGCTAACCTGGGCATGCGCTTAACGTTATGGATCTCGGTCAAAACTATTTCTTCGGGATCCCCGAAATGCCTTTCTAAAGACTCCATGATTTCGTAAGGATCGGTTACTGTGTACATGATGGCCTTGACCGCTATCCGCGCCTCGCCGCGTAAGGCGCGCCTAATTCTACCTACGTTGTTTACGTTACTGAAATGAGGTGCGCTGTCCTCAAATTCGGCCCTAAACGCTATCCATTCCGAGATATTTCCATCGAAATGCGGCAATTCCGGAATTTGCCTATGTATGGGAGGGCCTTGCAATGCCCGATCGGCGTGTCGTACTTGCCCTAATTCTACCCTATTGCCGTTATATGCCGGGTTCAAACTTCTGTTTTCTACAACGGGTGGTCGATTGTCGTAATGAGATGCTACCCAACCCGAGACTCTCTCAGCGGCCTGACCCACCGCGGACGCACTGTCGGATTGCGCTTCAATACGCGCAACCTCCAGTCTAATATTTGCTTCCGCGGCTGCCTTCTGAGCTAGTTCGAGTTCGGCTTTACGCACCTGCAATTCGGCCATTAAAACAGAAATTTGACTACTACTTTCCCTATTGGCATTAACTAACGTATTGTCCGAATTCCTATCACCGGGCCTGTCTATATCTCCCCTACCGACTTCTAACGCGTGGTCGCGGGCGGAATGGGGCACAGGAGCCGGGTTTATCGCGGGTGAATTGGCTACGCTCGATCGCGGGGCGGGGGCCGAGGGGGGATCGCTCGCGGGCGTCATTGTGTTCGCGTTTTTGTTGCTACTGCTTGCGTTATTAGATGGGCCAGTCCCGTAGCTCCAAGTATTTGTAGGATTAGTGGACGTCTCGCCTGACTCCGGAGTCTGGTCTCGTGATTTTTGAGAACGCGTAACTCTCTTTTCCGGAAGAGACATCGCACGGGGGGACTGTCGCTTAACCTAACACACACACTGAATTTAAAACAATAACAAAAACACTGAATTTACCTAATACCTAACACCTATTCATTAGCGAGGCTAAGTGCGACACTAATGAGCCCTAATATCCCTACGGCGTAAATCCCTCGTTGCACAGATCCGTAACGGCTTGTTCACACCGCTGGGTTACCACCGTACGGAAGCTGTGTTATGCGTCACACGTGAACGCTTTAGACGCGGTACAAGGAGAACTTAATCAATCCGAGACCGATTGATGCGGAAGCAAGGGGAAATTAATCAACCCGAGATCCGATTGATGGCAGAACAAGGGGAACTTAATCAACCCGAGTTCTGTGATGCACGTCGTGGTGCGGACTATTGTCCGATTGATGGCAGAACGTGGGTTCTGTGATGCACGACGTGATGCGGATACGAGGGGAAAATTAATTCGACCCAAGATCCGATTGATGCCAGAGCAAGGGGAAACTTAATTCAACCCTGTCTGTGATGCCCGGCGTAGGGACGTAGGGTTTAATCCGCTACACGTCCCTATGATGATTCTCTTGCGCGCCTCCTGACACTGGAACGACGGTCCAATTCCTTCCGTCTTGATCCGGTGCTCGAAGGTCCAATTGTGAGGAGCGTGGACTGTTCTTGAAACTGAATTTTAACTGGACTTGGAGGTCTTCGATAGTAGAGGGAAGCTCCTAATAAAATAATAACACTTGAAGATAATTCACATAATGCTGTGTTGCTTGATCGGAGGCGGCCGTGAGAATGAATCAAATTAATCGAGCGGCCATATTTATAGTGGTCGCTGGATTAAGCTGTGATTGGGCCAATGCGTAAGAAGGGCGTGACTCAATTCTTACATGTGCTTGGTGCGATGTGTGAATGTAATCTGCACAACATTATCTCTTTATTTCAGTAAATACACATGGATATTACATAATGTACATAGGTAGAACATATTTTGATTAAAAAGTTATCATACAAGATTCTTATTGGAAATCCTATTGTTTACAATGTTAAACCTATTCGATGAAGCTTTCTATGTGTTTATATATTTATTCAGGTGGTTTTACATCTTAATTAACCAAAGCTTCATATCTTATCCTAACACAATAATGGAGAGAAATTAACCTTATATATTAAGTAAAGTAAAGCGAAAAGAAATAAGTCTTTGTATATAATGATTTTTTCTTATTATCTAAGCTGCTTACTTACTGCTATATATGATCGAGCTAACTTATAATTATTACATAAAATACCTAGCCTACATGCGACAATAGGATTTATTCTTTTTTATGGCATCGTCCGTTTATCATAGGACTATATTTTTCCAACCGCAACAACACGTTTAAATAAATAAATCAATTAACAAATTTAATACATCATACATTTTAATTAATTAAAGAAAGAAAATAAATTATAACATTATTTTAAATTTAACATTATGCTACCAATTTTCGACAACTTCATTAACCATATTTCATTATCCAAAGCTTCGAGGTAAACATGACGTGTTTTTGTGTGATTACGTACAGTTTTGAAAGGATGTTTCAATAACATTGTGCGTCCAGTGCAGGTCAAATCTAAACTGTATCGTTGTTTGAAAGTCCCTGTGGATATTTTAAGGGTACCAACCCCACCGCGAGCATTCACCTGTCGTCATCACATCTCCCTGCCGTTATACCACTTATGTGGAGTCGGCACAACATGTTTTCTTCTTCCATTCATCTCTATTATTCGTCATTTCAGCGCTTACTCTTTTCTTTCTCATGTCCTCTCTCACACAATCCATCCATCGCTTTTTTGGCCTACCTATCGCTCTTCGTCCTTCGACATTCATCCCTAACATTATTTTACCAGTATGACGTTCATCCCTCCTCATTACATGCCCATACCACGCTAAGCGAGCATTCACCTGTAATGTAAAAAAATATTATACATATACCTAGGTATCGTTTGTAAAATAATCGGCAACGTGCAAATCCGATTTACCTCGAATCTATATTTTTGGTTACTAATAATGTTTGTATACGACTGGTAAAATAAAGCGTATCGATTATGGTACTTTTATTGCAACAACGGAATTCTGGCAAAATAGTATTTTAATTAAAACCCGATTGATTAAAATCCGACAGTGATATTCTCTGATTGTCGGATTGTATTGGGACAATAACACGGTATAAATTGAATATTGCAACTTGATTTCCACAAAACAGTAAATAAATAAGCGGTCATGGGAATATCCATGTGTATCGAAGTGCTTTCAGGCGTAATCAAGCAATTGATATCATAAAGGTAACAATAGCGGAAAGTTTACCTTAGTTTTAACTAGTTTTTCAAAATTCAAATTCAAAATTCAAAATTGTTTATTTGCATGAATACAGTTTTCACATAACAGATCTTAATATTAAGTACGTATAACGTTCCTCCGCCATGTATTCTGCCTGCAAGCAGGCGTGCAAACATTTGAGCGCGCTCCATTAATTGAAATTAAATTAAATAGGTAATAATTATAACAAAAAGTAACATCAAATTAAATTAAAATAAATGCAATGTCATAAAATAATAATAATAATTCAAATTAATAAAGGAAATAATAATAAATAAGACAAAAAAACAATAGAATTAAATTTTAAAAGTCAGGTACGGTTTAAATAGCTATTCACACTATAAAAGCAATGCTCTAGAAGCCAAGCGGTGAGTTTATTTTTAAAACTATTTCCTTTAAGTAGCTTGATCTCCTCAGGAAGGCTATTGTACAAAGTTATGCACATGTTAAAAGCATTCTTGCGGTACACAGCTTTGGTTGCTCGTGGTTTGTATATCAAGCTCATAACTTTTTTTCTGGTTTCCCTGTGTATAATTTCACCTCTCTTCTTAAAATATGATTGGTGAGTGCTAACAAAAACGCATACTTCCCTTATATAAAGGCACGGTAGAGGGAGTATGCGCAGTGTTTTAAATAAGGGCACACAGCTATCGTCCCGCACATTACAAATCGCCCTGACGCATTTTTTCTGGATTTTAAAAACTCTATCCACATCCACAGAGTTACCCCACAGAATTAGACCACAGTGAAGAACAGATGACACATAGCCATGGTAGGCTGTTTTTGACGCTTCCATTGACACAGTATTTCTCAGTCTTCTGAGAGCAAACACAAAACGATTTAGCTTACCGCAGACCTTTTCTATATGGTCTTTCCAATTCAGGTGTCTGTCAATTAAAATACCAAGAAAATCATAGGAAGCCACTTCATTTACATTATCATTATTATATTTGATTGAGATTGGTGCAGAATTAGAATTATAAGAAGTAAATGGCATACATTTAGTTTTATTAATATTTATTTTCAAATCGTTCATATTTAACCAATTAATAATGTCATTTAAAGAATTATTTATGTCCTGTTCGAATGTCAATTTACTATTACATTTAATAACTAGTGTTGTATCATCTGCAAACATGATACATTTCTGAGACGTTGCATTTGGTAAATCGTTAATGTAGAGTAAGAATAAGAGTGGTCCCAAGATGCTGCCTTGTGGAACCCCTGTCTGATTAACTTTATACTGTGATCTATAAGTTGACTTTAAAATAGAATGCTTGGACTCAGAAAATCTGCTAATCTCTGTGCATTGTAGCCTGTCTTCTAAATAACTCTTGATCCAATCAAGCGCTTTTCCTCTTACACCATGACGTTCAAGCTTGATGATTTGGTGTAGGGACGCCCGGCCGGAGACAGGCGGGCTGTCGATCGCTTGACTGCGTTCATTCAGCCCAATTCCCAATTGGAGCCAACGGTTACTGTCCCGGCGGCGCTCCCCTACAGCCTTCTTCCTCGAATCTCCTTGTTCTCCTGCAGAAGGAAAGGACATCTTTAAGGTTAATGTCCCTCAGCTCTTCCTCTTCTAGTTTATCTTTTCTGAAGATGCTATAGCGTATTATCGCATACATGCCACACTCTACTAAAACATGCTTACTCGTCTCCTCCTGTCCACAGTGCGAGCAGTATGGATCACTTACTACACCCATAATATGTAGGTGCCTGTTAAGGCTATTGTGTCCCGTGATTATTCCTGTTAATAATCTGAGATTTTTCTTACCTAGTTCCAGTAGATACCTGGTCCTTTTTCTGTTTATGCCTCCTAGTATCATCTTCGATTGTCGACAGTCCGTTGTCTCTCGCCATTGTCTATTGGCCTCTTCCTCCATTAGCCTAGCTATAACTCCTTTCGTGACTTCTGCCGATATTGGCAGTGCAGGTTCGGGTCCTATGAGTTCCCTCTCTGCTCCTAGCCTTGCCATCTCATCTGCCCTTTCATTCCCTGTCACACCCTGATGTCCAGGTACCCATGCTACCGTAATCTTTTTGTGTTCTCCAAGTTTGTTCAGGGCTTCTCTGCATTCCTTTACCAAGGACGAGCTTACCGTCTGTTTGTCTAACGCTTTTAGTGCAGCCTGGCTATCTGTGTATATAACGACAGATCCCACTTCCTGCGAACATTCATCTATTATTTGTGCACATCTCATTATGCCGCATACCTCTGCCTGAAATACGCTAGCGTACCTCCCCAGAGGTATGTGTACCTTTTTGTCCAGCTTCGGTATCACTATGCCGGCTCCTGCTAGTTTCGTGGATTCCCGCCGAGAGCCATCCGTAAAGCAGATAGTCACGGGGTGTTCAACCTCTATTTTCCAGTTGTCCCTTTCTCCTATGTGTATCCTATATTTCTTATCGAACATCTCCTGTCGCTTTATGAGATCGTTGTTTTGGGTAAGCATCCCCATCTTCGAGCATGCTTCCCTCTGAATAAGTGCGTGTCCCTTGTCCACAAAGCTTCCTCTCCATTCCTTACATGCTTTCATTTTGTACCATTGTTCCATGGCCCTCTTCTCCGCTTCTATTTTAAGTGACTTGAGACCGAGCATGATTTCCATCGCCTGCGTGGGCGTTGTTCTCATTGCTCCCGTGATCATAAGACATGCCAGTCTTTGTACTTTTGATAGTTCTTTATGGTATTCTTTGATGTTGGCCTTATGCCACCATACTATGGCTCCGTAAAGTACTCTCGGTAGTATTACCGCCTTGTAGATCCAGTGTATCATCGCTGGTTTTAGGCCCCATTTCCTTCCGACCGCCCTCTTGCACTGGTAGAGCGTTCTTATGGCCTTTGCCGATTGTTCTCTTATGTGTGTCTTGAATCTGAGAGAGTTGTCTAACGTGAGTCCCAGATATTTGAGCTCTTTAACTACTTCCAGTTCTTTGCCTTGAATGCTGATAGGTTTCATTTTCTCTATTTTTCTCTTATTGGTGAATAATATCAGTTTTGTTTTGTCAGGGTTTAGGTCCAGTCCTCTATCCCTACACCATGCTAATATTTCCATCACTCCTCTTCTCATTATGTCTCTGACCACATCTAGTGCCACTCCTCGTACCAGTATGACTCCATCGTCCGAGTACGCTTGCAGGTATAGGCCTCCTTTATTTGTCCTCTCGATTAGGGAGTCTAGAAGTAAGCACCACATCAGTGGTGATAAACATCCTCCTTGTGGAAAGCCCCTTTTCGGTCTTATCTGTCTAATTTCTCCTCCGAGTTTCGCCATTACAGCCCTTCCTCTTAGCATTTTACTTATCCAGGTCCCAATGGTGGGATTTATGCCATCTCTCTTTAGGCTTTCTTCCACCGCTTCAAAGGTTGCCTTGTCAAAGGCCCCTTCCACGTCGAAGAAACATCCCAGTGCGTAATGTTTTGCTTCCAGTGATCTCTCGATCCTTACTGTCAAATTGTGTAGAGCCGTTTCCGTGGATTTTCCCACCATATAAGCGTGTTGGTTTCCATGTAGCGGCTTTCCACTATTTCCTATTTGTGTTCTTACGAAAGTGTCTATCACTTTCTCCATCGTTTTCAGCACGAAGGATGAAAGGCTTATGGTTCTGAATGACTTCGCCTCTTGGTACGTCTTTTTCCCTGGTTTTGGTAGAAAGACGGCGCGAACTTTTCTCCATGCTTTCGGGATGTACCCTAGGGCAATACTGCCTTTGAATATTTCCACCAGATGCTCTTTTATCAGATCGTAGCCCTTTTGGAGCAGTCCCGGGATTACACCGTCCGGCCTAGCGGCCTTAAAAGGAGCAAAAGATTTGACTGCCCAGGCCAGTTTCTCCTCTGCTACCACCTCCTCGGCCGTTTCCCAGTCCGGTTTATCGTATCCTAACGACTCCTCTTCCTCCTCACTGGCTTCTTTGCAGTCTGGGAAGTGCGCCTTCAGCATAACTTCCAAAACCTCTCCCGGGTCCGTGATCAAACTATCGCCTGCCTTCAGACTTCCCAACTGGCACGCCTTATCGCCTGCTAATAGTTTCACCACCCTTGCCCCCTCCGAGTAATTATTTATCTCCTCTGTATATTGTCTCCAGCCTTCCCGGCTGCATTTCTCCCTCAGCCTGCTGTAGGCGGGTGCGTCTCATTTCATAGAAAAACAATTAACATATTTTCATATGACCGAACATACGTTTGGTAGAATTTTCAGTTTGTATAACAACGTTTCATAGAATGTTTATTTCATATATCGTTATTTCGTAGAAGCACAATTGATAGAAAGTCATTTCTTATAACAATAATTTGATAGAATGCACGTTAATATAATGCACTTTTCTTATAACAATAATTTCATAGAATGTACGTTTAATAGAATGTACGTTTAATAGAATGTATTTTTCGTATAATGTACTTTCGATTTCATAAATTACAAAATTTGAACAAGCGAGCGAGCGAAGCGAGCGAGCAAAACGTTTTAGAGCAGATCCGACGTGGCCGGGTTAGGTTAGAAGGTCAGGCGGGAGCGAAGCGTAGCGAGCTCCCGCCTGGCCTTCGAGGTTATTTTTTTTTGCGTACCGAAAAAAGTTTTGCTTGTATTCATACCTACTGTTTACATACAAGAACAAATCCACCCAACCACTTCCAGGAAAGTAGTTCGGAGCTAAGGCGGAGTACTTGCAAAAAAAAAACATACGAGCGAGCAAAACCTTCCAGAGCAGATCCGACGTGGCCAGGTTAGGTTAGAAGGTCAGGCGGGAGCGAAGCGTAGGTTTTTTTTTTGCGTACCGAAAAAAGTTTTGCTTGTATTCATACATACTGTTTACATACAAGAACAAATCCACCCAACCACTTTCAGGAAAGTATTAAGTTCGGAGCTAAGGCGGAGTACTGGCAAAAAAAAACATACGAGCGAGCGAGCGAAGCGAGCGAGCAAAACCTTTCAGAGCAGATCCGACGTGGCCGGGTTAGGTTAGAAGGTCAGGCGGGAGCGAAGCGTAGGTTTTTTTTTTGCGTACCGAAAAAAGTTTTGTTTGTATTCATACATACTGTTTACATACAAGAACAAATCCACCCAACCACTTCCAGGAAAGTATTAAGTTCGGAGCTAAGGCGGAGTACTGGCAAAAAGTTGCGAATATTATAATTATTATTTACGTACCTTTCTATTAAGTGTGTATTATGTTATTTGTTTATTCTATTAAATGTTTATTGTATGAAATGTTCATTATATTAAGTATGTATTATGTTATTTGTTTATTCTAAAATAAATAAAAATAAATAAAATAGCCTTTTATTTCTTGCAAAAAAATAGTAAGGTTTACAAATAATATTTACAGCAATACTTTTATTTATTATTAAAACATTGATTTTTAAATAATTTTATATTTAGTTGGAGCTACAATTTAAAATGTCAATGGTAAGAAAGTAATTCTCCATAGATTACATATCTTAATACAACATTTTTGTCTTAAAATTTATAATTTCAATAGTTAAAAAGTAATAAAGCAAACTTTTTATGTTATCATATTGAAAAATAAAATCATTGAATAAATTGCATGCAAAAGATAATAAAATAGTATTTAATAAATTGTATAAATGAATAATGAATAAAATAACTAACATTCTAATAATTACAATAATTAACATTCCTATAAATTATTTAAAAAACGTGCAAGAACCCCTCATGTGAGGGTGAAGGCCTCCTCCAGACTTTTCCAATGGTCTCTATCTTTGGCTTTTTGTACCCATCTCTTCCCGATGTATTTCGTGACGTCATCTTCCCATCGTGCAAAAGGTCGTCCTTTCTTTCTGTGGCCCCTCGGACCAGACCATGATGTGAGTCGGATTGTCCAACGGTCGTCAGTCATTCGGGCAATATGGCCCGCCCACCTCCATTTTAGTTTTAGTGCGTGGCTTAGGGCGTCGGTCACTTTAGTTTTGTCTCTGATGGTAGAGTGAGGTATTTTTTGGATTTTTCTTACTTTCATGATACTCCTCTCCATGCTTCGCTGACACGAAACTATTTTACTTCTCACCCGGTGTGTGTATTTCCATGTCTGACATGCGTATGTTATTGAAGGAAGTAAGCAGGAGTCCATAACCTTTTTCTTTACTTTTATAGGCATATCACTTTTTAGAATTTCTTTCAAACTCCAAAACTTTCTCCAAGCGCCCGTAATTCTTCTCTCGACTTCTGCTTCGTTGCTTTGATTTGAGAAAGAAATCCGTTTGCCCAAATAAATATAGGAGTCTACGTATTCTAACGCTTTGCCTTCTAGAACAACGGGATACTGATAAGAGTTTGACATTATTTTTGTTTTGCTTAAGTTTATTTCCAGTCCCACATTTCTGCTTGCAGTTTGTAGCGAGCTTAGCATAGTCTCCAATTCTTCTGGTTTTTCCGAGAACAAAGCTATATCGTCTGCGAACCTGAGATGGTTGATATAGTTTCCATTTATATTTAGACCGTTTTTTGTCCAGTTTAGTTTACTTATAACTGATTCCAGTACCGCAATGAAAATCCTGGGTGAAAGTGGATCCCCCTGTCGTACTCCCCTTTTGATCGGTATAAGTGGTCCGGTTGTCTCGAGTTTTACTCGACTTTTACAATGGCTATAGAGGTTCCTTAACACCTCTATGTACTTATTCTCAACTCCTTGAGAACTTAAAGCTTCCCATATCGAAGAGTGAAGGATCGTGTCGAAGGCCTTTTGGTAATCTACGAATATTATATATAGTGGTCTTTGATATTCACGGTACTTCTCTACAATCTGTTCTATTGAGTGAATGTGGTCCACTGTAGAGTATCCTCTTCTGAAGCCCGCCTGGTCGATCGGTTGGTATTTATCTAAAGTTACACTGATTCTCTTTTCAATAACTGATGAAAACAATTTATAAACGGCCGGGAGTAAACTGATTGGGCGGTAATTTGTGATATTCTTCGGGTCGCCTTTTTTATAAAGAAGTATCATTTCTGACTCTGCCCATTGGTAGGGAGTAGAACCCGTGTCTAAAATCATGTTAAATAATCGTGCCAAGGGTGTTACTAAATGATGTTTCGCTGTCTTTATCATTTCATTTGTTATATTGTCCGGGCCTGGAGTTTTTTCTAATTTCAATCTATTTATTTCCCTGAGAATCTCAGGCTCGTCCACCAAACATATCTCTTTATCACGATAAGTTTGAGAAAAGAAGTTATTAGCATTTTCCGAATCTTGTGCACTGTACAAATCTTTATAAAAAGCGGTTGCTGTGTCGATAATATCTTTTCTCGTTCTTGATTCTTTTCCTGATTTAAGAAGCCCCTCTATCCATGTTTTGTGAGAGCTCAGCTCTCTGTATGCTTTTTTTAAGCTGCTTGTAGTATTCATATGTTTTTCTATTGTACGAGTTCTGTGGTTCACATAATCTCTTTTTATGTATTTGCTTATTAATTTATATAGAGCTTTAACTTCATTTCTCAATGTTCGTGTTTTAGGCTTTATTTTATGAATCTCTTGTCTACGGCGTATCAGTTTTCTAGTGCGATCCGAAATAATGTTATTACTTCCCGACTTGTCTTCGTTCGGTATGTGAGCGTTTTGTAGACTAGTTTTTATAGCGCTGATAATTTTATCGTAATAATCCTGTACAGTATCGCTGTCTTTCCAGGTCATGAGGTCTTTTTTGAAGCTATTTAGAGAAGCATTGTACTTATTTATTTCTTCCTCGCTTTTCAGGGTCCGAGTTGCATTAGTGTAGTTAGATCTGTTTTTCTTCATTTGTTTTAATTTTATAGTTATTCGTAGGAGTCTGTGGTCTGTGGGATAACACACGTTTAGAACCTGGATGTTTTGTACATTTTTGTGTAAGTTTGTTAAAATATAATCCAACTCATTTTTTGTAACACCATCCGGAGATTTCCAGGTCCATCTTTGTCTATTTGGTTTTTTGAAGAACGTGTTTATAATACTTAATTTATTTTCATGTGCGAAGTTTACTAACCGCTCGCCTCTATTATTCCTTGTTCCATAGCCGTGTTTTTTCATAATTAAAAATTCCTCAGGTTTCGGTTGACCAATTTTGGCGTTAAAGTCGCCCATGACTATAACGTTGTTTCCAGACATTTCTAGAGCCTTGTTTATGGTGTTATAAAGAAGTTCGACCTGCTCGTCACTCGCCGATACTGTATATGAGTAGACTTGTATAATGTCCACTTGAAAGCCTTCGATATTTAGTTTTAATATGGCCACTCGTTCGGATAGGCCGATGTAACTTGCAATAGCTCCTTTGAGGTACTTTTTTATAATAAATCCTACACCATAGAGCCCTTGTGTTTCTCCAGTATAACAGAGAATATAATTATCATATTCTTGTATTGATGAGCCAAGTCGCCTCACTTCAGATAAACCGATTATGTCATATTTAATGTTTTTCAAAGAGTCCATCAGCCGGTTTATTCTACTAAATGTTTATTATATTAAATGTTCATTATATTAAGTGTTAATTATATTTAGTGTTTATATACGAAATAAAAAATATATCAAGTGTTGTTATAAGAAATGAAAATATATGAACTGATTTTCTACGAAATGATAATTCTAACAATTGATGGATTCTATGTGTTGAAATTATATTATATGTTATTCGATGTGATGAACGTTATACCATTTGTTGTTCTATGAATTATTACACACCCGCTGTAGGCATTCCGAGTTGCTCTGTACATGTCCCAGCTCTGGGTGTCATTCCTTTTTGTGGCTTGTCTCATTGCCCTACGTGTTTTCTTTCTCTGCTTTTGGAGCTCTTTGTTCCACCATGGTTGCCCTCTGCCAGTTTGGACTGTTTTTTCAGGGCATGCTGTGTAGAAGGCCTCCATGATGCTTCGCTCGAGCCCTAATGCAGCCTCTTCCAGCTCCTCGATGTCCGTACATCTCCTTGGTTTCGGCACATTGGTCTTCAGTTCTTCTTCGTATTTTGCCCAGTCTGTTTTTCTTGGGTTTCTTATCCTCATCTTCTTCATATGGTAGTCTATGTTATAGAGTAGTCTCCTATGGTCCGACATGCTGTCCTCCCTGTCGACTCTCCATCCTTTTATCCTTTCGGTAATTCCTCCCATGGCTATCGTTATATCTAATACCTCTTTCCTTACCCTTGTTACGAACGTGGCGATGTCTCCCTCGTTCAGTATGTCTAGGTCTTTACTTACTATGAACTCTAGTAGTGATTCCCCCCTTCCATTGGTGTCGGTGCTTCCCCACACTTCATTGTGCGCGTTGGCATCGCAACCTATAATTAGGGGTACTCTCTTACCTTGGTACATTTGTACCGCATCTTCAAGCTCCTCTGTCGGTGCGTTGCCCTCGCTTGGTAGGTAGCAGGACGCCAGCGCCACTCTCCTCCTCTCCCCGTCCTGAGCAATGAAGCATATTTCCACCACGACAAGGTCTCTGTAACATACGTAACATAACGTTCAAGCTTACGAATGAGTTTCGAGTGGTTCACAAAATCAAACGCTTGAGACATATCCAAGAACACAGATGCAACCGGAATACCGTTGTTGATGCTTTCGGTTACGTATTTAATAAGTTCAAAGCAAGCATGTTTAATTTCCATTCACAGCCATTATCTCAATCTCAAGCCAAGGCCCTAATTCCTAACATCTGATGTTTCGGAGAGATCTTCGAAATCGCGATATACCTAGTAACGAGGTTGTCAGGGTGGTCGGATTGAGGAACTTCATTGGGCGATGATATTGAAATTAAACTCCAAAGTCAAACAATGCTAGATTCACTAGGTATTGAAAATACTCAAATACAAATCAACAACATTATTAATTACTAGGACACAGGAACGCACAGTTCCCAGGAGACTAGCACACTCAACGACCGATGGAAGCAGAGCAGAACGATCTCTTCGCTGGGCACATCGCAACTCCTAGATACTGTACAGCGCCACCAGGTGTCGCTTGCGTTCCGGTACTTCCGGTAAAACTTCCGTCGAGTTATGAGTACGGCTCATGATCAAAGCCTCCGAATTATGACCTGGATGCGACACCTAATATATCGGCA
This sequence comes from Apotomis capreana, assembly GCA_947623375.1. Classification (NCBI taxonomy): domain Eukaryota; kingdom Metazoa; phylum Arthropoda; class Insecta; order Lepidoptera; family Tortricidae; genus Apotomis; species Apotomis capreana. Next base: position 15,794,781 of record OX392507.1, on the reverse strand, counting down.
CTTTGCCAACCCGGTCGTGTTAAGTTTGCACCTCATTTATATGCAAATCAGGCGCATACTTAACTTAGACGAGTAGTAACGTGAATTGTCACTTTAAGCAGCATAAATCGCAAACATCGCACTTTAATGACACTTAAAGTCAAAAGGCGATATACCTGAGACATTGGTTATTTGGAGATATCTCAAAGTAAACTCGAATTAGCTCCCAATATGGCTTACGAGTCTTTGTCGTAATGTCCTAGTGTTTTTTGAACTATGTGAGTCCTAAGTACGTACCTATGTAAAGTTAAGTTTTTTAAGTAAAGTAAGTACCTATGAAACCCTTCGTGCGCGTGCCCAACTCACACCAGGCCTGTTTTTAGTCATAAGCCTATTCCAAACCTAATAAAATCCCAGCTATTTCAAACTTGATAAATATTTAACATACTGATTTAATCCTCCTAAGAGACATTTTCTCAAAGCTTTATCGGGCTTCATTAACTGAATTCGCCGAAGTTGGGAAAAAATTCTTGAGTTCGGAATAATTAAAAGAGTTCGGGTGAACAGTTTTCGAGCTGACTCGGTTGCCATGTTTATCGCAAATAAAAACATTAACTTCCTTTTAGACCCCCTTTGGTTGGATAACAAGCAAAGCGGTCCACTGATATGCTAATTCCAGGGTAAAACCATATCACTAATGGACTAGTTTTTCCCTTGGCTTTCCAGTGTGGCAATGGTTATTTATATTTATAAATGCAATAAGAGACCAACATTTAGGTTGTGAGTTCTAATTTGAATATCTATCAAGCCTACTACCCTATCCCTAAGTTGAATTCAGAACATATGGATGGTAATACAGCATGAGTTGTAAAAAACTTTGGTGACGTGTTATACATGCAATTTCTCACCTTTGTAAAGAGAACAGATTAGAAATTATTCGCTTGTTTTCTAAACTAGGTAAATGAATATTTGACATATACATTTCGCTTATCCTCCCAAAGAGACATTATCATTTTTAAATTTTTATCAGACTTCATTAACTGAACTCACGAAGTTAGAGAAAAACGCATATTAGGCGTGCGGACAATTTTTTCGAGGATGTCAATCGATTCTATTTTTTATTGGGATCAAATGTCTATATGGGACTACCTACACTAAAGGTCTTCGCACATTATAACAACTCAACGGCGACTCGATTCTATGCCAAATATTGAAATTTAAGCCCGATGTCATATTTACTAGGTTTAATTTCAAAAAAATTATATTAGTAGTGGACGACGAGTGGACGACGCGTCGGTGCATCGTCGAAATTAAACCTAGTAAATATGACATAGGGCTTAATTTTCAATATTTGGCATAGAATCGAGTCGCCGTTGAGTTGTTATAATGTGCGAAGACCTTTAGACTGCTCTAAAAGTCAGAAATTACCGTCAAAGTTCAACATTCCTACAGAGGACTAAAAACGCTCCATACAAATGGCCTACCTACATATGACGTCATCTGTGGATTGGGTACCAGTATTTGTATGGAGAAAATATGTAATTTGCCATTTTCACCGTGAAAAAGTGCGTTTAAGTTCATGGTTGATATATAATTATTATTTTATAAAATAATGAGGATTCTGAAAACCATTTCAAATTCTTTTTTGGCTAAAAAACTAAATCATAAAATTTTCGTACCTTTTAAGTCACATATTTAAAAAAATAGAATTTTGCTCTCATTTTTTTTTCTAATTTTTTTTTCTTTGTATCATGACATATTAAGCTATTTTTATTCATAAATAACTACACTATGTTGTATAATTCAACATCAGTCGCATCCCCTATTATGAGCTACTATCAATCCCACGCTTTATGGCTATTGAAAGTCTTTGGGTATATATTGCGTGTGGGTCTTCGTCTAATTGCTTCCTTCAGATGAACCTGTACGCTTACGATGACAAAGGCTGATTTAGACGATGCCAATTTTGAGACGCCTAAATTACGGCGCCTCGAAAAGGCACCGTATAAACACTTTCCGCGCCATTTTTTCGCCGCATGCCAGCGCTGGCGCGGAATAGAACACGGGCCTATTTTTCGGCGCCAGTGACCCCCCCTCCGCGTCTCTCGCTGCCACTAATGACTGGTACTGAAAAAAAGCACTGTGTAAACACGACTGGCGGCGAGATTTAGGCGGCTGAACATAGTCATTGTCTAAACGGTCGGAGGTGTGCTGTGCGGTAATCACTGGCGCCGTAATTTAGGCGTCTCAAAATTGGCATCGTCTAAATCAGCCTTTTTAAAGTGAATGTACTCGGTAGCGACGTCGTAAACCATTCGTATCGTATGGAGAATAACACAGCACCCATAGCGGTCACTTTGTAGATCTACAAGTCTCCATACAAGTCGTTTACGCAGTCGCTAGCGAGAGTAGCGAGTAAAGTCAATGTAAGCTCATGGTAAGGGTACTGACGTCCGGGCGAAGCCAGCGATCCGAGCCAGCGATCAAACGATTTCTGGCTCAACGGTAGCTGGGCTGGGACGTTGGCGCTGACGACTACCCTTCTCCAAATGTTATATTATAGCATGTCTATCATTTACTACAAAAATACTTGGAAAGAATGTAGGACATAGTTGGAACAAGAAGTAAATAGATCCTACCTGTCATGTTCAAGTACAAGTACATAATTGTTGAAACAATAAAGTATATTGCGGCACATACACTAGCCAAGCGACGGACCTTCAACTAGTGAAAATCAGTACCATCTTACACTGCCAATTCGTAGTCATTTCCGCTTGCCCTTTGGAGCTTTTTGTTGTTCTTTATGTTTTAGTCTAGTGATTTCTCGCTTTGGGGTAGTTTTACTTAGATGCTGTTGATGTTTCTGTGATTAGATTGTCTGCGAGTAAGTTTGGTACTTGATTAAGACGTGGCGAGCATTGGCATGACAGATGTATTTAATGAACGGATTTATACTGTAGGTACTAGAAGGTGCCACCGTTTTTTTGCGTCACGTAAAAAGTATCCTGTAACCATCTTTGGCTGTCCTGTCTCTATACCTACCAAATAGCTATCTCAGCGATAAGCGATATTGATAAGCGGAGAAAGACATTTTTATTTTTTACGAACAGATGGTGTTGGTATCAGAGATGGGCAAAAGTTAATCGATTAATAATTAAGATTAACCTACTTAATCGAGATTAACGATCAAAAATGACGATTAGTTAATCTAATGGTACGAGTTCCGATTAATTTAATCGCTATTAAGTTAATCGTAGATTAATATCCAGTGATTAATTTTTTTATCGATTAATTAATTAATTAGATTAATTTTCTCTCGATTAATATTGGGAACAAATAAGATATATTTCTCAAACATCCAAGGAAATGTCGATAATCACGAAGATAATTCCGTGATGATAGAACGCGAAGTATATCTCTTATTGAAGTTAGAGAAAATATTTTTTCTTTCTTAGTCCCTACCTAGGAGATCTTAGAAATTCAATCAAAGGCTTTTTAGCATTTTTTTTGTAGCAACGGTGTTATTATCACAAAAGAAGACGACAGTTTTTGAGGCTAATAAGCCAACGAACAGCATACTAGATTGTAAATGTGTATTATGCTCTTAATACTGGAAAAGTAAATAAGTATCTGGTGCACAAGGGCCTTAGAAGTCGACCCAAAGTCGCTCAATCAGCTAGAGAGCTATGTCGTAAGTTCCTTTTAGTGATCAAATTGGAAAAAAACTAGAAAGAGGGTAGGATTCCTATTTGTTAGTACATACCTCTATTCCCACTTGGTTACTAAGAAGGAGAATTTTGTAGGACCGCCTAGCTAAAATTGAGGGTCTGAAAAATGCTTGGTCAGAATGGGCTTGGATCTGGATCCAACTTGTGGTTTGGACTCTAGGAGAGAAGTATTCGCACCAGTAAGCGATACACTAAGTAGGCTTGCAAAATAAATATTATGATATTATATTATATATATGTATACTAGAAAGGGTTTCACTAATTAAAACTATCGTGGGACACCTTTAATAATTAAAAAACGGTTTAAACTTAAGTAAAATTGTCAGGAACGGTCCGACGTTCAAACTCATATGGAGCTCTTCAACAGGGACAGCTACTCGTATACGTGCTGCTACACGGCCCACAGATCACATAAAAATTGTCAGGCCGTTCGCGTTCCTGACAATTTTTGCGTGAGTTTAAACTATTTTTATAATAATTATAGTGTTGCATATTGTATTTTAATTATTATTGTTATGCACCAGAAGATTCGCCACGTTCTTCACAAAAAGCGTCTTAAAAGGCGACAGACCCCCAAATGTTCCAATAAGCCGTTTTTTTCGACTATGGTGCCTGTTAAGTATTCATGTTGTGTATTTGGTAAATACATTATTTTCTTTACTTCTTTTTATTACTTAATACAAGTAAAGGTTCATGCGTCTATTCCATGTAAGTTAATTGAATCTAGCTTTAGGTATAGTTACTTAATGTCGTACACTACAAGAAAACTAGTTACTCTTTTTCAACAATAGCACTATTTTAACAAATCTGGGGGCACGGTAGTGCCCCCGCCAAGACGAAAAAAAAGAGGCGGGGCACTACCTACCTTTTCTCGAACCGTTTCGTCTCATTTTCAAACCCTCATAGTTTCGTCCCAGTCCCGTCCAGAGCGCCCAAATTCACAGGCTAAGATGCAGTTAGGGAACATATGATATCTACTAAATTTCATTGATCTAGCTTTTATACTTTAGGTTTTATTGGTACCTAAAATACGCCGATTTTGCCACTCACTCACTGATGTATCAAAACCTCTGGGGTACTTCCCGATGACCTAGAAAGCTGAAATTTGGTATGTAAGCTAGGTTTAGTACACAAACAATAGAATAATTCTGAAACTTGGAACTTTTACCCCCCAACCCCTTAAACTAGGGGATGGAAGTTTGTATGAGACTTCTGCAAATTTTGATACTAGAGGTCTGAAAATTGATATAGGGACTCCTTTATTATTTATAAATAATAAAATACATATTCTAGGATTTAAAAAAAATCACCCCCCACCCTTTAAATAAGGGGATGAAAGTTTGTATGGGTTTTCCATAATGGGCGATAAAAGTAGTATATATCGGGCTAAACGTAAGTATTTCTTATACACAATTATTACTACTTCCATATCTACACTTCGACTTCGTATTTTAAATATCTGGGGGCACGGCAGTGCCCCCGCCAAGACGAACAAAAAAGAAGGGGGCACTACCTACCTTTTCTCGAACCGTTTCGTCTCATATTCTTATTAGTTAACACTAGAGCGCCGAAATTCTCAGGTTAAGATGCAGTTAGCAAACATATAAAATGTACAAAATTTAATTGATCTAGCTTTTATACTTTAGGTTTTATAGGTACCTACAATACGCCGATTTTGCCACTCACTCACTGACGTATCAAAACCTCTGGGGTAATTCCCGATGACCTAGAAAGCTGAAATTTGGTATGTAAGCTAGTATTAGTACACAAACAAAAAAATAATTCTAAAACTTGGAACTTTTACCCCCCAACCCCTTAAACTAGGGGATGGAAGTTTGTATGAAACTTCCGCAAATTTTGATACTAGAGGTCTGCAAATTGAAACCTATAGGGACTCATTGTTATAAATCAAATACATATTGTAGGACTTTTAAAAAATCACCCCCCACCCTTTAAATAAGGGGATGGAAGTTTGTATGGGTTTCCCATAATAGGGGATAAAAGTGTATTATATATGGGGCTAGAATTAAGTATTTCTTAAATACACAATTGTCTACTTCAGTTGTCGCTCAAGAAACCCTACAGCCCAAAAAAATTAAAAAAACTAAAGCACCTTACAAAAAGAAATGAGATCCCACCAAAAACATTTCATGTAAAATTGACGGCCAAGACTCACATTCTCATAACGCTTTCGCTGTAAAAAAGTTATCAGATCCCAGGAAAAGCCAAGCCCCTAAGCCCCGACTTTACTAACCCCACCACCTTGGTTTAAAAAGTATGGCATCAACTGGCTTCAAGCCCCTAAACCCGGAGTTTACTAACCCTACACCTTTGTTTCAAAAGTATGGCTTGGCCGTTTCATAGACTACCGTAAATAAGTCTAGCGGACTGTCCGGCCCATATCGTAAGGAATTAAGTTTATAAGTATATATTATCAAAGACATAAACTTAGTTTCTTGATACCATATGGGCCAGACGGTCCGTTGGACTTATTTACGGTACTCTATGAAACGGCCAAGCCATACTTTTGAAACAAAGGTGTAGGGTTAGTAAACTCCGGGTTTAGGGGCTTGAAGCCAGTTGATGCCATACTTTTTAAACCAAGGTGGTGGGGTTAGTAAAGTCGGGGCTTAGGGGCTTGGCTTTTCCTGGGATCTGATAACTTTTTTACAGCGAAAGCGTTATGAGAATGTGAGTCTTGGCCGTCAATTTTACATGAAATGTTTTTGGTGGGATTCTTTTTTACTCAAGCTTTTAAAACATTTTTGATCCAAAGAGAACAACGTTTTTGTTGAATTTATTCCATTTAGACAAACAATGGATTCACTGGTATCTAAATGAATCGGTTTTATAAAAGTTAGCCGCTGGACACAAAAGTAACATTGAATTTGGCCTCTAAAATGTTAACATAATTTTGCTATTTATGTTGGAACGCTGAAAAATCTGTTTCCAGAAAATGCTAACCCATTTTCACTTAAAACCTAATGCTGGTAAATATGTTCGTCATTTTACTTATACTGACAGTAGATTCCTTGAAATAATATTGACAGTAGATTCCTTGGCAAAAAATAAAAAATACGTGTTCTTTCTTTCAGCATCTTTCAGTACTAAACTATTGAGATAAAACAGCTGAAAGATTTCCTTTAAAACCATGCGGTCGGGGATACCGTGTTAGCGCGCTGTGCGGAAGGAGGCAATAACGCTTTTTAGGGTTCCGTAGGAACCGTTATAGTTTCGCCATGTCCGTCTGTCCGTCTGTCTATCTGTCCGTCCGCGGCCTAGCTCCGTGATAATTATTTTGTATTGTATTGGTCCAGATAAGATAGGCGAGCGCGCGCCCTCCCCCGCACCGCTAACCCCGAGCGCCACTCAGTTAAGGATTATCCACACGTTACTAATTATTTATTTGGACAGCACATTTTATTATGAAAATTTTAGGTATGTTTTTTGTCTCAGAAATGGCATCCTTTATTGATTACCTAATGCCTGCGTAAATTTTTAACGGTCCTTAATATGCCACCCTGTATATAGAAATCTTCTGTGAGTCTCAGATATATTAAAATACATATATGAAGCGGGTTTACTCACGTAGTATAGATAGATACAGTATAGAGTGAACACTCATGACGACGGTGTACGATTGGCCGGCGCCGCGAGTGATCGATGCCCCTGAGGATAAATCTCGAACTGATTCGTAACATGTCAAGCTATACAACGTGAGGAAACCCGTCTCATATGTAATGTTCGAGTTAATTGAGTTACAAACTTTCATTTAAACCACATTTAAATACTTAGATACTTACCTACCTACTGAATTTTGCGGTGTCATTTTAACACAGACAACTTAACCCTATAGACCCCGCTTCATAAAACTTTCTCTAGTATCTCATTTTGCCAAATTGGCGGGGTGAGGAGGGCAACAAGTGCACTGTGATTGGCTAGTTCAAGGTCAGCGAGTAATGACACATGCGGTGCAAGATGCGCGCCATTTTTGATAGTGATGGGACACACTCGAAAAAGAAACTGCAGAATGTAAGTAGATATGTTTTAATTCGAATCAATAATAATACGAGAATGGTTTAAAATGCGTTTCAATTAAAAATATTTAATGTAAATCTACTCATATTATTAGAAAAAACAATAAATATGAAACCAGACATTATTGCTTTAACGGAGATGTGGCTTGAACCGCTTGAGTTTCAATCTAAGTATAAATCGAAATGGATACTGTATCGCAGCTGAAAGCTCCCGCCATATAACTAAGGGTGGTGGTACACTTTTCTTTATTAAAAGATTGAAATCTGATTCAACATTGCACACTCTCGATGTAGATGTATGTTGATAATATCGAAAAAGAATGAGAAATGTGTGGTTTAAGCGTAAATATAGGTCAATTAAAAATCATTGCTCCATACTATCACAAAAATTTAATTTTTGATTTAAGCACCATTAAAAACACGACCGTCGTAATATTATGTGGCGACTTTAATATTGATTTTTCAGACCAAAAGGTGTTGATACTAAGGAATTGTTACAAATATATCGCGAAGCATACAATGAAGCCAACAACGGACTACAACAAAAACAGCTTCAACAATAGATAACTTTTTTTTTTTTTTTTTTGTATAGAATCTTTTTATCGATTCATATTTTTTTATAAAAATAGATAACTTTGTTACTGATAGCCAGGACATTTCAAAGGCTTTGGTAGACCTAACTCATTTTCTTACCATGATGCCCAGATAATATACTTAAACAACAAAACAGCTATAAATAACTTCAATGCCGTACAAAATGCTCACAAATGGAGAAGAGTCACAAAAAATTAAAATATATGCTTTACAAATGCACTCGAGTTGCTATAGATTGCTGGGATATTCTTAATAGTTTGAACATCAAAGTACAGCTTTTGACTTTTTATGACACTCTCTTTTTATCTTACTACTCCTAATGTAGGTACTTAAGGATGCTAAAGTAATTCTCATATTTGAAAAAAGGCAGTCCTTCGGTGAATACCTTAATGACAATTCATATCTTTCTAATAGACAATACGGTTTCTGTAGAAATAAAAACATCTGCTATAACTGGACTTGTATCAGAAACTCTTAACAACATAAATCAAGGTATGAAATGTTCTGTGACTTAATCAAAGCGTTCGATTGCGATGATTTTGGTTGCTCAATTCCTATTACTTTGGTTCTTGAATGTCGATCTAGAATTTAATTTAAAGTGGCATAATCATAAACACAACATTTCCAAGAAATCAGCAAGTGCATGTTACTCCTTAAGGACATTATAATAGGTAAGTAATAACTCTACACTTAAGCCAGTGTATTTTGCATATGCCGAAAGTATAATTGGCTACGGGGTGGGATAGGAGGCCTGAGAAAGCAGTAATGAAGGTTGATAGAGGGATACTTTCCAGATACTCATAGGCTATTTCTAAGAAAATCTATTCTATTCATAAAAAATCGCATTCACACTGTAATCTCGCTGTACATTTGCCATTGCAAATCCAACAAGCAAACAAAAAATGGGGATTTTTTCGGCAGATTATTGAAGTTTTCATCAAAATCCGTTCAGCCGTTTTCACGTGATGCACGGTCAAATAAACAAACGGATAAAAAGATAAACAGATAAAAATTCTAAAAACTATTGGAACGTGTTCTGTTCGATAACATTCATTCTAAGTATCCCCCGCCAACTTTCTTTCGAATATCTTCCATGTACAGACTTTCGAGCCACTTCAGCTTTATTTTATGTATAGATGTATCATATTTATCCAGGATATTCTCCAAGATTACAACTAGATCTGTTTTCTAAAATTCATCGAAATTCAGCAGTTTAGACATTTATGGTTTCATAATTGTACATTTATGTACTTAACATACATTTCGATTATTAAAAAAAAAAAAGTTTATCTTCTATAAAAAGTTCAATATTGTTTAACGGGTATCGTTTACGTACCTACGTAAAGTAATTAATCAGTCACATCACTACTAAAACACTGCAAAGGTTAGACAAAGACGGAATTACAAAATTAGCAAGCGAAAGTAAGAGACAGTTGACAGTTGACAGAAGACATCAACGCGTCGCTAGGCTACCAACCTACATTTATAACTTATTACATTCTTTGAAAAATAGTAAAATATAGCTTATTGGTAAAATGAAATCCCATAGTTTTGAAGACTAGATGTTCTGCTGCATTTTCCATACAATAAGGCATATTTTGAACACTTTATAAGCCAAGTAAAGCAGTGGAAATATTGCAAGTTACTTCGTCAACAGTCGACCGCGAACTAAGAGAGCGTTTGGGGGCGTGGTGAGCGCTACATGTTTTTTGAGCATTAGCTTAGCTTACCCGGGCGCCCTTATAAGCGGGGTCTATAGGTTAAGTGGTCTGTGCATTTTAACCTATGCATAATTTGCAGATTCAAGTACCTAACCGTAAATAGTATAGTAACTTTTCCCAGTTGACTCCATTTTAGTATTTTAGAGGACACATAAATAAACTTTTCAAGTATATTCAAAACCTGCACCTTTAGCACAACTGTGACAAGCGACTCTTTCTCGCGCAAGAAATATTACCTATCTCTCTCTGTCTTCGCTGTACTGTGAGAGAGTGACGGGCGACGCTTTGTCGCGCGACACGAGTCACCGTCGCTAGGCGAGTATGCTGTCTTTGAATACACGTATAAAAAGTCATACTTAGGTTAGGTGGCCTTAGGACCATATTTAATTTGAGTATGGATTACGTATACTTATGTATTTAGAAAACCCGCTACGGGATGGAAAATACCGTAAATTCATCTAGTAATACCAGAATTCCACTGCAGTCAAAATACCCCCAAAACCGCACTTTACTAATCTCGCTCGGGTATAAAATAGTCGTCCCACTTAGACGGCGTTTAAATTATATGCGCTCTTCAACTAACACGGTAAATGAATTCCAGCGCTTAAATAAATATATTATATGTGCCTGTGCCTACGTTAAAATCACAAAATGCTCGTTGTTTTAATCGTCAAATTTAATATACGTGCGACAGGAATTATTATAACACGTTTCCTGTGTTATTCCAAGGGTCTAAAATTGCGTGCGCGTAGCCATAGCAAATACTCTAGGGCACGTACTACCTTCGGAGCTAGGGTATTTTATGAGAAAACATTGTATTCATTCAAGAGGTTAACCGCGTGAGCGTCGTCGGGAAAGTTTTTATAGTGAAATTATTTAGTTTAGATTGACTTCTGCATTTGTAGGTATGAGTACCTACATTAAGACAGGTAATGTATTTAAGAGTTTTTTTTTACTTCTGCAGATAACACGCATAAATGGTTTAGGTTTATAGTATGGAGTTGCCGAGCTTTATGCACGTTTATAAGTTTTTGTTTACTTACACAGCTTAGGTACCTACACATTTCGTATTTCATAAAATATTTTCGTAATCTGCAATTTGGTTAATTTATATGCCTACACGTTAACGTAACAGTTCGGCGACAATGCAATGTTTTGGTATCTTCGAACAGATTAAGGGCGCACCCTTTTCACTTAAGCGGAGTGGAGCGGAGACGTGCGGAATTGACCAATCAGAAAAGCGAAGCGGAGCTGAGATACAGATTTCAACTCAGGTGATTGGTCGATTCGAGGCAACGTCAAAGATCGAAATTCAAAGTTTGTACTGTGCCATCTCTCTCCATCTCGTGTCAAACAATATTAGATGATCATGATAAGAAATTTGAATTTCAAACATCGGAGTAACCCTCCTGGTCTGATGACTGAGATGAAAAGTGGCTACTTATTATCTTTTTCGGTCTTACGCATGAAATTAGACACGATTTAAGAAGTTGTCGTCTGTTTTAAATACGTACATACCAACTGTTTCACAATAGATTTTTTGTACAACAGGTTTCTAATTTATCATAACAATTAATCGGCAATAGAACATTATAAGTTTTTTCTCTATACTTACTCACTTAAGTTATGGATGAGATTTTCTTTTTGTATCCTTGTCTTTCTTTTATGTCCTCGCGTCGCTAAGTCAAAATGTATTGGAAAAGTAATTTGTTCAAAAGTACTTTGCCTTATTTCGCATCGTTGAATTTCTATGGGTTTGTTTTTAAATAGTTACGAATGCTACACTGTGGTAAATTTGAGCTTACTCGTACTACGCGTCACGCCTACTCGGTTTCTTACGTAGCTTGCTTTTGATTTGAATAGTAATTACGTGAGAAACAAAACTCAACAAATACGCTAATAACTACCCAAGGAAGTAAGCCACAGCTGTTTTGTATAGAGGTTATTTTGCTGTGATTATTGTTTGACATTTAGTGCGTTTTGGCTTTGTGGAGATTTTTTCTTTAGCACGTTAAAACCTAAGTGTACTTTTACTTCCCGCTGTGCGCGACTTACGCAAGTATAAAAAAGGAAAACTAATGTTTTTAGTAGATCTATGAGTTAGGACACACACATACGTGTATACACTTTAGTACCTACCTATACTCGTAGGTAGATTATAAAAGACGTCTCGATAAAACAAGTTGTAAAAATCCGTCGTCAAAAATGTCACCAATGAAAAACGTTACAAAACCATATGGGGCCATACCGCCGCCGCACCTACACTGCGATTCCATCTGTACTGCCTGCATTACATTTAAAGTTCAAAGTTTGTTTAACATTAATAAAGTTTTGCATCTCGTCAGAGCTCCAAGTGGCAACCCTGTCCGGGACATATTCCAAAGAGTATGTAATCACTACGTGACATATTCATTAAGAGTGCAGTTAACTCGTCAAGTGTCCCCGCCCTGGGGCAGATTAAGGTCTAGTTAACTGTCCTATGGCTGCGTACGTGACAGCTGTTTGTGTGTTTGTTTTATTATCTTTGACCTAGGGAGATGTTAGAGGTGTTTGAGATGTGGTGCTGGAGGAGGATGGAAGGTATAAACTGGACGGAAAAAAAAATCTAATTAAGAGGTTTACAATAGGATAGGAGAGAAAAAGACACTACTAACACTAATAGAACATAGAAGAGGAAATATGATAGGGCATCTGATAAGACATTCATTTTATAGAAGGACAAATCGAGGGAAAGAGGTAGAGGAAGGCAAAGACGAAAATATTACTTTGAGCATATAGAAGAAAAGGTTAAAGTCATGTCTTACCAAAAAGTGAAGATGAAAGCCCAAGAAAGAAACGGCTGGCGATGGCTACAACGACAAGAGCGTAGCTCTTAAATTGAATAAGAAAATGGAGTATGCGTACCTAAATAATGCTTATTAAGCTTAAAAGAAATTCAAGTTGTGTTCCTGGTAAAGGTATGCTGGAAGAGAGTTCCTTTGTCTAGCCGTCCTAATAAGGAATGTAGAGGCATGTCGCTTTGTGCGAGGCGGTGGTGCGGAAAAGTGTGGAACTATAGCAGAAATCCCTCTAGCTCGGTTTGTTATACACGGGTCATACAAGAACTTAAACCTTCTCGCGCCTCCGTTTTAAACGACTCAAGTTTTGCACCTCATCTGGGCTACGGGAGCATTCAGAGCGACAACCCTGCCGGGACATATTCATTAAGAGTGCAGTTAACTCGTCAAGTGTCGCCGCCCTGGGGCAGACAAGGTCTAATTAACTGTCCTATGGCTGCGTGCGTGATAGCTGTCGCTGCCGAATTTACTTTGTTACTTGCGATGTTGATACGAGTTTTAACTTTTGGGACTAAGATGGAGACACTCGCTGTACGTAATGTACTTCAATTTACCTTCATGGCCTAGACACTTCAAAGACTATTGGATAGGTTTCTAACGTACTCAATATACTTGCGCTTAATTAAGCTGTTATGATACTTCGATTTCAATATGATGTCAAGAAATACATATAGAAACTGCTGAATTTCTGAATTTACTGCCTACTGCGTGTAAATACTAGTCATCAATCGCGCAAAAGGATGAAAAAAGTAATGTTTCCAGCCCTCTAACTAAATCACGAGAAAATATTTTCTATGTGCCGTTTTCTCGTTACTTAATCCTGAATGGCAGTACAAATACTCTCAGGATAATTTACTGCACCTCTGTTCTCCTCAAACCGAATGAATAATGTTATACCTACTTAATACTTGAATACTTGTAAACTGTATGAAGCGCCTTACAAAGCACTTTGGCAACGTGATAATTTTAAATTGATGCTTTCATAATAGCTACCCTCGGCGCCGTAAAATATTATGGCAGCGTGTTCATTGCAAAATTGAATCTTTGTAATCCATAATCTCCCTGGGATTTGGGATGAACGTATAATTTCCGTATGTCCCTACAACGTTTGTTGACACAGCATTAATAATAAAAGGGTACAGACAAAAGATTAAAAAAAAAATTATAGATTTATATTGTGAGTGTGAAAGTGTTTGTTAATTCGGGCAAAAACCAAGCCAAACATCTGTCCCTAAGAAAAAACCATATTATTTACCTATTTGTATATAATAATGTAGAAACAAAGTAAGTAAGTAAGTAATTATTTATTTGTAAAACATAGGTAGCATAACACAGGTTGGTACAGAAGTACAAATAGTCTCACTATGTTTAGCCATTATTAATTTTTCATATATTCATTTATTGAATAAAATGCGTTCTCTGCTAAAAAATTAAATAATAAACTTTTAAATTGTGGCATGTCGGATTCTCGTATAGATACAGGTAACTTATTATACATATAATTTCGGTGCCATGCCGAATGCACTTTTAGCTAGTAATGCCGTTTTCAATGGGATACTATTAAGTCTATGTCTCTGGCGGATACTTTTAAATACAGCAAACAGATTAATATTGTTCTTATACATTACAATTTCAAAAATATATAAACAAGGCGTAGTTAATATTTTCAATTCAATAAAAATTGTCTTGCACGTTTCTGTTGGTCGTTCGTAACCCATAAACAGATCTTAGGCATTTCTTTTGGGCCTTAAATACTAAATCTCTGTCATTAGAATTGCCCCAGAATATAATGCCGTATCGAAGTATAGAAGTAACATAGGCGTGATAGGCGGTGAGCACAGCTGGTCGATTAACTATTTTGCTAAGGTTATATATAATTCGGTGAATAGAGACTAAAGTACTATGAGTGACCTTACAAACGGTCTGGTAGTTTTGAATTTTTGATATGTTGTCTAGGATGGTTAGCCAGTGTTGAACACCATATTGAAAAAACCGGCACTTTCTTCATATTTTTGCTCATATCTTCCTTTAGGAGCATTTTAGCTAGAAGAAAGCTTCGACAATATTATAGAGAGTTAAATTTACTATATTCTCCATTTTTTTTTTCTAGGACAGATAGTTAAGGAGATATGCACATTTAAAAAAACGTAAAAATCGCACTTTCCAACTTAAAAACAAACTTTTTAACCGACTTCAAAAAAAGGAGGAGGTTCTTGGGCAATGTTGTAGAGAATTAAATTTACTATAATTTACATTTCAAATTTTGTTTGAAGGACGGTTATTTACGGAGATATGTAAAAAATAAAGTCACATTTTCCGAAAATTTATGTAAAAATTGACATGAATTACCGTACTATCATCGGCAAAAAGTACCATCGGGTAGTTAATGGCCCGTGGTAGGTCATTGATATAGACCAGAAATAAAAATGGACCTAGTATGCTCCCTTGTGGTACACCCTACCTTGTTTCTCTAGATTTAGACGATAGGGTTACTTGACATTTAGTTTTTGAACATATTTGATCAATTTGAACCATTTGCTTCCTACCAACTAAATATGACTTTAGTAGATCGTAGATGTTGCCGCGTATCCCGTAATTATATAATTTGCGCATTAATATATTGTGATCCACAAAATCAAACGCTTTGGCTAAATCCATATATAGGGCACATACGGGTTGTTTTTTATCCATGCTGGACATGATGACGTGAAGTAAATCAAAAATAGCCATATTTATCGACTTTTTTTTCCGAAATCCTTTTTGTTCCTTTGCAAATAAGTTCTGTGATTCAAAATATTAGTTTAAACTATTATAAATCACTTTCTCTACTATTTTGGAAAAAATTGGCAAGAGTGCAATAGGTCTAAAATTGTCTATGTTATGTTTATTGCCTTTTTTGAATAACGGTCGTACAATAGCTACTTTAAGTTTTTCGGGGAAAATGCCCTGTTCTATCAAAGGATAAATATAACAAGCAAAGATATGTACATGAAAGCGTGCGTCCTGGAGCTTGGCTAATGCGCTTAACGTTTTAAACTTAAACATACAGATGGCGCTTCAAGAAGCGGAATAAGAAGGCAAAATTATTTTACGCTATCCTCAGTGGTAAGAGCGAAGCTTACTTGGACTTCAGTAAATTGCATACAATTTTGGCTTATTTATTGTTTAGTATCTAAATAGGACCAACTTTAATTTTGTGCAATATTACCTGTGTTCTTCGCAGATTTTATTTTTGATTTCTGTTACAAAGTAAACCTAGTTTCGAACGAAATTTACCGAAGCCCTCGCCGGCTAACATTGTTACGAGCGTATCTTGTATACAGTTTCCTTGTCTACTAAAACTTCGGGAAATACAAGTATATGAAAATGTTCGTACATTCCGGTCCGTATCTTACGTTTCATGGAGTGGAAACGTCGTCCATGCTTATTTTTTGTGTCAAAATGTGTCGGCCATATCTAGCACCAAAAAGCAAGCCTTTTTACGGAGTTTTTGTGACGCAGGGCAATGTAAAAAGAAAAGGGGTTCGGATTTCGTTGTTTTCCGTTTTTTGTGGCTTAAAACCGTTGTAAAGCAGGATTGTAAAAACAGCGCAACATTTGTAAGTAAACTACTTATGGATTTGGAGCGAAAGTGGGTGGTAATTAACCGTTGCTGAGCCGGCGCCCAAGTTTGCTCAGTGAACTGGTCTGAGCCTGGCTACGTCTGATATTTTATACTGAAATTTATGCAATGTTTTACGCAGCTTACGTATAAGTGTTAATTCTGTGAGCCGGATTTAAATACGGGGAGTGGCAACAACGTGTTATTATCATTGACGCAGCTGCCTACTAAGTCGATAGTCCTGGATTCAAATCTCGGCGAGGGCAAGTATTTGTGTAATAAACTCGAATATTTGTTCCCGAGTCATAAATGTTTTCGGCGGTTCCGGGGCAATCTGCCGAATCCTACACCAGATCAGACGACGCAATGGAGCCACGCTGTTACGTCGCCTAAATCAAACTATAGATTTAAGTTTTTTTTATGTAATTTTGTAGTTCACAGTGCCCTGGTTTAATTAGGTACTGTACTTAATGCTGTGTACCTAATTTGAATAAATAAATATAACTATCTACTATGTATATTACCCATAACACAGGCATACTCGAGCTTACTTTAAAACTAGATCGATTTGTGCAAAGTGTCGATTTAAAAAAACACACACACACACACACAAAACATCATTGCGTCATCGTGACGAGCAAATCTACTTCATGCAACGTGACATTTTACGGCACGATGCGAAGCGGGCAATAGCGATAATACTAGGACAACGTGCTATTGTAATATCCACCTCCTCACTACGACGCGAATACGATTTAATATTTATTACATTACAGAAGAAGAACGGAGGATTGAGCAGCATTCCGGCAAACAATTTAAAAATGTTTTGAATTAGGTTGATGATGTACCGCTACTGAGTTAAAAACCGATTACAGGAATTCGGCAATTCAACTATGAGGGAAAAATAATAAAAATCTTTGATGTATGCATTTAACACCCTATTTAAAATCGATGTAACTCACTTAACTTATCTAGTAATATTAAAGGATACGTGAGTTTGGCTTAACACGGCAGCAATGAACACCATTTTAAGAGTTATTGTAAAAAACCGAGATTGCTCATAACAACTGAAAATGGCGCCATAATTCACTGAGTTGGTCAATATCGGGGACAGAGTAATAAAATGGAGATTTAAAACGCTAAAATAATCACCAGGTTATTCACCGTCGAGGCGAGACGGAACAGAATGGCGCTTTATCCGCCAACAAACTGTCCTCAGTTTGGCGGAATATAATTGTTTTACAAATCACCTAATTTTTTTACGATATATATAAAAAAAATGCTATTTATGGTAATTATTATATATATGGGCCTGCGATTCCAATTCTCGTCTCACATTGTCTCGCCACGCAGCACCCCTGGAAAAGCACTTTTATCTGCGTGAAAAAAATTACCAAAACATTGGAACACCTTAAAAAACAAAAGTCCGAAACCAACGTTATTCCAAAATTATCACCACTCCGAAAGCCATATTTCGCTAAGGGTGGTGTTCAACGGTGTGTTGACATTTTGTTTCTACAATGTGTGTTACCGCCAAGTAGGCTTTTCATAAAGTAGAGTAAAGTAACATAGATCTTTAACGTATCCATGACCTTAATTTAATTAACTTAAATTCAGGCTTTAATTACTTTCTAACAAAATTTTACCTGCCAGTAATGTACAGTAAATAAATTGACAAGTGAGTGTTAAATGACAGCGTGACATGAGTAACGACAATTACTCTGTACACCCACTACATTGAATGTACGGATTTATGAAATTTAATTATGCAGTTAGGTAAGCGTACCAGTGAATGAACAGTGCTAGTGAATGAACAAATTAAGCATTTTTTCGTAAAATAAGAATTTGGTGTGTCTTCTTCATGCAAAGTATTTTTTTTTATACTGACAACATTACCTGCGATATTATGGTAGCATTGGTTCCAACCTAGGTGCATCAGTAGCAAAATGGCGGTCATCTAAAGTGACCGTGTCGCGGAAGTGTTTCTTTTGTATGAAGCAGTATTAAGGAGACTGGTAAGTAACGTTGTGTTTCATGTGATACTGTACTTATTTCATGCAACCATGATGCATAGTGAGTATTTATTTAAAATCTTAACGATATATACTTGTTCTTTACATATCTTTTTTAGTGTTTTTTCCATTCATTATATTTTTTTAGCAAATGTTCTATAACTAGAACATAAAAACCACTAAAACCAATGAATGAACTACGGTGTTCATTCACTAGAACCGCGTGAATTACAGATTAGGCAATATTTTGTTTTTCAGTCATTGTATTAAGGTTTCATTTTCAGAGTTTTAACTATTAATCCATTGCTCATCATTTGGCCAGTATTCGAACACAAGCTTAAATGGAGGGTTCGTTCACTGGTACAAAATTTCCAGTAAATGAACTACCTCCTTGATGAGATCTTTTATTCCCATAAGTTATTGATAAACTTATCGGTTCATCGTTTTTGAGTTTCTTTTCATTTGTATATTACATACGTACTACAAAAAAATAATAGAAATGTATAATCAACAATAATTAAGGTAAATATTTATTTTTTGTGTTGCTAATTAAGAGCTGCCTATTACTTAATTATAGTGATTGATAACTAAAATAATATTATTCTTGAAATTATGTTTACGAATAAAAATGTCCTAGGTGTACTATTTTGTTAAATGACACTCAACTAACGCAAACGTATTTACTTTTTAGAGGTTCACTTTTACAGATATTGTATTACGACTCATGCCAAAAAACGCTTACTGTGTATGTACATTTTTGTGATTGATAATTTAATCCATACTAATATTATAAATGCGAAAGTGTGTCTGTCTGTCTGTCTGTTACCTCTTCACGCTTAAACCGCTGAACCGATTTAGATGAAATTTGGTATATAGATAGTTTCAGTCCCGGGGAAGGACAAAGGATACTTTTCATCCCGAATAAATGTAGTGTACCCGTGGGATGAGCGGGTAACACCGCGGGGCACAGCTAGTAAGAATATAAAACGTAAAATAATGTTTAAGAAGAGTTTCGACCATTTTGTTACTTAATTTATCATAATCATAACTCATTATAACTTATTTGTTTAGGATACATTATTGTAATGGCACACAGGAAAAGAAAATTAAATGATAAGGCGGATATTGTAGATAACTGTATAAGAATACTTGGCTGTTAAAGATATATTTATTTTATAATAAGATATGAGTCCAAGACTGACTATTTTGTTACCTACTTTATACCTATATTCATAAGAATAATTGAAACTACCTATTATCAAACTGATCTCAGAGGTGTACTGAATTACTTTAGTTAGTTATGATTAAGTCAATAAAAGAAAAAAGTGATCAAAATGTTGATTTTTTCGTTTTTAATAAATAGTTAAGACAATGTTCATTCACTGGTTGTATTTGTTCATTTACTAGGAAATTCTGTTCATTCACTGGTGATTTCGGGTATTTTTAAGTAAAAAACGATGTAAGTTTAAATTGTATAGTCTAATGATCAAACAAATGTTATCTCCGTAAACTAGAATAGTTATTCAATATATAACGCCCGCAATAACTGACGATTAGAATTTAAAATCGGCCAAAATCTTTTTTTAAAGTTCGAAATCCCCTTAAGGGTTCATTCACTGGTACGCTTACCTAATTCACATAATTATGTTTTTTTTTTTTTGTCATAGGGGGCAAACGAGCAAACGTATCGCCTGATGGAAAGCGATTACCGTCGCCCATAAACACCTGCAACACCAGAGGAGTCACAAGTGCTTGCCTACCCGGAGGACGAAGATAGAATGCCTCTATGCTAGTAATTTCACCGGCTATCTTATTAGCTAATACATGCAAACAATTACTAATGGATCATATTATTTTAATAAATGCCCGCATGCCGGTAAGAGGCTGTATATAATGTAACTAGCGGCCGTGTAGATTTTTAATGATTACAAAGATATTAAAATAGGTAAGTGAATTTTATTCTTAGTTAAAACGGTCTAGACATATTACATTTCAAACAGTGGCAGACACTCATATGCAATTGTTAAAGAATTTTAGAAGATTTTCCAATTAGATTACGGGAATTGTTTGCAGGATGCTTAATATTTATTCCGTCAGTTACCTGATGCTTTTAATCTTTGGCAAAAATGACTCTGCAATATATAGAGCGACGCATGGATTTGGAGTTAGAAAATGGGGATCATAGTTATTATGAGTGAGATTGAAAAAAAATGGTAAATATCGTAAGGCTGTTAAAACAATCTTAAACTCAGCACTGGAAATCGAGAGATGGAGGCAGTTTAATGAAGAGTATCTCTTTCAACAATAATAAATAATAAACTTTATTTCAAAACAATAATAAATAATGACCTCTTTTCATAAGAAGGCAGCACTGGTATTTGTACACGCCGGCCTGGCTATTAAACGAAAAGAGTTGTGTGGCGGAGTTCCCGAGGCTGGCCAAAATGTTTCTAAATGGTCTAGCAGGTACCCCAGTTAAGTATTAAAAAGGCTAGTGTTCAAAGAAAGTGCTGAAATGTGACCATTAAAAACTAAATGCACATAAGTGAATTTAATGATGCGATTACTATTTTGGTCTACAGGCTAGTAGATTGTTTGAAGAGTGATTCAATATATTCTGGTGCTACAGTTCGCTATATTTCTCAAGAAGCTAAATAAAGTAAGAATAGGTATATAAAGTATAGATTATTCATGTGCTGATAGACAACTCACTAAATATAGGAACACATAAAGTTTGGAACACAATTAATAAGAGACAGCACTAAGAAAATATTGTTGACAGTCAACCATAGAAAAGGGGGTGCAAGTCCGTTTTAAAAAAAGGACGTAGTCACTGGGTAGAAAACAGGAAATAAAAAAATATAAACTAATAAACTTAGCGTAACACTTCTTTATAAACAACATTAGCGGTGTTCCCCATACAAACTTTGCACCCCTTTTTAACCCCCTTAGAGGTGAAATTTTCCAAAACGCTGAAATTACTTTTTTTGTATTTGATTAAGTAAGCTTTCTACAAAGTTTCAAGTCTCTAGTTCAAAAAATTAAGTTTCTCCCGTATAAACATTGCACTCCTTTTTAACCCCCTTAGGGGTAAAATTTCCCAAAACGCTGAAAGTACTTTTTGTGTTTTTGAATAAGTAATCTTTCTACAAAGTTTCAAGTCTCTAGCTCGAAAAAAAAAGTTTCCCCCATACAAACTTTGCACCCCTATTTAACCCTCTTAGGGGTGGTATTTCCAAAAATCCCTTGTTATCTCTAGCCCACGTTATAAAAGTAACCTACTGTGCAAAAATCAACTCTCTAACATAAGTAGTTTCGGCTGTGCGTTGATGAGTCAGTCAGGACTTCTTCTTTTATATATATAGATAACCCGATTGCCTGCTAGATGGCGTTATTACTTTGGTGAAATCGGCTACATCACGCTGTTAAGATTTTCCCCGAATTAATGACCCTAATTCGATACATTGCGATATTAGTACAATGATCGTTTGGTTGGCGACGCGTTTGGCTCGGTTTGTAGGTAGACACCTGCCTACTGAGCCGGTGGTGGGTTCGAATCCCGGCCAGGGCAAATATTTGTGTGATGAACTCGAATATGTGTGATTGGGTCATGGTTGTTCTATGTATTTAAGTACATATTTATCTACATAAGTATGTGTATCGTCGTCCTAGTACCCATAACACAAGCCTTCTTGAGCTTAATTTGGGACTAGTTCGATTTACAAATGAATTGTGTGAGGTTGTCCGATATTTATTTATTTATTTATTATTTATTTTATTTATTGTATATATAACAAGCAGCCGCAGTGTCTCATTTACACAGGAGCCAGTTGTTTAGGTGGATAAGGAAAGGTGGGAGTGGGTGGGGTAAGACTATCACCGAGGGAAAACTGCCACAGTCCACATATCTAGATTAACTGTTAGTCATCCCATTAGACAATACTTAAACTATGTTACCCCACCTTACCTTATCCTAAAAAATTGGGCAAGTGCGAGTCCGACTCGCGCATGAAGGGTTCCGTACCTATATATATATATATATATAATCTATAACAAGTTTGTTGTATGGGAGCCCCCCTTAAATATGTATTTTATTTTATTTTTAGTATTTGTTGTTATAGCGGCAATAGAAATACATCATCTGTGAAAATTTCAACTGTCTAGCTATCACCGTTCTTGAGATACAGCCTGGTGACAGACGGACGGACGGACGGACGGACGGACGGACGGACAGCGAAGTCTCAGTAATAGGGTCCCGTTTTTACCCTTTGGGTACGGAACCCTAAAAATGAAGCAAAATATTCTAGCAGAACGTAATCGGATAATGACAATTTGGATTTGGAATTACGTAGTGTAGGTACCCCAAAATATAAAAGCAAAGAATATTTATCAGACATTTCTAGTCAAAGGTAAAACTTACACAAAAAATTAACCCAATCGTGAATTAATCAAATATTGCTTCAGAAGCCCGTTGGGCAGTAAGCTTCAATGCATTGACAGTCCAATAATATTTTTAACGTTATTTACCATCAAAACATTCCCGGAAACGTTTTATGAAATATTCGTACCTATTCATTTCGCCTCCGCTTCATCCCACTTTCCTACTAAAATAGTAACAGGCGGGGCCGAATTCGGCGAGAAACTTGCGATAACGGTAATGTAACAATATCTTGGTTTTTTCACTGCATTAAATATTTGTATAGATATTTTTTAATCTGGCCTATAATAAAATGATGTGTCCCACTGCTGGGAAAAGGCCTCGCCTCTCTTGCGCCACTCTGCATGCTCCCTCCACTCGTTATTGAATGCATCCAAGTCATATAACCATCTTCTTTTCGGCCTGCCTCTGCTCCGGTAGCCTTTCGGTGTCCATTCGGTGATTTAACTGGCTCATCGTTCCGGATGCATGCGGCAGACCTGTCATGGAATGATATTTATATTATAATTTAATTTGCCCTTGATACTTTAAAAGATATATTGTAAAATTAGACATATTTGTAATTTCCCCTTTAGCGATTTAAATTTTATGTCCATCAAAATAGACTACAGCGTGTGTGTTCTATTCGAACAGGTATTTAATAATGGCAACACATTTCAATAGCAGATATTTTTTATAAATAAAGCTTAATTTTTCTAGATATAATCAACAACAAATTGTCTAACAACTTCATCCGCGTAATCAGGATAGAAAGTATCCTATAACCATCTTTGCGTGTCCCGCTATCCCCGTATCAGATTTGATTAAAATCCGTGCAGCCGTTTTGGCGTGATAAGCGGAAAAGATTTTTTATGAACATGATGGTGCTTGATAATGATAATACAATATCGCGCTTTTAACTGGCTCCGCACACTACGGCTTCTTGTGGCCGCCACGGTACACTTGTCTCTTTTCCACGCACGAAGTGAGAAAAAGAGAGATGTACTTCCGCGGCCACAAGAAGCCGTAATGTGCGCTGGCTCTAAGAGTTTACTTGAAATAGTTACCCCTCAATTTTAGAATTTAATAATAGTATAGAGGAGACCATTGTTTAATTAGATAGAGTGGCGACATCTCGAACAAATGTCATTAAAGGCGCCGAATGTAGCCCCTGAGATAAGCTTTGAAATGTTTTCGTAATGAGCTCGCACGGCCTAACTAACCGGCTGTAAATTTAAAAGGATTTTTACTTCGCGTTTCAGCATTACAGATAATGAACTTACGTTCATTTGCGTTGTGTATTTAAGTTCGTTAATTTTAAGCAAAGGCTTAAAACCGGCCACGCTTTCAACGTATTTTGTAGTTCTCGGAATCTCGACAGTCATGAACAACGTTGTATGGTTTTTGTTTCGAATTTGTGGTATGTATGCGTCTTATATTATGTATGTAAGTTAAAAACAATATATTAAATTAAACTATTGATACAAAAATACAAATACATACAAATTCAAGCATTTTAGTGGTTGCGCGGTCGGATTCTGAGCTCACCCGTTTGATCACCCGCAATTTCCGACACCCACCGCAAAGTTTATAGGAACAATTTTATCAACATCACCGAGAGTGAATCGCTATGGCTGTTTGGTGGTCGGCTGTCACCCCGTTGCGTACCAATACAAAAGCATAGAAAAATTCATATTTGTGAAAACAGTTTGAGAACTGAATTAGAAATCCTTCTATTGCACATGATTGCACACCTCTATAAGAAATAAATACAAACAAATACTTAACATGTAAGAGTAGGTACGGTCAGGACCAAAAGTAGCTGTAAAGTATAAATTTTACTACAGGCTCATATCAAATTGCATATCGACGGTGAAAAGGAGAAACCCCTTAAGCGACATTTTGCTAACTTTACAGGAGAGCGTTTAAAAGTATTAATTTTCTTAAAAAAAATCGTAACTTTTTTTGTTTTAGTTTTAGAGACTTCAGTTCTATGGACGTATTTTATTAAATTGTAATACCTATCCACCAATAGTAACGTTACTGAAAAAAACTTAGAATCTTCTGATATAAATGTCACTTACTTTAAATTGACATGAAAAAACCCCAGAGAAACCCTCTAAGCGACATTGCAATTTTTAGGCAGACACTAGAAAAAAAACAATTAAACGACCTTTTATATCATACTTATTACTAGAAGATTACTTCAAGCAACTATAGTGAGGAAAACATTTTCTCATGATTATTAAAGCAACTATTATAATCAATTATATATTTTGAATACAATATAAACCCAATAATTGTTAAGTCATCTTAAATGGGTACCTAGTAACCCAAACCCGGGAACAAAAAACAGGAATGTACAGGGTAAACATGAATAAGTAAATAAAAACAGAAAAAAAACGAGAATGTTTATTTAAATTTCAAGTTTCCACTTTCTATAATTATTCTTGTGTTTTTCCTAATTTACTATCAGTCTTGGTAATTTATTATAATAACACTAATACTAGTAATGGCATACATAATTTTTAATATTAAACTTTAAAGGCAGGGATACAAATCAACATAACTTAATAAATAAGTTCTCTTATCATAGCTAATGTCTTATTACTTCTTATCAGGCTTAAAGAGATCAATTACCTATAAAATCAGTCTTGAATTTGACAACTTTACAATCTAAGTGATATGTTTCATCTTTAAATTATAGTAGTAAAGTTTACATTAAAAATAGACACTAAAGAACCCGGTACGGATTGCCGGTCAGATATCTGTATCTATGGTTTAATATAAAAATTGCGGTGTGTACCCACATTACAAAATTAAATATTAGAATACATGCTTCATAAATTTATATTTTAAGTTGTTTTGTTGCAGTATACGTATTCGTAGTATTAGGGGCTCTATGAACTGTAGACCTCACAAAAT
Organism: Apotomis capreana; assembly: GCA_947623375.1. Lineage (NCBI taxonomy): Eukaryota > Metazoa > Arthropoda > Insecta > Lepidoptera > Tortricidae > Apotomis > Apotomis capreana. The sequence goes on along the minus strand of OX392507.1, from coordinate 15,768,930 downwards.
TGTTTTGAAATGGCAGAAGTTACTTTTTTAGCATTTCAATCCCCATATTTCCGCCATTTGAATTTCGATAAAATTGACTCGACAAAATAATCTATATATACTTATCGAAACTACTAACAAAATTTCACGAGATAGGTTGAAAAAAAAATGAAATGTGGTCCGTAGAACAGCCAGAAATCCGGACATACAAAAAGAATCGGCGAAGCTGACACAGAGACACTTCGCTCGCTCAGTCAACGTAGTTTCGTCGGGGACTAGGGTACTAACGAAACACTGTTGATTATAGTTACTGATATAAGGATCAATATAAACTTATATACTTTTAAAAAATTACGCGCCGAACACTTCTATTAGACTACGTACCAGCTCCACCTTCCACTTTTATTCGGATAAAATAGGCGTATGTGCATCGGCACACAGGCCTTTGTCGTGGTGCCACACCCTACGACTAATTGGGCCAGATTTTACACAATAAAATAAAGTTCCGGAGTAGAGGACTTTATGGATTATTTTATCATTTTCAAAAATGTATACTTACCTACTCAATTACTTTACCATACATTTTTGATACAATAATCGCTCGTTAGTATGTTTAAAACATGTCATAAAACTTATTTCACTTTTACACATTTGGTTCCCTTTTGAAACTGACTCAGACTGATTGCACTTACCAAAACCTCATATCATAAGTTTCATTTGACGTATAAATATGAGTGGCCATTTGCAAAACGTTTCGACCAGAATCCGTTTTTTCGACGTCATACTACGTGATTGATTCGACGAATCGGCTTTTGATATAAGGTTTCGAAAGGTTTTTACGCTAGACTGTAATCAGACCGGTAATTTTCCTAATATTATCGAGAAACAAAAATACTAGAAGGTGACCACAACTCATTCTGCGCAAAACTTTTTTATTTACTGTAGTTGGCTGTTTGGATGACCAGTTATCGCTTCACTTAATTTGGTTAAAGTCCGTCAAAAACAATGACTTTTTCCAACTGATGGAGCGCGCCCGAGTCCATATTGGCTGACATACAATCCTTATTCATAATAGTCATTATTTTCGTATTCATAATTTCCAACTTTTCAGGATTATTATACCTAATACAAACCTAACCTAACTTAAGGTATTGGGTTTTACTCTCAAAACTCTTGTAAAGTTAATAATTTCAGAGTTATGGCTAACGATTTTATAACAAACAATACGTTATGACAATCGTTATGTAAAAAATGCGCTCCCCGCGCGGCCAAACCAATTCTGCATTGCACTGGCTAAGCTAATAGCTAAGGCTGGGAGGAGAGGGCCGCGCTTGACCAATGCGGAAATTTTGTTCCAAGAATACCTATTTAGGTAGTGTTATTTGAGGAATGCCCAATGCTTGCAAAACGGAGATATCCGCCTTTCACCTGAACAACAAGCTAGCCTCTTATAGCCCCACTGTACTTTTTGATGGCAAACCACTCGCATATAACCCACAGCCCAAATACCTCGGCGTAACACTTGATCGGTCCTTGACGTACAACTCCCATCTTAGCAAGATAAGTAAGAAATTGGGAACTCGGAATAACATCCTCCACAAGTTAACTGGCACCACATGGGAAGCGAGTGCAGATGTGCTACGCACAACAGGTCTCAGCTTGGTCTACTCCGCGGGGGAATACTGCGCGCCCATATGGCTAAACAGCGCCCATGTGGGGAAGGTGGACGTCCAACTTCGAAGAACTATGCGCTGCATATCCGGCACCACACAATCGACTCCTATCCAGTTGCCAACTCTAAGCCATATTCCCCCAACACATCTAAGGAGACAACAAGCCAAACTTGCCCGTCCATAAGGAATTCAGCCGCCCTCCCAAGCAACGCCTCAAGTCTCGATGCCCACCCTACAACACGGCGCAGGATCAAGTTGAGCACGGTTTCAACATCACAGATAGATGAAGGAAGAATGGCTGACCAACTTGCCTAAGGGTGCTCATGCAAATTTCAACCCTACAAGTAAACCACAGGGCTTCTCGGCACCGAGACGGGAAAAGTGCCAACTAAATAGATACCGCACTGGACACGGCCGTTGTGGCGAGTTCATGTTCAGGTGTGGATGGCGTGAAACACCGAAATGTGATTGCGGGGCACCGGTTCAGTCCATACACCACATCGTCCACGATTGCCCACGACGTAAATACCCTGGAGACCCCCTGGACTTACTAACATTAGGTGGAAACGCAGCCCAATGGGCGAAGAACTTGGATGTTAATTTGTAAACAGACTCGAAAATAAAGCCATATGATAATAATAATAATTTGAGGAATAATATACCTAATGAACTGTAAATGTAACCTAGTAATTGAAATTTATATTACCTAGGGGTAAGGCGGCCCCCGGTCAAATCGAAAAAAATATCACCAGATCTAGGTTACCGTTGCGATGCCCGTATATGGCGGAAAAACATTTTCGTCTATTTTTACCTACAGTAAAATCTGTTACTTTCTAGGATTGATGGCTGGTTATCCTTGCTTATATTATTTATTTATTTATTTCCCATTACAGCGGATTTAGAGTGATTGGACTCTCCCACAAGATAGCGATTCATTCGTAGTTAACTATTTAATAATGCATTCACTTCACAACTACTTCACATTTAGTTTAAATCTAATTCTAAACATAAAAGTATCTATACCTTAATGCACCACCTATCCATTTAGCTTGGTTGTTCCTTCATTGTGTTTCGTGAGCTAAATCTTCAGTACTTTAAAGAAAATGTCTACAGTGTAGTTTACACTCGAAGAAGTCACGATTTACTGCAGTTAATGCCACTGCGTTTGATACTGGTAAATTTATTCACTTTTAGTTCCAGTTAATCTTCTGTTTTCCGGAACTTTAAGTGAAAAGTGCTTTAGCTTGGCTATTCTATTTTTATCTACATCTACCAGTAAATACATTATGCGCAGCCCAGGGGTTTTCTAAACAATGTGGGTCCTGTAACATAAGCAAAAAATTCAAACATAGATTTTACTCGTAAAACTGAACAACATTTGTTCAGCAACTTAAAAAAAAGTCAGTTTAATTTTATTATTTCAAACAAATTAAATAGTAGGTATTTTCAATGTATGTCGTCCAACTTTGACATTCCCTGAGCATTGACATAGCTGTCACTCTCCTAATATCGGCCATTTCGCAATACATTGCCTCTTTGTCCTAAACTCTATTCAACAAAATGTCATTTAATACACGTTATTTTCAGAAGTTGCTTAACAAATGTTGTTTATTTTCAAGGGTACAAATCTATGTTTTAATTTAGGTATTGCTCCTGTTACAGGGCCCACCCGGTATATTATTTTATAGAACGTAGACATACGTAGACACTCAAGATATTTTATTATTTATAAAACTTGAGACCTATTTCAAGTAGTGAATGTCTTTCGGCACAATAGATGTAAAGGAGCCTGCCACCATTCATTCAGTTTTTGTTACATTCGCCTGTAATGTAACAAAAAATGACCTGACATTACTGGCGAATGCTCGCAGTGAGAATGCTCCCTAATATGTTACTGAAAGCTCGGAGAAAATCATAGAGGTAAATATTTAAATGGATAGTAATTGTTTATCCTGGAAAAAAACACGGCGCTGAAAAAATAACTCGCCCAAAAGTTTCGTTTTCATATCATTTTGACGTGACAACGTCTAATAAATTGATGAACGCCGGCCGCGCATACGAAAAAAGATGACGTTATTGTAGCAATACTTTAAGATGACGTCATTGTAGCAATACTTTGTAGCGCCGTGGAAGGGAAGGGGAACCACGTGACTGACACAAGCCTACGTCATCATGCTGTTCACAGATTCTCAAACTTTAAAATGTGGGAAGAGGGAAGAGGGAAGAGGGAAGAGGGAAGAGGGAAGAGGGAAGAGGGAAGAGGGAAGAGGGAAGAGGGAAGAGGGAAGAGGGAAGAGGGAAGAGGGAAGAGGGAAGAGGGAAGAGGGAAGAGGGAAGAGGGAAGAGGGAAGAGGGAAGAGGGAAGAGGGAAGAGGGAAGAGGGAAGAGGGAAGAGGGAAGAGGGAAGAGGGAAGAGGGAAGAGGGAAGAGGGAAGAGGGAAGAGGGAAGAGGGAAGAGGGAAGAGGGAAGAGGGAAGAGGGAAGAGGGAAGAGGGAAGAGGGAAGAGGGAAGAGGGAAGAGGGAAGAGGGAAGAGGGAAGAGGGAAGAGGGAAGAGGGAAGAGGGAAGAGGGAAGAGGGAAGAGGGAAGAGGGAAGAGGGAAGAGGGAAGAGGGAAGAGGGAAGAGGGAAGAGGGAAGAGGGAAGAGGGAAGAGGGAAGAGGGAAGAGGGAAGAGGGAAGAGGGAAGAGGGAAGAGGGAAGAGGGAAGAGGGAAGAGGGAAGAGGGAAGAGGGAAGAGGGAAGAGGGAAGAGGGAAGAGGGAAGAGGGAAGAGGGAAGAGGGAAGAGGGAAGAGGGAAGAGGGAAGAGGGAAGAGGGAAGAGGGAAGAGGGAAGAGGGAAGAGGGAAGAGGGAAGAGGGAAGAGGGAAGAGGGAAGAGGGAAGAGGGAAGAGGGAAGAGGGAAGAGGGAAGAGGGAAGAGGGAAGAGGGAAGAGGGAAGAGGGAAGAGGGAAGAGGGAAGAGGGAAGAGGGAAGAGGGAAGAGGGAAGAGGGAAGAGGGAAGAGGGAAGAGGGAAGAGGGAAGAGGGAAGAGGGAAGAGGGAAGAGGGAAGAGGGAAGAGGGAAGAGGGATTATAATTTTTTCTATATAAGCAAATTACGTTCTACGTTAAAAGGAACAACCATCGACTTGACTTTCGCAAGACACATTACAGCAGAAACACTTCCTTTCATTTCATATTTCACCTATCATCGTCCTATCCTCAACAAAATCACTCAAATAGGAATTAGTTAAGTTTAAGTTTACATGACAATGTTTTAGTAAACAAAATATATTTCTATAGTTAAAATTTGTGCAATTCTTATTTTAATTCAATTCCTTGTTCCTATTGTGCAATTTAATAATATTCATATCAATAAATATTCTACCGAGAATAAGACGTTGTCACGTAAAATCTTCCTTCGCCCGTAAAACCGACTTTACAGGCAACCCTTTTTTTATCTAAATTGGCGCTTCTAATTCAATTTATTTCCATTAAAACCGCAGGGTAAGTTCAGATGAAAGTTTTGTTCCTCTCGTCTTAAGTATTTCCGAACTTTTGCATATTTAACTATCTCGTAATTATCCATCGTCTGCGTGTTACTGTTACGTTTTATGCATAACTCGTACGTTACTGCACATTATATTATTCGTCTACAAACTAGCTTGCACGGAATGTCGTTGTAGTCCTATAATAGAGCGCGGGGCATTTCCGTTAGTGGGTTTATTATACTCCCACACATAATCCCTGACAGCCAACAACAAACATTCCTGATACAGGTTCAAATCATGTCATAAAAAAAGTTATGGTTCCAAAAATAATACCAAAGAATAAACGCTAAATAATGTTGTCTTGATATACGCAAAAGCCCATTTTACTAGTTTTTTAGGGTTCCGTACCCAAAGGGTAAAAAGGGGACCCTATTACTGAGACTTCGCTGTCCGTCCGTCCGTCCGTCTGTCACCAGGCTGTATCTCAAGAACGGTGACAGTTGAAATTCAGATGATGTATTGCTATTGCCGCTATAACAACAAATACTAAAAATAAAATAAAAAAAATACTTAAGGGGAGCTCCCATACAACAAACTTGTTATAGATTATGGTACGGAACCCTTCATGCGCGAGTCGGACTCGCACTTGCCCAATTTTTTTTGGAAATGCAACCCTACTCCTACTACGTGTTTCTCTTACCCCACTGGTCAGGTGGAAAGTGTAATATTAATATTTGTTTGTGAATCTAAATAAAAGTTCGAAAGATGTCGGGCCGTTACTGACAAATTTACACGTGAGTGTAAACCGCTTAATACAATAATCGTATAGGTAGTTTGCATGTTATTTATGTCACAGATTTTTCAATTTATCCTCTTTTTTGTTTATTTTTTGGTTTTTCCTCTACCCTAAGGTCGCCTGCAAGAAATCGCTGTTTAGCGATATGACCGCCTATTGTGTATCATTGTTTATTTAAGATTTGGATTGATAAAAATGACATGTTAGTGTGCAATAAAGAATCGTTGTATTTTCATTGTATTGTAGGTATAGAGAAATCATCGTCTGGTATAGGGTCGAATATCTTGTCCGATAACGGTTTTTCTTAAATGTATAACTACTTACTTACACAACTGGCAGTAACAAGAACACCATCTGTTTGGATTTGTCCGTGATCTCAGACGGTAACGAAAGAAACTAACTGATCCCAACGTTGTTAAGACTTGTTTTATCCTGTTGGCGATACCTATCTTTCCTGTCTAACTACTCTATGTATTTATTTTTTAACTTTATTGCACAATACAAAAAGAGTACAAATGGTGGACTTAATGCCTTTAGGTATTCTCTACCAGTCAACCACTGGGTAAAACAGAAATATGTAGTCGGTGCAGGATCAAAGGTCTACTCTATTGTTTATCCTAAACGTCGAAAATTTAATCCGTCAATGTTTTCACTCTAAGTCTTTAAAACGCGTTCACGGACACAGGACTATTTAGAAAATAGTACGCTGCGGCACAGACAAAGCTAAAACAAAAAAGTTCTGGCCGAAAACGGCACAAGCCTTCTTACTTATCTACTCTTTTGGCGTAGCGACCCAAAGTGAGTCTTGGCCTCCAATACAGCACAAGGGATCTCATATAAAAACTGTGAAATTTCCGTCTGCACGGAGTGCTGGTTTTGGGAAAATAACAGTCGCCGTCCACGGACCGGTACCGTATCACAACCCAAATAGCACACATGCTATATAAGAGCTTATGCCGTTACATAGCTGAAATAAGTCGTATAAGGTTTGTATAAGTTCTTATACAGCCTTTGTGCTACGTGGGAAATGACCTAATTTACGTATCTCGATGTGCTCTCCGTGGGGCTCTCTCTAGGTATACACTTAAGGCCAAAAGAAGCGATTAAAATTTCATAAACATCACACCAGCTGTTACTAATGTAACTTTTATTTTCTAAAATGACTAAACTTATAACGGAGATACTCCGCAGTTCGAATGAATTTGGTATTTTCGTACTCTCGCGTTCATTCAAATATTGAGTAAAAGAGCGAGAGTAACAGCAAAATACACAACCTACGAATTACGAACTTTGAAGTACCATAATTCTGCGAACGGCCAGTGAGGTGGGTAAATTTGATTGGACCGAACTCTGATCTGTGAATACATACGAGTCCATTGACAAAATTGAACTAGCAAATTAAATAAACTCTCCACTCGCTAGTAAATGTGATTGGTCCATTCTCAAACGTAATCTACCTTTTTGGGATACTTCCTAATAAAGGAATTTTGTTAACTTTCAGTTTGTTACAGTTTCCGTTTTCACAGGTAGACTCAGAAAAACATAATTTTCCTTCAAGTAAATATAGACGTTACATGTGCAAACTACTCATTTTATAAAAGGTGAATTAAAATAAAACAAAAGATTGAGAGTTATTGAAAAAAAGAATCGACTTCAAAACAAACTTAAAAGCCAAAAATAACCCGTTCATGTACAGATTACATTTGAATCACCTTTTGAAGTCGGTGCCAAACGACTCAATTCTCAAATATTACAATAAAAACCAGATGCCACGCATGAAACCTTTAATAATTACTATATTTGGTATTTACGAGTATTTTTGTTCGATAAAAAAGTTTACCAGGCTTGGCACCGATTTCAAAATATTAGGAGTATGGATTGCTGGCTGAACAAGCTCGTGTTTAGTTCAGGCCGATGCCTTTATTGAAATAATCTCTCCTTCAATTTTCCGAACGCTGACTCTAAAGTGAAACAATTTGCGCTATGCCCCAAGCTTTATTACTTGCGAAACCAAGATTTTACTGCGTTTTCAAAGAACTAAGAGATTTACGTCCTGTTATTATTGCTGAACTTTCCTCGCTTCGCCACATTTTCCACTGAGTTCAAGTCCGAATGGAAATTATACGAATGCAATTTTCTTATTTATGCGAGTTAGTTTTGTTTTAATGAGACAGCTCAGGGATAGGTTAGGAAGTTTAAAACTTTAGAAAAATCATACCATACCGAGGAAATAAAGTCAGTCTTATAATTAGCACGTGGGGAAATTGGTGCAACCATAATGGCGGACTGAATTTTACATCCAGATTAAGTTAAAAAAAATATATCCATTATATTATGTTTTGGTGTGATAGGTGCCTACTTTAGTCCCAACAATGTCGAACAGCTATTTGGAACGGGCAAGTTGACTGTGTCTGATTCCACTTAGGTATATGTATTATTTGTATATTTACGACTGTTGTTATCCTGAATTCAAATACTTAACAAAAAAAAAGATTGACCCTTGAATTTTGCTGCAACTTGGCCATGATGTATTACAGAAGGTCTGTTTTTTTAAAAGCTTGTAAGAGCAGCCCTTAGTAACTTACGTTGCAGGGAGATTGGTAGTTTAATATACGTCACGAAGTTTATTTGAACTGAACGTGACACGTGACTTAGCAAAATAATCCAGTCAACGAAGATTCAAAATATATAACTAAGATATTATTTTTTATTTAAACTTTATTACACAAAAGTAAAAGTACAAATGGCATTCTAACCAGTCAACCATAGGACTAAACAGAAAAAACTGTATGGTGTCGGGTCTTTTATAAGATACTAGCGACCCGTCCCGGTTTCGCACGAGTCCAAAAAAATATTTATGTATTATACATGTAAACCTCTTGAACCACTCTAAAAAAACTGCATCAAAATCCGTTGCGTACTTTTAAAGATCGAAGCATACCTAGGGACAGACAGACGCAGACAGACAGCAGTAAGCGACTCTGTTTTATACCTATGTAGTGATATGTACATTGTACCTACTTACCAAGAATTATGAAAAATTTATGACTTCAATGGAAAGAATTGTCGAGTTTCGATGAAACGAAACAATCGATGAAACGTATGTACTATGGGCTGCACGAATGCATGGCCCATTAATGAATGAATTCATTCCTAAATGGGCGATCCAATTCTGCTGCTCATTGTACGTAATCAAGGGGATTTCCACACTAAGAAGATCGAATTTCGAACCGTACCTAACCCCTCTGAAGCTGCTGTACTACCTTGACATTTCTTCACGCTACAATATCAGTATTGTCATTATTTTGACGGCAATATCTTCTACTTAGGAACACACACGTCGTAACATAGCCAATAAGCATTACAAGCAAGGTCTTTGGCTATTGGACTATATCGACATCACCAAATGTAAATGAAATACACCAAGTTCGTGTTCGATTCAGATTCGAGACTCCTGTTTGGCAAACCTGGAAACTTATCCACTACTTAGATAGAATGCAAGACTCTTGTTCGCGTTTATTGACCGAGCGAGCGAGGCGTCTTCGTTTCAGCTTGGATTTTTCGGAATTTTTCATAACAGCGGAGATTGAAAACGTCGAGTAAAAAAACCAAAAGTTTAGAGAAAAAAATGACAATATTTTGTTACCATTTCCATACAACCTACTAGCAGTAATGGAATGGAAAATGAAAAAATATATTAACATTTTGGAACTCTCATTTCTCTTAAATTGAAAGAGCTCGTAATTCTGAGTAGAAAATACCTAAAATATCCAAAAAAAAGAATAAAAAATAGCCCTTTTTGACATTTTACGGTTTGAGTAAACACAGTCCCGTCTAGTTAAGGCTGCGTTTCCACCAGTGCGAGGATGCATAGCGAGAGCGAGGGATGTGTTTTTATTAACCAATAGAATTAGTTGCACTGCGTGAGCTAAGCAAATGAAGTCATTCCATTGGTTTACAAAAGCACATCCCTCGCTACGCATCCTCGCACATCTCTGATGGAAACGCAGCCTAAACGAGGTTAAGAATGCTAGCCAATACAAAGTCAACCTAAAGTTTGTGTCTACTGATGGCTGGAAATATTTCATACACAGCAGGTATTTAATCCGTTGACAACACGAAAGTTTTTATGTACAAAGTTTCTCCATATAAATATTAAAAGGGTCCCATATTACGAGAGAGAGCTCCTCGTTTTATTACTCATTCGCAGCGACACAGGAACGGTGTTATTTTACAGCTTTTGTGAAATCTAAAGCTTTGTAAGTTTGATAACAAAAAGTTGGGACCATTTGGGGAATTTAAAAAATAAAATGATTTCCAAAATCGGTCTTCTTCTTTGAAGTCGATTGAAAATGGTAGGTAAATAATTAGTACCTACCACCGACTGTTATTAGGATATATGGCCCAAATAAATAACCCTTAACTTTTTTTTTATGTCATAGGGGGCAAACGATAGCAAACGAATCGCCTGATGGAAAGCGATCACCGTCGCAGGTGTCTATACCTGCAACACCAGAGGAGTCACAAGAGCGTTGCCGGCCTTTCAGGTGGGAGTACGCGGGAGTATACTATTGATGCATTGAGGAATCTACATCTACAATACCTATGTGCATTGATTTGATACGACCTCTGATTTTCCCTATATGTTTACTCCCCAGAAATCCTGATTATTTAGATACTTACCTATTTTGAGTAACAATGACGAAAGCAAGTGCGGTGCTGGGGCTAGATTCTATCTTGCTAATGAAGTAAAGACATTTTGGCCGAGATATTTACCTACGAGTATATATCGCTCAATGTCATTCATTACGAGTCGAATTTGGCCCGTTAGATATCTGCCAAGTTTTATACAAACGTGCGACAGGGATTGAATCGTTTTACCATATTTTATTTAATCGTTTAATAAAATTACAATGTCACAAAATTAAACTAAGATTTACCTTAATAAAACATTTTTTTTAGGATCATGTTTGTGTGATTTTATACCTACCTAGTAAATTTATCCATTAGTAGGTACTATTGACGGTAAGGGATAAAGAACACACCTTTTTCTGAGAGGTTGAAAAAGCGCAACTAAGTAAACAAAAAGCAAGTTTTTTTCAACGTGTTTTTGCTTTCCACGTGACGAAAAATCTGTTTTTTCACACTACCGAACTTCGATTTGGTCACGTGTTTTGAGAGCTGAAAGATCCGTTGGAAGCAAATAGTCGATAAGCGGTACTTGACGTTGAATTCAGCTTAGATTGATGCATTAGCGCGACGCGCCGTTTAAGTAATGCCTAGGCTCAAATTAGGAGCCTTTTTTAGTACACTGATGATTTGCGGGCGAGTTGAAAACGAGGTGAACGGCAACCCAACTAATGTAATTAGTTATGACATAAATGTAATTGATTGTTCTAAGTATTATCCGAAAATCTACTTATTGTTGAGTTTCTTTCGGCTTTCTTCTCAACAGCGGTCTCCTCTTGGGAAATGCCGGTAGATTTACAATCTGACTTGTAAAAGTGCCCTTGTGGCCGACTTACTGAATAAATTGTATCATATCGTTTCATTTCATCTCCTCAAGCGAGTGTTAGAATCAATACATACATTAACTTTATATATTACAAAATACTACTCAACTTATCATAAATAAATGTGAAATAATACATTCCGTACCAATATGTATAATAAGTATTTGTATAGATTTACAAACATGGGTTCCCGTCAATGCTAGCTGTACAGAGTGGCGCCACCTGTGGGAGACGCAGTCATGACGTGATATTATTAAACAAAAACATCTAGCATCAACGGGACCCCAAGCTCACTCTGTTCCGGGCTTCAGTGAAAAGTTATTGTGCTCCATGTAATTAATATAAATAAAAAAGTAATAAGTTATTGATGGTGTTTATTTACTCGGCGTCCCACAAGTCAGAAGAAAGGGATATATGGAAGTTGTGAGTACTTCCTAAGTCGGACCTGTGTGCTGAAAACGACCGACATAAACGTAAGTAAGCTATGTTACGTCACGATGTTATAAGTATTGGATGTGTAATTACTTCAAAAGTTGACTCATGGTAATTATCGACGGGATGCTCATATAAGCTATAATGTAGTATGCGTATATTAATATAACAGATCATCACGATGTAAAAAATAAATACATAAAAATAAATGAGAACGGTTACAAGAAGACATACGTGTAATTTAGCAGTATAAAATGCGTAGTTAAAGGTATTTTTTTTTCTCTTCCTTTCTCTAAATTCTGTTTTATTGAAGATGCTGGTAACTGTATATTTGTTAAGTAATCAAAATCCTAGTACAACTCGTTAAGGTCTATAGGTGTATAGTTGGATGTGACAAAATAACTTGGTACGGGTAACTGTTGGTTTCCTACGAATAGTTGGTATTTATTTTCGAATGTTAAACCAGTTCACAAAGAGTGTATGCCGCATTTAGGTATATGATATATATGTTAGCGCGAGCGTTTAAGTTAGTAATGCTATCGGGGCCCTCGAGGGCGACGCGCATTCCTAGTTCAATGTTTATGTTAGCGGCATAGCGGCTTGTTGATATTTGATGCTTGCAAAAGAAGTCGTTGTTCATCACGAAGCGGGGCAGTTTATGCTGTTAATGTAAATACTGCCAAATCGTTATGTTCGTGTATCTAAGAAGTTAAATTTGACAATTGTTATTTTAGTCTGTCATATAAGTATAAAAAAAAAAAAAAAAATTGCTCTTGGATTATGGAGGTTTTCTAGGTCTATTTTTACTTCCTTGAAGACAAAGATTGCTGTGTGTGATTTAAAAATTTTCAGGAAAAATGCATCATATTGGAGGCACCCAGAGAGGGTCGCGTGAAACAAACCTCTGCCACCAGCCGAACAACCCGGGTCGCGGTCGCGGCACGTAAGCAGAAAGGAGACACCTCGCGCGTGCAGCCGATACAGCCGCCGGGAAAGCGGTTGGGCTACCGGGAAGCGATCACGCAGCAGGACCAGGCAGCGGACACGCAGCAGGGTCAGGCAGCGGTCACGCAGCAGGACCAGGCAGCGGCGTCCGGAGAGGCGCGAGACTCTTCGAACGCCGAAGCCACAGCTGACGGCGAAGTGGGCGCCGTTCGCGCCATAGTAGTCAACGCGACGGGAGAAGCCGAAGTCACCGGGGTCGTAGCCGCCCCAGCAGACCGCGATCGCGCAATCGGAGCAGCCGTCAGGGATATGATCACACTCGCAGTTCGAACAATTATCAGAATGAGCGGGAACGTGAGTCTTTAAATTGTTACTATGTTTCTGGTGATCATACCTCTGTGACTCAATTAGTAGAGGCTTTGCGTGTCATTAACGATAAGAGCTCTTATGAAAAGTTGTCTAATTTAAATACGGTAACCGAATTTGACCCTGATAGTAAGGAACAGACAGTCGCGATGTGGTTACACAAAGTGAACGAGTGCGCGGTCATATATAAATGGACTGATCGTCAAACAGTTCATTTTGCGTTGCCAAAACTCAAAGGTATAGTTCAAAGGTGGTACTCGGGCCTTACGACTGTCATGTTTACATGGGAAGAGTGGCAGGAGAAGCTCAAACTTGCTTTCCCCAGTGATGAGAATTACGGACAATTCCTCTCAGCGACGCTAGGTAAACGTGCTCGTTTCAATGAATCATTAGAAGAATATTTTAATAATAAAATGATACTACTCAATCGTTGCAAAATTACCGGTAAGAGATCAGTCGATTGTCTTATTTTTGGAATAGATGATCGCAGTGTACGACTTGGGGCTGAAACAGCTCGTTTTGAGAACCCGGAGCAGTTTTTGCCGTTTTTAAAGAACGCCAGGAGTAGCACATACGTTGATCAAAGGGTTAGGCTTAGGAATTACCCGAATCCTGATACCAGACGTATGAATATAGGACTCAATGTCCAAAGCATGTATTAGAGTGTAATAAAAGTATGCGTTTCGGGCATACCACTGATAATTGTACGGTTAATATAATAAAAATGCTGATAACACTAGTAAAATGCCAAGACCAGTAATGTGCATAGAATTTTCCGACGCAAAATCGTAATTATTTTTATAAAAAGGCGTTAATAGATGAATCAGCATATGAGTGCTTTATTGGTAGTTCAGTTACACTGATAAAATAACCAATCGCTTATGAACTGTCGTTAAAATGGGATTGCAATGAAACGTTACCATACTTAAAAGGATTTGGTGGCGTTTTAGTTAAACCTAACGGTCAATATAAAGTTGAAATAGAAATTGCTGCAGCACGGGCAAATGTTGACTGATTTGTTGTGCCGGATCTTCATCCGGCACAATAAACTAAACAGCTAAATAATTAGACGTACCTACCGCTATTTATTGGGCAAACATTTACTGAGCAATCGCATATATATCATCGTAGAGAAAGATAGTATTTGCTTGCGGATAAGTAGTTTAGAAGATTATCTGGATGGTAGAATTAAGTTACATAGTTTGCGCTCATAAAACAGTGATTGATGGGTTAACAGCGGTCAATTTTGTAACGAAGCCATTATATACTGGAGACTTCTACGTTGATGGTAGCACGCGATGTCAGTCGGATCGTGAACATTACATAGTGCAAGGATTATTTACTGTTCAGACCGGAAATGGGGTAGCATTAGTTAAAGGATTGTCAACTGAACCATTCTGCCTCGGTAAGGGATCTTTCTAGCTCGGTGTAAGCGTGAGGAAAAGTCAGAATCTAATGTAGTAATATCTGGTAAAGTTATGAAACTGTACAAACAGTGTTGCAGGGAACTGTATATATTTAAGTTGTATACTTTAATTAATAAACAACAATAAATAATCTATATATATAAAAGAAGAAGTCCTGACTGACTCATCAACGCACAGCCGAAACTACTAATGTTAGAGAGTTGATTTTTGCACAGTAGGTTAATTTTATAACGTGGGCTAGAGATAAGAAGCGATTTTGAAAAATTCAACCCCTAAGAGGGTTAAAAAGGGGATGAAAGGTTGTATGGGATACAAGTTTTTTTTTACACTAGGAACTTGAAACTTTGTTAGAAGATATTAAAATAAAATAAAAGAAAACTGATTTCAGCGTTTTTGTAAATTCATCCCCTAAGGTGGTAAAAAAGGGCTTGAAAGTTTGTATGGAGATCAAGTATTTTTTTGAGCGCGGGACTTGAATCTTTGTGTAAAGGCATAATATTAGAATCCAAGAAAAGTGATTTCAGCGTTTTCAAAAATTCGACCCCTAAAAGGGTAAAAAGGGGTTTAAAGTTTGTATGGAGATCAAATATTTTTGTGAGCGCGGGACTTTAAACTTTGTATAAAGGCATATAAGTAGAATACAAGAAAAGTGATTTCAGCATTTTTAAAAATTCATCCCCTAAAAGGGTTAAAAAGGGGTTGAAAGTGTGAATCCATTACAAATGCCTTGAAACTTCTTATTAAGGCATATACAATAATAACAAAATAATATTAATTTAACGTCATTAAAGATTCAACCTCTAAGGGGGTTAAAAGGGGGATGAAAGTTCGTCTTGGGGTTCAAATTTAATTTTAAGCTAGGAACTTTAAACTTCGTAAAAAGTTATGCAAATAAAATGAAATAAAAGTGATTTCAGCGTTTTTGAAAATCCATCCTCTTAGGTGGTAAAAAGGGGGTTGAAAGTTTGTATGGAGATCAAACCTTTTTTCTGAGCGTGGGACTTTAAACTTTGTATTAGTGCATATAATTAGAATACAAGAAAAGAAATTTCAGCGTTTTTGAAAATTCAGCCCTGAAAGTGGTGAAAAGGGGTTGAAAGTTTGTATGGAGATCTAACCTTTTTTTTGAGCGCCGGACTTGGAACTTTGTATAAAGGCATAATTATAATTAGAATTCAAGAAAACTAATATCAGCGTTTTTGAAAATATACCCCTGAAGGTGGTGAAAAAGGGGTTGAAAGTTTGTATGATTTCCCACATGCATTTAAATAAATCATTTCATTTCATTTCATTTCATTTCATTTCATTTCATGAAGATTAAAAAATTATTTGAGTGTGGGACTTGAAACTTTAAATAGAGGATATTATTAGAATACAAAAAAAGTGATTCAGCGTTTTTGAAAATATAGCCCTGAAGATGGTGTAAAAGGGGTTGAATGTTTGGAATGGAATGGAGATCAAACCTTTTTTTGAGCGCCGGACATGAAACTTTGTATAAAGGCATATAATTAGAAATCAAAAAAGTAATTTCAGCGTTTTTGAAAATTCAACCCCTGAGGCGGTAAAAAGGAGGTTGATATGTATTGAGATCAAACATTTTATTGAGCGCGGGACTTGAAACTTTGTATAAGGGAATATTATCAGAATACAAGAAAAGTGAATTCGTTTTTGAAAATTCAGCCCAGAAGGTGGTGAAAAAGGGGTTGAAAATTTGTTTGAAGATCTTATATTTATTTTGAGTGCGGGACTTGAAACCTGAGTTCATAATGATTCCGCGTAATTAGACCAATTTAGCCGAAAAAGAAACTAAAAAGAGGCCAAGAGCGAGTCGAACTCGCGTACGAAGTTCGGTACCATTACGTATAAAATGGCAAAAAAAAACACGTTTGTTGTATGGGAGCAGCACTTCAATATTTATTATTATTTATTTTTTGTTGAATTAAAGTAACCAACATCAAAAACATCAACTTGCAAAAAAAGAAAATAATATAATAAAGATGTAAGTAAACTGTTCAAGATAAGATTCCACGCGGACGAAGTCGCGGGCAACAGCTAGTAAATAATAAATGAGGTTGAACCATTAAGGCCCACAAATAGTAAGCAGGATGGTGGAATTTTAGATAAACTACTTTATAAATACCGCAAACATTCGCGTTTAATTTACAATAATCGGGTAAAACGGGTCTAACCCAGATGTCCATACAGTTAAGGGACGATGAACCAGTAGTATAGAGAGGAGATAGGAGAACTTTCTCCTTTTAGCTAAAAGTGTAGTATGGAATGATTGTGATTTTGTTCAACCATCGATGTCACCGTTTGCAAGCCATATAATTAGTTAAGAACAAGACTGGTGATGTCAGGCTCTGCGTGGACTAAAGGGCACTCAATAGGAAAACAGACTACTCCCGAGGAGCAGCACATGACATTATATGAGGTCGAGACACTCGCGGTTGTGGCGTCGTTACAAAAGTTTTGAGCATACCTTATCGGAAACACGTTCAGAATATTCACGGATTGTAACTCTGTACGTCCGACTTTCCTTGAGCGAGACTTAATACCAAGGGTCGCTAGATGGTGGATTGTTATGCAAGAGTTTCATTACAGCGTAGAATATCGTCCGGGAAAATCAATGACGTATGTAGATGCATTAAGCAGAAATCCACCACCTAGCAACATCTTTACTGAGTCTGTTAACATTGTTTAAGTAGGAGATTCAGACTGGTTGAGCACGATGCAAAGCTCAGATTCTGAAATACAGCGGAAAATTTATATATTGACTGGTCCAAAATCACCCGAAGTAGTGGAGGTAAACGATAATTACATAGTCCGTAGTAAAAAGTTTATCGTAAAACAACCGATGGAGAGAGGTAGGTGGTCCCTAAGGGGGTGCGTTGACAGATACTTAAGCAATGTCACAATGACATTGGCCATTTTACTTACGACAAGACGTATGCTAAGTTAAAGAAACATTGTACGTTGATACCTGTTTAGAGTGTGCTTATGCTAAATCCTCTAGCAAGAGGCTACAACGTGATCGCGAGTAATTGTTAATATTGAATGTTGTGAAAATGAATGTTAACCATATTGTTTGTATTGATATGTTCCACTAGTACCAGTTTCAAATGTTTAAATTAAACAGTTTAATGTTAATGCGAATTGTACCAATAACTTAGATTGACATAGAATCTATAGCTTATGGCAGGCTCAAGACAGATGGGACTTGAACTGCTATATCGTTCACGTGGTTTCAAGGCAGATTGGGACTTGTACCACAAATATAGTTTAGGATAGATTAGTGATGTAGCTTATGGCAGGCTCAAGACAGATGGGACTTGAACTGCTATGTAGTTCATGTGGTTTCAAGGCAGATTGGGACTTGTACCACAAATTTAGGTTAAGGTAGAATAGTGATATGATATGGCTTATGGCAGGCTCATGACAGATGGGGCTTGAACTGCTATATAGTTCATGTGGTTTCAAGGCAGATTGGGACTTGTACCACAAATTTAGGTCAAGGTAGAATAGTGATATGGCTTATGGCAGGCTCAAGACAGATGGGGCTTGAACTGCTATATAGTTCACGTGGTTTCAAGGCAGATTGGGACTTGTACCACAAATGTAGTTTAGGATAGATTAGTGATGTAGCTTATGGCAGGCTCAAGACAGATGGGACTTGAACTGCTATGTAGTTCATGTGGTTTCAAGGCAGATTGGGACTTGTACCACAAATTTAGGTTAAGGTAGAATAGTGATATGGCTTATGGCAGGCTCAAGACAGATGGGGCTTGAACTGCTATATAGTTCATGTGGTTTCAAGGCAGATTGGGACTTGTACCACAAATTTAGTTTAAGATAGATTAGTGATGTGATGTAGCTTAAGGCAGGCTTAAGGCAGATGGGGACTTAAACTGCTATATAGTTCATGTGGTTTTAAGGTAGATTAGGACTTGTACTACAAAATTTAGTTTAAGATAGATTACTGGCATGACTTAGGTATAGCAGGCTCAAGGTAGATGTGACTTGAATTGCCTTATTAAGTATAGAATGCAAAGTAGAAGCGACGTATACCGGATTAAAGAGTTCATTAGAATTTGTAAGTTGTACTTTTGTTATTTTTTTTTTTATGTTTATAGAAACTACTTGTGCTGTGCTTAATTTGATTTATAATGGTATTTAAGTTACCTATCGGGGCACACTTTATAAACTGTCCAACAAAAACAAAGACTAAACACTATAATAACTTAAAATTTTCTTAGAGGCGTACACAATGTGTGTTATTGGAACCCATTAAATTTAGGTATACAATATTATTGCTGGTGTGTCTCCGTACACGGGGACGTGTAAATGTTGCGGATGGCCGAATTGTTAGAATCAATACATACATTAACTTTATATATTACAAAATACTACTCAACTTATCATAAATAAATGTGAAATAATACATTCCGTACCAATATGTATAATAAGTATTTGTATAGATTTACAAACATGGGTTCCCGTCAATGCTAGCTGTACAGAGTGGCGCCACCTGTGGGAGACGCAGTCATGACGTGATATTATTAAACAAAAACATCTAGCATCAACGGGACCCCAAGCTCACTCTGTTCCGGGCTTCAGTGAAAAGTTATTGTGCTCCATGTAATTAATATAAATAAAAAAGTAATAAGTTATTGATGGTGTTTATTTACTCGGCGTCCCACACGAGTTGGCCGCGCCGTAAGCTCTCAATGAGTTCGCCACGAGCGGGCAGCGAGTTCGCTGGGGCGAAGAACTCGAGGCGAATTCGCTGCGCCCTCGCCTCGCTCCCAAAACTCCAGTGTGTTCAGGCTCTAAGAGTGTTATAGCCGTCTTTATTTCGAATCTATACTTCGGAAGTTCGGCCATATTACGTCTGTCGAGCAAAGTGCGGCAGCGGGACAACCACACCTTCCATATCGAAATATCGACAAGTACTGTTGTTATACTTCTAACGCAATCGTACAAGTCTTAACCACGCAACTACTTAGATATAGTTAATTAGCAAAAGTATGATAATGGTGTTACTTATAACTGGCGTACTTGTCTCGACAGGCCTTATCGTTGGGTATCATTCATTATATTTGTCGGAAGTATTTCCAATATCATTATATCTAGGTACTACAGCTATGTGCTATGTACGCAAGAGAATCAAGGTTGTCGATATAGCTCAGGCATCCGCCAAACTTAAGTGACAGTGGGCGGGGCACATTGCTCGTAGAACCGATGTCCGTTGGGGCAAAAGGTTCTTGAGTGGCGATCACGGATCGGAAGACGAGCGTGGAAAGGCCCCCAACAATGTGGCCCGACGACCTGGTTAGGACCGCGGACAGACATTCGATGAGGGCAGCGCAAGACCGAGTGGATGTCCATCGGCTAATATGATGATGATGATGTACTGTTGGGTTTTAAATGAGGACTTTGTCAATGTTAATCTATTTAGATCCAAGTAACCTATCCTACAAAATGAGTAAAAAGTCTTAATACAAGAAAGAAAATGTAATGATATAAAAAAAAGGTGACTGCAAATGTAGCTATTTATTTTTATAGAAGGGCGAGGTGCACCGTAGCTACCTTCAAATTATGTTAGGGAGAGGATTCACTCGTAAAAGTTAATAACTTTTTGTTGTACGACTTTGGACGTTGTCAGTCTTTCCCCTAGCTCACTATACTTAACTCACGACCGCTCAGGACTCAGGATGAGGTATTCGTTTAAACATTTTTTGTACTTAAATGTATGCTTAAATTTATAAAATAATCGCTCCAGTTTTTTCTTAGTAAACGCAAGAAAGAAGAATACTACGCAAGGTAGCTTCTCGCAATCTGATCTTAAAAATAATATTTGATATAATTTGTCTTGTCTTCATTTAAATCTTTATAGTGTTTTTAGGGTTCTGTACCAAAAAGGAGAAAGGTTTAGAGTTCTATACCAAAAACGATGAAAGGGAAACCTTATAGTGCGAGTCTGTTTAGTGTTTGCCTGTCTGTCACAGCAACTAAATATATGGATCGGAAACTAGTTATAAATCTAATATGCGATTTGAATTTGAAGTTTTGCATGGTTTTAACGTGGCTTGCAAAAAATATTGAAAATGTACGTTAATATTCGTTTCGGTTTCGGTGATTGTCACACATTAAATAAAACCCGTTTAAACTGTTTTATTAAAATTTCAAATATATTTCTATGAAAAATTACCAATTTTAATATAGTGACTTAAAAAATACCATTAGCCCGAATTCCACTTAGCGGCATTGCAGTCTTGCATACTTAAGGTAAAAAAATATATTCTTAGGAAGTACCCAAATGCACATTTTCTGCACCTATATACTTACAATTTCATATATAACCTACCATACCTAGCTTAGCTGAAACTTGAGAGGCAAATTTTGCTAACTTTAAAAGAACCCCCCAAGTTTCACACTTCAACGTTTTCATTGAGTTTTTTGCCATTTCTGAAGCAAGCTTGAAACACTTTACAATACACATTTTTAGTAACTCGCTCCAAGCATGTGCGTGCTTTTCATCCTCTTTGTTTTCAAATAGTTTTTTTACTTTTACGCAACATGGCGGGGCACTTCCGGGAACCACATAAATCTGTGCCTGTAAGACTACATAGGGATATTTTTATCTTAAAAAACTATAATAGGATTTTTTCTACGGAAGCAATTAAGAGGAATTCCCACTGCTAATTTTTTCATACAAATCGAAGTTTCGTTCTCGTCTGTTTCCTCCTCCAAAACTAACTTATCAATCTTTACGAAATTTTTGGAACTTATTATTGTAAAATGTGTGTAGGTATTAGGCGTCAGTTTTTGAATAAAATTCCGTCACAAACAGGCTCCTATTACACAAATTCTATAGTAATCTAAGCAAAAATCGAAACGGTCCGATATAGATCCTTTGTAACCCGGTTACGTTAACTTTGGACCTCAATTGTATCCGACGCCATAGTTACCAGGTGCAATCTTAACGTAAACTGATAGTACCGGAATAAGAGCAGTAATATAATTATCCTCTTAAAGTGAAGTAGGCATTCGTTACGGGTAATTCAAAATCATGTCATAATAACGAGAGCCCTTATTATTTATGAGAGGGCTCGTACTAAGGTTACGCCATTTTGCTTTTATCACAAAAAGGGTCAAGGGACAGTGTCACAGGAATCTTTGCAGGACTCTTACAGCTATTAAAATGCTAATTAACCTTCTTTTTGAACGTGAGTGATGCCAGAGGATTTTTTCATTATAAAGGACTCAATTTACATAATTATGTATGTTGCCATCAAAACTTTGCGAACGAAGATGTGTCAGTATGTGTTCAGGGTAATAACGTTTGAAGTTTGTAGAGTTGTAGAACGAAAATTTAGCATAAATTGAGTAGATTCTTAATAGTTATAAATATTAATAAGTAAAGCACCTTGAATGTATTTATGTGGGAAAGATACTGGTTGAGTATAAGGAGCTGGTAAGGATACGTCAGTTCAAATATAATGAAATAATGAAATGAAATAAGGAATGTGTTAAATTTGACGTATGACGGAGAGTGTCAGAAGATAGGAAAATTTAAGAGACGACGGATCTATTTCGTACCAAATACGAGGTCCCAGTTCTAAACAAATAAAAATTAACAAATATTTGTATAGAATCTTTTTATCGATTCTATATTTTTTATGTGGTAATACCACATTTTTATTTTTATAAATAATGACACGTAACACCGTAAACCCCGCTTCGATTGTAGTAGATCGCATTCAATTTTTCTTTCTTAATTTACCTTTGTGTCATTATTTATAAAAATAAAAATTAACAATTTCATCGCATTCGCAGTCATAATTATATTTTCACTTATATATGTAGTTTACTGTCTAAACCTACTATTGTGGTTGCATTGCTAATACATATAAGTTCCCTTCGTTATATATATATATATACAGGGCATAAGTACATGGATAAGGATGAAAAAGTCATAGGTACAATAAGAAAAAAGGTATTGGAAAAAGTACCGTTGTGCAACAAAAATTACGATACAATAAGGAACCTTAAAATATAATCTTAGGACACATTATTCGATGTTTAATTGTTGTGAGACAACAGAAATTTTCATACAAATATCATTGAGTTAAGATATTTTTTATTTTAACTCAGACAAGCCATTAATTTAACCGTATTTCCCACACAGAAACAATAATGCTAGCGACATTATTAAGTTCATTGTCCACGGGAGATGAAAATGTAATCCGCTAACTCTGACTGATGTGGTGCGCTTAAAACATTTTTCATTTTGTTGTGTGAGGAAGGTAAATGATTTCATTTTTGGCTAATGAACTCTAACTAATTGATTAGTCAGTCAAACCACAACTTATGTCGGTGAAAAACAAATTTTGACGAGATTTTTCAGATTCTAATCCACTCCATTTGTCTATTTCACATTTTGTTTTTTAATATTTGCAGTTAACTACTACAGTAAATACTTTTCTTTACTTTTATTCGTGATTTGGATAGTACTGTTATCCTGTTGGAACCTGATTTTACTTTAAATAATATCGTTTTTTAATTTTGTCATTCAAATAATCACGATTAATACATATCATATCACACATTTTAATACTCACTTGAAGTTCCTAGTTTGTGTAAGGCTACGTTTCCGTTTGCACCCTATTTCTAAGCTAAATCATCAAAATTCAAAACCACTAACAAAACTGGGTAGTATTTGCTGTTTTTTCATATAGAATTACCTAATACTTAGTACAATTTTTTTTATTGTGCTTCGGAAAAGATGCTATCGGCTGGCATAAAACTGATTGGCATACTTAACGTATTGTATGGCATCAAATTCTTAGCCATAGTTCTGAAATTATTAAGTTTACGAAAGTTTTGAGAGTTCGACCCATTAGCTTAGGTTCTGTTAGGTTAAGTCTGTTTTAAAACAATCCCGAAAACTTATCTTTAAGAGGAAAGATAAAAATCATGGCTACGAAAATTTACGAATCATAATTATGACTATCAATTTTATGTCAGGCTTTAGGGAACCGTTTCAGAAGTACGAAACACTCGGTACGCAAGTCCGGCTCGCATTTGTTTTTCTTTATGTGTCAAGAAAAAATATACTCGTATATAATACAGTTGTGTAAAAATAGCAACAGTTTAAAATAAAACCAAATCAAGCTGGTATTAATAACGCATTTGTTTTTTGAACTAATTGGCCATTCTCCCATACAGACTTTCAACAGTCATAGATAGAATGCATTTAGGCGTGCAACAGATATGCATACATCTAATTAGCATAAATTAGCATTGTACGAGCGCCACAGTTACGTCTCTCGGTGCAAGATTGCATATATGTATCTCAAATCTAGGGTTATAGACCGAGCGACCGCCGTCCGTAACCCTACTACGTCGAGTTCCAAACACCGCAAAACCGACGCCGGCCGCTATGTTACCATCGTGACATCGTAAATAAAAAATGAAAACGTATATTTAAAATACAAATATCAGTATCTGTATCATCAACAAAGATAACTTTCTGAAGTGTCGACATATGAAAAATGGACAATACTTTTTTGTGGCTTTTGTGGCGCACTATTTTAACTGACATCAAGACAGGAGGATATCGGGTGCGTCCCATATTATATACAAACTTTTGGTATAATTTCAATTTATAAACATACAAAAGATATAATGCACGATATATATAGTAATATTTTCATGAAATATAAGGCTTGATTGGTGTAACATTCAATTCATATAATATTATATGTTATAATGGTTATTTTGTCTAATAATTTTAGATATAATATTTATTTTGTATAACAATTATGACATATAAAATAATATCATTTGAAATATCTATCATATAATTAATATTATATGACATACCTAGTACCATTTTATAAAAAAGAAAACGCAGTACTTATCTATATCTGTAAGAGCGAAACGAGCGCAGGCAAGGCAGGTAAAGCAGGTCGGACTTGGCTTAAGTTAGGTACGACGACGAGCGAAGCGAGGAGGAGTGTTAGGTTGAACTGCGACCCTAACGAGCGAGCGAAGCGAGCGAGCCGCGCCAGGTCTTACTTTGCTTACGATTCCTAACATTACTCTTATCACCTTAAGGCAGATCCGACTTGGCTTAGGTTAGGTACGACGACAAGCGAAGCGAGGAGGAGTGTTAGGTTGAACTATGACCCTAACGAGCGAGCGAAGCGAGCGAGCCGCGCAAGTCCGACTTGGCTTACGATTCCTAACATTACTTATTTTACCTTAAGGCAGATCTGACTTTGCTTATGTTAGGTACGACGACGAGCGAAGCGAGGAGGAGTGTTAGGTTGAACTATGACCCTAACGAGCGAGCGAAGCGAGCGAGCCGCGCAGGTCCAACCTGGCTTACGATATCTAACATTACTTCAATGCTTCGATTGCTTCGATGTTTCGAGTAAATGTATATTATATGTAATAATAATTAAGTGTTTTAAATGTTATACCACTAGATGATTATACACAATGTCATTATACCTACAGTTCATTATATACTATGAAAATATGCATTTTATTGTTATATTTTTCGTTCAGTAGACAAATTGAATATTATACCAATTATATTTATTCCAATTGAGCCTATGTCTAATGAGTGTTATATCTATTGTTTATATATGTTCTATTACTTACCCGAGGATATCCTATGTTTGAATGTATCTTGCTGTATTCCTCCTTCTCCTCCTTGAGTTGTGTTCACCATCACTGACTGAGGGTGACATGTGACATCTGTTCATAACTTAAGTTTTGCCGATGTCACGTCACCTGTCTCTGTCCATAGCAACGTGTAGGGCTTCATGAACGTTCGCGTTGAGTTTGTTGGATATTTTTTTGGTTGAACCATCGCGTCGAAATCCGCCCTTCTCCTCCTTTCGATGTTGCCAGTGCACCAGTGACGAGAATATTTTCAAGGTTATCGCCCGGTTTCCTTGCAATGTGATCAAAGTACTCAAAGATACGACGAAGGTATATTACTGCTATGTAGTAAAATGTACTTTGTAGGTGAAAATAGATTTAGTAATTTTTGTGCTTCTCTACTGGTGTTAACGTTAATTGAATGACACCTCAGGAATTACTCTGAAGTTCAAAATTCACGATTTGTTTTATCTATCTCTCTCACTCTCGTTTTAAACTGTATTGGATTGAAAGGCACGGTGCGATGCGAATTTCAGAGTAAACCCTATACTTATCTACTCAATGCCAGATATTATCAGGGGCTCTTTGCATAATTGCTAATTCCTTAAAATGTAAAGGTGAACTGATGAAGTAAGTCACTTAAATTATTGTAGCTTTAAGTACTGAATTCTTTGAATGGTATTGATACTTTATAACTAGTATTTTTTTTATCTACATGTAACTACATTTAAAATTATAAAAAAAACACTGTAGATATTAGAAATGTAATCTGCAGCACGCGCCCAATAGCGTTTTACAACTTTAAATTGTATCTAAGAAAATGAAATGAAATAATTTAGGACTACCGACACATTTCGGAAGGAACACATATGGGTATTTAACATTATGACTAACACTCTGACAAAAGTGCCATGGGACATAAATGTCAGGAGTAGCGACTAACGACTTTAGGACAAATAATGTTATGACAAAGAAATCAACCCCACCAAAAACACTTCCGCATTTAGCATCACGGTTATCTTGTGATTTTAATGTATGAATTACTCACCAAAATGTTTTCCAAATGGAATATAATAAACTAAGCAACGTTACTCATCTGGCAAAGTAAACAACATCAGCGCCCCATCAGTACCCTTACCACGAGTTCACTGTAACTGTACTCGCGACTGCGTAAGCGATTTGTATGGAGAATTGTAGTTCTACAAAGTGACAGGGGTACTGTGTTATTCTCCATACAAATTGCGTACGCTGTCGCTATTGAGTACAGTCACTGTAACTCTTGGTAAGGGTACAGAGGCAGAGGCCGATGTGCGTTGACGTACCTACTCATCGCAAACATTTATTACAGTCTAATTCTAATTTTAAAATATGGCTTCCATCAAAGTTAATGATGATTTCGCCAATTTCGAGTTTGCTCGTAGAGCATGCCGTTGTTCGGTGAGGTTTTGCTTTTTGTAAAGTGATAGCAATTTACAAAAAACCACGCGGACTATCGGGCCTTGACCCAGGAAGGGCTATGAACGCTTCAAGTTGAATTCTTCATTAGCTATTCACTCATACGTTAGATCACTGCACAATACGCTATCAATACTACACATTGAATAACAAAAATGAATAAATAACGAACAACAAAACTTAAACGCATGCGGCCATCTTAAGTCACGAACCGGAAGTCCATTTATTACAGTCAACGTGTCAAGCACTCTTGAGACTCGGAGCCATATGAAAATGTTATCGGGTAGATAAATAAGTATCGGACAACCTCGAACAAATTAATCTAGCCCCACAGTAAGCTCTAGTAGGTTTGTGTTATGGGCACTAGACGACGATATACATACATACTGGGTTATGGATGTTTTCTACGTGTTTAAGTATAAATAGGTATACATGGAAAACACCCAAGAACAAATTAAAATATTTTCCGCAGCCGGGATCCGAACCCAGGTCTCAGTAGGCAGCTGCATTACCACTGCGCCACCCGCGTCGTCAAACTATAGGAACCTTAAACATACAACACACGTATTTATCTTTTTTTTTCTTTGTGTTTAACCATTTTTCAAGGTTTCTTACGTCTAATTTACACGATTTGCGGTTGGTTATCCAGCGTATAGTCCTTTCATGAATGAATATCTATTTTGATAGCTGTATTACTGAAAAGTTTATGGAAATATAGTACTGTATATTTTGCGTTTAAGTGGAACGTACATTACTACATACGTTCACGATTATAACTTAAGTATAGGATTGTATCCAAAGTTTTTCTAAATAAATGTCTACACATACGTATACCTACCTACCTTAAATAGTTAAACCTAAGCATTCTAAGTAAGTAACATTATTACGGCGGCAAACACATCAACGGCTGACGTTCGTTGACATACTCAACGCAAACATTTATTACATCCAACGCGTTAAGCACTCGCAGCCGTATGAAAATTCGCATTCTACTCGCTAACTCACCCTAAACTTACGAGAAACTTCGAGACCCACTCTTAGCGCCTTTTTGTACATGACAATGGCCGCAAATTTCGCTTAAGTGAAAAAAAGAATGTTGGTAAATGGGGTTGTTGCTACGCTTCCGAAGAATAAGTGAAAGTTATGGCTTGAGGTGTGTAAAAATTGTCCTTTTATGTTGATATTTTATGAGTTGTCTCAGTACTTACAACCCGTCTCAGTTATTCAATACGAAATAGAATTTTGTAAATTTTGCTTGACGACTATTATGTAGTAGGTATGTAATTCTACCAAAATTGATAAATTTTAGCTACGAAAGATTATCACGAACACGAAGAGTTATAAGACTGCTAGCGTCGCATATTATGTCTTTACATTCTAACGAGACAAAACCTGTATAAACACATATTTCAATTTCTTTAACTTCAACACTAGTTCAATGAGCGTTACGAGCTTAAACTATCCTGTGCAAAGTAAACTCGGAAAATAGGCGATTCAAGCAATTTCGTACCCTACAATAAGGCCGTAGAAATCTCACCGTACGACCATCAAGGCTCTCGTGTAATGGTTAAAGTTTCCCACAATACTATACCTATCGGAGCGTTCGAGGGCTTGGCGCGTAATCCGCAATAATAACACTGTGGCGGACGGAGATTAGGTATGTCTGTTAGTGCCGTGGCGCCAACAAAGAGCAATTCGGGAAGCTGCTTTCGTGAGCCGGCCTGAAATGAAACCTAGCTTGATTAGTAGTGTACATAGTGCCTAAATTAGGTGTTTGGAGCAAGATTGTAGACAACTTTTACACAGATTTATGATTAAGTATTTATTTGAAATTGTAATGAAATTACTTAATACTTCAAAGTTATCCCGCAATAATATTATATGCTGGTCCACTGGCGTCCTGCAAATCTCTCTTTAAGTGACATCAAGCAGCAGTTGTTTCATATCAGGCTTCTTTGTCACTTTAAGTTAGGTAGGATCAGAGTCTGTGACTGCGCCAATACAGAAAGTAGCCACTTAGAAACATAGGTCGTTTTTGGATTTTGACACTGTAATACTTCCAAGTTTCAGAAATACACAATAGCAAAAGCCTGGTATTTGCTGGAGATTCTGTCTATTACTTTCGTGGCACCAACAAAGAGCATTCCGCAGCTGTCTTCGTGAGCTGGCCTGAAATTTGGATTTACCTGCCTTGATTGTAGTGTGTAGTGTACCATAACCGCCTGATTTAGCTCTTTGCTAAATATTGTGAAGACTCTTTCGATTTAAAGATAATTCTTCTTAATGAAGTAACTCGATTAAAATGCAGCTAAATCACTACTGTTACTTTTTATTTTAATCATTGGTTTGATTCAAGAAGCCAGATGTCATTCGATTAACAGAGAGCGACATAGTTCTTGTGATTAGCGGAACAACGGAATAACAAAACTGCAGACTCTGATCAAATGTTCAGATGTTTTGCTCATCGTCACTTTATGTCGGGTAGGATCGAGGTTAACAACTGCGCCAATTAAATAAATAACAGACAATCTCACTCAAATCGATCTAGTCACACATTAAGCTTGTGTTATGGGAACTAGACGACAATATTTAATATGCTAAAATAGATTCTTAAATTGAATATGTAGAAACATTCGAGTTGCTCACACAAATATTTGTCCTTGCTTGCCTTTAATTTGATCCCAAACCGCGCCAAAGTTGGAAACATAGATCGAGTCTTCTTAATCATTTACATGAGGACTACCTATTAACTGTATTTCGTCATGATTAAGCGCCGTGGGTCATGAAACCGTCAAAGCAATAACGACCCACATACATCAATTTACCAGCCCATCCAAGTGAGCTGAGAACAATTTAACCCGCTGTACGCCGATAATAGTGTAATCCGATTAGTGAAATTAGTTTCAAGTTCGCCGGCCCCTTCTCGACGTGTCGTAATATACTAGGTATTTATATCGATCTGTACGTATTTGTGCTCATTTTTATCCACATAGGGCGTGTTGCTGATATAATTCAGCACTTAAAGAAAACGAGCTGGTTTAGATATTGGTATAATGACAACTAAACTAAATTCACAAGAAAACAAAAGGCTTACAAATTACATATAACAACTATAACAAGTAAAGTGTTCAGTATTATGGTCAAATAATTAATGTACGTGATTAAATTGTTTTATTTAAAAGTATTAAAAAGGTAAAAACACTATAAAAAAGAGGTGCCACAGGTTATATACAAGTTACTACGTAACAGATACCCCACTTGTTTGGACGGCAGGCGTTGCCACCGCTATCGATGCCCCCTCCCGCGGATGACGCAACGTCATTGGAATGTGCGCTAGGGTTGCCTCCGTTATGTAAACGCTAGCTTTTTCTCGTGCCTTCGCTCGTTTGGTCAACCAGTCTAGTCAGCAGAGGCGTGGCGTCCAGACAACCCGATTCCCACTGGGTTGCCCACTTCAGGACGATTGAACACCATTCTCTACGTTCGGTTACCTTTGCATCCGACCGTTCCCTCTTTCCGCACGCTGCTCTCCGCTCTCCGCACGCCGCACTCCGCTCTCCGCACGCCTTTCTCCGCTCTCCGATAGCCGCTCTCCGCACGCCAGTCTCTGCTCCGCACGTCGCTCTCCGCACGCTGCACTACGCTCTCCGCACGCCACTCTCCGCTCCGCACGTCGCTCTCCGCACGCCACACTACGCTTTCGGCACACCGCTCTCCTCTCTCCGCACGCCGTACTCCGCTCTCCGCTCTCCGCACGCCTTTCTCCGCTCTCCGATCGCCGCTCTCCGCACGCCGCTCTCCTCTTTCCGCACGCCGCTCTCCGCACGCTGCACTACGCTCTCCGCACACCGCTCTCCGCTTTCCGCTCTCCGATCGCCGCTCTCCGCACGCCGCTCTCCTCTTTCCGCACGCCGCTCTCCGCACGCTGCACTACGCTCTCCGCACACCGCTCTCCGCTTTCCGCTCTCCGATCGCCGCTCTCCGCACGCCGCTCTCCTCTTTCCGCACGCCGCTCTCCGCACGCTGCACTACGCTCTCCGCACACCGCTCTCCGCTTTCCGCACGCCGCTCTCCGCACGCTGCACTACGCTCTCCGCACGCCTTTCTCCGCTCTCCGCACGCCGCTCTCCACTTTCCGCACGCCGCTCTCCGCACGCTGCACTACGCTCTCCGCTTTCCGCTCTCCGATCGCCGCTCTCCGCTCTCCGATCGCCGCTCCCCGCCCTCCGCTCTTCCCTCTCCGCTCTTCCCTCTTGTTACACTAATACAAGATGGTTTTTATAGTGCGGTACTCTAAGATGTTCTAGGCAGGGACTTAGACTTACAAAAAGTCTTATCTTATTTTTCCTAATATTAATCGAGAGAAAGTTAATCGAATTAATTAATCGATTAAAAATTTAATCGCTAAAAATTAATCGACCATTAACTTAATCTTTCGAGATTAAATCAATCGGAACTCGTACGATTAGATTAACTAATCGTCAATTTTAATCGTTAATCGAGATTAAAAAAGTTAATCTTAATCGTTAATCGATTAACTTTTGCCCATCTCTGCTGGGAGCGCGGAAATCATGTTTTTTCGGTTTAATTATTAAAATAATACAGATTTTGAAAATGTAAGATGTACATATACATTATAGTTAACATCTCGTTATGTTATTATTAAAAAAACTGATAACTTTCCCTGCAGTATTTATGACATACTAAGGGTTTATGTTGTTTTTTTGAGGTAAGTAAAAAAAAACTATCGAGGAAACTACAAGTAATCGTGTTTCTAAAACATAAGGAATAATAGAGTGAATCTTTAAATATTTTACTTATTGATTGTATAACTAAACATTCAGTAATAACAACACAGCATGGAATCAAACCAACACAATTAATTCGAAAAAAAGCTAGGCGCCCCCATAAAGATTTTTAGAGAAATACCCAGACTTTAATAGTTACGCGTCAATAGTGCCCCAGTAAACGTTAATTCTTAAACAATATCTTTTATTCCGGAGAGTTTAATGTGTTCTGGAACAAATGAAATCATTTTCAATCGTCTTTGTTGCCGCAAAAACAATATGCCCGACTTTTATTTTTCTACATCGTACAGCACAGGTTGCGCGGGAAACGCTGTCCGCTCGCCGCGAGGCGTGGCAGCCCACTGATGATTGATTAATTTTGATGATTAAGCTCAAAGTGCATGTTTAATACAATTGGGAAATTAAGGGTTTCATGCAAAATGGAAATGATTTAAAAATAAATTGGACAAGGATCAAACACAGCACTACCAGAAGAATTAAATTAATATCAAATGTAGGTACTGGAGTATGGCGACTAGCCTCTTTAAATAATCAGCAAACACAATGGTTTACTTCAACAAAAACTCATATTGCTTGTACAGCGTAATTTAATGTATAAAAGGTATTGATTTATTATATTAAACGAAGACAGACATTGGAGATTACCTTTAACTTATAGACTATCATTGAACCTCCTCTACCCTACCAACAACATACTTATATTACAATACAATCATATTTGCTCTTCAAGATTTATTATTAGGCACAATTAATTGCAGAACTGCATTGAAGCTAATTGAGCTATGATTCATTACAGACCTTTTTACTTATGATTGTTTTAGTAAGTACTGTGCCTTACAAGCCAAGCTTAGAGTTCGCTTCTGGATAGCAGCAATAAACTTAAGTGTAACATTCGGCATATCCCGGAGAACATTTTCCAATTCCTAAAACTGATGAGAGAATTAACAGTTTTAATAAATATAACATCATTACCCATTGGCCAATGAGCCATAATCGTATTTCGAAGTGTCCATTTCATCAAATCAATGAAATGTACTTATTGTATACACACACGTCACAGACATTGAATATAAGTAAAATATAGAATATCTTTATACTAGAGTATATCCATAGGTACAGATAGGTTCCATATTACATTTCTAATCTGAATCTGTGTAATATTTTAAGAAAGAAGATAAAAGATTAACGTCATATATCAGTTTCCAGTCATATTAACCGCGTGGCTGAATCAAAAAGAAGTTCCAAGATCCTTTCCTGTCTACAGTTCAAGTGATTTGCATTTTCCTTCGGAAATCCCTTGCGCTCTCTTAGACTCGGCCCGGTTCGTATCGTGCATTTTGATTTGTGACATGTTTTCTTTAGAGTTTGGGTCGTTTATTCCCATTTGCCCTTTTGGCAGTCTCTTTGAAATGGGCTCATAAGACTTTTCTCAACATCAATTTTAATTATTTCAAAGGAGTAGATGCAGAAAAGACAAACTTCGGTTTGACAGTCAATGTCCATACCTCTGTTTGATCGATATTTCGGTCATAAATCAAAGGTTTTTGATATCCTAAGCGTTCAGTCTTGAAAGGAGATTTAACCTAGTTCTAATATACTCGCTTACTGTAATCTGTCAATTATAATTTCACAGACAAAATCACAATACGCACTTTTTAATCCTGTAACAAAATTCTATAGTCTATGGTACCCGCTACAAAACTTTAATATTCATAAGACATCTCTCTACTCAACTCTAATAATTTCAAAAAGAAAACATCAGCCTATTTGATTTAAAAAAAAGCACGCTACTGTTCACTGATTGGTTGAAATAACTTATCAAAATAAAATTTAACCAATCACGAGGGACCCACCATGACCATCGCGATCATGTTTTTTTTAATGTCAGTTTTAGTTGAATAACGAAAAAGGTCAAAAATAAAAATTCATAGTAGGGAATGACGATTATCCCATAATATTTAGTTAGGTACACAATTAGGTCTTGAAATCTCGTACCTTACTTAGGCCACTCGGCAAGCCTGGTGACCTAAACTCGACTTTAAGAACCTGCAGTGTGCAACGATTGCATAAAATACTATTATTTGTATAATAGACGTAGGGCAGCAAAAATTTATTATTACTAGTATTCGTATTCGTTACAAGTTAGATAATAATAATGAAATCATATATTTGTATGTCCTTATTAGATAAGCTTATGCTAAACTCAAGTTATAACCTAACTATATATCACCACCATACCCAATAAACAAATTACACCGTAATGTGACCTATGTAACATAACAAATTTTATAGATAATTGGAAAATATTAGCGTATCGTAAGCCCAATATTAATGCACCAACCCAGTATCGTTAAACAAAACAAGCTCAAAAAGAAAACAAATGTATCAGCATGTTTACACTGGTTTTGCATTAAACAACTGAAAGCAGTATAATAAAACGCAGGTAAACTGGCGAGGTAAACACATCTAAAATTTACGTTATAAAAACCCAACGTTTCAGACGTGACGTGACGTGACGTGTTGCGGTTTAGCGTGTTGCCGCTCTATAAACTTATAGGGCAATATCGTTTGTAGGTACACGTGCGAAAGTTCAAAGGAAAAAGAAAGAAAAGTGCAATAAATTTAAAAATAGCGAGTCGTATTCGGATGAATGTCTCAAGAATAAGATTTAGGTGCTTATGCAATTATGGATTTCTAACTTTGAAATTAGTAGTAGTTACTTACAATTCGTAATTTATTGGAATCACTCATCTCTCTTTTGGTTTGAAAATCGGTGCCGCTGCCTACAATTGCAAAATGCTGATTGCTGTGACGACCTGATGGCCTGTTTCAGTGCCATCTCTAGTATTTTTGATATATTTACATTTGCTTTGAAAAAACGTTTTTATTAGCAGGTCTATAAATATATATACATTATGTCCATCTACCTATATGGACATTTTCATAAACAATTTTCTAAATAACTGCGAAAGGAAAAATACATTCACACTACGTAATTTAAGGTGATGCTGTATTTAAGGAGTTTAAAATCGGCATCAAAAATTACGTGGCCCTTATATATTTTTCAGCAATATAGATGGGATAATATACGTACCAATTAAGTAATATGAATATTAATGAAACCTTTTGTTAAATTATCTTACGCGATATTGTTTTTTATCTTCATTCTCTGACGTTTCGACACGGTTTTACGCGCACTTTCAGACGTACTTTACTCAGACTCGGTATAAAACTTTTTAATTATGTGTATAAACCGCGAGCGTATGGACTATGGAGTTTTATAATATGAATATTGTCTGCCACGCACGGTGCTGTAATAGCTCTCACTGTGCACTTGTGCAGGATTTTCCTGTAGAAACTGCGCTTCTAAGATGCTCCGAGTCGGAGTGTAATCATTATTTATTACTTAAGTACGTTATAATAGAATCTTGTCGAGGAAGCTTGCATGCGCTAGCTGCCTGCTCTTTAATGTTAGCAAGTTTATCCATAATTAACGGACGACCGGGGAAAAGAGAATTTATTAAACGGTAATTTTGTTAGGTTTATCCTTGACAGGGAGAATATTTACAACATGGCCTCCAATTTTTAACCGACTTCAAAAAAAGGAGGTTCTATGTTTCACTGTATGTATTTTTTCTTGGTTATCACGACCACACGGCCGCCATCTTATTGAATTTGAAGGTGCCCTTTTTTTATTAATAATGAAAAAAATATATATAGGACAACCTCAAACAAATCGATCTAGTCCCAAACTAAGCTCAATAAGGCTTGTGGTATGGGTACCTAATAGACGACGATAACCATGACTCAAGCATAAATATTCGAGTTCATCACACATATTTGCCCTGGCCGGGATTCGAACCCGGGACCGCCGGCTCAGTAAGCAGGTGCTGTACAAAATACGCCAAACGCATCGTCAAATAATAATAATATCACAACGGTTATTTGCGTGACAAAAGTGCCTAAGACACGAATAAAGAAGACAACATTCCTCATATTTTCTGCATACATGTCAATTATATAACCCGTATAAGTCAAGAACTGCAAGCGATCAAAGCGATCAATACCTACAAACTGAATTAAAAACGTCCTCCAAAAAATACTACGAATTTAGAGAGATAAGTTTCAATAAAAGTTTCATTTCAGTTTTTATCAGGCAATGAATTCCGTTCCAAGAACGTCGAAACAATGCGAACCGAGGCTGCCTTCTGTGACATGTTTATTATTTAAGTCATGGTACTTACGTTACTTACTTTTCAAGCTTGCTTAGATTAGCGGGCGAAGCTGAAGAAAAAACTAGTTCCTCCATAGAATTTACTAGGCTTTCATTCGAGAAGGAATGTTCATTTGCAGAATTATAACGAAATTGTATGGTCATAAAGAGTATTTCCTAAAACGATCGCTGATAAATTTAAAAGGAGTAGTGTGAATAAAGGTTTCATTTCAGTTTTTTATTGGGCAATGCATATGGGCATAAAGTGGAGAGCGGTGAGACAATGCAGACAGAGGCTGACTCCCGCGGCGCACGTGGGCGGCACAATTATTCCATTTTCAGACCAACTAAGGCTTTCACTGCAAGCCGCTTTATATGCGACGATGGATGATGGTCGTGTGAAAAGGGCTTGTCGGCTTCGCATCACTATCCTATACCTACTCACCCGGCAAGCCCTTCTTTCCCGGCGTCTGCAGTAGGCAATGCATTATCTCCCACCCTGGCGAAACAATGCAGGCATAGGCTGTCTCCACGTGGCCAACAAAATTATTACAATTTCAAACCAAACCAAGGCTTTCACTGTGAGCCACTTTGTACTCGTACATGAGACAACGTTTTAGACAATACGTTTCACGTGAACATATTATTATTATACTGTACTGCCATGATAAAGACTATCAGCACAGATTAATATAATAGTTCTTCGAACAGATACCCATGTCTGAATAAAAAGGCAAATACCTACTGCTTTTCATGCCTACTCAATTTAACAATGGAGCGACCTTGAAAGCGCGGGTCGTTGGCCGCACGTGCCGGCAAAACGAGGCTAGGGTTGATACCGCTTAGAAACGATTTTATAAAAAGTCAAGATAAATGAAAATACGATCGATTTATTTAAATTTATTAGTCAAATTTAATTATCATTAGGTACCTACTAGAAATAGGTATTCACATGCGCTGCGGCACACCATCAAAATCGTTTTAATTTCTGAGTAGGTATATCGGAATCTTACCTACCTATTCTATCTGAACATACCAGAAACCTGAAACAAAAACAACTCTCTGTGTAGGTACCTAAGTAACCTAAATATATCCCGATGACAGTAGGTACTTACTAAATAAAGTTTGGTAGGTGCCTATATATAATGTGTTACATATTGTATAATACTAGCATTACAAGCTTCGAAACAGTCACTAGGTACAAGTTGTTTTATAATAATCTGATCACGCGTTTCATCTTTGCGAATGCATTCCTTGCAAAAGGTCTTAAGTGTCAAGAACAACGCCGACGTTTACGCCCTTTTTAGCCCGTGCAATGCACTCTCCCGCCACACGCACTAAACTGATTTGGTAAATCTTAGTGAGTAAATTATTGTCACTTGTTGATATAGGTAGTGGATGTTTTCTATGAATTTAAGTATATTAAGTAGGTAGGTTTATTTATTCAACATTACATGTATTATCTATTATAACAGTGTATGCAATGCGTTTCTAGGTAGGTGGTTATTAAGTTCTAAGAATTTTTAGTAACATTTCATCGTCTGTCGGCAAAGAAAAAAAGGATAAATGTATGTTGCTTTTATGTTTTTACACCCCGCAACACTGCAGCGCGTTGGTCTCATTCGCGACGAAGCCATTTTTTTTGGTGATTTTATAG
The DNA here is from genome assembly GCA_947623375.1 of Apotomis capreana. Taxonomy (NCBI): domain Eukaryota; kingdom Metazoa; phylum Arthropoda; class Insecta; order Lepidoptera; family Tortricidae; genus Apotomis; species Apotomis capreana. Next base: position 15,731,519 of record OX392507.1, on the reverse strand, counting down.
CGAGACCGGCGGCGTCCGGCCGTGAGCGCGTGTGGCAACCGACTGGCTAAGCGTGTCGGCCACGACAGGCGACGTGTAGGTATCGTTCTGGGTTCCCACGGTACAGATGGGGGGCACTGCTATCAGTTACACAGCAGAAATCGAGATGTAACTACGAGTATTGGCGAAGATATCGTCGATTAGTAAATTCGATTAAAATTTACATATCGATGATCAATATTAATCGGATTAGGACCCTCGTTGCGCGGTAAGATGATACCTTGCATCTGTATGCAACACGGCATACCTGAGTCTATAGGTAGTCACGACAGAAAACGATAGTCTTTACAATTCAAATTCGTGCAAAAAGAACGAAAACGGGGGTAACTTCCTCCCTCTACTCATTTATTTATTTATTATTTATTAGGAGAACCAACAGCTACATACAATACATTGCTCTTAGAAATAGTTAATGGAAAGCCAATTACAGGTTCCCACCGATAGTGACATTTTATACAAAAATAAAGTGCTCGCACAATGCACAACATCGCAAATGATGTTTCTTACACATATCGACATAATTCGTCGTCTTGTAAGGAGTTTTTGATTTATAACAGAGGTATTTGATGAATCTTTTCTGGACGCGTTCTATTCGGTCTATATAAGTATTATAACATGGATTCCAAATTTGAGACGCATACTCAAGTTTGCTTCTTACATATGTACAAAAAAGAATTTTGATAGTTTTTACTCGAGTAAAATTTAATGAGTTACGCATAATGAAGTTTTTAGTTTTAACTATATAAACTCAGTGAGCGAACATAGGTTCATTTGCACAAGCATTTATTATTCAGGTATTAAGGATCGACTTCGCGTTGCGATTATGCCTTTTCCTTTCAAATGTGCAAGTCTTGTTTCTATCCCTTTTTACCCGCCAGCTACGCTTTTTAGACCGGGTAACGGGGATTATGTTTACATACTTTAGTAGTAAAGTAGTACTTAAGTACTACTTGGTAACTATTTTTGGGAGTACCCGCAACCGACGAGAGTGTATGAAGAAATGCATTGTAAATAATGTGAGCGAAGAAGTGTGCGCCCCCGTCAGTGAAAATAATCACACACTAGTGTGATTCCTAATCATTTCAATGATTTGTTATTTGTATAAATCTTGCTGTATAAAAACCTTGGGCTTGAATGCGTTCCATTACCTACGGACTTGTGTAGGTATCTTACGAGTATTCATTAACGAAAACCTCACAAGGATACCAGGAAAAGATAACCCATTGCAACAATGTAAATTATTCGAACGTAAATGAAGCAAAAGAATATTCCGAAAATCCTCGATTTTTATATATTCTATTGTACGTTGTTTTGCAGAATTCATTGTGCGTCCTTAATCGTTATTCCATCGATCGAGATATTTGAAAACTCATCGGGTGGCCTTTTGCGTAGCTCACAGCGATACAGAGTTCATTTCCACTCCCAAGTAGAGATGTACCGTTCTCAATATTCCCGAGTTGTATGGGAAATGTTCTCGAGAATGTTCTTTCACCGGTTTGCTAATGATTCGCAGAAAATTATTTTACGGAACGTAATGTTTCGCATAATGTTAGTTTCGCATAATTGCTATTCTACGGACACCTTTGACTTCTCTGGAAAGTTATAACATAAACCTAACCTGACCTACCCTTATCTACTTATTAGGGTACACCAAAATATTTTAAAATATATTTCCCGTTTCAGCTAAAGAAAATTTCTGCCAAATGACCATTATGCGAAACATTACTTTCGGTTAAACGATTTTCTGCCAGGTGAGGGTAAAATTTTCTTTACATACTTTCCACTGCTTAGTTACCGATGATTTTTCAGGTGTTTTAATCACTATGAGCAGAGCGCTCATGGCCAGGTGGACTGCATAGGTATATCTGCTGCTGACTGTACCGTAACTAGTTTATCGTTTGTCTGTATAAATGCTGGCGTTGTGATACAACTGACCGGTGTGTGCCAGCCGTTACGACTGACTAAACAGCGAACTCACGAGCACGCGCACATTTTGCCCAAACAAAGTCGAGAGGCGAAGCCGAACACTGCCCGTCTAGCACAACTTAGCGACATAGCATCACCTGTCACTCTCACACAGTACGGTGAATAAAAAGACAGGTAATATTTCTCGCGCGAGAAATAGTCGTGTGTCACGACTTGTGCTAAAGGTGCTGGTGTGCACCGGTACGTAGACTATTCGACCGGTTTGTAGCTCATAGAAACCGGAATCTTTAAATTACCCACACTTTTTTGGTCCGGTCCTGTCTGTACTGATTTTGTATGGCGAGAACTGAAAATTCCCGGTTCCGGTACAGGAATTTTAAGATTTAAATGTGTACCATGTGTTCAGCCTACATACAGGCATGCAAATGTTTAAAAATATAAATAAATAAGGAGTACCTACATAATAGCATATTCTACATGTCTCGAGTCTGTCTTCTCATGTCTTTATAGAAAAGAGTACCGGGAGCACACCCTAGTCTATACCAAAGAATATAAATAAGTCCTCAAGACGTCTGTACCTACTGTGCAAAATCGTATCTAATATCGTCGACGACGTTGCAAGCGTACGTCGTGTGAAACGGATAACCTAAACTTCACGCAATTAAGCGAACGGCCAACTATGGAGGACCGTTCCGTGTTCACAACTGAACTTGCGAGCTGCCAGACAGAAGGATTACTCATACCTACTTTACTCTTCATTAATATGCAATATGCACATCTTGTCTATTGTTGCAGAGTTCTCCTGATATATATTGGGAATATCGGGATGGACTAGGTATGTTTTAAGGTAGGTAGTTATTTATTAAATAAATAAAATCATTTCGGTGAGTATAGTTCGTGAGCCTCAAGCAAAATCAGATTTTTTAACCTTCGTCGAAATAGAAGGGTTAAAGTTTAATAGGTATTTAGTATTTGTGTACCCCCCAAACCAATGATTCAATTTCAGCACGGTTCTTTTTAATCTTAACTTATTTATTTATTTTTTATTTGTCTGTTGAGAGGGTTCTTATACTTAGCTTTGTTTGGTGGAAATAAAAGTTTTTAATTTTATTTATATGTACATACCTACTGAAGTAATTAAAATATGATAACTTAAGGAAAAGGATCTATTTTTTATTGCATTTGTTTCTAGTTGTTTCGTACTACAATATCCTGTGACGATGGAGAAATTCTAAAATATTTACTAGGATATAATTAGTGTCTTTAATGAGATTTATAAGGTTTTAATTACTATAAACTGGGAAAATATGAGAATGGTTAGAAATCCCTTCAGAAAAAGACGCAATTGATAAAATAAAAAAGTGGTAAAATATGAGACTAGTATTAATCGCCACAAGGAAAAAACGATTTTCGGAAAGTGGAGTATACACTCTTTTTAACTGCCCAGAAATGTTATCTTCTTGCAAAGCAGGTAAGATTAATTATAGTAAACGTATGAAACAAAAACACCAATTTTGGTCGGTACCGTATTTTGATTCCAAAAGCCATAAAAAAAACGCTGCACTTAGGGCTAGGGTTTGCAATATTCGTCCAATATTAGTATTCGAATAATACGAATACTTCAATTTCTAATATTCGAATTTTTCGAATAATACGAAAGTAGTATAGTATTGGGCATTGTAGATCACTTTGACACACACATTACCAACGGAACAGAATCAACGTAAAACTTAAAAATCTATTTGACAAAAACTTCATCGAAAACAGCATTTGGCCTTGGAGCGTTGTGAGATTCTATGCCAGGGCTTCTGCGCCATGGGAATCTACGTGCTCATAGAAGTTGATCACTTCTGTGACATGGTGTGATTTTTAATATGAAATATGAAAACACATATCCTGAACAATGAAAGCATATCCTGAACAATGAAAGCACAAACTACGAAATACGAAATCACGATACATTATTGTTTTTCTTTCATTGTGGAGAGTACAAGCGGCTTATTGCTTGTAATTTATAAAATCAGATAATTTATAGGATTGGACATAATTAATCACTTCGAGACATGAAAATATAGGATATTGGGCTTCTAGATCACTTGAATACTGATTTCCCCAATGGAAAAAACAATCAAGCTAAAACATAGAATCACTTTGAACAGAAACTTTCGTGGAACGAGCGCAGCGAGCGGTCAAATACTGTTTTGGGGGTAAGGTCTGTCCAAGAAAAAAAGTGGTCAACAATATAACGACAAATTAGACAAAAACAACTTAATGGGGTATTTACATTGTAGTTTTATTAGTGTTCTTCAAATAAATAAACCATATTATGTTCAACAAATTAACACTGATAAAATGCCCTGACTTTCCTTCGAACTCCTTCCATTAATCTCTGTACATCTCTTTTAGTCACCTTTTTACAAGTCATATCCCACATTTTTTTTTAATATATTCTCATTCGCAGCCATTTTACCACTATTTTTTAATTTTCTTTTCATTATTGCCCAGAAACGCTCTACAGGTCGGAGTTCAGGGCAATTCGGTGGATTAGCAGATTTAGGTACAAAAGATACATTATTTTCAGTATACCATTTTATACCAGATTTAGCATAATGTGAGGTGGCTAAATCAGGCCAGAATATGACAGACTCCGTGTGGTTTCTTATAAACGGCAATAAGCGTGTTTTCAAACATTCTTTTGTGTAAACGGTTTGGTTAATGGTGCCCGTAGTAACAAATGATCTGCTATTTTCACCACATGTACAGATGGCTTGCCAGACAAGAAATTTTTTAGCAAATTTATCAAGCTTTTTTGTTGTAAATTTTTATCGACATTCCCTCTTTGATTTGCCACGTAGAACTGTAAACCTGGTAATTTTTTGAAATCCGCTTTCACGTATGTTTCGTCGTCCATCAAAATGCAACCAAACTGCGTCAAATATTTTGTATACAATTTTCGAGCCCGAGTTTTACATACTTTATCTTTTGTAGCATCGCGATTAGGAACCGTAGACGCCTTGTATGATCGTAAGCCTGCACTCTGTTTTATTTTTTGGACATACGATTTCGATACATTACATTTCCTGGCGACATCCCGAACAGAAAGGGTTGGATTTTTGTTAGTGCTCGATGACTTTTTTCGCCTTGAATTTATCAACAGGACCGCGTTTTCTACCCGAGCCACTTTTTCTCGAAACACAATCTCGACTGATAATTAGCCAATACCTTTTGCACGGTTGATTTTGGAACTTCTAATAATTTGGCTAACTTTCCTAGCGAAATACCAGTATTTTGGTTGTAAGTGTACACGATTTTTTTACGGATATCCAGTTGGCGAGAGGACATTATATTAATCTTACAAATTTATAAATTCAAAATAGCCCCGACACAAAGCTTAGTTTTCCCGCTATTTAACTATCAAAGTGACAGGTGTCAGTTACTTTTTTATTTTCTTTTTTTTACAATAAATGTCGACAGCATTTGGATGCTGTTTTCGATGAAGTTTTTGTCAAATAGATTTTTAAGTTTTACGTTGATTCTGTTCCGTTGGTAATGTGTGTGTCAAAGTGATCTAAGGTCTGTCCACGAAAACAAGTTGCAAATAAGGGGGTCCAACCCCCATATAATAAATGTGGGAAATCATCCTGATGTCGGATCCTTCACGGGTACCTACAATAACAAATGAAAATATTAAACGAGTCGGACTCGCGCACCGAGGGTTTCATACAAAATATACGCTAAAAAGGGCCGTAACTATAAAATCCAGTATTAGCAGAGCCCTGCTCCTAAGCAAAATATCAGCATTGTGGGGTCATTTTATATTGGATATCGGCAAAATCACGTCTGTTGTATGGGAGCCCCCTTAAATTTATTTTATTCTGTGTTTTAGTATTTACTGTTATAGCGGCAAAAGAAATACATCATCTGTGAATATTTCAGCTGTCTAACTATCACGGTTCATGAGGTACAGCCTGTACACTCCGATTCGTTATTAAATTCCATGTTTTGCTTATAACATTTTTATTTTTTGCCTTAAAAATCTGGAAAAAATATATGTGTAGGTAGCAAATAGGTAGTAAATCATAGTATATAGAAAGTTGCAAATAAGGGGGGGTCCAACCCCCATATAATAAATGTGGGCAGTCATCCTGACGTCAGAATGACTGCCCACTTTATTAAATATATATTTCTTTTTAAACTTAGGTAGCAAATATGTCAACATAGGTAGTAAATAGTAGCAAATTGGTAGTGAATGCTGATGGTAGTCTAACATTAATCTGCCATTTTGGTCAGTCATTCTGACGCACACCACTATCTCCCGGTCTATTAGTATTCTAGCATAGAATAATAGTATCCATCCGTCAAAGTGTCGGGATTACCTAATGTGAAGGACAAATAGGCAAAAACAAAGACTGACTACCAAGTGTGTTTTGAATAAGTATATTATTTAGAGGCCGTTGCTAGTGAAAAATAAAGACTACTGGATGTGTTCTACCTAGTACAAGGACTGGAATCATAAAAATATGCGGAAATTAAACTTATAATCGCCTACAAAGGAGATTCATAATAAAGGTAAGGAATTTCATTTCAAACGAGCTATAACGCTTATTTTAAGGTTCATGTACACTCCAAAGTGTTACACACTGAAATTGTTAATGCTAAATGGCTTTCCAATACCAAAGGAAAACGGAGTAGAGGTAGGGGCTGTACTCGTGGTCAATGAACTTTGAGGAGAACTTGTGATACCAAATGAGAATCCTGCTTTTGGGGGGATTGATGCACTGCTGGTGGCACTGTTACCAGCTTTTTCTGCAAATGTGTTTGGACTACTTTGTGTAGTGAATGGGGATTAGCCGGCTTTCATTAAATTTGTGCTTGAAAAGAGGGAACTACTATTAGCAGTAAAAGGTTTCACAGGGACCTGGTCTGGTTTTGATTGTGCTGTAACCTTAGTACTGTCGGAATATTTATTTGTTGTGTTGTCAGAGTCAGTACTAGAGATGTGCGCCGGTCGAAGAATGATCGGCGGCGGCATCTGTCAAAAATTCGGCGGCGGCGGCGTGAAATCGGCGTCAGGGTTAGGTGAATAGAAACACACATTGATTGGTATTTTTTGTTTTTAATTTGAGATCAGTTAAATATCGTGGTTGAATTGACGCGTCAAAACATTTTAGATATCAATTTGAAGAAAAGCAACAGTCATTGGCAGTAAATAATGATACGATAACTTCTATCTAACACAATTAAAATATAAAATTACACATCACAACAAAATACCACATAGCCGTATTTAGGGTTCCGTAGACAACAAGGAACCCTTTCTTTTTCAATTGAGAGATGCGTTTGTGAAATATTACGCTTAAAAGTGCTCAATTTGTTAGTTTCAAGCGTCGCCCCCGCTCCAGGAGTAAAGCCAATCTGAAATTCGCTGGCAGCCGACGATACGAGTCGCTCTCCGTTGAATGTGGTTTAGAGGGAGATGCTGGTACTTAGGCCCCTCAGCTTACAGATGAGAACAGTATTCCACACGTGAGCGAACCTTCGCCTTCTAAAGCTAGGCGATGGGCCGGAGTGAACTTTTTGGAGGCTCATTTAGCCTTACCCTCTAAATGACCGCGGAATTGGACTTCACTCGAGATGTTGACACTAAGGATTCCAATAGAGCTGAGTCAGTTAGGGGAGTGCCCTCAGAACGAGGTGATGTGATACATGTAGATTTTTTTGCGGTGAACGCACCATATTGACGGTCACTAAGTAGCTGGTGGTCCTCAAGGTACCGAAGGAGCTATCTATCTATTAGCCACAAACGTCCACTGCTGAACATAGGCCTCCCCCATGACTCGCCACAAAGTGCAATCCTGTGCAGACCGCATCCAATGATTCCCCGCTACTCTCACGAGGTCATCCGTCCATCAAGTCGGGGGCTCACCCACGCTGCGCTTTCCTATACGTGTTCGCCACTCTAGGACTTTGCTGCCCAACGGACGTCCATTCTCCGGGCTACATGGCCTGCCCATAGCCACTTCAACCGGGCAATCCTGTGCACTTTGTCGGTTACCTTGGTTCTTCTGCGGATATCCTCATTTCTGATTCTATCGCGCAAAGAAACTCCGAGCATTGCCCTTTTTATTGCACGTTGCGTGACTCTTAGCCGCCTCATGAGTCCCATTATGAACGACCATGTCTCAGTTCCGTAAGTCATCACTGGCACCACGCACTGTTCGAAGACTTTCGTCTTCAGGCACTGGGAAATTTTCGACGAAAAGATATGACGTAGCTTGCCGAACGCTGCCCAGCCGTTGAATTCGTCGATAAAACTCCTTCTCGAAGTTGGACTTACCTAGCTGGACAATTTGTTCCAGGTACACATACTCATCGACAACTTCGAGGGCATAGTTCCCACCCAACCACTATCGGGTAAGGCGCAACATGGTCATTCGACATGATTTTAGTTTTGTCCATGTTCATTTTCAGACCTACCTGTTGGGAGACTCTGCCGAGGTCTTCGAGCATGGCGCTTAATCTCTCCAACGACTCCGCCATGACCACGATATCATCTGCAAATCGAAGGTGAATGAGGTACTCGGCGTTGATGTTGATGTCAAGTCTGTTCCAATCCAGTAACTTGAAGGCATCTTCCAGTGCAGCAGTAAACAGTTTTGGAGAAATTACGTCTTACCCTTGCTGCAGTTGGATAGGCTCTGAGCTCTGGTCTTGAATTCGGATTGACATGGTGGCGTTTCTGTACAAACACTTCAGCACTTCGATGTATCGATAGTCGATAGGGTACCGCTGAAGAGACTGAAGCACAGCCCAAGTCTCTATCGAATCAAAGGCTTTTTCATAGTCCACAAACGCTAAGCATAGGGGCCGATTATACTCCTCTGTCTTCTGTATAACCTGCCGCAGCGTATGAATGTGGTCTATGGTGCTAAACCCTTTTCGGAATCTGGCTTGTTCGGGAGGTTGGAAATTGTCAAACCTGTGCGCGAGGCGATTTGTAATGACTCTGGAGAACAGCTTATAAACATGGCTCAGTAGTGAGATGGGCCTGTAGTTCTTCAATAAAACCGAAGGCAGGCAGGCAGTTGATAATGGACTCCATTATCTTCAAAAACGGGGAGGTTATGGCTATCGGCTTGTAGTTAAAAGGATTAGAGCGGTCCCTTTTTTAGGGATTAACGATCACCAGTGGAGCATGAGAGATGAAAGAGACTCGTTAAAACCGGTGCCAACTCTGAAGCACACATCTTTCCCTGGACAATCATAAGTTGAGTTGAGTGGGCCTATTGTCAATAGGCGAAATTCCATCGGGCCCATTCGACTATTCACAATAGGCCAAATTCCATTGGGCCCCCTTGACTTATGAATGTCTAGGAAAAAAGTGCTTTGTGCACTGAGCTTTGATGGAACCGCACATCCGATATATGGATCTCGCACCGCTCTCGCTTTGTCATCCAAAGTCGTGTTGGACGCAGTTTGCCCAGAAGATCGCCTTCTTTTACGCATTGTGGGCAGACGGTAAATTCGGGGTCAGATCCCCAAGCACAACCAGACAGCTTGTCTTTTGATTCCTCTGCCCAAAACAAGAAACAAATTGTAAGAACGGAAACCAGATAGCTTCCTTCTTATTCTATAAAGTCAACTGAGGAGACGGTGAGTATAAGAGACGGGAGGCTCGGGGGGCATAGCCCCCCCACCCAATTAAAGAAAGAACAACGGCGAACATAACAAGACAGCTTAACTTCTGATTCTATGAAGTCAATTGAGGAGATGATGAGTATAAGCGAGGGGGATCTCGGGAGCGGGTTTGTACTTACCGTCCATGAATTTTGTAAACAGCGTATGCAAATCACCTGCTTATTTGACAAAAGCCATCTCTTCCCATCTTGTTTCAACATAAGATTCCAAAATGCTTCCAACAATAAGTTGGTTTGGCTTTACAATTCAACAGTTTTATTTTTAAACACTTCACTTTCAATTTATGAACACATTGTCCGTCTTCGCCTTGTTCCTCGCTCATGAGTTTGAAATAAACACCTCATACACTAGAAACTAGAAGCGTAATCTGCAGCGCACACGAACTGACTAAACCCGCTTAATCAAAGTGCTTAAGGAATGACACTCGAGTGAGTGGTAGGAATAAAGGCGTAGGCAGAGTTGGGCAAAAATTAATTGAATAAGAATAAGAATAAAAACAGAAATTGTATTCTTATTCAAATCGATTTGAATAAGAATAAATTCTTGTACTCGTAATTCAAATAAAATTAATGTGAATAAATCATGTAATTTTTATTTTAAATGAAGAATAAAAAACTAAATAATTATTTTAGAAATGGCATAATTTAAATACCATTTTATTTGATTAAAATGTTAATTGAATAACGTTAATTTGTAGTATGGATGTTATACAATCGGTTTTATTTTGTAAGTTGATCTTTACTAAGCTTTAATGTTTGGATTTATGTGAAATTAAATAGGTTTTATGACAATAGGTATTTTTTGGTATCTTCGAAATGTTGATGATGATCTGATGATGAAGCTAGAAACTGAACAGCCGAACTTCAATGGGTACTAGTATACCCCTCGAGTGTGGGCTTGATAAGACACAATACTACTATCTCTACCTATACCTAATAAGTCATATTAACAATCCAGGTACCCCAACCCTTACATTCGTATTCGTGGAATATTATTTGAATTAAAAAATCATGATTAAAATTATTTGATTAAGAATAAGTTATCTTCATTCAATTTTCTCAGCAACGAATTATTCCCGACGAATTTATTTGAATAATCTTGACGGGATTAAAATCGACATGATTTTATTCTTACGAATTCTTATTCAAATTACGATTTTATTCTTGAATGCCCAACTCTGGGCGTAGGCATGTAGCGCGATACAATAAAATAGCGCTTATTTCATTTTCTTACGCCATCATGATTTCGTAGGGCAAGCCAACGATTTTTTTATTATAAAGGAGATTATTACTCATATAGAAAATAGGTGATATATAAAAAACAGGTTACATTATTTGCATGCTCATAAATACAAATAGCTGAAGGACACGCCGATTTCACGCCGATCGACGAACGGCGGCGGCGGCGTGTCAAAAACGGCGGCGACGGCGCTGCGCCGGCGCGGCGCTCATGTCTAGTCAGTACCTTGATATTCCTCTTGTATTTCTTTGAGATGCTTCTCATAGTCTTTGAATATTGGTGACAATATACATAAAGGGGTTTTCTCCACATGTTGTTTAATCCAATCTGATACTGATTCATTTAATCCTTTCAATTTAGTATAATATCTTAATTTTTTGTCACTGTCTTCAGTTTTATTTTCTGAGCTTTTGATTTCAGGCTTTGATGTGGCACTGGTGCTTTCTAAGACTGTACTTGGGCTAGACACTGACTGAATCTTAAAAGGTGATGCTGATGATGAGGTTGCTGTTGAAAATAAAGACTTTTTAGCTTCTGTATTATTGGCAGGTAGGTATACCAAACATGGTGGATGACGGATGACACTACAGAAGCAGACTCTGTTTTAGAGCTGTTACTCGATGTTGTAGCTAGGGTTTGCAATATTCGTCCAATATTAGTATTCGAATAATAAGAATACTTCAATTTCTAATATTCGAATTTTTCGAATAATACGAATATTTATGAAAATAAATCAATATAATGGTTACAATTTCTATAATTGTAAAATACGTAACGTATAATTAAAATGTAATGACATTTCTATTTAAAAAACCAACTTTTATGTTATTGGCTTAAAATTTAAGTATATTTCTTTGAATTTAAACAGTGGAATTTTTGAGATATAATAAACGATTACAAAATAAATCACAGTACAGTTACAATACAATCTCACTTTTTGTTACAAGTTAACATACAAAAAAATTAATGAAAAGCAAACCCTTTTCGTGTCTACACAAAAATCTACCAGTTCTGATGTCCACCCAGACGTAGGTATCCATCGACGGCGACGTCCTGACAATCTAGTTAAAGAAACTCTTCTTTTAATTGATTATTGTTACTAGCATGGGCGCGAGCGTGGCTTGCAAATCCAAATTTGGTTTTGGAAGTCCGACAGCATGAGATACAATACAACAAAGCTGGCCAGATGATTTGTACGTGTAGTTGTACGAGGGCTTGAGCCGTGTCTTTCGGTGCTGACGTTTGGCGTCCAGGTCGAAGGCGAGCGCGTTAATTTTTTTTTAAACCTTCAGTGAGAGCAGCTTGCTAGTCGTTGCATTGCAAGGTCCTCCCACGAGTCGCATGATATGCCGGTGGCCGTTAGGTGGCCCTTTAAGACATCCTTCATCATCATCAACCTCCTAGCGTTGGTCCCGTCTTGCGACAGGGTCCGCTTTCCTACTTTTTCTCTTCCACTTCGCTCTATCCTGGACATCGTGTTCTTCCAAACCGCAGTCGTTCAGACCTTTACGAACGAGATCGAGCCTCCGCAACTTGGGTCTACCTCTTCGCCGAGAACCCGGCAAGGCAAGACTGGAGTGCTCTATTGCCGACGTACTCTAAAGGTCTTCTTTTGACATGCCCAAACCAACGAAGCCGACTCTTCTGGAGCTTATCGGCGATGTCCCGTACTCCGAGGCTGCCACGAATATATTCATTTCGGATCTTGTCAATCCTCGAAACACCAGACATCTACCTCAGCATCTTCATTTCGGCTACGTGGACGGCTTGGACATGTCTTTGGGTCATTGCCCACGTTTCGCTTCCATAGGTGAGGAGAGGTCTTATCATAGTCCGGTACACGAGGCCTTTTAACTTAATAGGTATTCTACTATCGCAGGTCACACCAGTCACTTCTCTCCATTTCAGAAATGAAATGAAATGAAACGAACTTTATTTTGCGCGATTTTTAGGTACATTCAGATATTAATAAAACACGTACATTAGGGTATCACTAAAATCCACCGAATCACGGCATGCAAACAATAATCTTAGATCTATTTACTTATAATCTAGGTACCCCTGAATGCTATAAAAACACATGTTTCACAGCCACTTTTTAAGAGACTTTTTAAACATTACAAATGGTAAGTCCTTAATGGTGTCTGGGAGTCTGTTGAACAATTTAATGCACATAATGTAGGAGTTCTTTGCAACAAGTGACAATTTAGTTGAAGGAACATACAGTTTATTACGATATTGTGATCGTGTGGGATTTTTATATACATCTTTAACATGTTGAAACATATGGCCATGTTGAAACACATGCATTGAAAATGTAAATACAGGGAAGAGAGAGTATTCCATGAAGTTTAAAGTAAGGTCGGCATGATTCTACAGTTTTAAGTTTAAATATAGCTCGTATACACTTCTTCTGCATTATAAATACACTGTCAATATCGGAAGATCTGCCCCACATCGTTATTCCGTACTGTAGTATTGAGTGTATAATATATCCATAGTATGAAATTAGCGCTGCTTCTTTAGAAACGACTAGACTTATTCTTCTTAGTGCAAAGACAAAACGATTGACTCTAGAACAAAGATCTCTAACATGATCACGCCAGCTGCAAAATCGATCAAGAATAATTCCTACAAATTTAATGTTATTTACTTCAGCGATTTTGTGACCTTCATAGTTAACGTGCAGATTTTCAGGTTTTCTCTTATTAGTGTGGAATTGCATTATCTTAGTTATATCAAGGTTAGCTTTAAGATTATTTACTTCTAGCCACTGCATAGTTTTAGATAGAGTTTCATTGATCTGTGACTCGAATGTTTCCGCATTATCACCTTTAACGACAATCGTAGTGTCATCAGCAAAAAGGTAACAATTTTGGGTTATTTTATTCGGCAAATCGTTAATGTATAGAAGAAACAATAATGGTCGCAGTATACTGCCCTGCGGCACGCCATATTCACTATATATGTAGTTAGATTTATATTTGTTAATGTCTCCAGGGCAATATTGGGACACTTCTACACATTGTTCCCTATTCGACAAATATGACTTTAGCCAGTCATGTGCTGAACCACGAATGCCGTATCGGTAAATCTTATCAAGCAATCGCTTGTGACAAACAAAATCGAAGGCCTTGCTATATCCATGAACAGAACACATACGGGAATGTTGTCATTTAAGCACTCAGTAACAGTTTTCATTAATTGAAATATAGTAAGCGATGTGTTTCTATGTTTACGAAATCCATTTTGTTCGTCTTTAAGCAAACAATTTTTTTCGATGAAGTTACTAATTTTAGCGTATACTAATTTCTCATAAATTTTGGAAAAAATGGGTATTAATGTGATGGGTCTGTAATTATTTAAAAGTTGTTTGTTCCCTTCTTGAGTAAGGGTTTTACGACTGATTTCTTTAACTTATTTGGAAAACAGCCTTGCTGTTTCGATCCTGTGTTGAATGTTCGTCTCCAATGATCCAGAATTATGCACAATGCTCCCGAGGTATTTATATTCATTGCATTTCGCACTTCCCGCCCATCAACCACAATTGGCAAGGGGTGTGAATTGGGAACATTTCACTCCATGAACTGGGTTTTCTGAACACTCAACACTAGGCCACCCCTCTGTAACTGATGTTTCCATTGAAGTAACACGTTTTGTAGTACTTCCCGGCTCTCGGTACAAACTGCAACGTCATCGGCGTATATAAATGTCCAAAGCGCTTTGCTCTGAGCTTCCTCCGTAAGAGTGTCTAGAACTAGACTAAACAGATACGGACTCAACACTGATCCCTGGTGCACTCCTTCCGTGACAGGTATTGAGCTCGTTTCTCCCACGGTAGTCATGACCACTGATTTGGCGTCCTGGTACATGTCGGCTATTAATGTGACGTATGCCTCGGGGACATTTCTGGTTCGAAGGCACCATCAGATCGTCTCACGGGGCACACGGTCAAATGCCTTTTCCATGTCTAGGAACGCCACATACAGCGGTCTGTTTTTAGCTCGGTATTCTTCAGCGATGGTATTGAGAGCAAACATTGGGTCGATAGTCGACATGCCTGGCACAAAGCCGTACTGGTTATTAGAGAGTGAGCTTTCCATTCGCAGTCGGCTATCAATCACTCGCTCGTACAACTTCATGGTATGACACATCGACTTAATATAGTCCGTAAGCCCGCTCCAAGATTGCCTACGTAATATGACATCACGATAAAATGCATGGCACACGATCGAAAAAGTTGTGCTGAGCGAGAATCAAACGACTATCGCACAGAAAATTGGCCGGAAGTTTGAGAAAATCCTTCACTTCCGGTCAACATTTTAGGGGTGTACTTACGTCATGTGACATCGTTACGTGACAGATGGCATCATCTAGCCCTTTAATCGTAGAGAGTGTAAACATAAGTCTGCCAGTTCTAAAATGGCCGGAAGTGCTTGGCAGATGCGGTCAAAGATGGTCATCGGGTACGTTTTCCTACGTTTTGTGGTATCTTGACGAAATTGATTATAAATGTTTTAAACTAATAGTGTCTCTAAAAATAAATAAGTCTGCCAAGACATATCTGGCCGGAAGTCCTTCAAAAGTGATTTTTTTAGGGTTCCGTAATCAAACTAGGAACCCTTATAGATTTGCCATGTCCGTCGGTTCATCTCTCCGTCCGCGGCTTAGCTCCGTGTCCGTAAATAAAAAGTCAGCTGTAAATGTAAATTTCCTATGCTCTCGAGAATATTCTCATTGTTCTCCGGGAATATTCTCAATGTTCCCGGGAATATTCTCATTGTTCCCGAGGAATATTCCGCAAGTTTTTAAATTGCTCTCAGGAATAGCATGGTAAAATAAATACCAGTGAGACAAGCAAGTTAATTTCTGATAGAGAAGGAATAGAGAAAACACGTGTGTTGTCAACGCAATTAGCAAAATAATTGTATTTTATTTAGTTTTTATCGTTTTTATGTATATATTTATTTCATTATTTCAATAGTATTTTAAATAGGTAGTGTATAGTAGTACCAAAGACAGGCATGCCACAATTCATTACTTAAATACCCTGCCAGAAACATAAAATAACAAAAAGTGAATATCAGCATTTATTCTTTTGCAATATTTGATAAAATTATTTTTCTTTAATCAGTTGGATCCTAGCCAATGTTGATGTTCCAGGCAGGGTTCCATAACCGCTATCACAAATATATTACAAGATCAAGAAGAGAAGTCTTGTTTTGGTGCGGGGGCTCATCCCCCCCGAGCCCTCCGCTTCGTAAATCTACTCGTGACTTGAAAGTTCAAAGTTGTGTTTATTATCTAAATACGGGGGCTCTGCCTCCGAGAGTGTCTCTTGTAGTAATCGTCTCATCACTTTGGATTTAAGCTATCATGTTTCTGTTCTTGGTAGTTGCTTTGATTTGAGTGCCGCCACCGCTTTTCCTAGCTCCACTTGTGACTTCAAAGTTATATCTTAGTCATCGTTTCCGAAGTTGACTTAAAATAATCAAAAGACTAACAATCTTGTTTCCCTTCTGTTCGGTTTCTCCCCTAGGCCCCTCCCCTATCTTATAGTCTTCGACTCCTCAGTAGATTTTACGGAATTAGAAGACATCTTCTCATTTTCATTTTCGGATTCACCCGTAACTTATTGCTGGAAACGTTATTCGCCCCATCAATGAGGCGCATATTTGGCGCACTTTCAGTGGATTATTTCTGCCATGTCTCTGTAGCGGAAAATCATGCCGACTGTCTTTCGCGCGGCTTGACGTCTTTAAAGATTCCAGGCCAACTTCTGGTTTCAAAGATCTTCTTAAATGCAGCGAGATCCTACCGACTGGTCGGTAACCTCGTTTGATCCGTCAGTAGTTTCAAAACGTAAAGTAAAAAAGTATTTTTCCAAGACTTTGTTCTACCAATTTGTCAAAATGACATATGTATAACCATGCCAAATTATAACTTTCTGGTACTATAATTCTCTCTAGTACTAAGAAAAGTTCAATGTTCCCCATTTTGGAGAATATTCTCGGGAACAAAGGAAATTTCCGGAAATATTCCCCAGGGGAATATTCTCGGGAACGGGAATATTCTCGCGGCCCATCACTAGTGCCATGCATTTTATCGTTATGTCATATTACGTAGGCAATCTTGGAGCGGGCTTACGGACTAATACCTCTATAGTTGTTACATTAATAACGACTGCCTTTGCCCTTGTAGAGGGATAATGGTGCTAAGTCTCCACCTTTTCGGCATATGAAGGGTCCTGAACATGATGTGACTGAATAGATTTGCCAGTAATACAACACCTTTGTCTCCTAGACACTTCCACCTTCCACCACCACTTCCTTTAAGACATCCTTCGCAGATATTGCCCGCCAGCATTGCATTTGCCACAGGTAAGCTCAGAGTAAAAAACCTTGATGGTGCCGTACATACCATGTTTTAACGACTTATGATTCTTAGTGTATGATTTGAATAATTTGATAATTTTGGTTTTATGTTTGTATGTAGTTATATGAATTTCAAACACAACTCATGTTGTTATTGAATAAAGAATAAAGACCAGCGGGTGACCTTCTATGAGCAGATACTATACCCGATATGCCTGTTCGACGCAGAACCTCCGAGTTAGATCCTGGCACCACAACCATAGTATTGCTCGGAGACTTCAGAGGCATAGAGTAGCAGAGGCAAAATGATTGCCCTAGTGACGGCGAGCTTAGTGTGAACGCCAAGATCATGCGACTTCCAAACTTTAATAATACCTAATTTAAAGTATTTCTCTGACATATTACGTTCATTGTGACATTTACTTTTTATTTGAATTATGATTTTGGTTTAGTTATATCATAGTGTCATTCAGCATCATAACATCACAGCACAGCAGAAGGATCATTTTATTAATCCTTGCATTTTCTGATAATTTTTCGCAAACGAAAATAATTTCAAACAGATTTCTGCACTATTCGAAATATTCGTTTTATTCGAATATTGAGTGCTGTCGAATTCGAATAATATTTGTGGCGAATAATTCGAATAGACGAATATTCGAATTGCAAACCCTAGTTCTAGCCTGTGGCTTGAAGGAGAAATTGCTTACAGTTGAATCTGCTTTTGAAGCTGTGAATAAACAGGATGGTGAAGTTGTCATTCCTCCAAACAGTGATGATGTTTGTGATGAGGGTGATCCAAATGGTTTAACTGTGGATGTTGATGATACTGGGGTGGAGAAAAGGCCTCCGCCAGCACTGCTAGTTGCAGGGCTGGTGTTGAAGCCACTGGATGACACACCTGTGTCGGTTTTGATCGATGGCATGCCATTGGTTGGTTTGCTACCATTGGTCAAGTTCGCCAAAAAGTCAAATGATGAAGGTTGAGCTTTGCTAAACCCTCCAAAACCACTGAAGACGCTCGCGTTAGCCTGCAACAGAATAACAGTCATTAGCCAACTATAAAAACATCTTGAATGTATCACAAGACGATGGGGGTTGAGAAGAGAATTATGAGAGGCTGTAGTAAAGAAAAATTCAATTACAAAATCAAACCCTTGCAGTGTGCCTGTGCCATAGTGTTTGTGGTTGTTATTGCAGTTATGACATGCAGGGATATTGAACCTTTTCCATAGCATTATCAGCAGGGGACTTCGGTTAGTGAGTAGGCATTCATACAAGTACAAATATAGTGTATAATATTTTCACATAGTACTTTCTCAGGCAAGCTCGTTTTTTTAATTTCCATTTCCACTTTTTCACTGAAGTTAATAAAAAACATTATAAGCTTGTATTATCACTTGCTCATTTGCACCCACACTGCAACCATATTTGTGTAGTTACATGAGATAATATTGGAACTTTCTATGTATGTTAATAGAATCTGAAATGGAACATAGTATGAGAAGAGATAGGGAGATTGATGCGGAATATTACTGAGTAACATTTTTAATGTTTTCTTCAAGGATAAGCCTAAATTCTTAAGATAGGTACAAGCTAGGTTAAGTTCCTGTAATAGTTAAGTATCCTTTCTGAAAAAATGACAGACTGTTGAGTTTCTTTTGTTGTTTCTTCTCAACAGTGGTGTCCTCTTGTGAAATGCCAGTAGACTCAGACATGTAGCCCTTGTGGCCACAAGGGCACTTTACTACTTACAGAATATAAAGCTCATTATTTCATTCACCAGCGTAGTGTAGCTGCAACCTAGTAAGCTTTAATGACAATAATTTCGTAAGTTGATACCAGGGCAAGTTAACATCTGTCAATTGTTTAATTTCACATCAAGCTACATTACAATTACACATGGAAATTCTATTGGATTTAAGATTGAGAGTGGTTTTACTCGGATTATCGTATCGTTAGCAGATAACATACGACGATATACTTACTCCATCTGAAGAAGGTGGAGCCCGCTTCTTCGCCGTTCTGATCACCCGCTTTTCAATGGCTTCTTTAGAAGCTGGTTTGAATGGGGTGCGTCCCATATTATATACAAACTTTTGGTATAATTTCAATTTATAAACATACAAAAGATATAATGCACGATATATATATATAATAAGAAATACCATATTTTCATGAAATATAAAACATTCAATTCATATAATATCATATGTTATAAACTTATAATGGTTATTTTCTCTAATAATCTTAGATATAATATGTATTTTGTATAACAATCATGACATATAATATAATATCATTTGAAATATCTATCATATAAACTAATATTATATGACATACCAAGTACTTACCATTTTATAGGGAACACCCTAATACTCCGAAATATTTTAATCCGATTTTGCTTATTCATTATTCCTAAGAAATAAAATTCCGATCGTTAAAAACCACGAAATTTAATATTCCGAATTTCAAGTCCGAGTTTTTTTTAAAGCTTTTATTTAACTTGCATGTTATGTTTAAAGTATGTTTGTTCGGGTGAAATCTTGCAACTCAATTTTGAAGCAGATATCGTCAACTGATTGAGCTGAAATTTTGCATACTTACTTAACTTTGATGACAATACAATAATATGGTACCCCCATGGTACCATCTGATCTGATGATGGAGCCGGTAGGTGGCCAATTGGCCATAGGAACTCTATAATAGAAAAGACATCCTACCGAGCTTGGGCTCTTTAGAATCGTCTCAGTGAGCATTTGATGGATATCTAAAGAAAAGTACAGTCGGCTATAAAAGCTTGCCACTAAAATGTCATTTTTGACAGAAACTTATTATTTCTGTGAATTATAACATCGAAGAGTTAAAAGCCCGACGTGGCTCTAGCCCGAAAAACAGAATTCCGATTTAGAATTTTCCGAAATTTCATAGCTTTTTCGGAATTTTAGCATTCGTTAAAATAAACTTTCATATTTTCAATCATCGCAGTTTTCACTTAACTGATAAATTTCGGATTTTTGAAAATCGGAATAAAAAAATTCGGAGTCCTTACCTATATTTGTAAGGGCGAAACGAACGCAGGCAAGGCAGTTAAAGCAGGTCCGACTTGGCTTAAGTTAGGTACGACGACGAGCAAAGCGAGGAGGAGTGTTAGATTGAACTGAGACCCTAACGAGCGAGCGTAGCGAGCGAGCCGCGCAGGTCTGACTTGGCTTACGATTCCTAACATTACCATTTTTCCCCTTAAGGCAGATCCGACTTGGCTTAGGTTAGATACGACGACGAGCGAAGCGAGGAGGAGTGTTAAGTTGAACTATGACCCTAACGAGCGAGCGAAGCGAGCGAGCCGCGCAGGTCCGACTTGGCTTACGATTCCTACCATTAGGTACTTATTTTACCTTAAGGCAGATCTGACTTTGCTTAGGTTAGGTACGACGACGAGCGAAGCGAGGAGGAGTGTTAGGTTGAACTATGACCCTAACGAGCGAGCGAAGCGAGCGAGCCGCGCAGGTCCAACGTGGCTTACGATTTCTAACATTACTTCGATGCTTCGATTGCTTCGATGTTTCGAGTAAATGTATATTATATGTAATACTAATTAAGTGTTTTAAATGTTATACCACTAGATGATTATATACAATGTCATTATACCTACAGTTCATTATATACTATGAAAAAAATGCATTTTATTGTTATATGTTTCGTTCAGTATACAAATTGAATATTATACCAATTAAATTTATTCCAATTGAACCTATGTCTAATGAGTGTTATATCTATTGTTTATATATGTTCTATTACTTACCCGTTTGGATGTACCCATTTCCTCTTGCTCGTCATCTTCTTGATCCCAGTTCTCGTGATTAAGCTCTGTGGTGGCGGGACGCTTTGCTGACATTTTCCTACGAAAATTAGGATGTAATGTGGACGCGCTGTTAAGATACCTAATGGGTAACTTATACACGAAATTAGCACTTTAAAAACGTCATTGAATCCAGCCACATTGACATTAGATCTATTCCGATGAGTAGTAACAAAATCGTACGCACTTAGAGATTTACAATATCTTAACTATGCTGCATTGGCACCGCATGAGTATCAATCAGACATATGTCAGTTGAGTTGACTAAAGTTGAGTTGAGATGAGATAGCGAATCAAATGCATTGCTCGCCGCGCACAGTGTTGCCAGAGCCGTTGAGACACAAACTACGTTGAATTCCTCGAAAAGTTACATTTTTGCTGCGAAAGCTATATTTCGATTTAATATAACATTTCCCTCCGTCTACAACCAGCCACTATCAAATTGCATGTTCAGTATTTCATTTTCTTCAATCGGAAATAAATATGTTACCAATGGACAGGGTTTGCTTCGCGGAGCTCTGCGAAGGTGGTTAATTAATTAATTAAACATGTTTATATTACTATTATTATTCGATTGTTAACATATTATCTATTAAAAAAAAATCTTGCATTTAATTCATAGAGATAATATATTAGGTATTAAAGTTTTTATAAAGTTAAAATGTGATATTTATTGTACTCGTTCGTAATCACACTAATATTATAAAGGCGAAAGTTTGTGAGTGTATTTATGTGTATATTTGTTAGTCCTTCACGCTCAAACGGCTGGACAAAAGTTTTTAATAATTTTGGTATGAAAGTAGCTGACACCCTGGATTAACACATAGGCTTCTTTTTATACCGAAAAATGTAGTGTTCCCTTTGGGAAGAGCGGGTAGCACTGCGCGGCGCAGCCATTTAAGAATATAAGGTATGCATGCTGGATTTTCGCCTGAATATGTACACACTACTCGAAATGTATGATTTACGCCTGTACAGTCGCCATCAGATACATCGTAGCCTATAAGGCGTTCATAAATATCTGAACACGAGTCTTATTGACTGGGCGTTACAGTACCTACATGTTAAAATATTTATGAACGCCTTATATGCTGCGATATATCTAATGGCGACTGACAACTTCTAGGTACATATTTAGCAAATAAATTAAATTTCATTTTATTTAGTTTTTCATTTAATTTCACTTAAAAAACCAGTCAAGCGCACTGAGGGTTCCATACAAATTGTGATCGCACTGCATTTTGCTCCAACGAAAAGATAAACTGAATTGAGGAACTAATTTAACTTTTACATCAGTAAACTATTGCCTCCATATATCGGCATAGGGTAAGGAGAGTAAACACAAAAAATTACCACTAAAAAACTACTAAAAACCAAAATAATTATTTCACTACAAAATTACGGTTTTTGTTTTCCTGTACTACATGACATTATAATACATGACACTGCTTCTTGCCAAATTTCCTAATACACTGACCATACAAAGTGAGTTAGTTTGTATGGTTTGACAGTTCGTTTGCTTCGAAGAGCTAGAGTGGTCTGACTCTACAGACCTTACTACCAGACCCGAGTATTTGATATTTATTGTTTTGTATGTGTTGATAACTCCACGTATTCCTGAGAAAAAGGGTCTTGACAGGCAGACAGGCAGCCTGGCTTACGGCCAAACAGGCGGACAAAGAAGAAATCTTATAACGGTTATGTTTTTCATTTTGTGAGACTGCCAGCAACAGGGACGTCACTATGCCTACCAAGGGCGTCGCCAGTCGACGGGCGAGTTGATATAAATGCAGGATGTGGAGTAGTTATTTGTGCAACAAGAGAGCAAAGTTGTTTTTTGTTACGAGTGCTGATTTGGAGTCCCGAGCAAGCGAAGGACTCAACAGCACGAGATGCAAAAAAATTTGCTCTCGTGAAGCACACACAACTTTTCACCTCATCAGCGAGAACATATTCGACATGTGGTGCTTTTTCTTCCAAAGTATGTTTATAGTCTTTGTTGCTGATTTCAATACTATTATTAATCAGAAAATAGATAAGTGCTGCTTAAAAAGGAATAACAATATAATTTAATTGAAATTCTAATCAACCAACCAACACGGTTATTGTCATTATTTGATCAAATTGGAAGATTTAGCAGATACATGATGTGTTTATTTATAAATACATATTATATTACGAGATTTTGTTTATAAATTGATTAATATGTTTACTCCAAAAACACCAAACAAAATAAATGCAAAAGAAAATAACAATTACAATATTGAGCTCTTTCCAGAACCATCATTACTGGGAGGTGCGACCAGCTCAGTAATGATGGTTCTGGAAAGAGCTCAACGGTTCTTACTTAAGGTGATTCTCAGAAAACCACGCTATTACTCGACAGCTATGTTGTATACAGAGATGGGAGTGCTCACCGTGCGTCAGCTTGCTATCATAAAAATGATTGTATTCATGCACCACAAAGTTACCAAGACACAAGCCTTCAGTGATCTGTTCGGTAAACGGAATTTTAAACTACCTGTCCCCCGCACTAATACCTCATTTGCCAAGAGATTTGCTGATTACCTCTCCCCACAAGTTTACAACACAGTAAATAAAATATGTCCTATCAGGGACATCACTGTTCCTGAAGCAAAAAAGAGGGTATCACTGTGGCTCCAGTCTCTTGATTACAGTGCCACAGAGCAACTTCTTAAGGCTTGTTCATGAATATTCACCCATACTATTCGGGCACACAGCCACACTCTCTCTCACTCACACACACACACACACACACACACGCACACGCACACACACACACACCCAAGAAGGCTTCTGTTATGGGCACTAGACCACGATATACATACTTATATAGATAAATATATACTTAAATACATAGAGCAACCATGACCCAAACACAAATATTAGAGTTCATCGAGCACACAAGGACATGGACAACAAGAACTGAAACGATCTTGAATTTACCCATCATTCCTTTATATCTTAGACAATGAAGAATATCCCTTAATTCAGATATTTATCTGACAAATGCTGTATTCAAAACTAAAAAAAAGTTTTTTTCACACTTGCTTTTCAGCTTATAGTTTACCAAAATAGTTAGTGCGGCGCAAGGATGTGTCCAAAGGGTCCCACAGCAAGGTACCTAACAAAAACAAAAAAAAGCAAGGCTGTGTCGTCACTTGACGTGTATGATGATACTTTGAGTATTATTCTGATGACGACACGCTGGCATGGCACGCCATACTAAATTTACAGTACTTCTAAACTACTGATTTGAACGAGACAACGACATTGTATTCAACTGATGATCAGTTCACTTACTTGTACTCTAAACGTCTCTGCTTGATAGGTTCACCCTCGGTTTGCAGCTCCATCAGCTTGTCGACGTACACCTGTAATATTGAATGCTGGTTAGATATTGTTCCTAATGGACTGGCGGCAGCACTTATCCATATCTCAAAAACATACATATCGATTAAATTAAAAATATTTATATTGTGACAATTCTCCGTTTAGGTGTAATGACTAAGGATCCAACTGCATGCTAAATTTCAAGTTCCTACGTTATTAACATAGGTCGGACTAATAATATCAAAACAAAATTTAAGAAATAAATTAACGGAAATACTCACAAACTGTTGGCCAATTTTGGGTTTCATTTAGAAATATAAATATGAATTATGTTTTTAAACCAATTTAGGCCAAAATTTTGAGTATTTCTGTAAAAAAAATTCTTACCTCTTGTTTTGCTATGATTAGTCCGTCCTATGGTTATTAGGCGTCGGTCTCGGATTCATACGAGATCGTTAACTCGGCCCTAGGAAGATCAGAGTTACATTCTCTGTTTTTCACTAGGGCAATACTCACCCGGCGCGTCCAAGTCGCGGGGCTGGACATCTCTCACTCCAGTAGGCCGGGGTGAAGAGGTGACTGAGTTCGGGTGGGGACCCAGGTCCGTGGGGTATATCATGGAACCCGTGCCCAGGGTTACGGGCGAAGACCTTAACGGTGGAGAGGGCGGAGGCAATGGATGTCAGTACGGCCGAACCAGCGGAAGAGGCAAGCCACATGGGCTTAGTTCATGGAACCTGATGGAGGGCAGCGGTAACCATCAGTACCGAAGTGAAGCGGGAGGAAGTATAGTTATCCAAAACGGTTCATTCTCGGACTATTGCGGACACTGAGGCCGTAATACCGCGATGTAGAAAGTAACGGGAACCTACTACATTATAATCCCATGAGAGTTATGGCAATGGATATACAACCACTAAGAGATAATTTGCCTAGCGAACCGCGTAGCGACCGGCGCCTTGAGCTTTCCGGGGCTCAAGGTGTGAAGTGGACTACCGGCCATGGAGGTGCAGGCAACCAGGTACCCCATGGAAATTATGCGTCTGGAAGAATAAAACTTAGGAAAGATCTTCGTTTTGGCACTTGGAACGTCCGAGGACTTCTTGGGGAGGGAAAACTCTGCATTTTGGAAAAAGAACTCGAGAGATGCCACCTAACATTCACCGGAATAAGCGAAACTCACTGGAGAGGCAGTGGTCATTTTGAAAAAGACCACACGGAGCTCCTTGGTGCAGTGCACTCGCACCGCAGACAACCGGGTGAAATGGAGATGCATCGCGAGAGCTGCTGTCTGCCAGAGGAAGGATGAGGACGAGAACCCAAATGTGGACACTATTGCCGTAACCACGACCACTCTGCCAAGAGTGAACGACTGATGATGATGATGGTTATTAGGAACCGGTTTAGGTTTAACCCAATTATCGTCAGTCGGTAATAAAAATTGTGATCATTCAGAGATTACAATTGAGCGTTAGAACAACATAGACTCGCGCGACATGGTATTGTTTACCGAACCCCTCCGTTACCTGTCTGTTCTGGTCCTCGCCCTCCTCGTAGAGCCAGTTCTCGAGCGAGTCGAGCGCGGCGACGAGCCGCGAGCGCTGGTCGGCGGCGACGTTACCTGTCTGTTCTGGTCCTCGCCCTCCTCGTAGAGCCAGTTCTCGAGCGAGTCGAGCGCGGAGACGAGCCGCGAGCGCTGGTCGGCGGCGACGTTACCTGTCTGTTCTGGTCCTCGCCCTCCTCGTAGAGCCAGTTCTCGAGCGAGTCGAGCGCGGAGACGAGCCGCGAGCGCTGGTCGGCGGCGACGTTACCTGTCTGTTCTGGTCCTCGCCCTCCTCGTAGAGCCAGTTCTCGAGCGAGTCGAGCGCGGAGACGAGCCGCGAGCGCTGGTCGGCGGCGACGTTACCTGTCTGTTCTGGTCCTCGCCCTCCTCGTAGAGCCAG
This sequence comes from Apotomis capreana, assembly GCA_947623375.1. NCBI lineage: Eukaryota > Metazoa > Arthropoda > Insecta > Lepidoptera > Tortricidae > Apotomis > Apotomis capreana. The sequence continues at coordinate 15,705,084 of OX392507.1, read as the reverse complement.
TTCTCGAGCGAGTCGAGCGCGGCGACGAGCCGTGAGCGCTGGTCGGCGGCGACGTTACCTGTCTGTTCTGGTCCTCGCCCTCCTCGTAGAGCCAGTTCTCGAGCGAGTCGAGCGCGGAGACGAGCCGCGAGCGCTGGTCGGCGGCGACGTTACCTGTCTGTTCTGGTCCTCGCCCTCCTCGTAGAGCCAGTTCTCGAGCGAGTCGAGCGCGGAGACGAGCCGCGAGCGCTGGTCGGCGGCGACGTTACCTGTCTGTTCTGGTCCTCGCCCTCCTCGTAGAGCCAGTTCTCGAGCGAGTCGAGCGCGGAGACGAGCCGCGAGCGCTGGTCGGCGGCGACGTTACCTGTCTGTTCTGGTCCTCGCCCTCCTCGTAGAGCCAGTTCTCGAGCGAGTCGAGCGCGGAGACGAGCCGCGAGCGCTGGTCGGCGGCGACGTTACCTGTCTGTTCTGGTCCTTGCCCTCCTCGTAGAGCCAGTTCTCGAGCGAGTCGAGCGCGGCGACGAGCCGCGAGCGCTGGTCGGCGGCGACGTTACCTGTCTGTTCTGGTCCTCGCCCTCCTCGTAGAGCCAGTTCTCGAGCGAGTCGAGCGCGGAGACGAGCCGCGAGCGCTGGTCGGCGGCGACGTTACCTGTCTGTTCTGGTCCTCGCCCTCCTCGTAGAGCCAGTTCTCGAGCGAGTCGAGCGCGGCGACGAGCCGCGAGCGCTGGTCGGCGGCGACGTTACCTGTCTGTTCTGGTCCTCGCCCTCCTCGTAGAGCCAGTTCTCGAGCGAGTCGAGCGCGGAGACGAGCCGCGAGCGCTGGTCGGCGGCGACGTTACCTGTCTGTTCTGGTCCTCGCCCTCCTCGTAGAGCCAGTTCTCGAGCGAGTCGAGCGCGGAGACGAGCCGCGAGCGCTGGTCGGCGGCGACGTTACCTGTCTGTTCTGGTCCTCGCCCTCCTCGTAGAGCCAGTTCTCGAGCGAGTCGAGCGCGGAGACGAGCCGCGAGCGCTTGTCGGCGGCGACGTTACCTGTCTGTTCTGGTCCTCGCCCTCCTCGTAGAGCCAGTTCTCGAGCGAGTCGAGCGCGGAGACGAGCCGCGAGCGCTGGTCGGCGGCGACGAACTCGTGCAGGGACTCGCCCGAGCCGATTTTACCGCGCAGCTCGTACACGTACTCTTCCAACGCGTTGCGAGCGTCCGCGCGTTCCTTCTCCTGCCGGTCTCGCGCTTGCATCTTGCCCTAAAAATACCTCAGTATCAAACATCTAGTCCTCGGAATCTTCTACGAAATTAATAAATAAATAAATATTAAGGGACAATCATACACAAATCGACCTAGTCCCAAACTAAGCAAAGCTTGTACTATGGGTACTAGACGACGATATACATAATATATAAATACATATATAGATAAGATCCATGACCCAAGAACAAATATTTTGCACAAATATTTGCCCCGGCCGGGATTCGAATTATTTGCTTATTAAACAGTTATTTTCGTTTGTATTTTTTAAGTGGGCAAAGACTTATTTATTGTACTTGAAAATTTGTAAAGTTCTATTCAAGCGCGAAATGTATAGACTAAAGCGATCCAGAGCTATTGCGACTACATATAGAGTCAACACAGGAAATCGAAAAATGCAATTAAGTACTCAGTGTTCAGGGACTTATTGGGGATATCTTTAACATCTTCGGCACGGTGAGGTGAAGTAAAGTGAAATACCAAGAACTGTAAAATATATCAGTATATACAGGGTGGAATTTTTCTATGGGCCCTGGAGGGGAACTACCTTAAATCCTTTAGTAAGCTCATTTTACTGAAAGGAAACATTCCTTTATTTTTAAAAAGAAACAAAACTGCATTCTAAGATTTTCCAAAATTTGCTAGCCTCAACCGGGAAAAAACTTGTAATAAGTATTAAATTTCATGGAATCTCGTACAACTGATGAGTGTAGGGCTAAGTTTACTGGATACATTTTATCCTGAACAATAATCCTACTGATTCGTGAAATAAAATATCGAGAGTTTATTTTTTTAATTTTTAGTTGGTTCGATTCCCGGTTGAGGCAAGCAATTTTCGGAAAATCTTTGAATGCAATTTTGTTTCTTTTTAAAAATAAAGGAATGTTTCCTTTCAGTAAAATGAGCTAAGTAAAGGATTTAAGGTAGTTCTCCTCCAGGGCCCATAGAAAAATTCCACCCGGTATATATATATATATAAATGAAGTTCATGAATCATTTTCATGACACTTCATTTAATTTGAATTTGCCGCCACCTGTTGGCCGCGCATTCACTTTGACAGATCCGATGAATCGGATCTGTGGTCGAGACTGAGAAATGGGAGTTATGTTGTCATTTTATTGTGTGCACATAAAATAAGATTGTTTAGTTGATAATAATAGGATAACGATAGAGATAGTGTGAAACAATAGCTTTAAATGTTGTTTCTCTTTTCAGGCAAGAATTGTAGTATAGTTCTGTAGCGTATAATATAAAATGTAAATTCTTTCTAAGGTTAATAAAAATGTTCTCTTTTCAGAGCAACACATTTTGGTTTTATGTTGAAACGTCCCAAATTACGGATATATCTTATTATATATATAAATGGAGTAAGATATTTAATAGATTACTTACCTCTTGTTCCATGTAAGAGTTGAGATCGTGCTGCGAGAAGCCGTGGGTGCGGGCTTCGATCGGCAACTCGACGGTCTTCATTAGCACCTTCTTCTTGTCTTTCGACTTATCCTTTTTATCATCAGATTCCTGAAATTCAACACGCACGGTTCATATCGTACATAGAGAGTGGTATCCCCCATCACCAACGCTGCTTGGAAAAAAAATGTAAAGCGTGGTTCCGAGTAAGTTAATTGCAAACTAAGTGAAGTTTTCCAAGCGGCGCAGTGCGCCCATTTGCACCTGTTCTTCCAAATCCACACAAGCTACTAACAATAAAAGCTTACTTCATAAGGTCTTCATCTTCCGAGTCACTGCCAGAAGAAAGTTAGGAACAAATCAATAACTGTAAGGATGACAAAAACACGCGTGGACACAGAGACAGAACTTTAAAGAAACATTCACTTGACGAACGCAAGAAAAAAAAAGGAATCTAAAGGCGATACTGGAAGCCTTACGAGAGTACTGTGCAAATGGGGCCTCGGTAAGAGGATGGGGAAGATGCGAAGCGCGGATGTCTGCTGGCTCATTTCGGAGCTGCGCTATGAGCAAGAAAGAAGAATGTAAGAGCAAGAGTGTAAAGTTATATAGAAAGAGCGTGAATAAGTCAGCAAACATCTCGCAAATCACTCGACCTCGACCTCGACCGAACCACGATCCTACTCTCTGTGTCCACGACTGTCTTTGCTCCGGCTCCCCTTGCATATTGTCTTCTCTCACCTCTTGGTTCTCGGGCCCATTTTGCTGTTGCTCTTGGGACGCGCCGTTAGTTTCCATGGACGTTTCCTGGCTGTTAGCATTCTCATTGTTTTCCATTTCTATGCTGTCGCTCTGGGCGTCCGCCTTCTTTTCCACGAGAGACGCAGACGCGACAGTGATGATTCCGTGAATGTTTACTCTCACTTTCAGTTTTACCTTCTGGGATTCACCTTCGGTTGTCGGCTGAACATCCTTAATGTTCCATTGACCTGATATGGAAAAAGATTTTCTAGAGTGCTGCTAAAATTACAAAACGCGTTTAAACTACTGGATGATAAAATGAAGTCATAAAATAAAAAGGCGTGTAATGGAACTTACCGATAAACGAATCAGGGTAGGGCACGGAGTCAGTATAGTAGGCTCTGACTGTGAAAGGTTCCTTTCTATAGAAGGTCAGCATCTTAGATATTGATGCTTGATGGAAAGCCGGGAACACCTGGTGGCACAACAGAAATCATGCAATATTTCCCAAAGACTATTTACTAGTAAGTCGTAAACTATTTTAATGAGGTATGGAACTGTTTAAACTAGTGCAGTCGTAAGCTTTAGTCACCCTCATTATTTAAAATTATATTGACAGTTTGACACTAGCATTAACCCGCGGCTTCGCTCGCGTGCCTATATAATATACATCATCCTACGGGAACAATGCTCTTTTTTTCAGGATTAAAACTAGGCTATTTGTTAAGTTAGGGTATAATCTGCAATCAGCATTTCCCTCATGCATATCCGTCCAGCCGTTTTAGCGTGAAGAAGTAACAAACATACACAGACTTTCGCTTTTCTAATATAACTGGGAAATACTTTTTATGTTATCACAACTCCACTTTAACAAATCAAACTGAAAACTCAAGCACTCAAATCAAGCGATCTCAGCTTTTACTGTATACAAATAAAGTTCACTTCAAAATTCATAACTCGAAGTGAAGCTAAGACCGGGATATGTGTGCATTTTATTTGTATAAAGCTTTTATAATATCCCGAGCCTCCGCTTATCGACTTGGGATATTCGAGATTGGTTTAATGATTCTAAGCCATTGTTCTAAGTTACGTCATGTTTTATTGTAAGATATTGAGGTTCTCTTCGTTGATGAATGAAAAACGTATTATTCTGAGCCAGATAAACGTAATTCAGAATTCTGAAATGACTTAACATAATTATTGAAAAGCTTGAAAGTATTTATTACGGATGCAGGAAGTTTCCCGATCATTACTCCTCCCGTCCCAACGCGCCGCCCGCCTAGGTACCGATTTACGACGATCGAGATGCCACCAAATACTATTTTTTTAATCTATTAGGATAACGCGGGTCTCTATCCATACCTCAAAAGCAAAAATAGAACCCCCTGGACCCTGGATCACGTGTAGCTGTCTGTCAGTCCGTCTGTTACAAACGATTTGCTGCAAAACTACTGGACCGATTAAATTGCAATTTGGCCCAAATGCTTTCAAGAATTTTCAAGTCAACAATATAAAATTTCAAAATCGGTGGCATTTTCGTAATGAACGTCCCAAGAAACCATAAAAATTACACCCATACTCATAATTAGTCATTTCAACCCCATCGCACCCCAACAGGCGAGACGGTATTTCACGTCAACCAAGTTTGTTTTTTAAATCGTTGTTTTGGTAATCAGCGACCCGATAAACTATAGAAACATTACCCTTGTTGATTTTCAGACTTTGTCACCATAATTTCCTCCTTTAGGGGTTGAATTCTCAAAAATCCTAAAACACGTGTTTACTCATTTATCGTAAGAAATACTCCTTGGAAGTTTTCAATAAAATAGTTTAACTAATCTTGTGTCCCCATACGAACTTTGGACCCCCATTTCACCCCTTTGGGGGGTGACTTTTGAAAAATAATCTCTTAGTGCACCCCTACACCCTATAAGGAACCTACGTGCCAAATTGGACTCTCTAGAACCAGCGGTTTAGCATTTAGACATTTCAACCCCAACAGGGGAGATTTTAATTCACGTCCGACACGTTGGATTTTAAAATCGTTGCGGTTTTCGTAATCAGCGACCCGATAGGTAAACCATAAAAACAATACCCATATTAGTTTTCAGACTTTGTCACCACATTTCTCCCTTTTAGGGGTTGAATTTAAAAAAACCTAAAACACGTGTTTACTCATTTATCGTAAGAAATACTCCTTTGAAGTTTCCAATAAAATAGTCTAACTAATCTTGTTTCCCCATACAAACTTTGGCCCCCATTTCACCCCTTTAGGGGGTAAGTTTTGAAAAACCCTTTCTTAGTGCACCCCTACACCTTTTAAGGAACCTACGTCCCAAATTTAAACTCTTTAGAACCAGCGGTTTAGTATTTAGACATTTCAACCCCATTTCAACCCCAACAGGGGAGATTTTAATTCACGTTGGATTTTAAAATCGTTGTGGTTTTCATAATCAGCGACCCGACAAACCATAAAAACAATACCCATGCTGATTTTTAGACTTTGTCACCACATTTCTCCCTTATAGGGGTTGAATTTTGAAAAAACCTGAAACACGTGTAAGTATACTCATTTATCGTTCGAAATACTCCTGTGAAGTTTGGAATAAAATAGTCTAACTAATCTTGTTTCCCCATACAAACTTTGGAACCAGTCAGTCAGTCAGTCAGTTTCTTCTTTTATATATTTAGATATTTTGCTTTGCCAAGACAAAAATAAATAAATAAATATCCGACAACCTCACACAAATTGATCTAGTCCCAAATTAAGCTCAAGAAGGCTTGTGTTATGGGTACTAGACAACGATATACGTACTTATATAGATAAATATACATATACTTAAAACATGGAAAAACCATGACCCAAGCACAAATATTCGAGTTCATCACACAAATATTTGCCCTGGTCAGGATTCCAACCCGGGACCGCCGGCTCAGTAGGCAGGTGTCTACAAACTGCGCCAAAAGCGCCGTCAGACAAAAATAAAGGTCGTTATACCCTATAAAAAAATGACATAACAAGTTGGAATAACCATTCACCACTATTAACCACTGACATGGATGTTTTTAAGATAGCTTCTTCTTGAACCTTGTCTTTTAAACCGGTCTGGTGAAACCCAATGTGCTTAAAAACCTCGGTTTGATATAAGGCCTGTATGATTTCGCACCATTTGCACCATTTTATTTTACAAATTAAATGGATACCTTAGACCACAATCGTACTAACTTTTCAGAAAAAGTAGTGGCAATTAGGACGTTAGTGCATAACGTACGGTACACAGGGCACAGTTCGAGTGTGAACAATACTATAGTATCGATTAATAACAGATTGTAGTTATATTGGATCTTCTGATTGTGACCAATAAATATAAGGTTTGGAATAGATGTGTGTCGTGCTACGAGTGTGTAGTAGGGCGGAGCGAATTTTTTTTTGGAAATTCAACTCAGAACGTCTCTAAAACGTTGCATTAGGCTGCCAGGTGTACGAGAAAAATAATAATAAAACATTCAATACTACTTTTAGCCCTCTACTGTCATTTTGAATATTATGATCAAGCCCATACTAAAAAAAAATTTTTTTTTATCAAAATCTTGTTTTTTTTTAATGAAAGTCAAGTGATTTTTATCTAAGCACATAATACTCGAAATAAACGATATTATTGCATAAAAATATAACAATATTAAAAATATATATTTTTTTTAAATACTGAATTTTAATTTGGGTCACAGGTTCACGTAGTAGTCGCCGTAAGTATGAAATAAGCTCAAAACATTTGAAGTTGAAACCCTTCTTTATAAATCTAATACTAATTACGTAAAAAAAAAAATTTTTTTTTTACAAATTATGAGTAAAAAAAAAATGTTTCCAGCTCAAGTAGAGGGCTGAAACATATTTAAAATCAATTACATATATATATATTCATTAATATATTATCTAAAGGCAACATATTACAAATGTTCCAGGTCGATCAGACAACGTTTTTTTTTTCTCCATACATCGACGCTCCACCCTAGTGTGTAGTACCTCCACAGACCACCCCCACTAGACGGAGCATGTAAGGCGACCCGCGCGCACCAACGATATGGTACGGCAGAACATTAAAGTATCAACACGGCGGCCACCGTTTAGTTGCGTCCTTGTTTATGATCCATGCGTACGTCAACGAAAAAAGAAATTAAATAAATAACATGGTAAATTGTAGTGTTGAGTGGTGTAGAGGGACCTCATAAACACGGACGCAACTAAACGGTGGCGGCCGTGTTGGTACTTTAATGTTCTGCCGTACCATATCGTTGGTGCGCGCGGGTCGCCTTACATGTGCCTTGCATGCTCCGTCTAGTGGGGGTGTTCTGTAGTACCTCCAGGTCGCAGTCCTCGTCCCAGGCAAGGCGCACGGCGTAGGGCTGCACGTCGGCCACGCTGAACTCGCGCACGCGCACCGCCGGGCTCAGCATCGCGCACTGCAGCGCGCAGCCGCGCGACACCGCCTCGTCCTGACGAACAATAGTAGATTGTTAACCAAGGGTAGAAAGTGACCCATTGCACCCGAGATATTTCTGGCGCTCGAACGAAGTGAGAGCGCCAATAGTTCGAGGGTGAAATGGGCAATTTCACCCGAGTTAAACACTCTACTTTTCATTTCGACTGCGAGGAAAATAAAATACTACACGCACATAAATGTCAAGAGTGATTTACTTATATTAATGTCCATGTCATTATTAACAAATAATCAATTAAAGACACGGTATTTATATTTAATCTCGTGTTCCCGCTTTTTCTACTGCAAACTTTCATTCTTCTTACTTTTAAATTCAAATTAAAATTATTATTTATTTCGGATCAGTGATCTATAGATTGTTAGTAAGAAACAAAAAACAAATTAAGGATAGTAACAGTCATACATACATTAAACATAATAATTATTATTAATAAATAAAAAAATGAGTAGATAAAAAAAAGTTAAGATATACAACATTTAAAAAGTAAAAAAAAAATCCAATGGTTTCAATATTATTAAAAAAAAATCTGGGACGGAATTATATGTAATTAATAATTAGATAGAAATAAATGAAGCTTGCCTATATCTAAACTTTGGATACCTTTTTTCAATGCCACTTACCACGGCCGACTAGATTGTACCTAATTTAGTTGGTCACGACGTGCATCTATTACCTTTGACTCCGTGGCAATTAAAAAAAAATTACTTTCCACCCTAGGGATGGAAAAGCTATTTTCCACCCGGCTGTCTACTCATGAAAATGACACTTTCCGAACAGGAGAGATGAAAACAAACAAACACCGCACCGTTCATATCTGTGTGCGTCAGAATGATTGGTTGACTGTTGAATTCAGCATTGATTGCTTACGTAAAAATTGCTACCTATTTGCTACCATTTACCAAATAATTGCTACCTCAGTATAATAAAAGATATCACATTTCTTTTTTGACCAGTCATTCTGACGTCAGGATGTTTGGACATAGTTCATATTTTGCGAAGGACGCACAATTTTCATGTTATTTAGTAACCAAAATTTGCTACCTAATTGCTACCTACATTTAGCTTAAAATCAACTCTGCAGCGTTACAGATCAAAAAGTTTCGCGTATAATTATTTTTTGGACTACTTACAACATGAACGCCTGTGCGTATCAGCAGAGCAATCCAAATCTGTGGTGTATTTATGTTGGTGTCAGGCGCTAAGTAGTCAAAAAATAATTATACGCGAAACTTTTTGATCTGTAACGCTGCAGAGTTGATTTTAAGCTGCTTACCTGATTAAGTGTGGTTGAAGCTACTTTTCCGAAGACTTGTTCAATCAGAGCCTTAACTGCAGGAATTCTAGTAGATCCACCAACAATCTCCACCGAGTTGATATCTTCAGGACGCAGTTCTAAAAGAAATATATAATATTTATACACTTGGTAACGTCATTTGTACCCTCACCGTTCTGGCCCAGGTGGCTATATGAAGTCTCGGTAAAAGGGCTTGATATATGTATGCTCACCATTTATATCACAACTAGCAACATGGTACACATTACACAAGCCCCTCTTTTTTCGTTTCCATATTTGAAATAAAAAGTATTCTAATATGCAATATAACAATCTTTAGATGTCCAACTATCCCCATACCAAAATTGGTTAAAATCCTTTGATCGATTGGTAGAATAGAATAGAATAGAATAGAATAGAATAGAATAAAAAAAATATTCGTTAACATACACAAAGTGGACAACAAATATTAGAAATAAAATAAAATCGTTGTTGTGTATGCCACGAAAAGGTCACACCTGAGCATTAATGCTGGCCCGGGAACCAGCGCTGGTCTTCCGGTGATGAAACCACTGTGAAAGAAAATAATAACACTCACTAGCATTGTGAAGAATAGCTCTCAGGGTTCTCTCAACCCGATTGAAGGTATCAGCACAGATCTCTTCCATGTGCGAGCGCTGCATCTCACCAGAGACATCTCTCTCCTCCATGAAGCACTCAACATGGAAAGGCAGTTTTGTGCTACTAGCTGACATCTGTTTTTTCAGTTTTTCTACCTCTTGAAGCAGGCGGAAGAAGGCCCTGAAAGAATATTTGTAATTTTATTATACATAACCCTAATAAATGAGTATTCTTAGCAAAAAAATAAATAAATAAACAATACTAATTGTAACAATGTTTTTGATGATTCAAAACAAAAAAAAGCCGGCCAAGAGCATGTCGGGCCACGCTCAGTGTAGGGTTCCGTAGTTGCTTATCCTTCACAATAGACTTAAGTTACAGGAAAGATTTCAAGCTCTATAAAAAGGTCGTAAACGTCAAAGTAACTGTAATTACTTATTACCTTTTGGAAGTCAACTTACGTCCTTTTAAGAAAATTATGAAATTTTGCGATAACTCAAAAACGGCTCGACCGATTTTGTTCAATATAGTTTTCATTGAAAGTACTTATAAAGCCTCATTTACATGAATTTTTCCATAATTTTTTGACCCGTGGTTAAAAAGTTAGAGGGGGGGACGCTATTTTTTTATTTTCGGAGCGAATATTTTCAAAACTGCTGACTTTATCCAAAAATAATGTTTGGAGAGCCCTATTATTTTTAAAAGACCTATTCAACGACACCCCACACACTAGTGTGGGGTGTTTTTTTTTAGTTTTTATTTTACCGTTTTGTCGGCGTGATACATACACATACTCATACCAAATTTCAGCTTTCTAGTACTAATGATCACGGAGCTAATCCGCGGACGGACAGACGGACAGACGGACATGGCGAAACTATAAGGGTCCCTAGTTGACTACGGAACCCTAAAAAAGATTATAACAAATGAGTAACAAATTCGTATCAGTTACCTTTGGTTTTTCTTCGCATCCAACTTCAGTCTGGTCAGGAAGTCCTGAGAGAAATACTCAGCCAGAGCCATATCTATGTCCCGTCCACCACAGTGCGGATCAGTAGCAGTGGCTAGAACCCGCAACTTACCCTTGTTGAAGGCACAAGCAGACACCTGTGACATGATAAAAATTGTGTAGTTAGTGGAGGAATACAAAAGAAGAGGAAGACCAAAGATGGATGGTGTAAATATTGATATGGATAAGGAGAAATTAAGCGACAAGTTGACAATTGATAGGGTGGAAGAAAAAAATACTGCGCTGACACCAAATAAGTGGGACAAGGGTAAGGGGGATGATGACTGATATAGTTGGTTTAAACTTTAGGAACAAAACTACCACAATTTAAGAACAACCTTATATTTTATAAGCATATTAAGTAATTTTTCACTCAGGGTGGTTAGACAAATTAGCTTTTAATGTTTCAGATGATTATAGTCTATCTCTAGCTGTGCCCGCGGCTCTGCACGCGTGGAATTCGGTCTGTGACAGTTTTGTTTTACCACTGTTTCTTGATATGCCGCAGAGGACTTTCCGTGCTGTCCAAATCTATGTATTGTGATCTTGAAAGTTGTGCGATCCGTTTTGCCACCAGGTAGCAACGTAGCAGCGATTATTCAATTAAATTTGTTGATATCCATACCCCCCCTTCTAAACTTAGAATTAATTTGGCAAAATCCTTCCTCAGGCTTACTCACGGCAATACATATTACTTTTAGCGCCATCTGTTAGTTTATGAGGGTACTCGATAGTCATAGCACATGTTTGAAAAAAGTTTGCACCTCATTCTTAATTAGCTCCACAAGATTCAGGTGCAAACTTAACTCAATCGAGTGTAGTGGCTAGTTGGCTACCCCCCCTCCCCTTTTATTGGTAAAATTTTTATGGCCTATAAAATGGCTGGGGATTTTCTCAACAGATTAGTGAGGTTTTCATCAAAATCCGTTCAGCCGTTCTCACGTGATGCGCGGTCAAATAAACAGACAAACAGATAAAAATTCTAAAAACTGTTGGAACGTGTTCTGTTATCTATTCCAAGTATCGCCAACTTTTTTTCGAATATCTTCCATGTACAGACTTTCGACCCCCTTCAGCTTTATTATTTTGTATAGATAGTATGAATGTTGTATAATCAAATATGATTTACCTGAAGAGAACTATGTCCCAAGTCAACAAAAACAACATTTCTAGGTTTTTCTTCAGGTGCAGGGAGGTCCTGTTTGTAGATACCGTAAGCAAGAGCAGTGGCAGTGGTTTCGTTCATAAGTCGCAGAACATTCAAACCTACAAACAAGTAAAAATTTAACTCATTAGATTCTCTACTGTTACTAATACCCATTTATAAATCATGATAGTATCAGCCAGACGTGGAATGCAAAACGATTAATCATAATACAATATTATTAATTGGCTACAAAAGGATGAAGTTTATAGTAATCATAATAATGTATTATTTACATTACAATTTTATTAAAAGAGGGAGGGGGGACTGTACACTATACAATCAAAAATACTTACCAGAAATAGCAGCAGCATCAAGCAGAGCATTCCTCTCTGCGTTAGTGAAGTAGCTGGGAACGGAGATGACACAGTCGTTCACCTGTGTGCCCAGGGCTGTAGCCGCAATATCCTTCAACTTTGTGAACAACATCGCTGTTATCTGTAAAATATTACATAAACAAGTTACAAACATGCCACATGCCGAGGTCCTGACTATAAAGTTATTTTTTTAATACAAATTTAGAGACTGCTGCAGTATTAAGCAAGTTGTGATTTAATTTAGTTTAGTCATATTAAGGAGTTCCTTTAAAAATACATTTGATATCTTTATCAGGAAAATAAATAATGCATGTCTCAGTGTACTGTCCAATAATTATTATGATGCCATAGTAGGTATATCTGAGAACCATTTCAGAGTGGATTTATCAGTGTACCTACTTAAAATAGCAATGAGTCAAGAATATTGACTTTTTAGTTCTACCACCAACAACATAGTAAGCATAAAGGTCAAGGTCACAATTTCTTTATTAAAGTCTTCAAGGTCCAAATTAGTATATTTATTACCAACAAATGACTTTCATAATACCCTTCAGGACATTCGTTTTAGAATGCCAGTGCAGTTTTGATCTTATAATCTGATACATAAGGATAATAATAATCTCTGTTGTGATACCTGTTCTGGGCTGAAAACATTGTATTCTCCCAGGTAGTGGACTCTGATGCCGATGGTATCATCAGGTCTTTGTTCCACCTTGAAGGGAAAGTGTTTCAACTTCTTCTGCACATGAGGGTCAGAGTACTTCCTCCCTAACAATCTTTTGAAGCCGAAAACGGTGTTTTTCATGTTTGTAACCGTTTGGTTCTTTGCAGCCACTCCCAATATTCGATTTTTTGATGAAAATGCAACACATGATCTGGAAAATTACAAAAGAAACTCTAACCTCCGAATGATATGTGAGTCACAGAATACATTTTTTAATAGTTAGATAAGAATCAATGGAAGATTCGTTTAATTAAGCCAGTGCTTAGAATGACACAACAATATAACCAAAAAAATAACCATCATAAATAAACCATTAATTTATAGAAATGAACGAAATGTATATAAAACTATTATTTTCATTCCAGTTTAAATGTTGATGAAATACATTATCCAATTGAGTTCGTCTTATTACCATACAAGGTATCGACATGAACATGACGTGCAAATCATTAAATCCTAAAGTTATGTTAAGAATGTTAGGATATATTATGAAGGAAAGGATTATTTTTTCTGTCTTGAACAAGTGTTAAAAATGAAATTTTACTTACGGTGTACCTCGAAGACTGTAATCATTAGCTATTGTTTCAATGCCACCTGCTTTTGCCACAGCAATATAGCAAGAATCATTGCCGAAATCAATACCTATGACAGACATAGCAGCCATTGGGACACAAAATTATTTATTTCTAGGATTGCAAAACTGTTGGAGTTCTCTGTCGAATTCACCAGCAGGAAAAACACGTTGGTGACAACCACAGTCAATACGCGTAGAACAATTGCCGGTTTGTCGCTGCAGTCTCGCCTTGCTTTGCTATGCTAGTAGTAGTTTGCAGTGCGGTGCGTGCCCGAATTTTCTAGAAATTGAGTCAATTTTTAAATTTATTACCAGAGCCATTTACAGATGAAACAAAACAAAAAAGGTCAGTAGAGTAAAATTACTTCATTATTCAAATGAACAAATATAATTAGTTCTTGGCGATTTATAATAATTATAATTTATGCAATAAGTCACGTCATCGATTGCTGCGTTATTTTATTATAGCAGATTAAACTCAAAACTAAGAAAGGAGGTTTGCATTTAAGACAATGATTATTTTGAGCTTTTTGCTCTGACGTATATAAAAAAAGATCACGTTAAAATAATATAAGTTGACAATTTTGGCATTCATGTTTACGTTCACTATTCATAAATTATAAGATGCGTTTTACAATTGGTGTCGCGCCATCTGTCCCCAACGTGTACGACAAATCGCCTGAATTCTATTGGGTACAGATTCGCCAGCACAACAGAGTAATCAATATATATATATATTTCTGCATGAGTGTGAAAGAAGGAGTGACCTTCGACCGCATATTAGCTATGTAGGCATCACTAGAAATGTGTCTCCGCCCTGGCTGCTCATTCCTAGCAAGATCGCTTATATTATTATACTTCCAGTCTCTTCCTGACTCTTGGTCAAAGAACCTTGGCACCCCACGAAAGGGGGGATTTAATGTCAGGGGGCATAGGGCCCCAGTTCGCATCAGATGACGTCGTCTTGCGGCGTCCCATTGGTGGGTTGCTAATGCGCACCTGACTGTGCCACTGGAAAGGGTGCCTATCAAAGGCCCCAAAGGACCCTCCTAACCATCCCCTAATAGGTCCTCCATCAGCGCCAACTCATAATCGATTTGTGCTAGAATGGCTGCCCGTGTGGTTCCGATACACACGCTTTGGTGGAGCCGGGCCACCCCAGTCCGGTTTACAAGATCGGACTCATCGAACCTGCCATTAGTGGAACTCTATCACGACTCGTGGTCGACCCATAGTTCCACACTCATGTAGCTAAACATCGTTAATAATAGCATGAACACTCACCAGAGCATATCCGGTGACCTCACGGAGAGACGCACGTTTCTCACCTTGAAACACTTATCTCCGTTGTCCATACTCCAGCATAACTGCCCACACTTCCTCCTGGCGCCGTATTCTGTCCCCGAGCCGGCCGGGTGTCACTGTCAACATTGGTCAACTTGGATGAAGGTTACTTGGTCCATGTTGGTCAACACACAGATCCGTCAAAGTTAGATCATAGACAAACGAGGCTGCCATATTGCAAAACAAATTGACTTAAAACAGGTTGACACTTACCGACTGTTTTACGACGAATCGCGTGTGAACCGTGTGAAGTGCGCGACAATTGGTACCTATTTACTTATTGATGTTGAAGTAATTGAGTGAATCAACTCTTTCTTGTTGTTATTCTGTCCCGTCACCCAGGGGACAATGGTGATGAAACTTTTTGGAAAAGTGTTGATAATTTATAATATGGGTATTTTTAAGAGATAGGTAGTCTAAATAAGAATGGACTTATAACTGCAGCAATTACAAAGTTTTTGTTAAATATTGCCGCCAAAAATCGTAGTTTTAAAGATTGACCCAGGGGACATCACCATGGCAACAAGCAACAGAGAAAAAATTATTGACCCAATTAATGAAAACTAGTTTATGTACTACATTTAATCATTAATTTATTGTATTTTTGCTCCATAAAATAGCATTGAGATGAAGAAAGCATTATCAATTTTGACACAAAATTAAGGGAAATATGCGCCTTACCTTAATAAATTTAGTGTTTTTTTACTATTTCACATCTTTCAATCCAGCTAGGTGAATCATAAATTTGTATGCACCTGTCAAAACGCCTTTTAGACGTCATACATAGCATTTTTAATTTTGACGAGAAAACATGCGTCTCTGTCTCTGCTTTTCTCGAAAATAAATTACCAAAAACACCAAAATATTTATTTAATCTTTATTACACAAAAGAAAACTTATCGTACAAAAGGCGGACTTAATGCCATGGGGCATTCTCTACCAGTCAACCTTCGGGCAAAGCAGATAAATTGTGGGCGGTGAACTAACTTAAACAAGTTTTAATAAATAATATTTAGATAAATACATATATTCATATAATATATACAGATAAATATTGGGAGTGTTTATTGCATAAGAGTTAAAAATCGAGAAATGATTTTAGTAGTGATACTTGTGATCAAGAATGGACACGCAAATCCTGCAACTAGCGGCCAGGCAAAGTCCGTATGTAACTGGCCGGCGATCTTTGCTTTGTTGAAAGAATGATCGTTTTATTCGCTACCTAGCGAGGCCGTGGTTGAGACGAGTCATTTGCGGAAAATGACTTATCCACCACTCAATATTTTATTTACGTAGTAGTAGTATAGTAGAATACCACGTACGTAGTACCAAGTTTATAGGTTATGTCGTCAATAGTGTTGTTTTGAAAAAACTCTTCCAGGGTAGTACAATTTGGTCTTGGTACAATACTCAATTAAGTCCTACTTGCTGACTAGGCACCAAAATACCTACAAACTTGAGTACAGGAGTATAGTTGTAAACCAGCGGCTTGTAAGCCGGTAGTAACCGAAAGCAGCGGCTAGAAACGAATAACCAGCCGCTTGATACCGGGTAGATACCCGACTTGAGCATCAAATAAAGAAATGATTTGTATTACATTTTTTTTTTGTTAAACTCTTATTTTTGTTATACAGTAGCACTTATTATGTTCTTTTTTTTTAAAATAGACCCCGAAGACACCATTTGTACCTACTAATTTACTTAATTCAGATACGAAAAGTAAACTATGAAACAACGTTTGTGTTCAGGTGGCGGTGTATGAAAATTATAAGAATAAAGGTAGCTAAATCAGTTTATTTTGGATCTAATCATCATTGTAAACCAAACGCGAGAATCTCGCGCGGCAGGATAAATGCGTGTGGGGGGCTGAGGGGTGCGCGGGGCATGCGGGGATGAGTGCGCGAGGCTCGTTGCGTTGGTGCATTATAGAAATACAACTAAATGCTTACTATTACTAGGTAACTGATAAATACCTATTTCCAATTCATCTCTCACAAATTAATTATTAAAATAGTCCTATTCCACTGCTCTTTCACATTTTGTAAGAGAATTTTGAATTTTTAACACTTAATACAGATGCAAATGTCATTGTTTATGTCTATTTATGTTAAATAGATCCTATAGTAAATAAATGAAAAGAAAAATAACAAAAACAAACATTGAATCATGTGAATATGTCAATGAAATGTAAGCAGCCGTTTCCAGCCGCTTGTTATCGCTAGAAATGATAATAAGCCAAATAAGCCGTTTCTAGCCGCTGGGCTAGAAATGTTAGCAACCAGCTTCGCATCTATATACAGGAGAGATAAATCTCCGTTTTATCTTCAATGCCATTTGAGAAATATTAATGCATGACCATGACCATATATGGTTAATTAATAAGGTTGCAGGTTGCAACCTGTTGTGATTGGATATCTTAATTTGTAAATCCACTGACTAATGACATGTCTCCAAACTGAGAGACTCTCTGACTAGAATACTGATATGCAGATTTCTATTATCAACAAACTGACATCAATGCTATGATGGTCCCATAATGTCATGGATTAAAAACCTGATAAAGCAGTGGTTGGAATAACCCAGCTAATTTACTGATAAAAACGGCCAGACTCAAAGCCACCGATGGTACCCAGTGTTGATACACAGTAGTAGGTGAACATACACCAGCTTATTGAGATGTGAGAATCTATGTCTAATGGCAATGTGTTTAAAACTTGCAAGCAAACAAACTATCAAAAGATAGGGTTGATAATGACTTTTGGTGCGCGATTCTCTACTTCAGCTTTTAAATCATTAAAATTAAAAAATTAAATTAAAATTCATTTATTTTGAGTAACATATTGACTCATAGTTTTAGTTATACATTTGTACCATTGATACAAAGCACTTTACATTTACACTTCAAATAATTATTAAATACTAGTTTTAGTAATATATGTATCCCACCAAAAACATTCTGTAAAAAACTAGCCAAGTCTCGATGGAGCTGCATCTCTAAAAAGTTAAAAAGTAATGAAATCTAGACAAAGTCGTACCAAGTCTAAGGTTCCTTACTGCGATTTCTTTATTATTATAGTTAATGCTGTGTGACTAGGCCGTTGAAGGGTACACCAGTATGGGTTATTATCTCGCTTGACAAACATAGGTAGTTACAACAGATATAACATTACGTGTAAACAAAATTGACTTGTAGCGGTTCTGGCGACAGATTGGTGCAATGGTGTCATGGAGCACCTGGTTTTGTACCCTTGTGTACCCTTCAACGGCCAAGTCACACAACATTAACTATAATAATAAAGAAATCGCAGTAAGGAACCTTAGACTTGGTACGACTTTGTCTAGATTTCATTACTTTTTAGAGATGCAGCTCCATCGAGACTTGGCTAGTTTTTTACAGAATGTTTTTGGTGGGATTTCACTTCTTTTTGTAGAAACGTGGGCATATTGTTTTATAACAACCTGCTAATTCACTTTAGCAAACCTCACGAAATAATAAGCGAAATCAACGAAATGCAAATAATCCCTCCTAATCCCTAGCAAACGTTTCCAAGCGCAGTAGAAGAATGTCGTAAACGACTGTAACGCGGCCGGTTGCCACTTCGCCATATAAGATTATCGGAAAATCAAACGACGGCGCGTTTTAAAATACAGTCAGCGCCATCCAGCGACGTGTGCGGGTATCACCGCCACTCTTAGTCCAATGCATTATATTTTGACCAAATTTTGAGCGAAATTAATATTTTGGTGTAATTTGTTTATTTAATTTGTGTAATGTTCGAGTAGAATAAAGTTAATCGTTCGACTATTTCTTCTTGTAAACTTGTAAGTATAAGTATAAAAGACAGTCTAGTCTTGTCCAGAGTTTTCCTTTTATTTTATTTATATGCGTATTAAAAGCAGAAGGGGAGGCATTCGCTCAGTGGGTACGTATTACAATGCCGAAGTTTAAAATACCGAATATCATAAGGCCGAAAATTAAAATGTCAAATGTTTATTTGACCGAAAGTTTAAAATCCCGAAAGAACGTTTGATCGAAAGGATGAAATACCGAATATTATAATCCCGAAGACTGTAATCCCGAAGAATGTTATCCCAAAGACTGTAATCCCGAAGATTATAACCCCGAAGACTATGATCCTGCCTGAAGGTTGTAATCCGGAATATTATTTAAACTCGAGAATTATCTCGTATTTCTGTAGTCTTACAGATTCTAATGTTTATTTTATACAAAGAATATTAACCTAAATTACGTAACCTACTTGCCTACTACTATACTTACTATTTATAAGTGAACTCTTCTGTGGAACCGATCTGCTCCGGCGCTGCGGGATGTGCAGCGCCTCCGCCCTAGTACGTTAGTACCTACTCTTTATTATACTGTGGCCCTAGCGTAAGAAAGTGCGGGCATCAAGCGAGTCGTAGCGGCTCAGGCTGGTCGCCGAAGGTGACTAAAAAGCCGAAGCTGCGGAGGCGAGCGTTGACAGCTTCGGTTCCAGACAAGTTCGGTTCGGTTGGCAGTCCATGACAGAATATTTTATCATAATATCGAATATTTAGTGTCATACTTAATTTCCCACTTTCCCGGACTCTTTCCTTTTCTGAATCGACTTGCCACAGAACCGAAGCTGTCAACCCCGATTCCACGTGGTCTTGTCTGCCCTACCCTTAGAGTGTATATAAAAGCCCGGAGGCGCGGAGGGAGGGCAGCCCCCGGCCGCCCTTTCCGTGGGTGCCGCACTTTCTTACGCTAGGGCGGAGGGGCTGAACATCCCGCAGCACCGGAGCAGATCGGTTCCACGGAAAAGTCAGATTAGTTTAGTGTCTTGACACTTTTAAAGTGCTCATTGACTTTCGGCATTATAACATTTCGAGATTTTAAAAATTTCGGGATTATGAAATTTCGAGATTTTGAACTTTAGATTTTCTGAAAATAGGTAATTTGAGCTTCGGTTTATCGAATATCGGCTTTTTGAACTTTCGGTATTTTGATTTTCGGTATTTTGACCATCGGTATTTCAACTGTAGGTCTTATGAACTTTCGGGATTTTAATACGTAACCCGCCCAGCTGTGGGACGCTATAGGCTAGATTAAATTAGATGTATCCCACTACGCTGGATTTTTGCAAAGACAGTCGATTTTTTTATGTACCTATAGTAGAAGGGGGCATTACCATATCTCTAATACAGCTGAGACCAGCTGAGGGTTCTTCATCAAATAAATAATAAATAAATAAATATCGGACAACCTCACACAAATCGATCTAGTCCCAAATTAAGCTCTAGAAGGCTTGTGTTATGTTATGGGTACTAGACGACGATATACAAACTTATATAGATAAATATAAGGTATACTTCAATACATAGAACAACCATGACCCAAGCACAAATATTCGAGTTCATCACACAAATATTTGCCCTGGCCGGGACTCGAACCCGGGACCGCCGGCTCAGTAGGCAGGTGTTTACAAACCGAGCCAAACGCGTCGTCAAAATACTTCAGACCTTGGATTTTTGACAACAAATGAAGCGGCCCACCAAGTTGAATATTAAAATACTTAAACGGGTTTACTCACGTCGTAGAAATCGAATAACGCTCGACATGTTTCGAATCGGTACGTGATCCATCATCAGGAGAGACGATCAGTCGCGACGGCGGCCAACCGAACACAACAAGTTGAATATTTTTTGTAAAGGCGGTATATCGATCTCTAATAATTTGGTTGGGCTCTTGTGTTTTCTAATCAGAGTACTCCAGATCTTCGATTATCCTAGTTTTTAGGGTTCCGTACCCAAAGGGTAAAATCGAGACCCTATTACTGAGACTTCGCTGTCCGTCCGTCCGTCCGTCCGTCCGTCGGTCACCAGGCTGTATATCAAGAACAGTGATAGCTAGACACTTGAAATTTTCACAGATGATCTATTTCTATTGCCGCTATAACAACAAATACTAAAAATAAAATAAAATAAATATTTAAGGGCTTCCATACAACAAACTTGTTTTATGGTACGGAACCCTTCATGCGCGAGTCGGACTCGCACTTGGCCAATTCTTATAGTTTTCGCTTTATGTGGCCATTAAACCCTAACTCTGTACCAAATTTCAGCTCTCTGAATTTATGGGAAGTACTAGTTCTTTACTGATGATCATGAGTGAGTGAGTGAGTTTCGTAAATGCGAAACTTTGCTTTCGCTTAACTTCGGAACTAAATGACCTACAGACTTGAAATTTTGGATTTTAAGTAAGTATGTGATTATAGCTTACTGGATGACGAAAATTTCTGTGTTCTGGTCTTATCCAGAGGTGCTCAAATAGAGGCCTGAAAATGCGGCGAAATGGTTCCAGTAAAGGATGGTACGGCAGTGTTTGCTTCGCGCTCGACTTGGCGGGGGCACTGCCGTGCCCCCCGATAAACAAAGTATTTACTCACCAAACGAATAACTTGGTGTTTACAATATCCTCTGTCTTTTTCTAAATACTGAAATAACCAGATTCAAAGAATTCCTTAACCTAATCTAGGTTTAAGACCAAATAAATTAAATTGAGGTCCTCGTTACTGTTATCACAAAATTGCTTGTAGTGTTGAGACATATGTTTTATTTTAATCATGTTTGGATGTGAAATAGTGTTAACTCGGGCCCTCCATGTGATATGAAAGGGGTTAGAGCACAATTTGATAAATTATCTTATTACCTCATGGTCTCAAAAACTTACATTTATTTTAATAATATATCTAAAAATTGCTAAATATCCATTGCTTGGGATATTACATATTAAATAAAGATAAGACAAGCTTTCTTTTCAAGTTTTAAATTGATTAGACTTGCAGAACAGGTATATTATTATTATGATAATACTATGATGCTGATCAGTGTTTCTCAAACTTTTTTGAAGATACTATGATTATCTAACACAAAATAAGATCAAATGAAATGTTTGACTCTGAGAGAAAATTCACTCAGATCAGTTGTAGCTTAACACTACAGGTACTATTTTGTCACAAACCTGTTAATGTTGATACTTATTATTTTGAATGAAGCTCATATGGAATTTGAATCAAAGATCTAGATGAGTATAAATACTGCAGAACACTGATCATGTCTTTGAATTAGTTTCTTCTGTCTATCAGTGAGTACAGTTATGCAATGTGTAAAATTCATATGTCTCTGATTTAAATTACCTTAGGCCCTTCACACACTGCGACTTTTAGCAGCGATGCAGTCGCGCGTTTTCGAAACGCGCGACAGCATCGCGACACCAGCAATTTTTGCATCGATGCTGTCGCGCGTTAGTATCAATACAGTTGCGCGTTAGCATCGATACACACGCGCGACAGCATCGCGACACCAGCAATGAACAGATTTTTGCATCGATGCTGTCGCGCATTAGTATCGATACAGTTGCGCGTTAGCATCGATACACACGCGCGACAGCATCGATGCAGACGCGCGTTAGCATCGATGCAGAATTGCAGACGCGGAGTAGTGGGGTCATTGCCTTCATCACTCACGTCACCAAAGAGCATATAATCACTACCTTTTAAGAGTCGGCACTTTCATACAAGCCGCTAATCGGAATTATGAAAGCCTTTTGTATCAACCTAGCAACTTAAAACAGTAGTACCAACATAGTACGAGTAAAAGCCAATTTTACTACGAGTATATTGGCATCACTGTTGTTAGGGCATGACAAATACGAATTTCTATAGATATCGATAAATATTCGATATTCGTAGTTGCATAGGTTTTAAAGCAAACAGTTTTTTTTGTAATGCAAAAAACGACCAACATCATTAATTAATTAAAATACAAGTCACTTTGACAAATAAATACCAGCATGCACCAGCGCTTCCTGCATAACTTTGGTCAATTTTAGTGCTGGTTGTACAAAAATAATTATACGCCTTAAAAATTGTTTATTCATTTGACATAACCTATAGTATATGTACGGTTTATCATTGGTTTTTTTTTTCAAGCAACATATTAGTAAACATAAAGTTGGTTGACCTAGGACCTGAAAAAGAAACGAAAATGAAAGAATTTATTGTCATTTAACTTTCTAATCGGTAAATACGCCAAGTCCTCATTGCCTGTTAACTTCACCCACAAATACACATTATTTTACGTGTTTACCTGATATCTACTACAAATCTGAGTAAAACAGCTAACAAATACAATATATGTAAAGTAAATTAATACCTACTGAAATACACCAAGTTTTACCTGTTCGGGTCAAGTGGAAATCTTGCTAAAAATATGCCAGAATCTTTTTTCTGATCAAAATACGTTTCGCGTCGTGGCTCACGTTAGCATCGATACAGTCGCGATGCTAACGCGATACAGTATCGATGCTGCATCGCGATTGTATCGATACTGCTTCATTACAGTTCAATGGCCAGCTTCTGCATCGCGACAGCATCGCTACTGTATCGCGACAGCATCGCGACTGTATCGATGCTTAAAGTAGCGCAAGTGTGTAAAGGTGGACCATTTGCGACTGCATCGATGCTGCATCGTGACAGCATCGCGACTGCATCGCTGCTAAAAGTCGCAGTGTGTAAAGGGCCTTACAGTTGTCTGAGAATAACTTGCACTTAGGCCAATGTTAAAAAGTAGGTACCTACCTAACCTAATCAAAATCTGACACTATAATGTGTCAGTTTTACATTACATTACAAGGGCAGTAAGGGAAACTGACGGTTCACAGTCAGTCAGTTACTCAGTCAGTCAGTCAAACAGTACCTGTTGGACCCCTTGGGGGGGGATACGCCTCCTAGCCCCCACTAGACCCGCCCTGCCCTAGTTATACCGGGGGACGGGACCCTGAAGGCTGACAATAGTTTCTAGGCTATAACATGCGTACCCGGACTCGCATCCCGGCGTAACCACAGTTCAGTTTGCTGCAGTGGTATTAATTTGAAAACAAATACTTCGTTCTCACTGATCTCTACTAGCGCATGCCGTGGGTGGATGCCTAGTGTCCTGACGAGCGTCGGGCTGATCAACATATAGCCGACTGGGCGGCGAAACATCCTGACATGACGGCGTGGCCCTCGGAGGGGCACGGTGGCATTGCATGCAGCCAACCGTCTGTCAGGGTGCCAGGGCATGACCGGAAAGGGTGCGCCTGTTTGTCCCCGGCCGCGGAGGCCGTAATCAGTAATAGGGACGTTAATCGAGGGATTGCCTACCTCTTGTGAGAACTGCACTAGTGACCGAAACTGTACCTCTAGCCCCCGACCCGGTGTCGTATGACATTGCCATGCCAACCTAACCTGAACCAGACCTGTATTAAAACGGTGCTGGCTTGCGTTGCTTTGGCCATGGCTAAGGCCAAAAAATGTGACGTCATGTGACGTTATAGCCGTACGTTTTAAGCGTTTTGAGGGCCTCAAACTATACCTACGAGTGTCGATGAATGCTGGTGTACCTAACCCTCTCACTGCCACCTGCTCGAGCTCGAGGTCTTTCGTCGTTGCCGCCTACCTACCAGCGACTAAGTACTTACGAAGTTTAGGAATAAATTAAACTTTGCTCTCAGTTTATGAATGAATAAAACTGTGTTATGAACGAACATAAAATCCTATGGCATTCTGTAGACAAACTTTTGTGTTTAAACTTTTCCACAACACCGAGAACTTTTGTCTTACGCTAAACTTTATTCGTCAGTATGAACATGTTAAAGACTCGAAAGTCGAAATGCAGTTTACGTAAGTACCGTGTTGTGACAAAAAGCTTAGCTTGTGATATCTATTCCATACAACATATTTTTGTTGTTGATCACTGAGAATTATTTTTCTCTTTAAAATTTTGTCGGCACTGGCATATTTTTACAATGTCGCGGTGTGGCGACTAAAGCGTCCCAAAGGTTAAACGGGCAATAGTATATCTTGTAAAATAGATACCGCAATATCCTGAGAGTAAAATTGGACATGCTGTAGAGTAGTCAGCGTTGAAAATATATACAGTGGAAACTGGATAAGTGGAACCTGGGTTAGTGGAAAACCTCTTTAAGTGGACCCAAGTTCTCGGTTCCAGTCCCTTGGCAACGAATTACCTCTATAAGTGGAATTTTGGGAACTCTATAAGCGGAATCCATTTTTTCGAAAATTTCTTATTTTTACCTCTGTAACTGGAAGTTGCTGTGTCCGAAACCTTTATGAGTGGAATAGCTCCGCGTTATAAAATTTGTATTTTTAATAAACCGTCACAAGGAGGGTAGTTTGTTTCGTTAACATTATGGTTCGTGTTTTAAGAACGTATTTTGTATGAGAAAAAAATGTACCAGTTAATGGACTAATGATAAAAGAAAAAGCTGAACGATTTGCAAAAAGGCTAATATTCATAATTTTTCTAAGAGTAATGGATGGTTAGAAGGATTAAAAAAACGTATACTTAGATTTGGTTTTTAAAAAAATGTGCAGAGAGAGTAGTGCAGTGGACACCAACACCTCTACATACATATTTAATAAAAGAGGATTATTTAAGTCTTCATCTTTTATTGACCATATATTTATACGTGACCTCTATAAGCGACATTACTAGCATCCACAACCGCTCAACCAAGTCCGCATAAGTATAATATGTATTTTACACTGGTTGTATTTCTGAATCATGTAATGGACTTCATTTATCTTTCTCGCTGACGAAGAAAATTTATCATGGGATTATCATTACTTATGTCGTATGGCTTTATTCCTATGACTGTACAATGTATATATTACAGCGTATATAATTTAATTTCTAAATTAAGGAGGGCATGGCTGTGAAGCATTGCCGGGAGTTATACCGATTAGCTCATACCAGGTGCACTCATAAGTCACGTACGACAGTTTTAACAAGAAATTATAAGAAAGCACAGCAACAAACTAGACAAACAAATACTATACTACTGTTTAGCTGCTCAAATCTATTTTTTCTTAATAAAATCCACTGATCATCCTATAAGAGATTAAGTGCCGAAGTGGTTCCAAAAACAATACTTATACGCCAGCGACTTCATTTCAAGTTCATAGTGGCGGCATGCATGAATTGCTGTAAGGGCGAACTAATCATGATTTATACTTTAAACTAGGTAGTCGATCACTGCTTGTTAATTTCACCTGGTGACAACCAAAACTCACTAAAATTTCTGTCACTGGACTTCGAAACCTTAGATCTACTTGGTGGATTGATACTGAGATACGAGCCTTTGTCTTAAATAGGTATTTGTATTTTTTATAATTACTTCCCCAGTAACAATTTTAAACTTAAGTATCTTGAGGGGTGCAACCTCGCTTTAATTTACTTTATGGCGAAGAGACTAACCGTCTCGCTGTCGCTGGAACTTGGCGGAAAGAACTAGGTGAGGCAGGGTTTCCCTAAAGGACGTGATGAGATCTGTGGAGATTCTACCACCACTAAACTATTAAATAGCTCAAGTCCAGCCACTTGAAGTCAAGGTACTGTAAGTACTTGGAAACTTTAATAATCCCGATTGCATTTTAATATTGTGGTTAACCCTTGGTCTGCGGAAGCACTGATCAGTGCAAAACATTCAAATCGTATGTAAACATATCATTGTGTAGATTCTTATTAAAACTCAGACGTTGGTAATCTACTTTATTTTTAGGAAACACGAATCATTACAGAATAATATAAATTAACAATGTCACGTAAAAACGAACTGACATAACAGAAGTCATATCAACACCAAAGAGACCGTGCGCCTGCAATACTCCCCCCCAAGACCGTGGCTACGGTCGATAGTAGTTCTGAAGATGGGCAGGAAATCGTACATGACGTCCGCTACGCGACCTCTGGTTGGCACTCTGATCTTTGACAGTCTCATCACCGATCATGTCTCTTGGTGTAATGCACTCTTTTGCTATATACGCCGGTTTAAGCCGGTCGATCGTGACAGTAACTGCTTTTCCTTTAATCTCTAGGTCAAAGGTTTTTGAGCCGCGACGTAGCACCTTAAATGGACCCTGATATGGTGCTTCCAGAGATCTCCGTTCGGGTCCTTGACGCAGGAACACATGAGTTGCAGTTTGTAAATCTTTTGGAATGTAGAAAGGGCGATTAGAACTAGTATGCCATGAAGTAGGCTGAGGTGCGAGTTTGGTAATGTGATTTCGGAGACGACTTGCAAAATCGGTAACATCTACTACTGGATCTTGAGCTACAGAAGAAAAGAACTGGCCGGGGAGTGTAAGCGGTTCGCCATAGACTAGTTCTGCTGGTGAACTTTGCAGATCCTCCTTCCATGCACTCCTAATGCCTAATAGCACCAATGGCAGAGCTTCTGTCCAAGTAGTAGTAGCGTGACACATAATAGCAGCTTTGAGTTGGCGGTGAAACCTTTCCACAAGTCCATTGGCAGCAGGATGGTAGGACGTGGTGGTGAGATGAGTTGCACCCAAGAAGGCGGAAATCTTTTTGAAGAGTTTCGACTCAAATTGACGTCCTCGGTCTGTTGTTATACGTTCCGGACAGCCGAATCGAGCAATCCAACCTTCAACAAAAGCCGTTGCACAGATCTCTGCAGTAATGTCGCGAAGTGGGTATGCTTCCGGCCACCGTGTGAAGCGATCAACAATTGTGAGACAATACTTGAAGCCAGAAGATGGTGGTAGGGGACCTACTATATCAGCATGTACGTGACGGAACCGGGCTGCGGGAAGGCTAAATTCTGACAGGGGTGCATTCGTGTGTCTCGTAATTTTGCTGCGTTGGCACTGTTGACATTCTTTTGCCCATACCCGACAATCTTTTCTTATGCCTGGCCATACAAATCTTTGACTTATAAGACGTGTTGTTGTCTTAGCCCCTGGATGGCTTAGATTATGTAGTGAGTCAAAGATTTGGCGACGAAATGTGGGTGTGATATATGGTCTTGGTGAATGCGTTGAGGTGTCGCAGTATATTTCCAGACCTGGCTCCAGAGTCGTCATCTTATGCAGTTGTAAGGCACAACCATCTTTCAGAAGCCCTGTTAGTTCTGTATCAGCAGCCTGAGCTCGAGCGAGAGAACCGTAATCTATAACAGCAGTGAGCTCCTGGATTCTGGATAGGGTATCAGCTACCGTATTATCTTTGCCTGGTACATGTCGGATGTCTGTAGAAAATTGTGCTATAAAATCTAAATACCTGAATTGTCTCGGAGAGCACCTGTCTCGGTTTTTAATAAAGGCAAAAGTTAGTGGTTTATGATCTGTAAGGATTGTAAATGGACGTGCTTCTACCATGTAACGGAAGTATTTTATTGCTTCATATATTGCAAGAAGCTCGCGGTCATAAGGGCTGTATTTTCGTTGAGCCGTACTTAACTTCATCGAGAAAAAAAACTAGGGGTTCCCATACACCTTTCTTACGCTGCTGCAGCACTCCTCCTACAGCAACATCTGAAGCATCAGTCTGTATTGCTAGCTCTGCCGTAGCATCTGGATGAGCCAGTAAAGTCGCTCTCGAAAGGTGTTGCTTGCTCTGATTGAATGCCTCTAGTAGAGCAGGTGTCCAATTGATAGTTGCAGATCCTTTAGGATCACCAGCAAGTAGAGCTGTGAGTGGTGATAGAATATGTGCTGCTCCGGGGACAAAGCGCCGATAGAAGTTAAGCATCCCCAAGTATCTTCTCAGTTCTTTAATGGTTTGAGGGGCTGGGAAATCATTTATAGCTTGTACCTTAGATTGCAATGGACAAATGCCCTCAGCTGCGACGTTGTACCTCAGAAAAACTACCTCAGGTTGCCCAAAGACACACTTCGATGTATTTATGAGAACACCGTAATCTTGGAGACGTTCGAACAGCAGCTTTAGGTGTTCTTTGTGCTCAGCCTCTGAGGATGATGCAATTAAAATATCATCGAGGTATCCGTAAGCAAAGTCAAAACCGCGTAGAGCTTCGTCCATAAACCTTTGGAATGTTTGAGTTGCATTACGAAGCCCAAATGTCATAAATGGGAACTCAAACATTCCGAACGGCGTGGTGATTGCTGTTTTAGGAATATCCGGTTCATGTACACGTATTTGGTTATATGCTTTTATGAGGTCAATAGTAGAAATTTTTTTTTTACCCGCCAGAAAGTAAGCGAAGTCTTGAATGTGCCGCACGGGATACTGGTCTGGAATAGTTCGAGCATTTAACGCCCTATAGTCGCCACATGGTCTCCATCCATTGTTTTTCTTGCGTACCAGATGTAGCGGTGATGACCATGGGCTCTCTGATCTCCGGGCAGTTCCATTCTCAAGCATGTCATCGAATTCTTTCTGCGCAATCTTCAGGCGTTCTGGATCTAGGCGCCGGGGGCGACTGGAAACCGGGGGTCCAGGTGTTGTCCTTATATGATGCACTGTGTTGTGCTTAGGAGCACCTAGCTTACCGGCCGGACGGGTGATGTCTGGGAAGGCTCGAAGAAGTTGTGTGTAAATTGAGTCACACAGCGAGGTTGTGCGAACCGACGATATAACCTCGGAAACACTGCAATGCGGCACAGAAATTGAGAGAGAAGTAGTTCCATCAGTAAGTTTTTGATTGCGGCAATCAACGAGCAAGTTGTAATGAGCTAAAAAGTCAACGCCGATGATAGGTTTGGAAACATCGGCTATTGTAAACCGCCATTCAAAATCTCGCTGCAATCCTAAATCCAGTACTAATATTATATAACCATAAGTAGCTATACTTGTACCATTAGCGGCGTACAGCTCGTATTTAGTCTTCTTTCGGCGTTCGTTAACAGACGATCGAGGAAACACGCACAGGTCTGAACCCGTGTCAAATAAATATTGAATTTTTGTCGAACGATCTGTGATGAATAGGCGGCCTGATGACGTAGGGCAGACGTTTTCGGCCACTATTGCCTGCCCTGAATGTTTCCCGATTTAAAAGTACATGGTTGCACACAGTTTGTTGCCTTTGTCCCGAAGCAGTAATGGTACCAGCATATGGTAAATCCTTCAGGAACATCATGATAGCTCGTTGAGTAACGTTGTCGCGACTTCGAACGCGATTGAGTCCTGTTCTGAGATTGGTAGTTTCGTCCAGCTTGTCTTCCACGTCGATTTGGATTTTCAACTTTAAGTAATGCTTCGACTTGTTGTGTTAGGCAATCTACGCGTTGGTGCAATTCATACGTTGACGTCTCAGATGATGTACTGGCCACCTGCCTCGTAACTGGTGCTAATTCCTGAATGCGGTCGGCAAGCTCCGCCACATCGTCAAGCGAGCTTTTAGGTTGCGACGCGACGATGGTTTGAATATTAGCAGGTAGACGGGTTGACCAGACTGGGCGCAGAAACTCGTCCGGCACCGACGGTCCCGCTAGGCTTCTCAAGTGTCGCAGAAATTGAGTAGGTTTACGATCGCCTAATTCTTCATGTAGCATGAGTTGTTTGGTTTTTTGCTCCTGCGATACTGACAATCGTCTAATTAATTCCGGTTTTAGTTTTTCATATTTGTTAGTATCAGGCGGGGAAAGAATTATATCCTTCACTTCGACGGCAAACTGCGGATCGAGTTGTCCGATAACATGATAGAATTTAGTTGTATCGTGCGAAATGCCAGACAAAGCGAACTGACCTTCAAGCTGGGCAAACCACACCGCCGGTTCTTCAGGCCAAAATGGGGGCACGCGTACACTAACTCGGCAAACAGCTTCACCATCAGACGTTAGCTGTGTATTTGAATTCGATGTCTTTGGCGGTAGCGTCGCGCCGACATTACTATCGTTCGACATGTCTAATCTGTTCGTCTTCGGGGTCACCAATGTAGGTTCTTATTAAAACTCAGACGTTGGTAATCTACTTTATTTTTAGGAAACACGAATCATTACAGAATAATATAAATTAACAATGTCACGTAAAAACGAACTGACATAACAGAAGTCATATCAACACCAAAGAGACCGTGCGCCTGCAATTGATTTTCAATTTAACTGTAAGTATAATTTTTGACATAACGACATAACATACGAGGGGTTATTAATATAATTGTGTGGAATCAACATAGCATTTACTCTTTCACCAGCAGATAACAAACAAATCTTCATCTCAATGCTATTTTATGGAGCAAAAATACAATAAAACTGTTTTGCATTACAACAAAACAGATATTGTATGTGTGAAATAAAATAGCACAGCAGCAAAGTGCTTGCTGGCGATTGCATGAAGACTATGACGTCTAAAAGGCGTTTTGACAGGTGCATACAAATTTATGATTCACCTAGCTGGATTGAAAGATGTGAAATAGTAAAAAAACACTAAATTTATTAAGGTAAGGCGCATATTTCCCTTAATTTTGTGTCAAAATTGATAATGCTTTCTTCATCTCAATGCTATTTTATTTCACACATACAATATCTGTTTTGTTGTAATGCAAAACAGTTTTATTGTATTTTTTCATTTTGTATTTATTATTTTTTCATAATTTTGATAAACATGGTCGAGGCAGTGAAATACACTTATTTTGGGGTAATTGGTATCGCACAGGATCAATTCCATCCAAAATTTGGCTTGACAACATCCAGAATCGAATTTTGGCTCCTTTGGTCAAAATTCAAGATGGCGGCCAAAATGGAACCTTAACTAAAAAAAGCCGTTTAACTCGATTCTGGTCGTGTGGGGTGTCATGATATAGGTTTTAGGGGTCCCTGAACTCAATTTTGATAACCGGAAGTCCGTTCGGGTACTGGAAGTGGACAAAAACAAGATGGCGGCAATTTCGGAAGTATTCATATTTTTTGTCATAACTACTACTGAAATGTTTTGAAAACACGAATACGAGTCTTGATGTCGCATTGCTTGGAAAAGCGTGTTTTTTTTACCATACAAACGTTTTGACGCGTGCTGAAAAATAAAAAAGCGCGCCTTTTTTGCGTTTGTGTTACCAGCCTAAAATATTAGCTAAATTCTGTATTTTTCTATTTACATTAAATAAAGGAAACGAGTTTTTATAATATTGTGATTACTTTATATAAAGAAGGTCATTTCTAATTTTATTTTTTTATCTCTGTGTATTCAAATTAGTGGTAAAGCCTGACCAGAAATATATGAGGATGCGCCATATTGCGGAATTTCACAGGAACTAATTTCTTACACTGGCAATGATTTTATGGTCGTTTGTCAACATTGTCACTGTCACTCGCGGCGATTTCTTTAAAAAGACAAATATTTTGGACTTCCGGTTCGTGACTTAAGATGGCCGCATGCGTTTAAGTTTTCTTGTTCGTTATTTATTCATTTTTGTTATTCAATGTGTAGTATTGATAGCGTATTGTGCAGTGACCTAACGTATGAGTGAATAGCTAATGAAGAATTCAACTTGAAGCGTTCATAGCCCTTCCTGGGTCAAGGCCCGATAGTCCGCGTGGTTTTTTGTAAATCGCTATCACTTTACAAAAAGCAAAACCTCACCGAACAACGGCATGCTCTACGAGCAAACTCGAAATTTGCGAAATCATCATTAACTTTGATGGAAGCCATATTTTAAAATTAGAATTAGAATCAAATATTTAAAATTATTCAAAGAAAATGCCGAAAAACATTCTCAGTCGTGAAAGTAAGATTATAAATAAAGTGTACATGTGTTTACTACACGAAAAACAGTCAGGAAAAGAGTGCATTCCATTAAATAATATTACGAGGTTAACATAGTGGAACTGACAGTTATTTAAAACTTGTTTAAAACTAATGTCATTATAGTAGGATGCTATTGGTTGGAAAATTGTTGCCATATAAATCTTATAAATAGCGCCCTCTTGACAATCCTCATATATTTCTGGTCAGGCTTTACATTTATTTATGGGCAGGACATGCAGCAATGGTTTTAATCGTGTCTCAAGCAGTGTGCGCCAGTGGTGCCAACTTGACAGTGACAAGTAATCTTGTTTGACATTAATTCCGTTCACTCAATTCACAACTCAATTGCACTCATTCACTCACTGTCACGGTGAGGGTGAGAAGCTTCGTTGTCGTATTTATTTTGCTGTTTCGGTTCGTTTTCTCTTAGTTTATTACAAACATTTTCTATTTCAACAAAAATGTGTGAAAGTGTTCTATAATTTGTAGTACACCGCTAACGCCATGTGCGACAGCGACGACCAAAACGATCAGGATCGCGGCGGTGTGGATTTGACCGGGTTTCTGTTTGGTAACATCGATGAGAGGGGTCAGTTGGAAGACGATGGACTGCTCGATGGAGACTCCAAGCGTATGCTGTCCTCGCTCACTAGACTGGGGCTTGGCTCTATGTTATCAGAAGTACTGGATTCTGAAGAGACAGTCAAGGAAGAAGAGGAAAAAGGTATTTTTTCCAGGTTCAACTAGCTGTGTTATTAATTGCTTTCACATTACAATTCATGATGTAATTTGTCCAAAATCGCTTGTTGAGTAAAAGCAATAGTTTCTATGTCATGATTCAAATTTTACAATTTAGTATTCTCATTATTTCAGATTATACAGTAAAAAGTCCATCTGCTGTTGACTTTTTTGATATAGATGATGTTGCCGACGATATCCAAGTAAGATATAATAAACAATTGGTGCTTATATTGCTACAATATGCTCATTACTAACTTTCATCTTTTGGGAATGCATCGGACAACAGTATGTGTGCGGTTTGTTCAACTTTCATTCTGTAAAATAGAGTGATTACATTCCGTGCTGCGAAACAACATTATTGGGAAATAACTTAACCCTTTGAATAATTACGCATGGATCTTTAAAATACTTAGAGCTTACATTAAAATACCATTTGTATTTGTATTTCGTTGCCAAATTTTTTATGTCTAATGGCTTAATAAGGGTCATTAACATGGTATTTACCTAATTAAAAATGTAGCTTGAAATACATTTTATATGCTGATTATTTACAAATAAAACATGCTGTATCAGCATTCTGTTCATTACTGGCAACTTTTTGTTACATATTGGTTTTAAAGTTGTTGGTTCTGTGAGACTTGCACATTTCATTCAATACACAATGGAGTTCTGAAATTTGTCCTATTTGGGTTCTTTTTTAATAGTAGAGAAATCTTTGTCAATGTTTTTCAATAGATTGGTGATGGTGATTTCCTTAATAGTTTGAATTTAGTTGTCAACATGAAGTTGGTTTCACGTTTAACAATAGTAACCAGTTGTATTATGTACTTGTATCTTCTATGTTCATCACATCTACTAAACACCATATTTCATGCTTAAATCTTTCCTGCTCTCAAGCAATGCAGTGTTTGCAAAAATGCAAAAAAAATATATAAAAAAATGATTAGAAAAACCACAGCACAGGCACATCTTAATTAATGCAGTTGAAAATGCTGTCTCTTGACAAAGCTGTTGGAAAATTGATTTTCTTATTGTAGATTAACTTTTAATTGGTGACAATTTAGTCACTGGTCAGATTAAGGTCAAATCATCATGATGATCTTGATAATTGTTAAAGTTGGAATCCTTTTTTGTGGCCAGATTCATAGGAATCTTAGGGAGGGCCTCATAGGCGTATTTAGGGGGGTGGCCGGGTGGGCCGTGCCCACTCCAGTATGGTCTAGTGCCCACCCCAGGATTTTGGATTACTGATAGAAAGTCATGGCTTCATCTCTTAGGCGTTGGCCAGGCCCCCCCTCAGGCCCACCCCAGGCCCCCAGAAAAATAATCTTAGATACGCCAATGGAGGGCCTCAAAAGAAGATTCCCACTACACAGCAATTCACTGCTAAACTTAGTTAATTTCTACGATGATATGCTCACATTCAATTGTTGCTAAGGTAATATTGTTTCTGTTTTTTTGTTTAATAAAATATATATAGTGCTATTTTGCTGCTGCATTACCTGCACAAAAACACTATCATCCACACCTTCACCCTCACATATCAGCTGTTGCTACCGAATGTGCTTCTGTAAAATCTAATATCAACTCTGAAACCTGTTCTAACATGATTTGTGATTTGTGTTAACAATATTAGGAAACAGACACTAGCACTAATCGGGATGCACAAGCAGACACACAACCGGCAACACCGATAGAAGTAAAATCTGACACCGAACCTATGGATACTTCTGAAAGTGAAACTTTGCACTCCGAAGTAGATATTAAAAGCGATTGTCCACAGAGCGAACAGAAAGATTGGAAGGACGATGGTATGTTTCAACAAGAAGAGCAAAGACCTGGTGATGATGGCTATGAAGGGGACATGGAAGGAGAGGGGGGGCTCATGCCACCACCTTCAGCGATTCCGTAAGCATTTTAACATACAATGAAAGGAAATATCATTGATTTGTCATCTTATATATTTGTTATTTGTCCATTCAACAGAACAGAATATTCAATGTTGGTTTGTTTTGGTTAACCTCCAAATTTCAATGATCGAAAACTTTGTGTTTCAAACTGCTACCAGTGTTTTTTAATCCCTGTTGATTTTTAGCACTTTTTCATTTTTTTGCTACAGCATTGGTAGCACGGTTGATTGCTCTACCGTTTGGCGTTTATATTATGTTATAGATTTATTTTTTTTAATCTTTAGCAAGAAGAAAATAAAATCTATGTGAGTACTGTCAGCATTAAAAGTAGCTTATAATTTTAGTATGAAATTTGACATAACCCAGTAGTAATATTCTCAGCAAATTCTGATGCTGGCCATGCACCGTACTACTGATTGTGAAACTTCGGTTCAAAGTTTGCAATAATTTCAGTAACCATATTACATGTTTACAGAGATAGAACATATAGGACTCAGATATCAGAAAGTAAGAAGTTGGAGACACCTTTGGCTGCAATGTTGCCATCAA
This sequence comes from Apotomis capreana, assembly GCA_947623375.1. Lineage (NCBI taxonomy): Eukaryota > Metazoa > Arthropoda > Insecta > Lepidoptera > Tortricidae > Apotomis > Apotomis capreana. The sequence continues at coordinate 15,669,392 of OX392507.1, read as the reverse complement.
AGTATGCCAACACCGATGTCACTGAGCTATTCCCTGACTTTAGACCTGAAAAAGTAAGTTTAACACTAGGTTTTTTGTATCCGGCAGTCTAGGAAATAATGATATTTATATTTAAGTAGTACCGAAAACACTCGCAAAGCAATACCTTGCGAATAATTTATACATTTTTTAAGGATACAGAGGTATAATACCAAGGTATAGAACCAATAACTAGGTTGAGTATTATGTATATTGTATAATAATATAGCAAAGCAACTTGTTAAAGAACAGAGGAGGATCATAATCTAATTCTAATCACATTATTTTTAGCCAATCCGCTCAGTAAATAAATGATACTTTCGCTTACCAATGGAAACGTATTGACAGGTTTTTATTAGTATAAAGACGTAAACAAATTTTGACCAGAAGTGGACCCTTTTGATTTTGACCCGTCATAATATAATGTCATCACATCACTTCAGGTCCTACTCTTCTCCCGGCTCTTCGGACCCGGCAAATTATCGAGCCTGCCCCAAATATGGCGCTACGTGAGAAAGCGCCGTCGTCGCAAGCGCAGCGGAAGTACAAGCAGCGACACTCCCGCGCAGCCCCCGGAGAACATCGAGTCACAGTATGCCAGCGACGATGAAGAGAAGTTCCTCAGGTATACCATCAATAGCATGATGATGAGTGGATGTTGAATTCCTTAGAATATATTTATTTTATTATTTATATTTTATTTTAGCCTTATACATTCAGATTTGAATATTATTTAGTTTGCTTCTAGTATTTGACTTTTGCTCTTTTGCTGCAAATCTGGTTGCCCCTCGGCAAAGGCCTCCTCCAGCCTCTTCCATTCGCGCCTGTCGCGTGCGACTCTGTGCCATGTTTTTCCTGCCACCTGACATATGTCATCCTCCCATCTCTTTTGTGGTCTCCCTCTCTTTCTCTGTCCTTCCCTTGGGTACCACTCTGTAACTAGCTTGCACCATTTTTCCTTCCCTCTTATGAGGTGACCTGCCCAGCACCACTTTAATCTTCTAACTTTTTGTATGATGTCATAGACCTTTGATTTTGTTCTGATTGCTGTTGATCTTTGTTTATCCGCTTTCCTAACTCCCAACATACTCCTCTCCATAGCTCTTTGGCAGGTAACGAGTCGGTTCATGCTACTTTGCGGTAAGGACCAGGTTTGGCAACCATATGTGAGAACAGGTAGTATGCAGGTGTTGAAGACTTTACTCTTTGTAGCTATATGGAGCGTTCTGTCCTTCATTATCTCCTTTAAACTCCAATATCTATGCCAGCCATTTGCAATTCTTCTGTCTACTTCCTTCTTTATATTATTGAATGGTGCCATCAGCTGACCTAGATATATGTATTCCTGTGTATATTCGATTAGAGTTGGACCTATTCTAATTATGCTTTCTTCTCCGTTGGTCATCAGTCTAGTTTTGTCCGGATTCAGTGTCAAGCCTGCTTTAGCACTTTCTTTTGCTAGCTCTGCTAGCATTCCATTCAGTTCCTCTGGTGTATTCGCAAACAAAACAATGTCATCAGCAAACCTTAAGTGTGACAATCTGCTGCCGTTTACGTTGAGACCGAGTTTTTCCCACTCGAGGCTTCTGAAGACTGTTTCCAACACTGCTGAAAACAATTTTGGGGAGAGAGGGTCTCCTTGCCTGACACCTTTTTGTATGCTAAAAGTTTTTCCCTTCTTTTCCAGTTGAACACATGCAACGCTTTTTTCGTACACATTTTTGATAATCCTGATGTACTTGTGTTCTATTCCTTGGTCTCTCAGGGTTTCCCATATCACTTCATGAATCAAAGAGTCGAATGCTTTGCTGAAGTCTATGAATGCTATGTAGTATTGTCAGATTGTATTCACTATACTTCTCCAAGATTTGACGTACAACATGTATATGGTCTATCACTGAGCTGTCTTTTCGGAAGCCTGCTTGCTCGTAGGGCTGTTGCTCATCTAATTTCTTTTCAATCCTTTTTAGAAGTATTTTAGCAAAAATTTTGTAAATGTTAGACATCAAGCTTATTGGGCGGTAGTTACTAACACTATGTGGGTCTCCTTTCTTGTACAATAAGATTATGTTGGATTGGGTCCACTTGTGTGGAATGGTTTCACTTTCGATGATGTCATTGAATATTTCTGTGAGAACGGGAGCAATGTCTGTCTTGGCTTGTTTCAGTAAGTTGTTGCTGATGCTGTCCGGACCTGGAGCTTTGTCCTTTTTTTGTGTGTTGATAGCGCAGTTGACTTCTTCTTCAAGAACAGGTGGGATTTCTGTGGAGTCGGTCAGTTCGATTTTTTCCTCTTTATTTTTGTCTTTATATAACTCCTTGTAGTATATTGTGGCAGTATGTAGAATATCTTGCCTTCTGTTCTGTTCTTTGCCATCACTGCTTTTAACTTTTACCACCCATTCCTTTGTGTGAGATAATTCTTTGTAAGCTTTTTTGATACCTCCTGTTCTTAGCACGTGTCTTTCTATAGTTTCCATTCTATGTTGTTTTCTGTCTTTTCTCATACTTTCTTTCTTTAGAATATATTATATAGTCGCAATATATCATGGAAAACAACCAATACTTGTTACAACTAAGTTTCCATAGATATATTACCTTTACTTGATGACGCCGCGGTATCGTCTTGAGCGCTCTATAGGAATGTCGAACTTTAACGACATATAGTAGACATTTTGATCCCTTTAAAACTAGGCATGCTATTCTTGATAACTTGACAGATATTTTTTTTTCCGCTAAACGAGCCGCCCCCATTTTTCACACGTATTCTAACTCGGTCTCTTCTGTAATATTGGCTAGGACGCTAGGTAAAGACCTTGAAAGAGAGCGAGAGATTCCGTCCTTTCATTGGGTTCATCGCATAATTTTAAACAGATTATAATATAATAATTTTAAGTTTTTTATCAACTTCATATTTCCTTTCAGACCCATGGAAGAGAATCAGCAGACCAGCACAGATAGCGCCAATCAGAACTCCGGGGACAAGTCTCAGAGACCGACTCCTGCGCATTGGCGTTTTGGCCCCGCCCAGGTCTGGTACGACATGCTCAACGTGCCTGAAACCGGGGACGGATTCGACTATGGTTTCAAAGTCAAGGTAATCGTAATATTATCCGTCATCAACACTTCACTGTATCACTTCGTCATCACCTTAGGCCGAAGGGCGTTGTTTCGGCGGTTCCAGGGCAATCTGCCGAATCCTACTGGAGTAGAGCTAGCATAATATCTTGCCGCGACTTCTCATCTCCTGTATTGCTCGCACGGTATTGAAAAGAAAGTGACGCGAGTCAATGTTATGCTATATAATTTATCAGCAGGGATCATAAAATGGAAGCAAAATCGATTGAAACGACGTATGACAACCAGTGACGGTTCTAGCCCTTGAACGAATTTTGCTTGTTTAACGACCAAGGGCATTGTCGTTACAAATGATTGTTCACGATTTTTTTTTATCAGTTGAGGCTACTTGGGACCCAAGGGGCTTTTTGGTGAAATACAAATTAAAGGTTTTAAGCCCTAATATAATATCTTCCCATCGCAATAGTTGGAACAAATATACTTGAAAACATGTATGGTATATACTTTCGGTTGGCTGACTTATTTGAATGTTGGGCTAAAGAAACTTTAACTTTTCCTTCCAGGCTCCATCCCCCGATCGTGAGGCTGAACCCAAAGAGCCGGCAGAAGAAAACAAAACAGAAGAACAAGAGGCCAGAGACAGCCCCGACAGCGGGTTCCCTGAAGACTCCTTCCTGATGCTGTCGCAGCTGCAGTGGGAAGACGATGTTATTTGGGACGGCAGCGAGATCAAACATAAGGTAAATACAGTTCCGATGGGTTGGGAGTTGTATTGCGACTATTATGTAATGAATAATTTGTGTGTAGATAAAGTAGTGTATGCAATTCTGCACAAAACAACACATGTATTTTAAGACCTCTCATTATGTAACAGTTGCATAAACTACTATAATTGGCTCAGGTGTTAGCCCGCCTGAACAGTAAGAGCAACGCTGCGGGCTGGGTGCCGACGTCAGTGAGCCGCACCGCGCAGCAGTTCTCACATCCGCGCCCGCAGCCGCAGCCGCAACCCAAGCCGACTGCGTGAGTTCTTCAGTTGTATATAATAATAATAATAAGATGAAGTAGCTAGAATATGGAGGCAGGAAAAAGTATGCATAGTCCCAATAGTTCTATCCACAACAGGCGTCATCCCAAAACATCTACACCATAGTTTAAAATTATTCGGTCTGAAAACATATATTAACACAATTCTACAAAAAGCCGCCATATTAAACACATGCCGAATTGTAAGGAAGTTCATGCAACTAGACCCAGATAACACACAAATTGCTATGTAATCATTCACAAGTAAGTACTTACATTAAATATTCCACAACTAGCCCTACATTTTACTTGGTGGAAAACCCGTAAATGTAGGTAATACCAGCCTAGAGCTGAGAATTAGAAACCTTCCGAAAATAATAATAAACTTTATTTATTCAGACAACGAGATCCACATTTTGTTAGTATTTTACTTATAACTATGTTAACGACATTGTATTTTTAATTAAGTATATGCCAACATGCATAGTAGCTGTAGGTAGTACGGGCCTGTTCAGAAATTACATCGTTTCTAATTTCTGGTCATTGGATGATGGTAGCATGACGTGGCGTCTCGCGTCTTTCTTCTTATTGTAACATGTACATACTTGATGCGCAACGCTAAAAACGCATCATCATTCATCATCATTTCTGAACAGCCCTTGTGCCCAGCTCTCTTTTCACGTTTCTTTTTCAACCACATTAAAGGTTGAGGTACCTTGATCTATTCTTTTAAACACCAATCAGATCTCTGCCATCCGACCGGACGTCAATAATTTTTAACTAACAAGTTTCTCTATAAAATTCTATATAAATCTGTCGGTAAATCGGGTTAGCAAACCATTCGATTGTAACTTCACGACAGATATTCATACAATTTGAGAGATAGTCAAAAATCCTGTCAGTCTCAGAAGGCAGGTACTGGTGTTTAAACACACCTAGTCCTTACTTCTCAGATACAGGGACTCTCATTCGACGTGCAGTAACGGGCACATATGCAATCCCACATGCAAAGGATAAAAAATTCCTATTAGATTGGTCTCATATAAGCACGATTTTTACGTACCCTTCATATTTTAGTTCATCAACAACGACAACGAACTCCCAGCCCGGAACGGCGGCCGACGGCGAAGACAACACCTGGTACAGCATCTTCCCCGTTGAGAACGAAGAGCTAGTGTATGGCACATGGGAGGAGGAGGTCATATGGGATGCGGAGAACATGAACAAGATACCTAAGCCGAAGATACTTACGCTGGACCCAAACGATGAGAATATTATACTAGGGATACCGGATGATGTCGACCCGTCGAAAATTACTAGAGGTACCCTGATTGCAAATGTTATATTCGACCAAACCAGTCTGCATTCTGAGCATCATAAAGGTTGAAACGATGTTGATGAATGTTAAAAGAAATATCGTCTGTTGACAACCAAAACTAACTAAGTATCAAATACCTACATAAAATAAAGCTCGTATTTCACTATCAAACTACAAACTAGATGCGAGGTTTTGAAGAGTAGTGACTGACATTATGTGAGTTTTGGCTGTCACAAGGTGATATCAGCCTGATGCTGCTAGAGGTAGTGCCAGATCGCAAATTTATTTGCCTTCGCCCGCTTTCCGTGGCTAAGTAATACTCTAATAATGAAACGTAAGAGTAGTGCGCCGTGACTTTGAGTGTTAACCCTTTGACCGCCAAAGACGGCAAATCACGTCATCGGGAATTCGTGCCACTGACGCCAACGACGCCTATTGACGTCAAAAATTGCAATGGTCAAAAACATGCTAATTCAAACCACTATCTGTGTTTTTCAATCTCTGTTAATTTTTTTTTTTTTGGTTCGGCGTCAGTGGCACGGTGAATTGCTTTGCCGCTTGGCGCTCAAAGGGTTAATTAGCCTCAGTCTCCTCTCCAGTCCAGCCTTAGGTCAGAGGCTGACCCGTTTCAGTCTATTCTCGACGCATTCTATCCGCTCAGTACGCCTGCGTCACCTCCCAAATCACTCCTGTGGCGCAGAGATAACTCCATTAGCGGGTTATACTCCCACACAAAATCCGACTCCTGGTAGTGACGGCTAAACAGCCCTGATACAGTTCAAGTTATGTCTAAAAAAAAACCATACATAGAGGTCGCTAAGGTGTAAAAAATCTTTCAAATAAACAATGCAAAGATCGACACACAAAGCATAAGGAAAAATTCGTCAGGTCTACGTGGAGCGAGGGTAGCGAAGTGGCTAACGCGCTGGACCGGTAATCCAGAGGTACCGGGTTCGATTCCCGGTCCCTTCCACCAGGTAGCTCCTTTTTCAATTTTTCTTTAAGCTTTGATCTTTGTATTCATGGTTTGAATAAAAATTGTGGTGTACCCACATTAAAAATGAGACATTACATGTTTCATAAAATTATAACCACACATATAGAATTGTCCCAATGGACAGTAGCCATTTATTTATAAAAATTGAATTGAATTGAATTGAACCACACATATAATTTATTTTGCAAGATTGTGAATCCATCGCAGACTTTACGCGACTGCAAACTTCTCGTGCTTGAAGTTAAATGATAACTTTCAGAACGAGGACCACAACCCAAGGTGAAGATCCCGCATCCTCACGTGAAGAAGTCGAAGATCCTTCTAGGCAAGGCTGGTGTCATCAACGTACTTCAAGAGGACGCGCCGCCTCCACCGCCCAAGTCGCCCGATCGGGACCCTTTCAACATTTCCAATGATGTGTGAGTTTGACTACATTTGGTGAACATTCTGTTCTAGTTGCACCAAGATTCTGGAAGAACGTATTTCTCGAAGATGATCGAAACGGAATTCTAATTAATTCAAATCATTATAAAGAAGTTGTAATGAAGAGTTGAAAACTGATTGATTCATTACACCAGAATTTTATATTTATCGCACTTCTATATTATTATAAAATTCTAGATTTGTACTGAACACATTTTTTTATCGTGAGGGGATATGATTTTAGGAAAAAATTTGACAGCGTGATGCAAGATCGTCTTTTTTTTTGTATGGGCGCGCGGCGCCAAGCCAGTCTGGCGCCATCATTGGTCATAATTTCCATTGTCCTCACATCACGCCGAAATGGTTGGACAAATTACTACCAATTATGGTACAGTGATAGCTGAATATCCAAAGAAGGTTATAAGGATACTTTTTACCCGATTACTGTATAAAAAAATACGCGTACGAAGTTGCGGACACTCAGTAGCATATAAATCACTCACGAATTAAGATTAAACAATCCAATATTTCAGCTTCTACCAGCCCAAATCCCAGAACCCACGTCTCAAAGTAGGCGGCGGCCAACTCATCCAACACAGCACGCCAGTAGTGGAACTGAGGGCTCCATTTATACAAACGCATATGGGACCAGCTCGTCTCCGGGCTTTCCATCGTCCGGCGCTTCGAAAGCTGTCGTATGGTCCGCTCGCCGCGAATGGACCTCATCCAGTGCAACCGCTCATCAAACATATCAAGAAGAAAGCTAAGGTTAGTTCAAAGTAATACATGAGGGTCTAGAGAGACCACATGTCCATCTTGTTATGACCTGCTCTCTTCAAGATTGCGTTAATTACTATTTTACGTTTTACTGTTCATAAAATAGTAGCAGTAGGGCTGGAATTTTGTGCAATTTTTGGAAGTACATGTAAACTTTTGTGTCTCTTCCAGCTGCTTCGTCGAACAAATATTCAGACCCCCTTTAAAACTACTCATGCCTCCAATTATTATTCTAGAAAAAAAATGTAGTATTCTTTGTTTTTTTTTAGCAATAGTTGATGAGTTGACTACGTCTCAAATCCAGATACTCTTTATGATATGTCATAATTAAACAATCTGTTATTATTTGGTTATTATGAAGTCTCTGAAGATACTGGCTTGTGACGTCATAAAAATCTGCCATAGAAGTCAGTAGTCAAACAGTACTTATATTATTTGAGTCAAACCTTTTGGATTGGATACAAACTACAAAGAAGACGTTTCTTTGTAGTTTGTATCCAATTAAAAATAGCTTAATGTCCAAAAAATGGTGGCAGTTCATAAGTTTCTGTGTATATTTTAATGTGTGTGTAATGGATTCAATGATCCAATTTATTTTCACTATACTCAAATACCGTACTTTTGATTTATTGTTTTGAGCCTTGCACGTTTTTAATGTATCCAATAACTTCAGCAACGCGAAGCCGAACGCTTGGCATCTGGTGGTGGAGACGTGTTCTTCATGCGTACTCCTGAGGACCTGAGCGGGCGCGACGGCGAGATAGTGCTGGTGGAGTTCTGCGAGGAGCATCCGCCGCTCATCAGCCAAGTGGGCATGTGCACCAAGATCAAGAACTACTACAAACGGACTGCTACCAAGGTGTGTATAACTTATCAAAGACTATAGCATCGGCAGACCTTCTACAAGGTAAAATTATAATTTTGTGAAGTTTGTAGGCCGTCACGTCCCCCAGGATCAACAATTACAACTAACAGAAGAGGGTAGCTTGGTGGAAAGATCTAATACTAAACTAAGGAATAAAAAACTAGACTGTAGTAATCGGGCATCGAAACTTATGTCCACCCCCCACCATATGGGACATATAACTAGGAAGAGAGCGGATGAGAGATGACAAGGAAGAATTATGATATCTCGATAGCCAGTCGTCCTTTGAAGCCAATTCCCGCCAGAATGCGTAAAGCGCATAAAAAAGTAGTTGCCTAAGTCATGGGAGGTATATACGAAGAAAAGTTTTAAAGATTTCAGAAAAGTTTGCTATTCGGTTACGCACGCCTATGTAACTAAGGCCAGTCAAGTTTAATTCCGCTGTCTGTCGGTGTCCACAGAATACAGCACTCAAAAAAAACCTTAATATTAATATTGATTACAGGACAGTGGCCCGAAACCGCTGAAGTACGGCGAAGTGGCATACGCGCATACCTCGCCATTCTTGGGTATTCTGCCGCCTGGCGCGACGCAGCCCGTCGTCGAGAACAACATGTACAGAGCGCCCATCTATGAACACTCATTGTCGCCTTCGGACTTCCTCGTTATTCGTACAAGGTGAGTGTTACCAGAACTTACGAGTTACAACCACTTGATAACTATTGATGTCTGAAACAAGATTCGCTCATTTGTGTTCTCTGAAGGCAAATAACGGTATTAAAAAAATCTACTGAGGTAATTTTACCACCGTATAATAGCTTAAAACACTGCATCACCAGGGGTAGCATATCTTACCGTGACTTCGTATGTCGCGCGAGTCAGCGTCATCTGTCATGCTCGCACTGTATTGAAAGGAAAGTGATATTAGGTAGTGTATGTCGGGCGACAAAAAGTTGCATGTCACAGTTATGCTAGAGGTGAGTGAGTTAATTAATAGTAGTTTATGCAACTGATACATAATGAGAGGCATTAAAACACGAGTGTGGTTTTATGAAACGAGCGTCAGCGAGTTTCATAATAGGATCACACGAGTGTTTTAAGGCCTAATTATGTACAGTTGTATACACTACTTTATCTACACACATATCATAAGTACTCTAAGATGGGTTCAGAAGCCATAAGGAAATGACCGGCACCACTAGTGCTACCTGTAAAATATCTAAAAACGACATATACTAATGCAGTAAGAAATAAATATGAACAAATACATAAACAGATTATTTATTGTAATAGTTGTAATTTACATTTACATTGAAACAATATTTTCAACTAAAATGTGAATTACAATAAACTTTTCTCAATTCTACTTTCGTAACAGCAAAGAACCAACAAACAAATGACAACAATAATGGCGGCAATTCGGACCTCCGTCAAGACGAATGTTTTTTTTTTCTAAATCATATACCTACAAACGAATGTATCCATATTCTCATGTCACTCGAGATCAAATGTCGTGCGGTTTTTATAAAAAAACATACTGAATTGACGTTTCGTATCGATAACAATATTAATATCTATGGATACTAGAATAGAGACCTACTTCAGTTTTGACAGCTGTTCCAAATTTAAACTCATAACCTTACAAAAATTGATAGCGTTATAACATTATAGTACAAATTTTACCTACTGCCACAGATAAGAAAGTTCTCATAGTAAAATTGGTTGTAGTAATGCTGGTCATTTCCTACGGTTTCTGAACGCATTTTGGAGCACTAATGATATGTGCGTAGATAAAACGTTTTAAAACGAATTATTGGAGGCCAATAATGGCACCTGTAAGTGGACATTGCTTTGACACTTTCTCAATTTACTCGAAATGATACGGCCAATTAATTTAAGAGGTCAGACGTACCAGTTTATATCTACGCATGGCGTGGTCATATTATGTGACACATTACTTGCTTTTATCCTTATAAATTAAATGGCTATGCTTATTTACGGCCTGTATGTAAGTGCTGTGAACAGAATGCTTTTGACTGATTCGTCCACTATAACATACAATTTCTATTATTTTGTTGCAGACAAGCATACTACATTCGTGAAATCGATGCCTTGTACGTAGCTGGCCAGGAGTGCCCTCTTTATGAGGTGCCCGGGCCTAATTCCAAAAGAGCCAACAACTTCGTAAGAGATTTCTTACAGGTATGTATGATATTTCTAGTTTTACAAGGAGTGTGCTTGTGTACAGTCAGTAGCCAAAGTTGCTACGCACGCCTGGTGCTCAAAATCAAAATGATATGCACACGTACTGTTATCTAGAGTTATCTTTTCCAAAAAGGGTTGGGTTGTGCTTTGTCTTTAATCAATTTTTGAGAGTCGTCAACCTGGAGACCTGACAAATAGGTTCCCTTGCTCTCCACGACACAAGTTTTTGTACTCCGATATACAAATAATATGAACTACATTGTGCTGTGCTATTTGTCGTGGAGTGAATAAATACTTATTATCATCAAACATAAGAGAACACTCTCAATTATATTTTTCTGTAAATTCTGTTAGTACTTACACATAGTTCTGCTGATACGGCAGAGCACTGACTTTGTCCTCAACTTGATTTCAATAGGTTAACCTGTTTAGTCTTCCCGTACCACTTCTTTCATTATTAAGCATTGTGTAATGTATGCTTGTAGGTTTACATCTATCGACTGTTCTGGAAGTCTCGCGATAACCCACGTCGTATAAAAATGGACGACATCAAGAGAGCTTTCCCATCTCATTCTGAAAGCTCTATCAGAAAACGGCTGAAGCTTTGCGCAGACTTCAAACGTACTGGATTGGACTCAAACTGGTAAGTATTGTAATGGATGAATTGTATCTCCAACTTCCCTATACAATCTCAAAATACTCGTCGTGTACTAGAGTCACAAAATACCAGAATCATCATTATCATATCAACAGAATATTCGTTTCTGTTAAAAAACGAGTGTGGTTTTATGAGACGAGGTGAAGGCGAGTTTGATAATAAGATCACATGAGTGTTTTGAGGCTTAATTATGTACACTTGCATACACTACTTTATCTACACAGATATTCAGCATCATATCATATAATATTTGTGCTTGGGTCATGGTTGTTCTATGTATTTAAGTATATATTTATCTATATAAGTATGTATATCGTCTAGTACCCATAACACAAGCCTTCTTGAGCTTAATTTGGGACTAGTACGATTTGTGTGAGGTTGTCTGATATTTTTTTTATTTTTTTTTAACATCTCTGATTTTGGTCATCCATACCTCATCGCCGTCGCTACCAATACCAAGTTATGTATTATATCTAAATTAGTTATAGAATGCTACCAGTATGGGTGTAGATAAAGATTTTCACTGCTAGACAGAGGTCTCTAAAAGGATCTTCATAACGTCCGGTTGTTAGCCATTCTCAACCATCCATTATAACCAAAATAGTGGCACACCGGAATGGCATAATACCACAGCTTTGTTGCCATACTAATGATTGAAATATTTCTCTCTAGGTGGGTGATAAAACCAGAGTTCCGTCTACCATCGGAAGAGGAGATCCGCGCTATGGTTTCCCCCGAGCAATGCTGCGCGTATTTCAGCATGGCGTCGGCCGAACAGAGGTTGAAGGACGCGGGTTACGGAGAGAAGTTCATCTTCACCCCGCAGGAGGATGATGACGAGGAGTTGCAGCTCAAAATGGATGATGAGGTACCTTAAGGCCCCCATACATGGGAAGGCAAAACTGATCAGGCCGATGTGATTGAATCGCTTCAGTCCATCCGGCCGCCGTAAAGCGTGGTGACCTTAAGGCCGTTTCATTCATACACGGTACGGATTTAAGTCCGATCAGATGGAACTGAAGGTAAACCTGGTCATGTATGGGGGCCTTTAGACTTCCCATATTACATTTAGACTTCCCATATTACATTTGTAGTTGTCGAGAGTGGATGGATAGCAAGGGCGGTGTGTGGCACATTAGATGAGCTAGCGGACATTGTTGTGGACGAGGAGGTAGTTCGAGCTAGATGAAACACTTAAGACACAATCAACTTGATTTATTCCTTAAACAACGAAACATAAAATAACTGTTTCTGGTACAGAGGTCTGCACGCTATATACATTCTCGAACAGAATAGTCTATAAAATTAACACTGTATTGCTGAGTTATAATACCTAATTCACTGACTCTAATCAACTTGGTATAGCACAACGAAACGGGCCAGTTTCAAGGCAGTGCACTCGATGGTGACCCAAAGTGAAGTGTCGTAGTCGTTCTCTCGGAGTGAACCGCCTAGAATGTCGAGCGCGCCAAAACTGGTTCAAGGTTGCGCTACTGCCGCGTTCCGAAGGCGCGCTGGTTTCGTTGGGCTTTCCACATTCATGACCGTCTCCGAACTCTCCGACATATTTGTTTACCAGTGTTACTCTTAGCAGTGATGAGTTTCAAGGCACGGACGCTGGGTGTATTTACAGACACAATAGTGATTCGAAAAATACGTTAATAAAAAACATAACAAGTTTAACGAGTACATCACTGCTGACACCACTGCTATTAGCCTAAGCATCAGTTATCACATACTGTTGGCCCACACAAAATGAATATTCTAAAAGAGTGAAGCTGAAGTACTCGTATTTTGTTGACAGGTCAAAGTGGCCCCATGGAACACAACCCGCGCATACATCCAAGCGATGCGCGGCAAATGCCTCCTCCAGCTGACCGGGCCGGCCGACCCGACCGGCTGCGGCGAAGGGTTCTCGTACGTGCGGGTCCCTAACAAGCCCACTCAGCAGCCCAATGAGGAGGCGCAACCGAAGAGAACCGTCACTGGAACAGATGCTGATCTTAGAAGGCTCAGTCTGAACAATGCGAAGGCTTTGCTGAGGAAGTTTGGCGTGCCGGAGGAAGAGGTATGTCAAATGTCAGATTATTCTATATTTTATGGCCAGTGTTTAATAGATTAGGATATAGACGAGCTCCGCTAAGCCTAGTATTGCACAGGCATATAAAATATCAGATAGTAACGGATGATAAACTAAGAAAGTAAGGTGTTTCAGTTTATTTAACTCGACGTTTGGACGTGATTTTACGGTCGGTCAATGGTCTTGATGGTTGAGTCCGTGTGAGATCATGGACGATCACGTTCAAAGCGTCGAGGTAATTAAATAAACAGTTTTTAGAACGCGATTACGTCCCGTTTTGTTATAATGTGTGAAAATCGAGTAAGTGTAAGTGTATATGTATGATCAAAATAAGTCTATACTGCTACAGTCAGTTCAGTCTATAAGTCCACAACTGTGCGTTTTCCTAAAAGTTTCCTGCCTCTCACGACTGCATTGTGGAATTAATTGTCGCTTGCGGTATTTCCGGACCGATACCACCTTCAAAACTTCAAGAAAAGAGCGAACTCCCACCTGAAAGGCTGGCAACGCACTTGTGACTCCTCTGGTGTTGCAGGTGTCTATGGGCGACGGTAATCGCTTTCCATCAGGCGATCCGTTTGCTCGTTTGCCCCCTATGACATAAAAAAACTATGCGATCTTAAATCTCTTTTATTTTGGTAACAGATCAAAAAGCTGTCCCGTTGGGAAGTCATCGACGTTGTGAGAACGCTCTCGACGGAAAAGGCAAAGGCTGGCGAGGAAGGCATGACCAAGTTCTCTAGAGGAAACCGTTTCTCCATAGCTGAGCACCAAGAAAGGTAAACATTTGAAAGGTATGTCCATGAATTATTAGACAGACAAAATAAAAAGTCACTGGTATTAAGCATATGGTAAGAAAGATCTATAGGTATTCTTAGGATCATACTATAATATAATATAATAGGTTACGTAAAGTTTTTACAAGATCATTTTTTTTTCCAGTAGTAATTGCTATAGGGGTCTACAAACTGCACCTCTTGAATGTATTCTTGTCATGACTTATCCAAAATAATTTTTTAAATTTTCGACATGACAGTTTTGAATTTTATGGGCCGGAGGGCTCCGTGCCTTTAAAACCCTATAAAAAACTAGTGGATGGCGCGCACTTGTCAATGTCCAACCATTAAAATAATGACATATTTTAACTACTGTCAAACATTGACAATAAATTTTACCACAACCACCATGGTAAGGAAAAATTAAATAGCTGCAACTGGAATTAGTAACAAGACATAGCAAGAGATATAAAAGCCTATCGGAAAATTTAATTTAGTAATCTTCAGAAAACTTCAACTTCCCTATTGCCTGAAAAAAATATGAAATCAAATAACTTTTCGGATATGAATATAACTCACATCTAATCCTGTGATGGGAATGCGTCAGATGCTGTATCATTTCATTTATCTGTCGCGCTATAAACAAGCAAGTGTGACGAAATATATATACAGCGGTCCCGGGTTCGAATCCCGGCCAGGGCAAATATTTTTGTGATGATCACGAATATTTGTGCTTGGGTCATGGTTGTTTTATGTATTTAAGTATATATTTATCTATATATCGTCGTCTAGTACCCAGAACACAAGCCTTGAGCTTAATTTGAGACTAGATCGAGTTTTTATGAGGTTGTCTGATATGTATTTATTTAATTATTTATCTAACTACTTCTTACAGATACAAAGAAGAATGCCAGCGTATATTCGAGCTCCAGAATCGCGTGCTGTCGAGCGCTGAAGTGCTGAGTACGGACGAGGCGGAAAGCTCAGTCAGCGAGGAGTCTGATATGGAGGAGATGGGAAAGAACTTGGAGAACATGCTGGCTAATAAGAAAACAACGGAACAGGTTGGTGCAGATGCAGTTAACCCTTAAGGCTGATTTAGACGAAGACAATTTTGAGACGCCTAAATGACGGCGCCAGTGATTACCGCACAGCACACCTCCGACCGTTTACACAATGACTATTTTCAGCCGCCTAAATCACGCCGCCAGTGACCAGCAAGCCGTGTTTACACAGTGCTTTTTTTCAGTACCAGTCATTAGTGGCAGCGAGAGACGCGGAGGGGGGGTCACTGGCGCCAAAAAATAGGCCCGTGTTCTATTCCGCGCCAGCGCTGGCATGCCGCGAAAAAATGGCGCGGAAAGTGTTCATACGGTGCCTTTTCGAGGCGCCGTAATTTAGGCGTCTCAAAATTGTCTTCGTCTAAATCAACCTTTAATTTGACAATGTTCGCCAGGATTAACACACTCTTTGACCATCTTTTTCAATTTTTTTTCGAACCAGAATTGTTTGCTCTATTCAACCTTAACGAGGCTTGAACTAGCGACCTTCGTTTTTTTTTTGTCAAATTAAGGGTCAAATCAATTAGATAAAAACCGGTAAAACTGCGAGTGTGACTCACGCACCGAGGGTTCGGTACAAACACTTCCCATTTTAACTGGCCGGGTTAAGTTTGCACCTGGTATGAATGGCGCCAATGAGGTGCAAAGTTAATGGAACCGATCACGTTTGTTGTTGTATCCACTTAAATATTTATTTTATTCTGTTTTAGTATTTGTTGTTATAGCGGCAACAGTAAGACATCTGTGAAAATTTCAACTGTCTAGCTATCACGGTTCATGAGCTATATAGACAGCGGAGTCTTAGTAATAGGGTCCCGTTTTTTACCCTTTCGGTACGGAACCCTAAAAAGGGCATATCACGTCATTATTTAGCTGAAGATAAGTAAGGCTGCCCGTCTACTAGAGCGGAGTAAAATGTACCGTAACATTCCTCAGATGTATATTCACTTCTTTTTGGCTTTACAAAGACGCTGCCTGATTGGTTAATCTCTGATCCGCCTCCGTAGACAGGCAGCATAAGGCAGTACTGTTTCTAAGTGGATTTAATGTGCATACATTTCTTTTTATTGATAGTGTCTTATAATTCTAAAACTAATGACTGATACATTTTGCAGTTATCGCTGGAAAGAGAGGAAGCCGAGAGAGCCGAGCTGAGAAAAATGATCCTGGGTCAATCGGACAAGAAACCACAAATCAACCAGCAGGACCAACAGCAGACGTCCAGTCAAGGTAACTTATACCGCATTATGCGATGGTGTATTTAAAAGTAACGTTAAAAACCTGTTGATCCGTTGCTCATTTATTTGTACAACAAACCAGTATGATATATTCACATCGGTATAAAACTAGTCAGAGGCAAGGATGTATTACCAAAGCTGGTTTGTGCATTATTTTTATAAGCCCATTAAAATTTAACCATTTTACTGAGCAACAATGACTAGACCCCGGAAATTTGTCGCGGTGACGTCACGATAGGGTAGTTTGGGGAGTAAACAGACCGGTGTTAATTAATACTATAAATTACATAAATAAATGAAAATATGTATTACCTATAGGTCAAATTGTCAATTGATTTATTTATCGTCATTGTTATTTCGTTAACTGACT
The DNA here is from genome assembly GCA_947623375.1 of Apotomis capreana. Classification (NCBI taxonomy): domain Eukaryota; kingdom Metazoa; phylum Arthropoda; class Insecta; order Lepidoptera; family Tortricidae; genus Apotomis; species Apotomis capreana. Next base: position 15,652,502 of record OX392507.1, on the reverse strand, counting down.
CTGACAAATCAAATATTTGGTTTGCATTAGTATACCAAAAAATTATATTGATCAATTAATTGAATTAATTATTATGTAACTTTGGTCGTAAATTATTAAAATTTATAAAGACAAAAGCATCTAAAATATTATAGATATTTAATTTTTATTGTTTATAATTTAATAACAAGTGGAGTTTATTACTTAATAAAATATACTAAAGAATAGTGATTATCATTTTTGAAAAAAAAAAAATGTTAAAATTCATTGGGTTTTAAACTGTTAGTTTTAACAGAGGTCCATTTACTCCCCAAGCTACCCTATTGTCACGTGACTACGACGAAAATCCGGGGTCTAAACATGACCAAATGCTAGGACGATAGTAGACTGCAGAAGCAGTCTGAAAGGGAAGGAGCTCGGTGTCTCATTCGCAATATGAATTTACACACACACAGTACATGTTTACAATGAAGCCAAAAATTTAATGGTTCCGACAGAGGTTCGAACCTGCATCTCCGATTATAAACATTTGGTTTACGCTTGCAAACGTTACTGCTTTAATAAGTAGCATTCAAGATTTGCCGTCTTTGGCGCTCAAATGGTCTGAAATTGTACAAGGAGATGCAACTTCGGCTAAAGCACAATTCACATCAAAATGTTGATGATGAGATAGACACATATAAATAATAAAAAAGATCGCTCTTTCCGGTTTCAGTCAGTTCTTTAATTTTTGTGGCTTCCAGGTCGCGTTCTCCGCATAGTCCGTACGTTCCGGAACGCGTCCGGCCAGCGCTACACCCGCGTCGAGTTCGTCCGGAAAGCGGCCGTCATAGAGGCCTACACCAAGATTCGATCCACCAAAGACGACGCATTCATCCGACAGTTCGCCACCATGGACGAGACGCAGAAGGAGGAGATGAAACGAGAGAAGAGAAGGATTCAGGTTCGTACGTCGCTAGCTCTTACCGTCGCCATAGGATCTCTTGAGCCAAGATTGCCGAGTGATACCTTCGCAGTCCCATTTTGGTCTAAGGTCGAGCGTAAAGATGCAATGCATGTAAGGTTGTATTAAAAAAAATATCACCACTATGGATGTCACAGATCACACTGTTGTGCGTAACGTCGTCATATTTAGATTTCTGGTATTCACTTTTTGTGATTTTGATCTGATAGTGACATAAGTTTGATTATAAACGGACTTCAAAAGTATGTACTTAAGTCTTGTCATTAAAATCATGTGGCATAAATAACTTTATCTTTTCAGGAGCAACTAAGACGTATCAAACGGAATCAGGAGAGAGAAAGACTGGCTGGAAATGTCACTACGCCTGGGCCTTTCAATAGTGACAGTAAGTAGATTTTCAGCATTATAAAAAGACAATATGGTACCCCTACTGATCACGGCGTCAACCGAACGTAACGTCGAGACAAGCGCGCCACAGGGGATAAGCGCACATACCATAAAATGCTTTAGTTAGTTGCATGGTTGTAAGATGGTGTTTTGTTACCAGGTATGAGTATGTCGTCGTCGAACGACTTGGGTTCTGCGTCTCCGGGCTTAATACCCCTGGGTCAGATCAAGCAGGAGCCGGATCTGCACACTCCGTCCCGTCGCCGCGCTAAGCTGAAACCAGACTTGAAACTGAAGGTACACACTGTCTATAATTTATACAAACCCTGAAAATATAGGCATTCTTTCGAAAACCTTTCAATTATATAAATAAATAATTAATTCTGTTCATATTGAAAGTTATAAGTTACAATTAAACTCAAATTAACCTTCCTGTAAATGACCGCCTTCCTCAATTTGACAATTCCCATTTAATACATTTATTAGTGTCAAAAGAGATAAAGATGATAGAAAAGATGAATCAGATATTCCTTATTTGTATAAAGCAAATGTGATGAAAAACAGTGTGTGTATGACGGGTAGTAAGGGGATTACAAACTTAGGACATTAAAAGCCTTCTAATAGACCCTCCTTACTACTCTATGACACAATGTATTATTGTTATCACAGTGCGGAGCGTGCGGTCAAGTTGGTCACATGCGTACCAACAAAGCGTGTCCATTATACACTGGATCCATGGGCGGCGGACCTCCCTCTCCGCCTGAGTTGGACGTCGAGCCCATCCCAGAGCCTGATGAGGACGACACTGGATATGTGGATGGAGTCAAGCTCACCCTGCCCACTAAGGTTATCAAGGTAAGAGAAGACTTCTCTATCCCCAGTCCAAGTGGGTCACATGTCTACCAGCAAGCATATTCAGTAGGTACTGTACACTTTATAAAATGTTGTATGCATTCAGTCTGACATCTAATAAATAAACAAAATATCACATATTAAACATACTTATAATTGACAACATTTCATATTTTTAAGACTATCATTTTATTACTTTTCTGAATTCTGCTTAATAAGATGAAGTAATCTCTGTTTTTATTTATTTTCTGAGATGATTATTTATTTTATTATTAATTTATAAAAACATACTCATTTTAAAATGTGGCAACACCAAAACCAGAACTTAATGAAACGGTTACTTTGGTCGTTTTTATTATTAAAAAAAAACTTAATAAGACTCGGTATGCATCTGTCATCTGTCAACGTCAAATAAAAAAAATATATTTTTTTTCGCTCTTTGGTTTAGACAACAACCCTATTCAGCCGGCATTGTCTTAGATTGCAGTTATTTGATGTATTTTCTTATATTTCTTTAAATACAGAAGAATAAATTCAAAGATTTTTTTTTAAGGTACACGACATAAAGCCCTGTCGATCTATATATGAATTTCCACCTGTTATAAATATGAAATGTTGTCAATTCTATACTTTATCCACAGCAATCCGCGGACGATCTCAAACGTCGCGGCAGCGGTCGCCGCGGCGAAAACCGACCAGGCGGTCGCAACAAGCGTCGTGGTACCATCAGCGAATCTTGCGATTACCTAGTGAAGAGACCAGCCGAAAGACGGCGCACCGATCCACTGGTGACGTTGTCTTCGCTACTCGAAGATGTGCTGAACCATATGAGGCATCTGCCTGATGTGCAACCGTTCCTGTTTCCTGTCAACCCTAAGGTAAGCTGAAGCGAGATATTTTTCCAGCTAGTTTTATCTAGTTGGCCAAGAGAACTGGCCTGACGATGGCGGTCGCAGCAAGCGTCGTGGAACCATCAGCGAATCGTGCAATTATTTTTATTTATTTAATGCACAGGCAGCTTATAGCTGATGCGTGCATATCACTGTTCACTTGTGTTCTGTGTTTGTAAATGTTTGTCTAGTCTATTTTTGAAAGAGTTCACTGAGGGTGCACTAATCACGGATTCAGGTAAACTGTAACTTTAGTAAAGAGATCAGCCGAAATACGTCGCACCGATCCTTTAGTCACGTTGTCTTCGCAGCTTGACGTTGTGCTGAATCACATGAGGCATCTGCATGATGTCTAGCCGTTCCTACAACCCGTTGTAGAATCTCGGTATGTAGAATTTTCAGAACGAATTTCGGTAAAGAGATCTTGCGTCCGTGCGGCGGTAACGATCCATTCGTCATTATCTTGCCCAATTACTAGCATGTTTTCAAATAATAGAGCTGTAGTAATTAAATAAATGTGATTGTTCATTCAGCTGGTTGCGGACTACTACCGTATCGTGTCGCGGCCGATGGACCTGCAGAGCATCCGTGAAAACCTGAGGCAGAAACATTACCAGAGCCGGGAAGAATTTCTCGCGGACGTAAACCAAATCGTGGAGAACTCTACTTTATACAATGGTATTTTATATTTCTATCATTATCATTCGCTTTTCGCTCTCTAGAAGTATTTCTATACAAATTTTCACACATAATCACAATTAATTATGGAGCATCTTTCTTAGTTGACCTCTCTTCACCCTCTTAAAACAAGTCAAGCAGATTTGATCACATATCTTGAGTTGTTTAGGCTATAGTTTGTTTTCAATCGTTGTCTGTCGTTGAATTGTTAGTACTATAAATATATGAATAGGTGAATTAGGGAACCGCTCTGTGCTCAAGATACTTATCTATGTACTGATGTACGCATAGGTGCAACTAGCAGTTTGACTGTGGCGGCGCAAAGAATGTTGCAGAGGTGCGTAGAGAAACTCGCCGAGAAAGAAGAACAATTGATGAAGCTGGAGAAACAGATCAATCCGCTGCTCGATGACAATGACCAGGTAACTCATCACTGATGAGTTGTTTCTGACACCAGCTATTAACAAATAACATAAGAGTTACAAGCAGGCGTGGTTCAAAAGTATGCTAAGGACCAATCTCATCAAGCTCTTGTTGAGTTACCAAATTCATCAAGTTAGTAACGTCTGATTACGCCTCTTCATGCCGACCATGTGACGTGTGTTATCAGCATTTAATAACTGAATAGCGCATAGTCAAATTAGCTATAGGATTTCAAAATCGCAACCCTACTACTACACTACTCGCGAAGTTGGCCGAGGAGAAGTTGCCCGAAGTATGGGATTCCGAAGCGAAGTGTCATGTTATCATGTTTACCCAACCTCGGACAATTTCGCTAGTAGTGTGGAGCCGCAATTACGTTGTAGTTTTGCCAAACTGATTTTTTTATCTCGTTTGGTTATAATAAAACAAAATATGCAACAATACTTTTGTTAAATATTCAACCCAGAGAAGTGCCATTCTTACACAGACAGCAGTTCGTGATTTGCGCCGTCGTTCGTTATAGGTTTTGTCATAGTTATTGAATATGAAAAAGGGCACTAAAATAGCTGAATTCTTGCGCAGGTGGCGTTGTCGTTTATTCTGGAGAACCTGTTGACGACGAAGCTAAAGGTGATGCCCGAAGCCTGGCCGTTCCTCAAGCCGGTCAACAAGAAACAAGTCAAGGACTACTACAACGTTATCAAGAAGCCTATCGATATGGAAACTATGGCCAAGAAGATACAAGGTATAAATAGAACTTACTACTAACATACGATACGACGTAAAATATATAAGGTGCTAACAAATTAGATGCCAATACTTTAAGAGATATTAATTTACATCGAAATAATTTACTTTCAATAGGATTTTTTTATATTAAACTTTTGTTTTCATTTTCCGATCGAAATAAGTGGTGGTGTGGAATCGGCCAGTTACGTGACAGTCAAGAGTTTCTGGTTTCAAATCAAAGAGGCCTTAACAGAACAGACTTTTGAACAACTCATTAACAGGGTATCTATACGTACCTACCAAAGTTGTTTCCCTATTTTTCTCTAAAAAATAACATAAACTTTTAACACGTTCACTGTCCCAGTTCGACATGTGAACATTATGACTCTGTAATAGAGGCTTGCCGTAACCCCACATATGACATACGGACAGTAATAAATAAAATAAAATGATAACTTAACGCGTTAAATATATAATTAAATATACTTCCAAAATCGAGTACTATCAGCTCTGAAAATATTGGTATCAATTTTTTTAGCACCATATATGTATACTATTTTATTAGATGAATTGATTATAAAAACGGCATGAAGGGTATATTACAGTAGAACTACTGTTTTGGACGTGTGGCCAGTCGGTAAGTCTACGTTGGAACATACAGATTGGTAGCAAATGATTCTATTCGTGGTGAAACTTGTAGCATGCAATTGATGGGTACACTAAATACTCCCGAACTTTTATTTGTCTGAATGCATGATGCATTCCAAATTTTCATAATTCCGAAAACCATGTTCTGGTAAGATAATTAGGCTTTATTGAAAGGCTTCTCAAATCTAGTTCAATAATACTGAAAACTACATAAATCTATAACCTAAGAACGCATTGCTAACTTTAAAGTATATTCTTCTCTCAGCCCACAAGTATCACAGCCGCGCGGAATTCCTTCGAGACATCCAACTCATCGTCGACAACTGCAAGGCTTACAATGGACTCAACTCACAGTTCACAAGACAGGCTGAGGCTATCCTGAAAGTAACTCAAGAGGCATTAGAACAGGTAAAATATTCAGTGTCAAGGGTACTTCGGCGCACAGGTTATAAATATTTGGCTTTGCAGATAAAAAAAAAACTAAAATTCAATTACGAATTAAGTGTATCCGAATATTTTATCATAATTAATTATCTTAGGCAGCTTTTTTTTATTTAGCGGCATTTCAAGGCGTCGGTCTTAAAACGACTGTCTTGCTGCGCCTTATTTATGTTGTGATTTAAACTTGTCTGGAAATTTCGTCTAATTATGTCTAGAGATGTGTCCGAAAATTTCGGAAATGACACATTACTAAATGTGCTGTTGTTTACTTTCCGTTTAGAAAGCTATTTAAGACTAAAGTTTATTTGATGGCACATAGTGTCGTCGCACAACAGCTTAACATTCTCATTTATTAATTATCCATAGCAGCCATGCGCCAATTTTTTAACCTTTCGAGCGCCAAGCGGCAAAGCAATTCACCGTGCCACTGACGCCAAACCAAAAAAAAGTGGTCCAAAATCAACAGATTGAAAAACACAGATAGTGGTTTGAATTAGCATGTTTTTGACCATTGAAATTTTTGACGTCAATAGGCGTCGTTGGCGTCAGTGGCACGAATTCCCGATGACGTGATTAGCCGTCTCTGGCGGTGAAAGGTTTACCACGCTAAATGAAAACATAGTTTATTAGTAATCTTCTCCACAGTTCGGCGAGAACGTGAGTCAATTGGAAGCTAACATAGCCCGCGTGCAACAGAAGATGCTGGAAGAGGCGGAGCAATCTGATGAGCCCGAGGACCCGCCGCCGCCCAGCGACGAGAAGCGCGGCCGCGGCCGCCCGCGGAAGTACAAGCCGCCTTCCACGTCTGTCGACGGTAACTTATAATTTTCTACTGTACCATCGATTCAAAGATCAAAGAATAATTGAATTGCGTGACCTGGCGGAAGAGACCGGGAATCGAACCCGGTACCTCTGGATTACCGGTCACGTGTTAACCTTTCCACCAGCGAGATGGGCAAAAGTTAATCGATTTACGATTAACGATTAAGATTAACTTTTTTAATCTCGATTAACGATTAAAATTGACGATAAGTTAATCTAATCGCACGAGTTCCGATTAATTTAATCGCGAATAATTTTTAGTGATTAAATTTTTAATCGATTAGTTAATTAGTTAATTTGATTAATTTTCTCTCGATTAGATTAACTGATAAAATAAGATATTTTTTGTGAGTCTAAGTCCCTGCCTAGAACTTCTTAGAGTACTGCACTATAAAAACCATCGATTGTAACAAGAGGGAAGAGGGACGAGGGAAGATGGAAGAAGGAACGGTCGGATACAAAGGTATCCGAACCAAAAAAGTTTCTAAATGAACATTTTCAGTCCCTGGACAAGACATATTGCATTTTCGTAAAAAATCACAAATGCGCGTCTTCCATCTTTTAATCGTGAAATATAATCCATTAAAATGACGATTAACCTAACTTAATCGTTAATCGAAGACTCGATTAAGTAAATCTAGATTAAATTAATCGCGATTAACTTTTTTAATCGATTAATTAATCGATCATCTCTGCCCTAACGCCACATAACCATTCGAATTTTTCCTTATGCTTTGTGTGTCGATCTTTGCATTGTTTATTTGAAACGCTTTACACATTAGCGACCTCTATGTGAATTCGGTAATATTCACATCTTAGCGTTAGCTTTACAACAGTGAACACACCAGGTTACGCATTTCATTTTTTCTGTACTTTGAACTTTGTATCAATGGTACAATATAACAAAAAATAATAACGTAGTGTACCCACATTAAAAATAATGAGACATTAGGTACATGTAAATGTTTCATAAATCTATAATTTTCTGTTTTATAATGCTCGAAGAGGGCACAATATAGAAATATCTCTGTCCAGGTGGGTGTTATTTCTGGAGTCCGAATAATAGTTATGTTGTATATAACTGGCTTATCAATATTTGAATTGCTATTTACTTTATAACTAAAGGTATTTGTACTGATGAACATATGTTACTTCAATAAACAAAGTCACAACCAGCAAGTTTTGTACTCGCCATCCAAATATTGGATACTTACACAATGTATGTAATCCTCAAGGTTGAAGGAAATAACGATGCCACCCTACAGCATATAAGAAATGCAGCAACTGGTTTAAAAATTAATTGGCTCGCGCATGGGTTCGGTGGTCTAATAGGTAATACGCCCGTGTTGGCCCGGAAAGCCGTTGGGTTGGATCCCCGCCCGTACCATTATTGTTTCAAGTTTTGCTTCAATCAAACATCCTGGAGGATATCAGATTGTTGTTTGAATGAACTGTAAATTGTTTTACAGGAGCTACACCAAGGAAACGTGGTCGACCGAGGAAGGATCAGAACAGTTTGGAAGAAGGTAACCGATCGATTATAATCAACTGTAGCACAAGTTTTAGTTCAGACTGAATATATAGTCTGGTTAGCCAGTTACTCCATTTAGACCGAACCACATAATCAAGAGGTTTGACTTGTACAGACCAATTTATGGACATGTTTTTTGACGAACTTTGTCGCTCCGTTAAATGTGTCGACGTATCTTATTGTAAATCTAAACACGTATTTTCTCGTCAAGCGTATCTTATTTTTATTTTTGGGCCTTTCTCTTCTATAATTATAGTTCATCTTAAGAAACGCTAGTAGATCTTGACTTTACTTTCTTTACTCACAGTAAAAAGTTATTTTTTATAGCTTCGTTCGTTTTCCTTCTGTTGTTAGTTCGCTACGGTAACGTTACGCAAAAAAAAATGCATCATAGTAAGTGTATCAGTGGTGATACCCCCCCTCCCATTCAAATACTGAAAAAAAATTGAGTCTAACTTAAGGCGACATTATGATTCGAAACTTGTGCCACTTCCGATTGTTTCCTCACATCTTCTAGTGCCTTTTTCATTTCCTGATTTAAAAGATAAAGAAAAAAACGCAGCGATAATTTCGCGTCATATCAGTCATATGGTCGCCTTAATCTTACCGGTTTTAGTGAAAAATAAACACTGTACCTTCACGATTAACTGGCACTATTTCTTTCTTTTTTCGTACTTTTGTTTCTTTATCTTTTTGTTTGAACTCCTTATATTACTTTATTGTAGTGTCTCTTGACGCAGATCTCCAATACTCGGACAGCGGCAGCTCAGGGCTAGAGGAGGTGGAGACAAACGATGCCGCTGACACGATGGTCCAGTTGTCCGTCCGTCCAGGTTGGGGCTCAAATGTTCATTAGTTTGTTATAAGGTTAATACGAAGGAGATGGTAAGGACCTTAAGCAGCCATAGAAGAAGGCAAAAGCAGCGAAGAACAGAAAATACTGCGATACTCCGACCAGAATGCTGCCATGCTAAGGTAAAAGGCGACCTTTTGCTATGGAGTTCCATACAAAAAGGTCGCCTTTTAGCTTAGGACGGCAGAATGTGCCTAATTCAGGGGTGCCAACTTAGGGGCTTTACCCCTTAATTTAGGGGGAAATAAGGAGAATGGGGATTTTTAGGTGTATATTTAGGGATAATTCCATACTAAGTTTGTGTGAAATAGGAAAACGTGTTTACTATGTGAGAAACTAAAAAATTACTGCAAATGGAACGTTCTCGATACCGCGATGTATTCCACTCTCTGTTGCTTGAACTCGTAAGTGCGACTAAGAAGGAAATACATGACCGAACGTAATTTGTAACGTGTTTACACAATCCGAAATTTCAGATGTTAAGATAAATTTCTTTTATTTTATATTTATCGATTTTCCAAAAAAAAATCGTGTAAGTTTCAACTTAAGCTCTAGAAAAAAAAATGGAGTTGGCAACCCTGATCTAATTTTTAAAATTCATAAAAAGTAAACGGCTACCGCATGAGTTCGCGTTCATACAACTTTGGTGATACGGGGGAGGCGTGGCCTAGCAGTGAGCTCGTTAAAAATGAAATTGTCTCATAACTTGATTTACACAGACGACTTCCAAGAGGCTTCTAATAGAAGTTTCTGCAAACCAAGTACTCCGGCGCGCGCTATAGTATTCTTAAGGTCTTATATTCCTCAGTCCTATATCATATTTACTAGGTTTAATTTCAAAAAATTATATTAGTAGTGGACGACGAGTGGACGACGCGTCGTACATTTTTTGAAATTAAACCTAGTATATATGACATAGGGCTTAAATTTCAATATTTGGCATAGAATCGAGTCGCCGTTGAGTTGTTATAATGTGCGAAGACCTTTACTTCAATGTATATTTGTAGCACTGTCATATTTTATTCTATTTGTAACAGAAGACGACCTGACAGTGAACGAGCCGTTCGACACATCCGAGTTCCTGATCAAGCGAGAACCCGTGGAGCCACAACACCACGATCTGGTGGACCTCGATCAGCATTCGTCCCAGTACACCTTCCCTACTGTCGTCAAGGTAGGCTTCAGAAGGGCTACTCCGATGTTCAAAATTCGACTGTCGAATATTGCCATCCCTCTCGATCTCCTGTCAAAGTATATTTGAGTGAATGGAATAGCACTATACGACAGTAACATTTCGAACGTCGGAGTAGCCCTTCAGATTACAATCGTTGGGTTGCTATCAGTCATCGTATATTTGGTACCATTTTAGAAACATCCTGGCACAATGCCACATTTGTGGGAACACTGTTTAATTTCTTAAATTTAAAACAACCTCTGACTCCAGCCCCAGGATATTACACTTATTACAATTTTCTGTCGAGCCCAAACTTGGAAAGATGCCTTCTGTCATATTGGAAATATACATCAGTACATCACCATAATCTAAACAAGTCAGCTAAAAATAAATCATGCCAGGAATTCTCATTGCTTTTTTACCATGGGATCTGCTTTGCTAGTATAAAGGCCCTTTCAATGTCAACACAGCTATTGATTTACAAGATTTTTATTATTGACACGAATATCAACATGTAATGTTTACCTTCTCGGTACATTTAGGAGGAGCCGATAGAACCAGACATGAGCATGGAACCACCTTTGATGGAAGGTCCTTCGCATATGGATCCGCCACAGTTCAAAGAGGAGCCGCCTGAAAACTGGCAGGTTAGTATTCAGTGGTATAATCAGCATGGAATATGTCAGTTGTAAAAAATACATACAGTGAAACATGGAACCTCTTTTTTTTAAGTTGGTTAAGTATTGCGTTGCTTAGACACTGAATTGTTAATTCATGAATTGCAATCATTGAATTGTTAAGGTTATTTAATGAATCTTAGGAAGAATGACAGCTAGCACCATAGTCCCGCTGGATTTTGTTACACTTGCTAAGTGTTTCAACACGGGCTGGGCGGAGTGGAGATTTGGTGATCTAATTTAAGCGCAGCGCTCGATATCGCTACTAATAGTCATCATAGCCTACTCCGCCCACCTCCGCGGCAGTGGAAATGCACTCTATTGCATGCATACGCATACTTTGCTTAACTTGTCGCCATTCAGTCTGCGTTGTAATAAAAATAATGTCATCCTTGTCAGCTTTGTCAGCTATATGAATGCTTCAATTTGCTTTTAATGCATGTCTAAAGTGCTATTTTTTGCTTTTTTACAGTGTTTTACCGCTTTGAAGGTATGTTTTTCAGCGTTTATGAAAAAGTGTTTTAGTATCTCTTATACACGATGATTTTTAATCGGTGATCAGGTACCAACTTTTCTAACTCAGTAATTGATAGCGGTCACGTTGATGTCGTAGTTACATGAAAACAAACTTTTATTTTTCCATGATAATTTTTATTTTGAAACCAATTTTGTCCTAAATTCCTTGTCACCGAACTAATCTGTATCGGTGTGCTTACAACCTCTTTAATAATTTAATGGGATTACAATTTATGAGTAATAACTTGTCATTGTCATTATCATTACATAAACAAAGTCGAAGAAAATTTCGTAAAATTTCCCGCCAAAGCGATGACACTTGACGTAGGTATCGTACTTCAATAATTTATGTAGGATGACCATGTATCTGGTGGTTATTACTTTTAATTATGTTTTAACTTTTAATTAATTTGACAGTGAGGTAATTGCGCGCGGCCTCGCGTATTAAGTCTAATTTTAGCTAAATGTTTATATTTTTCTACTCCTGATCACCGATTAAAAATCATCGTGTATATTATATATATATTAATAAGGCATTTGATGGCTCAAATCAGTTACTCTTTATGAAATGTCAAAAACGATTTGTTAGTATGAATGAAGTTCTATGAAAATACTGGCTACAAAACACGTCTTCTTTTTAGTATTTATCCAATTAATAGTAAAATGTCCAAAAGTTAGTAGTAGTTTACTTGGTTCCTTGTATTTTTGAGTGTATGTTTATCGGTTTCAATGACATAATTAATTTTCACTATGTTAAATACCGTGTTGAACTGTCGCATGAAAGTACTCCCTTTGTTTAAATGAATTTACCAAGGTTTAATTTTCAGCCGGACCCAGCTATACAAGACGACCTGCAGGTAACCGACAGTGAAGAAGAAGCAGAAGACGGGTTATGGTTTTAAATTTCATAATTATCTGAAAGCAAAAGCTTATCTTGTAATCTGTCTTCTGGGACGGAAAATGTAAATGTAAATTGACAAAATGATTTATATCAATGCTAAATTATAAGATTTAAAGTAATTTGATATAACTTAAGATTCTATTGTTACTATTAATAATAAAAAAATATAAAATGATTTATTTATTTTAATTCCTTTCCGAGCTACGTACCCGAGATTTGTGTACTTAGTGCCCCACACTGTCGCTTCCATACTGCATTTGAATGAGATGACAGTGTATATTTTTTTATAACCCTGAACTGTATCAGAATAACCCTTTAGACAGGAGTTACACGCTAAATCAGGCGTCAGTTCAGTCCATTGCGGACACGCCACGACTTTTAGCGGCAAGCGGCGCGGCGAGCGGTTGAGTGAGAGATCCGAGCGACCATAGGAGTGAGCGAGACAGGTACCGATGCCGCACACCGCTAAGACCAAAGTCGTGGCCGGGCTGTCAGTCTGGGCAGAATAATCGTGTAACCCTCTCGGACTGATGTTTGTCCGGGAAAGGACGAACCAGAATGATAGACTGAGCTGACGCCAGAATAAGCGTGTAGGGTTGATTGCAAAACAATTGTACATAGTTAAAAGCTTAGTTAACAAAAAATCACGGTTGCTTCCTTTGTGTGACGAAAGTTAGTCGTACAAAATGTATGGGTTTCGTCACACGAAGGAATCAATTAAGTTTTGTTTTAATTAAAACTGTTAACTATGTACAATTTTTTTGCAATCGACCCTGTAACCGATGTCTTACATCTCTTACATCTTTATACCATGGTGTTTGCTGCGGTCCAACTTTACCCCCACCATACATTCGCATATAGCAAATACTCCGAATAAATTTGAGTGCAGATAATTTTGAGCACTTGCCGCGTTTACGTGCTTTTGTAGCTGACTGAACCACGCGTCATTTCAAATTGACAAAATTAATGACTAGGCTTATGAAATATTCGAAACATTTTACATGGTAACACGTTAACACGGTTTGACCCCGGCTCCACACTATCCCGAAGTGGACCGAAGTATGAGTTTCTGCTCCGAAACAATTCTCCTCACAATCATATTCGCCCAATTTCGCGAGTAGTTTAGTCTAGGGGTTATGTTTTCATTACAGGAAAATCAAAATAGCCCGCCATTTTAGTTCACATTATCTCATATGCTAACATGCGGTACTTCCACATTGATAATTAAATCCTAACTAATGAATATTATTGTAGAGGCACCCCGCTGGACGCGCCGCCGAATCAGTCTAATGCATCCATAATCAGTCTAAAAGCCAACACGTACAATCGGGAATTGATATAGCTGATATTTGAAATTGCAATCGCGACCGCGCAGTAGGAGAAATTAATCAGTCTATCAATATTGTAAGTTACCTACAAGTGTAATGGTCATTGGAAACATATTCTGTAAATGAGAGATATTGCTCAAACGTTTCGAGCTAGCAAAAACAGCAGACGTCAATCAGAAAACGAATACCTAATGTATACTGCACTCTTTAGGATCTCAGGTAGTTTGCCATCGTTAGCGCTCTTAAGGTAGAAAAAGATCTTGTACCTACTTAACTATATGAAATCTGAAACAAATATTGGGAATAGGTAGTAAGTCTTATTACCTACTGAGCTTATACGAAACGTCGAGGTAGTTAAATAAACATTTTCTGAACGCGATGAAGTCCCGTCTTGTTATAATAATGTTATGTTAAAACATACCTACAGCATGATCTAGTGATCTTCATGTCGCATATTTTTTAAGGAACCTTTTCCGCGCCCTTTCTTTATTGATGCCGAAAGGCACGAGCCCCCAATCTCGTTGCCTTGGTTACGGCACGCATAGGTGCGAGTACGATAATTACGATATAAACCATTTTTAGGGGCGGTAGAGGATCAGAAGCTAAGGGAGGATATTTCATGAATCTAACCTCGTTTTATTTTAAAAAATCTGTTGCTCTCTCATCTGTAAATGAACAACATTACACATACTTCGTAAACCATGGTTTACCTTTACTTAATTCCATTCCATACCTCAAGAAGCCCACTGACACGGTGCCTAAGTGACGTTTACCTACTTTGTTGCCTATTTATTTAGAAAAGGCATAGATACAAGTCACACACTTAAGAACTTAACTAAGGCTTACATTATTGAGACATATGTGTGTCTGTTACTCAATTACAACTACGCACAACATTAATCTTCTTCTTCTTCTTCTTCTCAGCATATATGCGTCCACTGCTGGACATATGCCTCTTGCATGGATTTCCAAACTGATCTTGATGCGGCGATCCTACTCCAGGTCGGCCCTGCCGTCTTTTTAATGTCGTCCGACCATCTGGCTTGCGGTCTTCCAACGCTTCTGCCACCCGTTCGCGGCCTCCAGTTTAGCGCTCGCTGACTCCATCTGTCATCGTACAACATTAATGGAGTGTTTGTAAAGTGCATGCAACTATGAGCCAGCATGCATTAACTAAAAACATAACTAAGAGTAAGTACACCAAAATTACTACGTGTTTAATATCCTGCGGGCAGTACAAATAAGAACACTAATTTTACAAGTAAATATGTCTAGATCTGGATTTTCCTTTAATAAACTATCATAAAAGCGTGTCATTCGTGCTACTGCGACATAGTGCGACTGGGCCTATTGGCTGGGGCTATTGAATCTACTTGGGTAGTTGTATCTAAGGGTGAAGTAATTTGAGTCGCGTAATTTCTGTCGCGCCATATTTCGTCGTCGGTCGTGTGACGTGATCACGTGACATGTAGTGGTGCGTCCGTATGAGAGTAAATTGAGAAGATATGGCGGTAGATGTTTCATAGAGATGCGCAGAATGTGTCACTAAAGTGAAAAGAGTGATATGTGTCTTTAGCTGACCGAGATATGTATGTCGACATCTCTAGTTCTCTGCTCACTCGTGAACGATATAGTCTAAAGATCTACTGAGCTAAATGAGCTAAAAGAGTGATTCACTCACACGAGTGAGCAGAGAACTAGAGATGTCGATGAATTAGATTCATGGCAGCATGGCAACATTCATTTCATGAGCGAGAGGGAGCGAGTAATACTGAGATGATAGATGATATACTGAGCTACTTCAATCTTCAGTGAGCGAAAGAGCTAGTGAGCTAAACCAAATGATATACCTAGCTCATTTGAATCACTCACTCGCGAGCTACGCATCTCTAATGTTTCAGAAAACAAGATTTACTCCAAGTATTAAGGGCGACTCACAACTCAAAAAATTACGCTCCTCTGGCTTCACCCTAACGCGTGAATATCGCTTATGTAACGGTTATCACGTGCTACCTAAATAAAATAGGCACAAGCCTTAAAATATACTATCCATATGAAAGTTAACTTATAAAAATATTTTAGCATTGTAAAAACTGGGGCCCTAGCATTATACCAGAAGTTTCAAAGGCATGTTACGTAAGTGACATTTGTAATACGGGAGCTAGCTACTGGTCATGTTATTGCCACTGTGTCGGCAAGTTGGTGCGATCCAATCGAATTGGCGCCTGGAGTGCATGGAATATGAATGAAGGTAACAGTTTAAGCACACTTCGCCCGGTATCAATTCTGTATGGCGCTAGAATATTCATGTACGGCGCACGGATTAGATTAGCTAGTTTTTGCACTTGCGTAGGTTGTAGGGTTCCTTGGATATTTTAGTTTGGTAGCACTAATTTATAAAAATAGAAACCGTAAAACCATCTTAAAATAGCCCAGTCCACATTCGTATGGTCCAAATTAATTCAAAAATTACCTACTCGGTAGCATAGGACGACAAATTTAAATAAAAACGTATAAAATCACTGATAAAAAAAAACATAATATTTATTTGCTAGAATATGGTAAAAACTAACTATTTCTAAGAGCAATGTATTGTATGTAGCTGTTGGTTCTCCTAATAAATAATAAATAAATAAAAACGCAGGGTGTCACAATTTTGTACGCGCATATTCGATCTGCATGCAGGATAGAATATGGATCTCGATAGAAATTAATGAGTTTTGTTTTGGACCATAGTTGAGTAGTTTTACGGCACGTGCATCTCATTGCAGATCAGAAATCGACATGAATTCGATAGTATTCCGCATGTAGAAAATGTGTTTTTGATTAATTTTATAGAGTTGGGAAGCTCAGTCGGTAAGATGGGCCTTACGTGATGCCCTTCTCCACCTTCAGCTTTTGTTAGGGCAAAATAGACGTACGTTCGTAGGCAAGCGGCGGTGCAATACGCATGGACATCCCACGGATAAAATACATTTCTCAGATGGCTGTTACGAAGATCAAGGAGAAAATCTACTGTAGTGTTTTATATTGTTTTTTAGGACACTATTAATAAACAACGGCCACTATATACCTAATTTATGCACGATATACTAAATGAAACTAGTAATTATATTATCCAGTGGCAGCAAGCGCCTGGCTAAATCACTCCAATGCATCCATAATCAGTTTAAAAGCCAAAGTGTACAAGCGGGAATTGATACATACAATGAGTCTTTCTACGCTCTCCCTTATTGCAGCTCAGAATTCGACTTTCTTTAGATTTTAACAATTCTTCTTATCCAAAAAAGAAAGAATAATGTAGTTCGTAGCTTTAAGACCAACTGGACAGTTACCATGTCAAATAAATGACTGATTCTGATTTGTATAGGAAGTTTTTAAAGGCAAGTGGTCAACTTCACTACACGCCGCAATTTGCGTTTTATAAAACGTCTAGCATAACTGTGAAACACGACTCTTTGTCACGCGATAAATAATACCTGTCACTTTCCTTTCAATACCGTGCGAGCAAGACAGGTGATGCTGAGTCGCGAGACAAGCGAAGTCGCGGCAAGATTAAGCCCTGCTGCATACGAATCAGCGCGCACCATGGTGCCCGGCTCCGGCTTCTGGTTATGTTTTTATGTACGTTCATAGTGAGACGTAGCGGACAGTGTCGCCACGCCACGCCGTTCACGCGGCATTTGCGACAACCAAAAGAGAGAACCTTCTGTATTGTTTTATTCTGCGATTTTGAATCCCTGTTGATTTCCAGCACTTCTATATATTTTTTGCTATGGCGATAGTGGCATTCGAAAGGTTATTATAAACAGTTTATAAGACATAACATTTTTAGGAAAAAATGTATGGAACTAACTAAGTAGTCTAACTTTTACACCTGAATATCGTTTCGATTCGTAAAGCACGACTGTCCCAACAAAAAGCCAGCACATTGTTGCCTTCTGAATTATGCGGAGCGGAATAGGAAGGATTTCCGAGATTCTATTTCTAGGTCCGCTCTATATATTTTACGGGATTCAGCTGTTCCTGGAAACAACCCCACTTATACTATACAGGGTTGTTTTAAATTTATTTTTTCGTAACATTTTTTGTTAGGTGAAAATTAAATAATTGAGAAATTTGAAAAAACCTATCACAGGGTTCTAACTTTTCCTAATATCACTCCATCCCTTGTATCACTTTTTTAAGTTCCTCTATGTAGTTATTCCATTCATCATGCACAAATATAGGTTATTTTATAACACACTTGGTGGTCTCTAAATAGTGTTGTCGAAAATTAGACTTAAGTAATACCTACTAATGGATCATCTAAAAAAAACAAATGTACCTATGAGTTTTTTCAAAAAACCAATATGCTCCAGTAGCAAACTTTATCGACTTTATTGAAATTTTAATACGCATCAATACGTACCTACACATTGCTATTGTATAGCTATTGGAGAGTATGAAAAGAAAAAAAAAAACATTTCCAGACAAAACATCAACAGACAAATTTTATTGAAGGAAGAACAACAATAATTGTTTTTCTAATACCTTTTAAACCCTGATAATAATCTGGATAAGCGCTCCATGATCTCGTTATCCTTGTTCCCGATGTCAATTGTTTCGTTTTGTTCTGGTTTGAAATTGAAAGAGAAATTTCATTATCTTTAGCCGAAGGATATAATGCCTAACTAAAGCAGAACCTTGCTTAAATGACGTTGTACTCCGCGTGTAGCCATGCCATGAATGTTAAATAACGAACTGATGTCTACACGTGCCATTCATGAAACTTATTTTTTTTACGAGTATTAATACCGAACTTAATGACAACGGCGGCCGGAAAGTAATTTAAATAAAAGCTCTTACAAATCCAGGACAAAATGAATTCTCTTCAACTAAAAACGACAAGCCGACAAACAACATTTACTTTTATTACCAGATTAAAAACGTCCTAATCTCGAGTGAATAACACTAAACAATGGCCAAATCCCAATTTCAGCTCAACAAAAAGACAGCGATAGGACCCCTAATATAGATACTTACATTTGTCGTATTTCCGTCCCCTTTGTGTTACGTTTCTATTATGAAAGTCGCCTGTTTGGCGAACATATTACTGGTGGCCCATCTCGCAACCGCAAAAGGTCCCCGGATGTGGGAATCTTCTTTGCGCGGGGTAAGCCTTTCAAGAGAGGAATTTTTGACGAGCTAGAACATTCTTCGTTGAGAGTGAAAAATACGATTTGTATTTAAGTTCTACTTTATGCAGCTGCTGGTGTGCTGTCAGCTGTTTATTTAATCCTTTCATTCTGGTGGTTCACGATGCATCTAAACGCTGAAAATATTTCCATATATTTATCTATCCCCCTCTTTTTTAGCTCTCGTTTTTTTAGATACTGACCAAGGAGCCCCTGCCCGGGTCTACCGTAGAATAGTCACCTTTGAATTGGAGCATGAATATCCAGCAGATAATTGTTCTTAGTGGTGAAAAGTTGCTAAAGATAACATAACCTACATTTTGTAACTAAATATACATCAAAGCTTAGTGTTAGTTGTTTACATTTTAATTGAGATACAGTGTAACCGGCCAGATGATAAATATTATGAAGTTTAGATAGGCTCTCTCGGCTGGAAATGGTTTATCTCTTGGGACAGTGTTCCGAGTACGGAATATAAATTATAATGTGAGCAAAGTTTCATCGAAAGCTATCGAGCTGTTGTATACTATGTTATTAAACAAATAAAATATCTCTATAAATGCGTATTTTTGTCTTAGAGCTTATTCTCACGTATAACAATCAGTACCTATTACTTATTCGGTTTCAGATAAAAAATGCTTTCGATTAAATTAACCAATCCATTACATGTATATCGATAAAACACCATCACACAAGTGCCTATATTATAATGGTAACTAGTATATTTGTGCCACGATAGACAAGTGACCGCCACTTTACGACACGTATAGTGGGAGGGAAAAGAATAATTTTATCATTAATTTATCGTGTTAAAGGAGCGATCATAATAAGCCTGGATAACTATACCCCTGAAGTAATAATTTGTATTTTGAAATTTAATAGAACTTTTATAATGTATTGACTTGTAAAATGTTGACATTTTATTAATAAATGAGCATGAGTATGAGTATGAAGTATTTTTTATCTCCACTTTTTAACTCAATTACAAAATATTTCAAGATATGTATACCTAGTAGGTAAATGCAAACAGGGTTCTCTAACTTCTAACAGCGGAACACCGTGACAGTTTTTAAACGGAAAACCACGGATTTTAACTTCTTGGACCTAGACCATGACGTAACCTGTAGGAAATCGACGAAATTGTTATATAAAATAGGTACTTTTCTACTAAACCCGTTATTCAGAAGCTGCGTTGAAATAAGTTTTAAGACACAATTCATTCCGCCTACGCGTTTTCGGAAGACGATTGAGAAAGATAGGACTCCCTTTCTCTCCGATGTACTGTCTAATCTATCACTTGATTTTCCGCTGCCTTTGTGGCATTTTAATTGTATCTTCCTTTGACGTAATTGAGGATAACCTAAAATAAATACAATGTAATTGTCGCGTGAGGCTTCGGATTGATGAGTTATATAAAGGCTCTTTGAGAAATCGGTTTCTCAAAAGACTACAAATAAAAAGAGGGTATATTTCCAGGCTTTCAACCAAGGGTTTCGCAGCGTCATTATATTGAAATTCCTTAGTGTTTTCTGAGCCATCGACCGGCTTTATTGGAGATTTGTATGGACCAATAAAACGAAGCTTACCCGACGATTAAAAAAACCTCGAGACTTTGTTTTATTACAGCACTTAGCAGCTCAGTAGGGTATTAAGTATTCAACCATTTTATTCCCGGTGGTTGTTTTACAATCGAGTATTTTAGACAATAGGTACGTACCTATTGGTTTTCTAAACTAAATTTAGGTCTAATAAAAAAGTGATAATGTAAATATCGATACAGTTTCCGGAGAATGGATGGCCGTTGGGGCAGCAAAGTCCTGGAGTAGCGACCACGTATGTATGGAAAGCAGATCGTCAGCGTGGACGAAGTGGACGAATGACCTTATGCGGGTATAGCGGGGAATCAAAGGATGCGGTGTGCACATGATCGCCCTTTGTGGCAAGCTATAGGGGAGATCATTTCTTCACTTACCTACTTAGGTATAACATTCTTCGCTTATAACCAATAAATATATCCATTTAAAACTAATATATCCCTATTCACAAATTCACGGATAATTATGAGCGGTTCAAATGTTAACTTTGTTTGCTTTTTGAAATAATAAGGGTAGGTAAGGTTTCAGATACCCTCCCTATGTATAGTCGAGGAATGAGGGTCACTTTTCGACTTTATGTTATCATATTAAGACCCAAAAGTGACGAAGCTTTTCATTCCGCAACTGTACGATTTAAATTTAGAACTTGGTTTTAGTTTATTCGTTACTAAAGTTATAATTGGATATACGGTCTCTGCTTGTATTATTTCATACTCAATGTGAGTTGGACTCACCGCCCATAGTTTACCTTTTGAGAAAGTTATTTTAATCTCTTGAAACCTGCTTGTAACATTATTGTTATTCTGACCAACCGTTCATTAACTAAAATAACTTATAATCGGATATAATATGTACATAAATATCCAAAATGATATAACGGAAATTAATAATTTAATTATTATTTTATATCAAAATACTCTTCGTCTGCGTAGAAAAAAGTAGGTTATGATTATTTTGCTTCTCCGTAGCCACACAATTGCTTCGAATTTTGAGTTGGACTCTATATAATAAAATAAGAGCGGTGACAGGTAGCCGTAGTTACCAAATGCAATTGAGTGGGTACCTAGTAGTTTATGGCTATAAACCAATCCTGAGGTCAAGAAGGCACTTCAAGGGTCCATCATTCAATGAGGTGAGTCGAAAAGCGAAAACGACACATATCAGGTGAACGAATCTGGATGAACATGATCAAAAAAATATGGAAAAAGGTAATGAAAATGAGGTCTTAAGTATTTTCAATGAAAACTATAGGTACTATTGAATAAAATCGGTCAAGCCGTTTTTGAGTTTTCGCAAATTTCATAATTTTCTTTAAAACGGCGTAAGTGCCGCGCGGTGTCCTTATACTTAGAGCGTTACACATATTACTTAAGTGCCATATACTGCATTAATACATTCCGCTCAATCTGGTATAATCGATAACTTCCAGAAGGCAATAAGTAATTACAGTTACTTTGGCGTTTACGACCTTTTTTATAGTGCTTGAAATCTTTCTCGTTATTTAAACCTTGGGCTTAAAACCGCTCTTAAGCCCATCTATTGTGAAGGATGGGTAACTACGGAACCCTACACTGAGCGTGGCCCGACATGCTCTTCGCCGGTTTTTTTTTGTGTTGGCAAGTGTGATACGCCCAAGAACGTGCCACAATCGTGCGCGTCAGCGTTGCACATCATCCAAGTATCCAATGAGGTAGGTACTTGTAGGTTAATTCCTTAAACTCCTTCGTCGGATTTTGCGAAGAAAAAAGTACGCCTTATCTGGGCCGGTGTGTTTACGTTTATCGCTTGATACATAAATGATAAAGCACCCGTCACTTTCCGACACGACGTAGGTATAATAAATACGACAGTAAAAGTGGCTTTAAATGCTTTACCATTTAGGTATCTATCGCGTCAAAATCCGACCATAGAGCCGTTGGTTTAAACTATATTTTTCATTATATCTGATTATAGTGATAACGAAATAGGCATCATGAGGACCAATGACTGCTGGAAGAAAAGTCCTTTCAGAGATACGATGATACCTACTGTGCAAATACAAAATTATTTTCAAATACAAAAGTGTATAGTATTAATTCTCAGATATGTACCTATACATGCAAGCCAAAATAGCTCCAAAACCTGGAGTAGGTACTTAATCGTGTTACAAATAATCTACTAATATGTGAGCCCCACGGGCACACTTAACTTTGGAACTACACATAATGGTTGTAAATAGTACCAAAACTTGCTAATATATGTTGCGAACTGTCGCTGTTCTGGTTTGCTGTTCAAAGTTTGTGTAATACGTTTAATGTGTTGAATTCTAATAGCAATTTTGTTTAGTACAAACAAACCCTGAAACCAGAATGGACTGAACTAGTTGCGACATTACTTAGTTGCGGTTGCATAACTTTACACCGCGACATGATAAAGGGAGTTGGACTGAATTTATGCACGATGTACTTCGTCTTTGCACATTAGAATAATGCCAACATTGTTCCTAAGAGCACTTAAGAGTAACTTAGAATGGAGATAACGATAGGTGATAGCGTATGAAATGCGTTGAATCAACGTTCCTTTGTTTCCTAATTTAGTCGAGTTTTTTTTATTTTATTTTTTGAAAGGGCTTTGTCGCTGAGCGACTACATCGCCCTGTAATATCAATTTACAAATGATAAATAAATCGCTACTTAGGAGCACCTAAGGCTAAATCAGCTAGATAGTCTAAAGTTATTGGGAGGCCTTATATTCGATTGAATTGATCGATTTTATTCAATTCTATCGATACCGATTTTTGCTATTCAAGCTGCATTAAATAGACATATCAGTGATGTTATCTCGGTCATGTAACATTAGAAACATAAAATTTCACGCAGGTTTACTCACTTATATTTTGGGATAAGTATTTGCAAACGGAGATAATGGATTTTATAGAGTTACGCTGTCTAAGAGAGCATACCGACACATAACTAACACGAACGCACACATACACACACCAACCTAATTATTAGGTACTTACTCACGTTGTCTAGTTTATTTATTATTAAGAATGCTCCAGCCTTTTACTATGTGTTTACCTAGTAAAAAACCCAAATAAACATTTTGTTTTGTTTTATATTGTACCATTTTTAATTTTTACTTAAAATGATCATTTAAAACAAAGACAAAAAAAAATTGACCTAAAATTCACCGTATTCTACCCATATTCACCCATTGTATGCCAATCTATACTATCCCGACGAAAAATTCAATACAAAACCGTTCATATCTATCGACCATCGGTTCCATCCCATCGAAACCGACGCACCTAAACATGTAGCGGCGCCTCACTTGACCGACATTTTCGTCCTGACATTGCAAATTGTATTCTGAGGATGCTCAGCGGCTTTATTATTGAAGTATCCACCTTTCTTAATAAGGTACCCGTTCGTTTCCACGTGAACAAACAACCAGCGTAGATATCGTTAGATTTGCTGAATATTGTCAATTTAACTAATTAAAAAAAATGCACACTTGCACTGCCACTGGATGCGAGCAAAATATGTACTTTATGATACTTACTAGCTACGCCACGCGGTGTTACCAGCTCATCCCACGGGAACCCTAAATTTTTCGGGATAAAGTACCCTATATGTTTATTCTATAGCCTAGGGTGTCAGGTACCTTCACACCAAAATGTATCAAAATTGGTCCAGTCATTTGAGCGGGAATAAGTAACAAACAAACACACTCACAAACTTTCGCCTTTATAATATTAGTATGATTGTGGTGTAATATGAGTGTGATTAAATCGTGGGCATATTATACTTCTACAGTTAAATATATAGTTTCATCCATTTTAAATCAGATAAAACTGCAATTGGGGACCAACGGTCGCCACGTCCGTGACGTCGATTAAAACTTAACATCAGGAACTCGCAAACATCACATCCATTCGAATTCGATGTGAGGGGTTTCATGATTAAATTAACACAAAAACTGGATGGAAACCTGTTAACGGTATTTCCATAGAGTAAAATATTCCGGGCAGTATATTATGTTTTCATTTTGCTTTTTTCCTTCACAGTTATAGCAATAGCCTAGCTTAATGGATGTGTTATAGGCCAAGCGACAGTTTGGGCATTTTTCATAATGCCCGGGCGTCTTTTTGGGGTCGATTAGTTTTTTTTTTTCAACTATGCTATAACCTCACCGGCACGCATTGCTTGTTGAGATAGCAAACACCGAGAGAGCAATGCACACGCGTTTTATACGACATTTTTCAACATAAGTACTAGTGAGGAAAAAGAACACCAGAAAAGGAATAAGTAAAATATTTAATTAAGTATTGCAACAATTTGGTTTTCTTGGAGACTATTGGTGGTAACTGGTTGTCAATGTCAATATTTCAATGGTTTGACATGGACACTGTCAACGGATTTAAAGGTAAAGCCGCCAACCTACCTACTCTTAGAGTATGGAATACCTACTACGGTACCGGTACGGTACGGTAATGTCGGAAATTTACATACATAAATATATTTTGGAAAACCATGGTGGGGAAAGACTAAACAGCTGCAGTTTGTGGATACTGATTATAAACCGGCTGTAATTACTCATAAACATTACCCACAGAACCCTAAAAAGCAGATTCACAGCGCAGAGTGCTTTGTTAGCGAACCGTGGATAATAAAATATTTCGTCAAGTGCTGGCCTGCGTGTGACGTAGGTTTTCGATTGCCCGGGCCTGCTTGACGTGCTGACTTTTATACCTAGTTGCGATATCGTGCTGTTTCATGCATAATGTTGGATGTCAGTACCCTTACCATGAGTTTACAGTGACAGTACTCGCTATAGCGACTGCGTAAACGATTTGTATGGAGAATTGTAGTTCTAACTACAAAGTTACCGGTAGGGGCACTGAACTATTCTCCATACGAATCATTTCCGCTGTCGCTAGCGAGCACAGTCACTTTCAATTCAATTAACTTTAAAATGTTAATTGGTCAATGTGATTCAGGCAAATATGGCCATTTTGCACATCGCTCACAAAACGTCACATTTAACACAATGGAAGACTCGTAAAACATAATTCTTGTCATATTTTTGTTTCGTCGAAAGTAATTAGGTATCATTAAATAGAGAATACCTCCTCTGAATATTTTCTAACTCAAAAATTACGCAATTACAGGGTCGGGTTCTTAGTTAAATTGTCGAATTTAGCTGGCGAACTTGATTGTTAGTTTTGAAATCGGAGAGTATAATAAAATTCATGCAGTTTAGGTTTGCAGTAGGTACCTACTCTTATTTGGATGATAATTCGATCGATTGCAAAAAATTGTACATAGTTAAAAGCTTAGTTAACATAAAATACGATCGCTTCCTTTGTGTGACGAAAGTTAGTCATACAAAATGTATGGGTAACTTTCGTTACACAAAGGAATTAATTAACATTGTTTTAATTAAAGCCCTTAACTATGTACAATTTTTTTGCAAACGACCCATCTACAGCTTTTGGTAAGATAGTCATATTATACTTATACATGTAAGTATAGAAAAAAAATAGTTACTGTTATTACCGTGAATAAGCTGCTTTTAAATAATTACAGGGTTGTTTTCCACTTATTGTTTTGTTGAATTAGGATTCTCATAATAATTTACAAAGGGTATATATATTATATAGCCGTGTTTGTATGGGGTATCGGCCCCAGAAGCCAAATCGATTGTCGTTTTGCAAATATATTAGCCCAAATGTAAGATACTATTTTACAAAAAAAAAACCTGAAATACTAGGTTTTTAGGAAAAATAAAAAAACTAAAATTTAAATTGTAAGTAATAGATATTTTATAAAAAAAATGGATTTACAAATATCCTTATAAGTAGTGAAATTTTCACTTTTTTTTTATATTTTCGAGATAGTCCCCCACCCACTTAGAATGTCATATCATATATTTTTATAACTGCCTTACCTACTACTATTTATTCAGCTAAAGGCATCAGCCAACATGAATCGTGCCGCTTACCTAAGACGCATTACCCTTTGGGGGAAAATATTGTCTGTATAACATACGACCTGCATTGCATAGACCAGTAAGATCATAAGCGACATATTATTCAAACGTTCATACGCTTATTTGAGCTAGAGAAACTCCTGCACTAACTGCACATTTGTATAAATTTAGCGGTCTGTTAGTTCACTGTTACGTTAGGGTACGAAAATGCTACGACAAAGTCAGAAAGCATAATGCTTGAAGCCAATTACGAATTTTTGGTCACTGACGCTATGTAAAAGTCAGTGAATGCCACTGATGTAAACAAAGAGAAGGCAGAACGAAAATATTCAAGTACAAACAATTCAAGTAGTTATCGCATAGGAAAAACATATGTTGGTTGAAAGCCAAGGCTCTTATTATTTATTTCAGAATATGATCGAAGGATTGAGCAGCATTCCGGTAAAAAATGTTTTGAATTTGATGGGTGACCTACCGCTACTGACATTTTGTAATGCATATAAGACGTATGCACATTATTGCCTAATCGAAGCTGTTTGTAACGCCACCGCCTAAAACGCCGCTGCCTCAAAGTGTAGCTCTTAAGCTCTTAACAAGCCTTGTTAAGCTATACTTTTAACGCTAATACAGCGCATACAATTTAATGGCTCGCAGTGTTTGTCGGATTTGTGGTCACTAGCTTACTAGGTATACATAGGTTAAGTTATAATATGGGGTAGTTAGTGGTTAGTCAAATTTATTAAATGACATGTGTGGTTTGATACGTATATTGAGTAGCTTTAGTACAGTCCGTGGCCTCTGACATTGGTTTCAGGTGAAATTGGAGAGGTTCAAATTCTTGACCACATAAGTGCGAGCGAGACAGTTTAAATTTTATCAACTCACGGTCAGTAAACAATTAGGAAACCACCGTAAAAAAAATGTCATTTTAAGGGTACCCAAAGGGTAAAAACGGGACCCTATTACTGAGACTTCGCTGTCCGTCCGTCCGTCTGTCACCAGGCTGTATCTCAAGAACGGTGACAGCTAGATAGGTGAAATTTTCACAGATGATGTATTTCTATTCCCGCTATAACAACAAATTCTAAAAATAAAATAAAATAAATATTTAAGGGGGGCTCCCATACAACAAACGGGACTGGTTGCGTTAACCTTTGCACCTCATTTGTATGGGGTGCTATACATACCAGGTGCAAACTTAACCACTTAAGGATGGAAAGTGTTTGAACGGAACCCTCGGTGCGCGAGTCCGACTCGCACTTGACCGGTTTATTGTGTCTCTTGATATGTAATTGCAATGAAGAGTCTTGTATACCTGTACCTGTTGTTTTTAATATATATCATCTCATGTTGTATTCTTCTGTCTATTTGAGGTATGCAGTAAAGAGTATATGTATTTGCATAATTTGAAATGGCAATTTTAATTTTAGACAGTCACTTTTACATTTCACATCAATGACCATTATGGATGAATATTTACAGATGTAAATCAATCAACTTGTCTGTCTCCGTGAAGGACTTTCGTTACGATTAAGGTAGGTAGAGGATATCTACTTTAAATATAATACCTTTTTAACAAAAATGGCCGACTTCTACGAGAGAAATGGGTACCTACCTATATATTTTGTTTTTCGTTGAGATTTTTCAATCAATTTCAATATAATTTATAAGTATGATTCACCAAACAAAAAATGATCACCAAAATCCATTTATAATTGGCGGAATGATCAAGTAACATAAAAAAAAAAACAGTCTAATTGAGTACCTCCTTCTTCTTGGAGTTGAAAATACCGACATATTTATAAATATTTTTATTTCCATCCATTCTTAAAATACTTAGTAATAATTATAATTGTTTCGAAAAAAATATTTTCTTCTGCTCACTGACCCATAAAAACTGCCGCGGCAACATTACTGCAACCAATCGTTTCCCTTTTGTTGGTGTAGGCAACCCTAGGAGTATGATACGCTCCATAGAAGCTACACTACAACCAACAGCGTCGCACGTCATTCAAAATTACCTATCAGATACAAGTAGGCTAAATATTTTGCAAAACCGACAGATAACAAAAGAGTGCGCCTTTTATATTGTTTTTATTCTGCAACAGAGTTGGTAAAATGCACGGCTACTTTTTGAGCTATTTCGTGTTAATTTATGAGCATCCACTGTTACCCGCATTTGCACTATTCTGATTTAGTGCACAACTAGTACCCACCTGAAAATCCTTCTAAAAATCCCTTTATACGGGGACGAGTTTCATGGATAAACTAGAACGTGACCGCAACTTCGTCCGCGTATTTTTTTTTACATTAGATGGAAAAAAATAAGTCCCATTAACCATATTTGGATATCCAGCTATTCCAGTACCAAAATTCGTTATTTGTTCAGCCGTTTCGTCGTTATGAGAAGACAAAGAAATTATGACCAACATATGTCATGGCACCGCGCGCCCATACAGAACAGAAGACGATCCTGTATCGCGCTATTGAGATTTTTCCTGAAATAATGACCCATAGAAAACTGATTTTTAATACAAATCTAAAATTGTATAATTATAGATTACGCCTCGAAATCCGTAACTTCATTATCTATCTATATATATATATAAAACTCAAAGGTGACTGACTGACTGACTGACATAGTGATCTATCAACGCACAGCCCAAACCACTGGACGGATCGGGCTGAAATTTGGCATGCAGGTAGATGTTATGACGTAGGCATTCGCTAAGAAAGGATTTTTCAAAACTCACCCCCTAAAGGGGTGAAATGGGGTTCCAAAGTTTGTATGGGGAAACAAGATTAGTAAGACTATTTTATTCGAAACTTCACAGGAGTATTCCTAACGATAAATGAGTAAACACGTGTTTCAGGTTTTTTGAAAATTCAACCCCTAAAAGGGAGAAATGTGGTGACAAAGTCTGAAAATCAGCATGGGTATTGTTTTTATGGTTTATCGGGTCGCTGATTACGAAAACCGCAACGATTTTTCAATACAACGTGGCGGACGTGAGTTACCATCTCCCCTGTTGGGGTGAAATGGGGTTGAAATGTCTAAATACTAAACCGCTGGTTCTAGAGAGTTCAAATTTGGCACGTAGGTTCCTTATAAGGTGTAGGGGTGCACTAAGAAAGGATTTTTCAAAATTTACCCCCTAAAGGGGTGAAATGGGGGTCCAAAGTTTGTATAGGGAAAGACGATTAGTTAGACTATTTTATTTGAAACTTCACAGGAGTATTTCTAACAATAAATGAGTAAACACGTGTTTCAGGTTTTTTGTTAATTCAACCCCTAAAAGGGAGAAATGTAGTGACAAAGGCCGAAAATCCATTGGTAATGCTTTAATGGTGCTTTAATGTTAGGGGTGCGATGGGGTTGAAATGACTAAATATGAGTACGGGTGTAATTTTTATGGTTTGTTGGGACGTTAATTACGAAAATGCCACCGATTTTGAAATTTTATTTGTGGTCATGAAAATTCTTGAAAGCATTTGCGCCAAATTGCAATTTAATAGGTCCAGTAGTTTTGCAGCAAATCGATTGTAACAGACGGACTGAAAGACAGCTACACGTGATCCTATAAGGGGGTTCTTTTTTTGCTTTTGAGGTATGGATAGAGACCCGCGTTATCCTAATAGATTAAAAAAATAGTATTTGGTGGCATCTCGATCGTCGTCAATCGGTACCTATAGGCGGGCGGCGCGTTGGGACGGGAGGAGTAATGATCGGGAAACTACCTGCATCCGTAATAAATACATTCAAGCTTTTCAATTATAAGTCATTTCAGAATTCTGAATTACGTTTATCTGGCTCAGAATAATACATTTTTTATTCATCAACGAAGAGAACCTCAATATCTTACAATAGAACATGACGTATCTTATAACATGGCTTAGAATCATTAAACCAATCTCGAATATCCCAAATCGATAAGCGGAGGCTCGGGACATTATAAAAGCTTTATACAAATAAAATGCACACATATCCCGGTGTCTTAGCTTCATTTCGAGTTATGAATTTTGAAGTGAACTTTATTTGGTACAGTAAAAGCTGAGATCGCTTGATTTGAGTGCTCGAGTTTTCGGTTTGATTTGATAAAGTGGAGTTATGATAAAATAAAAAGTATTTCCCAGTAATATTAGAAAAGCGAAAGTCTGTGTATGTTTTGTTACTTCTTCACGCTAAAACGGCTGGACGGATATGCATGAGGGAAATGCAGATTGCAGATTATACCCTAACTTAACAAATAGCCTACTTTTAATCCTGAAAAAAAGAGCATTGTTCCCGTAGGATGATGTATATTATATAGGCACGCGAACGATTTTTTAGTTTTAAATGTTAGTAGTTAGTAGTAGTTTAAAACGCGCTTATCGTTGTGTTTTCACTGAGTTACATATACCCGATGATGAGTGGCCGCCATATCTTATATTATATAGTACATACTACTATACATAAATATTTCTAGCGGATTATATTTGACAATTAATTATTAATAATTTTTAGTTCTAAATGTTGACAATAGATGGCGTTAGTAGTAGTTTAAAACGCGCTATCGTTGTGTTTTCACTGAGTTACATATACCCGATGATGAGTGGCCGCCATATCTTATAGTACATACTACTATACATAAATATTTATATTTATTTATGTGCAAAAAGAAGTTTTGTAGGCCCTATTTTTTTACACACGCTAAACAAAAGTAAAGCCGCAAAAACGATACATAACTAATAATAATACTTCTTAACGCGAGCGAAGCCGCGGGCAAAAGCTAGTATATCATAAAACAAAGTCGCTTTCTGCTGTCTGTCTGTCCTTCCCTGTGTATGCTTAGATCTTTAAAAGTAGGCAACGGATTTTGATGCGTTTTTAATAGATAGAGTGATTCAAGAGGAAGGTTTATGTGTATATACATGCATTAACTTATCAGCATTGCACCCGTGCAAGGCCGAGGCGGGTCGCTAGTAGTATATATACCAAAAGTGTGGCGTCAAACGAAAGCTCAGGGTAAACAAGGGTAAATGTCGCTTTCGTGTTCTTCAGGAGCAATAGACAATGGTGCTCAATCTTCTTGAAGTGAGGAAGCTGGTGGGATTCGGATTGTATGAACGCCGCCGCGCCTCTCATCTGTACATAAGTAATGATGCTAACACACATTTGTTTTGTTTTTATTTCATTGCTCCATAATTTTATTTATTTATTTATTTAAACTTTATTGCACAAAATACATAAGTAAAAGTACAAATGGCGGACTTAATGCCTTTAGGCATTTTCAATACGAACTCAAAAAATCGCAGGGTAAATAATAAACCGGCGACAGGATTTAAAATTAAGATATTCTACTATTCTTTATTCTAAAAAAAAATATGAATATACGTCTGTACCCCACCAATGGCGTTACGTCAAACAAATTTCCGGGCAAGCCGGAGCCGGAAAATCGTAAAGCCGGTTGTAATCTGGTCCTATGGTCGTCTCGCCACTGTTACCCACCTCACTATCTTCGAAGTTGCGTTAGTTAAGTGTTCACTGGATTGTGTCTAATGAAAGTTGATTGCATATCAACAGTTAAATTGCATCCGATACCCGTATATGTCGCTTTCAAGCGATTAGGCTGGGCCATAATTCGCCGAGGCTTAGCGATATCCTCAATGAACAATATCACTGTCGTCACTGACTCCATCATATCACTTGAAACTTTATGACCGTATACCATTTGTGCTTAGCATTGACATTAACTGGTTTTTGTTTTATTTAAGAGGCCTTATTCCTTTTAAAATGATGATTGCTTTAGAATTTTTTTTCTATGATCCAAAATGTTTCTTAACATATTATTTATGTTTATTACTAGGTAGTAATAGATAGCCCTGTTCTAGGTTGAACAGGGCTATCGGGATTTATTGGTATATATTTGAAACCTACAGTTTTAATTTTTCATTGATAATTTTTGTTTCAAAACCTACTCGAAATTGACAAAATTCACGCGGAAACTTAGTTTTTTAAATTTTTTTTCGACTGCACGCAATAAAAGCATGAAATAGCTATGTTACTACCTAGAACTCGGGGAAAAGTATTATTCATTTCGAAAAGTTGGTTGAAATTATCAATAAATATTTGTCATAATATGAAAAAAGTAATTTTAAAAAGAATAAGGCCTGAAGACGACAATTGTAAATTTCGTACTGCGTGCCATGCCTGCGTGACGTCATTACGTCATTAGACTAATGTATAGTATAAGAAAATAAGGTATGGTGGGTCGTGGGTCGGAATGACAGGCAAGACTTTTGATGTGATCAACTGATCACGCTATGATTGGTTGGTTGATTTGATTCTGTCAATCCGTTTCTTTGTTGCCAGCGGTGTATTATAACCCCGATCCCTTCGGCCGCGTACGTAACCGGAGTTTCGTAACCAGTTGCGATAGAAAACTTTTTCGGTCTTGTTCGAAACCGGTTGCGAACTAAAACTATTTTGTTCTTATACGAAACCAGTTACGAACGAACACTTTTTGTTTTTGTACGAAACCTTTCGACCATTCATAGAACCAGCAAAGACTTTCATACTATAAAAGTTTTCTCTACTCTTCATATACTCGTTATACAGGGTTCTCACGAGGATTCCAAATCATTTTACCAGCGGATTCCTGAGGTCGTTAGGAGTAAAAAATGTTATATGAACCTATGTCGAAATATGATTTTTCGCTTTTTTATGTTTTCATTTTCATACATAATAAATAAATTACCCTTTCTTTACCGGTAAAACAATAATTTAGAACGAGCTCGCGACCTTATCTCCAAGCAAAAAGGTCCTAGACAGAGAAAGGAACAAAGTTAAAATTACATTTATGGTTAAAATGTCAAAACTATGTTCCATGGGCTACACAAATGCATGGTCAATTTGTGCAGCCCATAGAAGTGTATAACGAGTATATGAAGAGTATAGAAAACTTTCATAGTATGAAGGTCTTTGCTGGTTTTATGAATGGTCGAAAGGTTTCGTACAAAAACAAAAAGTGTTCGTTCGTAACTGGTTTCGTATAAGAACAAAATAGTTTTAGTTCGCAACCGGTTTAGAACAAGACCGAAAAAGTTTTCTATCGCAACTGGTTACGAAACTCCGGTTACGTACGCGGCCGAAGGGACCCCGATTCCTTTGTTACCTGTATGAATCTCGTAAAATCGTGAGTGTTTTAAACAATTATTACAACAGAATAAAACTTAGTCAAAAAAACCGGCCAAGTGCGAGTCGGACTCGCGCACCGAGGGTTCCGCACACACACTTTCCATCCCTAAGTGGTTAAGTTAAGTTTGCACCAGGTATGTATAGCGCCCCATATAAATTAGGTGCAAAGTTAGGTATTAAAATATAAAAAAAAAACTACTTACTAGATCTCGTTCAAAACAATTTTCGTTGGTAGTTTTTATAGTAATGTACATCATATGTTTTTTTTAGATTTTTCATTTTCTTATTTTAGAAGTTAGAGGGGGGGGACCAACTTTTTTCCACTTTGGAAGCGTCTGTCACGCAAACTATTCGGTTTAGAAAAAAATTTTTAGAAACCTCGTTATCATTTTTGAAGACCTATCTATAGATACCCCACACGTATGTGTTTGATGAAAAAAATTTTTTTGAGTTTCAGTTTTAAGTATGGGGAGCCCCCAATATTTATTATTATTTTTTTATTTTTGCATCAAAACCTTAATGCGGTTCACAGAATACATCTACCTACCAAGTTTCAACAGTATAGCTCTTATAGTTTCGGAAAAAAATGGCTGTGACATACGGACGGACAGACGGACAGACATGACGAATCTATAAGGGTTCCGTTTTTTGCCATTTGGCTACGGAACCCTAAAAATATGACAATCGTAGTATCGGTATGCATACCTCAATGCATAATTATTGAAGTGAAACTTCTAATGCGACTTCCAACAAAGTTGCGTTAAACGTTTAACGCTACCGTGGAGGGGGTAGGAAAGCAATGTTGCGTTAAACGTTCAACGTTGGGGAGGAGGAATAGAAAGAGACCCTTTCCTATTTTCATTTCTACATTACGAAGTTTCACTTCTTCCGCGCGGAGGGACTCCACGCACTGAGGAAATTAAATAATTTTAAATATTTTATTGCATGTTATGACGCCTAGAGACCATATACATCTCTAAGAAATTTAGGTTTAATAATTATTTTCTAAATTATTCACGTTGACGCCTAGAGACCTTATACATCTCTACGGAATTAAATTAATTAAGTAATTATATTTTATTGCATGTTGTGACACCCAGAGACTTTATACATCTCTGGGTATATTTAATATTTTCAATTTATGAAATTTTTATTTTAATGTTCCTACTTAACATTGATTTGGAGTATCTAACATCTCCATTACGTGTACCAGTGTAATTAGTTATAACACAAATGTATCATGTAATCGTTTTAAGTATTATTTACGAAAAAATGACTTACTGTTGAGTTTCTTTCGGCTTTCTTCTCAACAGCGGTCTCCTCTTGCGAAATGCCGGTAGATTCACAATCTGACTTGTAAAAGTGCCCCTGTGGCCTACTTACTGAATAAATTATTTCATTTCATTTCATTTCATTTCATTTCATTTCATTTCATTTCATTTCATTTCATTTCATTTCATTTCATTTCATTTCATTTCATTTCATTTCATTTCATTTCATTTCATTTCATTTCATTTCATTTCATTTCATTTCATTTCATTATTTCATTTCATTTCATTTCATTTCATTTCATTTCATTTCATTTATTTCATTTCACTATTTTTAATTCTTGTACGACTGGCGGCAAAAATATTTTTCCTTATACTAAGTGGCACCTAAACAGTGACGTAGAAAGTCTCACTTGCCGGAGTGCCATGCCTTATTTTCTTACATCATACATTGAGCGAATTCGTTAAGTGACGTCACGAACCTGCGCCCACTAAATATTTCGGAAGCTTTCAATTTTTTAGGTCGTAAAGCAAAACCCAAAAATAGGTTATTTACCCCGATAATTAACAATCATAATTTCGATTTATGCTGTTAAAGCTGGAAACAGATTGGTTTGAAGATATTTTAAGGAACATTTGGTTAGTATATCATACTTTTACGGTTTTTGGACTTTACGAACCGCGGTAGGACGTTACAGAGCAATGAAGCCAACATTAACATTTTTTTTTTAATACTTACAAAAAATACAAACGAAATAAGAAGAATATTTTAAGACATGATTTGCGTAGGCAATGTTTATTTCATCGTCATCATAAAATACGTAGGTAAATAATTACGACTTTTACCTATAATTAATTTTTTGGAGTTAATTGGGAGCTATGTTTAAATATAGGTATAGATATTATATTGCCTGCCATGAGTTATGCGCCTGAATTTCACGTAAGTATATACAAAATAACGTAGGTTTGGTCATCTACAGAACAAAAACACATAACGATTACTTCGAATAGAATTTTATGTCGCTAAAGTAAGTCAAAGTGGTGAGATCTCAAACACAAGTGACAGGAAACGACGAATTTAGCCCCTATAATCTAACTCATACGTAATATTTGGTTGAAGAGTATTCTGTGTAACTTTCTGCATTCGTGATGACGCTCTTATGCAGTGACACTGGTCTTATAGTGACTGTACTCGTGTTTTTTACGGCAACTCGCCTATTTTGTATCGCCAAAAAGAACAAAACTTACGACCTAAGATTGGCTCCAGAATTATTCAAGCAATTCCAAATACATTACAAAAAAAACTACACCGAAAAAGAAAAAGAAGAAAAGAACAAGACATTTTACGATAATTTAGTAAGAATAAATGCAATCAATCAAAATTTTCCTGGAAATTGGCTCGCCGTAATAGGGCCCTATGCTGATTTTACCTACCTAGAATTTTTAAAACATTTTAAACTCACAAAAGAAAACTACACAGATGTCGGAGCTAAGCACAGGTTGGTATTTTTTTCATCTTAACGTAGGCACTAAATATTGTCTATCAAAATAAGCGTTCGCATTTCTCGACTTCGAAAGCCTGAACCAGTTTCTCTACCAAGTCTAACAATGGAGCATATAATACTCCTTATAAATTCTACCCTCCACAGTGTAAACATTATGTTAGTTCAGATAAAACAATAAGTATTAGCAATCTTAAAATTATGACATTTCAGAAACGTAATAAATTGCACTAAACGGCGAGGCTATCTTTATGAGAGATTTTCAGAGCAAGTAAAAATCGAACACGATGAGTATATGCAACCTGAGTACTACAGTGATAGTGAGGAAGAAAATGATGCTACTCGCACTAAAGCTGAAAATGGGGCTCTTAATTCGACGTTTTTAAATTGAAATAATTATGGGTTGTTTCTACGTCAGCGATGAGAAACTTTAGTTTCAATTGTTTTTTGTTTATTTTTGTACCATACTGATTGAACGAACGACTACTATTACCCATTCTACCGAAATAATGTGAAAGTATATTTGTTTTTCATTATTTGTCGTTACATCGCATGCTCTCGAAGCCCTTCGCTCATAACCGTCAGGACTATTTTTTATTTTGTTTAGGTATTGACAATAATGATTTAAGGCATTACTATACTATACTATTTAAAGTTTTATCCAATAAATGCGGAAAAATAAATTTAAATTGTTCGTTGCTTGATTGCACGTTTTTCTCTGCAAACTCCTTAACCTATCTACATAGCCTTTCACTGATAACCATCAGGATTTAAATGTTAATTAAAGTTTTTCCATCATGCTGTATTTGAAAAGTAAAAACACTTTAATTTTTATTTCGTTCTATTTTTGCACCAACAAAAAAGAATACCAAATTATTTGAAATTTATCGTCGACGGACTGCAGCCTTATCTCTACAAACTAAAACCCCGCAAAGCCCAACAGATAACCGTCAAGATTTAAAGCTCAAGTTTTTCCCACTATTCTGTATACGAAAAAAAAAAACACTTCAGCTTAAATACTTAGATAAGTTAAGGGAACTGTCACCTCCGTGGCTGTCGGGAGCCTGAGAGAGATAAATGATTGCCCTTTTGACTGATGGGCCGTGGCGAAATCCTAGCATAATAAGAATTCAGGCTTGACTGGAATTTCGGCTAGGTTTGCTCGTGAACTGGCGCCTCCATTTATAAAACAGTTGAAATGGGATAACAAATTAATGTAGACTTCAGTGATTATGGAAATCGTTTGTTTGGAGAGTCTACTACGTAATAAATACTGGGTCTTAATTTGATTTACGTTGATATAAAGACATTATGACAATATAATTACGTGTACGTGTACGGGTAGCCGTCCCTCATGAAGAGCTCCATACGAGTTCGAAACATGTCGGGCCGTTCCTGACAATTTCACGTGAGTGTAAACCGCTAGCAAGCCTAGTGCGTTGTATTTGTTTTACAAATAGCATACATTGCCTACCTCAATGCCAAAGAATATAAGTACTCAAGAGCTCTATGCTACATAGGCTTTAAAGAGATTAGGAGAAAGTGTATATTAAACTAAGAGCCTGAACCTCGGATACAACTATATGTTGCTCTGTTCAGTGTACAACTTATACACGTCGGCAGCGTCTCGACGTGTTGTAGGCAAATCATTATGGACGCGTCGCTCCCAAGACGCCACTAATAAGGTGAACTTTGAGTGCGACGGTTCAATTATGATGCTTTTATTGTTGATGTGTAGCTATAAATTAAATACCGAAGTAACCCCTATGATAGTCCGGTGTTTATTAAATACCAACGTCTAATTACGAGAAATTACTACATATAGCATTGTTTATACTTTTGGTCTTTAGCCATTCCAAATTAGTACGTATTATTACGTATAATTTCTACATGCCTATAGCA
Organism: Apotomis capreana; assembly: GCA_947623375.1. Classification (NCBI taxonomy): domain Eukaryota; kingdom Metazoa; phylum Arthropoda; class Insecta; order Lepidoptera; family Tortricidae; genus Apotomis; species Apotomis capreana. The sequence continues at coordinate 15,614,115 of OX392507.1, read as the reverse complement.
TTCCTTATACTTTTTGGTCTTCACCCATTCCAAATGACTACCTATATATTCTGAAAATGTAAATAGTGCTGTTTCGCCGCTTTCCTTCCCCATGGAGACTAAAACAACACTTTAGCCCCAATCTGCAAGACCAGTTAATCCTATCACCCATTAAATTACTAGCCCAAGAGTGCAATGTTATATTTTCAGGTTAGTTGAAATTAGACTTCGAATCACTATGACAAAGATCACATTTCAATTTTCTAAAAGGGAAACAAAGATCCCTATAATATTGAGCCAGTAAATTTTCTTATAATATCGTAACGTTATGTATAATATTATAACGTTGTAAGCTATCGCGCGTTTCCAAGTCATTTGCCAAATCGTTACAAGATGAACGCAAAAGTTCCATTGAAATATGACACCTGTTAGCGAAGTTGGAATCAAAGGAGCGACATGGGGGCCCCGGAAATCGAGAATGTTCTTCCGTTCTGCTTACTTGAGGGATTATTATCGCCAGTCAATTTATGATGTTTTCGCTTGTACTTTTGATTTATTATTTGAGGAAGGAAGGCATGTTGCTTGGTTTGTTTATTACGTAAATTTAATACAGACAATATTTTATGGGACTCGAAAGTAAACAAGGAAGATTGTTTTCAACATTTCTTAATTTTGTTATAAACAAAGGGCGGCCGATGGACGCAATATGGTGACGAAAGCAGTAATATGTTTATCCATATGCATATTACGTGCATCGTTAGACATGATTTTGATTAATCGATCGTAATTTGCATCCGTCAGCCGCATCCGCCCACTGGTTACCTAAATTAATAATGTATAACACCCCCGACACAAGAAGCTGGTCATCATATGACCCCCATTCAATGAGTGACATAGAAAATGCTACAACTGAACTTGTACTAGAACTGAACATAACTACAAAATTTGGAATTCGTAGCTTCAATATTGGCTGAGATCTTGTCACTTGTTCCAATTAAAGCTGAGTATCTTGGAAACTACTGGTGTTATTTCCACCAAACATAGCCTAAGAACCATCTCAGCGGACATCCATCCGTTTGGGAGCTATGATGCCACAGACAGACACACAGATACACATGTGAAACTTACAACACCCCTCTTTTTTCGCCAGGGGTTAAGAACGATGTGTAGAAGACCTCGAAGTTCTAATTCTGTCGGATGAACTTAATCAACTGTGAGCACATTTCGTCTAGCGACTATAGCATATCCGATAACGACAGCTGGTTCACTAGATTGTGAAACACGATCTACAGCAGTAATGGAACGATCAAGCGGATGAAATGGAAGAAACATATTTATGGAAGGTTGTGAACAGTGTTGTGAATAGATACAAGTCTTCTGAGGTTTTGGTTGCAGTCTCGTGCGACGCAATTCTTTAACATAATTCAAAAGTAAGTAAGCAATACCTACTTTGCTTGTGCTTTGATTATACCTGCTGTACACTATACCTTTGACCAATATCGTCGTTAACGAAGACGATTGAGTTTGACACATAAATTGTATTCTGGTGACTTCTTGTCCTGTTTTTTTAAAGAACTAAACTGGACAAGAGCTGGTTAGGCTTTTCTGCCAGTGAGTTGACTTTGTGTGGGAGCACACACCGAGAATGTTTCCAAATTCAACTTGAGGAGCTGATACTATTTTATGAATTCCTGTCCGTATTTGCTCGAAGTGAACTGAGAAAATCAAAATCAATTGAAACATTAGCCACCGATCCGATAAATAAAACATAAATTACACGGCGTAGGCGATAGGTACCCAATATCCGAGGCGAGAGGACAAGGGTCCTCTTCAAACTGCCGTAAATGTCCGGGTCGGTGCGGATACGATTTTAAGATTTATACCTAACCCAGAAACTTTATCAAAAGACTAGTAAAGGAATATAAAGCGAAGCGAAACTCCTCTCAATATGTAAATAAAGGGGATACTAAAAATTGGAAAATTATATTGCCTAAATAAAATTTCATTAGTAGGAATTGTTTGCTGCTAGTGACACCTAAATGAAGTTGATATCACAATTATGTAACAGTAGTTAATAGTAAAACGTCCAATTGTGCGGCTTAATATCTATCGCAAGGACGAAATTTGTTTGGACGTCAATCAACCCACCTTGTAGGTTTATGGTCGCTAGTCAATAACTATAAGACATCTATTAAATGAAAAGCTATCCATACTGTCCCGCCACTGAACGGAATATAATTTACGAAAGGTGTCCTGAGTTTGGGCTATCATTTGTATTACGTATTTTATTTTATTGCATCTTTATTTCACAATACAAAAAAATGGCGGACTTAATGCCTTATTTATCTAAAGTGTGTAAAGCTTAACAAATAACCAATACAAAAATCATAAGACAATATTCGAGAGGTCTCCTGGCATTGGGGTGGTGGAGTAGTTGACACGTTGGACCGGTAATACATATTCAGATTCAGTTCTTATGACAGGAACTACTTTGTCTCACCATGCTTGTCGCTAGATCTGCTGCAACGCCGGACTCTATTTTGTAAGTACCGTCCGTCAGCTGACAGAATGTGATTCGAGTTTTATTCCTACCTCTCTCGCTCTTATGCGGTCGAGATATTCACCTCTCCGATTACACTAAAACCTAAATCACTATACCTGGGCCGTTAGCATCTGAGCGTTACGGTAATAAAACCCGGCGGCAACAAAGGATGAGTGCGAGCGAGATGGTCTATAGCAGAGGTTTATTACCCTAACGCTCTATTATAACAGGCCCGGACTTCGAGGGCCAGGGCCTTGGCAATTGGGGAAGAAGGAGAACATTATTATGGTGCAAGTGCTGCGTCTGGGACTGGGCCCCTAGGTCCAGGCCTTGTGGGCCAAGGCGTAAATACGGCACTGACCGCAAACTGTAAAGTTGTAATTTTAGCCTACTCGTGCAAGTCGCACGGCATGTGTTACTCGTTATATTAAATAGTTTACGAATTACTCTAAATCAGGTACAAATAAATAATGATTAAAATGTAAAATACATGTTGAAAGGAGAATCCCCTCTGCGCGTCCATAATCAAACACTTGTACGAAACCATTTAGGGTGACATTGTGGAAAATGTATATTTTGTATACAAATTAATCCCTTTTAAAATTGGTAAAACTTTGACTTTAAAAGCGGGTCGGGCGCAAACGGTAGCCTCACTAATTAATCTTGGCAGCTACGGAAACATGGGTAGAAGAAAAGGTCCGTTATAGAGAAAATCATTGTGGTTTTTAATTAAAAGCACTTCATTATCAATTATATTAAAATTGTATAACATTATTCAAAAGATACGATGTAAGAAAATATTAATGAACGACTTATTTATTTTCGGCAAAGTTTAAAGACAGCACTGCACAACTTACAGCACCGAATTTAAAAACAAGATAATTATTGTTTGCTCCTATAACATGCAAGCAAAACACGCATTTTCTTCAGGATTTTTCATATTTCTAGAACCGTTTCTTTACAATAGATTAAATGCGAAATTGGACTTATATCCACTTAGCTACGCTCAAACTATGACGTACGAAGGTACAAAGAACTTACTGACTGTCGCTAAATAAATGTTCGTTTTTATTTAATTTAGTGCTCTAGTGTAAATTTTAGTATACGATTATTATAATATAGATGAATACTTAAATTAAATAATGTAAAGACTTTCCTATAGCCTGAAACACAGGGAAAACCCTATGCAAATTGTTAATTTATTTGGTAGTTATAGAATCTAACGGGACCTCTCTGTGCATTATGTTTTCTCAATAAATGTATTTGTAAATGATATTACAAAGTTTTTGAAAATGATAAAAGGTGATACTTGTACGACTCGTTTGGTAGTCAGATGAGAAATGCGCTAACGATGCGTTTACTCAGTGACCGTAAATGCTGATGACTGAATGTCGCCGTCGCAATGTACTTATGAATGAAAATGAAAAAGATTGCACCTATCTTATAATAGACCACAACCCATCACGTACTAAAACGATTTTAGTACAGTTACTTCATGGGATTAATAATCTTCTCTATAATAATATTTCATAGATAAATTATAACCCTTCCTTTTGGCTTTGCTGTAGTCGGGTAAAAAGGATAATGTACATGTGATGATTTTATTGTTATATATTTTTATTTAATTATTTTTACACTTGTTCTTTTTAATCGAATTTTTATTTTACACACCGGAAGTCGTACGTGATTGGTCGAGCATCAAACGACCAATCACTTACGATTATGAGTGACCAATGAGAACGTTATTGAATTTTGGAGGGGTTTTTCTAGTGGGGGGTGTTCTTGTTGGTCAGTCGAGCGAGCATTACGGTTCTGACTCTCGAGCTGAGAAGTCGCAATTGACGTTATTGATTAACCTATGTACCTATGTTGTAGTGTTGAGGAATATAATAATAAAGCAGTGTTAAGTGTTCGGGACTGAGTTTTTATTTATCAAAGCTCCGAAGTGGTACGTGATCTACTGCCCAAAAGGTACGTAATTCTATGCCTGAATTTATAATGCGTTTTTTTTTCTCTTCTTTCTTTTTATACCGTTTATGCAAGACGAAGATAAAATAAAATTCGATCGATCGGTATATTTAATTCTACCGATCGTTCGTTATACAGTATCATGATAACTTTAGATAGATCTCTGCCGGAATCATTTGGTTAGGGTGACACGCTAGTGTAGTGATAAGAGATAATATTTGAGTAGCTAGTTAAATGTGATCCACATTGTGATGTAGTCGTGTAGTCAGTAACACGCATGTAGTCACGATATTCCAATTGAAAATTACAATTTTAACTTTTCGAGTAAATCGTAGGGTATGCTGATAAAAAGCCAAATATCACGTTTCATAATTTATATATTATGGTAGTGTAGATAAAATGAGATTTAAACAGAACCTTACAAGTCCTTGCAGTGTGTTTTGTTTACTTCTAATACCAAGTAATTTTTCTAGCCATGTGTGCTAAAACGGAGCTATTTACGTTCCGCAATTATTCGGCCATGTGCGCTGTAAGGGAATTATGTATGTTCCACAAGTATTCTAGAACCAAGTGCGTCCCAAATTGAACCATGTGCGTTCCATAATCAATCTAGGGCTATGTGTGTCCTAGTATAATCCTAATAAACTATGTACATATGTTTCATTTTTGTATAAGGCTATGTACGCCAAGTGATAAGGCAGACTGTGTGGACTTGAAATTGGAACCCTAGTGATTTATGTGTAATTTTTGATGAAAGTATAATTTGTATACCTTGCATATTTATTGCATTAATGATACGACCCAGAGATCTTATCCGTGTAGTGATAGCGTTTTTTTTTATATTTGATGTTTATACTAGGTACATTGAGGTATTAATGACTAGGTATAATAAAACTCACGTGGTAGGTTGAGATTAAATTTTAATTATAATTAAGGATATTACAAACTTACAGATTTACTATTCAAACGTCATATAGGTACGCATATGTGTAAACACTTTTTACAAATATTGCGTGTATAAACACATGTGTAATTTCCATGTGTATTTTCTTTGTGAGTAAGTATATGAGAGTGTGAGTATGTGTGAGTGAGTATGTGAGTATATATGTATGTGAGTATGTGTGTGTGAGTGTGTGAGTATGTGTGAGTGTGTGTGAGTGTGTGTGAGTATGTGTGAGTGTGTGTGAGTGTGTGTGAGTGTGTGTGTGTGTGTGTGAGTATGTGTGAGTGTGTTAGTGTGTGAGTATGTGAGTATGAGAGTGTGATAGTGTGATAGTGCGTGAGTTTGTGAGCGTGTGAGTGTGTGAGCGTGTGAGTGTGTGTGAGTGTGTGTGTGAGCGTGTGAGTGTGTGAACGTATGTGTGTGTGTGAGCGTGTGAGTGTGTGAACCTGTGAGTGTGTGAGCGTGTGAGTGTGCTAGTATGTGAGTATGTAGAGTGTGAATATGTGAGTGTGTGTACTGTGTACATGTGGATGTGTGTACACGTATGCGCGTAATAAAAAAGCACAACTCTAAATCGAAAAATTAACAAAGTTGTATTAGCAGTAAATCTTAATACTTTACAACATTCTACCTTATGAAAATAACATCATTACATGATAAACTTCCTGATTCTTAATTTGTTTCTTTTTCCGAGACGATGGAGCCTAGCGGGGACGGCAGCTCGACAAGTCGAAGAAGTCGAGAACGAAAGAGAGGCAAGCGTCCAAGGATACCGTCACTATCCCTTTCCGAGGGAAGACGCGGCCGTAAAGCGGGGAGAAGTGCCACTGCATCAGCATGGATGGTGGAAGAGGTACAACCGACTGAGATCGTAGGTGCGTCGCAGACTCCTGTACAGCCCGAACTACCATCACCTGAGCGTATGGAACAACCACAGCAGACGACATCTACGCATTCGCCTAATCAGCAGTCTTCTAGCTTCACTTTAGATGAGGTACTTAAGCTTATATCTTCTGTTCAGAATAACGAAAAAACCAAAAACCATCAGTTGAGCAATAACCATGTTAGCAATGTAATACCAGAGTTCGACCCCACCAGTACAGCCCAGAACATAGAAAGTTGGTTAAGAAAAGTAAATGAGTGTGCTTGTATTTACGATTGGGACCAGAAGCAGACCATACATTTTGCGCTTCAAAAATTGGTTGGCCTTGCAAAGAAGTGGTTCGAGGCTTTGCCATCCGTTAGTTACGGATGGGATGAGTGGCAGGCAAAGCTCCGGAAGGCGTTTCCTAACGAGCAAAATTATGGTCGGCTTCTGGAGGAAATGCTTGCGCGCACCACGCGCAATAACGAAAATTTGCGAGAGTACTTTTATGACAAGTTGGCTTTAATAAACCGCTGTGAGATTAAAGGCCAAAAAGCCGTGGACTGTGTTATTCATGGTATTCTTGACAAGTCTGTCAGGAATAGCGCGCAAGCATTGAACTGTAAGGAACCCGAAGATCTGCTTGGCTTTCTCAATTCGCAACGCCCAACCGACTCTACTTACCCCAAAAAGCGCAGCGAATACTTTCAGCCTAATCGTACTGCCAATACCGCTCCCAATTCTAATGACACAACAAGCTTACGGGTAACATGTTTCAATTGTCGCGCAAAGGGACATGCCTTTCAAAAATGTCCCAACCCCATTATTAAATGCAAAGTGTGTTCTCGTGTTGGTCACGACTCGCCAACATGCAAGCTGCCCTCTTTAAACCTACGACAAACTAATGAAGGCAAGACCGGTTTAGACGGCAGAAAGACCTTGGCAATTTCAACTGTTAATAGCACTAATGACAAATTCTATAAAAAGGTAACTGTTAATGATCACGTCTATCTGTCTTTCATAGATTTTGGTAGTGAATGTACTTTGATGCGCGAGTCAGAAGCCCAAAATTTAAAATTACCTAAGTTCTATACTCAGCTTCCTGCAATTAAAGGCTTCGGGAATTCTTCGGTAGTCCCTGTGTATAGAAGTTTTATAACTTTAAATCTAGATGATGTTGAAGCTACCATCGAAGCCCTGATAGTCAAAGACGAATTCTTGCGCACTCCCCTCCTTATTGGACAAGATTTCACGGAATTACCTTTTGTAACCGTCTTGAAAGACTCCAATAAACTCCTTTTTTATAAAAGCCCTGTTGCCAACGACTTACCCAATCACGAAAATAGTATGAAGCTTATGACTATTGACCCTACCGAAGTTGAGAAAGTTGGCTTAGTTGAGGTATATACTGAGGATCCCACTTTTTGTGGTGATGTTTATGTAGAAGGTTACTGTTGTGCGGAACCAGGTAGAGAATACCATCTTCACCAGGGCGCTTATCGCATTAATCGGGGTAAGGGTCATCTTGTTCTCACCAATTTAAAATCAGAAAAATTGGATCTATCTTCAAATATGGTGCTATCTCGAGCGACACCTTTGGTAGAAAGAACAATTTGTAGTGTCAATCGAATTCGCAAGGATTTTTCCATGATGAAACCTTTAGATAGAACTGAAATCAAAGTTGGTGGTAATATAAGTGACGAGGATATAGGTAGGCTTCATAAGTTGCTAGATTCGTACCGTGATTGTTTTGCGATGGACCTTAGTGAAATCGGGCTTGCCAAGGACGTTGAGATGACTATTGACTTAAACGACGACAGACCGGTAGTGTATCGACCTTATCGCTTATCTTTTTCTGAGAGGGAACAAGTGCGCGTCATAATTGAAGAATTGTTACAAAATGATATAATACAGGAGTCTGACTCCGAGTTTGCAAGTCCTATTTTGATGGTGAGGAAAAAAACTGGGGAACAGCGTCTTTGTGTAGACTTCAGAGCACTAAATAACAAGACAAAAAAAGACTGCTTTCCTTTGCCCCTGATAGAGGGTCAGTTAAGCAATCTGAGTGGTAATCGTTTATTTACGTCTTTAGATCTTGCGTCAGGCTACTACCAGGTTCCCATGGCACAAGAAAGCCGCCGATACACGGCATTTGTGACACCAGACGGCCACTTTGAATTCAAAAGGATGCCGTTTGGTCTCGCCAATGCACCGGCAGTATTTCAGAGGCTTATCAATAAAATGCTTGGCTCGAAACGGTTTGACTCTGCGTTGGCTTACCTGGACGACATTCTTGTGCCATCGGATAGTGTGGAAGAGGGATTTAAGAGACTAGAGGATGTCCTCCGATTAATACGGGAGTACGGGCTAACCCTAAAACTATCGAAATGTAGATTCTTTGATAATGTCATAAACTATTTGGGTTATGAAATCTCTTTCGAAGGAATACGGCCTGACGAACTAAAGATATTGGCAGTTAAAGAATTCCCTGTTCCTAAAAGTGTACATGAAGTTCGTCAATTTCTAGGGTTGGCCGGGTATTTTAGAAAATTTGTCATGGGCTTTGGAGAAATAGCGCGTCCTCTCACAAGTCTGCTAAAAAAGGACGTTCCTTTCCAATGGTCCGAAAAGGAGTTTGGCGCATTTACACAATTAAAAGAAAGATTAATAGAACGTCCTATTTTGGCGCTTTATAACCCCAAACTAGACACTGAGCTTCACACAGACGCCAGCGCCTTGGGTGTAGGAGGCATACTACTACAGTGGCAGGAAAATCCACGGGTTCTTAAGCCCGTCGCTTACTTTAGTAGGCAAACTACTCCCGAAGAACGACACCTCCACTCTTACGAGCTAGAAACCTTGGCGATTGTTTGCTCTTTACGAAAGTTTAGGGTTTATCTTTTAGGCCTAAATTTCAAGGTAGTGACGGATTGCCATGCTATAAGGACAACACTTACCAAACGCGATCTGGTGCCACGCATCGCTAGGTGGTGGCTCCAGATAAGCGAGTTTACTTTTGAGATAGAATACAGACCTGGTTCCCAAATGGCACATGTCGACGCCTTAAGTCGTAATACTAAGTTGACTGATATGAATGACGATACAACAGCGACGGTTTACAACATTGACACGTGTGACTGGCTATTAACGTTGCAAATGTCTGACCCAGATATTGTGAGGATAGTTAAAGCTTTGAAACCCGGCAATGACGAGGAATCACAGGACCTAAAGAAAAACTTTGTTGTAAAGGACCATAAACTTTACAGAAAAGTAGATGGAAAATTGTGTCTAGTGATACCGCGTAGTGCACGGTTTCAGATTTGCCGTTCGAACCACGATGACAGCGGGCACTTAGGTGAGACAAAAACAATTGAGAAAGTTCAGGCAAATTATTGGTTTCCCAAGTTACGCAGATTTGTGAAAAAATATGTAGGGTCGTGCATTCAATGTGCGTATAATAAAGATAATTCAAAAAATCAGAAATCTGGCCATTTACACCCTATTCCGAAGGTGGATGTTCTCTTTCATACTGTTCACGTCGATCATCTAGGTCCGTTTACGAGGAGTAGGAAAGGGAACACCTACATTCTGACGATCGTCGATGGTTTTACTAAATATGCCTTTGTAAAACCCGTGAAGGACACAAAAACAAAAAGTACCCTACAAGTGCTTGAAAGTGTGTTTTATGATTTTCGTTTTCCTTGTCGAATCATATCCGATCGCGGGACTTCCTTTACGGCAGGTGCCTTTAAAAAGTTTTGTGACCTTCACGGGATCAAACACATATTAAACGCGGTCGCGTGTCCCAGAGCTAACGGTCAAGCCGAACGCTTTAACCAGACAATATTGAACTCATTAACAAAATGCATTACCGGTAAGGATGAACGTAACTGGGACACGTGGCTCGGTAAAATACAATGGGGCATAAATAATACTATTAATTCTTCTACTCGAAGAACGGCATCGGAGGCTTTATTTGCAAGTAGGTTCCCCGACAGTATGACTAATAAATTGGGCATTGATTCTGGTGAAGCATCTCATAACATAGAGTCTATCAGGAAGGACATTAGTACTAGCATAGAGATTGCCCAACAGAAACAAAAGCTGCGTTATGACCGTGGACGAGCACCCGCTGCCATTTATAAAGAGGGAGATTTGGTCAAAATTACAAGAACTAATTATAACAACGATGGTAAAAGTACGAAATTGTTATCCAAATTTGTAGGTCCGTATAGAGTTGTTAAAGTTCTTGATAATGACAGATACAAGTTGAGTTATGTTCCTGGAGTCCAAAAAAATAGGAAATCGTTTGAAACTGTTGTTGCTGCTGACCGCGTAAGACCCTGGATAAATAAATGTTCTCTATATTCTACGGCGGAAAACAACAATGAAAGCTCTACACAGTCTTCTGACTGTGACAGTGACGATAATCTCCCTTTGTCTCACTTGCAGCAACAGTGTCAGACGATAGTGAAAGGTTAATTTAAATAGCCGAATGTGATGATCTTTATTAGTAAATATTGTTGTAATTAATATATTATATAATGAGTTATTAAGGAAGTAATATTCTTGGAGAATTTTTCTCCCTTAGATTGTTTAAATTTTGTTTCAAACCGAGGCTAACTACAGCATAGCATGCACCAGGAGTTGCACTCATACGGATGGCCGAATGTGATGATTTTATTGTTATATATTTTTATTTAATTATTTTTACACTTGTTCTTTTTAATCGAATTTTTATTTTACACACCGGAAGTCGTACGTGATTGGTCGAGCATCAAACGACCAATCACTTACGATTATGAGTGACCAATGAGAACGTTATTGAATTTTGGAGGGGTTTTTCTAGTGGGGGGTGTTCTTGTTGGTCAGTCGAGCGAGCATTACGGTTCTGACTCTCGAGCTGAGAAGTCGCAATTGACGTTATTGATTAACCTATGTACCTATGTTGTAGTGTTGAGGAATATAATAATAAAGCAGTGTTAAGTGTTCGGGACTGAGTTTTTATTTATCAAATACATATTTATGTTTATGTCTAATGCAGATTAGCACAAATTATAAAGCATGAAAAAAATTACGATTTTTAATATCAAATGCAGAATGTTTTAATACACTTAAAATTATCTCTGCTCTTGACAAATTTCCAGCCAAGTCCTTTACGAACGTCGCCGGGAGCGTATGAAAATAAAATGTTACAAATTCAACTCCGATAAAATGTTAGAATAACTTCTCAATGCATTTAGACCGGCACGGGCAGCGTACGTAGGGTTAAATGGAGTTAAACGAGTTTTTTAATTTATTTGTAGGCCAGTTTAAATGTACTGCAACGATATATTTTATTGAAACGTTAGCAAGGTATTTGAATCTAGCTTGTTTATTAATCACTAGCTTTTGCCCGCGACTTCGTACGCGTACAACTCGTTAATTTCAGGTATTCAATAATCTAAATATTTTAGGCCATTGGGTGAAAGTGATGGACTAAATGCAAAACAAACTTTTTGAATAGGTATTTTTTAAGTTATCCGAGGCTAAGTCCCATTAGATTTAATAAGTTATGCTCAGAAATGGCTCGAGATGGTGACGATCGATACCTATACCTATATTTTTATTTGCGTAGAAGTTATTTTGTTCAAGATTTTGTGTTGATTTTGAAAACAATATCTATTTTTGGTGCCAATATCGTTCTTTCACACAGCACAATTTTCCTCATGAATATTATGTTCTAAATCAGGAAAAACTTGAGCTATGTGCTTGGGTAAAAAGTATCCTATAACCATCTCTCGATGTCCAGTTATCCTTATATTAAAATTTATTAAAATCTGTCCAGTCGTTTCGGCGTGAGACGAGAACAAAAAAATTATGACCAACAGTTGGCCCCAGACTAGGTTTTATATTATTCTAGAATCTAGATAACGTTACAAAATTATGTGATAATTTATTGGGTCACAGGCTTCGTTTCACTTTCATCGAATTAAAATTTGAACTTTGGCATTGTGTCTGATTTCGACTACCATGAAAATGAAATTTAGCACCTGTACATTTGAGCTAGTAGTATATTGCATAGTATTTTTTTTTCATTTTTTAATGGAAAAATCTTATTAGAGTCTTGCAGATTGAGGCTAAAGTATTGCTTTAGCCCCCGGGGGAAATAATGAAGCGACAAAGCTGCGCGACATTGTCTGATTATGGTATCTACAATATGGAATACGGAAGCTAAAATAATTTATGATAGATAACTTGTTCTGTCGGATTGGATTGGTTGGTTCTTCCACAATCGAACAGAATATAAATTGATTAACGTCTGTCTAAAATCGATTAAGATACACAGATTTTAAACATGAGATTCATTGTCTTGTCAAACAAACTAAGTGTCATCATCGTCATGGGTGAGGCCGCGGAAAGGTACCTACCAATTAAGACGTTTCAAATTTACCAAGCTGATTAAAAAAAATGGTAACCCCTACAAATCCAAAAATAATTTTATAAAATGTAGGGATAAAAACTGTCATGGTCGGAAGTTAAATAAGAAAAAAAATACTAAAAATATATTTCCGTCCAAAACGTAACGAAAGTTGGTTAATCATCTTCATCTCATCCGAATGATGTCGAGTGATGGAGAAAAGTCTCTCCTATGAAGCTGCAAGTTAAAAGATCCTACGATACCCGCATCCAATAGCTTGCTGAGACCTTCACAAGATCATGGGCCCATTATGTAATCGGCCATCCAAGTTGGTTCACCGCGTCGTTGGCGATTCTTCGGCCTTTGTATCTCCTGTGAATTTTGTTTGCCCACACTATCTGGATAATACATAAAATGTAGGATTTACGAAAGCAAATTATGGGTTCATTAATATTTACCAGACCTCTTAAAGTTCTCAAGCTGATTTTATTTTTTGAAATGGTATAGGTTTCCGAAACTGTTTAAGGAAAGGAAAGGGTTTCAGTTTTAAATATTAAATAGTTGCGAAATGAGGTAGTTTAGGATAGATAGCTTTAAATAAATATATAGGTATCTTCATAACGTTATGATAAATATAGAATATGGACTCATAACATGCCATACAGGTAAATTTGTTTTTGTAGTGTGTTGTTTACCTCTGCCTATTATTCATATTTTAGGTAAACTCGTCAATATTCCTGTATATCTGAGGTGTACTTTTTTTAACCTTTTGTAAACCCCATGTCGAAAGATAACGTTACGTAACGTACGTACCTAATGTAAGCTCTAGTGATATCATCTGAACCAGTGCTCGGATAGTTTCAATGTTTCGGCCAATTTGCAGCAGTGCAGCGTTTGATGAGTTGAACGAACTAATCCGCTTATCCCGGTGTGCTATAAGGGCCCGGCTATGTCTTCGCGCGACCAGCAGAGCGGCGAGCGGCGGCCATAGGTGTGAGTGAGACACCGCGCTCGGACCTTCCGCTCCCACCTATGGCCACCACTAGCCAGGTTGTGTGAAGTCGTGGCGGGGCTGTAAAGATGAGCTCCTGCAGCCCTATCTTACTTTAAAGTGTACTCGACGGGACTATGGGCCATAACAAAATGCACGCAAATGGCCACGACGCACGATCCTTGTCATTACGACCTACTTGTGTCTTGGCCCTAAGTTATTACTTATTACCTAACACATAATAAGTATTATTCCCAAAATTGTGAACATGTACCTACTCCTACTATTATTTGGATTTTGTCTATTATTTGGAAGAATGCCTACAGAAATCTTGACAAATAGGTATGTCAAAGGCAAGTGGGATTCACTCCGCGCCGCGTGTCACGAAACATACTTTTAATTTTCGCAATTTTCTGATCTGGCCCGCCCATTGCTCCACCTTTACTCGGATAGGATCAGCACGTTCAGAGTGATGTCAACGCATCGATTATATGTTATTATTTATATATATTTTAACCGACTTCAAAAAGAAAATGTTTAGTGCTCACCTGTGATATCTGCATTGTAATTAACTCCGTGAAATGTAAACAGATTTACAAAAAAATATTTTTTTTCGAAAGACTATACTTCTACGGTTTTCCCATTGTCATCAAGTGAGGATCTAATGATGGGACACTTGCCTATCTCAGGATGGATTCAACGCACACATGTACCTCGGTGCGGTTTTCGTATTTTAACTCACCTCAGTGAACATCTAGAGCCAGTGTCTTAAAATGTATCAGATTAAGGATCCTGGATATCAGGATTGGTTCAACGCAAACAAAGACAGTTTTCGCATTTTGACTCAACGCAATGAAAATTTAGAGCTATCATAAAATTGACCTGATGATGGACGTCTTTAGGTATCGACTTTTGCGAAAAACAAAATAGTGCGCCTTCTGTTGTGTCTATTATTCCGTGTCAAAGTTTAATCATTGCAACTGCGACAAGTTATTGTTGATAGGTAGTAATTTTTCATAATAACATCCTTGTAGAAATAAAAGAAAATCCTTTATCCTTTGGTATGACTTAGGTTAGAAACATAAACGGGGTGCAAGTGAAACTTTAACCGAGATATTAAATAGTTTTTAGAGATTTTAGTGCCTTTCTTTGTATAGACTGTAATATTCTAAGTGTTTTAGAAAATTATCCACATCGGCATTCTAACTAACACTTCTTCCCTTATTCCCGGTTTGAAAGCATCCCAGACGACGAACTTACCTCGCATTATGTAAATCGAGTGAGAAATTTAAATGTGTCTTGAGTTCCGCTACATTAAATAGGATATCTTTAATGTTTGTTGCACGGTGAGTATAACTTGGGGACGGCGGTTCATGATATTAAATGATTTGGAATCGCGATAGTTGGACTTGCAAATAATACGCATTCATTACTTCGTTATAAGATAAAACGTTGTATATAGGGTGGCACTTTCTGTTTTTGAACAGATAATGGTCTAACAATCGACGTTTCTAAAAACATTTGTCAGAAATATCACCATTTCATACTTTTAGATAACAACTTTTCAATGCTGCTCTAATAGTCTTATCTTATCTTATCTTATTTGGAAGGGGTCCTTGCGGATACACTTCGACCCAATGGGATCTTTTGTGTAGTTACCCCCATCGCGCCTACTCAAAGGATTGTTCCACCACCTTCATATATCGGATGATGGAACCAGTTGGTAGTGCCTGGAATTCCTTCGGTTCTGGGTAACCAATACCGAATTCCTTCATTCTGAGTCTGGCGAGGGCATGACATCCACACAGTATGTGCTTCATTGTCTCTGCCTCCTCGCCACACATTCTACAATCTGTATTGTCAGACAGTCCCAACTTGGCCAATAGTCCTTTGACCCCAAAGTGACCAGTAAACACCCCCGTTATGATTCGGAGCTGTCTTTTGCTGTATTTCAATAATTTCTTGGTCCAGCCTGATTCTATACATTCCATGAATAGCTTTGAGTGCCTCAAGCCTGCCATTTTCCTCCACTCTTGTTGGTGCTGGTTTTTGGCATAGTCCTTGATGGCTGTTGCTATGGTTCCCTGCGAGAGACTCACACATGGTTCAGGTCCTATGAAACTTGTCGCAGACCCTTTTCTAGCAAGTTCATCTGCAATTTCATTACCGATGAAGCCTTCATGCCCTGGGATCCATACCAGTTGCACCTTATTGTGCCTTCCAAGCTTGTTCAAAGCTAGGACGCCATTAAACACAAGTCTAGAATCCACTTTAGGCGCACCTAGCGCTTTAAGTGCCGCTTGACTGTCACTGAGTATGTAGATGTGCTTCCCTCTGGTAAGTCTATTTATGTTCTCCTGGGCACAGGCGATTATAGCGTATGTCTCCGCTTGGAAGACAGTCGCATAACCTCCCATACTTGTACTTGCATTGAAGTCGTTTGCATGAATGCCTGCTCCCGTACCTGATCCCATTTTTGATCCATCAGTGTACCAAATAATGTCCTCACCATCTGCAGTAGGTGGCTCGCGACCTTCGGCCCATTCCGCCCTCGTTGGAACTTGTACCTTGAAGTTCCTATTGAATACAAACTTAGGCTGCATTTTATCGCAGCTCATGGTTGTTATTCTGTCAAGAAAATTGTTGCTTTCCATGTTAGTGTGCTTAGTCTTCGGCATGCAGTAACTCCACAGGTCCATTGTTTTTAACCTGTGCAGTGATTTGCGCGCTTCGGACTGTATCACTATATGTAGCGGTTGTAGATCTAGCAATATTTCTAGCGCCGCGGTTGGCGTAGTTCTAAACGCCCCTGTTATAGCCATGCACGCCGTTCTTTGCACCTTCGTCAGGGCGTCTCTGCATGTGCTCCTCAACGTCCTTGGCCACCATACGAGGCTGCCATATAGGATGATCGGTCGTACCATCATGGTATAAATCCACTTTAGTACCTTTGGACTTAATCCCCACGTCTTACCATACGCTGATCTACACATCCCAAATACTCTGAGAGCCTTTGTTATGGTGTGATCGACATGCTTTTTCCAATTGAGTTCCTTATCTAGTATGACACCAAGATATTTCACCTCACTGGACATTTCAAGTACCTGTCCATACAGTTTTAGTTCCTGCATGTCCTTAAGAATCCTCTTTCTCGTGAATGGTATTACCACTGTTTTGCCTGGGTTAATGGATAATTGGTGATTGTTACACCATTTCTCCACTTTCCTCAGTGCTTCACTCATAATTGCTGATACCGTACTGGGAAATTTCCCATTTACGAGAATCACCAGATCATCTGCATATCCTACCGTATAGATAGGACCATTGTTGAGTTCCTCCATTAGGGAGTTCACCACCAGACTCCACAGAGTAGGTGAGAGTACTCCTCCTTGGGGACACCCTTTTGTAGCCGTAGCTAGTATTTCATCTCCCATCAGAGACGACTTTATTAGCCTGGCGTTTAACATGTTGCCTATCCATTTGCAGATGGTTGGTTCTATGCCATGTCTTGCAGCTGCTTCACTGATAGCTTGGTACGTGGTGCGATCAAACGCTCCTTCCACGTCTAGAAAAGCCGCCAGGCATAGTTCCTGATTTTCTATGGCCCGTTCGGCTCTGGTTGTTACCAGGTGCAACGCGGTATCGGTTGACTTCCCAGGTTGGTACGCACATTGTAGTTTGTGCAACGGACGTCTTTTTAATGGACCATCCCTTATATGTCTGTCCACCAATTTCTCCAATGTTTTTAGGAAAAATGAAGACAGACTTATAGGCCTGTACGATTTGGCTTCTCCGTAGTCCGCCTTGCCTGGTTTAGGCAGATATATTACTTTTACCATTCTCCATACTCGTGGTATGTGTCCAAATGCTAAAGACGCTCTGTACAGTCTACTCAGGTGAGGAATGAGTACGTTTGCGCCTTCTTGTAGTAGTACTGGGTAGATTCCATCTGGTCCCGGAGCCTTGAACGGCTGGAACGTTGAAATTGCCCATTTCAATTTGTTATGGTCTACTACCTTTTTCGACGTGTCCCAATTGTGTCTGGGTGTGCTTGCGCTTTGCTCCAATACACTAATTGCAACATCGTCTAATTCGCTCTCGTGTATCACTGAGCCTGGAAAGTGTGTGCTACACATAATTTTTAAGGTTTCTAGCCCTGTCTCCGTCATTTTCCCGTCCCTACCCTTAATGGTTGTGAGCGGGACTGACTTTGACGCAGCTAGTGCTTTTGTTAGTCTCATACCTTCTGGTATAGACCCTATTCTGTCGCAGTGACCGCTCCACGCGCTTCTTTTTGCCTTTCTCACAGCCTTATTATATTCTGTGAGCTTGTGTGCATAACTCTCAAAGTTGTTTGAGGCTTTTGCGTCATTGAATATAGCCCTGGTTTCTTTCCTGAGTTTTGCTATCTCTGGATTCCACCAGGGTATTCTTTTTGCCAGAATTTTCTTTTCCGGGCAGTTATTGGTCCAAGCTGTGTATACCACTTGAACTATTTTGTCAGCTTCAAACTCTATATCAATAATGGAATTGAGCTTACCTTTCGGATCACCCAGTTCCACTTTCAGGTCAGCTTTGTACGCTTCCCAGTCAGTGTTCCTAGGGTTCCTTTTGAGTACAGTTTTTACATCTATCTTCGTAATGTATCTAAAGCATATGTATCTGTGATCTGATAGTGAAATTTCCTTAGAAATATGCCATGAGTTGATGCTTTTGCTAGTGTTTTTGGAAGCCAACGTTATGTCAATTACCTAACCTCGCCTTGCGTTGACAAAGGTTGGTTCATTGCCTTTATTAAGAATTTGTAAGGAGGAACTCACCAGAAAATCCAGTACCTTCTCCCCTCTCTTGTTGACATCCGAGCTGCCCCAGATGACATTGTGAGCGTTCGCGTCGCAGCCGATGATCAGGTCGGTGTTCGCCTTGCTGCCTTCCACGACAAGATCCCGCAGTTGTTGTGTGATCGGGTCCGTCGCCTCGTAAGGGAGGTAGGCTGACGAGAAGATAAGAGCCTTCCCCTCCCCCTTATTCTGGATCTTAACACTGGTAAGATCCCTGGAACAGAAAGCATGTAAAGGCATAGCATCGATGCCATTTCTGACGTAGATGCATGTCCTCATATTATCATCGGAGCAGTGGTACAGTATGGTACCGCCAGTTCCGCCCAAACCTCTAATTTCCCCTTTATAAATATATGGTTCTTGTATTAGAGCAATATCGAATTTATCATTAATTAACTGCCTCGCCAGAAGGGCTGTGGCTGCTTTGTTGTGTTGTAGGTTAATTTGTACACACCTTACACCCGCCATTGCGCCATTATGTAGTTTTGGGCCTGCTGAGATCAGCGGCTTGCGGTGGCGCCTCGCTCGACATGGGGGAGAGGTCGCCTCCCAGGTAAAGATCAGCCAGATCACGCAAGGCCTCCAAGTCCACCGTTGACAACGGCGATGACTCTCGACCCATGCGTGACCCAGCACGATCCTCCCTCCACTCTCTCTCCACCATCGTCGCGTCCGGCTCCGTGCCCGCCTCTGCCTCTACCGTCTAAGCCTCCGCACCGTCTGCCGACAGTGCCTCCTTGGCCTCGACGTTTGCGGCGTCATCGGCTGGGCCTTCCAGGTCCGCACCACCCACTGGGTTCGCGTCCCCACACGCGGCCACATCGCCCTCTGTGGCTGCCCCGCCCCCGGTTGCCCGGTGGTCGACCTCCGCCCTCCCAAGCATCCTCTCCTCCGCATCCTCGAGGAGCTTGAAAGAGCTCAGATCCACCCCCGACAAGAGTTGATAGTTGGACGCCTTGATGACATCCGCCGACTCCCGATCCATCAGGATGATGCGTCGGGTGCTTGCATCTGACATCAGGGTGTCCACTATCTTCCATTGCTCCGTATGCAGCATAGGATTAAGCCTCTGCAGCACACGGAGCATTAGTTTTACGTCCTGGGCGCCAACGATCCGCTTCTTCCAGGCCATTTTGACCGGTTTCGGCAGATCCTTGGCGTCCACGACCTTAAGGTGCGGTCCAGCAAATTCCACTCCTCCGATTGCTGAGCTGAACCACGTGGAGGCCCCCCTCCCTTGGCAACTGACGTGGAGGGCGCCCCCCACAATGTTGCCGAGCACGATTCTCGGCAGGGGATCAGGTGCACCGTCCAGGAGCGCTAGTACTGCGCCCTGGATAGCGGACAGATGCTCAGCCTGAATCTTGACGGCAGGATAGTCCACTGGGATAATGGCCATCCTCTCCGCCGCCACCACCTCCGCATACGACCCTACCTTCGTCCTTTTGGAGGCGCTAGCCAGCAGAGTAGAGTCGCCACTCGAACCCAGTGGCCTTTTGTTTTGCCCTGAAGGGGCCGCGGTTGCAGGTGCGTCCGGTGTCACACCTGCGCCCGTCTGTGAAGTCAGACGGGCTCTTGCTCGCGCGTTATTACGCCGCTTCTGCCTCTTGCTAAGAGTGAAACCCTCGGCTTGTACGCCCTCACCCTGAGGTTTAGGCACACTTGCTTCATGGGGCACATTCCCAGTCGGATTCGGAAGGGCTGCACGGCACGGTTGGCCGGTGGGCTTCGGCATGCCTTTGTCGCTCACTCCTCCGGTGCCCGCATCAGTGGGTCCCCTTTCGGGTCCCTTCTGAGCGAGTCCGCTTTTCGACCCTTGGGGAAAAGATCGGACGGCACCTTTGAAGTAGACAGGTCCAGCATGTCCTCTACCTCCACGTCCACCTATGTGGCTGGTACCCGCTCCCGCATCTCTGCCAGAGGCAGTGTTGCGGCCTGCAATAGCACCCAGTGTAGCGCCCTGCGCATTAGCCTCCTCCCTTGCGGGTACGGCTTGTCCTCCCTTTCTCGTCGTTTTAGGTAATGAAAAATCCATTTAACCTACCACATAAGACTTCGTCAGACTGGCTCCCCACCCTCCTTGGAGCCCTCCTACTGGGGATGCTTTGACGCATCAGGGATACCAGCCCGATATAGCGCCCCCGGATGAGTTATCCATGAGTCCGCACGGCACCAAAACCATCGTCACCTCCACAGGCGACTCAGGAATCGTGCGCCGCCGACTACGGCCCCCATCACCCCAGGACACTCGCCCGCGGCCATCTGACTGGACGCAACAGCCGATTGATCACGTCTGGCTAGGACGTGACCGCCCGTGTGAGATGAACCCCGAGCCAAAGTGGCGTGTTGTCTTTCAAGGGTAACGACTCCGACCCCCGTCCGACTCAACCTACCAGGATCTCGTTCTCCATCCGTACGGGTCCCTGCGCACGGCACAAACACGCGGGTGGCATTCTACCGCTAACCATCCTTCTTAGTGGATGGAAAGCCCGCTGCGACAAGCCACGTCATCGCTTGCAGCTGACTGTGTGGGATATGCGGAGTAAGGAGGGTTTGGATTTCTAGAGGCTCAACTGGTTGTTTCCGTGCTACCTGTTTCCTCGTTAGAACCAGGTAGTTAACAGGCAGTAACCGCGGGAAGGAGCCCAACCAGTTTTGCCTCGAGGATCAAGGCAACTGTGAGCTCCCCCCGAGGCCATTCACCAAGTTAACTACCGGGCAGGTAGTTACCATAGAGACAAACCCAGTACAAGAGTAGCGACCGGTCGCAAATTATATCTTGTTCTGGACCCACCTCCGCCCTGCTCTAATAGTAATACTAATAAGTAATACTCCAAATATGTACACATATCGGCCATATTACGATAAATACTGCCGAGCAGGTAAAAGGCGACCTTTTGCTGCGACCTTAGCACGGCAGAATAGTAATATGATTTGATTGGATTTCTGTAGTCTCTTTCGCTTACGATACAATGCTTAAAATACACGGCTACAACTACAGGTAATTGACATTTACCTACACATTGTAAAGGTTAATTAAGTTTTAGTAATTTGTCCCCATCTTTTAACTAACATACACATTTTTTGGATCATTATTCCTTAAATCCCGATTAAAAGCATCCCACACAACGAACTTACCTCGCATTATGTAAATCGAGTGAAAAATTCAAATGTGTCTTGTGTTCCGCTACATTAAATGGGACATCTTTAATGTTTGTTACACGGCGAATACAACTCGGGGGCGGCGGCTCATGATGTTAAATGGTTCGGAATCGCGATAGTTGGACTTACAGTACGCATTCATTATTTCGTTATCTATATTATTATAACATTCTAATGTAGTATTAAAAATCAGTTTTATATGGAGTGGCGTCATAATTTTGGAATAATCTTAACAGGGCGATGCAGGATGGTTATAGAATACATTTTACCCAACTACGGTAAAGAAAAATAAATACGCGGACGAAGTCACGGGCGTCTCCTAGTATAAATAAAATATAATGTTGTAACTCGAACGAGTAATGGGGTTAAATCTAACTTTCAAACATTATCATTCAATATTTCTAGTAAATATTACCATAACAATAATTAAATCTAAAACGGATGACTAATTTAGAAATACCTCTGACATTTTATTTTATACAATAAACTAGCTGTTGCCCGCGACTTCGTCCGCGTGGAATCTTATCTTGAACAGTTTACATCTTTATTATATTATTTTCAGATCTAAGCAATGTTGAAATTACTTTTCTTTTTTTGCAAGTTGATGTTTTTGATGTTGGTTACTGTAATTCAACAAAAAATAAATAATAATAAATATTGAAGTGCTGCTCCCATACAACAAACGTGTTTTTTTTTGCCATTTTATACGTAATGGTACCGAACTTCGTACGCGAGTTCGACTCGCTCTTGGCCTCTTTTTAGTTTCTTTTTCGGCTAAATTGGTCTAATTACGCGGAATCATTATGAACTCAGGTTTCAAGACCCGCACTCAAAATAAATATTAGATCTTCAAACAAATTTTCAACCCCTTTTTCACCACCTTCTGGGCTGAATTTTCAAAAACGAATTCACTTTTCTTGTATTCTGATAATATGCCCTTATACAAAGTTTCAAGTCCCGCGCTCAAAAAAATGTTTGATCTCAATACAAACTATCAACCTCCTTTTTACCGCCTCAGGGGTTGAATTTTCAAAAACGCTGAAATTACATTTTGATTTTTAATTATATGCCTTTATACAAAGTTTCAAGTCCGGCGCTCAAAAAAAGGTTTGATCTCCATTCCATTCCAAACATTCAACCCCTTTTACACCATCTTCAGGGCTATATTTTCAAAAACGCTGAATCACTTTTTTGTATTCTAATAATATGCCTCTATTTAAAGTTTCAAGTCCCACCCTCAAAAATTTTTTTAATCTTCAAACAAACTTTCAACCCCTTTTTCACCTCCTTCAGGGGGGAATTTTCAATAACGCTGATATTAGTTTTCTTGAATTCTAATTATATGCCTTTATACAAAGTTCCTAGTCCGGCGCTCAAAAAAAAGGTTTGATCTCCATACAAACTTTCAACCCCTTTTCACTACTTTCAGGGCTGAATTTTCAAAAACGCTGAAATTTCTTTTCTTGTATTCTAATTATATGCACTAATACAAAGTTTAAAGTCCTGCGCTCAGAAAAAGGTTTGATCTCCATTCAAAGTTTCAACCCCTTATTTACCAGTTTCAGGGATGATTTTTCAAAAACACTAAAATCAGTTTTCTTTTATTTTATTATAATACCTATTTACAAAGTTTCAAGTTCCTAGCTTAAAATTAAAATTGAACCCCGAGACAAACTTTCATCCCCCTTTTAACCCTCTTAGAGGTTGAATTTATAATGACGTTAAATTAATGTTATTTTGTTATTATTATATATGCCTTAGTCAACGAATTTAATTGAATCAAACTTTCAACCCTTTTTAACCATTTTAGGGGACGAATTATTGAAAACGCTGAAATTGCTTTTCTTGTATTCTACTTATATGCCTTTATACAAAGTTTAAAGTCCCACGCTCAAGAAAAGGTTTGATCTCCATGAAAACTTTCAACCCCCTTTTTACCACCTAAGAGGATGAATTTTCAAAAACGCTGAAATCACTTTTATTTTATTTTATTTGCATAACTTTTTACGAAGTTTAAAGTTCCTAGCCTAAAATTAAATTTGAACCCCAAGACGAACTTTCATCTCCCTTTTAACCCCCTTAGAGGTTGAATCTTTAATGACGTTAAATTAATATTATTTTGTTATTATTGTATATGCCTTAATAAGAAGTTTCAAGGAATTTGTAATGGATTCACACTTTCAACCCCTTTTTAACCCTTTTAGGGGACGAATTTTTAAAAACGCTGAAATCACTTTTCTTGTATTCTAATAATATGCCTTTACACAAAGATTCAAGTCCCGCGCTAAAAAAAAAAATTGATCTCCATATAAACTTTAAACCTCTTTTTTACCCTTTTAGGGGTCGAATTTTTGAAAACGCTGAAATCACTTTTTTTGTATTCTAATATTATGCCCTAACACAAAGATTCAAGTCCCGCGCTCAAAAAAATACTTGATCTCCATACAAACTTTCAAGCCCTTTTTTACCACCTTAGGGGATGAATTTACAAAAACGCTGAAATCAGTTTTCTTTTATTTTATTTTAATATCTTCTAACAAAGTTTCAAGTTAATAGTTTGAAAAAAAACTTGTATCCCATACAACCTTTCATCCCCTTTTTAATCCTCTTAGGGGTTGAATTTTTCAAAATCGCTTCTTATCTCTAGCCCACGTTATAAAAGTAACCTACTGTGCAAAAATCAACTCTCTAACATTAGTAGTTTCGGCTGTGCGTTGATGAGTCAGTCAGGACTTCTTCTTTTATATATATAGATAAGGACTGCAAGGAAGGAAAACATTGCTATAATTACTTTCGAATCGGACAAAAATAATTTACCCGTTAGTAGGAGGTATTTAAGCATCACTTTCAGTAATTTATAACGCATTCTGCTGTGAACCGGTGTAGCATACAGAAGACGACAGTAATTATAAAAGGTAAATTTAACAATAATTCTATTATAAATATCTCCAATGTGTTTGTTTCAGCCATTAAAATTAATTATATAGCGACACATACCACAGGTGGGTCCTGTAACAGGAGCAATAAATTAAAACATAGATTCTACCCCTCAAACTGAACAAAATTTATTAAACAACTTTTAAAAATAACTCATTTATAGTGTAAAACTGTGAAATAAAGTTTATTCAAAGAAGCAATATTATTGCGAAACATTTGATATTTAGTAAAGTGACAGCTATGTCAATGCTAAGGCAAATGCTGGACAGCGTGCATTGAAAATGATATTTACTTTGTTTGAAATAATAAACATATGAAAACAGTATTTTTTAAGTTTCTGAACAGATGTTGTTTAGTTTGACCAGTAAAATCTGTTTAAATTTTTTGCTCCTGTTACAGGACCCACCTGGTATAATTACTACTGCTAATCCGAGTATTCAGTGACTCAAAGTGATGCTAATCCTCCAATTAAAGATTACACCACTTCTAGTGATCTACTGAGTTTCGTTCCAGCCGTTTTTCGGCGTTGAACTCCGCCAGATCCGCCTCCACCGTATCATTCTCCAGCCTTCCATGTAATCTGTACATAAACAGGTTTTTTTCGGTTTTCAGTATTTTTTTAAGTCGGTTCTTTTTTTGTTCTTTCTCCAGCTTTCCTTTAGTCTTCTAGTCGAGTCGATCGACTCTGATAAAAGTTATGTTAAAAGGACATACTACTGCTCATTTACGCATACTATCGGTTTACGTTAAGTTTGCACCTGTTAACTATGGCCTCGGATACAAATGAGGTCTAAACTTAACGTAACCGAGACAAGACCACGACCAAGACCGAGGGTTTCCTCCTCCAAAACTTAACCAATCGTAACAACATTGAAAACTAAATAGGAATCGTATATATTATACCTAGAATAGTCAATAATAATAGTAGTAGAATTTCGGCCAAAAACGGACGCCTAGTCCACAAATTTTATTGCAATAAACGCAATAATCGAAACGCAACGACACAGAAAATAATATTTTCCATTCAGTTCCTAAAATTTCGTAATGATTGGTTAAAATCTTTGAGGAAACGGACGATGGCGTGCAGAAATTGGATGAGGGCGGCGAAAGACCGATCGTTGTGGAGAACTTTGGGGGTTTTGTCCAGCAGTGGACGTCTATAAGCTGATATGATAATAGCGTTGATTAATAAATTATTTATTTATTTTCCAGGTTAACAATGAAACTACAAGCTACTGGCATTCTGTGCGTGGTCCTGCTGTTCATCGCTACCGGGGTCTCTGCTCATCCTGTGCAGCTTATTGCAGATCCGATGTGTCCATCTGGATGTACACAAATACAAATCGGACGTACCGAGAAAAGACTCTGCAGATGTCTAAAATTAAATCATGGTCACCCTGAAGCACCCATCAAATACCAGTGAAAAACGTGTGTGGATACAATGAAATAAATTGTGATACTAATTAATATACCTATCATATATTAATTAATATACCTATCATGTATTTCAATCGATCGATGATTCGAATTTAATTTATTTTATACATAAAATAAACACACTTTTAATTCACTCAACTTTTACTTTTATACTTATGCCTCCAACTAGGTTTTTTTTTTAGGCGGTAACACTGGAATCTTATACGTAATGGCAAGTCAACGTTTTTTTTAATATTCGTCTTTTTATAACGACAATTTCGCTGTGAGTTTGCATCGTCGCATTGTTAACAAACGTGCATACAATAGTAGTTTATGCAACTGGTACGTAATAAGAAGTCTTAAAACTGGAGTATAGTTTTATAAAATAGGATCATACGACTGGGCTTCTAGAAACATTACTTGTTGGAGCACCTACACATTTGTTCTTAGACAGGCTATCGTCGGTTCGGTCATGTTATAAAACTTACCCCACTGGTATAGGTAGTACACGAGCTCCATGTAAATGACATTCGATAGTTGACAACGTAATAAAAGCACATTATTTTAGGACATTAATATATTACTAATATAATATAACTAGTTGAACTTGGCGCGCGTAGTAAAGAATACGAATCAACTTTCTTGATCATTGTGGTTGCCCTATTTTCCTGGTGTATCTTTTCATTATAAGAACTTATGAATGAATGAATAAAGTTTCCGAGTGACAAAAGGATTTAATCCCGGTATTTCACAGCGTGAATCCTGTCGCGGAGTACATCAATCACCCAGAGGCTCGGCTTATTTCTGGAGTCCCATACGAAAACGGGTTAAGTGGTATTGTAATATCACAAAACTTAAGCCCTTTCGAGCATGGTGTATTTCCGCGTCGTGGTAGCAAAATGTTGGCCAGATTCTAAATTCCCATGGGATTTCCCCGTCTCTTTTGTCCGTCCGGAACGGATCGCGTTTGTCAGGTAAATATACGTCAAATGAAAACAGACACTGCTATTTATTTAAGTAGATACGAGCCCAGAATATATTATGTGACTGGAAATATATTGAATCCGTCATATAAAATTCGCAGAAATTTAATGCTCTGAGTTGACGGGAAATGTATAACATTCCAGGAAAGGACGCGCGGAATTTGGCGACGCGTTTGGCTCGGTTTGTAGACACCTGCTTACTGAGTCGGCGGTCCCGGGTTCGAATCCCGGCCGGGGCAAATATTTGTGCAAATATTTGTTCTTGGGTCATGGATGTTATCTATATATTATGTATATCGTCGTCTAGTATCCATAGTACAAGCTTTGCTTAGTTTGGGACTTGGTCGATTTGTGTATTATTGTGCCTTAATATTTATATTTAATATTTATTTTATTTTTAAGGCGTAAGTACCTGAAAACACATTACTTAGGAAAATGTATACTAATAGCACATTTTAATAATTTTGGACATGTCATTTCTGCTTATTATGCCTCAAGAATCAGCCAGCAAGGTCCTTGCATAATGTCTGAATCACCTAGTGGCTGCCGATGATTAGTCGTAGTCGTCGCATCTTCCCGCGTTTACAAAATGTGCTTTGACCCAATGGATTTGGCGTTTCAAGTAACTATCTCAAAGTCACAAATCACAATACGATGGTATGTAAGTCACGTAAATAGCGCTATTATGGCTACATTGTCCATGTCTAAGGATTCCTTCTGAATCTGACAGCAACAGCTTTATATTACCGATATCGAAAACTTTCGTAGGAGAAATAGGTCTAGTTAGCTAGTTAAAGTTAGCAACTGTTTGCAGTCGGTTGTGTTCGTATCTGCAGTTAGGTTGTACGTTGATACTTGTTAGGTAACGTAGTACGTTGGAAGATACCTACTAAAGAAACAATAAAAAAACATAACCCGACGAACTGGACCTGCTATCTTGTTTGTTCTGTCTTGTTGTTTTCGTTGGGATAATTTATTTCTACGTTGATAATATCGTTGCTTAAGGACCCAATCATTCTCAGAAAAGTCCAACCGATAGGCTTGAATTCATACGCAATGACCGTACGTAAGATTTGTACGGACTTAATACGAATATCTTCCAATCCAGGGAAGATCAATCGAATATGCGGGATCGGCAAATTTTCTGGATCGTGAAACATCAACCTGAAATTGGATTCTGAATAAATCCTCCAGTTTTCTTCGGTGTATCTGGATACAATTCAACATAAACTCTAGATATTTGTGTGATACAATACAGATGTTAGGGTAAAATGAAGTAACTGGAGCTTGAATCTAATATATAATTTATGGTAGGTATCCTAAATTAGTTACCTACCTCATTAAATACCGCACACTGTTACAGGCATTTGATAAAATGCCAGCTACCGCAGCCAATTCCATTTAAGAAATAACTACAACATGTGGCCTATAATAAACGGATACCTACGCTGTAAAAAAAGATTGTCAACAGTAGCCCAAATGTTAGCTGTTAGATACATAAATCGGAGTACTGACAAACTGAAGGCTACTAGTAACCAAAATAAGTTTTATAAATACCTACGCTGTAAAAAAAGATTGTCAACAGTAGCCCAAATGTTAGCTGTTAGATACATAAATCGGAGTACTGACAAACTGAAGGCTACTAGTAACCAAAATAAGTTTTATAAAACAAGCATACTATAAGCACAATTTGGCTTAGTATTTCTCAAGTAGTTAAACTAGTTGAGCTAATGTTTTTTCAGTGTACCTAGCAGCAGGTGTGGCAAAAATTGTTGAAATTTATCTACAGTCGGATTTTAATTAGCCGGAGTACTGACACATACGAATGTGATTAATGGTTTGAACAAACCGCTCTTTATCAATAGAAGTTAATCTTATATCAGAACTTACGCATATTCTCATTAATAGTTTTAAGAATTTAGCGTTTATTAAGATCTTTAGTTGATAATCGTGGTTTAACTTTAGTTTAGCGTGGTTTGTAAATATTACGTATTTATTATGTATTAAAATCTTTTTCTTTAATTAAACAATATAAAATGCGACTTGTCTCATACCATGCAAAACGCTACGATTTAATTTCTGAGTTACGAAATATTTATTATCAAAACTGTCAAACCACGTCGTCTAATTAAAAATTCAACTGTAGTCGTTTTGGCGTGATGAGGCCACAAATACCTAACATACAAACAAACACAAAATCTTAAGCTGGTACAAACGATTATTTAGGATAGTTATATCCGAAAACGGTAAGCATATAAAATATTATGTTTACTTCTTCTCTGTCCGAAAGAATAAACATTTACTTGCTCAGAAGATTGCCGTAGTCAGTGTTCTACATGGTCACACATTTCGTAACCTACTTAAAATTGCATCGCACATAATAAGAAATAGAAACCCGATAAATTCAATTTTCTTTGTGTATTACAGGTGCCATAGGACCACTGGGAAATCGAGGGAAGTATCGGCGATTAACCAACTTGTGCTGACGATTTATCGCGTTGTCTCACCGGGGAAGTTCTCTGGCCGTGTGCCAGCGACACATGTTATAAGTCGCCGCAACTTCTTGAACACAAAACATAGGAACAAGAAACAACGATATTTATCTACAGGTCTGGTCTGCGGCTACAGGAAATTTGTTGGAGCTGGTACTATGTCAAATGCGTGTTTGTGTCTGTGCCTGTGCCTTAGATCAAAGAATTTAGTTGGAGATATATTTTGCGAGGTTCAGAATAAAATAAACTTAAGATTTTATCGGACATTAAAAAATATTTTTTTGTTTTTAACTCACCGAGGACCACTGAGAAATAGCATCGGGGGAAGTATCTGCGATTAACCAACTTGTGCTGAAGATTTATCGCGTTGTCTTACCGGGGAAAATTTCTGGCCGCGTGCCAGCGACACATGTTAAGTTACCGCAACTTCTTCAATAACGGTGCACAAAACAACGATGTTTATCGACAGGTCTAGTCTTTGGCTACAGGAAATTAGCTGAATGTGGTGGTTTGTCTAATGCGTACCGTATCCGTACAATAGATTAAAGAACACAGTTGGATATTTTCTGATTTCACAAAAATCTGATAACATGACCTTTTGTAGATCTTAACAATAAAATGTATGAATGTTTTAATTATCAATACTTAAAAACTTAATTGTTAAACTAAGTTTATTTACTACATGCCGCACTGGCACCTCTAGCGGTAAAACTTGTCAGAAATACGTCTTATTAAAAACGGCATACCAAGTTTCAGCCCACTTCGACGTTGACAGATAAATTACAAAGTTGGCAACACTGGATCATGGCGGATATCGCGGTCCGTTAATTCCCTCTATGTTGGTAATATAGAGATAAACAAACGGGAATATAATTTTTGGCATAGGAGCTTGTCATGGCTTATGCTCTGGTGATTTAGTTGCGAAACTTGCTTGTTGTTTTGTTTATAGAGATTAATTTTGTTTTGTCATGGGTAGTTTATGTTTAGTATAACTATAAAAGAAAACCTACAAGTACTATGACTGTTTGATTAATAATTCAAAAAACGTTTTCTTGCCTTGAAGCTTAACAGAGGCAGATATTAACGTAAAGATAAATTATAAAGATTTAAAACGCCCTATACAATACAATACAATACAATACAATACAATACAACACAACACAACACAACACAACACAACACAACACAACACAACACAACACAACACACCACACCACACCACACCACAACACAACACAACACAACACAACACAACACAACACAACACAACACAACACAACACAACACAACACAACACAACACAACACAACACAACACAACACAACACAACACAACACAACACAACACAACACAACACAACACAACACAACACAACACAACACAACACAACACAACACAACACAACACAACACAACACAACACAACACAACAACACAACACAACACAACACAACACAACACAACACAACACAACACAACACAACACAACACAACACAACACAACACAACACAACACAATACAATACAATACAATACAATACTGTAAAAGGTATGGGTTATGCCCGATTACACCTTAAGGGTGTTTCCACATATCTTTAAAAAAAATAAGAAGTCTTAGGTAAAAGAAAGCTTTGAGGCAAGATGAGCCAGAACTCCCACCACTACACTACTAACTCAACTTACCACAATACTCTTAAGACATTAGCTAGCTACAGAAATGTTGTTAAAATGAGAAAGGAATTACTCAGGGTCGAAGTACGGCCAGGCCAGAGCAGAAATAAAGCAATAAATTTATAAGTTAATTAAAAAAGTCAATAAATTGGAAACTAAGTGAATTTAAAAACCGTGAGCGCCAATTGCTTTATCACCGTCAAACGTAATGGAGGATACTTGAATTAAACAATGAAGATAAATACAATAATATTTATTGTATAACACTACGCACTTAATTTACGCTTAAGTATTAGGTACAAACTTTAGGTTTATCGTTATAGTCAACCTTGTGTTTCAACAGTAACACGTTTTTAAATTTAAAATACACCGTTTCAAGATGGAGGTTCTATTAATTGTAAATGAAAATATTATGGGTGATCCACCGAGGACGGATGGACACCTTCACGCAGTAAAGTATGAAAATAAAAAGAAAATGTAAGGTACCTTGTAACAGATTGCCTTATGTAGGCATGGACCTTATTGCACCGAGCTAGTAGACGCCAGTGCTCCAAACTATCGACGCTCCAGTGAGTCAGCTAGACGTTGACCACAGGTTTCCCGAGAGCGGGGCGATGTCGGGTAGCGCAGCAATCTAGCCGGCAACCGAGACAGGACAGAGGCCTGCTACGTAGTCTAACAAGGCTTGCAAGAGCTTGCAAGTGTGGCTAATGAAGCTAGCGAAGCTAGCGGAGCTAGCGAAGCTATGATCAGAAAGAAAATCATAGTAAATTACATGAACAAAATTATCAAGATGAATTCCCTACTATTAAGAAAGAATATGTGAAAATATGTTCACTTACCAACGTTGTTGGGTCAAATAGAAGAACAGAATAGGATAGTGGTGTAGGCAGACATCACGTGGTACAGGCAATGGTGTGGCTGAAACGTATCGGAATTTCCAGTTAATATTTGGAAGAATATTACACTGATTCTAGCAAAACAATAAAAGGTTATACACCGATGATTACCACTCACCTCAGACTTTATTTAAGGATATTTTATAGTATGGCGTCAGCCGCCATAGGTTTTAGAGCGAAGCATCGTGCCTACAACAAAACGAAAAACACTATTTAGCATGTTGAAGAAAAACAACACTACTATAGCCACTTGAAGATTACTTACGGATACCCGAGAGGCACCAACGAAACTCCATGACTTTTTATTTTACGAGACGACTTTCTATATCCGAAACAATGCAGTTCGATCTCCAGAATGAATTTGCAATATCGAAGAAGAAATCTAACGGGACTCAACTAACACGTTCTGAAGTCATCAACACAACCAGCTATTCGAGACTTGACGTTCGAAATAATAGTAAACTAAACAGAACCAATTTAATCCAAAAGATATACAGAATTTAGCAAAACAAATGTGAAATTGTTTACACCATAAAAATGTATATTAAATAATTTTCTGAAATAAAAACATCGTCAAAACTATAAATCTGTTAAGGGCTGTGACGAACGAAACGTTAAACTATACTTCCGAACGTTCCTGACTGTGTCTTATTATTGCATGGTTACGAAAATTGTAACATTATTGTAGTCGTTTTCTATTAAGGTATTTTATGAATAACTACGTATTTAAATTAGAAATTCCTCAAAAACATTGAACATCAATAATTGAGATTAAGATAATAAAGAAAAGAAATTATTTGTGACGGACATGAACGCTTCGCGTACCATGTCGGAACAGTTTAAAGCGGTAACTAAACGTTATTCAGAACGAACTGTCAGAATTGTTTACAAGTGAAAATAGGATTTATATTAACAAGTTTTACTTGATTTAATTAAAAATTACAATAGTTTGGGGTTTAATGTGGTAGTATGCTAGCATAGAATAATAGTATCAATCCGTAAGAGTGTCGGAATTACCTAAAGTGAGAGAAAGATAGGCAAAAACAAGGAATGACAATGTATGTTTAGCAAGGGTATTTTGCATAAGTATTTGAATGAAAATAGAATATTTAGAGGCCGTTGCTAGTGAAAAATAAAGACTACAGGATATGTTCTACCTAGTGCAAGGATTGGAATCATAAAATATGTGGAAGTTAAACTTATAATCACCTACGAAGGCGACTCCTAGTCAAGGTAAGGATTTTCATTTCGAACGAGCTAAAATGCTTATTTTAAGGTTCATGTACACTCTAAAGTGTTACAGTTCATCCTTAGTTGGGTTAAAAAAAAAATTAAAAATTTTAATTTTTAATTTTTTTTTTAAGATATACCAAAAAAAAACTAATGAAACGTTTAAAGTTTTAAGTTAAAGTTTTGTAGGGAGAACAAGAGACAACTGTATAAGACTATGTATCCAAAGTGTGTACCTAATTAAACTATCGTTTGGTAATAAACCATACGTATCTAATTAAACTACCTGGGTATTCGACAATACCATCTATCTAACCTATGTACTGTGTCAACTTATTTTATGCACGGGCCCTGTGCGATATAACTAACCAAAGCTTATCTAAACTTATTCAGGATTCAAAAAGTTCCTTACTAAAAATTAAGTCTAAGATTATAATTAGCTACTTCTTACCTACCAAACTATCTAACGTATTCTAACCACTTCTAGGGTATTACCGGAAAAGTACACTTAGAAAGTACTTCCCAAAGCAATAGCGTTCAAAGAGGGACTTAAGATAAGTTCTTAGACTAAGGTATTCAGAGGTCTTCCTCATTATATCTGAGAAAAACACCTATACTAATCTTACGCTAAGGACTAAAGGTAAGCTTTATAAATACTTCCTTCAGTAAAGGATTCCTGGTTAATGTTGGACTTTGAACATAGGTTGAAAGACAACATCCTTAGGTTTTGAGTAAAGACTGTCAGTGACAAGACTTGAAAGTTATAGAATTACTGCTGAGTAGGCGTGACACACAGCCGATACTAGTCAGTAATGGTAATGCGCTTTAGACAAGACACAATTTACCTATAGAATTGTCATGTGGCAGTACCAACATGAACTAGCGATTTTTAAAGTAGGATAACCGTAAACCTTTTGACGCGAGGCGGAACACACGACCTACGCTAAGAGAGTTTTAGTAGAGTTTTAATCGAGTGAATCACAGTACTTTATTAGGTCCAGGATCAGCAACGATAGAGTTATAGACAAAGGAAAGTTGAGGTTAGTCTGCGCACAACATAACCTTTATTTAGAGAAGTTTAAGAATTTACAGAAAGTGAGTTCGATCAACTGAGCAAAACCATTACATGTCGTTTATTCATGTGCTTCGCCAGGACGAACTATATCCTTGATGTGGAAATTACCAAGAGGTTTTCCCGCTAAGGATTTTAAAGAGTAAACTAAAGGACTTAGTTTTTTATGAATAAAGCATTTTTCATAGCGAGGAGCTAATTTAGAGGAAAAATGTTTCGCAGCATTAGATAAAGTAAAACATTTCTTGTACACGATTTGCCCTTCTTCGAGTTGAATCGGCCGTTTTCTCATGTTGTAATATCTAGCATTACGAGAGTGAGAAGACAATAAAGATTGACGCACCTTTTGAAAAATTGTTTGTAACTCTTTGAGGCTATCTGAAAAAGCAAAACTATTATCTAGAGTGAGGGCGTTACGGTCGATAGGGACATCGGCATTATAATAGGAACCATCGATAATCATCTCGCGACCATGAGTTAAAAAGTAGGGAGTAAATTTAGTTACATCGTGAACAACGGTATTCAAAGCGCATTGAATCTCAGCTACATTCTTATCCCAATTTCGATGATCAGAACGCACATATGAAGCAATGGTTCTCACCAATTCACGATTTACTCTTTCAGTCTGGTTAACTTGAGGATGATACCTAGGGTTATAGAAAAGATGAGGTACATGGTATTTAGAACACAGATCTCTGAATTCCTTAGAAGTAAACTGAGGTCCGTTATCTACACAGAGATATTTAGGTACACCATGAACTAAAAAGATTCCTTTCTCTACACATTTAGTAATGGCCTTGGCGGTTACATTTCGCAAGGGAAATAGAGTGACATATTTACTAAAATAGTCTGAAACTACAAAAAGGTATTGGTTTCTTAGATAAGAGGGAGGGAAAGGTCCTAGGATATCGCAGGATATACCTTCACCAGGTGAAGATATCTGCTTCGGATTCCCCATAAGACCCGGACGAGCTAAATTAACTGGTTTATAAGTTTTGCAAATTTCACACTGATCTACGTAATCTTTTACATCTTGGAAGAGAGCAGGCCAAAAGTACAAATGGGCAATTCTTAGATGAGTCTTAGTTACGCCAAAATGACCAGCGGTAACATCATCGTGATATTTCTGCAATATTTCTTTTCTATCCTCATATGGAACTACCAGTTTCCAGTCAAATTGAGCTGTCAGGTGATATTTATTTTTAGAGAAACGGAAAAGTTTATTATTTTCAATTTTGAAATTTGGAAAAAGAGAAGGTTTATCAGATACCTTCTGGAACAAATCTTTATACCAAGGATCTTGAGTAGAGAGTACATCAATAGCATTAACCTGAATGCGAGAGAGGCAATCTGGAATTATATGTTCTTTACCTTTACGGTGTATTAGTCCAAAGTTAAATTGACTAAGTCGACATGCCCATCGGTTCAGACGACCGGTCGGGTTTTTAAGATTAGAGAACCACTTAAGTGATGCATGGTCACTTATGATAAAACACTTTCTACCTTCGACATAGGCACGGTATTGTTCTAACGCGTAGATTACAGCTAACAATTCGCGTTCGGTTGCTGAATAATGTATTTCAGTGGTACTAAGTGTACGACTACAGTAGGCAATCGGGTGATCACAGTTGTCAATCCGTTGAGTTAATACAGCACCTATGGCGAACGAAGAGGCGTCAGTATGTATATAGAAAGGTTGATTGAAGTCAGGGCACCTCAGTATAGGAGCCGAGACCAGAGCAGCCTTAAGCAGAGTAAAAGATTCGTTGGCTTCGTCAGACCAAACAAAAGTAGCTTTTTTGCTAGTTAAACGCGTCAAAGGACGTGCAATTTTCGAGAAATTTTTAATAAAGCGGCGGTACCATCCCGCCATGCCTAAAAAGCGTTTGATACCTTTGGCATCTTGAGGTATAGGAAAATTGAGAATTACTTCAACTTTAGAAGGATCTGTACGTAAACCGAATCGGTCTACTACATAACCTAAATATTTTAATTCAGTTCTACAGAATAGACATTTCTTCATGTTAATAGTAAGGTTAGCAGCTTTGAGCTTTTCAAATACAGCATTTAGTAGTCGCACATGCTCATCAAAATCCGATGTACAAATTATAATATCATCTATATAGCAAAATACTTTATTATCGAATTCGGCGGTGAAAAGTTGGTCCATCAAGCGTTGCATTGATGCACTTGCTCCAACCAAACCAAAACACATCCGATTATAGTGAAACAAACCGCGTCCAGGCACGGTAAATGCAGTTTTTTCTTTTGAGTCTTTACTTAGAGGAATTTGATGATATGCTGCGCTTAAATCGAGAGAAGTCAGATATTTAGCATCTCGTAAATTATCTAAGATATAATTTACATAAGGTAAAGGATAGGCATCGGATTTAGAAACTGCATTCACCTTTCTACTATCTAAGCAAAGCCGTAAATCACCGTTCGGTTTTTCAACCATTACTACCGGAGAATTCCACGGAGAATGAGAAGGTTCTACAATTCCTGCTTCTAACATGCGATCAACTTCTTTTTCCAAAGCTTCCTGTTTACTAGGACTAAGTCGGTAATACTTTTGTTTAATAGGAGGAGAGTCCCCCGTATTAATGACATGTTCAAGTAGATGAGTTTTACCGAGACCTACTTTATCAGTGTCTATTTGGTTATATAAAAGTTTAATATCTTCTATCTGAGTCTGTTGATCAACAGTCAAGGATTTAAAATCTTTTAATCCAGTTTCACTAGGCATAGAAGATACACTAGTGACATTTTCTATCGTATCTAAAGAAGAAATAAGCTCAGGAGCTAACTGAAAAGCTTTCCAGAAATTCAAACCAAATATTAAAGGAGTAGTTATCTTTGGTTGAATATTAAAGTTTACTATTTGAACATTATCCTTGTAGGTTATGGGCAAGGCCATATATTCAGTACATATTAGTTCTTGACCATTTGCTACTCGCAAAGTAAGTGGTTGAGAATGAGGAAGAGTGGGTATTCCTACAGAAGCAAAGAGTAGGTGACTGTCATTTCCTAAGACGGAGCAAGAAGCACCACAGTCTAATAAACCCTTAACATTAAGTCCTAAAATTTCCACACCTAAGTACAGTCTAGTGTCTCCCTTTGGAGGTTCGAATAATATTGTCTTTTCGGGAAGAGAGGGAGTCGTGTTTGATCTAGATATTTTATCAGAAAAGACAAAACCATTTAGTTTTTTGAAGGATTACAAGTAGGACAGTCGGGAGTGCGAACACCTTTTTTCCCACATTTAAAGCATACAATGTCTCTAGATTTCTTACAAAGATTTGTAGGGTGATTAGTTAAACCGCATCTAAAACATGGCTGTTTACAATCTACAGCAGCAATTTGATTTACTTGTTTCTGATACGAACCAGAGGGTTTAGTATAATTAGGCTTAAAGGTTTGCTTTGAGTCAAAAGAAGAGGTAGAAGGCTCGCGAAATTGATCTGCTTTAACTTTAGCTAACTCAATCCGTTTGCACAGAGTTTTTAACTGTTGAATGGAAGTTATATCATGTAAGGCAAGTTCTTTGCTGTATTCAGGACGTATATTACGCATAAGGATGTCAAGTTTATCATCATCTGAAATTTTACGGTGTAAACGTTCAAACATACCGAGAATAGTGGAAACGAATACAACAATAGTCTCTTTCTTAGATTGGGTTCTATCCCTAATTTTGTTTAGAAGTATATGATCTAAGTCCGGGATATCAAAATCCTCTTGGAGAGCATCTAAGACCTCCTTGTACGAAGACAAGTGACCACGATTGGAGCGAAACCACGACAATGCAGGACCGTCGAGAATTTCCGGAAATCCGTGATAAATACGATCCTCGGGAATCTTCCTAGCACAGCGAAGTTCTTCCAAACGAGTTATAAAAGAGCGAATGCAAGAGTCCCCTCTATATTTCAAATTCAAGGAATTTATGTTAAAAGACTTGTCAAGTTTATATACCACTTCCCTAACAATGTTAGGAGGGTTTTCAGAATGAACTGATTCTGAATCAGATCCAGAAGAAGAAGCAGATGGGTCACATCTGATACGATCAAGTTTTGAAGTCAGCTCCGCCTTGAGAAGATTAACAGCTTCCTGTTCCGTAGGCAACCTAGAGAGGCGACATATTAAATAACGACAACGAGAATTCAACCGGTCTACAGCTGCACGCGATAAATCTTCAGACAGTTCACGTTCAATATCCGCAGCTTTCCGTTGACACGTGTCTAGTTCTGTTGACGAATCGGTTTCCATCAAAGTACCGAGCTTTAGGCTACCCCTACGAGCTAAATCGGCGGTCTGCTTCAACACTTTACATAAACTGGTACGACGAGAGAGCGGATTTACCGAAAGTTTTCGAATTGTTAATTCGTGAGTAATCTCGTCTTTTAATAAATGGGTTATCTTACATCCCGCTTTAAGAAAGTCCATCTTGAATGTAAATCAGGTAAGAATGAAAGTAATTAGTTATTACTTACAATATTTTCCTTAGTAGGTATTATTTGTAAAAGTACAATAAGAAAAAGTTATCTAAAAGAAACTTTTTATAGATTTACTTAGGTAGTAAAGCTTAAGAAGGCTGAGTTTCAAAGCTCAGTACAGTTTAATAAGTCAGTAAGATACAGACAAGAAGTTTGAATAAAGTTGAGTACCTTGTATAGGGTACTATGAATAAGAGTAGTATAAGTACAAACAGTTAATAAATCTCATACGTAAAGTTTGAGAAACAAATATAAGGTAATTATAACCTCAGCAGGTCAATTTGGTTGACCACTTAAGTATGAACACAACATCAAAAAGATCTGAGTTTATAAGCTCAGAGTAAGAGAGTAAATGAAGTGACATTTACATATAAACAACACAAAACATATCCTTAAATAAAAGCGAAACCGCACCAAAACAAATACCACTGCCTGAGATTATTTGTTTCTTACAAATAATTAATTTAAAAATATAAAGTTTTTTTTTTATTTCAAGTATCGTCCAAAACTCTGGCCCTGAAGTTGGGAGCCACAATTGTAAAAGGTATGGGTTATGCCCGATTACACCTTAAGGGTGTTTCCACATATCTTTAAAAAAAATAAGAAGTCTTAGGTAAAAGAAAGCTTTGAGGCAAGATGAGCCAGAACTCCCACCACTACACTACTAACTCAACTTACCACAATACTCTTAAGACATTAGCTAGCTACAGAAATGTTGTTAAAATGAGAAAGGAATTACTCAGGGTCGAAGTACGGCCAGGCCAGAGCAGAAATAAAGCAATAAATTTATAAGTTAATTAAAAAAGTCAATAAATTGGAAACTAAGTGAATTTAAAAACCGTGAGCGCCAATTGCTTTATCACCGTCAAACGTAATGGAGGATACTTGAATTAAACAATGAAGATAAATACAATAATATTTATTGTATAACACTACGCACTTAATTTACGCTTAAGTATTAGGTACAAACTTTAGGTTTATCGTTATAGTCAACCTTGTGTTTCAACAGTAACACGTTTTTAAATTTAAAATACACCGTTTCAAGATGGAGGTTCTATTAATTGTAAATGAAAATATTATGGGTGATCCACCGAGGACGGATGGACACCTTCACGCAGTAAAGTATGAAAATAAAAAGAAAATGTAAGGTACCTTGTAACAGATTGCCTTATGTAGGCATGGACCTTATTGCACCGAGCTAGTAGACGCCAGTGCTCCAAACTATCGACGCTCCAGTGAGTCAGCTAGACGTTGACCACAGGTTTCCCGAGAGCAGGGCGATGTCGGGTAGCGCAGCAATCTAGCCGGCAACCGAGACAGGACAGAGGCCTGCTACGTAGTCTAACAAGGCTTGCAAGAGCTTGCAAGTGTGGCTAATGAAGCTAGCGAAGCTAGCGGAGCTAGCGAAGCTATGATCAGAAAGAAAATCATAGTAAATTACATGAACAAAATTATCAAGATGAATTCCCTACTATTAAGAAAGAATATGTGAAAATATGTTCACTTACCAACGTTGTTGGGTCAAATAGAAGAACAGAATAGGATAGTGGTGTAGGCAGACATCACGTGGTACAGGCAATGGTGTGGCTGAAACGTATCGGAATTTCCAGTTAATATTTGGAAGAATATTACACTGATTCTAGCAAAACAATAAAAGGTTATACACCGATGATTACCACTCACCTCAGACTTTATTTAAGGATATTTTATAGTATGGCGTCAGCCGCCATAGGTTTTAGAGCGAAGCATCGTGCCTACAACAAAACGAAAAACACTATTTAGCATGTTGAAGAAAAACAACACTACTATAGCCACTTGAAGATTACTTACGGATACCCGAGAGGCACCAACGAAACTCCATGACTTTTTATTTTACGAGACGACTTTCTATATCCGAAACAATGCAGTTCGATCTCCAGAATGAATTTGCAATATCGAAGAAGAAATCTAACGGGACTCAACTAACACGTTCTGAAGTCATCAACACAACCAGCTATTCGAGACTTGACGTTCGAAATAATAGTAAACTAAACAGAACCAATTTAATCCAAAAGATATACAGAATTTAGCAAAACAAATGTGAAATTGTTTACACCATAAAAATGTATATTAAATAATTTTCTGAAATAAAAACATCGTCAAAACTATAAATCTGTTAAGGGCTGTGACGAACGAAACGTTAAACTATACTTCCGAACGTTCCTGACTGTGTCTTATTATTGCATGGTTACGAAAATTGTAACATTATTGTAGTCGTTTTCTATTAAGGTATTTTATGAATAACTACGTATTTAAATTAGAAATTCCTCAAAAACATTGAACATCAATAATTGAGATTAAGATAATAAAGAAAAGAAATTATTTGTGACGGACATGAACGCTTCGCGTACCATGTCGGAACAGTTTAAAGCGGTAACTAAACGTTATTCAGAACGAACTGTCAGAATTGTTTACAAGTGAAAATAGGATTTATATTAACAAGTTTTACTTGATTTAATTAAAAATTACAATAGTTTGGGGTTTAATGTGGTAGTATGCTAGCATAGAATAATAGTATCAATCCGTAAGAGTGTCGGAATTACCTAAAGTGAGAGAAAGATAGGCAAAAACAAGGAATGACAATGTATGTTTAGCAAGGGTATTTTGCATAAGTATTTGAATGAAAATAGAATATTTAGAGGCCGTTGCTAGTGAAAAATAAAGACTACAGGATATGTTCTACCTAGTGCAAGGATTGGAATCATAAAATATGTGGAAGTTAAACTTATAATCACCTACGAAGGCGACTCCTAGTCAAGGTAAGGATTTTCATTTCGAACGAGCTAAAATGCTTATTTTAAGGTTCATGTACACTCTAAAGTGTTACAATACAATACAATACAATACAATACAATACAATACAATACAAATAGTATTTTATGCAATCGTTGCACAATGAAGGTTCTTAAAGTCGAGTACCGCGTTTAGGTACAGAGGCCTGCCGAGTGGCCTAAGTAAGGTACCTACGAGATTTTAAGACCTAATTGTGTAACTATTGCATACAATACTTTTTATACGAGCAAAACACAGAAAAACATTTTTTACTTTAATCTTCATTCCACACTATGAATTTTTATTTTTGATGTAACCTTTTCCGTTCAACTAAAACTGACCTAATAAAAAAAACATGATCGCGATGGTCATGGTGGGTGTCTCGTGATTGGTTATTTTTTTTTGACAAGTAATTTCAACCAATCAGTGAGCAGTAGCGTACTTTTTTTAATTGAAATATGCTGATTTTCTCTTTTTGAAATTATTAGAGTATGGTAGAGAGATGTCTTATGAATATTAATGTTCTGTAGCGGGTACCATAGAGTAATTTCGTAACAGGATTAAAAAGTGCGTTTTCACGACACTGCTCGAAAATGTGGTTATATATTACCTGAATCCAGTACACAAAACTGCTTATAATATATGTTCATTTGTAAACTGTATATCTATTTTAGCTCCCAACACGACAACAATGTTGGACCTTACGGTAACAGTTCGTATCTACACTTGAATTTCATAATAAGATACGACTTTTTAGAAAATATTTCAGCCTAATTTTCTCGGCCGGCTTATACGACAATTTTAACCAATCAAAGCTTAATCGTCTGCTGCATGTCAAATGAAATTGACCAATGAGAATGCGTCATTTATGAGATGTATTTTTTTCTTAAACTTATAAATACCCACAAACGAGTTTATTTTCATAAGTAAAATAATACTCCTCAGGTTTACTTTTTAATAAGTTTTTGTTAAAAAAGGTTTTTCTCTGAAAATCATGAACATTTATATTTTGAAATTAGTTATGGGGCGTAAAAAAATTTCCTAATTTCTACAATGACTGATTTCTCAACAAATAAACAGTTTTCAACAAATAAACACTTTTAATTACCTATATAAATATAGAGTTCATATTTCTTTTTTATTCGGCTGAAAAGCTATGACTCCATTGCGATGAGATGCGAAGCGCGCATGCGCTACGAGGCAGCCGGCCATATTAAAAAAAAAAACAAAATGTATTGTTTAGTAAATTTTAAAATCGGTTTTGTAATGTGATAACGTGATTAATTTAATAATGTTCACATTGACTCACGAAATATTATGTAATATTAGGAACGTACGTTAATATTGCGTATCTACCGTTAAAATGACCCTTCAGTGTATAATGTATCGTAGGGTTGTTTACCTAGACTAAATATTTAAATGTCTAAATTAAGTTGAAAGTGAGGTAAGTTTGAATATTTTTGTTATTTCATCATAACTGGGTTGAAAATCGTCTTTATCTACGCACATATCATTAGTGCTCTAAAATGCGTTCAGAAACCGTAGGAAATGACCAGCATTACTACAACCAATTTTACTATGAGAACTTTCTTATCTGTGGCAGTAGGTAAAATCTGTACTGTAATGTTATAACAGTATCAATTTTTGTAAGGTTATGAGTTTAAATTTGGAACAGCTGTCAAAACTAAAGTAGGTCTCTATTCTAGTATCCATAGATATTAATATTGTTATCGATACGAAACGTCAATTCAGTATGTTTTTTTTTATAAAAACCGCACGACATTTGATCTCGAGTGACATGAGAATATGGATACATTCGTTTGTATATGATTTAGAAAAAAAAAACATTCGTCTTGACGGAGGTTAGAATTGCCGCCATTATTGTTGTCATTTGTTTGTTGGTTCTTTGCTGTTACGAAAGTATAATTGTGATAAGTTTATTGTAATTCACATTTTAGTTGAAAATATTGTTTCAATGTAAATGTAAATTACAACTATTACAATAAATAATCTGTTTATGTATTTGTTCAGATTTATTTCTTACTGCATTAGTATATGTCGTTTTTAGATATTTTACAGGTAGCACTGGTGGTGCCGGTCATTTCCTTATGGCTTCTGAACCCATCTTAGAGTACTTTATGATATGTGTGTAGATAAAGTAGTGTATACAACTGTACATAATTAGGCCTTAATACACTCGTGTGATCCTATTATGAAACTCACT
The DNA here is from genome assembly GCA_947623375.1 of Apotomis capreana. Lineage (NCBI taxonomy): Eukaryota > Metazoa > Arthropoda > Insecta > Lepidoptera > Tortricidae > Apotomis > Apotomis capreana. Next base: position 15,570,200 of record OX392507.1, on the reverse strand, counting down.
GACGCTCGTTTCATAAAACCACACTCGTGTTTTAATGCCTCTCATTATGTATCAGTTGCATAAACTACTATTATGTCGTTTGAATCTGGGGGCACGATCAGCTTTATGTTTATAATAGCCCTAATTTTTACAACAATGAGGCTGCAACAAGGTGCCGAGTTTAATGACCAATATGAAAAACTCGTATTATAATATATTTCCTCGTGTCGTGAAAAGCACTATGTTTAGTCTCGGCTGAAAGTGCAATAGATTAACGAGTAAATTAATTAATGACCTACGGTCTTATCGCTAAAGAATACACACGCGCCCACATACCTACTTTTATACATCCAAAGCCGAACAGGCATTCAATCTAGTAGCGAGACATTCATGGAACCCGAATCCTATTGGCTTTCATGTTTTACGAGTATGATAGGTACTTGAATACTCTTACTTTTTCTAGGTCAAAATCTTAGTGAAATTTGCTCCGGCTTGCCTATCTAGACACTATGGCACTACAAACTGTTGAAAAGGTCTATTAATGTGTCTCCCTAAATAGTAAGTAGAAGGTACGTATGTTTATTATGTTATATGTTGAAGTAAGACAGGCACCTAAGGTACTAAGAATTAATCAATTTTTAAATTGAATTTTCTCCAACGCATGCTCGGAAATGTTTCCATTAGTGTAGTAAAACCAGGCCGCGAAGTCAACGAAAAAAATATAAATCGTCATTAATTTGTTTGAGTCGTCATATTATACGGCAGGTGTGTTCAATTCTCAATCCCATAACGATGGACTTCGCGGTGTGTTTTAACTGCATAATGGTCTGTTTTAACTGCAAAATGGTATATTTTATCTGAAATAGCTAAAAGTCTTCAATAAAAACTAAACAACAATATTTTCTTTCTTGGGATATCATTAGCGGTCTGGTAACAAAATAGATTAAGGGATTACCAGGCTTGTCAATGTTATTGCGCGCGACATAATGTTTATCGTAAAAATTTCTTTCATCCCGTGTTTACCCGTGGGAAAGAGTATCACTTTTTATGGTTCCGCCTGATCTATTTGGATTATTCAGAATCATGTTTGTAATCTGCCTTCATTGAAAAGTGGAGGACTGATCTATTTTTAAGCTATGACTAAGTACCAGGATTTTAATACGATCATATTTTTACTAACTTATATGTATATTAAAATTTACTGTAATAACTTAAAAAGACGACTTGAACTATATTCTCACACATTTTAAATATGGTAAACGACGAAATTTTAAATTTAGTTATGTATGCCTACAATAATGAAAGAAATACTCGTACGACACGAACAAAATTAGATCTCAATTTTGGAAAACAAAAAATCATTGCATTAAGATTTTTTTTCTAAATCGGTACATAGCGTGAGGTAACAGCGTATAAAAATATTCGCGTCTCGTCCTTATCTTCTTATACCATGTGCTGAACAGCATCCTGTTAAAATATATTCAAAATTACCCAACAGAACCCAATTTTTTCGCCGATACGCCCTTTACACACTTTTATAATAGGTTTTGCATGTAGGCCCTCCGTATGAAATATTACTCTGCTCTACGAAACCGGGGCGTGTATGTGGCATAAACACATTTACCCAAATTTCAGGTAACATATTTCAACACTTTATGTTTGCCAAGGCTTTTACCATAAACGACACGAAAAACTACACCGACACACGTATTTACCTTATTAATACAAACCGGAACGGGAAAATACCGTTGTAACAATAAAAGTGTCATGTTTTATCCCGCTTGTCTCTCCTTTATTATTTTTGTGCCGATTTTACTTTCCTTGGGGATACTGTATTTTTTAAATAACGAAGTGATAAATCATTACTTACCCTAGGTATTTTCGGTAGCTGACCCGGGGCGCACCATGTCTATTATTTCTATTTAAGCGCAATGTTCATTAAAATCACGCTGGCATAATCCTTCATTTTAGATATCTTTAGTATCTTTTATTAAATTATCTAAGTTCACTTCTGTAACAAATCCTAAATTATCATACGTAATTACATGATGCTAACTCTAAGCTACAAGTGGAAGTGGACACATAATGCAAAGGTTGCTATTTAATCCTTTTTTAGTAAAACTGACAATTAGCCACGTTTGCATTAATACATACATACATACATACATACCACCTCTTATGCTCAAAAATGTTATTATTCTATTAATAACTATAATTTTTACCTATGTCTTATCTTTATTTCGTATGGTAGACTGTTAAAGAAAAAATAACAACAACAAGAACAACAACGTTGATTTACTACACAGAGTTGTGTGCACAGATGGTGCCCATTAAAAGATACTCCTAAAATGCTTGTGTTTACCGGCCAACATTGAGTTCCGGAAAAACTCAACAAAATCAATACGGGCCCGTGTTTACACGTAGTCATAGTGAAATGAACGCCATTCGCTATCGCCCTTCTGCAAGCGTTATTTGCCGACTGTCATGACAACAGTGCCCAACTGCGCCTCAAATATTTGGGCAATGGACCGAACTTTCCGCCTGGCTACACGGGATCAGCAACAATGAATCAGGAAGCGAAAAAAATAGCTACCAGCCTCTACGGCAGAGTGAACGTACCAGCTGTCGAAAGGTGCCGCGTTAACTTTTGCACGGATTTAGAAAAGTCGGTTTTGCTGAGCAACTTTGAGAGGCGCGGCTGGAACCAAGTCGGGCCCGACGACGAGTGGAACTTCTATTGGGCGTCCACGCAAACTTGCAGAAACCTGTTCAGCGTAGAAAGCGGGTACCGAATGAACGATAACCAAATGATAAATCACTTTCCGAACCATTACGAGCTGTCAAGGAAAGATTTGCTCGTGAAAAATATTAAGAGATACCGGAAAGAATTGGAGAGAGAAGGCAGTTTATTGGCGGAGAAAGCTGAGGTGGTGCTGCCGGGAGGGCAAGTAGTTACCCGTTATATTCATCTTGACTTCGTACCGATCACTTTTGTCCTGCCGGCAGACTACAACATGTTTGTGGAGGAATATCGCAAGTCACCGCAGAGCACTTGGATCATGAAGCCGTGTGGAAAATCACAAGGCACCGGAATTTTCCTTATAAACAAACTATCAAAGTTGAAAAAATGGTCGCGTGAAGCAAAAACCCCGTTCCACCCGCAGTTAAGCAAAGAAAGCTACGTCATTTCCCGGTACATAGACAACCCTCTGCTGATAGGGGGCAAAAAGTTCGATTTGAGACTTTACGTGTTGGTCACTTCTTTCCGTCCGCTCAAGGCTTATCTGTTCCAACTCGGCTTTTGTAGATTTTGCACGGTAAAGTACGATACTAGTGTTACGGAGTTGGATAACATGTACGTACATCTAACTAATGTGAGTGTGCAGAAACACGGCGGTGATTATAATAGCATACACGGGGGCAAGATGAGTGTTGAAAATTTGAGATTGTATTTGGAAGGAACGCGGGGCAGAGCGGTTACGGAAAAGTTGTTCGCTGCAATGCAGTGGCTCATTGTGCATTCTTTGAAGGCTGTTGCGCCTGTAATGGCTAACGACAGACATTGTTTCGAATGTTACGGATATGACATCATCATAGACAATCAACTGAAACCTTGGTTGGTGGAAGTCAATGCGTCACCTTCGTTGACATCTACAACGGTGAATGATAGAATATTAAAGTACAAATTGATAGATAATATTTTATCTGTAGTGCTACCTCCAGATGGTGTGCCAGATGTTCGTTGGAACAAATTGCCGAATGTTGAAGCCCTAGGAAGTTTTGAGCTGCTTATTGACGAAGAACTTGTAGAGAAAGATGAGTCCGCTTCAGGTACACGTGGTGGAAAAAATAGTAAATATAAGTGAGTTGCTAAATATTATTTATGTGACTATAATTTATGTGCTCGTATATTAAATATATTATCAAGCCACGTGGGGAGAATCTCACTTCCTTGTCAAAGCAAGGCGTAAAACTTTTGACAAACCACATGCAGTAATTTGTAAAGACCCAGATCGCATACTACTTATGGCCCTCAACTTCGGGTCGGGCCACTAATGCCATTTGCGAATTAATGAGGTGTACCTACGTGATGAGGGTGGATTAGCTTTGGAAAGAATTAAAACGTAGAAATACAAAACATTGTTTATATTTGTATATGAGAAAGAATAGACAACTTCACATGACACTGTACATCAATCAGTTTTTTTTAAATATAATTCCTAAAACAAATTCAAAATATAACATAGACAAACATGGACAGCATCACGACCTTCCAACACCTTCTCCTGATGTTCGTTCATGTTGCTGAGACACGTTTCTATACATGCATTAATCTTGCACAGTGTCTTTCAAACTTTACTTTTGACAGCGGTTTTGTCATTACGTCAGCTAACTGAATCTCAGTTGGACAGTAGCTGATATTGATCAGTCCGTTCACAAAGTGTTCGTGTATAAAATGGTATCGCACATCTATGTGCTTCGACCTTTTGTTGAAGGATCCAGATTTCACAAGTTGAATCGAACTTTGGTTATCAACGTGTAAATTTATTTTTATATCCATATTGGTTATTTCCTTCAATAAAGATTTCAGATGCAATGCCTCTTTGCAACAGTCTGCTGCGGCTATGTACTCGGCTTCGGTCGACGATAACGCTACTATAGGCTGTCTCTTGGATGCCCATACGATTGGTCCATTTGCTATCATTAGCACGGAGCCAGAAGTGCTTCTTCGCGTCAATGGATCTCCAGCATAGTCCGAGTCGCTGTATGCATCGATATTCTCTATTGGCGTGTTTCTTTTGTACAAAATGCCTTTGTCTTTGGTTCCAACCAAATATTTAAATATTTTCTTCAGTTTTGTGACATCTTCTCTAGTGGGATTTTCGACCTTCCTGCTAACTTGATTGACCGCTTGTGCGATGTCTGGTCTAGTTCTGGTAGACAGGTACAGTAAACTTCCCACTGCCTCCCTGTAGGGATATTCCTTCTCCTGGGCAGTTTCCTGTATCGACTTCGAATCGCTACTTGTACTTGCGGGCGTGTCACAAGGTTTGGCATTTTTCATATTATATTTTTCCAGTACATCATTTATATAAGATCTCTGAGTAAGAATGATTCCTTCTTTTGAATTTCTTATTTCCATACCCAGATAAGTACTTGGATTTTGATTCTTTTTCATTTCAAATTTGGTTTCAAGCTTCTTCAAAATAACTTCGATCTTTTTCATGTCTTTACCTATGACAAGTCCGTCATCGACAAATAATCCGATTATTATTGACTTATCTTCGTTTATGAAAACGCATCGATCGGTTTTTATCGTCTTGAAACCCAACTCAAACATCGCTTGGGTAAAAGTTTTGTTCCAAGTGAATGGAGCTTGTTTTAGTCCATATAACGACTTTTTCAGCTTGCAAACTACTTCAGTAGTGTTGCAGTCAGTTTTATAGCCAACAGGTAATTTCATATAAACTTCATCTGTCAACTCTCCGTACAAGAATGCTGTCTTTACGTCAAATGTCATGAAGTGGTAAGATTTGGATGCGGCAACGGCTAGTAAAGTTTTCAATGCAGATTGAGCCACGACTGGACTATATACGTCTTCAAAATCCAGGTTTCCCTTCTGTTCGCAGCCACGTACGACTAATCTGGCTTTGTACGTACCGTCATCTTTAATCCGAAATACCCATTTGTTCGACAAAATTTTGTGTCCTTTGGCTTCTGACCTGTCAACTAGTACCCAGGTGTTATTTTTCTGTAATGAATCCATTTCAGACTGTATTGCCTTCTCCCAATTTTGTCTGTCGGTGCCCGTCACTGCATCTTGATATGTAAGAAATGAACAATCATAATCATCATTACTATCTGAAGTAAACATAGTCACGCAACGACTTAACTCATAGTCTTTGGTCCATGTTGGTGGTCTCACTTCTCTTTGTGGTCTTCCACTTGAGGGAGGTGGGTCAATTGGATCTTGACTGGAGCTGGAAGAAGGAAGATTTGTAAGTTCCTGAAAAGGTAAGTTATTATTAATATTGTTTTTGATTTCAGGTTCTTTAATCTCAATTCATTCGTCCGTTTTTGGTCCTAGAGTAGAGTCTTCGTTTTTCTCAGCAGAAGTATTGCCATAATGCATCTTTTCGATTACTTTTACGTCTCTGCTGATAACAACGTCATTCTTTTCCGGTATGTAGATTCTAAAGCCTTTGGTATTATTCGCATATCCCAAAAATACTCCTTCTGTCGCTTTGGCTGTGAATTTTCCTCTTCGGTTCTTGTTCATCACAAATGCTCTATTTCCAAACACGTGTAAATGATTTCCCGATGGTGTTCTTCCTACCCACTTCTCATATGGGGAGTTTCCTTTGAGAGCTTTTGCTGGGCTTCTATTTATCAAATAGTTTGCAGTATTCACTGCTTCTGCCCATAGATTTGCAGGAATATTGGAATCCAGCATCAGACATCTTGCTTTATCCATCAGCGACCGATTTTTCCTTTCACTCATGCCATTTTGCTGCGGTGTATAGAGTGCAGATAATCTTCGGCTTATACCATTATCTTTGAGGAATTTGTCAAACGCCTTCGACCTATATTCGCCTCCATTGTCAGACTGAAGGTTTTGAATTTTCTTCTTATGAAACAGTTCAACATAGTTTTTATACTCTTTGAATTTTTCGATTACTTCGCTCTTTTCTTTTATGAAGTAAACACAGCAGTATCTTGTATAGTCGTCAATAAATGTAACGAAATACTTTGATCCGGCCATTGATTTATGCTCAAAGGGGCCACATACATCGCTGTGAATTATCTGGAGCACTTCGGTAGGGATTATTTGTTCATGGCTTTGGAATGGTAGAGTGGTTAATTTACTCTTGATACAAGTCTCGCAGGTACCCAAAGTTTTTTCTTTAAAGTCGAGTCCTCGCATCATTTTATTTTTAACCATTTCCTTTAGGTCTCTTTCATTGACATGACCTAATTTCTTGTGCCATTTCATAATTTCGATTTCTGCTCTGGGCGTGAAATTAGCTGTCTCTTCCGGCTTATCGAATTCAATAAAATATAATCCATTTCTTCGTTTAGCTTTTAAGCTAACACTTCCGTCTTATATGACGCTGGCTTGTTCCTTTTCAAATAAAACTTTATAGCCATGATCTGTAATTTTGCTTACTGACATCAAGTTGTTTGACAAATCTGGTACATATAATGTGTCAGTTATATTATGCTTGCAATCTTCTGTATAGAGTTCAGCTTTTCCTTTCCCTTTAACTTGGGTCGTATGCTTTTCTGAAGCTAGTCTTAGAGTGTCAGACGCAGGGATCAAATTACAGAGTATACTTTTGTCACCCGTCATATGTGACGTACAGCCACTATCCAGACACCATAAATTGCTTATACATTTCGACGTTTCTGTTGTTAAACAGATGTTGTAGGTCTTTTCTGGACCTTTAGTTTTATTAGGGTTATCAGGTCTCTTCTTTGACCAACAATTTTCTGTGGAATGCCCTTTCTTCTTACATTTGTTGCAATATAGTACCTTTTTCTTTGTTTTAACATAGAATGCTTCTGAAGTTTGAGGTTCGCTTGCTTCGCTTTGCCTTCTTGCTTCGTATTCCTCTACGATTTTTACTTTTAACATGTCAGGACTTGGTAAAATATCTCTCGACTCAATTGCCGTTCTGAAGCCATCGAAATTTGCAGGTAAACTGTATAGCATCATAATGCTTAATAATTCTGGATGAATTTTGACATCCATGTCTTCTAATTTACCCACTACGTCCATAAAGTTACTGAGATAGTCTCTCACATCTTCTTGTGAAGTCATTTTCTTTAATACTAGCTGCTTTAATAGCGTAGCCTTTCTCGCAGGTCCTGAACTTTGGTGTACAGATTTTAGTTTATCCCACACCTCCTTGGATGTGTTACATCCCTTTATTTGCTTAAGTTCTGGTGGAGATAAAAGTAAAAGTAGCTCCGACCTTGCCTTTAAGTCTTCCTTTAGGAACGCACTCTTTTGTTCGGCAGTCGCAGTTGCCGCTAACGTTTTTTCACCACTAGCGTACTCCCACAGATCGTATCTTATGAGAATCGCCTGTGCTTGTAAGCACCAGGTATCGTAATTTGATTTTGTCAGCGGTTCTATGCTTCTTAGACTTGAGCTCATTTTTGAAAATTTTATTATCTCATTTACTCACGGTTTTAATTATTTTTCTTCCATTTGCCACTAATTATTCAACGCTCTGCTACCACTGATGAGGGTGGATTAGCTTTGGAAAGAATTAAAACGTAGAAATACAAAACATTGTTTATATTTGTATATGAGAAAGAATAGACAACTTCACATGACACTGTACATCAATCAGTTTTTTTTTAATATAATTCCTAAAACAAATTCAAAATATAACATAGACAAACATGGACAGCATCACGACCTTCCAACACTACGTACACTTTATATTGCTCATGAATGCGCAATTAGATAGATTTTATAATTATAATACACGGAAGCTAAAACAACCGCTGCAGTTTTCTTTGAAACCTTTTTATGTTAAGGTTATTAACTTGGGAATTATGATCGTATCTTTACGACCGAGAATTACGAACCTACACCATAATCGCATAGAACGCTTGAAGTTGATGGCGCCGCATGATAAAGTGCATCTAAAGTAGCCGTGCATACGGTACTTATTTACATTCTTATAGACTAGAGGCTCTGTGAGCTATAGACCTTGCGAGTACGTTTCGAATTTGCTGAACATTTTAATTTTTACCATTATCCCCATACTTTGCCATTTTGAAAAAAAAAAACGATTTACTGTATCATCAAAAATATAATTCCAACCTACACAATATTACATGAGATTCTGTTGAGAAATGCAACCTCTAGATAAGAACACCCGGAAATCTGGACGACTGGACATTCAACATCGAATCATCCGGACATACGATAGAATGTTTGGCCATTTTTGAATGAAACCGCTTCGCTCGCTCTTTGAATTAGGTCCCCGCTGCAAGAAAACTTACCTCACAAGATACATTAATTGGATTACTCGTAAGTTTGCGTCTCTCAGGCGACTTTACACTAGCACTCCACGACGCGATTAGCTTGGCAGCAGATTTACATTATATGCTTATTTATATAACACGCCTGGTAGAATCCACCATACCGCGCGGTTCATACGTAGCCAGTGAGAAAAACGTCACTGACACCTTGCAACGCTTTGTCACAGTACTCATTGTTTAGTTATCTAGGTGTAAAATTAATTAGATGAAAAGTTCACCAGCCTCCTCCTTGGTACTTCTTAATTGTGGTATCTGTAGGCCTATCATCATCATGGACATGGTACATCTTACATAGGGTTCAATTTGTATTGCAATTTTTATGTTTATGGTTGTTCCAAGTTAGAAAATGTCATACAGGCACAGGCTCATATCAAGAATCTCGATTTGAGATGGCATAGAGGCATCGGGCGGTCCCTGGTTCGAATCTCGGCAAGGGCAGATATATTATCTATATATTATGTATATCGTCATCTAGTAGCCATATTACAAGCATTGCTTAGTTTGGGGCTAGGTCGATATGTGTAAGATTGTCCCTGTATATTTTATATTATTTATTTATTACTAGTTAAGTATCTTGGTTTATTTGTTTTGTAAAGGAAAATAATAATACCCAAAAAAAAAATTGTGAGGTAAGTATTCTTGTAGCGGGATTCCGAACTGTAATGTGGACGCTCCGGAAAAATAGCACCCGCCGCAGGCCATTCTATATGCTAATAACGCTGAACTCCCAACTAGTTAATACTGTACAAGTTTTATCTGAGTTTCCCTTTGTCAAGTCTCTAGAGGCAACTTTATAATTTGGCACTTATTGCTGCTTTTCGCAGTTCCAGGTTTAACTTTAAATGTTGCCGTTCCAAAGCTGCCTTATCTCAAAGAGTTAGTTGATGGAAATACCTGATCGTAAGGCAGATTTTCCTTTAAGGTTTTGAACTCATTTTGCAGATAAGTTTCTTAGTAATTCAGTTGCAAATGTTTCGTGCGCTTAATTTGTTGGTATACATTATTATGTTTATTATATTACAATATAGATGTACCTATTGTATATATCTATACTATTATAAAATTAAAAATTTGTATTGCAAATAATTTTTCTATGGAGAGAAGTCATGTTTTCAGGAAAAATCTTAATAGCGTGATGCAGGATCGTCTTTTGTTTTATATTGGCGCGCGGTGCCATGCCAGTCTGGCGTCATCTATTTATTGGGTGTAATTTCCTTTGTCATCTCATCACGCTGAAACGGCTCGACAAATCTTAACCAATTTTGGTACAGGGATAGCGGGTCATCTAAATATGGTTATAGGATACTTTTTACCCAACTATGGTATAAAAAAATACGCGTACGAAGTTGCGGGCTCTTAGTGCTATCATAAAAATCTAGATTGCTATTAAGAATCAGAGCTTTCTATAGGGTCATAATTTCAGGAAAAATCTTAATAACGCGATGCAGGTTGGCATTTTGTTATGTATGGGCGTGCGGTGCACTGGCATAGTCTGGCGGTCAGAATTGATTGTCCTTGACGGATTTGATGTCCAATTTTGGTACGGGGATACAAACTGGACATCTAAAGATGGTTATAGGATACTTTTTACCCGACTACCGGTAATAGTAGATTGTTAACCAAGGGTAGAAAGTGACCCATTGCACCCGAGATATTTCTGGCGCTCGAACGAAGTTAGAGCGCCAATAGTTCGAGGGTGAAATGGGTAATTTCACCCGAGTTAAACACTCTACTTTTCATTTCGACTGCGAGGAAAATAAAATACTACACGCACATATGTGTCATGAGTGAGTTATATTAATGTCCATGTCATTTTTAATAAATAATCAATTAAAGACACGGTATTTATATTTAATCTCGTGTTCCCGCTTTTTCTATTGCAAACATTCATTTTTCTTATTTTTGAAAAAAAAAACTGAAGATATACGTACGTACTGCCAACATTTAAAAAGTAAAAAAAAAACAATCCAATGGTTTCTATTGTATTTTTTAAATAAATGTACGATCTATCAATAAATGTGAGACGGAATTATATGTCATGTATTATGAATATTAGGCAAATTTATTTTTAATAATTAAATATAAATATTTTTTATTTTATACAAATAGATATAAATAAATTAAGCTTGCCTATATCTAACCTTTGGAGACCTTTTTTCAATGGCCACTTACCACGGCCGACTAGATTGTACCTAATTTAGTTGGTCACGACGTGCATCTAGAAGGCAATTATCTTTGACTCCGTGGCAATTAAAAAAATATTACTTTCCACCCTAGGGATGGAATAGCTATTTTCCACCCGGCTATCTATTCATGAAAATGACACTTTCCAAACAGGAGAGATGAAAACAAAATTACGCGGACGAGGTTGCGGGCACCTAATAAAGTAACTGTCCAATACTGCCTTACTATGCTGTCTTATTTTGTCCTACTTGCGGTGGAAACTACTGATGTTTGGTGCTCAGATGCCAAGAAGTTCCTAAGGGAAGTTGGACGTCGGTTGCCATACAAATCATTTACGCTATCGCTAGCGAGTACGGTCACTGTAAGTGTAAACTCATGTTAAGGGCACTGCAGGCTACCGAGGCATCGCCTGCACCTGCATAACTATCATATTCGACAATTTCTTGCGCGAGATTATTACCCGTCTCTTTCTGTGTAGTAATGCGAGAGAGTGACGGGTAGCGCAATGTCGCGCTGCAGAATCGCGAAGCATAGTTATGCTAGACGGGCAGCGCGGTAATGTACGATTCCCACTGACCGGGCGGACCGGCGGCATCTAAATAGTTGCCAAATGAATGTAGAGCTTCTTTACGACAGTCAGATCCCATATTCGAATGTTATTGGCGCCGCTGGCGGCCGATCGGGTGCTTGCGGACGCGGACGGAGGTGCTCGGCTGTCGTCGCGCGTAAGCGGCTCCGAATGTTTGATCTATGGTGAATCGTACATAACGCGGCGGGCGTGTTGGGCACTTTTGCGCTGGGAATGATTTGGGGCGGGCTTTTTGATTAGATAATCCAAGTTTTTTTTCTGTAAATATTTAATTAGGGTTAGTTTAGTCTTATTGTTTACTTTTTGTTATATTGATGTGCTTTTCATTCAATAAAATCTTTTAGACTGTCCATGGATCGATGGCAAAACAATTGTACATAGTTAAAAGCTTAGTTAACAAAAAATCACGATCGCTTCCTTGGTGTGACGAAAGTTAGTCATACAAAATGTATAGGTAACTTTCGTCACACAAAGGAATCAATTAACTTTGTTTTAATTAAAGCCATTACGTATGTAATTTTTTTTGCAATCGACCCCCATTACTGAAAGTAAGCTTCGCTCCGCGGTCGCAATCTACTCGTTACCTACACCGCTACAATGTAGTAGGCAATCCTATTAGAGCTATCTTTTCCATACACCCTTTCCATAAACTAGGTATACCATGTAATTAATAAACGACATTAAGTCTTATTCCATTTGAATACAGAGTATACACTCTTTAAAATAGCGCCATGTTTCCTGGCGGCCTACAAAATGTATACCCGAGATTTTCGTTAGGCGCTCATGAAAGGAAACCTCGGGTGAAAGAAATATATTTTTTGGTACAGTCTTACTCAAACACAGATTTTAAGAGTAGTAAGTTACTTGACTTCCTTTTACTCGAGCAGTGTTTTGGTTGAGCTTTAGACTGCAGTTCTGAAAAACACCTTTAGAATACTTTTGAGATTTTACCTCACTTGTGTTATCCATATCAATACTAATCCATACCAATATTATAAATGCGAAAGTGTGTCTGTCTGTCTGTTACCTCTTCACGCTTAAACCGCTGAATCGATTTTGATGAAATTTGGTCTAGGTAAAACAAAAATATAAAAGTAACCGTATCATATATCACTTATTTTGCTACAACTCCCGCGAATAATATTGGAGATAGTTTAAGATCCGAGGAAGGACATAGTATAGTTTTCATCCTGGAAATTATACCTAAAAAGATTGAAAAGTGAGTGAACATTTCTGTTGGGGTGCGGTGACCCTGGAGGAAATGTAATTATTAGACCAAAAGCACAATTTCTCTTACATTTGCTTAGGCGCTTTTAATAATCCCTTTTATCAAGTTCCACGCGTACGTAGTCGCGGGCAAAAGCTAGTAACTTATAATGCGCCGATAATGTTTATCTTTTTGTGAAATATTAAAACAAGTAAAGCTAATTCTGTAGGTACATACGTAGGTTCTAAGTACACTTATATAAATATTAGTCCACCTGCATTTACAGGAGGAAGTATAATCGATAAACACTCCAGCAGGGTAAAAATATAAACGCCGTTAGGACATCAGTTACGTAACCCTCAATGGGCTTTTAAGGAATAAGAAATCTCTCATTTTTCTGCAGGCGTAACAACGTATTTCCGTGATTCGATTTAATACATATACAATTATAAAGTAAACTAATATTCAATGTATTTTTTTTCAGACTTGTAATGTCCAAATCATTTTGTCAATTTTCCATGTTCACTTAAAGTTTATTCACAAATATTATATAAATATCGTTCTGGAATTAGTAAATGCGGATTTCCGCACATATTCCATTCTAGGTAAAACAAAAATATAAAAGTAACCGTATCATATATCACACTAGCTTTTGCCCGCGGCTTCGCTCGCACAGGGTCTGGAAACGTTATCTGTGTAACTTTCTACCCGCTTTGTTGTTTCTTAAAACAATACAACTAATATAGATATCTGCGCGTATACATCAATTTTTGGGTAGTAGATTTATATATTTCTAGATCACGTCGTGGTAAACATACACATGGGGCAATACATTTTCCGATGAACCGAACAAAATCATAGTCAAAAGTTTAATCACCTTAAGAGGCCTTATTCCTATTAAAATGCTGATTGTTTTAGACATTTTTCTCTATGATCAAACATGTTTCTTAACATATTATTGATGTTACTACCTAGAACAGGGCTATTGGGATTTATTGGTATATATTTTTAACCTACAGTTTGAGTTTTTCAGTAATAATTTTTGTTTCAAAAACTACTCGAAATTGACAAAATTCACGCGGAAAATTAGTTTTTTCAACTTATTTCGACTGCACGCAATGAAAGCATGAAATAACTATGTCACTACCTAGAACTCAGGGAAAAGTATTATTTACTTCAAAAAGTTGGTTGAAATAATCAATATAATTATTTGTCATAATATGAAAACTTTTATTAGTAATGTATGTATAGTTTCAGATTACTCCCTATAAGTACTTGTAGTAAGAGAGTAAGACACGTTATTACTTGCCAAATTCAGAGTTTTAGTTCAACTGAAAATACCAAAGTACCTTGTAAAATTTGATTCCCTTGAGAGTATCGACGTTTGTTGTGGCATAGGTGAACAGCCGGATCTTTTTTACGTTATAACTAAGTTTGGGTTTTTAACGACTTCAAAGGATTACAGCCCTGAGTACTTATATGGTTTTAATTTCCATTTTATTCGATAGACGGACAGACAAGCAGACAACTAAGTGGTCCTTTGAGGGTTACGTTTTTCCTTTTGAGGTACGGAACCCTAACAATGCAATGTTTTTTACACGAAGTTTTGTCATTCAATCCTACGTTTTGCATATAAAGTTTTTAACCTCTTCAGGAGATAACTTTCCAAAAATGAATGCAGAGTTTATACACTAAAATATTCCTCACAAGAACTTTTATCTCCCCCCTTTACAGAGACAATACTCATACATTTCAAAAAATTCTGAAAGTAATATTTTGACACACGGAATATGACCAGACTTACGAAAACAATCTCATCTTTTCTCATCCAAACTTTCGCCTCCCATTAGACCCATTTTGAATATGAATTTCCATAAAAAACTTAAGTTTATTTTCTTAATTTTTGGTGAATATTCTACAAAAAAACCCGCATACCTCTTATTCATAACATGAAAATGTTGTCACCTTCAATTTCACATGCTTAGGGGATGAATATTGAAACATGCATCTCTTACTTTTTAACTTCATTTATGGTGAAAAGTTGTTTGTAATGATTAACCTATGCCCGAAATATTATCACTCTTACTCAAAAAATTCCAAGCTCTTTATACAAACTGTCACCTCTCAGCGTATCCCATTAGGGGTTGAATTTTCAAAAACGCTGAAATCAATATTTTCGGTTTTTGATGAAGTCTACCCGCAAAATTAATAATTTAATTAATAATTAATGTGTATTCAGCTGAGTATGTTAATCTTAAGTAATTGTAGTTTTATTAAAATTAGCCTACTGATGTTGCTTGTGCCCTTGCAGGGCGTCACATGTATCCCTTGACTTATTTATAAATCCACCTATGTCTGTAATGTGATATGCAATAAATGTTCTATTCTATTCTATTCTATTCTATTAAAATAGTGCACTGCACCTCTTACTCAAAAAAGGCCCGATTCTCATACAAAGTTCTATTTCCATTTGATGCCTTTCAGGGATGAATTTCCAAATATGCTGAAACTTTTTTTCTTACTTTGTATAAAATAATCTATACAAGTAATGTTACTCAAAGAACCCCAATGTCTTCATTGAAACTAACCTCCCTCTTTACCCCATGATGGGTTGAATTTTCAAAAACGCTAAAATACATGTTCTTAGTTTTTGATGATCAGTGTACAGTTGTACACACAAGATAATGCACCTCTTCGTCAAAAAGGCTCGATTTTCAAATAAAGTTTCACTATCCATTTCACCCCTTTCGGGGATGAATTTCCGAAAACGCTGAAACTTGTCTTCTTACTTTGCATAGAAGAACCTATACACGAAATATTACCACTCCTACTCAAAGAATCCCAAGCTCTTCATACAAACTTTTACCTCCCACTTTACCCCATTAGGGGTTGAATTTTCAAAAACAGCTTATTCACAGTTTTTAATGAAGGGTCTACACGCAAAAAGATGCACCCCTTACTCAAAAAAGCCTCGTTTTCCAAGAAAGTTCCACTGTCCATTTAACCCCTTTCGGAGATGAATTTCCAAAAATGCTGAAACTTGTTTTCATACTTTGCAAATAAGAACCTGTCCACGAAATATTACCACTTCTATTCAAAGAATCCCAAGCTCTTCATAGAAACTTTCACCTCCTTCTTTACCCCATTAGGGGTTGAATTTTCAAAAACGCTAAAATACATGTTTTTTGTTTTTGATGATCAGTCTACACGTAAAAGAATACACCCCTTACTCAAATAGACCACGTTTTTCTCACAAAGTTTCTCTGTGCATTTAACCCCTTTCGGGGGTGAATTTCCAAAAATGCTGAAACTTGTTTTCTTACTTTGTATAGAAAGAGCTGTACACGAAATATTACCACTCTTACTCAAATAAATCCAAGTTCCTCATACAAACTTTCACCCCCTATTTAACCCCTTTAAAGAATGAGTTTTCAAAAATCCTGAAATCAGTTTTTTTTGTTTTTAGATCGAAAATCTATACACAAAGTTATGTAACTCTAACTCAAAAATTACGTAAGTTTCATACAAACTTTCAACCCCGATTTGACACCCTTAAAGGATGAGTTTCGAAAAATCCCTTTTTAGTGCTTGCTTGCATCGTATACTTGATCTATTCTAGAAATTTGAAGTTCCTAGGTTCAGTAGTTTCGGCTCTACGTTGATGAGTGAGTCAGTCAGTCAGGACTTGTCCGTTTATATGTATAGATATTTTGCTACAACTCCCGCGAATAATATTGGTTAGCTGCCTGCATTTTTGCCCAAAGCGAGCAATATATTTCTTGTAAGCCTCACCGATGGAAGCATTAAAATCTCAAAAGTGGCTAGGGGATTGCCTAATATCGATCGACTCTACACGGCAGCTTCGTGAATATTTTAATGTCACGTTTTTCGCCTAAAGCTTAAGAACTTAGATTGGAAAACCCGAAAAACGCCACTTCACCGTCTGAATTATTAGTAATATTAGGGGCTTGTGTTTTTGGGGTTGTTTGATGTTGAAGGGGTCGTCAATAACGTTAAAATATGGCCCCATTTTGGTATGATTTGTTTATCAGCTTACAAGGGGTTGCTGCGTTTCATGTTTTGCGGTTGGGAATTTGATCTGCAAGGCAATTTAATTTGTCAACTTTTAAAGTGAGTTTATTTGAAGGATTTTTACTCTCAAAGATTGTTAAAACAAACGTTTAGTAAATATATATTTAGCAAAAAATGAAACAGTCTTGTTGTCCCTTTGTATAATCTGATGAAGCTTATTGCATGAAAATAATTGCCGTTGAAATCGGTCATTTTACTCGGTTGAGGAATATAATTTTGGATTTACATATTTTTAATAAATCTCAAAATAAATATAATATTCATTGATTAATCTCTGAACGGAAGACCCTACGAAAAGAACAAGCACGAATATTCCATCTGTAACTAGTATGAATTCCTATTCACAATTTTTTTTCACCCTCGCGCGTAAATATGGTTACCATAAATTTGCACCTGAATCAATGGGCTGCCTGCATATTCCATAATTCTATCGATGAACAGCGCTGGCGGAATGTCCCGGAAATTGCTCCAAATTGGAGACACCGTCGCGCCAACCTGCCTACGAATATTTACTACGACTATTGAACCACGCCTGAGCTAACTTGACGTTTTTATGATAAGCCATATGACGAAAATGTATCATGTTAAAGGTAATACCATTATAGAATGTAGGTACATTGTACGTGGGTTTAGTTTATCGGTAATATTGTTAATGGTTTTTTTATAGAGCGTCTGAAACGTGTTCAGAAACGATAAAGTATGGGTAATATCAGTCGGGGCAATTACGTCATAGGGGGCTAGTGCGTGTAGCGCGCGCGCAGGAGAAGATTTCATAAAAAATTGTAATACTTGGCACAAATAATGTTTTATAGTTTTAAAGTGTTGCGTTCGTTTGTATAATGTGACCATTGATCAAAACTTGTATTCGCGTCCTAATATGACGAAATAAAATACTGTTAATACTTTTTTACTTTTAAAATCAGGGGTTTTGGTTCCTTAGACCAGTTTGATCTCTATTGCTCCAAATATAACCCAAAAATCAAGAGAACCTGATATTAAATACTTAAGTAGGTTATCGATTTCGATTGAACAACATTCAAAACAAGTCAGCAATATTTTCATTTTTATCAGTCTCTCTCTTCTTCTCTCACTCTGTCTGTCTTGCTAGCCATTATCAAACATGGTGGTGGATTCTTAAAATTATGCTATAATCGATTCAGGTTGAATAATGTTCAACGACAGTAGAAAACATTTTAGCCGAGTAAACGCTGAGTAAGAAGCGATAGCTCCGCCAATGAAGTCGTTGATCAAGCAGTCAGATTATACAAAGCCTTAAGGCTGTCAGATAATTTGCTCCGAGTCTCAAATGAGCATACAATGGGCTTAACTAACCAGAAAAGATAAGGCCCAAGTGACATTTGACATTCGCAGATATTTTAGGGTAACGGATTCATTTGGTAAGATTGTTACAGAAATCAGAACGAACACATAGTAACTTAATAATATCACATTACGTACAGTCGCCATCAGATATATCGCAGCATAAAAGGAGTTCATAAATATCTGAACACGATTCTTATTGACTGGGCGTTACAGTACATGTTCAGATATTTATGAACGCCTTATATGCTGCGATATATCTGATGGCGACTGTACCTATTGTTTCTACCGCAGGCAATTAACTGTATGGGAAGATTTTTTTGATTGTGCTACTACGAATTAGATTAAAACAAACCACATTTTACAACAATAATAAATAATATTGACTCCAGTACATTGACTTTCTATCCCAAAAATATACCTAGCCGAATAAAAGAAGTAATGAAAGGTAGGTTTTTATTTAACACCGTCAAAATATAGAAACATGAATTGGCATTTAAATGCGTTATTCATAGATAATACACACAAAGACGACAGACAGCTGTCTTTCCTCCCCAAGGCGCACCAATCCAAGCGCGTACGTGGAAATTGCTTCCGGAACTTGCGGGAATCTTTGATCGATGTCTCACGTAACAATGCATACATAGGTATAAATGCCATTTGAACAAGGGTGTTTTCGTTAGACAACAAGAATGAAAATAATCTTATTAAAAAGTTACAAAATGATGTGAGTAAAAGGAGTGACAAAGTTACCGCTACACCGTACGGGTAGCAGTCGTTGATGAAGAGCTTCATACGAGTTTGAAACAAGGCAGTTCCTAACAATTTCACGTAAGACCGCTTAATACATTTGTATGATTGGAACAATTGATGATGAGAAGTTTTCATTATAAGGTAATTGGATGTAGGTATATTTTTTCTCACAAAATAACTAAACATAATCGCTTACAATCATGTAGTTCTGAGGTAAGAACATAAAAGTCATTTTAGTTTTGCGAAGCGGGGCTAAAGTGGTCATTTTAGTCCCTAGAGTTTAATTAAATGGACACTAGATGTAAGAATTTCGATGAAAAAAAAGTTAACAGCCAGCTACATGATAGATACGAATAATTGAAACCAATTGAACCTGATCAGATCGGCCAAAATTTCTGATTGTCAGGCAAGCCTTAATATTAAAATGGAAAAACGCGCAAGAAAACGTTGGACAACAATTAGACGTCTGCTTACAATCTAGCGTTCTTAGGTGCGAGACTGATCTTACAATTCTCTACGGCGGTGGCTTGTGTCAAAATCAGTGAATTTATGCGCATAACAAAATTAAAAATATTATGAATTAAAATGGTATAATTTTCATTTATAATATTTTTAATTTTATCACAGTCGAAGTGAAAAAAAAAAACACGTGGCTAAAAGCCATTATGACACTCAGATATATTAGTAAACACAAGTATATGTCACAGTTCACAAAGAAAAGGAAATAAATTAACTAAAATAAAACATAATTATGTATATATATTTATGTTTGTAGAAAGTTTAAAAACATAATCGAAAAATCGTTAGACGCATCTACACTGCGAGATATTCTAATATATTAAGGTAACCCTTTCAGCGTTCACGTACATAAACATCGCCAGGAAGTTAATAAGTGTTATTTTTACTGCACTTGGGAGCGGGTTTTATAACTGCAAAGTGGAAAGTTCCGTTTTTCCGCCCCCATGAATGTTGATGATTCGCTGTAATGAGAAGTTTCGCGTGAGGGCGTTTTCTTTTAATTATTCACGTCTGTAGTTGCAGGTTTGCAGGAGGATAATGTGCACATTTATTAATTCTTTGTAATAAAATGGGATATTGCAGCATGTGTGACGACAAACTACGATTCTTTTACCCCCGACGATAAAAGAGGAGTTTTATAATACGCCTCTTTTTTCATCTTCAAGTTTTTTCGTAGTCTAACATGACTCTGTAGATATCTGTGGCAAAAATCGAATTGCAATGTCTGGTGGAAATAAAAGCGATCGTCTTCAAGATATTTTTTATTTTCATTGGAACTATGTAGTTGCTGGGTCCCAGCCAATATTGAAGCTATCGAGAGGTATCATATTTTGAAGTTATAATCAGTTTTACTAGGTAGCATTTTCTATTCCAATTAAATAAATAAATATTAAGGGACAGCCATTGATACAAAGATCAACGAATATAATTATATATGTTTAGAGACATTACGTGTTTCATAAAGTTAAGGAACAATGTTACACAAATCGACCAAGACCCAAACTAAAAATATTTGAGTTCATCACACAAATATTTGCCTTAGTCACATGTTCGAACCCTGGGACGCTGGCTCAGTAGATAGGTGCACTACGAACTGCGCCAACCGCGTCGTAAAAAAAAAAGAGGGCCTTATGATGACCTCGTTGGAAATAATATTAATGCGGACATTTATGAAGCAACTGGTTGAAAAATTCGATGCTTGAGCTTAGTTTGCCTCGGTAGATCAACTGGAGAGCCATGTGGTGCGCAACACATTTTAATTTAACTTTATTTTGTGGGATATTGTAGCGTATGCAATTGCTTGCAGCAGAATGCAATAACATGTAATGGAAATGTAATCAAATTTATTGAAAACGCTCGCATTATTTCTGTTTATCATTTGCTTTATTAATTCAGTTAAACAACAATTTATTGAAATAGCGGCCAACAAGCTAATATTGATGTTATAATAATGAATCAAGGAATGGAGGTGAATTTTATTGTTAACTTACCTGTATTGAACATGATTACCTACTGGACTGTAATTTATTTATTTATTTATTTATTTTTTATTAGAAACAAACAGACTTACATGGTTGTAGCTGTTGTAGGTGATACAGTAAACTTTGCAAATTGAAGACTTACAGTTTTCTGAACGAATATATATCTTATAAACTAGAATAATCGACACAGTTAAAAAGCTATTTGTACAAATTACAATGCAAAACAAAATAGGTACAATACAGTAATATAACCTATTCGCATTCTGCGATGCACTGTGAAGTTTGCCTTCTGAAACTATAAAGACTTTGTCCAAGAATATCCAAATGTATAAATTTATTGTTATACAACCTGCA
This sequence comes from Apotomis capreana, assembly GCA_947623375.1. NCBI lineage: Eukaryota > Metazoa > Arthropoda > Insecta > Lepidoptera > Tortricidae > Apotomis > Apotomis capreana. Next base: position 15,548,662 of record OX392507.1, on the reverse strand, counting down.
GGCAATTCTAACAAAACTATTTCTCGCGTAAGATGTCCGGCTACGGGAAATACAAAACAAGGGTTTCTTACGACAAGCACGCTCACAACGTCTCGGTACGAGACAGATTCTAGTAGAGTAGGTACATTAATAATGTTATTAACAATTTTATGAAGAATTAATACATCAGAACGCTCACGCCGAAGACTCAGGGAAGTAATATTATGCTTTTTCATGGCAGTGTCATAATCTGAATATGCATTGTCAATACGAAACTCAATCGCTCTAACAAACTTTTTCTGCACTTTTTCAATCCAATTTAGTAACATATACGTAGGTAATCAAACGATAGTGGTTAGTAAGCCACAAAGTCTGTTTCCTCATGTATTATTAGTGTGGTACATTTTAAATACCGCAACTGATTAAGGCTCCCTATCCATTGAACCGGAGCAGAGCTGCGGACCAATCACATTGTCACGTTGAGGACCGGGGGTAGGTAAAGTAGGAAGGCAGGAACGGAAGAAGAGACAGGAGACAGGGCAGAAGAAGGTATTTATTATATTAATTAATAAAGGCACCTGCGAACAAGCAGATTCAGACTTAAGTTCCTAGATTAAAATTAAGAGATATTGACATTATAAAGGTTATGAAATACATGGGAAACTTACATTTACGTGCCTCGTCTTTAATTTAATTATATATATTTGTATCCGACAGAATCCAGCAATTAGAACTTCATATCTTATGTCACAGCACAATAGCACAGGTTAACTTTTGGATAATTTGAACACTTGTGTGGTAAAGCTAAATTATAAGACTGATAAATATAATGAATTGATGATGAGCAGGATTAAAAATAGTCTTGTAGGTATCTGTTCAGCTCGAAAGCTCTGAATAGAATGAATCTTTTTCACATGAAACGGACAAGTGTGGAATTTAAAATAATTTTGAATTTGAATGACAATTTTTAAGATCGAGAGTGTAACCAGACAGTCCAAAAAGTTATCTAGAACGAGTTGTAACGCAACACGTTACAATACCCGGCCTGCCCTGGAAGAAAAAATCCTGAGCGCACCTATGTCCCAGAGGGATTTTTTCTAAAAGAAAAAGAAGTTAGAACTAATGATGGTGAAGTATGGCGTGATGTGGTAATTTAGAAGATGGGGATGATATGTACAATGTTTATATTACACGAGAAATGGTTCTCATACATGCTCCTGTCATTCATCCCATACATGCATCAATCTTCCAAAATTTTGGTACACTAAATAGTTCACCCAAATTACACTTAGTGAGTTATCCGATAGTACATGGGTAACTCGTAAAAACCATTATTAATTAGTAGTAAGAATTGTGTTCAGTTACCATCCGCTGATAATGATGATTACCTAAATAAATATGTACAAATAATAGCCTCTTTTATTTACAAGTAATGTAGTGTTCCATTGTACGGAACGATTGCATACTGTAATGTATGCGTAAGTAAGCGATAGAGTTGTAATTAACAACCAGAAAAAAATGACACCCTATAGTGTCGGATAGAGCATAACTCGCAGGAGTTAAGGAAAATAACTTCCCTGCAAAAGAGAGTATAAGTAACGCAAAAACCGGTCACTTGCCTATAGCTAAGTATCGGTAATAGTATGTAGAAACTAAACTTATTAGAACCGAAGTAAGTAAATGATTGTAATAGGCCAATGGTTTGATGAAATGACTATGAATTAAAATTAAAAGGTATAGGTATATTTACAGTAATTATATAAATATGTACATTATGTTCAGGAGAATTAGGAGAAAAGTAATAAGTTGAAGTTAATGTCTCATTAAAATGCCGAAATATTATGTTAAAACGACGGTGTTCTTATTTTTGAATTTTGGGAAAAGGTTTTAAATCGCGAACGTGCCATCGTCCCAATGGTTTGTTAGCCATGTCGGTTAGAACATAAACAAGTGGTGATATTTTCTGGGCAACTTTGCATTTGACAAATTTAGGAGCAAGTTTGGCCGAGTGATATTTGCCTGCGTTGCTTATGGTATAGTTATGTTTCCAGACTATATCACCTACATTGAATTCTATGTGTTGATGATGTTTGTTATACGTTGATGAGTTAATTTGATGTGCTTTCCACAAACGGGCCTGAACTTCTGAGAAGACGGGGTGAAGGTGTCCCAGGTTCTCGGCAAGTTCATCTCTTGGTGCGAAGATAATGTCATCTGTGAGATCAGTGCTATTGTAAACCGACCCACATGTGACTAATTCACGACCAAAGACTAAGAAAGCTGGAGTATATTTGGTAACCTCATTCACGGCTGTATTAATGACGAGTTGTAACGCAACACGTTACAACATGCCTCAGATTTAGATGCAATTCTTTTGAGCGTCACGAAGACGGAACTTGATTGGTTCATTTTCTCCGCTCATATTTTGTTCTTTATTCGTGAGGCATTAAGTGACTTGGGTCACTCACATTTGAAAGTAATTTTGGCTGGCTATAGAAAGAAGTGAAGGACAGAAGTAGCATATAGACATTAGGAAAGGCATTCCTCCCATACTGGACGGAATAATTTTGCTTTTAAAGAAATTCAAGATTTATTTATTTATTTAAACTTTATTGCACAAAACTAAAAGTCAGTACAGATGAGGGACTTAATGCCAAATGACATTCTCTACCAGTCAACCATAGGGCTAGACAGAGATACTAAAATTGGTGCAGAGCAGCAATAAAGTACTGTGAGCATACATTTTATTAATTAGATAGTTACTGCACAATAACCTATATAAAAATTCCCACGAAAAAGCAAAAATCTTCAGAATCTGGTTATTATTAATAAAAACGGTGCATATTTTAGAGCCAGTTTTAATTAAAATAGTGAAACATTGTTCTTCCCCGAGCCGCACTCTCCAGTCATCACAGTAATCGCCGCCAACAGATATTAAATTCCGTGCCGGCTCTATTTCACTTAAGGTTAAAAGGTTGCAGCTGCTACCGCAAGAGTAGTTTCGGAATTAAGAAAATGGATAAAGTTTTGGGGTTGTACGTGCGAATAGTAACCTACATTTACGGAAATATGATGATGGATACTACGATCTACCGTGATAGTTCTTGGTCATTAAAAGAATCGGATTGAAGCCATAGAATTTGGTAAACAGTTTATTAAGAACATCTCCGTATACAATAACAACACACTAACTATCGTCCGTGCATCGTTATCCTCATTGCTGAGGGTCGTGACATTTAACATGGATTAGCTTCCTGCGGATGATGTTGCGCCACCTTCTACGGTCCTCGGCCACCTTAAAGCCACCACCAACCACGGTAAAGTGCAGTGCGGATTTGATCGGACCAACGCATCGGGCTGCGGCCCCGAGGTCTCCCCGAGGTACACTAACTATAACAAATATTAAATTATGAAAATATGTTGACTGACATCTACCGCTTTATTATTTTATAGTTTACTAAAACAAACAGATTCCGGCCTAATACATGATAGAATTTGGAAAAAAAATTGCTCACTTAAGTAGTAGAAAAATACTAAATATAATGTTGAGACGAAATCTAGTTTAAAAAAAAACTTACAAGCAATGCGCATATTTTAAAATCAGTTTTAATAGGCCTTGTACAGTTTTTGGATGACCATGAAATATATTTTTTTTCGATAGTCCTTGCTGTTTTGCTTTCAAAACTTAATAAAAAACGCAACTAAACTAATACTAATCGATGGTTGACACTTGTCAATGTCAAAATTTCAACGATTTGACATTGACATGTGTCAGAATTTGAATGGGTTGACGCTGACGTGTGTCACAATTTTATTTGTGAATCACTTTTATTCCGTCCAGCATCACAGTAATAACCGCCAACTGATATTAAATTCCGCGCCAGCTCTATTTAATTTAAGGTTAAAAGGTTGCTGCTGTTACCGCACGAGTAGTTTGGAATTAAGAAAATAGACAAAGTTTGGAATTCGTACATGCGAACAGTAGGCTAGGTAAGATAGAAAAAAAAGCATTTTGTTGCAATGAGTTTCAACAATAATTGTCAGTATTGAAACACTGCAGGGTATCATCCAACCAGCTAGCAACTGCCCGATGTTTGGTGTTATTTTATCAATAAAAATTAAACCATCACAATTAACTTATGTAGCACATCATTAAATTCACTTAAACATTTTGTATTTCTTAAAGACTTTTTTTGTGGGTGAAATGGAATAAATACTTGCAAAATTTTGCTTCCATTTTCCTGTTTATTTGCCGAAGCCCGTCAAAAATCAACGGACTACTGTGCAAGGTTAAAAAAACGTTACTTTTAAGGACTTTTTAATGACATTTAACGTCTTCTTATATTAGCAAGGTAAAATAAGAGCGAGATAAGATGTCCGAGTTCGGTCTAAAAACGTGACGTTGCTTCAATTTGTGAAGAGCCGGGTCGTCTTTAATTAAAGAAACGAGGACACCTCAATATGAATTGATTGAGATTCCGTTCCGTAAAACCAAATGGGCGTGTAATACTCCAAAAGGTCACATTATTTTCTGAATTGTTATTTATTTCAAAAATAAACACACTAGAACTTTTCCGCTAACATCTAAAAAAATGATTGAGTTCGTAACCATTTGTTCAAGTGAATTTAAAATTGCTTAAACGGTATTAAAATTAATATAAATAGCTGTAAAACAAAGACGTTATATAAAATAAAATGCAGGACACTTTCGTCTTGTTTTCATTAAGAAAACAAGGCCCAAAATCACGAGTGATCTCAACCATTTCCACGCCCCATTAGGTGGGCCCCCAATTTGTTGAGATTTTCACTCCACTTCTCCCGTAGAAACGCACCTACGTATTATTTATATAATTTTGAGGTCAAGGACGGTATAACGACTTTCATAAATATTACGTAATGAATAGAATATTTGCGCGGGAAAGCGCTGAAAAAGTAATTCTACTTTTATGAGTAGAGAATGTTTTGTGAAACGGCAAAGAAAATAAAAGTGGGGCACTTGTACCTATTCACATGCAGGCATTCATGATGTATTTTTATATTATTCTTTGGAATGTAGATGTTTTGACACAGAATGTTATAGTTTATTTATTTTCTTCAGAGCTGGATTGATGAGCCACAATAACTTTACTACAATCACATTTTTGCTTAAAAATTTAAGAATTTAACTGTACAATGGGAGAATGGATAAAAAAAAACTAAATACGCCGTTCCTTTCTAGAAAATAGATTTTCCTCTCGTTTAAACAAAAGAATAAAGATGAAAATGTTTCCATGTTGTTTATACGGAAACCTAAATGAAGTGAATTTTGTTTTCATCTTGGCAGGGGTGCAGCCGTACTCCTAGATATCTATTTAGGTAGTGAGGAACATTTTACGCTTAGTAATTGCAGTTTATATTATCTAGAAGTAACTCTGCTAATTCGAACACAAATCGTTTAGTTATAAAGCCCGTATACAAGATGCAAAAAAAAAAACTTTTTTAATTGTTTTGAGCTAAAAAAAATTTGTAGCTTTTTTGAATGCCATTAGGTCTGTGAATGTCAGAGTCGAATTACCTGATACCTTGTGGTTAATGAATATAAGACAAATAATTGAATTAAGCTAATACACCGAATATATTATAATAGGTACATAGTACAAACATAACTATACCATTGATATAAAATGCTTCACGTCCTGTCGATAAGAGGTCCACAAAAAGGATATTCTTCTACATGTAATTCGATGCTTCCCTTAGATGATTCACAGTACCTTCGTCATGCGACTGTCAAGCCTTTCTGTAACCTTTTTGATTTTATCAATATGAAAAATTGAGTCGTTCATCTGGGGACTGTTTTGTGAAAAGGTTCTCAGGGAAATCCCTTCGATTGCACTACGTTTCAAAAACACTGTTGTTAAGGTAAAATTTTTTATGATCTATTTCGAGATTCCAATGTTAAGAATAATAATAAGAATAGTACTTTATTTTTATTTCGCCAATCGCGTGAATAATTTTCTTATTTTTCCCTTACCTACGCTACGTAAGATAAGTGCGGATTTATTGCAACCGTTTTCATACCCGGCATCAATTTCCATCCAAATCCTTGCAATCCTTGCAAATATCTTTGGCCTTATTTAAGCCTTAATATTTGCGCAAGCGGAATATGAAAGCTCATAATCTTGACATGAAACATCAGACAATACAGAACATAGTTTAGATAAAATGAAACAAACAAAACGTAAGACAAAAAATATTGAGCGCGATTTCCTTAGGGAATTGAAGTTCTCGACTGGAATAGGGAATGTAAAGTTTTTTGATGAACATATTTTTTTCGGTAGTCCTTGCGATAACGATTTAGAGACGGCAACTCTTTATATTTTCCTTAACATTATTTTTCCAAGATTATTTTTAATTTTTTTGATATGAATTTTGCTATTTTATTACCAGAAAAGGATATCTTCCTTTAAAATCCAATTAAAAAAAAACCGGTCAAGTGCGAGTCGGACACGCGCACCGAGGGTTCCGTACAAACAATTTCCATCCTTAAGTGGTTAAGTTAAGTTTGCACCTGGTATGTATAGCGTTAACGCAACCAACCCATTTGTTGTATGGGAGCTCCCCTTAAATACTTATTTTATTTTTAGTATTTGTTGTTATAGCGGCAATAGAAATACATCATCTGTGAAAATTTCAACTGTCTAGCTATCACCGCTCTTGAGATACAGCCTGGTGACAGACGGACGGACGGACGGACGGACGAACAGCGAAGTCTCAGTAATAGGGTCCCGTTTTTACCCTTTGGGTACGGAATCCTAAAACGATGATCAGTACTTCTAATTCTAATTTTAAAATATGGCTTCCATCAGGTTAATGATGATTTCGCCAATTTCAAGTTTGCTCGTAGAGCATGCCGTTGTTCGGTGAGGTTTTGCTTTTTGTAAATTGATAGCGATTTACAAAAAACCACGCGGTCTACCGGGCCTTGACCCAAGAAGGGCTATGTACGCTTCAAGTTGAATTCTTCATTAACCATTCACTCATACGTTAGTTCACTGCACAATAGGCTATCAATACTACACATTGAACAACCAACATGAATAAATAACGAACAACTAAACTTAAAGGCATGCGGCCATCTTAAGTCACAAACCGGAAGTCGATGATCAGTACTTATTAATGTCAGTGTGAAACCGTTGAAATTTTGACATTGATAACTGTCAAACATCGACAGTATATTTTTTAATTGGGTTTTAAACGAAGAGAGCCGTTCAGCCAATAAAATTGCAAACTGTCATGTGGAAAACTTACATATGATTTTGTAACAGCATGGTAAGGAAATATTAAAATTGAGGAGCTATAGTTTGTAGATTCATATAGCAAGGACCGTAGGAAAAAAAATAAAGCTACCGAAACGTCAGGGAGGCTCAAATAATTAATAAACGCGATATAATCTGTTTAAATTGTTTTATTTAAATGTGTGACAGTCGCGGAAACCGAAGAAAATATTATAGTAAAAGAAATTAATAGTCTTACAAAAACTTTACCCTCCCTATTGAAGTTCTGGAGTGGAATTGGATGGTGAACTAAAGGCGCGTTGGATTTCTTCGGTTTTCTTTTTACCTCCGAGCGGAGCAAATCCTTTTCAACGCTCGACTATCAATCAAGATTTTATTTGTATAATTTGCCTTTCATAGCGCTGTGCATTTCATTCTTTTGACAAGGTATATTTTTAGCATGAATGAACTATTCTACTTCGTTTACAAAATATATAAAGAAATACCCAGCGAACATACGATTTATTTAAAAAATCTACTTACTCATACATTTTCAACCGACATCAAAAAGGTTCTGACTGATTGAGGTTCGACTTTATGTATTTTTTTACATGTATGTTACGCGATCATTCCACCAATTATTAATACTTTTTGATATTTTTTTTCTTGTTTAGAAGAGGTGGTCCGATATCAATTTTTAATCGAAATTGATTAAGCGATTTAAAAAAAATCTTTATAATAACTCGTCCAGTTACTCTTGGTAATGCAATGTTTTCTCGTTGGAGTCGGTTATTTTTGTGATAAAGTGATTAACACAGTGTGAATGTGTCTCACAAAATGATTGAAGTAGCGTTATTGTTTTCATAATTTTGCATGCATAATAAATAACTTGAATTATCTATTCATATTTCAAAAGAACAAAAATGTGATTTTTTTATTAACGATAAACAAGGAAATAATTTACAGAAATCAACATAACCTAAATAAAATTAACTAAAACCGATGTCTCCCAGATCAAGGCCCTGCGGCAGGGTGAGATAAGAACTTTATACTACTTTTTTTTGTTACGAATATATAACTAACTTCATGAGTAATTAAGAAATGGGAAATAAATAAGTTCCGCATAATAAAGCCAAAACACAGTGAAGAAAGTGAAGTTTTTTTCATTATGATTTATTATTTATTTCAGGAGAAGAACGAAGGATTGATCAGTTTCCAATTTTGTTGATGAGATGACATAGAGCTACTGTAGTTTTATAATGACGTATGCACATTATTCCTTTACTCATATATTTTTTTTTTTATGTCATAGGGGGCAAACGAGCAAACGTATCGCCTGATGAAAAGCGATACCGTTGCCCATAAACACCTGCAACACCGGAGGAGTCACAAGTGCTTGCCTACCCGGAGGACGAAGATAGAATGCCTCTATGCTAGTAATTTCAACGGCTATCTTACCCCCACACCGGAACACAACAATGCGAACATTGCTGTTTGGCGGTAGGTTAGCAGGCAAGACGGTAGTAATAATCCGGACGGAACCTATTCTATTCTATTTTTATATAAAAAAAAATGGCGTCTGTCCATTGGAACAATTTTGCCAATGTCAAGGTTGTAAGAACGTTGCACGAGGCCATATTTGTAGCGCCACACCACTATCCCAGGGCAAAACCGCAACTTGTTAGGCTGTAATTTGTAACGTTCCATTAAAATTAGTCCTATAAACATTGACGTAATAAATAATACCTCAATATTGGTCTGACCTCAATGCCTATAAATAACTTTATACTGACGCAAAAAGGGTTTGTTTGTTATCGCAAATAAAAAAAAACCGGTTGACAGTGAGTTGACAATTAAATGTAACCTAAACGTTTTTTTTTTATATTTCATTATTTTCTTTGTAAAATAATAAATAATGATGTCTCCAGAACCAAAAAAATTAATGCCTAGTTATAGCAAATGTCCAACGTCCAGTGAGAAGTGTAAAGTGACTTACTGCACAGATTTAGAGAAGTCAGTGATAACGACAAATTTCGAGCGGCGAGGATGGATCCAGGTGGGCCCTGACGATGAGTGGAACTTCTACTGGTCTTTCACCACCAACTGTCGCAACATCTTCAGCATCGAGAGCGGTTACAGAATGAATGACAACCAAATAATCAACCACTTTCCAAACCATTACGAACTCTCGCGCAAAGATCTACTCGTAAAGAACATCAAGAGGTACAGAAAAGATCTTGAAAAAGAAGGCAGCCCACTAGCCGAAAAAGCAGAAGTACAATTGCCAAACGGGCATATGGTCACTCGGTACATCCATTTAGATTTCATTCCAGTGACATACGTGCTGCCCGCCGACTACAACATGTTCGTTGAGGAATATAGGAAATCCCCACAGAGCACGTGGATAATGAAGCCGTGCGGTAAATCTCAAGGCGCCGGAATTTTCTTAATAAACAAACTTTCCAAACTAAAGAAGTGGTCGCGTGAAGCCAAAACTCCCTTCCATCCCCAGTTCAGTAGCAAAGAAAGTTATGTAATATCGCGTTATATTGACAATCCGCTTTTGATTGGCGGTAAAAAGTTCGATCTGAGATTGTATGTGCTAGTGACGTCGTTTCGTCCACTCAAGGCTTATTTATTTCAGCACGGGTTCTGCCGGTTTTGTACAGTCAAGTACGACACGAGCGTTACCGAGCTGGACAACATGTACGTTCATTTAACTAATGTAAGCGTACAGAAACATGGCGGAGATTACAATAGTCTGCACGGCGGAAAGATGAGCATACAAAATTTCCGTTTATATTTGGAAGGTACTCGCGGTCGATCTGTAACGGACAAATTGTTCGCGGAAATGCAATGGCTTATCGTGCATTCATTGAAGGCAGTCGCGCCCGTGATGGCAAACGATCGGCATTGTTTTGAATGTTATGGTTATGATATCATCATCGACAACGCATTGAAACCGTGGCTTGTGGAGGTGAACGCTTCACCGTCATTGCAATCCACTACACACAATGACAGAATTCTAAAGTACAAGCTGATCGATAATATCGTGTCTGTAGTCGTGCCACCAGATGGCTATCCAGACGCGAGATGGAACAAAACTCCATCACCTGATGCACTCGGCGATTTCGACCTGCTGATTGACGAAGAATTCATGGAAAAAGAAGAATGTAATTTACGTCACTTTGCTGCAACTTCACGTCGCTTTAGAGTGTGATGTGGTGTTATTTTCTTTTGGTTTACATTTAATAAATATTTAAAAATGCAGTTAAGTCTCATTCATTTAAAATAATCTAGATCAAAAATAGCAGGCCTTAATATTGTTGTTTTTGTGGATAACAGGTTGTTTATTTTATTTGAAAGCGTTATCGCTTGCCAATTTCTTCCGCGTTGAGCATCAGTATCGTTCGGCGCAAGCAATAGATTATACACGGCATTATCTACAACGAGTTCTCTTCCAAATCGCGTCGTTTCGTGGCTGTCATCAAAGGGGATCAACCACGACTTCAAGTAAGTGTCCATGATGATCTCGTAACCGTAACATCTAAAGCAATGGTGGTCATTCAGCAGCGCTCCAGCTTTTAGAGAATGCACTATAAGCCATTGTATCCCACGAAACAGCTCGGTTACTTCCCGGCCGCGTGCCTTCTGGAGAGCTCTAAATTTTGCATTCTCAACTCAACTCAGTATGCTCATGCACACTTTACTCGCCGGATTGTACGTTTACTTTCATAAAATGCACGTAGAATTCTCTACTTCAATTCTAAATGTGTATAGCTCTGTAGCAAAGTATGTTGTTGGCACTTGTGTACCACAAATATATTTCCATTTTTATTTGCCATTGTCAAGCCTTATCGCAGTACCTACAATCTTACTTATCGCAGCAAAATTAGTAAGGCCACGGGGCCATTTTCGTTCTCTTAACGCATTCACGACCGCGTAGCGCTACGGACTACGCTCGTAGCCGATAACATGGGAAAAACCGTATGTAGCGAAAACTTACTACGAGCAGAGCGCCCGGCTACCGGGTTGCTGGTGTCGAAAGTGTTAATCAAGATGGGTTCACTATACGCTACGAGCTGCGTTATTAGCCGATACGTCAGTGTGAACAGTGTTACGCCCCGCCTTCCACTTTAGTTCAGACAATGCGGCGCGCATTTATATCTAGTGGCAAACGTTGTTTGGTCGTGAAGTCAGGTCTAATTCTGTTGTATTTTACACCAACAACCAATAAAATACAAACAGCCTTCAGACGGATTTGGCGAAGATAAAAAAAAACTGTCTGCTGTTTTGTCTTTCTTTCTGCTGTTAATGGCAAGATAAATTGGCTGACTGTAAAATTGTACACACGGTCCATAACAGCCGAATTCGTGTTTTACTCTACGTCACAATATCTGTAAAGCCCCTCCCGAAACATAATATAATCCTTTAAGGGGCGAAAAGACGTAACAAGGACGTAAATCCTCAAATCGAATTTCTTTCTTCCGATCAAAGGCGGATTATCTATGTAGCGTGATATAATGTAGGAGTCTTTGTTGGTGAGTTGGTGTTTTATTTGTTGATTTTTGTCAAGTTTGGGCTTTTTTGAACTTCTGTTGGTAGTTTTTTAAGGCGAGTTGTTTACGAGCCACTTTTGCTTTTCAGTATTTCCGAGGTTTCAATTCATTTATATTTACAACCCCGTGTTTTAAACTAAAGAACAAAATAGCAAGCGCGCTACATTAACCGAATGCCCTATCGGTTGGAACTTATAAAGTGCTTTAATAAAAGTCCGGCCTAAAGAACTTATGATTGAACTTCACTTAACTCGGGACAGTCATAAATTATATTGGATGGAGTCATCCATCTTGTTTTTAAAACCTTCGTTCTATCAAGGGCTATTCCAAAGTCTAACAAATTTATGTCATGCATTCCTTGCACCAAAATAATTTTACCGTTAGCGAGTAATTATGCGCCACATAATGACCCTTACCGAGAATTTATTAAGCATCCCACGAGATAAATGTTCCCTTCGCAAACGCAAAATAATGTTGTCTTTAAAGCATAAATAATTACTTCGTACGCATGACTAGAGGGATATAAGAGAAGACAAACAACCGCAAACTTGTGAAATATGGTTCGAATGATAAATGAAGTGGCTGTAAGCATTATTAGACCGTAGCTAGTAAACATGCAAAGCATCTGCCTCGGCGCGTGTTTGCAGACTGACATATTTTCATTTGTGTTCACATCAAGGATTATTTACGCGTGTAGGTATTGTTTGCGATGATACGCGGTGAGCTGATGAGGTTGTGCAAGTGGAAATGTTTTACGAATTTGTACATGACATTTTGGCGACTAAAATTTACGAAGGTATAATACACTAATACTAGGTATAAAGGCGATAGGCGAGTGGTGCAGCCAGTATAATACTAAAATCTATCTAGAAAGTTCGGTTTAGGTTGGAAATTTAGATCTTGAAGAAGATAGTAATAATAAAAGAAAAAATAACTTAAATTATTTTAATGTTTTAAATTAACCGACATAAACCTCTCATGAAAGTAACGTCACAAATTACAAACCGCAGAATAGATTAACTGGGCAAGGTCGTAAAATTGGCCTTATGCCACATAAAAGTAACATAAAAGTGTATGTAACAGAGTTAAATATAAGTATCAGAAAAGTTATGAAAAGGCAAATCTACAATGAAACGAAATTGTTCATTTCGAAATTGTTTATTTTTTATATTATTAAGTTTAACTATTGTTGTTTAATGTAAATTTATAATACAATAGTGAGCTGGCCTTTATACCACTTTTATGTAACGTTACATAGAAAACCGATTCATATCGTTACATAAGTTACATAAAAGTCAAAGTCAAAGATATAATATAATCGTCAGTTACAGAGAGCAGAGCAATTATTGATAAACTTATACTAAAAATAAAATAAAAAAACATAAAAAACAACATTATAGAAATAAAAGAAAAATCCTAAAAAGGATCGTCAACACATAAAAAAATTATATAAATAAAAAACTAGAGGCTAGAATATTTCTAGAATAAAATTCTAAATGTCAAAAATTATAATAAGAATAATTAAAATTAAAATATCAGCACCCTGATAGGTAGGTACTCGTTACAATAATTACACATAACATTGCTTGATTTTCACTAATCCCACGACACGTTATCATTCATGTAGTCTTGAGTGCTATAATAAGCTTTAGAAATAAGTTTACGTTTTACATAGTTCTTGAATTTACCAACAGACAAGTCAGGGTTACCTATCTGAAACACTAGAAACGTTAGTCCGAATTTCATTTCGACAAAAACTATTCGAAAAATATCATTTTTACTTTTTTTCATTTGTCCAAAAATTCAATTCGATAATTTACGATTGGACATTAATTGTTTAGAATTTTTATCCACTCTACTAATGACACGTTTCCCTAAATCTCATTTGTCCGTAATATCAGTTTTCCGATGTAACGTTTCGGTTTATTAACTACTCGACTTTTTTTGTATGACTTCGATTTCATTTGACCGATGTAACGATTCGATTTATTAACTACTCGACTTTTTTTGTATGACTTTGATTTCATTTGTCCGATGTAACGATTCGGTTTATTAACTACTCGACTGTTCTCAAGTGGACTTTTTAATTTTAGTCATATTATTGTATCTTTTTCAACAATTTGTCAAATTAACATAATGTATGTGTATAGTCGGCATTATAATGGCAAACTGGCAAACTAATCTGCAACAATTTACCCGCTTTGTACTTTGATAAAGATAACCCTACCCGCCACATAAAACTTGTTATGGCGTATTAATAATCTAACAGCGAGTAGCATTCGCTCGGCTCGCGCGCTGTTGTGGTCACAGTTCTAACCTAACCTAACCCAACCAGGTCGGTTTTGGCGGTTTGTCGGCTGTTGCCGCAGCACGGTAGCTTCGCTCGCTCAGCTCGCGGGCTGTTGTGGTCACAGTTCTAACCTAACCTAACCCAACCAGGTCGGTTTTGGCGGTTTGTCGGCTGTTGCCGCAGCACGGTAGCTTCGCTCGCTCAGCTCGCGGGCTGTTGTGGTCACAGTTCTAACTTAACCTAACCCAACCAGGTCGGTTTTGGCGGTTTGTCGGCTGCTGCCGCAGCACGGTAGCTTCGCTCGCTCGGCTCGCGCGCTGTTGTGGTCACAGTTCTAACCTAACCTAACCCAACCAGGTCGATTTTGGCGGTTTGTCGGCTGTTGCCGCAGCACGGTAGCTTCGCTCGCTCAGCTCGCGGGCTGTTGTGGTCACAGTTCTAACCTAACCTAACCCAACCAGGTCGGTTTTGGCGGTTTGTCGGCTACTGCCGCAGCACGGTAGCTTCGCTCGCTCGGCTCGCGCGCTGTTGTGGTCACAGTTCTAACCTAACCTAACCCAACCAGGTCGGTTTTGGCGGTTTGTCGGCTGTTGCCGCAGCACGGTAGCTTCGCTCGCTCAGCTCGCGGGCTGTTGTGGTCATAGTTCTAACCTAACCTAACCCAACCAGGTCGGTTTTGGCGGTTTGTCGGCTGCTGCCGCAGCACGGTAGCTTCGCTCGTTCGGCTCGCGGGCTGTTGTTGTGGTCGCAGTTCTTATGTAATGCCGAAAATATCATTGGGTAAATGAAAAAATGGGTATTATACAAAAGACGTCTCAATTCAGATGGCAAATGAACGGGGCGGGAAAAGTTAAAAGGTGAACTGAAAATTTGTTCAAATGTATGAAGTGCCAAAAGTATCATAGGGTAAATGAAATATGGGCTACGAAAAAAAATACGTAACAACTCATAGGGCAAGTGAATGTGACGGGAAAAGTTTTTCGGACAAACGATACTTCTACTTAATGTAAAATGGTGAAAAGAAAGATGTACGAATCCTGTCATCGGACAAACGATAATAATTCGAATAGTTTTCGGGCAAATGAAATTCGGTCAATGGTTTTTAGTGTTTGAAATAGGTTACCACAAGTCAGTTACGCTTCTAGGAACTTTATTTTAAAATCTAACACAGTTGCCCATGAATGATTTTCTTATTTTATGGAGCCTAGTGGCAGATTATGTATATCACAGTTCTTCTTAAAATTGACAATGTTCTTATGTACATACATACGATTCTCATAAATGTATTGACAATGCACTGTCATTATATTAATGTCCTTAAACTTATCTCTAAGCGAGTCTCTATGGTGCATTTTATATATCGCACGAATAGCCCGTTTCTGATATAATTGCAATATGAACACAGATTTCGAATTTATAACCTATAACGGTCAAAAATCCGAAGTATTGCGAGACACTTGTAAACGTTACTAAAACACTTCACTTGTTATGTATATATTAAGATTACGACTAAAACTATTGAATGCACACCTAACGAGCGAAATATTACACGAAATACTATTAAATTAGCAATAAATAAGTGGGACCTAGCGAAATCAGCTGCTTATTCTTTGACAGCCACAGTCACATACAAGCGCTCTATTTCGACATTAAAATCCCAATAACATGACACTGCAACGAAGGAAAAACCACGCACACAGCCTCTTAGCACTAATCTAACATTAATACTATACTATGTAATTTCACCTTTGAACAATATAATGCACAGTTACCTTTAAAATCACCAAACAATGTGTTTTTGAAAAGTCCGCAAACACGACCGTTCCCTTTGAATAGGCGGCACACGCACGACTTAATATGGCCGGAAAAATAGCGGCGGTGCATAGACTAACTAGAAAATATTGTTGTAATTGAATAAATTTGGATTCTTCTATGTAATTGCCCAGTTTCAATAATAATTATGGTTACATAAAAAGTGTTACATAATAGCGTACAATACGATAACAATGTTTTTTAATGAAATAAGCATTTTTTAACATGCAATTTCGTTGCTAAGGTAATCAAACTCTTCCATGATTAAGTAACATACGGAAAGCTTATTGAAATGCCCGATGAATAATACAAAACACAAAAAAAGAACATTGTAAATAGGCAGGAGATAATTTTGCACACATTTTTTTGTATTGGGGACGTTGTGATCACACATTATTAAAATACAAAAAAAATATTGACAGGCGATTTAACGTATTCCTCTATATTGAAACAAATAAAACAGATGTTGCTTTTCCCAAAAGAAACATTGGAAATAAATAACTTGAAGCATATTTTTTTTAAACTAACAGCACATTTTGTTACTGGCGAAATATTCTTTTTTTGGCGGCCTTACCCACCCAACTAACAGAAGATAGATCAGACTGTATACTTTATTCTAACTAATATAGTTGCCACCAAAATATACTACATACTAATACATAATTATTATAATTGTGATGTGAAGATCTTTCGATATTTAGTTAGTCGGACTTAGATGAAACTTAGTACATACACCGATAGATCAGGCTTTTGTACTTATTCAAAATATGGGGTAGTTTCCTATAACGCGAGTAAAGCCGCAGTTAACTATTAGTTTTGAAACATTTAACATCTCATTTTTTTAATGTTCACTTCACAATTTTATATTAGACCATTGATACAAAGATCAAAGCTCAAAGAAAAAAATTAAATGCGTAACCTGGTGGAAGTCGAGACCGGGAGTCTTTTACCAGCTGAAATTTTGCATAGTGGTTCCGTTTTTACGTTTCATCATCTATACCAAAGAAATGCCAGGTTCAAAACATTCAACTGAGACTAAAATCTGAGTGAAAAAGCTAGTAAGTCTATTTACCTAAGTACATTCATACGAATATGTATCTATGTAAACACTTTATTGTACACAAAAATTTGAAATAATATTCAAAATTATTTAAGCATGTACAAAGGCGAACTCATCCGTCTCAAGGGTCTCTTCCAGTTAACCTTTGAGTAAATGAGTGGTAAATACAAATGTAAATGGTAGACAAACCAAGTAATATGATGTACAATACGAAGGAGGAAAACTATACTATACTCATGAATCTTCAAAAGACCAAAACAGTCAATTTAATACGTATATTGCATACATGCATATATATGTATACAATCTCAATACAAATAAAATCATATAACAAAAATAGCAACCCAATCATTCGTTCAACAGCCACAATTTCTTTAACATGCCCTTGAGCGAAGCTACGGACTGCGTCTACTCAAATATGTATACTCAAATAAAGTAGCATTTTGAACAACGCAATGATTTCGGTTGATACTGAACACGTTTGTAACGTTTTTAAGCACTAGATACTACTTTGTAGTTTTCCATAAGGACGCGTTGAGAGGTAATTAAATTTTGTCCTTATGGTACCTAAGCGAGAAACTGGCCCTTTTGGTTGAAACGTAACATTTATTACAACATGAATATAATCATATACGGTGAAGAGTGGAGCCATCATGCGAAAAGCTTCCACGAAATTATGCGTAGAAAGGTTGTCTGTGGCGTAGAATAAGGTCCTCCAAACTTTGACGCACAGAGCTAAAATATCCAATAGGCTGAGTACAATTTTCTAAGACCTTTAAATTACATATTTTTTTGATAGTCCTTGCTCTAAGGATGGTTTTTCCGAAATGTATACTTCAGAGATTCTACTTCGTAACCATAGCTCGTCAATTCATCAACATCATTCAAACTTACTATTAGCCCTAAGACTACATACCAGTAAAAAAGTAAAAGTTGTTTCAGTATACGGTATACTGTATACCCTGCCTGGGATGAAAATAACTTCATCTAATCAAAGAAACTTTCGTCGGAGTAAATAAATCTTTTATTACTATTCCAGTTCTACAGAGGTATGCAAGCAAAACTCGTTTATCGCTAGAAAAATAGAACGCCGGGAAGTTCCTTATTTCAATTGAAGTTAGTCGTATTCACAACAGAAATGCACCCATTTCAAGCTGTGAATTCAGCGTTGGCTTAAATTTATAGGAGGAAGTTATTTGCCTCGAACGCCGCTTAGTTATGACCTACCATGAGTCGAGCGTGATGTTCAAGCTGTAGACGACATGAGGAGCAAAAACTCTTAGGCTAAATTCAACGTAGTATCTAATAAGTCTAATAACCATACCCCGTGGTTTTAGAGGCATGAATGATTTAATGCCTACTGTCGGCCTACTGCTGAATCATTCGTGCATCGAAAACCCGGGGTATGCTAATAACATGTTTTCGAGATTCCACCACAATACCAATTCTATTTTAGGGATGTGTCGTAATGGAACGAATAATAATACCGTTTCATTTCTTATTGAGGTGTATATACAATTATATTCTATTAATAATAAGCGTAAACATCAAATTAGTGAGTCGAAATTGATATCGGTATCTATTTATATCGATATTGGTCTTTACCAAATGACAGGCACGAACAATGTACGAAAAATAAATACTTAACAATATTGAATCATACCTATATTTTTATACATTTTAATTTATCCATATCTTATTGTAGCCTAAAATTATTAAATCGAGATATTGCTGAATTGGGAAAATTGCAAAGCCTCGTCGAATTAAGACCGACACATAAAACTAGAAAGCGGCATTTGGGCCATTCGAGTTCCAAATAGTTATTACACTGCTACGTGGTCTTTGAATGTTCGGCGCTGCAGCGGCGTGGCGAACAGGAAATTTACACGACTGCGGAAAAATTACACACGTCAGGTTATCGACGTGTACTTTTTCCACATTTCGAATAGTAGACCGATTACACACGGTGACTTTCTATAGCGATACAGTCGCGATGTGCGACTACAAATGTAGTCATTCAGTCGCGCTACAATATTGATGCTAACGCAGTGCAAATGATTTTAACGGCCAGGTAATGTTCCAGCGTAATAGGTTTGATTGCAGTTGTATTTGGTACATTGCTTTGAACCGCAAGCAGACGGCGTAATTAGGTACTAGACTCAGCCGATTACGATTCAGAGACCAACATTATCTAGTTTTGGAAAATTATTCCAGCATCGCGTCGATCTGTCGTGATACACACGTGCGTTTGAATCGATTATAACATGAGTACATATGAATCAATCAGCGCGTTTGTATTAAGTCCCCGTGCTGCAAAAAGTCGCTGTAACCGCCGTAGATTTCGCAAAATGCAGATACAATTCGAAATTCCATGAGTCATGACCGCGGGATCCTCATAAAAGCATTTTGCTCTGTTATTTCTGCAAATGGCATTTTTACAAAAAAAAAAAAACGCATGCGACGCTACGCCAATTTCCCCGCGATTTTAATGGACAATCCGCTCGTAAAGATGTGTTCCCCGCTTTTTCAATGCGAAATAGATGTGTTGTTTTATTTTGTGAATGGTTAGTGGACGCATCGAATTGTCATATTCCTCATCATCTGGTTCGTTTGATATGAACAGTAGATACGTAAAACAGTTTAATAAAAAATCTACTTTAATATTGTCATTCTTAGTTTAATTACAAGCCTTGATATACTTTCTTCATATAATTTATGATAGCTTATACTTAGGTACTTAATCACTGCCTGGTAAAACCTCAGCCAACATAAGCTTTTGTCGGTAACTGAAATCGGATGTCGTTATTATGTATGTATTGACATACATTACATTTTCTTACTAAAATGACAGGAAAACTATCACGATTGATTATGGTAAAATGACCACAACCGGCAGTATCAAATTAATTCGCTGCTCCATTGATGCATAATTCGATCCAATATTCGATGATGTCAAAAACGTGGAAGTCCCTTGATCTCTTTTGACGGCACCTTTACCAATCAGAAAACAATTTCCTCCCCTTCCAACGGCCAAAGTATAAAAACGACAATATTTTAAGGATGAACTCGAGCGTACGAATGAGTTCGCACATCGGTGAATCCCAGTAAGCCCCACCAATCCGGCCATGTGTTTCCCGAACACTTTCAGTTTTCTTTTCTTTGCTATTGTTTTCAAGGAAGCCCGCAATCAAGAAGGAAATACTTAGTTTGTGAAATTGTTGTCGGAACCATCATTTTTTACGTATCCCTAACATGAATTTATGTTCTACGAAGAGTTAAGGCTCACGTGACTTGACTGATGTATTGAGCATTTTATCCGACGTTCTTTGAGTTTCATGTTATGTAAAGATGTAAGATTACAAGCATTATGCCCCCGTGCGTCAAGTTTTGTTCGAGTTATTTTCTCTTTTCAGTTGCTGTACGTTGTAACAATACTGTTATTTTTTGTCAGACAAGTTTTTGCTTCTATTTTACACGGCGCGTACAAAACGTTTCGCATTTTTGTGTCTACCTTTTTTGTGTCAGTTACTTTAGCCGCTGGAACAAAAATAACGTTAGCTTTGCGACGTCAGTGAACGTTGACTAATCAAAACTGGTGAATAGAAAATTCTTTGTTTTTTTTTGGTTGACAAAGCACGTTTTCTGTCATTACATTGTACCGTACGTAATAGAAAATAGTGATTTTTCCATGTCTCCTTTCACACATCGACCTGTTCACATAGTTAACGTTGAACATAATATAAGTTCCGAGAAACTATCCGTTGGAAATAGTTCCAACAGTTTTATCCTCGCTCGCTACCGATGCCGGATTGCGTAGACGAAGTGTTGAATAATTGCATGCAGCGACGTTGCTGTGGGATGCATGTAGGCACACAATACAGAGTTGGGCTAGTTCCAGTAACTCGAACTACACAATAGATAGACTTAATTGGACTTTAAGCTGGATGGGGCGGCCACAATTTAAATACTTACCTAGATCTACATATATATAAACAGTTTAAGTTGAGTTGGTTTAGTTATGAGTTGTGATGGTTGTAAGTAAAGGATACGGATCAAGTTATTTGGCATGATGGTATGGTGGATTTAGTACTCGTTGAATCGTTGAATCTCGTATAATCTTGACGAATCGACGAGTTTCAGTAAGTATCGTAATGAGTTGAAGATGTATGTAGGTATAGCCTATTGCAAGTGCTGGTCCGGCCTAGGGATAGTGGCGCTTTCAACAGATTTTATATGGCAATAATGAACATGCTCATTAGAGCATACGTCATATTTTTGCATTATTTAACGTCATTAGCAATTAGTCAAGTATTTGTCATTAACGAAATTTAAAACGTCGTTTACCGCAGTTCTGCTTAATCCTTCGTTCTTCTTGCGAAATAAATACTGAATCCTCATATCATGCAAAAAATACTTGTAATTAGCGGAATATTTGTTTCTGTTTACATCAGTGACATTGACCGACTTTCAACGTCTGTTACCAAAAATTTGTCGTTACCAGTAAAATAAATTGGTACCACTAAAAATCCGCAATAAGGCGTGGGTTGAATAACACCCTGTGGGGCTATAGGTCAAAATTGATGTGTTTTTATCAGATATGGATGGATGTATACCGCGACTACTACGAATACTATGTACAGTTTGTATAAGCGAAAAATAAATATACATGGATATAGTTAGTACCTTTAATAAGACGGATAGGAGAATCAAAAGAGCACGTTAAAGTGAGTGTCTGGTCGAGTAGATGATAATTATGTTGAACCAGCAATCCAAAGAGCACCTTTCTCGCGCGAGAAATATTACCTATCTTTCTTCGCTGTACTGTGAGAGAGTGACGGGTGATACTATGTCGCGTACAAGAGTCACGAAGCGTAGTTGTGCTAGGGCAGGTTCACGACACTTGAACTACGTGAGTGAAATAAAATTTGTCTATGCGATTTGGTATTTTACTCTATGTAAAATGCTACTAAATAAATATGGTGTTCAATTTACATTGAAGCACTTAGAAACGCAACGGTGTGTTTCGTTAATACCGGTAGTAATAGTAATAGCGCCTTTCCATTGTTAATTCGCCCTTTGGATAAAAAATGCAGTCACATGAGATCAGGAGTGTGTAACCTTTCAAATAAACATTAGAAACAGGTATCAAAACGGGCATCCTATCACAACTTCGTAGCATTGTTTGCCATCTGTAACGTTACGCCAAATTGTCATTTGTCCGAAAGCATTTTTTTTTCTGAAACCCATATAAATTTTTTTAAACATCGTTTTAAAGAACCTATTATGGTTAGGTTAGGTTTGTTTTATAATTATTCTGAAATATAAACAGTTTTGGAATAAAATGGCTTTCGGACAAATAAAAATTTGGCGAAACGTGACAGGTGCGAAACAATTCAAACTTACGATAGATAACCATCCAAACGGATGGTGAAATCCATGTCTCCGTTTTTGACAAACAAAATAATATACCATAAAAACTTCCCAACAACATTGGCCTTCAATAAAATGAACGGCGCAATATAGATAACCTACAAAAATAGAACCATGCCCATGAAAGCACTTACGTGGGCCACACATTAAAACCAGTTGGGCTACTGCTATTATCTGAGCTCTACACGTGTAGATTCCACAACACATTTACGCTTCATCGGATTGGCGTGAGAAGATTACATGTGTAAATTATTTACACGGCTCGGTCTGTCTGTCCATAACAAACACACTCTAATTCTCTAGTCAGAAGAATGGTTTATTTTATTCGTGGCGTAAATACAACAGGTCTAATGTAAATAGGATGAAGAACAATAAAGGCTATTGTATACCGTATTTAAATACTCGGAGCTTTGTAAATTTCCTTATAGAGGAAAATATGGATATATATATTGTTAAAATAAACGCCAAAAACTTCCTTCCATTGTATATTGAGAACAAACGTAAAATATTTTAATTGGACTTGATTGGACGGTGAATTTTTTGTTCATTCCCTAATTCTGAAGTGTATTTCGAATAATGCTTAATTGCATATCCAATCCAATGAACATTTTTATTCAAATAAGGCGAATGGAGTCGTATCACGTATTCGTTTTTCCGTCCTTATTATCTTAGTTCATTGGCGTTGGGGTCTAGACGTATTCTCAGAAGTATCGATATACTTTGTTTTATTACAAAGTAGTAAGTGTATTATATAAGTACAAATAAATTTGCGTCAAAGTGACGACAATTTCTCATACAGGCGCTCTTTCATCCAATAAGGAAAGTATTTTTTTTTAAACCCAGTTTTCTCTGTTTATTTTAATAAAATAGAAATTCAACAACAAGGGAATATCCTTTCTTTTGGTTGGGTTTTCCACAAAAAAAACACTCTTAGTTTCTTGGGTTGGGCTTGGGGAAAGAATCAAAGATAGCCGATTCAATTCTCGTAAAAATGGAGGCCAAAGGTTTTATAATTCGAAATTATGCAGACTACGTCTTTACCTCAAAGGGCCCGTGAGCGCCTTGACCTTAGAAGCCTTTTACTTTTACATTGGCAAGGCAATTTATAACTTTAAAAGTTCATAATGAATTTCGTAAAAGTGTCGAGCGGTTGGAAAATACTCCCCTTCCCTACAATCCAGAGGCGTTCCCGACTTTATTCGATTATGGAAAAGAGCTTGTCTTAGCGTACTACACGACGCTCAAGTCGAGTTATCGGCAGCCTACTTATAGGCACGAAGCCCGCCCCAGAAATTAGGCTGTCTACGCGCTGCGTTCGCGCTACAAAATCTGCGCGGTTGAGCGAAGCAGTATATATATTTTACTAGCGACCCGCCCTGGCTTCGCACGGGTGCAATGCTGATAAATTATGCGTGCATTATATATGTATATTAAACCTTTCTCTTCAATTAAAAAAAAAAACCTCATCAAAATCCGTTGCATAATTTTAAAGATCTAAGTAAGCATACATGATGATGATGATGATTTGGTGTAGGGACGCCCGGCCGGAAACAGGCGGGCTGTCGATCGCTTGACTGCGTTCATTCAGCCCAATTCCCAATTGAAGCCAACGGCACAGATTATATACAAGTTACTACGTAACAGATACCCCACTTGTTTGGACGGCAGGCGTTGCCACCGCTATCGATGCCCCCTCCCGCGGGTGACGCAACGTCATTGGAATGTGCGCTAGGGTTGCCTCCGTTATGTAAACGCTAGCTTTTTCTCGTGCCTTCGCTCGTTTGGTCAACCAGTCTAGTCAGCAGAGGCGTGGCGACCATACAACCCGATTCCCACTGGGTTGCCCACTTCAGGACGATTGAACACCATTCTCTACACGGTTTGAACAGGGTCTTTTTCTTTAAAAAGACCCTGTTCAAACCTTTGCATCCGACCGTTCCCTCTTTCCGCTTCTCTGCTTTCCGTTCTCCGCACGCCGCTCTCCGCTCTTCCCTCTTGTTACAGTAATACAAGATGGTTTTTTATAGTGCGGTACTCTAAGATGTTCTAGGCAGGGACTTGGACTTACAAAAAGTCTTCTTATTTATCCTAATATTAATTTAAGAGAAAGTTAATCGAATTAATTAAACGCTTAAAAATTTAATCGCTAAAAATTAATCGACAGTTAACTTAATCTTTCGAGATTAAATCAATCGGAACTCGTACGATTAGATTAACTAATCGTCAATTTTAATCGTTAATTGAGATTAAAAAAGTTAATCTTAATCGTTAATCGATTAACTTTTGCCCATCTCTGCTGGGAGCCGCGGAAATCATGTTTTTTCGGTTTAATTATTAAAATAATACAGATTTTGAAAATGTAAGACGCATACATTATAGTTAACATCTCGTTATGTTATTATTAAAAAAAACTGATAACTTTCCCTGCAGTATTCATGACATACTAAGGGTTGACGTTGCTTTTTTGAGGTAACTAAAAAAAACTATCGAGGAAACTACAAGTAATCGTGTTTCTAAAACATAACGAATAATAGAGTGAATCTTTAAATATTTTACTTATTGATTGTATAACTAAACATTCAGTAATAACAACACAGCATGGAATCAAACCAACACAATTAATTCGAAAAAAAGCTAGGCGCCCCCATAAAGATTTTTAGAGAAATACCCAGACTTTAATAGTTACGCGTCAATAGTGCCCCAGTAAACGTTAAAAAATCTTTTATTCCGGAGAGTTTAATGTGTTCTGGAACAAATGAAATCATTTTCAATCGTCTTTGTTGCCACAAAAACAATATGCCCGACTTTTATTTTTCGACATCGTACAGCACAGGTTGCGCGGGAAACGTTAACTGTACGCCGTCCGCTCGCCGCGAGGCGTGGCAGCCCACTGGCATTTTGTAGCGCGGGGTTGGCACTTAGAGATCGGAATGTTTCGCGCGGCCGAAACGCGTGGGGATAGCCTGCCAACGGTTACTGTCCCGGTGGCGCTCCCATACAGCCTTCTTCCTCGAATCTTCTTGTTCTCCTGCAGAAGGAAAGGACATCTTTAAGTTTAATGTCCCTCAGCTCTTCCTCTTCTAGTTTATCTTTTCTGAAGATGCTATAGCGTACTATCGCATACATGCCACACTCTGCTATAACATGCTTACTCGTCTCCTTCTGGCCACAGTGCGAGCAGTATGGATCACTTACTACACCCATAATGTGTAGGTGCCTGTTAAGGCTATTATGTCCCGTGATTATGCCTGTTAATAATCTGAGAGTTTTCTTACCTAGTTCCAGGAGATACCTGATCCTTTTTCTGTTTATGCCTCCTAGGATCATCTTCGATTGTCGACAGTCCGTTGTCTCTCGCCATTGTCTATTGGCCTCTTCCTCCATTAGCCTAGCTATAACTCCTTTCGTGACTTCTGCCGATATTGGCAGTGCAGGTTCGGGTCCTATGAGTTCCCTATCTGCTCCTAGCCTTGCCATCTCGTCTGCCCTTTCATTCCCTGTCACACCCTGATGTCCAGGTACCCATGCTACCGTAATATTTGTGTATTCTCCAAGTTTGTTCAGGGCTTCTCTGCATTCCTTTACCAAGGACGAGCTTACCGTCTGTTTGTCTAGTGCTTTTAGTGCAGCCTGGCTGTCTGTGTATATTACAACAGATCCCACTTCCTGCGAACATTCATCTATTATTTGTACACATCTCATTATGCCGCATACCTCTGCCTGAAATACTCTAGCGTACCTCCCCAGAGGTATGTTTACCTTCTTATCCAACTTCGGTATCACTATGCCAGCTCCTGCCAGTTTCGTGGATTCCCGCCGAGAACCATCCGTAAAACAGATAGTCACGGGATGTTCGACCTCTATTTTCCAGTTGTCCCTTTCTCCTATAAGTATCCTATATTTCTTATCGAACATCTCCTGTCTCCTTATGAGGTCGTTGTTTTGGGTAAGCATCCCCATCTTCGAGCATGCCTCCCTCTGAATAAGTGCATGTCCCTTGTCCACAAAGCTTCCTCTCCATTCAGTAAGCATACATAGGAACAGACTGCAGGGAGCGACGATGTTTTATACTATGTAGTGATTAGATGCGATCTGTAGCTGTTTTTTTACTTGCATAAACTGTTAAATGAACTGCCCGCGCCTCGCAATGTAGCACATAACCAGGGACCTAATTTGAGAATGCCGTTTGAGTGATCGCCAAACGTCAAATCTCTATTAGATAACAGTTATATCGCCATTGAACTGTCATTAAAATGCGATGAGCATAAAAGTGACAAATCTCATCTCAATTTTGGAAATACGAAGGCAATTAATGATTGTCAAAAATATTATCCATGCATATGAATTTCTGTTTTGAACGAAACGTAACGGACCAATTTCACGCACTATGCCGTCAATTTAAAGTATGCACCTGTTATTTATGCCGTCACATACAAAGGAAACGAAAATTTAGCGCATCCGAATTGACGAAGTTGCGATGTTCTAGGCATATCGCCACTTGTCAAGTAGCCACACGTCAAAAGTGACGGATAGCGTTGAAATGGAGAGATCTCCATCATCTCTCTAAAATTGGTCGAATACCCCCCAGTTTGTCCGCCTTATTAACAAATGAATATGATTACTAGTTGACCTAAAATAGTCGCATTAGCGATGGTCAAAAGATAAATCATACCTATATTTGGAGCGAAGCTCCCATGGATCGACTCGAATGGACTTTGTGACAATGCGCAGATCTCAGAGAGTTCTTAACCGATTTTCGAAATTTTTGTTTTAAAATGCAAAAGTTAAATTTCGCTAGGTCGTGACGAAGAGAAAATTTCGAAAAAAAAAAACTCCGCTCCAATTTATGGTGCAAGCTTAGCCGGTGGCTGACTCTGCATCGACCTAGTATATTTAGGTAGCGCATATCTATATGAATTGCGTACCAATTCGAAAAATGTTGAGTGATATTCGACTTCTACGACGTGACGTGACTAAAGCAGTTTCGTATGTATTATAATAAGTTTAATGGTATTAGGATTTATAGGGAAATTGTAAAACGCACAATTATGAGTGTATTTTATGACGTAGACGTGTCTGCCATTGGATTCAGGACTATTACAAACAGCTTCATAAATCTAGAAGGGAAAGTGGCCTTACATAAATCTAACTACAATATTAACCCGCATAACACGTGATAAATAATGTATGTATGTTTTATGGGCAAAAACATTTTAGGTGCCGCGGGGATCATAAAATATTTTAATGTAGTTTCGAGGCTGAATCATAAACTAAGTTTTTGCGGGGCGTACGTTATGACAACACTTAGCTCAAAAACCTCGATATTCTACTTTATCTCTACTGTATTTATTTAATACAAAGTAAATATATTCTTCGATCTCATTTATTTTTCACAACCGAACACATGTTTGATAAATTTCATAGATATATTTTTCTAATACCATATTTGACTGTATTCGATGTTAGCGATTGTTTTTGCGAATTATATCTGTGAACCTAAATAAGAAAGAGACCCTCAGAACCAAACTTAGCATACCGGGTGGAACGAAGCGATGTTCATTCCTGAAACTATAATGCTATGTATTTCATGTAGAATCGACCTGCAATAGTTAAATTCTTTTAATAATAAAAAAAAGAAAATCGATTAAAATTGTATTTTTTAATGTATGTACAACCCTAGTTTTTTTAAACTATTATTTGACGTTTGGGAGTATTTACAATTACCTACATTTACATCCGGTGTTCGAAAGTACCGCCGTGGCGTACGATACACGCCGCTGCTCGTGCCCGCGTGTGGCGATGCACCCTCGACAAGATGTTGTGTCGGTTATTTCTTCTGCGAAGACTTTCAAAGGCCACCCTTAGCCTTTCCCTCATCTCTTCAGCCGTCTCACACTCAGTCTTGTAAACGATGTCCTTTACGGTGCCCCACAGAAAAAAATCCAAGGGTGTGAGATCTGGAGACCTAGGAGGCCAACGGTGCGGCCCATATCGGCCGATCCAGCGATCCTCAAACACATTATTCAGTGTTTCACGTACTTCGACTACTGAATGAGCTGGTGCTCCATCTTGTTGGAACCAAGTGCGTCTTCTTTCTGCCAGCGTCAACTCAACTCATCCAGATAGTCGTCGAGCTCTATCCTCAACAGAGCCATGTATCCGTGTCTGTTTAAAGTCTGAGGCAGAAATACAGGGCCTATTATTGTATCCCCGTGTATCGCCGCCCAAACATTAACAGACCAACGATACTGGTGTCCCGTATAACGGTAGGCAAACGGATTTTCTTCGGCATACACGTGTTCGTTATGCCTGTTCCAAATACCGTTCCGTGTGAACAAGCTTTCATCACTCCATATTACGTGTTTGATGAAGTCTCGGTCTTCTAACACCTTTTGCAGTAGCCACCGGCAATAGGCTTCGCGAACGGGGCAATCTCTTGGTAGTAATGCCTGGACTCTTTGTATTTTGTAAGGGTGACGGCCCTCACGTTTTAGTATTCTGAGTATTTTCGTATGAGTCATACGAAAATGTCGGCCCGCTTGTCTTGAACTTGACCTCGGATAATCTTCGAAGTACTGCAGCACTCTCTCTTCCAATCTGACATCATGTTGAATAACGCGTCCTCCGCGCTGGTCATCCTGACCCGTTCGTGGCCCAATAGGACGATTGTTACCAACACGGTCAAGAGCGCGTAATATCGTACTAGAGTGTGTTGGGTGAGGAGGAGGATACCTGTTCCGGTATTGGCGCAAAGTCTCTCCAGTATTGTAATCGCACTCCGCGTACAAAAGAAGCAAATTCAAATAGCCTCTAGCGTTTAATTCCGGCATTTTTGCACACAGCATACGATACAAAAAGTCAATGTAACGTCTATCAATCATGTCAACTAAAAAGTCTGAAAACAATCTTAAGGGTATTTTCAAAGGTTTTTAAACCGATAAGAAATGGCTAGGCAATTTGTAAAAAGTTTGTTTACAAAAGTTAACTGTGTTATGAAGAGGTCATTGCACTCTAAAATAGGGTTGTACACACACACTTTTTCGTATGAAAGTTTAACATGCTATAACTGGAAAACGGTGAGAGATATTAATAAAGTTTATTTGGAGAAAATAATATTCTAAGCCTGTATAATGCCACAGTTAAAGGAAATAACGTCGTTTCGTTCCACCCTGTATAGACATGATTTAAACTCCAGCGAGGCTAAAATTAAGTCGCTTTCTGCTGTCTGTCTGTCCCTAAGTATGATTAGATCTTTAAATTACGCTACGGATTTTGATGCGGTTTTTTATCAGAGATAGGAATATTCAACAGGAAGGTTTATA
The DNA here is from genome assembly GCA_947623375.1 of Apotomis capreana. NCBI lineage: Eukaryota > Metazoa > Arthropoda > Insecta > Lepidoptera > Tortricidae > Apotomis > Apotomis capreana. The sequence continues at coordinate 15,518,957 of OX392507.1, read as the reverse complement.
TGTATAATACATGCATAATTTATCAGCGTTGCACCTGTTCGAAGACGAGGCTAGTCGATAGTAAAAATATAATACATATATTCAAATGTAATGGAGATATCGAAAGTTCACTTAAGCGTTATTAAATTATATCCCATTTGACCCAACTTTACAGCAGAATATCGGGCTGCTTAGTGCATTATGTGTTTAAACGAGTTGAATGGGAGCCTGGTTATCTTTTTTATTTCCAGCATAACAGGCTTAAAACTTTAAATTGGCTGGCAGCTTTTAAAGCTGGCACTAGTCTACGGGAACTTTCACCTAGAAAATTATAGCGTAGGGAAAAGTTATGAATACGGATAGGGGCTTTTTTGTTTGGATATCTATAAATCACGTAGAAATATTTTGTCCCGCAGTAAAATATTATTTCGAAAAAATATTTGGACTCCTATCCACATTTTGACTTTAGCGGTGCCGTTTGGCATCCATTGTTTCTACTAAAAGTAAAAACACATATTTGATTTGCATTAACTAATATAATTTTTGACAACAATTTGCTAAAATAATTAATGATTTCTAAGATCCTAAATTAATTCAAGTAATAATGGGTTAACCCAATATGAGACATTTCGAACCGATCGATGTATCGCTATGCCTCCGGACGTATTCGCTTCTCGCAGCTTTTATCATCTTCGGTTATTTGAACATACAACATTTTTTACCGCATGCGATTTTCATAAACGTGTAGTTTGACTGCTGAGGTAGTTTTGACTTCTGTGTATGTCCTTATCCTTATATAGGTATAATGTGGAAAATACTAGTATTTACAAACATTGGCTTCCCTAGCATTATTTTAATTAACATTAGTACAGTGAGCTGCGGAATTCCATGGCCCATTTATGAGTAAATTCATTCATAAATGGACCATACATTTGTGCACATAGTACTAAATATTGTAATGATATAATTACGTGAAACAATATGATTGCTTAGTATACTAGGTGGGTCCTGTAACAGGAGCAAAAAATTAAAACATAGATTTTACTCGTCAAACTGAACAACATCTGTTCAGAAACTTTTTTTTTAAATACTGTTTTCATACGTTCATTATTTCAAACAAAGTAAATAGTATTTTCAATGTACGCCGTCCAACGTTGACATCGCTTAGCATTGACATAGCCGTCACTTTACTAAATATCAAATGTTTCGCAATAGATTGCTTCATTGAATAAACTTTATTTTACAGGTTTACATTATAAATGAGTTATTTTTAAAAGTTGTTTAATAAATGTTGTTCAGTTTGAGGGGTAGAATCTGTTTTAATTTATTGCTCCTGTTACAGGGCCCACCTGGTATAAAATAAATAGCTATCAAAAATTCAATTTTAAATCATATCACTTCAAAATTGAGTTGTGTTTTGGCTAAACAAATAAAAAAATAACAAACTATTCCAACGCAAGCTTTGCTTATTGGGTATTGGTTTCGTGCACCAACCCTGTATATTGGACGGGTTGCCAATATTTGCCTGCCGCGTTTATCTACGCTATTTTGCCGAACTAAAAGTGAAAGGTAAACTTTAACACAATTTTGTTTATTCTCTACTAGCGACCCGCCCCGGCTTCGCACGTGTGCAATGCTATATTATGCACGTATTATACATATAAACCTTTCTCTTGAATCACACTATTTATAAAAAAAAAACGCATCAAAATCTGTTGCGTAGTTTTAAAGATCTAAGCATACATATGTAGGGCAAACAGCAGAAAGCGACTTTGTTTTATACTATGTAGTGATGAGTCTAGTCAAGTCTATCCTACAATTCACTCCATTACATAAATTGACTAGTCACTTACATCGCGTGGTGAAGTTAATAAACAATTTTAGGCTCGAATGATATTATTATTAGAAATAGGATATATATGCGTGATGGTTCCTTAACTATATATAATACTTAATATAGTATTTTTATTTATTTATTTAGTATATTTTCTGGACAACCTCATTCAAATCGACCTAGTCTCAAATTAGGCTCAACAAGTCTTGTACTATGGGTACAACATGACGATATATCACACAAATATTTGCCCTTGCCAGGAGTCGAACCCAGGACAGTCGTCGGCTCAGTAGGCAGCTGCACTGTTAATTTATTTATTTAAACTTTATTGCACGAAACAAAAGTCAGTACAAATGGCGGACTTAATGCCAAATAGCATTCTATACCAGTCAACCATAGGGCCAAACAGAGATACTAGAATTTGGTCCAAATCAAAAACCAGAACTCACTATCACTGCGGTCGGTGTAAGTTAGAATCCAGTCCCAGGTTGATAATCGAAATTGTTTTAATCAAAATATGCAAAGTACACATATATAATTTGATTAGCGACATCACGAAATATGATTGTCAAATAACATCTGTTCTAGAATCGTGCCTATGAACAATACGTTATAGTTATTGTATAGATAGATCAGCCTATTATAATATAAATAGCTAAGCGGTTTCGTGGTAGATTACTTCACCTCATAGCTTTACGTCGACAAATGAAAGGTACCCCTGACACCTTGCCTGCCATGAATTTTAATGAAGAAGATTCACACGAATAATTCCTTTCTAACAAATGAATGCTTAAATAGTCCCTACGGATTAACGTTTAGGATTAAGGCTTTTGTTGTTGGTGACGTGGCTGAAAACAAAAGAGTCGATGAAAGCGGTTATAACCGGTTTAGCCTTCAACTCACAATATGGAAGTATTCAATAGAATAATAAAACGATTGTGGGACGCGATCCAAACACATTCAATTATTCGATGTGCTCCATGTTGTGTGGATATGTTGACGGGTTTTTCACAATTTGTGTTTTTATTAAACGCTGTAAATATTAAATTTATACGAACGGCTTAACATATTGTTTTGAATTTTAGTTAATGGTTTTTTTTGTATACTTCGAACAACGTGTTTTATCCGGGACTGAATAATCTAACTTCACTTCATATTACTTATTAACTAAAGATGAGTATTCAATTAGTTGTTTTGTAAATCGCTGTTAACATAATTATGTAAATATCGCCGACATTTTGAAAAACTTTGAAATACTGACTCGACAATAATGTCTATACTCAATTATAATTATCGAACCTGTTCACATTATTGCACGAGGTTCGGTTGAAAAAAGCGGACATACGAAAGTATTGTAGTATGTAGCTAATGTCTACATTTAGTATAGCATGCAGTATAACTGTAGCCTAATGCATATTGCTTGGATAAGCGTTAACCTTATTGTAAAAATGTATATAAGCTAATGTTTTAAGTAATTAAACGTTCACTACTATCTAGAGCTCGGCATATACTTTGTCTCCCATCAACGACCCTGGTCGACCACATTATTACAAGGCGATCCTGCAATAACGTTCCGAAGACGAACTTCTGAACCAGCCAGAACCACCTCGCACCGGACGGTGCGGCGGGACACCGCACCGTCCGGGACACCGCACCGTCCGGGACACCACACCGTCCGGGACACCACAAGAAACAAGAGGAACCACCAGACTGACGATGCAGTCTCAAGAATGAAGATTTGAATTAACTTAAAAAAAGAAGAAGACAATTATGAAAGGAGCCATAAGAAGAAACAAGTCTCAAGAAAAGAAGAGCGTTGTCCAGGGTTATCCCGGCTCGCAAATCAAGAGGTGTCCAGGGTTATCCCGGCCCATCTCAAGAGGTGTCCAGGGAAATCCCGGCCCATGCTCGAGGGTGTCCAGGGTTAGCCCGGCCCGTCATCGCATCGCGCATCAGCAACGGCATCGTGCCTCCACGTGCCTGCCAGCCGCCAGCGCATCAACGTCCCGCCATGCATCGCGCAACGTGACGACTCGTGATGACCTCAATATCGTTAGGCATTACTGCTACGTAAGCATTGAATTAAGTAAGTGAATATTTTATTGTATAACTTATGTTTTCGGTTATAATTATTTTAAATTCACGCACGATTTAATTTTATTATGTCTACTGCACTTGCAATATATAAGAGAATATTTAGTTAAACTTGGCCCTCAGAGGCGTCAAAAGGAAATCGCATCTAAGAAATTAGAATGAGATTTTTTATGATATTTTTTTTATTATATAAAAATTAATTAGCTATACAGGTTAACGCCCAATTCATTCAAAATCTTTTTCTTTTACATACATAAATTGTTAGATAACTTTCGTACATGAAATTGTTACCCGTGTCACTTAGCATTTCTAATTATTATTATTATTTTTAAATCAGATATCATCACTTAAAATCATTATAATAACCGTCGGTAATATTTTTTTTTAGATGCAAATGTCGTAAACAACGTTCGCAATTTCCGCGCGCACGGAAATGCATACGCCGCCGCGAAGTCCGCGCGTAAGCAAAAATTTTAAGTAGATCACGCGTGTTCGCTGTCTACAAGTAAACTTTTAATTATTGGTGAACGTAATTTGATATTCACACTTAGAAATTTTATTGAACAATTATACTATAGCTAGTTATTGGATTGATCACCTAATAATTTAGTGACAGTTAATTGAGTTATATTTGCGTAGATATTTCTTTTATAAACTATTACAATACGAAATTTTAATTTCAAATATTTTTTTTACTTTCTCAGTACTTGGTAAGGTACGGTACAGATTTATGTTAGGAGGTGAAGGCACATTTTTATAATGTGTACTTGCATCGGTTAGTTCAAAATCCTTTTACTTGATCATAGTGTGACCTACCGTCCTCCGTGAGAGTATTTGGAGACTTTTAGTCTTAATATATATTGTGTTTCTAAGTACAGGCGACGGACCTGATATGCCATGTGGGTGACCATGCCCATGTTTTGAGTTAAGGGTGCGCACGGACGCGCAGCCCAGTTAGTATATTATTAAGGGTGACCATGCCCTGGGTAGCCATTCCCGTTAATTATTTTTGGAGCGAAGACTCCGTTGGTACGGCATTAGATATTTTATAGGGTAATGTACCGATACCGTAATACCAGTACCTTATATGTGATTAATACACAACTTTAATGGCAAATTTTTATAATTTTTTTTTTTATTTGAGAGACATTATTTGATAATAATACCAATTATTTTGTTGAAACAGACAGGAATTTTAATAAAAATAATTTCAATTTCAACTATAAAATATCTCTTTTGAAACAGTGACACTGGGACATGACAATATTTTTCTTATGGGGTGACCAACTAATTTTCTTTCTTTGGTGCATTATTTTAAACTGTATAAACTTAGTTATAAGTAGTTTACACAGTGGTCCCCATCTTCATTTCGAATTGTAAACAAGTAACATGCATTATTTTTTTTTCTTTTTCTCCAGCACCCCGGGGGTGAAGGGATCTTACGGGGAAGCTGTAGTATGTAGCTAATGTCTACATTTAGTATACTCGTAGCATGCAGTATAACTGTAGCCTAATGCATATTGCTTGGGTAAGCGTTAACCTTATTGTAAAAATGTATATAAGCTAATGTTTTAAGTAATTAAACGTTCACTACTATCTAGAGCTCGGCATATACTTTGTCTCCCATCAACGACCCTGGTCGACCACATCATTATATATATTACAGTATTTTTGCCGAAGCTGAAACAGAAACGCTTTGCTCGCTCGATCAATTATTCTAAACTCATCACTGTCGTCTTAAATTTGTCTCTGAATTGCCCCGATAAAGGAATGTGTGACGTGAAACTCCCGACATTTGTTAAATTAACGCGAAAATAAAACTTTTACTGCAGTGACATAATCCAAATTTTATGCCGGCATCATCCTGTATAGCGGCAGATTTAACTTGAAATGCATTGTGTACTGTAAATAATAAAAACCATCGTAAAAAGTAATGAAATCCCTTACCCCTAACATTATGCCATGCCGATTTTTATTGATGAAATGCTCTTTATATATAAAATCTCTTAATATATGGAATTTTAATACTGAATCTTTCTGTACTCTGTCAGTTACTCGTTATTAACAAAAGACTTATTAATCTGATAATAAGTCGTTATCAGACATTAATGATTGACGGTCAATTTTGACTTAACGTTTTGATTACAACGTAGTCGATTTGTTTACAGCATATAACGTACTAAGGTCTAAAATGGTAGTAAAAATATGATATAATTTGTTTCACTCTTATAATTGACTATAAAAAAACTAGGTATGTTTGTTTATTTGTAATTTTTCATGAACAACGAGGTAACTGCGCGTCACGTGTTTTGGTAAGGCATGGATTCCGAGGGCAAGGTTATTAAGTTTAAAAAAAATGTGGGAAAACCTAGTAATTTCTAGCTAAATTACTAAAATTTGTCTTATTGTTCGGCCCTGAGTTATGATATTAATTATGAAGATTCCTCTTCTGAAAATTGGGTAATTTGTAAGGATTCACCACCAGATGAGACGTACCTAATTATTATACTTTGCCCGTTGTTTCTACCTACGTATAACACAGAATCTGTGTCTGTGTCAGACTTAAGTTTGAAGATTCTAATTGGATTATTTCATCTACTAATCCCTTTCAAGGATAGTGTAATTAAGCCCTAGAAATTCCTTCGGCAATTGTTCGTTCTTTCCCCGTGCGTAATGTGGAATCAATTATCTACACTTATGTTTGAAACGAAACTGCTGTAACATGGACTGATAATTCAGGTAGATCACCAATGTCGCACATTTTTTTCGCAGTTGCACATTACATAGATACCTTTGTACGTATAAATCTAAATAAACCTTTTGAATGCTCTTAAAACTATATTAAACTGTATTCTTATTTTACATTTGGTATACAATTTACAAAAGTCATACGTTTCGTAAGACTCATAGACCTGTCTTAACATACATCGCCGACAAGAGAGAGCTTCTCGCGTAGATTAGTGTGTTAAGTGAGGTCCAAGTGCCAGATGAAATATATGGGACAGTCACTATAATAGCGCTGGCTGATTGAATATAGTGTTTGTTCGTCATTCTTATCAAATATTATTCAAAGATGACTCTTCATAAATTTGAATGGCGCTCTTGGCTTTAACTCTAGTTTGATCACAGTCATATGGACTTCATTCTTCCGTTGTGATGATAATCGTGAGACAATAATGTCGTTACAACTGACACAAGTCACGCTAGAGACAAGAATGACACTAGAAACGCTCGGCGCGGTGGTCTACAAACATCGGTGAACCGCGACTCTTTACATTGACAGTCTTCTAAAGTTATCGGTCCATGGACAATATATTTTCGCGAAATTCAGTAGCTTCCAGTCTGCCGAGCATTATTACTTAGTGCTAGTAATACCTAATTCATATTCTGTTCTCGTCCGCCGTGCGCGCCGCGGTGCCGTTTAGTTCGCTTCTGCCTTGTTATTACAATGGTAGGGGATACATGGAATATATTTAGGGGAAGCTAGACTGTGTTGACGGGGGAATAAAAAATACATGTCTCGTTCTTTATATATACAACCTTTTATACATTAGTGCAAAGAGAAAATAACATTTTGTATGTAGATTGGATCGAACCCATGACCTTTACTTATCCGGAGTAGTACTTTGACGCCTGAGCTACCGCGACGTTACGTACAGTCTCAAAGTCAAAGTCGAAATAAAAGTCAAATAATTTCAAGTCTAGGTAATAATATCAACATCAACAGAATTATGCCTCAGACGTATTTGGCTACCGTAGTCATGCATGTCGATGTGAAAAACGGAAAAATGAGAAAATCTGTGAAAATTTGAGACCGTTTTAAGTTTTATTGCCGTATAAATTGCAGAGGAAGAAATTAATTAGTCTAAGGAGCTTTTATATGGGTCATTAAAAGCTTTGGTCATAATTTTGGAATGTAGTATTTAAATTTAAATTAGGTGATAAACTTAACGATCGCGTCAATGAAATGACCCTGATATTGCGGGTTTTTGCCGGCTTCGTTTAAAATTTAAATGGTTTTGTCAAAATTGCCGTATTGGGGATGATTTAAGGGTTGTATTTTAGTGACTTGCTCTAGTGCTAAAGTACAGTTCGCAGTAGGTACAGTGGCTCACAAATAATTACAATTACTTAAGAGGATATATCACTGCTCCTTTTCCAATACTATAAAAATTACCGTAAAGTTTGCACTGGTAACGATTGCGTCGGATACAAATGATAGTTTTTAGGGTTCCGTACCCAAAGGGTAAAAACGGGACCCTATTACTGAGACTCCGCTGTCCGTCCGTCCGTCCGTCCGTCTGTCACCAGGCTGTATCTCAACAACGGTGATAGCTAGACAGTTGAAATTTTCACAGATGATGTATTTCTATTGCCGCTATAACAACAAATACTAAAAATTAAATAAAATAAATATTTAAGTGGGGCTCCCATACAACAAACTTGTTATAGATTATATATATGTATAGGTACGGAACCCTTCATGCGCGAGTCGGGCTCGCACTTGCCCAATTTTTTTCTCATTCGCATTGTCACAATTTATAATTAATAAATTTAATTTAATTAGATTCGATAAAATCTAAGATAAGAGTCTAACCTCTTCTTCTTCTTCGTGTGAAGGGATCAAATTCCTTAGACTAAATGGTGTTTTGCCAATGCGTTGCCACTTCTATCCCTCGGGGAGTGCCTTTTATGAGGTCTTCGAGAGTGCACGTGGTTGGACACCGAGGGCACTGCATCATGTGTTTGGTTGTTTGTAGTACGCCACACCCGCAGGATGCGCCGCTCTGTTCAGATCTAATTCCCCATCTCACCAGATTGTCTTTAGACCGTCCGACACCCGTTCTCAATCTGTTTAGAGACTTCCAAGTGATCCATTTCTGTTCAGCGCCAGGCGTCAAATGTTCCACAGGTGTCATTGGTAGAGAAGTCTCGTTCAGTTGCGATTTCCAAGCATCAAGACGGGCTTCTTGGGCCGTTTGGTGTTGAAGACTAAGAGTTGTCAGAAAACTCTTACGTGACTTGAGTCTACTGGTTGCTTGTTGGTGACCGTGAAGTGGGTGTCGTGGGTCCTGCAGTTGCTTGTGTCGTTCCACAGCGGCAGCTACGTCTCTGCGTATGCACGGTGGTGTAATTCCACTTATTTGGTACAAGTGGCCGGATTGAGTAGGTTTCAGACATCCGGTGATTAAGCGGCAGGTTTCATTGAGGGCAATGTCGACCTGGCCCGCGTGTGCAGAGTTCTTCCAAACTGGGCATGCGTACTCTGCAGCCGAGAAGCTGAGGGCAAGTGCTGTAGTGCGCAGTGTGTGAGGATTCGCGCCCCACGTGGTGCCGGTGACACGACGTAAGACATTGTTCCTTGCCGCAACTTTCTGTTTGGTATCGAAACAGTGTTTTTTATAGGTCAAAGATCTGTCAAGGGTTACACCCAAGTACTTTGGAGTGAAAGTATGGACCAACTGGCAACCCTCCCATTCAATATTTAATTCTCTAGAAGCCTGTTTATTTTTGAGGTGGAAGGCGCAGACTTGTGTTTTTGATGGGTTCGGTTTGAGTTGATTCTCCTTATAGTATGTTGAGAGGTTTGCCAGGCCCTCCGCTAAGTATTTTTCAACCGCCTCAAACGTCCCTTCCTGCGACGTAAGAGCTAGGTCGTCAGCAAAAAGGAAATGTCGCAGGTTACTTTGGATAGGGTCTAACCGTAACCGGGCTATACAAATGGAGGTTTCTTTTTCGTCTGTTTCTTCCTCCAAAAAATAACCAGTCTACGAAATTGTAGGTCCGACACAGAAAATTTTCTTCTCATTCATTTCCTACGTACAGATTAAGTTTTGGAGAAGGAAACGGAGGAAAAAAAACCTCGATTTGCATGGAAAAATTAAGCGTGGTATTTCCTCTTAACTAAAATATAATTACAATTACTCTTAAGTAATTGTAATTATACTTGTTACTTGTAATTACTCTTAAGTAATTGTAATTATACACAAGCGTTCAACACAGGCTAAATGATTCAAAGATGATCTTTTCCGTGAGCGAATGAAGTTAAAGAGCTAAAGCTAATAAAATAATAATTTTATCCTATTTTTACAAAATATGACAGTTAATTTATGAAGAGACTGAAGTCCGTAGCTATAAAAAAATCAATAAATCAATAGGGGGTGCGACTGATGTTGAATTATACAATATAGTGTTATTATATGAATAAAAAAATTATTACTTAACATATATGTATTAGCTCGATATGCCGTAAAAAAAATACAAAAAATATTTTTTGTAATATAATGTGATTTCAAAGGTACAAAAACTTTATGCTTTCTTTTTGTAGGTAATCCAAAAGTAATTTTAAAGTTCTTGATAGAATCCTCATAATTTAACAAAACAATAATTATATGACAGCCATGAACATACACGCATTTTTTCACGGTGAGAATGGCAAATTAGGTACTTATTGCCTCCATACAAATACTGGTACCCAATTCACAGATGACGTCAAATGTAGGGAGGCCAATTATATAGAGCGATTTTAGCAGGTACTCTGTAGGAATGATGAACTTTACGGTCATTTCTGACTTTTAGAGCAGTCTAAGTGTGGGTAGTCACATAAAGACATTTGTTCCCAATAAGAAATAGAATCGATGAACATCCTCAAAAAAAAGTTGCCCGCTGACCTAGTGTTTAATAGTTACGGATTTCAGATGATATTTTATATATGAAATAAAAAAACCTGTTTAACTCGGTGTTGAAAAGTGGTCCAGTCCAGTCCAACCACTGAAAGGTCAGTACGTCCTTCGCTAAAATGTTAAAACATAGACGCCTTTGAGGCAAGTACACCTATCTGGCTATTCATGTTTTCATCTAAAATTTTATTGCAAAGAAATTCCAAATCTACTACCAATTCCATGCAAATACCTCTCTTAAACCAAATCTATGGACTCCCCATTATATTAAACGTTCCAGTCAGGGCCGTAAGCCTCTTTTTCCCGACAGTAAAATAATAGGCCTTAGCAATTGGCCACCGAACTTCGTAATACGAATCATTGAGAGCGTCATGAAATCCGTGTGCGGCAAAAACGTGATCAGACTTTTTATGGACCTTTGCATAATATATCAGTTTTTATAGACATATGTGCAGATATTGATATAGTACGTGTATATGTAAGGCGTGAGGGGTGTAGGCTAACTTAAATTGGAGTGTATTTCCGAGCAAGTTTTTTTTGCTATTCTCATATTTTATGTCTGGATTTGCTACATCGCGGCATACGACGCCCGTCCGCTACGAATATGTTTAAATGGCTGTCCAGTGTCCATGAGGATGAGGATGAACTCCATAGAAAGCCAGTTGGAAACATGTCACGTAGATCAGTTCAAGGACTTTGAGGGAAAATCCAATAGCCATTGCCGTACAAATGTCGGAGTAAAAGCGATAGATGTGGCTTATTATTATAACAAAACGGTGAAAAGTGTTCATTTCATTACCTCGACGTTTCTAATATGACGTTACGTTCTTGGTCTCGAAGAGACTGAAGAGACGGGCATCCATGGTAAAAGAAAACAAGGTATGGCATTCCAGAATGACAGGCGAGACTCACGCTATGATATGATTCTGTCAATCCGTTTCTGTGTTGCCAGTGGTGTATCATACTCCCTGATTCTATTGTTACATGTATGAATCTCATAAAATTATGCGTGTTTAAAATCAATTATGACGACAAAATAACATTTTCACCTCACTCGCTCGGAAAACCTCCGTTTATAGGGCGAAATCTGCGTGAAAAAGTCTATTTTATCCGCTAGCGTGCAAAAGTCATTTGAATTTCGAACACGACGATTTTGATTCTCTGTGGTGCATGTAACTTTTTTATATTTAAGACTCCTTCAACGCGTGACTGATTTCATCAGTCGATAAATCTTCGAATAACCAATCAACGCACGCTAATAAAGGGCGATCTGGTCAGGCCGGCTAAAATCACATGTACGTTTGAATACTTCTTTAAAAAAAAATACACCTACAATATCACGTCCAGAAACCTGGTTTGTGGTTACAGATTTTTAAGTTTTTATTTTTCTACACTTTATTTTATGTTGAATATATTTATATATATTAATAGTAAGTATTTTAGTTTCATTTAAATATTATGACTAGTAAATATATTAAATACAACATAAATTTTAACATTTATTTGTTATAAAAGTTGGAACATAAGAGTGTAATTTCTAAACGCACCCGAGAAAAAATTAAACAGGTAATTAAAAAGTTGGAATTTTTCACAATTCACGTAAAAAACGTAAATTTGTTCTGTGGAGAATACCATACTTTATAAAAATATCGAAAACAAGAAAGTTAAGCCCAATTTGGAGTATTTATTCAATTGCTAAAAGCCTGCATTCAAGCGAAAAAGGATTTGTTATAAATATTCGGAGACGATAAGTAATTTACCGAAACTATTGGCGTTTTTAAAGAAAATAAAGCCGAAATAATCTTGTTCGGATTCCATGCATCGTCCAATAACTTCCAAAGCAAGTGTTATGGAAAATACTTCCGAGTGGCCAACTAATCCTTCCCAGAATGCCATTCTCCCACATTCACAACGAATGTGTCAAGTAGTTTCAAATACAAATATAATATAACAGTGCTTAAGAAAAACTCAACGATAAAATATACACGACGCCGACGATAATACAAATTACGGCCATATTACTTTTAATTTTTAATATGTGTGCTTTTCTCGTATTCATTTAGTTTGGATTTGTGTTATGTTTTAAATTTGATGTATTAAATAGAAGGCAAAATTAAATATCATTATTTTAATGTTTTCATTGTTTTTCTTGAATCTTGCATTTTCTTCGCTGTACTTAGTGAGGTGAAAAATTGTGTGTTCCGCATGGCTGCAAAATTATTTAGCTTCTCGTGTCTTGAAAGCCTAGCTAGGCTCAGGAATCTATCTTTGAACAATTCGCTTCGCTCATGGTTCAATCTTAGATTCCTTCGCTCGCTCAGGAGCCTTACCACAATCTTTATAAAAACTATCCAAAAGCAGTGCAGTTCAGTTTAGGCACCTAAATTGAATCGCTGAATTTGGTACCATAACAAATTTAAAGCAGCGCTGATTCTCGATCGCATAAAGTGAATGAAAGACCGATATTTGTCTCTGGTCCGCAAGTGAGACGCTACGGGGCGAAAGGGATGCCGCTATGTGAGTTTCGTATATGTTTATCTCTTTCTGGCTTCTATCCGTTCGGTAACTAAAATATTATAAATAAATATCGCAGCACACTTTGTTTAAAACTAATTGGTAAATTTTAAAAGAAAAGACATATATTTCATAGCGGACTTATGTTCTTTTTGTAATTTAATGACAATATTTGCCATACCAAATGCTTTATTGAATGAAATAAAGTTTAAAATGTCTGTATTTCAAAAAGAATTGTAATTAAGACTCGGAACGTGTGCCGCCTTCCGCCTGTGATAATGTCATGTCAATCATTGACATGTAAATTTGTTAAATTTCAAATGAATTTTACGTGGTATGCCAGTCTTTGAATTCAGTTTAATCCTCCGCGGATTTAGTGTATTCGTTCAGAGGAAAGAAATTGTGACCAGGAAATGCGGTGAAGTGATTTTATCACCCATATAATATCAAGTGTGTCAATGACAATGTTAAAAGCTCCGTTTTTATCGCCAGCTGTCTCCCGCCGAGATAGAGACCTTTGAAATCGGGCTTATATTTTTGACCCCATGATATCAATATTATCCAGCTGCAGTCCCGGCACTACGTGTACTTCAGCTCATTTGTGGTGTGCGTGCCGCGGCCGCTGCAGGACACCATCGCAAGTGCAGACTTCTGGCGGAAGGGTGTTGTGTTTCGGCAGTTCCGCGGTAATTTGCCGAATTATACACCAGATCAGACGACGCAAAGGACCCACGCGGTTGTGTCGCCTAAATTAACTAGTTTTAAGTCTTGTTTATATGTATTTTTGTAGTTCAGTGCCTTATTGGTTTTATTACTGTAATGCTGTGTAACTTTTTTGAATAATAAATAAATTATCAACTGCTTAAAGATATGTTCAATTATAGTTGCCTATTTTAGGTTCAGTGCAAATGTTTGTAACTCCAGTTCTTTGTTTTACAAAATAGTTTACTTGTTTTTATAATTCAATCTATTAAAAATCATATTGTGGTTTAAGAACTTAAATAGTAACCAAATAAAGAAGCATGATGTAAAGCACCCTCGAGCGGCTAATTTAGTTAATACAGTCTGCAATGCTACGGAAAAAAAAACGTATCTTACTATGAAATCCATACAAAGCTACGAGCTCTTTACCGTAGTATTGCAGTAGTCATATTTGGAACCGAAAAACACGAAGTTAGCTATCTACTTATTACCAGTAATGCACTCTTATCTATGCGCATTGTGCATCTTTTTTTTCCCCGTTGCATTTTCCAAGAGATCGTATTATAATAACTCAAAAGAAATTAACTCTCTATTCTGAAAAACCTGTCAAACACTTCGCTACCCTAGCTCCAGGTAGACCTGACGAATTTTTCCTTATGCTTTGTGTGTCGATCTTTGCATTGTTTTATTTGAAAGGGTTTTTACACCTTAGCAACCTCTAAGTCAATACGTTAATATTCAGGCCTTACTTTTAAATTCGTAGTCCGTGAAAGCACAGTAATATTTTTATTATGTAATCTATACATATAAACAGAAAAGTCCTGAGTGACTGACTGACTGACTCATCAACGTAAAACCAAAACTAGGTACTGAACCTAGGAACTTCAAATTTGGATAATAGACCAAGTATACAATGGAGGCAAGGAATAAGAAGGGATATTTTAAAATTCATCCCCTAAGGTGGTCCAATTGGGGTTGAAAGTTTTTATGGAAATCGTGTAATTTTTGAGTAGGTAAGAGATTTTTGAGTTAGAACTTTGTTTACAGATTCTCCATCAATGTGAAAGTAGGTATATGTGAGGAAATATTTTCGTGTATGAACTCTGCTCTGCATTTATTTTTGGAAATTAATCTTCTAAATTAAGAGTTAAATTTAAGGCGATTAGATGGTAAAACTTTTTATGAAAAACGATAGATCCTGTACATTAGAGCATTATTGTCTCAGTTAGTAATAGAATTGTAATTAACTGAGAATACTGATTTAAACGGTATCCGGAATTCCTACCCTTAAGAGGATTAAACGGAAAGCCAACGCTTGTATGAGAAATGTATTGTTTTTTGAGTAAGACCTGAGTAACAACGCAAATTTCAACGTCTTTAAAAATAAAAAAAACTCGTGTTATAAGTTGTTTAACTTTCCATGAGGTACGACGACGAACTATTACGAACAAGTGTTAGGTATCTTGCGATCGCAACTCACCTAGATTAGTCTCGATAAATTAGAGTCGCCATTAGATACTACTACGATTGTCAATAAAGTAGGACGATTCAAAGTTTTATTTAGGTAATACGACGAAGAGAGAAAAATTAAGAACATTTTGATGGGAATAAGGTATGAGTATAGGTTTTAAGAAACAATAAAACGGTAGGAAGTTACACAGACACGTTTCCAGACCTTTGCGAGACAAGCCGCGGGCAAAAGCTAGGAACTAATAAATATTCTACACAAAACTATCCAGAACAATACATTCAATGAGGAACTTTTTATGAGTCGCAAAATTTGACACTCGTGCGATTCAGTTTCGTCTCAAGTGACACATCGTGGTACGAAAAGTACTTGAAATGAGAGAATGAAATAGTTGAGACGCTCTTACTGAACTGCATCTGAACTGAGTCGTAAATACAATGTCATGGTATGAAATAGCGATACAGTTCAGTTTAGGGCCTAAAGTGAGTCGCGTTAAGAGATCGTGGTAAGGCTCCAGCTTTCAACACTCGCGCCAAATAACAACTTTGCAGCCTTGCATAACAAATAACTATTATTCGAAGAACATGACAATTGTAATGCAATTTTTTTTTTATGACTGGCGGTGAACTGTTTTTTCCTTATAATTAATTTGTTACCATACCGGCAACTAATCAGTGATGTCGAAAGGCTGACTTGCTGTAGTGCCATACCTTGTTTTCTTATACCGTGCGATATGTATATGCAGCGGGACCCCATGTAATAATGGTTTAGGTCCTAAATAATCAAGTTGGTATATATTTCTACCTGCCGATTTATGTACTTTAAAATTTCTACCTTTGCAAATTAATGAAAAAAAAAATTCTGTGCCAGCGGGGCCCTTTGTTAATTGTAAGTTTACAGACTAAATGAATTACTATTCACGGAGCCTCTTATTTCTGCCTTCCAAATAACTTTTCACTACACCCTAGATATAAATAGTTTTTTGAGAAATACGCGTTCGAAGATTTTGTCATTTTTTTTCATAAATTTGCAAAGGTAGAAATTTTAAAGTACATAAATCGACAGGTAGAAATATATACCAACTCGATTATTTAGGACTTAAACCATAATTACATGGGGTTCCGCTGCATATCCATACTTCCATATCCATACTAATATTATAAATGCGAAAGTGTCTGTCTGTCTGTCTGTCTGTCTGTCTGTCTGTCTGTCTGTCTGTCTGTTACCTCTTCACGCTTAAACCGCTGAACCGATTTAGATGAAATTTGGTATATAGATAGTTTCAGTCCCGGGGAAGGACATAGGATACTTTTCATCCCGAATAAATGTAGTGTTCCCGTGGGATGAGCGGGTAACACCGCGGGGCACAGCTAGTTATACGTATTACCATGCGGGCAGCAACGTCTTCTTGTCTGGCGAGTTTTTCGAACTACCCGCACTTGGTCTTTATTGTCAGTTTGCTCACTGGGGTTGCCACTTGATCGACACACAACACTTATTTATTTATTTAATCTTTATTGCACAAAGGAAAACATATCGTATAAAAGGCGGACTTAATGCCATGAAGCATTCTCTACCAGTCAACCTTGGGGCAAATCGAAAAATTGTAGGCGGTGCAACTAACTTACACTCCACGAAGACGAAACCTTCGAGACCATTCGAAACGTCGATGTAATTAAATAAACGAGTGAAATTATGTAACTTTAAATCAATAGAAGTTGCTCAGATACGGAAACGTAATAAAAATTCAAGTTTTTGATCTTACGCGGCACAAGCGTTAGCCGCAATTTAAAATTGAAGATGACATTGTTTTTTCTTAATAATTTCACACCGGTTGATCATGTGTGTACCAAAAATGTCTATATAAGAAGAATAATGTCTCATATTTTCTGCGTAAATGTTTATTCTATGATTCTTACGGGTCTAAAGTTAAAAATAATGTCTCATATTTTCTGCGTAAATGTTTATTCTATGATTCTTACGGGTCTAAAGTTAAAAATGTTTGACGAAAGTTATAATAAGTAATTGATGTAGGTAACGTATTGTTGTGACTGACTTGTTTGCAAATATCATCGTGCTCATACATATCCAGTTTGCCGACACACGTATTTAATCTAAGCAAACACTTCTCCTCACCATAGATTACCATAACTGCTGGACTTGAGACGTTAGTTTCCCAAACAATGTGTCTACAAATCATATAACGAGTAAATTAACTGTATTCAAGCAGTATGGAATGGTCCTAAAACTGTATGTAGGTTACTTATTAAGATATCAAAATTAGGTACACAACGACAGAAGAATGAATTATGTAAAAAAAAATTGCTCAAGTTAAAAGTACCTACTGGTTATTAATATAAGCAGCAACATAATTCTGTGTAATAGAAAAAAAAACAATTAAGTGCGGTTCGAACTTGGGCACGAATGGAAATGGAAAATAATATAAAGAAAAACACGCGGCAGAAACACGTATCTGGTATGGATTTATTATTATTATTAATTAATGTTGCTTAGGAAAATTTCAAGAAAAGTATATACAATACTTACGTATAATTACGGTTTAAGAATAAGAACACTGTATCAGATGGAAGACCTTAGGAGTTGAGTTTCTTTAGCTCCCATTAGACACAGAAGCCTAAAATTTTACTATAGTAGTTACGCTGTGTATATAATACAAAAAAGTGTCGCTGATAAATAAAACGCCGCTCAATTGCCAGTCAGACTAGCGCACCGGGGGTTCCGTACAAACTACGAAAGCACTGAATATGAATATTACTCTAACTAACGAATTAGGTTGGACAACAGTTGTCCGCATAATATATGGACATAGGTCGGAGTTAGTTTATCGCTCGTATCTTTTGATTGCATTGATTTAAATTTGACATTTGACTTTTTTACGGCTTGAAGGGGTCGCAGATTTGATACGAATTACGAATTACGGGGTATTTGATACGAATTTCTTCTTGTGAAAAGGAGGTTGACGACGGACACACAGCTGGACAGCAAAGGAATCCTATAAAGCTTCCGTTTTTTGAGAATATAGCTACGGAACCCTAAAAGTCTGAAAGTTACTTTTGTAGTAGAAGTTTTTTGCCAAGTCGTTTACTCCTCTTAAGAAATAGTCTCTACAACTGTTCGCACCATATTTCCAACATATCAACGCATGCAGCAGCTGACATTTAGCCGTCTTTACGTGCTTACGAGAAAGAATTTAATGTCACGATCTTTTACAGTAAAGGTGTGATAAATGAAGTCAGAAGTGCTCCCCTAAAGTATGCCTACGTAATATCTCCTCGCTCCCGCCTCAGGAACCTTATGATGAAATTCACTTTCGTGCCGTTACCATTTTTCAGGAACTTTCATTATTTTTCACGCCTGATGACGCTGGGAGAGATTTTCGAGGTCGTTTCCTCGTTATGGACATTTAGATGTATAGAAGTTGGTATTCATGTGTGTGTGCAAATCAAAAAAGGAAAGGCTTAGATCTTAAGTGCAACCTCTGCAACATAATTTTTAATTTTTTTTAGACATTTGAAGAGTCTTTAGGAAACAACTTTAGTATTATACAAGAAGGGCTTCTTCGTAGGTGGGTAGCAATTTCTTATACCTAATTTCGACTTCTAGCCGTTTCGGCCCTACGAGCGAACAAGTGTTATATACAATTAATTGTATCAGCAGATGGCGCTGTTCGGCTAGCGCCGCGAACCGATACAAATCCTGCATCGCGCTGTTAAGATATTTCGTGAAATAATTACCCCTTTCAATAGAAAACTGAATTGCAGTACAATTTTCGAATTATGTAATAGTATTAATAGTAATTGTATTATATTCAACCTTAATATATATATTACGACTCCAAGTCGCCTGTAATTGGGGAAGCCTACTACTAAAAATGCACTTAGAGTTATGCTTAATAGAAATGTTAGCTTCTAAAATGAGCTTTTGTTAATACAATGATCGAGCAGGACTATTTTCATCAGGTACCGACGCCGAACAGGGAATTCCTTTCACATTGCAGAATAGCATAACAAAACCAGATGATGGCCGCCCCAAATAGATTTGTGGATGAAATAATGGAATTACCTATTTTAACCCGCAACGTCGAAGTTTCCAATCGCCAAATCTACATTACATATCTATCCAAACCACGTGTCATGTGCAATGTAATTGGAAAAGCAGTGTTATAGTGCAGTTAATACAGTTTCAAGTTCGACGAAATGCAGCAGTAATATGACGTTTGTAAAGCAAGCCTATATGATAGCATTCATGATCATGACGTTAGCGGCGCTGACGGATTCATTTACAATGTCAATATTGGCCCGAAGTGGTCGTGTTCCGCGATTTGATTGCGTTGCAAACAGTTTGTGATGCGGCTGGTTAATTTGGTGCCGATAACGAGTAACTTTTGGTGGCTCGAGGGAAATTATGGTTGTGATAGTTCAGTCGCATTTGAAATATGTCTGGTATTTCCATTATAGTATTTCCATTAGCGGACAACCGGAATGTCCATCGGCTAACGATCTGCCTGATATTACGCGCAGGAGCTAAATTCTAAGTTTAGAATGATAATTCTGTCCTAGACAAGGCTTGTATTCATTGATCCAGATCTACGAAATAACAGTCTTGAAGCACAAAAATCGACGTTAATAACTAGCAACCTAAATCTCTAAGCGGTTAATTACTTGGTATGGATAAACGTTAACGGTTACAAGTTAAAACTTGCGACGAGTCATGACGTTTTCTCAAAATACATGTTTTGCATCCCAGCTCGGTTAGAGACTGACTGTCTGATTGATTCGCCGAAAGACGTCCACAAAGACTTTCTCCACAGATTTCCACATACGATACACGCATTTAACAATTCTAACAGCTTCCTGCAACTTACACAAGATCGTCGGTCCACGTCGAACGGAGGATCCATGTTTCGTCTTCCAGCCCATCTAGTACCTACAACTATGGTACGCGACTCTTGTCGCGCGACATAGCATCACTCGTCGCCACGGGGTTTTCGGTGCATGAATAATTTAAATGGGGCTCCTAGTCTTCTTTGTTAAGTTAAAGAATACACAGATCCCATATAATACGCATATTGTCAAAAGTAAGTTAGTGCGTAAGCGTAAGCCATGTTTTCAGAGGTCTTCAATCAAAGTAAGGTTCATCGTTCCCACTAAAACAAGGTGGCCTCGTGGTGGCATCGCTAACTGTAACGTGGTGGCGTTTAATCATTCATGCACCAAAAGCCCCGGGGTATACTCATCACAGTACTGTAATAAAAGGCGAGAAAGAGCGTGTTCACCATAATAGCGATCGTGGTCGATAATATTATGATGATGATGAAAACACAGTTTGTATCTAAGCTTGTCAAGAGACCTTAGTACGACACGATTAGTACGTCGCTAATGGGTTCCAAATCGGAATAATCCCGCCGTCAGCGTCGATCATTGACTAATTTGATTTACAGTTAAATCCGATTGATTAGTTGGGTAGGCTGTCGTAATGATATTAGCGACTCAGTGCGAGTTGTCTGTTTCATGTTCCTTGAAACATTTGCATAGAGTGTATTATAGCCGGGTTTGTGCAATATCTATAACTGAATGTTATTACAATAGTAGAGTTGTTAGTCCGCTGTTTTCTAACATAATTGTGCGCATCGGGTTACAAGCATGAAATTTCTACCACAGATAGAGTGTTCCACGGTGATTATTTTCAGATGTGGAGGGAAAAAGTCAGATTCGTCCCCTGTGAGGCAGGAGAGCGGAGTGAATACGGCCAAGTATCCCTCTTTTCTTTCTTTATTGCTGGTCAGTTAAGTCTACCAGGACGTGTTTGGTATCGTTTCCGTGTATAACAAATATCAGAAATTCATTTTTTATGTTATTTTTGTATAGTTCTGTATAAAAATATGGGTGTAAAGGCCGAAAAGGTAAAAATCATAACAAGTTTTTTTATTCAGTGAGGTAAATTAGTTCAATTTCGTGAACATTTTCAAATTATTATTATTATTTAAAAAAGTTCATTTAATTTGGTTTCTAAAAATATATGAATGTTGGGCACTTCTCATACAAACAGTAGCTTAAAATATATCTTTACATCGGCGTAACCAACGTAAATCTCCGAACGCATCCTATTTCGCTTCATTAAATACATTAAATAATGATTATTAACATGCTTTTACATATAATATTTACTATATACGTCCTAGAAAAACAAATTAATGTAATTAAAACATTTTTTTTTGCTAATGTATCACGAGCACACGGGCTAATCTCAACATCAACAATTTATTTATGTTACTGTTTGTATGAAGAGTGCCCAACATTTAACTATATATTTTTAGAAACTAGATTAAATTTGCTATTGTGCAATATTTTCTTTTAGTTGTAAATATTCAGGAAATATAACTAATTTATCTCCCTGAATAAAAAAAACTTGTTGTGATTTTTACAATTTCGGAAAAACAACCTTATTTTTATATGGTAATATGAATAAATAACATGAAAAATGAATTCCTGATATCTGTTTTACACGAAAACGATACGACACAAGTCCTACTAGCGTTACCTGATCAGTAATATAAAAAGAAAAAGAGGACCCCTTTGTCCTATTTACCCCGCTTTCCCGCCGCAAAGGGGACGAATCTGACTTCCTTCCACATCTTAAAATAATCACCGCAGAATACTCTATCTGTGGTAGAAATTTCGTGGTCGTATCCCGATGTACACAATTTCGCGACTTAGCAAAATGTACTAGAACACGCAGGCTAGGCTTAACCTCAACATTTTTTTCAAGGTACTTTTTGTATGAGATGTGCCTAATATGTATACATTTTTAAAAACAACATTAAATTTGCTGTTTATTAATATTTTTTTAAATTGTAAATATGCAGGATAGATAACTAATTTATCGTTCTTAATAAAAAAAACTTGTTGTGATTTTTACCTTTTCGGCAATAAACCCAATTTTTTAAATGAAACTATTCTTAAATAACATGAAAAATTAATAACTGATATCTATTTTACACGAAAACGATGTCGTACAAGCCCTAAGAGCCTTAACTGATCAGTAATAAAAAAAAGAAAAAGAGCAGTACTTGGTCCTCTTCACCCCGCTCTCCCACCACACAGGGGACGAATCTGACTTCCCTCCACATCTGTAAATAATCACCGTGGAACGTTCTATGTGTGGTAGAAATTTCATGCTTGTAACCCGATGCGCACAATTTCGCGGCTTAGCAACTCTACTACAATAACAAGTGTCTGTAGGTAACAAAATTCATTTTTGCGACAAGTTTTTTTATAGCCAACTGTACTTTTCTTTGATCGTCCATAAATTGCTCATTGAGACGATTCTAATAAAATCCCCAAACTTGGTATAGCATTGCTATATCTATTAGGTACAGAGTTTCTTGAACCACCTTCTGGATCCATTATCAGACCAGCTCCATAGTACCATAATATTATTGTATTGTCATATTTGTCATCAAGTCAAGTTAATTAAGTATACAAATTTTAGCTCAATCATCTGGGGAAATTTGCTTAGTTATATACTCATACTCATACTCATTTATTTATAAAATCTCTTTCAATTTTACATGTCACATATTCAATTATCAAATTATATTAGGTTACATTATTCCATTTAATTACACATTTCATATAATCAATCATTAAAATAAAATACAAAATTTAAATAATGTTAACAATTTATAATTTCAGTACAATATACAACAATAATTTGTAGTCAGAATTAGTATAATATATTATTTAAGATTTAAAAATTCCTCAAGGCTATAAAAAGCTCTAGATATGAGCCGTTTTTTAATTGTATGTAGGAATGTTACGTCGTTATCAATTTCTTTTATATAATCGGCTACTTTATTGTAGTTACATACATACAAGTAAAATAAAATCTTGTAAAATAATAGTAGTTTATATGCAACTTTTACATTATGAGAGGTCCTAAAGCACGAGTGTAGTGTTGTTATAGGATCACACGAGTGATTTAAGATCTAATTACGTACATTTGACAGTACTTTATTTACACTCATATTCGTCATCATATCATAGAACAGATTTTCTTTTTTGAAGTACTCAGTAGGTACCAGGAGTACCTACCGGAGCAGAGAAATGAACGAGGCGACGCCGCCAGTGTCGTAATGTTATGAAAAACAATCTCTGATTTTGGTAATCTATGCCCCAACCCCGTCTCTGCCAAGTAATATAGAGGTCTTTATCTATAGTAGGTATCTGAACTTGTTAGGTACAGTACTTTAACGATATGAGTGTGAATAAAAGTGTATACTTAGTTAACTAATAAAATGCACTTTATGTATTTAACTATAGAACAAAAGACCACAGAAATTCCCTTTTGATCTTCGCAAAAGCCTTCTGTGAACTGTATTTTACTGGTTGTTTGTGTAAAATGTGACACTATTGGGTCGCGGGGCGACGTGTCCAAGCATGACGCATGCCACTACGACTGACTATGAACGTGTACCGGCTTGGCCTCTACCCTTACCATGAGTTCACAGTGACCGTACTCGCCACGTAATCGATTTGTATGGAAAGTGTAGTTCTACAAATGTACCGTTAGTGGCACTGCACTATTCTTCATACAAATCGTGTATGAAGTCGCTAGCCAGGATGGTCACGTTAAATAAAATAAATAAATAAATAAATAAATATCGGACAACCTCACACAAATCTATCCAGTCCCAAATTAAGCTCAAGAAGGCTTGTGTTATGGGTACTCGACGACGATATACGTACTTATATAGATAAATATATACTTACATACATAGAACAACCATGACCCGAGCACAAAATATTCGAGTTCATCACACAAATATTTGCGTTGGCCGGGATTCAAACCCGGGACCGCCGGTTCAGTAGGTAGGTGTCTATAAACTGCGCCAAACGCGTCGTCAACTCCATGGTATGGGTACTATGGGGACAATGGTGATAGATGGAGCCGAACAGGTGTAAAAGCTACTAGTGTGATGCGCAGCGTGAAGTCAGTCTTGCGTTTGGGTACGTCATTAAAAATTCACACAGTAAATAATAAACATCAATGAAACGAAGTAGAATTTCACAGAGCGTGTCGTTGATTTATATTAAATGATGCAGCCAGCGGGTTGCGGCTTGGCCTCTGCCGGTTACTAGATAATTTAATATCGGAACTGTAAATCACTGTTTTGAGGCATATTTCCCTTATTTATAGAAAATCCATTAGTGGTCGGGGATTATGGGTAGGAAACCGAAGTTTGATAAAATATTGCGAGTGCTCGTATTAAATTACTAAGGTATAAGGATTGGGTTTCGTGAACTTTTGGAGCTGGTTAACTTGGAACTAAACTAGATGTTACTATTTATCCACTGCACAGACTTCAAAAAGGAGAACCCGCTCTATATTATGTTACGCGATTTTTCCGCCCATTGTTACCATGTTGGATCTGATTACGGGACCCCAGGGCAATCGAGGGCAACTCAAAGCACGTGTAAGCACTAATAATGTGTTTCATGTTTTTTTATAAATTCATTCAGGTATTTGCGTCTGGTAGTTATCATCTCATTATGTTGAGCTGATGATGGAAGGCACAACTCCGTAACGTATATTAAGTGACTATTTTCAAAAATGAAAAGAACTCATGATGACGAGCAAAATTATATGTACATGTCGGAGTGTCACCTCAGTGATACCATACTAACTACAATTTACCTGATTGTCAATCGGCGAATTAAATTATTACGCTATCTGTGTCGGTTGTTGATTGTATTTTTCGAAATACCGACACATTAAAATTACGTTGTAGCTTAGTTAAGTTAGAGCGCCATCTCTTGTCATCTGACTGTACTATTTGGAAGCGTCAAGCAGAGTGCTTGAGTGAGGTCGATACAGACGTGGCGAGGTACGGGTAGAGGGCGCTGGGGCATCACCGCAGGTGGTCGGACACTGGTCGGAAGGGAAAGTGGGGGAATGATTCATTCTTGATCGGACAGCCGAACCGTGCGCCACTCTGTATCGAACTCGCTGCGTTTCCATAATAAATCCGCGATTATCTTTGTAATCCTAATTAATTGTGAGTGTTACATGAGTGTAATTGCGGAATACATTACTGATTTACACGTCGTGACTTTTATTTTGGATTTTCCGCCATGTCTGACGGCAACGATATCGTGCCTCCGCCGGACCCGTCGACTCCCCTGAATCACCCTTCGTCATCAGAAGCTGGGATGAGAGTCAACGCCCCACATGAAGAGAATAACGAGGTGAGGGAGAAAAGTTGTGATAATGACGTTCGTGTCTTAGACAGCGGTTTAAACGATGACAAATGGCGATTACTATTGGAGCAGCAGAACCGCAATTTTCAAGCGTTATTACAAGCTATGAAGGTGCCTTCTACGCCGACGACCGATGTTTTGCAAGTACATTTTCCGGATTTCGACCCGAGCAAAAATGATATCGATGCCCGCGCCTGGATAAACACCGCTGACATGTGCGTGACCGACCAGCAGCGACAAGGACCATCTTTAATGATAGCTTTAAGCCGCGCACTCAAAGGCGAGGCGTCAACCTGGCTGGCGTCCGTGTCGTTTCCGGGCATGACCTGGGGCGAATTTAAGGAACTTTTCGTAGCAAGGTATGATTGTCCCGAAACCTCTGCGTCTTTTCTTATTAACTTAAACAATAAAAAGCCAAAAGAAAACGAATGTTTGGCTGCATACGCCGCAACCCTCATGACGTCTATCATGTCACGTTGGAAAGGGCGTACCGTGGAAGAGATAGCAATTGCTACTGTCTTAGCTCATGTCTCCAAGTTTGAGCCACGCGTTCAGAGACTGTCATTTACCACCGATATTAAGACTCGAAGCGAACTTCAAAATGAACTGAGGGCGGTTTCGTTCATGAAGAGACATTTACCATCGAGCAACGAACGAGAAGGCCCCGAAGCAAAGAGGAGTCGTCCTGTTATGTCTAATACGACGCTCAAGTGCTTTAATTGCGGAAAAATGGGCCACAAGTCTATTAATTGTTACGCCAAGAGGGATTTGAAGCAAGATGACCAAACAAGGCCGAAAATTTTTCACGCAAACCAAAGTACGACCAATCCATCAAGTGGAAGAACTGATCACATCACGTGCTTTCAATGCCGAGGACAAGGCCACTACGCGTCCCACTGCCCGGAGCGGAACAGCAAGGAAGGAGGCAACGCCGGAGCAAGTTCTACCAAAGAAAAACGAGTCGACGTGTGCATCGTGAACGCTCCTGCTGGATCTTTACGTCACTCTGGTGAGCTGTTTTCGTATTATTACGATTCTGGAGCTGAATGCTCACTTATAAAGGAATCCATTGCGTGTAAATTTAGTGGTAAACGATCTTACGACAATGTTTCAATGACAGGTATAGGCCAGACATCTGTCACGTCGACGATACAGATATTGACTACCGTGGAAATTGACGACATTAATCTTGAAATCCTTTTGCACGTGTTACCCGACTATTGTCTGCGTCACGAAATCATGATTGGACGTGAAGTTTTAGTGACTGGTTTGGCTGTTCATATGACAGCAGATAAATTAAAATTTGATAAAATCCGACTCGTCGAATCATGTGACGTGATCGCAGATACGAAATTCGACTTTGACTTAATTGACACTGATTGTACCCTTAGTACGAAAAGCCGACTGATTGAGATTTTGAAATCATTTGAACATTGCTTTACAACTGGAGTCCCTACCACCCCTGCTGACACAGAACCGATGCAGATACGACTTAAGGACCCCCATAAAACGGTTAATCGGCGCCCTTACAGGTTGAGCCCAGACGAGCGACAGGTTGTGAGAAATAAGATCGATGAGTTACTTAAAGCGGGTGTGGTTCGCCGTAGTTCATCGCCGTTCGCGAGTCCTATTCTTCTTGTCAAGAAGAAAGACGGTTCCGACAGAATGTGCGTGGACTACCGCGAATTAAATGATAATACTGTACCCGACCGATTCCCCCTGCCGCTCATCTCGGATCAGATTGCTCGGTTGCATGGCGGGCACGTTTTCTCGATTTTGGATCTAGCGTCTGGTTTTCACCAGATCCCTATTGAGCCTGAGTCCATAGAACGAACAGCCTTCGTGACATCTGAAGGCCAATTCGAATATTTGACCATGCCTTTTGGACTCCGAAATGCGCCGTCAGTTTTTCAGCGGGCCCTTATTCATGCTCTTGGGGATCTCGTGAACACGTACGTTGTAGTGTATATGGACGATGTACTCATTGTGGCGAAAGATGCAGAAGAGGCGCTTCAACGACTACAAGTGGTACTCACGGTTCTCGCTGAAAAGGGGTTCACACTGAATCCTAAGAAATGTGCCTTCCTGAAGCAGAAGGTAGAGTACCTCGGGTTTGAGGTAAGTCAAGGGCAGGTCCGCCCAAATGCTCGTAAAATAGAGTCATTAACTGCTCTACCACCACCCACGACAGTGACGCAGTTACGCCAATTTATTGGATTGGCCTCATACTTTCGGCAGTTCGTGCCAAAGTTTTCACAGATCGTAGCTCCGTTGTACGCTTTGACTTCTGGGAATGGTAAGATAGATTGGAAGCCAGAACATGAGGTCATCAGGCAGGAGATCATCTCTATTCTCATCAGTGAGCCGGTACTGACAATCTATGATCCAGAGCTTACAACAGAACTGCATACTGATGCGAGTGCGATCGGGTATGGTGGAGTACTGATGCAAACAAAAGAAGGTAAGTCACACGTTGTTGCGTATTTCAGCAAGCGCACGACGGCCGCGGAGTCTAAATACCACTCGTATGAGTTAGAGACTCTTGCGGTTGTCAATGCCGTGAAACACTTTCGGCATTTCTTACACGGCCGTAAATTCGTCGTTATTACCGACTGCAGTTCTCTACAGTCTACCCGGAAGAAACTGGATTTAACACCGCGGGTACACAGATGGTGGGCATTCCTACAAGGATTTGATTTTGACATAGTGCATCGAAGTGGTAAGCGAATGTCTCATGCCGATTTTTTTTCGAGAAACCCGATGCCAGCTAGCAGCGACACTGCAGTGACTGAAAAGGTAGAGGTAAAACAAATTAACTTAACCGAGCTTAGCGACAACTGGTTGATGGCAGAACAGCAGAAAGATGATGAGCTGTCGAAGCTTATGGCTGATCTGAAGGACGAAAAATTACCAACTGACGTAGCCAGGACTTATGAAATGCGATCAGGTGTCCTTCATCGTAAAATTCAGCGGAACGGTAAGACTCGTTGTTTGCCAGCCGTGTCATGACAAAACACTGTAACTTGAAAAAAGTATTTTTTCAGAAATCGCAAAAAACATTTTTTTTCGTTATTTGGCCATAAAACTGTGAGTTTTCGTCCGATTCTGATGAAATTTGGACAAAATATTGGTGATGTTAATCTTATGGTATACAAATCATAAAAGAACGAAAATTTAACCGATTTTATTTATTTAAACACTAAAACTTGTTTTGTCTGGACATACGTTGCTTCGTATTCATATAAATTATCGTGACAAAACACTGCAACCATCATGTTACAGTGTTTTGTCACAACAAAGAACTGTTTTTTGTATGGAGTTTACGGTCAAACACTGTAACTTTCCTTCTGTCGTATACTCCTAATAATAAAAACTGTACTTTTTAGTTCTTTCGTTAATTACTTAATACCATCGATTCTTCTTAGACCAGATTTGACCAAAAAATAATAATGTTTATGCCAATATAAGATACTATTTGAAAGAGAATAAATAAATATAATTATGATATAGTTAAATGAAACTAAAAGAGGATAACTTAAGTAATCTTTTATATTTTCATTATCATTAAAGTTTTACAAATCTCAGTAATTAAAAGTCAACATCTCGTTCCGTAGCCAAATCAGCAACATCAGATATGACTAATTCTTCAAAAAATTGTCTTCTCGTTTCTGGCATAAACTGACATAATTTCAGAAGTTCTGTCTTCTTTTCTTTGCTTATTCCTCTCGGGTTTTCTTGTTTTTTAATCATACCTAACAAACTTTTTTTAGCATTCATTAGCTTTTGTAATGAACTTTCCACAGTTTTTTTCAAAAAAGATATTTCCTTGTAACTCGTATCATCATAGTTTGTTTTTACAAATAAGGACAGAGAACCTCTTCTTAGTTGTACGATTTTAAATCTGTGTATATTAAAACCATCAGGATATTTAACTTTACTGTCATCCTGGACTAAATATACGTTTTTGTGTGTCAGAACTAGCGTCTCATTTTTTTTCCTCGACTGTTTTATTTTTTGTTCAAAATCGTGAAAATCGTATATTTCGAACGTTCTGTTCAGGTTACTAGTTATGTTAGCGTGCACTTGATCGGCAGCCATATATGTATGACCAGGTTCTAGGTATTCAATATGAATATTTTCAATTGAATTTGACGGATCGTTGACGACTCTCACCAAAGACGAAAAAAATACTTTGTTTTTGTTCTGTGCGTTACAGTTATCAGTAAAAAAATAAATCTCTTTTAAGTCTCTGCAATACTCCAGCATGAAATTGACATAAGCACTTGCAATATTATGAGCTTTTCGTCCACTCTCACCTTCATGCCATAGAACACAAACAGAACGTTTTTTTTTTCCAGGCTGTGCAAAAGTTTCATTAAACAGTACAAGCTTTCTCGAAAAAAAGTAAGATTTGGCTACAAGCTGGGGCATACATAGTACTTTTTGCATGTCAGCTGTGAATAAGGCTTTGTCAGTGACATTCTCACACATAGCCTCAATTTCTTTCAAATGCTGCCGTGACTTATTTTTATTATCTATATGCTGTGGATACTTGGTACACTCGTCACAGTTGCAACTATTGCAGTCATGGGGGTTTGATTCGTCTATTGAATGATTACACTTATGTTTCGTGCAAGTATCACAACTATCTTGGGAAAGTTCAGCTGTAGACAGGTTCATTTCTTTACAAACATTATTAAAATACGCCCAGGAACATTTTCTCATATTTTGGTCAGCACAATACTTTAGGAATTCTTGGTGAATCTTAGTAAATGTGAGAGATGTTGGCAAGTAACGTCGATTTGGTGCATGTTCTACATTATAGTGTGACTTCATGGGCTTATATTGTTCGATAAATTGAATAACATTATCTCTGTAACCTTCAGGAAAAGCATGTTTTGGTGTATGTCGTCCTCTAGGGTCCGGTGCTGATTTAACGGATGAAGCTTGGTTGTTAGTCCGAAAATTCGCTTTCAAAACCGATTGCACGTGTTCGTCGTTAGAATAGCCGGTGGTGGTTAAAAAAAAAATCTTGCACACAACGATATCGTTGATTTTCCAAACCAAAGTATTTTTCCTGCGGGATTCATTTGCTGTTCTTGATTTGGGTTCTTTTATAGTTACATTTCTTGAAATGAAATCTCTACGTCTTTGGCGATCCATACTCCAAAATGCTGTCCATATTTCTTTTCGATCATCTTCTGAAAACTTTTCAGAGCATTTATATACTTTACAATTACAGGTCGACAATAAAGGATGTTTAAGCTTCTGTTGCTCTAAAATCGCAGTGGGATTTCGTTCTCTCTTTGTTTTTTTAGGCAAGACTTCGGACTCGGGTGCATCAGACGTTGAAGGTAATACTTCGGTCTCGAGTGCACCACACGTAGAAGGTAAGACTTCGGATTGTGACTCGGTTGTATAATGAAGTGGTGACGATCGGTCGATGCGTTCCTCAAATACAGTGGGCTCAATTTGATTATTTGAGACTGGTGGCACATCTAAGCCCATACATTCTGTATGTAATACCTGTTGCTCTAACATTGCCTTGGAATTTAGTTTTCTTTTTCTTTTCTTAGGTATAATTTCGGACTGTAGCTGGAGTGTACCTGGCGTAAAAGGTAAGACTTCTGACTGTGACTCGGGTGTAACGGATATACTAGATAAGACTTCAGACTGTAGCTCAGTTGTATCAGACGTAATAGGTAAGACTTCGGACTGCGATTCGGGTGTATGAAATGTAGGAGGTATTGGTTGGCAAATAGAAGAAAAGTCGTCGGCTTTGTTTACTGAGGATTGATATGCGGCTATTTCTGTCTGCACTGTAGTTAATTCTGTGTAATGGAGTGGCGACGATCGTTCGGTGCCTTCCTCGAATACAGTGACTTGCTCAATTTGGTTATTCAAAACAAGTGGCACATCCAAGTCCATACAGTTTCTATTATCAACCAACTCCATTTCTGTGCCATTATTATCAGGTGGAGAAGCAACGAAAGTTGATGATTTCGACTCAGTATGGGATAAACGTTGCACGCCGAATTGTGTTTTTTTTAAACTGCTGATTGGCACCCGTCGATCTTTGCTTTTATCCACGATGGTAAACGGTCCGGCGTGATCAGACGAAGCTAAGCATTGGTTAAAATTTGTGTAATCCACATCCATACCTGCATTATCAGTGGAGCTGTTTATGCCAGGAAAATCCAAAATAACACTTTTGTGAGTACATGTGGTTTGGGAAGGTACACTGGTTTTGGTAGCGAAATTATTGTTCATGTTGGAAAAATTCACTGACACATTTAGGCGACACTCTTTTTTCCCACCTTTGGTAAGATTTAAGATTAATTTATTCCGTTCCTTGCTCATTTTCTATAATTTTAATCACGGACAACTAAAAAACACATGAACTTATGCCAAGTTCCTGTGATCTACTAAGTAATGTTTACAAACACTCGTCACAGCCAAAACTTCAAGAGGGTATACCGCTAACTGCACCGCACTCCTGTTACGATAAAACACTGTATCTTAAGATAACGGTTCACAATAAACGTAAGTGCTGTTTTGACAAAACACTGTATCTAAACATAAAGTGATTAGTCAAAACAAGACCCTATGTTTTACAAGTTACAGTGTAAAACGTCTTAAGGGTTTTCATTGATTTTGGTGCAAAATGAGTGATCTGTTAACAGGGGTATATAGATAGGGACCCGAAAAGCTTAATTATTGATGTTACCACAAAACACTGTATCTTGAGATACAGTGTTTTGTCATGACACGGCAGCATGGTACCTCGATCATTCCGCTGGTCTGTAATAAACAACGTTCACGAGGGCTTGCTGCACTTGGGGTGGGAGAAGACGCTGGAAAAGGTCTATGACCTGTATTGGTTTGACAACATGACTAAGTACGTAAGGAAATTTGTTGAGAATTGTATCACATGCAAAATCTCCAAATCTCACTCCGGCAAGACACAGGCAGACATGCACCCTATACCTAAAGTGGCAATCCCGTGGCATACGGTTCACGTAGATGCTACTGGGAAACTGAGCGGGAAAAATGACAGGAAGGAATACGTTTTCGTCCTTATTGCTCGTACGCTCGTTGCTTACTCGTACTTCACCATACGCATAATATTGATACAGCTAATAGCATCAAGGCTGTAAAAGCTAGTGTCGCATTATTTGGCGCGCCAACGCGCCTGATTGCCGATCAAGGACGCTGCTTTGCCAGTAAAGATTTCAAAGACTACTGTGATTCTGTTAACATCAAGCTGCATTTAATAGCAACAGGTAGCTCACGCGCCAACGGCCAGGCGGAGCGTACCATGAGTACTTTAAAAAATATGTTGACTGCAGTAGAAACTAGCAAGAGGTCATGGCAGGACGCTCTACCAGACGTGCAGTTGGCTCTTAACTGTACTATGCACCGAGTGACGAAAGCCAGTCCACTAGAGCTGTTAATCGGTAAGGTTGCAAGGCCCTTAGATATTTTATTTGCAGGAAGCGATGAGCCGGACATAGACATGGAGCGAACAAGGACACAGGCAGTGGAACGCATGGAAAAAGGTTCCGCGTATGATAAGGTGAGATTTGACTCTACGAAAGCGAAAGTTCAACCATTTTCCGTCGGTGACTTTGTACTATTGAAAAACGAGGAGCGGAACCAAACGAAGCTCGACCCTAAGTACAAGGGTCCTTTTAAGGTATCGGAAGTATTAGACGGAGATCGGTATGTACTACGAGCACTCAACTCTAACAGGAGCTATAAATACGCACATGACCGACTGAGAAAGATGCCCGACAGTGACCACCTAGATGACACGGACTTAGACGGTGACAATAATGACGATGAACATACTGATATCGAAGGGGATGGACCTTCTACTAGTTGTAATTAGAAATGTCGAACACTACTCATCTCGTATTGTATAATGTGTCTTTGATTGATGGGTGGTGTCCTTGGCTCAGACTGCATACATCCTCAATCTTGCGTAGACGTAAGTGTAAATTCGGGCTTGATTTCCCGTAGCTGTGCGGCCACGACAGTGAGTGGCGTGCGTTAGGTTCGGGGATGTATTCGGCCGTTAAATTCGCTGGATGGAGGCGAAAGTTTCGTGTGACATGGATACTGGATGGAGGTAGTCCATGTGATGTCGAGTCGTCGGATAGCAGTTGCTGGAGAGAGGCAACTAGCTAGTGACTAGAGCACTGCACACCTAACTGATATTTGTGTCGATTTGCAGTTGCTGGATGGAGGCAACTGATGAGTAATGTTTGATGTTTTCTTTGACGATGTGTTTACCTACGTAGATATTGAGCTTTCTTGGATAATTGATGAAGCTTGTTGAAGATCGTAATTTAAGGATGTGATCGTGTAATTTTGAGTAAAGTTTGATTCATTTAACTCCCCGATTGATTGCTTATCATAGAAATAGATTGTAGTCAGGGAGGCCGAGTGGAAAATGTTTTACTTTGCGATTTTTTTCTGTTGTCCACAGGTACCTCCCACGGGGACGTGTGAGAGGTCAGAATGGCCGTGTCGGAGTGTCACCTCAGTGATACCATACTAACTACAATTTACCTGATTGTCAATCGGCGAATTAAATTATTACGCTATCTGTGTCGGTTGTTGATTGTATTTTTCGAAATACCGACACATTAAAATTACGTTGTAGCTTAGTTAAGTTAGAGCGCCATCTCTTGTCATCTGACTGTACTATTTGGAAGCGTCAAGCAGAGTGCTTGAGTGAGGTCGATACAGACGTGGCGAGGTACGGGTAGAGGGCGCTGGGGCATCACCGCAGGTGGTCGGACACTGGTCGGAAGGGAAAGTGGGGGAATGATTCATTCTTGATCGGACAGCCGAACCGTGCGCCACTCTGTATCGAACTCGCTGCGTTTCCATAATAAATCCGCGATTATCTTTGTAATCCTAATTAATTGTGAGTGTTACATGAGTGTAATTGCGGAATACATTACTGATTTACACGTCGTGACTTTTATTTTGGATTTTCCGCCATGTCTGACGGCAACGATATCGTGCCTCCGCCGGACCCGTCGACTCCCCTGAATCACCCTTCGTCATACATGTCGCATAAAAAAGTAAATACTTACGTGTACAAATTTTCTGCACTTCACCGTTGAATTTCATTTAGGTTAAATACACAAAGAGAATATGAATGAAACTTGACCATTACAAATAAAAGGTACAATTTCGAAATATCACAATTTTAAAAAGCGAATTAATTTCGTCATAATTGCAATAATTGTTTCCGTGAAACAACCACCATGTTTCATTAAATAACACAATCTGCATTGTAACTCGCCGAATTGTGTTAACAAAGACTTTTAAATTCAGTAACAGCTTTTAGATAATTACAAAATTAATAAAAAAAATAATAACAATTCATCATCACACTCACAACCATTTCTTTTGTTTGTTTAGTACAGCATAAGCTGATTTATACATCGATATAATTCCAGGTGTTCCTTTATACTTCATTACATTGATAAATGATTCTTTTCGGCCTTAATAGTAGAATATTTATATAATGGGAAAAACGTCGAGCTTATTTCAATGGCGGCTCAGGAGGGCCTATTTATCATCGTAATAATTTTTGTCCATTGCTTTATTCATTTCAATTACTTTCTTTATTTTTCTGCAAAAATGTGCCAGCTTTGACAGTGCGTTGTAAATGTAACATTAGGGTAAAATTATTATACATTATTAGTATAATTAGAGTAATTACTCTTACCCGAAAACTCCGATAGTTGTCAAGAAAATAAATACCGCAGGGTTATTTTAGCTATCCATCGGGTTACTTGAGTTACTCGTCGAGTTACCTACTTTTAAGCGGACTACATCTCTGGTTACCTACTACTATCTGGCTGAAGAGCTTCGATTTTTTTCAGCCAATGCCTTCTTTTAGGGTCTACCATGGCGGACTTTATGCCCTATGAAAGTATAAAATTTCGGATAGTCAATAATTATTTCGGATAATTGTTTATTATTTTTGTTACTCAGAAAATAGATTAACTTCAAATACTCGATCTGCCGCAGTAAAACTAGCCGAACCATTTAATTTTACTTAGAAAGGTCCCGTAAGTCGGAGATGGCACGATTAAATTATAATGAAATAATGAACTTTATTGTGCTAAAGGCCACAAGGCCACCTTTACACGTCTGAATCTACCGGCGGCGGCTTACGTTGAATAACGCTCGACATGTTTAAAATCGGTTCGCGATTCCTCTTCATGAGGTCCGATCCCGATTGATGTATGTACTTTAAAACACTGAAAACTTAGTTCTGATGAACAAAATAAGAAATTGAGATGGCTTTTGCGTCAGTGTAACTTGGTACACGCCAGCGGGTTGTTTTTTTTTGCATTGGTCTCATGGGCAACATGTACGTATAATATAGGTGCAATTCGAATAGAGCGAACGCATCTCATAGATAAATTTATATGTACGTAAACCTTGATGTATATATTTTTTTCTATTCGGGGTGCATTTAGCGATATATCTGTTGATAAATAAAGTATACCACTAAATAGATACAGAGGTTACATTTTGAACAAATGCAATTAGAAAAGTCGAATTTTGCTATAACTTACGCTTAATATACCCTGTACCTACTAAACACTTATAGCTACCAACAGCGTCGTACACCTTATTTCTCTACCGCGCCCCTTAACGACTGTAATTCCGTCGCCGCGGATGTGGATGCGGCAATGACGTTTACGGGCAAATCGCATGTGCACGACGCATTAGGGGCCCGCGAATTACGCCGCAATCTCGCGATTTCCATGCACGTTACACGTGCCACGCAATTTGCACATTTTTTCATGCACAGCGTTTTAAATAAAATATAACCAGTGATATGCCTATAAATTCTGTTTATAAATCTACCTCATTCTTATATTAATCACAAAGGATTGAGCCTATCGGGTCCTGATTTGACTGAAATTCACATATTGACATTGAGTGACGTATCGACCATATCATAAAAATATATTGCCGTGTAATCGCCAGCATGTATCGGTTCTTGCCATTTGAAATGCAATCGGTGACTTTATATAGAGTACATTAAACAACTAAAATTGTAATTGTTTTCCGAGCAGATTTAATTGGAAAAGTCAAATTTTGCCCTATATCATCAAGCGCTGTTTCAGTTTACTCACAGTCACCTAGATTAATCTACCCTATACCTTCTAAACGCATTAGCTACCAACAACCGCGTCGAACATCTCTATTTTCCTACCGCGCCCTTAACGACTGTAATTCCGTCGCCGCAGATGGATGCGGCAATGACGTTTCCGGGCAAATCGCATGTGCACGACGCATTAGGGGCCCGCAAATTACGCCGCAATCTCGCGATTTCCGTGCACGTTGCACGTGCGACGCAATTTGCGCGTTTCTTCATTTCAATAAACGATGCACAGCGATACGCTTGTAAATTATTTTTTTATAATTTTACCACAGTAATTGACAATATTGACATATAGCTATTGGAACGACATATCAGATTCAAATACGACAAGGACATGAATGACAAAGCATCCGTCACGTTTTGACAAAATGCGAGTGTGAGAGACAGATAGTTTTGTCACTTATTTATTACGTGATAAACGCAACCATCATAGGCCAGCTGATCTTTATAACATATTAATCACTAAGGATTGGGACTATTCAACCATTGGGACCTAATCCGATTGAAATTGACATATTGCCATTGGCGTGACGTATCAACCATCATGGTCATATTGATGTATCGTGAACATAATATTGCCGTGATGGTCAGTATCAGTATTCTTGCTATTTGAAATGTATTCAGTGACTTTAACATGCAGTGTAGTAGGTATAGCTAAATTTGTGGTAATTTTCGG
Organism: Apotomis capreana; assembly: GCA_947623375.1. Taxonomy (NCBI): domain Eukaryota; kingdom Metazoa; phylum Arthropoda; class Insecta; order Lepidoptera; family Tortricidae; genus Apotomis; species Apotomis capreana. The sequence continues at coordinate 15,481,527 of OX392507.1, read as the reverse complement.
GTTCGAGTCAGTTCGGGCTCGCAAATAACGCCGCAATCTCGCGGTTCCATCATGCTGTACGTTTTGAATTAAGATGCATGCATGTTGACGACGCGTTTGGCTCGGTTTGTAGACACCTGCCTACTGAGCCGGCGGTCCCGGGTTCGAATCCCGGCCAGGAAAAATATTTGTGTGATGAACTCGAATATTTGTGGTTGGGTCATGGTTGTTCCTATGTATTTAAGTATATATTTATCTATATAAGTACGTATATCGTCGTCTAGTACCCATAACACAAGCCTTCTTGAGCTTAATTTGGGACTAGATCGATTTGTGTGAGGTTGTCCGATATTTATTATTTATTATTATTATTATGTATCTTTAATTCGTAATTCTGTAATAATTGATTAGTGATTATGGAAGCAACCGGATTTTGATAAAATATCGGTCAAACTCGAAAAAAATTACTAATGATTGCAGCGTTAAAAAATGTTTGTTTGTTATCATTATATATATTAGCCCCGTGAGGTATGTAGTAGGTAGCATTAGGTTACGCTTTTACCTCACTTTTATGAGACACCCTAGTCCAATACACATCTATTTTAAACGGAAAACCACTATTTTCAAGCTCCTTAGAAAGTTTAGAAACTTCAAATGCGGTGCTTGAGTTATTTTGGATTGGCTGAACTGAGTCACAAAATTATTTGCAATATCAATAAAAATTCAAATTGAAATCGACCAATGAAGTGGATATGTTTTAATATGGTAATAGCCCATTCCCTACATTCGTTAATTGGTTTGCTGTCGTAATATCGGCATAATTATTCATATTAAAACGCAGCGCTAATTAGACGAAAATTTAATTGCTATAACCTGAAAATGTTCCGTTAATACAGTTAAATAAATATACGAGTATAATTTTGGTGATTGTTATTTGATCGCATGGTGCGTCTCTGGTCGACTAGATGAGGCGTTGGACCGGCAAATCAAAGGCACCGGGTTCTATATATTCCTGGGATGGGAAGCGTATTTTTTTGCGTGTACATATCGCAAGAAATTTTAATTGTCATAAACAATTATATACTTAATACATTATTACAATGGCGTTGTTTACTTAAAAAAGTTGAAAACAATACATTCCAATGAACTTGACGGTGAAAAGTCAAGTCGGGTTACTATTATTCTCAGTCTTAGCCTGACCACTGGAAATTATTCATTGAAAATCGAAGTTGTTTAGCTTCCTTCTAAGTGGGTTGATAGCTATAGAATTGTTACTTATTTGCCTTTTTAGATTAAAGAGGGAACTCGACTGTACCTCCGTTTGCTCCTAATTACATTAAAGAAAAACCTACACGTCTCGGATTCATTTTAAGTGTAGAATTAGGCACATAAAGGAGATGATAATCTCTAGGTATTCACATTTAGTCATACTTATATAATTTGGGAACTGATGAGAATATGTACTTACCAGTAATAGTTTTCCTTTTTAAGTGCTAAACATTATCCTAAGTACCATTAGAGATATTCTCGCCAGACTTAAAATTAATGACGAAATTTCGTATTGGCTACCAAGAGCCGAAGGAATTCCAAGCACTACCAATTGGTTTCAACATCCGATATATGGTGGTGCCACAATCCTGTGAGTCGGTGCAACGACGGGTAACTAGTTATACAAAATAATCCGATGTTCTTGGAATAAATACGCCTAGGACGAGAGTCTGCATACAACTGATTTGTGAAAGATAAAGCCGCTTTTGGTTTTACGTGGACGTGTCTACGAACAAATCGTAGAGACGTGTTGCTTGTGACATTGGCATTGTGACAGATGAGCACACGGATGAAATTGAGCCCTTAAAAGGGCTAAACAGGGGCCCAATTCGAGAATGCCGTTTGAGATATCGCCAAACGTCAAATCTCCATTAGATAACAGTTATATCGCCATTGAACTGTCATTTAAATGCGATGAGCTTAAAAGTGACATATGTCATCTCAATTTTGGAAATACGAAGGCGATAATGATTGTCAAAAATGTTATTCATGTATATAAATTTCTGTTTTGAATGAAACGTAATGGACTAATTTCACGTACTACGCGGTCAATTTAAAGTATGCGCCTGTTATTTATGCCGTCACATACAAAGGAAACGAAAATTTTGCGCGTCCGAATTGACGAAGTTGCGATGTTCTGGGGATATCGCCACTTGTCAAGTAGGCACACGTCAAAAGTGACGGATGGCGATGAAAATGAGAGATCTCCATTATATCTCTAAAATTAGTCGAATACCCCCCCTGGCTTCACTTAAAAACGCTGACTAGGCTTCTTAAGACTACAGTATAGCTTCGCGATCCTAACGAAATAGGTATTTACGAAAACGCATGCTGTCGCTCGAGAGCGCTCAGCCCCCGGCATCGCGCACAACACATACACATCGCCTCACGCACACATCGAAGCATGACACAGCGCTCTGCTACCTGCTGCTAGGCTAGGCGATTGCGATAAATAAAGGTGGACTGTTTTGTTTTCTTGCGTACCTACGGATAGTGAATTGTTGTGGTGTGACTGAAATTCCGATATTATAAAGAAGTATTTTATTTATTTATGTAATTGTTAGTAACGAGTATGTACCTACAAGCTTAATTAATTTTTGATAAATCAGTTTGTTCCCGATGTAACGGTAGGATGTAAATGACTGACATTTTTTATTGTAATATTATTTAGGTATTTCAAAGGTATTTATATCGACGGCAAAAAGCGAGAACGTAGTAACCACCACTTGGTCAAAAAATTTTTTTTTGCATATTCGGAATCAGCGAATTTTTCTGCGTCGACTGGTCTGGGTCCCATGGCTCTACGACGCTTAGAAAAAACTGGACTACGTTGCAAAACGAATGTATTTTTTTGACGATGCCCACATCTAATTGCTGTAAACACCCAAATAGTAGCAATTTTCTAAACGAGTACATTTACGCTAATTTTGTTCTTTCATAAATCAAAGGGTGTGCCGGTTACAGCGTTGCCGAAATTTTGTTCCGTGGCGGTTGCAGCATTTATGCATGTAGTGAAAAAATTACGAACCATGCTTACTGCAATTATCCTAAAATAAATTATCTATGATTGACGCTTACTACATTTCATTCGAAAATGAATTAACAGCAAGCTACAGTAACGACATTTGAAACACAACGTGAAGTGGATAGTGCTTGAAGATATAGCAATAAAAATGTGCGCTCGCGGCGATGTGGCTCGTGAATACGACCTATGATTTAGTCTATCGGCGATCGCCGGAGCGAGTGGGTGTGCGTAGTCTGCGTACTCTGTGTGTCCGTGAAGTGTTCTCGATAAGAACGTGCCCTGCTAAAGTATTATTGGAGCAGTAAGTACACTTATTTTTGTTGGGTTTATTTGGTTATAAACTAAGTAAAGCAAATGCGTATTTTTTTACTTTTATTTGTACTTTCCGCGATTATTGGACGTGGAAATAAAACTATTGAAATATGTAACGCGGGATAATAAAATTGATTAAATCCATTTGAATAGTTTTATTTCAAAAAAGTGTAGTAAAGTTTTCTTTCCCCCTGTGGTCTCAAAATTTGGGTTGTAAAAAATGTTCAAGTGTATGGGCCAGCAACCTGTCACTGCAATAGCACATTTTTGATCTTTTAGTCCACAATTGTTAGAAATGTCTCTGACACTCAAGTTTCATGTGATCTGCCTACCACTTTTGGGAATGCAGGCGTGAGAACATGTCTGTAATTCTGTATGTATGTGTTCACAAATAAAGAAAAATGTGCCAGTATGGCAGTGAAATTACTCAAAGTTGTTTTTAGGGTTCCGTACCTCAAAAGGTTTCGTGTCTGTGTATGTCCGTTTTACACAGCCGAATTGCTCCGAAGTTGCTAAACCTGGCACGAACTAGTAAATGAAAAATAAAGTTTCGCAAACTGAATCACGTGACGTATCAAATATAAGGGTTCTTCGACAGGTTTATTTGTTGTTTTTTATTTCATTTAAAGCTTAAGTTTTTATTTATTCAATTATTACTGTTAAATCGGTATCTTGAAGTTGTAAGAAAATAAAATTACCTCTGAAACAATTGGGTTAAAATATTTGCAAAATATACAAGAAATATATATAATATTATATTTACCTGACTATAATTTAACGTGTTGTAGTATTATTTCCATCTCATTCGAACACAAACATACGCACTTTACCACCTGTAATTCCAAGAGGCGTAGGCAGTACACATTTATTATTATCGTTAATAGATGTACAAAACGTCATAATGCAGTATCAAGTTGCTAGCCGATAGCCCGCAATAAACCTAACCCTAATCACATAGTAGGACTTCTACGACATCTACGGCACGAAAGGGGAGTGGTGAGATTCTTAAGCCGGCAAGGCAAATTCATTCATATTAAGCAAATAGTAAAAACGATAGTTAACAAAAGCGATATTAATTTACCATATTTTTTACCTCACAACCACAACCTCTTCACCTGAACGTGTTGGTGTAAAATTGGGGTATCTAGGCTCATCGTAAGCTCGGAAGTATTAATTATTATTATTTCATGCAGATGTCGAAACGTCGGCGAGAGTGGAAGGAGTCTCTTAAGCAAAGAAATGATGACTTGGATAAAAAGAAAAAAAAAATTGAGATTTTAGAAGAAAAAACATACAAAGTTGTAAATGGGCAAATGGTCCTTGTGGATAGCACCAAAAGCAGAAATTCTAAGAGTAATACTGAAAACAGTTATAATAATAACAATATCATAACGAATTTCAAAAACAAAAATCAAATGTCTCCTAGCCAGTTACATAAAAAAGTTTCCGTAAGCAATTTAACCCCTACTTACAGAAATCCAAACAGGTTTTTAACGGAAACTAAAAAAGTCATGAGTAACATATCGGCAACTTCTGAGGAACAGGACCAGGACTCAACAGAAAAAAAACACATTTACGAAGAACTAAATGAAACTGCAAGTTCAAGTAGTTACTTGCATTTGAGTGCTAGTCCAAAGAAATGCGTAGATGGAGATAAATGGGTTATTACAAAAACAGAAGGATTAACAGTTACAAATGACCAGGACCAACAAAACTCAAATTCGATCAGTTTAAATACAATTGATAATACACCAGAAAATCACAGCTATGAAAAAAATAATTCATTTAATGCAGAGGTTTCACGTGAAAATGACAGTAGAGATTCCGATGGAGATAAATTGAATGGCCATACAAGTACTAAGAATTCCAGGAGGCAACTAATTTTCTTGAATAATGCGAAAGGTAGTATTACAGCAATGCCATTGTTTATGTTTTTTTTTAATAATTGAACTAGCAATGAAAATTTTAAATTAACTATTTTTTTTCAGACGACAGCTTACTTAAGGACGGTACAGAAAGTAATGTTTCTGAAAGTAGTATAGTGGAAGAAACAAGTTTGAAAGATATTCATGATAACTGTTCACTTGTTCAATTAACGGATATGGATTTAATTACTGATCTGGACACTGAAAACGAAATGACATTATCCACTTTTGAACAAGCTGGGGCTTCTTTAATGGCGAAGACAATCACAAGTACTTATTTTATATCGACATACTTCTGACCTTTCAATACAATAATTTTGATTGAATTTAGAGCGGTGATGATTATTGCATTTTATTGCAGATTCCTGCGGTACATCATTTGAAGTGACCATACAAGCTGAGGTATATAGCGAGCCAGTTCCGCGAAAGCATAAAGAAAATGATGAAAATACTTGCAACAAAATCACCGTACAACCCGATAAACTCGATGAAATAACAGTTTTAACAAATGAAGACATTATTTCTATTGGTAAGTGGATAAATGCACTACATTACGTTATTTTAATGATGACATGTTATTCTTATGATTAAAGTTGCTTAATTTTGGTAATAATGTTTGTTATAGGTGTTGTCGCGGAACAGTGTACTAAAAGCAACAAAAAGGAGAGCAGAGAAATAAATTTAAGAAATCGATCCGGGTTACGCAAAAAGAATATGACCGTGCTGTGTGATAAATCCTATCTAGATTTTATGACTGAAGAAGATCGGGACCAACTTTTGTTGGACGAAGCATTTCCATCAGAAGCTTCTGATCAGGAAAATTACAGTGAAGAAGTATCTGACTCTGAATCGACTACTGATGAACAAGGTAATTTTACTACAAGTTTCCTAGTTATTACTCGTTCTGAAATACTTTAATACATTTTTAATATTTGTTACTAGAGATCTAAATTTTTATTTTTTATAACTTAACATTTTTTTATAACAAATAATTTAAATTGAGAATTAAATGAACCCATAAAGGTTTTTATTTTCATATTGAAATTCTTTAATTTTGTTGATAGAGACGCGGCTTAAAAAGAAAAATAAAAAAAGTAAGAAGACCAAACCTAAAGTTCAATGCAGCTCGCAAAATGATCATGATATTTCAGCCTTTAAGAAAAAATCTAAAGCTGCACTTCAAAAAGAAAATTTAAGCAACAAGAATAAAGGTGACTGTTACGTAAATAGCAAAGGAGAAAATGTTGAAGCTAAGTTTATGAAACCTAATCCGTGCATAGGAAAACAATGCGGAAATGACTGTGGGAGTATTTCGGAAGAAAAAAGACAAACTTTGTTTTCGTATTTTATGGGCTTAAACTGTCATCAAAGAAGAAAAGACTGGATAGCACAATGTGCAATCAAATCGTATATTAAGAGATCAAGGACGAAGAACTCTCCTACAAGACATAATAGTTACCAGTACTTTATAAATGAAGAAGAAGGAAGAAGGAGAGTATGCCAAAAGTTTCTCATAAATACGTTAGATATAACTCAACGATTTATTTTGTACACATTGGATACTATGGTTGGTGGTTTTGCGAAAACTGATCAGCGGGGTAATAATGGTGGTTACAACAAAACTAAAGAAGCAGTACGTGATTATGCTCAGAAATTTATTGAATCATTACCAAAGCTGCCATCTCATTACTGTCGAGGTGAGTCGAAACGTTTGTACTTTCCAGCTGAATTCAAGAACATAACCAATTTGCATCGTATTTACAGAAACAACTGCCAACAATCCAATGTTAAAGCCATGTCATTTCAGGTGTTTAGGAACTGGTTCCATGAATTATTTAACATTGGGTTTCATATTCCAAAAAAGGATAAATGTACTTTATGCGCCAAAAAAGAAAATGAAAAAGACACGCACGATGAACAGGAGACAGAAAAGGAGAAAGACGTAAATAAGGAAGCAGACAGCTTAAAAAACAAAAATGATCTGAAAGCTGAAAAAGAAAAAGAAAAATTGATGAAGCATATCCAAGAAAAAGATGCGTCATACAACAGATTTAAATACCATCAAAATATAAATAAAACCGACAAAAGTACAATTTGTGCAAGTTTTGATATGCAAAAGGTGCTAAATACCCCGCATGGCGAATCGATGAATTTGTACTATAGTCGTAAACTCGCAATATACAATTTTACAATATATGAAAGTTCGACTAGAAAAGCATACTGCAAAGTTTGGTCTGAAGCCGATGCTAAGCGAGGTGCTGATGAGATTAGTTCATGCTTGTACGAATACATCAAAGATGTGGATGCACGTGGTTATGTTAAAACTTTGCTGTTGTACTGTGACTCTTGCTACGGGCAAAATAAAAATAAAACTGTTTTGAGCATGATAAGATATGCATTGTCTAAATGTGAAAACTTAACCACTATTCAAATCAACTATTTGATTCCGGGCCATACATATATGCCAGTAGATAGTGTTCATGCCACAATTGAGAAGAAAATTAAAAAAACAATTGTGTGGGCACCATCACAGTGGCCAACTATTATGGAAGTTTCGCGTCAAGATCCCGAACCGTACATTGTATCAGTATTAAATGGGAAAGATTTCATCGGATTTTCTGATGTGCTTGAGTCCACATTTGACAAAAATCACAAAATAGCAGTTTCTAAACTAAATACTGCTACATTTAAAAAAGAAAAACCCGATGTTATAAGCATTAAACAGTCTATGCTGCCGGACGCAGAAGCTAGAGATGTTCTGTTGCTGCCACTGACAGATTGTATGCGACCAAAAGAAAATTTATACCCAACATCCTTGGGGATATCCTCTGCAAAACATAAGGACTTAAGAAAACTCGTCGATAAAGGTATAATTCCCGCAAGATTTGCCTCAGAATATAAAACTTTCAAAATAAATACGAAAGTTAAAGATCAATTGGTAGAAACTGATGAAGAAGATACGATTGATGATGCAGGCGACGAATAATCAGTAAGAATATTTATGCCACGCATGGGCGTAGAGTAACGTTTACCGCCCGTTATGTGCGTACGGAAAAAGTAGCTTTCTGGCCAAATGTAGCCATAAAAGACTGTACACAACACGGGAGGTAACAAAGTAAGCCCTTGATCGCATGGGTCTCGCTTGCAGCTCAAGTCACAAACATAATATGCGATCTCGGTCTGTCTTTGTTTTACCGCCGTAGTTGTATAATATACTATTTAAATACTGTCATTTTTTCAAACTATCTATGAGTAGTTGTTGAGTGTATGAAAAAACTTTGTGAAATTATAACGGTCTAATCTGATGAAAAAGTATTTTTGATCGTATTTTTGCACTCTTTAAGCGTTAATTTAGAAAGGAGATTGATGTTTTTATGAAGAATAATTCCATGGGAATGCAATCGTTAAGTTCCAATTTTAATTTGAAGTGAGATTATGCCTAAGAAAAATTACTTTTTTAGTTTTTAAGACTCGTGATCGTATTTTTGCACTCTTTAAGCGTGTATTTAGAAAGGAGATTGATGTTTTTATGAAGAATAATTCCATGGGAATGCAATCGTTAAGTTCCAATTTTAATTTGAAGTGAGATTATGCCTAAGAAAAATTACTTTTTTAGTTTTTAAAACTCGTGATCGTTTTTTTGCACTCTTTAAGCGTTAATTTAGAAAGGAGATTGATGTTTTTATGAAGAATAATTCCATGGGAATGCAATCGTTAAGTTCCAATTTTAATTTGAAGTGAGATTATGCCTAAGAAAAATTACTTTTTTAGTTTTTAAAACTCGTGATCGTTTTTTTGCACTCTTTAAGCGTTAATTTAGAAAGGAGATTGATGTTTTTATGAAGAATAATTCCATGGGAATGCAATCGTTAAGTTCCAATTTTAATTTGAAGTGAGATTATGCCTAAGAAAAATTACTTTTTTAGTTTTTAAAACTTATTATATACGGTACCATTATAAAGGTAAAGTTTACTTATTTATGCTTATTATTTTTCAGTCACTATTGCACTAATTTTCATTACTTTAGAGGGGCGATTTTTGAGTTAATTATGACAAACATTTTGAGGAGTGTTATTATAAAACAATACATTTTAGAGTGGAATTTTTAGTATTTTTTTAAGAACAGTTATTTTAATTATGTTATTATGAAAACGAATTCCATTGGAATGCAATTTTTAGGTTCCTATTTTAATTTCAATTGATATTCTGCCTAAGAAAAATGACTCCGAGTTTTTATTTAAATAAATAATAACAATTTTAATTTGTACGGTACCATAGTAATATAACGTCTAGTTATTTAAGTTAAATATTAATGGTTCAGTGAGATTAGTTCAAAGAAATATTTTTATAATTGCTGTGATAGTTGTGTTCAAACAATTGTTTAAGAATTATGTTGAAAACTTATATAATAAGTAATACTTACATTCAAAACATCTTTTATAGTTAGTGGGTTTAATAGGTAGTGAGTTTTATATCGATAAAAGTTACTTAAAAGAAAATTTAATGCCAAAACTGAAGATAAAATGTAGAGAGTTTTAAAGTTTTCACGGGAATATTAAACCTCATTACCTATAATAATTATTTAGTTTTAGCGGATAACAATATTATAGTCTGATTAACCCTAAGAATATTTATGTTTGTTTTTAGCACGATAAGTACAAGGTTGTGATTTTATAATATGAGAGATTTTATTAGCCTTTTGAAATGTTATAAGCAACGGAGGTTTTAAGTAACTTTCATAAAGTTTTTATACAGAGAAATTGAGACTAGATAGTATTTGATATGTTAAGACGGTAATCGTTGCTTCTGAGCTTTTAATTTGTAAGAAAACTGCATTTAAAATTTGGAAACATTTTAAAAAAGTATGTTGATAAAAGTTGATTGATACTTAAGTCGTTTTATTTTCACAGTTTCTTTTTGCCGGTGGACACTTACCACATTTCAGTTAGTCCTATAAAGAACGTAATGACATTTACGTCTAAATTATTGAATCTTAAAATAAATATGGATCTGGTTACAGCATTTATGCTTTATGGAAATAATACTCGTTTCACCATTTTAGTACATTTACTTCGTTCGTTTACAGCGTTTTCGCGTAACGAAAAAAAGAGTTCAATTGTCGTAACCGCCACTAAGTCGTAAACCAGTCTTTTTTGTTAAATATTAAATATGCTAGTTGAAAGAAAACCATAAGTTATGAATTAGATCCAAATATCAAGCATTTTCGTTCATAAATGAAAGAGTTATGATTTTTTTTCTCGAAATCGAAAAGTTTTTTGGCTCTGGTGTAAAGTTTGCATTTTGGCGGTTACTACGTTCTCGCTTTTTGCCGTCGATATAATGAGTTACTGATATTTACGAAACAAAATATTTTTTATTTGACTTTGTTATTGTGTACGAAAGTACATAATTTATACTTATAATGTGTACATGATATCGGAGTTACTATGTCTTTCTAGGGTTCCGTAGTCAACTAGGAATACTTTTTGACACAATTTTTGTGGTATATGTTTCTAGTGCCTTAGCAATAATTGACTGTGTGGGAATTGTTTGCAAGACGTGTTAAAGGTTTCCCTTTTAAAATATAAAGTTAAATTGGAAGTAAATAATACGGATATTTTTAAAATATATTTTTTTTGTTTTTTTTTGGTACTTAATTTGAAAGTCACCAAAATTGCTTGATGCCACCAGAATTGTTAATTTTGTATATCATTTCACATTTTTTATCGTCTTTTTCGCATTTCCAAAACTTTTGACTCGGTGAATTTATTTGAAGTCAAGAATAAACAAAATACATCTAATATAACAAGCTGTCGGTGAGGGTAATCTTAGCTTCTATGCTGGTAGCGGATTTTACAGCTCCTATCCTTTCCTATATTACTATTTTTTCTTTCTCCTCTGGCACGTTTCCTACAATTTGGAAATGCGCCCATGTGATTCCTCTCCCTAAAACCCCTAATCCGTCGTACTTTTCGCAGTATCGTCCTATGTCCATTCTTCCCGTCTTATCTATAATCATTGAATCCTTTGTAAATCGACGTCTCTCATCACATCTAAATAGACTTAACTTGTTTAATTCTTTAGCACAACCACCGCATTGGTTAAGATCGCCGACGACATTCGTCTTAATATAGAATATAGAAAAGTGACTATATTGGTGCTCCTTGATTTTAGTAGTCCTTTTAACACTGTTGATATACTTCTCAGTTTACTTAGTACTTTAAATATATCTTCAACTTCACTGTCCTGGTTTCGTGATTATCTCTGTTCCCAGTGGGTTCGAGTTGATGACCGATTTTCTAGCTGGTGTGAACCGTCTGCTGGTGTCCCCCAAGGGGGCATACTCTCTACATCGGAATTACCAAGTCACTCTCCTCCTCGTTCCATCTCTATGCAGACGATTTGCAGCTTTATGCGGCGACCAGCATTGAGGATTTTGGCTCCTTGGTTACGCAAATCAATTCAGACCTAGAATCAATCCGTGCTTGGGCTTGATCCTTTGGTTTGGTGAAGAATGCTAAGAAGTCGCAGGCTATTTTTTTTTTTTTTTTTTTTATGTCATAGGGGGCAAACGAGCAAACGTATCGCCTGATGGAAAGCGATTACCGTCGCATATAAACACCTGCAACACCAGAGGAGTCACAAGTGCTTGCCTACCCGGAGGACGAAGATAGAATGCCTCTATGCTAGTAATTTCACCGGCTATCTTACCCCCACACCGGAACACAACAATGCGAGCATTGCTGTTTAGCGGTGGGTTAGCAGGCAAGACGGTAGTAACAATCCGGACGGACCCTGCACGAGGCCCTGCTACTCCAATTGTCGTTGGAAGCCCACATTTTATTTCCAAGCTTTCAGATCAAGCTAAGCCAGTTATTTTCTTTGATGGTACGCCTATACCTTGCTCTTCTACTGTAAACAAATTTGGCATTACCATGGATCAAACTTTGTCATGGGTAGGATCTGAGATCAGTAGGAAACTTTTCGCGTCCCTTCATTCATTGAGGTGTCTGCAGAATTTCCTTCCTCTTCATACGAAGATCATGCTTGCCCGCTCACTTTTGCTTTGGTCTCCACAAGTTTGATCATGTGTCTCTATACCGCGCTCAACTTAAATGGCTCCCGATCCGTCAGCGCAGATACTATGTTCTTTGTCTTTTGTATGATGTCCTTGTCATTCCTTCTTCTCCTCCTTACCTTGCAGAGAAGTTCTTTTACATGGCGGATGGTAGTGGCCATCGCCTGCGGTCAAGCGAATCTGGATCTATCTATCCCACTGCATAGATCTCATGTTTACGATGTGTTTTTTGCTGTGCGCGCCGTGAAATTATGGAATAAATTGTCTCCCGCCCTAAGGTACACGCAGTTCGTAGCATCACACAAGGGGAAGTTACAGAAATTGTGGCTGTCGAACGAATGATTACTTGATTAGGTTGCTGTTTTTGTTATAATTATGATTATATTTATGTTATATGTATTTATATAGATATTACGTAATATGTATTACATTGACTGTTTGCCTATCTCTCTCTCATTTGGTTTTTGAATTTTCATGTGTACTATTGTAAAGTTATCGTATTGTACATGTTGCTTGGTTTGTCTTCCATTTACTTGTGTTTAATACTCATTCACTTGAAGGTTAATTGGAAGAAATCCCTTAGAGGGATAGGTTCGCTTTTGTACATGCTTATTTTTTGCAATGTATTTCTTGCTATTGTGTACAATAAAGTGTTTAGATACATTACATGCAAACAATTAATCTAAATTATTACTTTTGCTATTCATAATTTATTTATTTTTAAGGATGGCTAATCGCAATAAAAAAACAATCAAGAGAAGAAGTCCTCGAAAAGAAAAAAAAATATTGTTGTTACAAACGAGTTAGTGATTGTATTTTCAGATATTTTGGTATAACTAAAATGATTAATAAAACATTTACTTTCTTTTAATTTCCAGTAGGCAATTTCATCAACAATTTTTGACGACGCGTTTGGCTCGGTTTGTAGACACCTGCCTACTGAGCGGGCGGTCCCGGGTTCGAATCCCGGCCAGGGCAAATATTTGTGTGATGAACTCGAATATTTGTGCTTGGGTCATGGTTGTTCTATGTATTTAAGTATATATTGATCTATATAAGTACGTATATCATCATCTAGTACCCATAAAACAAGCCTTCTTGAGCTTAATTTGGGAGTAGATCGATTTGTGTGAGGTTGTCCGATATTTATTATTATTATTTATTATAAATATTATTTTTTAGCACAAGTAACTAATTTTGGTGTAGATGTACAATTTTGGTGGCCAAAAAATCTAAATGGCAGTCTAAGTGGCAGGCAAATTACTAAAATAATAATAACTTTATAACTATTATGTATAACAAAGGGCCATTACTACACAATATTGGTTATGATTTTATTCGTATTATTGATATGTATATAATTTTGACTCTAAATTAAAAATAAAAAAAGCCACCAAAATTAGGTAATTTTTAAGCTTGTTGCAATTCACTCTGAAACTATACATTTGTAATATAATCATAAAAAATATAGTCCTTTTCAAATATCATGTTTGGTGAACCTGGTTATATTAAGTTTGCACCTCATTTGTATACGGCGCCATACGCATCAGGTGCAAACTTAACCAGGCCAGTTAAGATGGCATAAGTGAAAATTTGTACGGAACCCTCGGTGCGTGGGTGGCTCACACTTGGCCGATTTTTTAAATTAAATTGTAACAATGATAATCAACCGATCGATCTTTTTCTTGAAACCCAACTAGTGTTAGTAGAAGTTCCTACTCTACTCCCATCATATTTGAAACAGATTTAGATAACGATTACGCGGGCTAGGATCCTTTTTACTTTTTCATTAACATCCTTGTAAATACGTGATACTTTACTTCCTCCCCCGACCCGCAATCGTGCGATAGAGAGCGTTGCAGCTTGCGACTGACAATAGGTACTTTTTTGATGAAATTTGCGTTACGGGAGAAAACGTTTTCCACTAACTAAATCTTAGCAAATCACTTCGATTTTGATGTCGATCGCTTCAGCATAATATAATCTAGGTTTATAGGTTTCGCTTTTTTTTAAAAAGTGCATTGTTTTAATAATACAAACGGTTTCATTCAACAACGTTTTAATCACAAAAATTAGGTTTTTCAACTACCTTTAAATTAGAATCTATAGCAAATTTTGAAAAAAGGAAAACCTATAAACCTAGTTTGTCACTGTGTCAATAACATACTAAAAAATGATGGAGATTGGAAAATATTTAAAAGTGGAAAAACGTTTTCTCTTTTTGTATGGACGAGTGCGTACTATACTTCCCTCTTAATGTATTTATTCTAAGCTGATATGATAAGATTGCCACTGTAACAATACTTAAACACTAAAAAAGTTAAAAATGAAAAGATACCGACGAAACGTTTTGTTAGGGCTTTGTACGTTTTATTTTCTAACGGTTAATAATAATAGGGTAATAGATAGATATTTGAAATGTTCATAAAGTATGTATTAACTACAAATAAGAATAATTAAAAAACAAAGTTCTTGACACACAATGCTTACTACACTGTCCAAGAATTCCTTAATGAAAATGAAATTGACGTAGAAAATGCTGATACATAAGACTAATTTAATCATCTCAAATTCAAATATTGTCGTTATTAAATGTATTAAATTATGATTATCTAATTATCTCATATTTTTTTTGTATTAATCTTAATAAAAATCAAGTTTGTAATTGACATAATGTTTGTAATTGATATTCCATTTTAGTTGTAAGATATTGCTGTGCCCGACAACAGGGCTCATGTTTTGAACCTACCTAGTATGTGCTAGTATAAGATCTTTTTTATGTACAACATGAATCGCAATAAACTTAATTTGAATTTGAATGTTTTAATATTAAGGAGCATGTCGCTATTTGAACTCTCAATAATCCTCGAAAGCCTCCAAACTATTAAACGTTAATAATCTATGCAAACAATTATTACAGTAGGCTTAACCAAACATACTAACAATAGCCAGCTTTGCTCCGACAATCGGTTGGCAATGGAAAGCCGAGCGGCATTCAGCATACCTTGACTAAAGGGGCCCCGGAGCCGTGAGTAATTTATGAATACGCCAAGATACATGTCTCCATAATTTATCCCCTCCCGTAAGTCCCGTAACACCCTGTATGCCTTGCCAACCTTGAAGCTACTTTAAACTGTGCAGGTAAATCGTTCTACAATTCTTAACTAAGCTCTATTCACAATTGTACGACAAATTTAAAAATACGAGCGTTTGATGTTTTGTAACAGCTCTGAAAAGATTCTGAAATAAACTGGCTTCAATGAAAATTCATCTCTTTGATGATAAATAAAATTCTTAGCGCCCATATTCAGTGGATCCTTGAATGGATTCGAGTTTGATCGGGAAAATGTATTAAGATTCTGACCAGACTGTTATTCAATTCTGTGTTGGGATTCGCTTTTACAATAATGTAATTTGTAACTGTCATCCTTTGTGACAGTATGAATTTGAAAATTTACTTAATTTAGATTTTGAATAGGTATAATGGTACAACGTTGTGTGTTATCTAGAAAAGAAAGTATTTTCTGTTTTTCAATATAATTTATTCTTTGCGTATTCAAATAATAAAGATATAAGCAGTGAGCAGAAACTAAATGTAAATCATGACACATTCTGAAATAATATTAATTTCAATACTGAACTTTGAGTTACTTACTCGTATTTTCGAAAAAGCAAATAATAATTATACTTATTAACCCTACTCTTATACTATCAGTTATGTAATTTCAAATACTTTATTAAAACAATAATACTGCTTAGCTAATCTGCGATATAACCCGTAACAGTTATATCGCGGATTAGCTGAGCATTATTATTTTAATGAATATATTATGGATTTCCGCAAAGTAACGCCTGATACAATTAATTACTCAAATACTTTTTTCGACAATTCCCTCAGGTTTAGTACAAATTTGTACTAAATTGATTTGGTGTTCTTAATTTCTGAATAAGTATATATGAAAAATCAAAGCAATAAAAATCATTACTATTTGCGTGACTTACGTTGAAGACGGGACAGCCTTTGTTTGTCCCTTATACTCCTAACATATCAGTGTCGACGGCGGAAAATGTCAGTAAATTACATGTAATTTCTACCCCTATTTCTCGCCCCTAACCCTTTATTTCACTCTTCAGTCGGCGAGCGGTTTAAATTTAGATTCCCCTTCAGTTCAACCACCTACGTCGAAGATATCGCGATGTGGTAGCATGCAATAATACGTTTTTTACAATATCGTACCAATTTATTTTCACAAATGAAGGGAATGGCTCACGTTTGCAAAATTTTATAGTACCTACAAACAATTGAAGTTCTGAAATCGCCTAATAGCATACATATAGAAATATTAATTGGATTTGATGTTATCTGTATGTTATATGTATTTATAGGTATATTATATCGACGCTGGAACGACTAATTGACTAACGTGCATTTATGAAACTTTACAGTAGAACAAAAACAAAGTATTTTTTTCGGAAAAAAAAACATTACATTTTTTCTTTTTGTTATACAATAAAATGATGTATTGACGAGTAGAAGATAGTTAATTGCGATGAAAATTTAACTATGATGGCTATTTTTCGAAATAACGTGTATTTTAGAAATAAATTGCACGTTAGCCAATCGGCCTCTAATTGCGAAGCGGGAAAAAGGCTTAACTACCATTTTTAGCATTGCTTTCAGTACGGGTAGTTAACTAAAGTGAGTGTTAACTTCAAACATTAAACCATAAAAATGCATAACTAGGCTAGTATTACAAAACTGTAACCGAATAAAAGGCATTACTGAACATTTGCTCCATTAAGCAAGTCATGTATAATATCTTAAGAAACACTTGCACTAAAGTAAATCCTTTCTTTAGTTTTTGTGCCATAATGCAAACTAGAATTAATTGTTAAATTTCCGATATGGAGTCTTGAATTGAGTTTAATTTCTGCAAATCTTCCATTCAAGATTAAAATTCGCTTAATAATAGAACATGGCTTCAATATAGACGGGTAGGATTATTTTAAAGGGCTTAAACTCATATAAGAAAATAATTTACTATGATCACGTATGGATATCTCCTTGCTAGTTCGAAATATATGTCGGGCCGTTCCTGACAAAGTTTATATTATAAGAAAATCTTATAATAAATAACATTACTTAACCAGAATGGCTATAATTATGTAATAGAATAATATGGAGCATAGAGAAAGGGAGCCAATTAAAAAAAACTTGGCTGCACCAGTTTTATATGTTCTTCTGAGGTGCACATTAAAATTTTTGTGCACAAGCCTTCTTTTCATCTCCTATCAAAGTATTAAGCATGATCTTGATAATTTTATTTCGGTTAGTACGAAAGACAGGCATTTTTTTGCTATGTCCAGACATTGCCAATAAATTATCTTGACACTAAAAAATAATAATAAGTCCATCAGGTGGCAGGGATGGCCCTCCTTTTTTATGTCATAGGGAGCAAACGTGCAAACGGATCGCCTGATGGAAAGCTATAACGGTCGTCCATCGCCCATCGCCCACCTGCAACACCAGAGGAGTTACAAGTGCGCTGCCAGCACTTTCAAGTGGAAGTACGCTCTTTTCTTGAAGGTCATATCGCCCGGAAATACCGCAAGCGACATTTCATTTCACAATGCAGTTGTGGACTGCTAACTATCTAAGTGGCGAGAGTTATATATGTAAGTGATAAAAGATGCAGAGAGAGGCTACATCTCTACGCAGCGCCAAGGAGTCAAGGCGATCTGAAATTCACTGGTAGCCGTCGATACGAGTCACTCTCCGATGAATGCGGTCTAGAGGGAGAAGCTGGTACCATATGTACTTGATTGCCCTAGCCAACAGATAAGAACAGTATTCCTGGGATTTGATAAGGATTGAGAAAGGTATTTTCCAAGTTGACAAATTAAGTCCTCAGTGGTTCTGTCTAGCCCTGATTCAGCTCATCAATCTGCTCAAGGATTCAGGACTAGGTTAACCCCCTCTTAGAAGTCGGCAATTCCCGGCTTTTAAGAGGAGGTGAGGTCATTTCTCATCTGCTGTAAATGGACGACCTCAAGCTGTAGCTATGCACTAAAACACCACAATATGGTAGAACTACTGAAAGTAACTGAAACCTTCAGTCGCGCCTTCAAACGGAACGGAACGGCGCCATCGGAACGGAACAGAACAGACCTATCTCCGAAGCTGGAACCTACAAGTACCTTGGTATGACACAGTCATTGGGTATTGCGGGCGGAAACATTAGGCAGGCGTTAAAGGACCGTTTTTTTGGTCGCTTGACAAAAGTATTTAACAGTATTTTGTCCGGTGGCGATCAGGCGTGCACTTGTGATACCCCTCCTCACTTACTCCTTTGGCGTACTAAGGTGGACTCAGACCGAACGAGACGCTCTGAATCCGAGGGTCCGTCAGATGCTCACTACACATCGCATGGGGCAGCCACGCTTACCAGTTGATGAGACTGTACATCTTACGTAAGTGTGGATGCCGTGGCTTTTTAAACGCCAAGGATAACTGCCAGGTGTACAGTCTTAGGAAGTATTTCCTAAACAACGAGTGTGCAATTTATCGCGATGTAGTAGCAGTTGACAAACGCCTCACCGCTCTCTCCTTGACAAACGAAAACTGGCGCAGACCAAAGGTGCTTCGCATCGATGACCGCAGGTACCTATGTATGGAAGAGCAGGGAGCTACGGATGGTTTTACAAGGCCCGGGGCCCGATGTAGATCCGCTCGCGTCAATGAACTGGCTACGCTTTTGTTTCGGCTGATTTTTGTCTGTGCAATTGCGGACGAAGTAATGATGATGAACAACTACCGGAGATATATCCTGAAGGACGGTACGGTCGACATTTGTCGGGCATCCCGCCGTCACATCTTGCTAACGGCGAGTGCTTGCACAGACATAACCAAGTAGCCAGGATCATTCACCAGCAATTTGCTCTTTAATATACCATTTGTACAATTGTTGTATGAAAAACCTGTCCAAAGAAATGTGAAATAAGTGAATAAGTGGCAAAACTTTATTAGTTACATCCCTACATTTGCACAAGTAAGACGGTAGGGACTTACACCCCCGCAACATGCACGCGCAGAAATAACGACCATCGGATGCGTTAATAAAACTCAATACTGCCTACTCACATGTGCTTGTGCACGGTTCGTTTGTAAAAAAATATATTTACAAAAAGGCGACTTGCCAATTATTTACCTATTTTGTGAATAAATATCATAATAAACATTTATTTAAACTTAAGTGTGTCTTCGTTAATTCACGCAGTCAAAACAGTTTAATGTAATTAACACTATTTAAAACTAACCTGATATTCACGAAAAGTAAAATGGACTCTCGATCAGCAAAATTTGGCACGAAAGTCGACACATCCTTCTTCGAGTAGCTTTGACCGACGACTAACGAGCCGGACCTCTCCTAAGTTCTTGAAAATTTTTACGCTTACCCGCAGTATTTTGTTTTTATGGAGCCCAGAATGAAACGGTTAAACTTCGGATGTAACATTATAATGTTCTAGACTATTAGCGTAAATACCATAAACTTGTACTTCACCAGTTGGGATAAACAGCTAACGTGCAATACCCATGTATCACGATTTTAGAAAAAGGTCTAACCTCCACTAAAAGCATTTTTTGACCCCAGCAAAATGGTTATTTAGCCAACGGGAATGAAATTTCCGAAAACAAAAACCGCTAAAGGCAAAAAAATATTTTACGTTTTAACTAACGGGCATTTTTTTTAAATCTCGACAAAATGCTGGCTCTTTAGGCAAAAGTTTTTTAGTAAGTAAATCTACTTTTTCTGAATTGCTAACAAGCCAAAAAAGTCCTCCGATCGAGCTCAAACCCGGCTCATTAGACGCAGAAAAATTCGCTGATTTCAACGGTGTATATAACTCCATTTGCCCAAAAATGGCTCGTTAGTCAATTAGCCATTCCAGCGTCGATATATATCGTCGTCTAGTACCCATAGTACAAGCTTTATTTAGTTTGGGACAAGGTCGATTTGTGAAAAATGGTCCTTAATATTTATTTATTATTATTATTAAATATAAGAAGAACCCAGCGAGGTTCACCCCTGATTGGACAGTCATAATTATGATGAACAGACTTTGCCAAAGGAAAAATCTCTTAGCCCTTCAAATTAAAGAAGTATATACTTCGAAGAAAGCAGGAGCTTTTAAAAAAACAATAGAGCCTATTTATACGGAAAATTAAAATACTTAGACCGCAATAATTTTACCCTCCCTTTGGCTTTGCCGGAGTTGGATAAAAGTTTTGGTCGCCCTAAATGATTTGATGCTTTTATTCTTTACTAATATTTATTTAATATTAAAAACATTAAAGGTTAGCGCTAAAGGCGATACTTGTAGATATATAAATTGTGATTATAATACATATTCATAGTTAACATTTTAAGACTGGATCGGTAGCAAAGAGGTACTGACTTCGAATTCCAATTGACGTTGATAATTATTGGGAAATAATTTTTATTGTGTTCTCTATAACTATCGCAGTTACTTGATAATAAATATTTAAATGGGTTTGAAGGTAAAATTAGCATCTATCTATATATATAAAACTCAAAGGTGACTGACTGACTGACTGACTGACATAGTGATCTATCAACGCACAGCCCAAACCAATGGACGGATCGGGCTGAAATTTGGCATGCAGGTAGATGTTATGACGTAGGCATCCGTTAAGAAAGGATTTTTTAAAATTCACCCCCTAAAGGGGTGAAATGGGGGTCCAAAGTTTGTATGGGGAAACAAGATTAGTTAGACTATTTTATTCGAAACTTAACAGGAGTATTTCTCACAATAAATGAGTAAACACGTGTTTCAGGTTTTTTGAAAATTGAACCCCTAAAAGGGAGAAATGTGGTGACAAAGTCTGAAAATCAGCATGGGTATTGTTTTTATGGTTTATCGGGTCGCTGATTACGAAAACCGCAACGATTTTAAAATCCAACGTGGCGGACGTGAGTTACCATCTCCCCTGTTGGGGTGAAATGGGGTTGAAATTTCTAAATACTAAACCGCTGGTTCTAGAGAGTTCAAATTTGGCACGTAGGTTCCTTATAAGGTGTAGGGGTGCACTAAGTAAGGATTTTTCAAAATTTACCCCCTAAAGGGATGCAATGGGGGTCCAAAGTTTGTATGGGGAAACAAGATTAGTTAAACTTTACAGGAGTATTTCTAACGATAAATGAGTAAACACGTGTTTCAGGTTTTTTGAAAATTCAACCCCTATAAGGGAGAAATGTGGTAACAAAGTCTGAAAATCAGCATGGGTATTGTTTTTATGGTTTATCGGGTCGCTGATTACGAAAACCGCAACGATTTTTAAATCCAACGTGGCGGACGTGAATTAACATCTTCCCTGTTGGGGTGAAATGGGGTTGAAATGTCTAAATACTAAACCGCTGGTTCTAGAGAGTCCATATTTGGAACCTACGTGTCCTTATAAAGTCTAGGGGTGCAATAAAAGAAGCATTTGTCAAAAGTCACCCCCCCCAAAGGGGTGAAATGGGGGTCGTAAGTTTGTATAGGGAAAAAATATTAGACTATTTTATTGAAAACTTCCAAGGAGTATTTCTAACGATAAATGAGTAAGCACGAGAGGAGGAGAATATGGTGACAAAGTCTGAAAATCAACAAGGGTAATGTATCTATGGTTTATCGGGTCGCTGATTACCAAAACAACAACGATTTAAAAAAACAAACGTGGTGGACCTGAAATACCGTCTCGCCTGTTGGGGTGCGATGGGGTTGAAATGACTAAATATGAGTATGGGTGTAATTTTTATGGTTTGTTGGGACGTTAATTACGAAAATGCCACCGATTTTGAAATTTTATTTGTGGTCATGAAAATTCTTGAAAGCATTTGCGCCAAATTGCAATTTAATCAGTCCAGTAGTTTTGCAGCAAATCGGTTGTAACAAACGGACTGACAGACAGCTACACGTGATCCTATAAGGGGGTTCTGTTTTTGCTTTTGAGGTATGGATAGAGACCCGCGTTATCCTAATAGATTATAAAAATAGTATTTGGTGGCATCTCGATCGTCGTCAATCGGTACCTATAGGCGGGCGGCGCGTTGGGACGGGAGGAGTAATGATCGGGAAACTTCCTGCATCCGTAATAAATACATTCAAGCTTTTCAATAATTATGTTAAGTCATTTCAGAATTCTGAATTACGTTTATCTGGCTCAGAATAATACATTTTTCATTCATCAACGAAGAGAACCTCAATATCTTACAATAGAACATGACGTAACTTAGAACATGGCATAGAATCATTAAACCAATCTCGAATATCCCAAGTCGATAAGCGGAGGCTCGGGACATTATAAAAGCTTTATACAAATAAAATGCACACATATCCCGGTGTCTTAGCTTCACTTCGAGTTATGAATTTTGAAGTGAACTTTATTTGGTACAGTAAAAGCTGAGATCGCTTGATTTGTGAGTGCATTGAGTTTTCGGTTTAATTTGATAAAGTGGAGTTATGATAAAATAAAAAGTATTTCCCAGTAATATTAGAAAAGCGAAAGTCTGTGTATGTTTTGTTACTTCTTCACGCTAAAACGGCTGGAATGCATGAGGGAAATGCAGATTATACCCTAACTTAACAAATAGCCTACTTTTAATCCTGAAAAAAAAACAGCATTGTTCCCGTAGGATGATGTATATTATATAGGCACGCGAGCGAAGCCGCGGGTTAATGCTAGTTTAACCATATATTATTAAAACTCAATGACAATATACCTGCATAAGTAATAATTTGACAATTTGTATTTTGTTTTTTTATGTTTTTTTGTTACTCACGAATGTGATACCGTGTATGTATTGTATATCTATTTCCAACAAAACTCGTGTTTTTATTGAATAAAGAATAAATAATAATAATAATAACCTACATGTAATTTTTATTTAGCCATTTTTATAAAACTACTCTATGCTAGCCCTAAGTTTGGAGTACTGTGGTTCAGTTACTTTACGTCGGTGGTGTACATTGATACCGTTTTCTACCCAGAAACTGAAAGCCTTTGAAAATGAAGACTTCCTACAATCGACCTTTCGCTGTATTTTCCACCTCACGAGAATTACCTTTGACTTCAATACAGGGGGAAATATTTATAGATTTTCTTTTGTTTCCTGTCCTGAGACGATGCATCAAACGTTGAAGTAGAAATAATCTCATAAAGATCTCTCACAGGGGTTGCCTCGCACAAATTGCAGTTCGTTTTCCCCATCTCTTTCCCACCCCAGTTTTGTAGAAATAGAATGAGCAGGACGGGACTATCATTGTTCCGATTTTCAGAATACAGAATGACTCCGCTGCGGTGAACACGCCACAATCGTAAATATATTTTATATTCAGGGCAAGTTCTAGGAAATATTGATGAAACCAGTACACAAATCTTGCATTTTAGCGTGGTAACTTATTGCTACTGGGTACTAGACTAGTTACAATAAAATATGTTTGAATCAAAGTAAAATGACTACCTTTTCGACTTATAGGCTATAAGTCGAAAAGGTAGTCATTTTGTCCATAACGAGTTTACTAGTGCTTCACGACCAGTCACGTTGCATTTTCCAACCAACAATAAAATACAGCTTTAAGGCGGCTTTTGCGTCGATGGAAAAAATCTATTGTATTTTATATTGTATGCTGTTGTAAGCAAATAAAAAACGAGCACTTGTTCAATTATATGAAAGACGTCCTTGCATATTAAGTATATTATCTATACTATTATATTATAAAATTCTAGATTTCATGACTCCAGGAGAAATCTTAATGGCGCCATCTCATTTTGACAATCCATTTATGAGCTTCTTTGACATTTTTATCTGTTTGTTTAAAATTTTGACATGTAATTATTTTATCTGTTTTATTATTAATTTCCGCTGTTTTTATACTATCAATTTCATCACATTTTATCTGTTAATATTAATATATATGACGATCATAGAATAAGTGCATGTAAATTGACTTAGTGTAATTTATATTGACATGTTATATTATGAAATAAATAAATCTAAATCTGTTTTCATAATTTCATATGTCTTCGCATCACGCCGCAACGGCTGAACAAATTTTATTTATTTTATTTATGTTTATAATCAACACTTACAGTATAGTATAACCAAGCATGCTGATAACATAATTTTTTTTTACCAATTAATTTACAAATATATTTTACCTACGTACAGGGATAGCTGGACATTCAAAGATGGTTATAGGATACTTTTTACCCAACTACGGTATAAAAAAAAATAACGCGTACGATTACCTTCTAGGTGTTTGATATGTTCACTGCCATTCGACCCCCGATAAATTGTCACAAACGTTCGAATGTATCATGAAACTTACAGTAAACCTCGGCTCAGAAATAATGACTTTAGCCAGCCGTATACCGGCGAGAGCACGAACAATATCCGTAAACAAGAACTGCAGTGTACACACATCGTGTGTTGCGATTGCGATCGTACGCTTCGGATAATGGAGTAAGGACAGACAGTGTAATTATTATAACAAAAAGCGTTTATTTAATTACCTAGACGTTTTGAACGTGATGTTACGTTCATGGTCTTGATGGGACTGAAGAAGGGCGTCAACGTCTTCTTGACCGCAAGTATTTCGAACTACCCGCACTTGGTATTTTATTGTCAGTATTTTTTTTTTCATGAGACCATGGAATTATTATCAGTTTGCTCACTGGGGTTGCCACTCGACCGACACAACACTTACGATATTGGTCGCTTGAGAACGACTTATTTTATGTGATTTATATTTCCGGATTCTACAAAAACGAAAGCTTAACCGTTCTCCCGATTGGAATTATTGTGTTTGCTTATTCCCAATCGTCAAGTCACCTTTTAAACTGAATCGAATAAGGTTAATTTAATTTTGCGTCACATGATTAGAGTTTTGAATGTGTTCCATCTTTTTCTTTGAGACACTTTTTTTGTCGGGGTTTATAAATAAACAAGCGTTTGACCTCAATTTCCTCTGACGTGAAGCAACGATGCGGTCTATAGATAAGATAAAACATGCATGCCTAGAAAATATTTCACCGAGAAAATCTTATTTCTTGGCCCAGGCAAGACGAAGACGTAAAACTTTATATTTACTTAATTTTTTGCGTAATATAGCCAAAATTATCTTCAGTGATGAAAGTTATTTTTTTTTCAATAGCATTCAGTATTTATTTCGTAAGAAGAACGAAGGATTGAGCAGCATTCCGGTAAACAATGTTTTGAATTTGGTTAATGATAAATCCTTGACAAATCGCTAATGAATCGCACATTATTGCCATATGAAAGCTGTCTGTAGGCGCCGCTATCCCTGGGCCGAACCGACACTTGTTAGGCCATAGGTGCGTACACAAATTACAGCAATACTTGCACAAATAAATCTTTTAGAAGGACATCGTGCCCTTAAGCCGTGTACAGATGGACGAACATCTAAACATGTCACTAACATCGAACGCCGTCCCGGAGGGTTACTCCGATGTTCGAAATTCGAAATCGTATCGTGCCGTCCCGCCCATTCAAATATTGTTTGACACGAGATCAAAATGGATGGCACGTTACAAACTTCGAATTTCGATCTTCCGAGTAGCCCTAAAATTGTGTTTGATGTTCATTAACCATGTACGCACGTGCGAACAAAATGTTCGATGGATGTTTTTGTTCTTTCGTCCGTACACGGCTTTAGGATTCACATAAAACTTGAGTTTCATCGTTTGTATTTACCCGAGCCCGAATTGTCACGCTTTGGTTTTCTTGGCTATCATAGGGGAACTATTCGCTGTGTATTTCACTAATTGGTGTAAATGAAACTTTGAACTAACACACGAACCACGCAATTTGGACAAATGTAAGCAGTTATGTAAATGACTTTTTAATGAAGCAATTTTCCAACGTAAAGGACTAAAGGACATTTCGTTTTGAGGGAAAGTAATTTGGGGATAATGTAAATAGGACATTTTGCGTTTATTTAAGACGACGTTGAACAGATTCGTGTATACTATCTTTGCCTTTATTATCTCTTTCGAATGAGAGAATGAATGTTATAAGTATTTTACTTATATACAAAAAGTTGTAGTTTACGAATGAGAGAGTCAATGTTATAAGTATTTTATATTAAATCAGACAATGTATTAAAGTCTCATTAAGTAATCCGGTCGTAAACAGCTCTGATAGGCTTAAATGCAGTTAAATGCAAATTAACGAGTGAAACGAAAATGAGCGGATCAGGGGGGGTATTCGACCAATTTTAGAGATATAATGGAGATCTCTCCTTTTCATCGCCATCCGTCACTTTTGACGTGTGCCTACTTGACAAGTGGCGATATCCCCAGAACATCGCAACTTCGTCAATTCGGACGCGCAAAATTTTCGTTTCCTTTGTATGTGACGGCATAAATAACAGGCGCATACTTTAGATTACCGCGTATGACGTGAAATTAGTCCGTTACGTTCAAACAGAAATTTATATACATGAATAACATTTTTGACAATCATTATCGCCTTCGTATTTCCAAAATTGAGATGAGATATGTCACTTTTAAGCTCATCGCATTTAAATGACAGTTCAATGGTGATATAACTATTATCTAATGGAGATTTGACGTTTGGCGATATCTCGAACGGCATTCTCGAATTGGGCCCCAGGAAGAAGATTACTTACATAGCTTTTACTTATATTATATATAACAATGGAAATGGTAAGTATTGTGTATGAAATAATAGATATACATTTGTGCAATTTGCTATTGTGATTTAAGTTGGTTAAGAAAATCCTCTTATGTGTACAGAAACAGAAATACCTTACATAATGTCTGTAGCGATGTACAAAACTGATAATGAATAATACTTAAGTATGTCATGTTTGCTTTTTTAGGAACAGCAATTGTTATTACGAAAAAAACAAAGAAGAACTTCGGTAAGTTTCTTTACTCATAATCTAGCATAATAGACATAACAATAGAGGTGAACAGCCTACAGCAGATTTTAGAAAAGTGGAGAGAAGCTCTGGAAACATCAGGTCTGCGAATAAGCAGAGAGAACACCGAGTACATGCATTGTAACTTTAGTGGTGTCAACAACAAACACAACATCTGGCTGCAGAACACCTAGCTAAAAGAAGTGGACCATTTCAAGTACCTAGGCTCAGTCATCAGTAAAGATGGGTCAATAGACACTGATGTCACCCATCGTATAAATACCGGGTGGAGGAAATGGAGAGAACTATCTGGCGTGTTATGCGACAGCCGAATGCCCGTGCGCATAAAAGGACGAGTATACAGAGCAGCCGTCCGACCGACAATGACATACGGAGCCGAATGCTGGCCACTCAAAAAGCAACACGAAAATCAGTTACACTGCGCAGAAATGAAGATGCTCAGGTGGGCAGGTGGTGTAACTAGGCTGGACCATGTCAGAAACACGCACATAAGAGGCACCTTCAAAGTGAGACCTATATCCCAGAATAACTACAGGAGAGCCGTCTGCGGTGGTACGGACACGTTATGAGGCGACCATCCGACCACATGACCAGAAAAGTACTGGATATCGAAACTAAACCCCGAGGACGAGGAAGACCCCGAATCACATGGATGTCCGTAGTAAATAAGAACCTCAAAGAAGCCCAAGTGAATAAAGAGACGACTCAGGACCGAGCAGCCTTGAGACGCATGATACGGAGGGCCGACCCCAAATAAAATGGCAAAGGGCCAGGCAAAAGAAGAATAGACATAACAATAGACACTATAGCAAGCACTAATAATAATAATACTAGGCATTAGACAACTTCGTTGGCATAATCTTCTTTTGTTCACGTTGCTCAGGTAATAAATATCCGATATCTTGCGATGTCCAAATATCCTGGTATCAGAATGGTAATAAATCCATTTCACCCTGATGAGGCTGCAAAGATATTTCAACAGATACATGACGCTGTAACAATGACCATAGTCTTCAAAGTTACATTTTTCCTGAAATTATTCTTGGACGACTTCCAGCATGTCCTGGACAAATGACTTGTGCTTACAATTCGGCAATGCCATCGTCAAAACATCAGCAGTCATTTGATCAGTAGGCATGTACTTAAGCTCTGCAATATTGTTGTCAACGGCTTCACGAATATAGTGATATCAAATGTCCCCGCATGCTTAGACCGTTTGTGGAAAACCCATCTTATAAGGTTAAAACAATATAAAATATATTAGCAGAGAAACACAAGTGACAAGGGCTTTTTACAATTCTATATAAAACAAGTACAAATATATATCTGACATGAGTCAGTTGGAGTCGGCCAGGATTACAGAAGAGTAAAACCTCTAACAATTATGACCTCTCCCCATACAATCTTGTTATTAACACAACTTTATAATTGTATTACAGCAATAGTAATTTTAGATTTTATATGAGTAATGACGGAGGATATGCAACTTAGATTAGGTATGGTAGGGTTTGTTTAATGCACCCAGTAATTAATTCGAGCCTCGTATTAGACGGTAATGAGTTGGGCTCGGTGTCGGCCGTGGGTCGCTATCCGTCTCAGTCGGCGGCAGGTAGGCCATTAATACAGCCTATAGACACACGCGACACCTCCCTGGGGATTTACTGACTAATGACCAACCAATTCCAAGTTACCTATAAACTAAACGTTTTTTTTTTTTAATTCGAAAGGAATTAATTACCATTGGTATATATATAATCACGCACATAGACGCAACGCACGATGGTATATCAAATAAGGAATGACACACTCCGGAATGACAGGTGAGACTTAAATTTACGCCTTTATTAGAGAAAAAACAACATAAAATTAAAAGTATATAACTAAACATTAAAAAACTTAAATTATGATCTAATTAAACCTAATTTAAATTATTGGGACCTAAACTATATGTACATATATCCCCTATGTCGCTACCATTACCACTTAAATTTTGACTACATCACGCTATGATTGGTTATGTCAATCCGTTTCTGTGGTGCCAGTGGTGTATCATAATACTCCCAGATTCCCTTGTTACCTGTATGAATCTCGTAAAATCGTGAGTGTTTTAAATAAATTATTACGACAAAATAAAATTTAGTCAAAGGACTGTAATGCATAAATGCATTTTTTTGTAAGATTTGCGGCAGTCATTTTTTTCCTTATTATTATTTTGTTACCATAAAGCGGCACGCCAGGCATAAACTGCAGCCTTAAAACTTGGTGTTCGCTATAAGTTTAAGCGGTACTTCACGCCGGAAGAGCTTCGCACTCTTAACCAAGCTCAGATTCGTTCATGCATGGAGTACTGCTGCCATCTTTTGGACGGCTCTGCCAAGTACCTACCATCAGTTAGCCATCTTGGACTCAGTAGAACGTTGAGCCGTAAAACTTATTAGTGAGGCTTTGTCGGCTTGGGGCGGCTTCCGGAGCCTCGAATATCGCCGCAACTTTGCCAGCTTATCAGTATTCTTTCGGATATATTTTTCGAGTGTGCGCAGGAATATTATACATAAGTACCTTAAAGGCTTAAAACTAACATACATATCAAATACAAAATAATAAACACATAAGTAGCTAATAAATTATAACACATATTTCAACAGCGATGTGTTACGCGTGTTCGAGGTGTCAGGTAGCCGTCCACGGAAACGCCGCGCCGGAACATGATACCCTTATTAGGCCAATATTCTACTTTTGTGAAGCTCGCTAGTTGGTCCGTCAGAACTCTCAGCACGAAGGATTTAAAACTCACGTCGAGGCGTTAGGATGACTTTATTCTTATGCTGTCAGTTTACCACTTATTCGCACAAAGCAATATCCGCTAAGGAATGGATCTCGCTCCCATCGTGTGTATTTCCTGACAAGAGTGACTATAGGCTGTTGCTGAACCAACGAGCCACCACTTTGACCCCGTAGTTACTTACCATCACATGTTATAGAGGTCAGTTTATAAAAAATAAAAAAATAAAGCCTTATACAGGTATGAGAGATTCGTGTCTATACGTTATGATTACGCTTTTTGGTTGAATGTAAAAGCAACATTAGGTATTTATGGTTAAGAAAATACCAGGATATTAAGTGATTATTAATAATTGTAATAAACTTTTTTCTGCTCTATTTGTTTATTTTATTTTGGAAACCATATTAGCTGAGACAGTAATTTAGCTGATAACAAAGTACTTTGGCTAAGACGGGATTCAGGATGGGGTAACATTTCAGTCCCATCCGTCTAGATCGACCTATAAATGGCCACTATACCGTCCTGGGATTTACTGACTAATGTTTAGGCTGACGGCGGTATCACGAAGACCATCTAATATATGACGCTTCTAGCATTTGATGCCATGATTTAATTACATTTCGCATTAAATTCTTAAAAAATACCTAGGTGTGTTTTATATTCTGAAAGATCAAAGAGAAAATGCACAAGCACATCCTACAGGATGGATCCTAATGCGCTTAAGCAATGATGCAGAGGGTGCTTTACGCGTGGTTTATGAAATCAAAGACGTGATGCGATTGGCGTAACGTAGCATAGCTCAGTTGGGAGAGCACTACGCCGGAAACGTAGGGTCACATCACATTTTTCTGTCAATATTTAAAAATAAAAATGTGGTACTTCAACATTAAAAATAGTAGGTGTCAATAAAAAAGATTCTAAAAACATAAAGAGTAGGTAAGGTAATATACTTACGTTACACACTTACGTCACGTAAAGGTGCAGAACTACGACAAAACCGGTAATAACGATGTCTGCTGCATCGTGCACCTGTCGAAGTATGAGTAATTGACGATCAAAATTTGATAGTTTAATATTTAACATAAGTAAGTAGGAATAAAATATTAGGAGAAGAATAACGTTATGTACGTAAATGCCACCTAAAATACTTCCATTCATCTTTGTGTAACACTCAGCGGGTGGTCGTGGTTATGGATTGTTACATCTAGTCGCCTCTTACGATTTTTCTCCATTTATCTCGGTTAGTGGCTTTCCGGTGATATTCTGTTTGGCATGACATATTTCACAAAATCCAGCCGGTATTCTTGAAATCGCTGGTTCGGGCTTACTGCCACAGTGCTAGCTTTGTTGTATTGTAAGGGGAAATATGTTAAAGTGGTAAAATTAACATTACCGTAAATATATATGTATATACATATAATAATAATAATAATAGGCGTAGGGATGTGACGACTCCATCGCCCGCTGGTATTACCAGCGCAATCAGTCACGCAGGGCAGCTTATGGCGAGCTGTTGGGGGGTAGCGACCCCACGTACCTCCTGGGGGATCCTGACGGGGGGTGATGGGTTGGGGCCTCCGCCTCTGTCTTGCCTTAGCCGGCCGGCCAGAGTGGAGTCGCGAGAGTTGCGGCTCGGGGGTGGATGTGGAAACGTAAGGGGTTAGTTGGCTTCGGTTTAAAGCCCAGTATTACACCTCTCCGCCCTTAGCCTTCCGCACTGGTGTTGCCCTTAGGCCACTCTATGTGTCGCTTTTTATGGGGGCCCATCTAGCGGGAGGCGAGTCATCGTCTACCAGTTTTTTTTGCTATGAGACACTTTTCTTGGTAGACGTCCGGCAGTCTCAAACAATAGCCCAGTAGTTAGTCCATCGCATTTCATGTAATAGCCTAGTACCATGTTTAGACTCCATACAACCACAATAGTTCTTACATCTAGCGGGTGCTGTCTCTGTGTGCGTCCCATGACACAGGCAGGGGGAGCATCCGCATGGTGCACCCCTTACATTTCATTAAATTGTCAAAAGGGCCTCTGCTCGTTGGCTTCGGCTCCGTGCACGCCTCCCAAAGGTCCGGGACACTATTGTCCCGTGAGCGGGTGCGACATACATGAATAATAATAATAAATCTTTATTTCAGAATAAAATTCCATAGTATGTTAGTAATGCTTAGCCTAAGTTAGTGAATTAAACTAAATACAATTTTATTTTATAAATTGGGCCACTCCCTTAATTTTATCAACCCAATGTGCCAATATTGGGCTGTCATATCTCTCTGCAATGACCTTCAGAATGCTGTTGTTGCTACTTCTAAGCCGGGTCATCATCGAGGCGATTTTCTTGCGTATAATTGCGTGAAAACCATCCGTGTGAGCCTCGGCGAACATTAGCGACGCACTACACCACCTTGGTAGCCCCAACAACATTCTAAATGCATTATTATATTGCACGCGCAGGGCGTTATAGGCTCTTTTAGTATACTTCACCCACAGGCTGCTCGAGTAAAATGATTGACAGAATGATTTAAACAATAAGATTTTTACATCTACGGAACATCGAGCAAACCTGCGGGCGAGCATATTTGACCTCACAGCCAACGCCCTGCGCTCCCGCTCTATATCCAGGTCATCATTTAGGTCATGTGTTATGATGTGACCCAGATATTTAACTTTCTCTACAATAGAAAGTGGGGTACTATGAAGCACAACAGGAGGAACCGTGCTAGGCGTATACTTTCCAGCCTTAAACACTAGCAACTCGCTTTTCTTAGGATTATACCGTAGCCCGTGTGCCTCTGCGTACGTCTCACAAACTGCCAACAGTTTCCTAAGAGCACCGATAGACGGACTCAACAGCACCATATCATCCGCATAGCTGAAGTTATTAGCACACGTACCATCTACATAGCAGCCTGCATGTATGTTGCTGAGCTCGTCTATGAGCTTATTTACATAGAGATTGAACAGCTTGGGAGACGTAAGCCCCCCCTGCCTCACTCCACACTCCAGTCTGTATTCTGTAGACAACCCATCGGCCCATCTCACTTGGTTCATTTGGTTGCGATACCAATATCTCAGGATATTAATATACACCGCCGGTGTGCCTGTATCCTCCAATTTCTGCCATAAGATATCATAATCAACACGATCAAGGCTTTTGATAGATCAAGGAAACAGGCATAGACCGGCGTTTTCCTGGCTGTGTAGTACCCGACGGTGTGCTTTAGAGACAGAATGGCACTCTCTGTGGACAGTCCAGCTCTAAAACCGAACTGTGCTTCGCTTATCTTAAGGTGCTTTTCAAGCACTGCGTCTAACAGACCGTCGAGTATTTTAGCCACTGTTGTAGCAAGTGAGATCGGCCGATAGTTGTCTTTATTGGAAAGGTCCCCTGTTTTATTTTTTATTATAGGTACCACAATTGTCGTCATCAATGCAGAGGGTAAATAAGCATGGGTCATACATAAATTAAAAAATAGGGCAAGAACCCGCGGCAAGTGTACTCCAGCATATTTAAAGTGCTCTATGCTGAGACCATCGTGACCCGGGGACTTGCCCCTTTGCATTTTATTTATAACCGTAGCAACGGCTTTGGCAGAAAAGGTAACTCCCTCTGTGATGGTCTCAGCAGCACCATTCGGAACACTAACGCTCGAACGCGCCTTCAGCAACGACTTAACTCTAAAATGCTCCTTAAACAACTCCGCGATGTCAGCTGACCCCTGCCTATCCCCTACACTTACAGGCAGGCCAGGCCTCACGTTCATATTTTGAGTCCCCTTCCAGATTTTTTTGAAATCTCCTTGCTTGTGGGCCAAGGCTAATTTGTCCAATTTAAATTGTTCCTGCCTATACTGGCACCACTTCAATTTTGATTTAAAAACTTTCTTACTTTCATACATCATATCATACATTCTACCTTGTTTTGGTTTTCCTGCCAAGACCCATAGCTGAAAATGGAGCCTAGCCTCCCTGTGCGATTCGGTGACATATTTATTCCACCCAGTTACATAACCTCCCCTTCTGCATTTCGTGTTTACAAATGTAGTAGACGCTGCCTTGGATAGGTGGTTTATCATATTAGTGTATAATTGGTCTATAATTGAGCAATGATTATTATTATCACACACATTGTCACAGCAATCACGCAATTGGCAGGGAAAATCGACATCCCTCAAAGCCCCATGACAGAGCCTGCGATATTCCTCTATTTGTTCCTCCGATCTAATACCCCACTTAACTCCATCTATTAAATTGGTAGGTACACAGTGAACAGGCTTTAACACATCAATGTCGCATTCAATACACATCGGGAAGTGGTCAGACCAATATACGTCATACATAATAGATACGTTACGTATGGTATTCCACGCACAATCGGTTACAAGACAGTGGTCTAACCACCTCCTACACCCATGCACATCACTTATATATGTATATGTATCTGAGTTTACGCCCAACAATTTAACATCCGCGCAAACCCAAAATTGTTCAGTACAGAAGTCAACCATCTCCCGATAGAATAGCTCATTTATGTGGGCATTAAAATCACCCAATACGTACACAGCTTGAATATCACTATTGTCCACCATTACTGCCGATATAGCACTAAGACACTCAGTAAATAGCGGCAAATTATCCTGCGAGTTGGTAGGCATGTATACGCAGAACACAATGAAAGTATTGCAACCGGTCGTCACTTTTATAGCCGCCACTCTATCACTATCACAATTAATTATTGATACGGATTGAAACGCGCTCTTCCTGTAAATAATTCCCAATCCTCCAAATGGTCTTCCTTTCAGTAGGCCCGATGCTACATCCACCGCCGACTTGCCCGTCCATCCGAAATCAGCATCCACAGTCCCCAATAGCGGAACCTCAAAAGGGAGAAGCCAGGTCTCCTGCATAACAACTATGTCCGCATTTTTACACAATTTTCTTACGCCATCTATGGCCCTTTTAAAGGATCGGCAATTATAGGTGATCATATATATAGTCGGTTCGGGTGCTGCGCCACATTCCGAAGGGTGCACGGAACCTTGCTGCAGGTAAAATGGCCGAGGTCATAAACAGGTGCATAGACACGAATGGTGCAGCGGAGTGGTTTACTTTGTTGTCCTTCGCTTATGCCGCATTTAAGACGCCAGATACGACGGACCCGGGCAATCTGACAACCAAAGTAAAGCGAAATATTGACTCTGCTTGCACTTTCGGTTCAGTGAATGATTGTGTGGGTACTGAGGTTGTAAGATCATCCTCACTTAAGGAAACCATTGAGTCGAAGGTTTTCGAGGGTGATCTCAGAGGGGCAGTGCGGGTCCTTATGTCAGACGACGGCATGGCGCCTTCGGGCCCGGAGACACTTATGGCCTTGCAGTCAAAGCACCCGGCTCCCTCTCGTCCGCTAGTATTTCCTCAGGAGCCCGACAACTCCATTCCTGCTTTGTCGGTGAGTACCGAGGATGTGGCGCAAGCAATAAGCTCTTTCAGCAGTAGTTCGTCAGCGGGCTTTGATGGCATCCGGCCGGCGCATTTAAAGGAGCTAATATCGGGATCGGCAGGGGACAATGGTTTGCGGCTGCTGGAGAGTTTGACCAAACTGTGTAACTTTCTGTTAAGTGGCCAACTAAATCTAGAGGTCTGTCCCTATATTTATGGGGCGTCTTTGTGTGCTCTGGCCAAAAAGGGTGGGGGTATTAGGCCGATTGCTATTGGTAGCACGTTTAGGCGTTTGGTAGCCAAACTGGGTTGCCGAGCTGTGAGGGAGGAGATAGCGTCTTATCTCCGGCCCTCACAGTTGGGCTTTGGCACAAAGTTGGGCTGCGAAGCGGCTATTCATGCTACACGGGCCTTTTCTGTAGACCCTAATAATGCTGAGTGCGTCTTAATTAAGCTAGACATTAAAAATGCCTTTAACTCGATTGAGCGGGATGTGTTGCTGTCGGAGGTCAAGGAGAAGGTGCCTTCTCTCTACCCTTTTCTCTTTCAAGTATATGCTTCCCCATCCTTTTTATATTATAATGGCTCTCCTATTAGTTCACAAGTGGGTGCGCAGCAGGGTGATCCGCTTGGTCCCCTTGTTTTCAGTCTTGGAATTCAGAAAGCGATATCCGAGCTTAAATCGCCATTAAATTTATGGTACTTGGACGATGGCACATTGTGCGGTACGCCAGAGGTCGTGAAGCAGGACCTGATCGCGCTTCTTCCACGCTTCCGAGACCTGGGTTTGGAGGTTAACGCGGGAAAGTGCGAGTTCTTCCCTTGCAGCGCTGATTCCCGGTCCTCCTTTTCCGCTTTTAGCGACTTGTTCCCGGGCTCACAGAGTTGTCGGCACAGACTTTTAGCCTTCTGGGCTCCCCTATTTTTCCTGATGCTGTCCCTCAGGCCTTCGAGGTACGTAGGCAGCTTCTGTTGTCGGTACGGGAGAGGTTGAAAGATCTGTCGGCGCATGTTGCGCTCGTTTTGCTGCGGGTTTGCTTCGCCGTTCCCAAGCTCACCTATTTTTTACGCACAGTACCGACTTGGCTTCACCCTGAACTCTTGGATTCTTTTGACGACGTGTTAAGAGAGTCTATAGAGTCACTAGTAAATGTCTCCCTCAATCCGGACCAGTGGGCCCTTGCATCATTACCAATCCGGAGTGGTGGTCTAGGTGTCCGACGTGCGCGGGACGTGTGTCTACCGGCTTTCTTGGCTTCGGCGGGTGGGGTGGAGCCCCTTGTTACTCAAATTTTAAATTTGGATGGTAACAGGGTTGCTGTACCTTTCGCTGCCGATGCTTTGGAGGCCTGGAAGGCTGTCAACCCGGGCGAACCCCCACCTGAGAGGAAAGACATTCAGCGGCTGTGGGACGAAGTTGGGGTGAAGCGGGTATTTGAGGGCTTGTTAGGGACGGCGGTGGGAGTGGACAGAGCGAGACTTCTTGCGGGATCGGTTTCCGAGTCAGGCGCGTGGCTGCATGCGCTTCCCTCCCCGCATTTAGGCACTCTTCTCGACAACGATTCTTTGCGGGTAGCGGTTGCTCTCCGCTTGGGCTGCGATGTGCGTGTACCTCACTTATGCATCTGTGGCACAATGGTAGAGAGCTTTGAGTTGTTGTCGGTGTGCAGGAAGATTTCCACGCCATCACGCTTTAAACGATATCATCCGCAGGGCACTTGTCTCTGCGGGTGTGCCGTGTTTGCTGGAACCTCCTGGTCTTAGCCGTTCAGATGGCAAGAGGCCGGACGGTATGACGTTGGTGCCTTGGCAGAAAGGAAAGTGCCTTCTGTGGGACGCTACATGCGTGAGCACTTATGCTGCGTCGCACATTGGTCGTACCTCAGTTTTGGCCGGGGCCGCTGCTGAGACTGCCGCCTTTAGGAAGAGGGCGAAGTATGCTTGTTTGGGGGGCTATTTGTTTGTTCCTCTGGCCGTTGAAACGTCTGGTTGTTGGTGCGCGGAGGCAAGGGCGTTCCTGAAAGAGCTTGGGGGTCGCTTGAGGGAGAAAGGGTATGATGCTCGCTCCGGATCATTCCTGGCGCAGAGGTTATCGATCGCTGTTCAACGCGGTAACGCAGCGAGTGTGTTGGGAACTTTTGCGCCTGGAATGGTGCGGGGCGGGTTATTTGAGTAAGTTTTTGTATTTGTTAACATTTTATATTATAAGGGACTGTTATGTGTATGTTTTAATATGTAATCTGCAAATTTAAATAATTTTAATGATCATTTGTAGAAGAATGTTTAGACAAAGAAGCAATGTATTGCGAAATATGCGATATTAGTATTGATAAAATGGTATTTTACAAGTCAGTCATGTTACATTATTAATATTAAAAACGATTTAAATGTATACGAGTATATATATATAACCAAAAATTGAGACTGAGCGAGTTTTTTTCCTGTTTTAGACAGTCATTGTAGAACTGAAAAATTTTGAAGACGTAGACCAAAAACACAATTTAAAAAAGAAATAGACTTACCCAGTTGTTCTCCTTAGAGTCCTTAGACCATTAAATGATTAGATTAACATTTCATTAAGTACTGTAACGTTCTCCGACGCAACTGAAATGCAAAGCTCCACAGTTCGCAGTTTGTAACTTGAATGCAGTTGGTTTTTCGCTCATTTTGCCCTTGCGCCTGCAGCCACATAAGTCACGTAACCAATTTGCTGTTGCCGATGGAACTTTGTGATATATTCAATTGAGAAATATTTTATCACGACATTGTATCACCTGTTTTTACTTATGGGTGCTTTGCCGCGAGCTTTCACCTGTATTGTAACAAAAAGTTTTAAGTTTCAAAATCTCATACATTTTATGTTATATTATGTATAATAGGCGTGCGGACATTTTTTTGTGGATGTCAATCGATTCATTTTTTTATTGGGATCAAATGTCTATAAGGGACTAACCTACACTTAGACTGCTCTAAAAGTCAGAAATGACCGTCAAAGTTCAACATTCCTACAAAGCCCTAAAAACGCTCCATACAGATGGCCTACCTACATATGACGTCACCTGTGGGTTAGGTACCAATATTTGTATGGAGGCAATAAGTAGGTAATTAGCCATTTTTACCGTGAAAAAGTGCGTGAAAAGTGTGTTTAGTTCGTGGTTGTCATAAGTACAATGAATTCTGAAAACAATTTCAAACTTTATTTTAGATTAAAAAAAAGACAAAATTTTCGTACCTTTAGTCACATAATTTATATTCTCACACAAAATATTCTCTTGTTTTTCTTTGTTTCATGACATATTGAGCTAATTTTATTCATATAACTACACTATGTATAATTCAACATCAGTCGCATGTATTGTAATTACATGCTCATAGTGAGAGAGCACCTCTCTATTTTAGGGGTCGCCCTCATCAAAATTGTAGAAAATGTAATCGAACGTAATGTTTCGCATAGTGTTCATTTGGCAGAAATTTTCTTTAGCTGAAACGGGAAATATGTTCAAAAATGTTTTGATGTATCCTAATAGATTAAGGTAGGTTAGGTTTGGTTTATTTTATAACTTTTCAGAGAAGTAAACGGTGTCCGTAGAATACTTTACAATTATGCGAAATGAGCATTATGCGAAACATAATGTTCGGTAAAATAATTATCTGCGAAACATTAGCAAACCCTATTTTAGTTTCGTAATCCACCCGAGTTTCCTGTGATGAATAAACGACAGCCAACCGCCATTTAGTCGACACAGTTTATGTCCGGGCCAACTAATTATTTCAAGCAAGGAAGGTGCAATAACGGGCTTTCTGCGATTAGTTGCCGCCCGGTTGGCGTCATCCGTTTACTACCGTAACTACTCATTACTGAACACGGCCTAGGTCGGGACATTAAATTGAAGCCAATGTAAGTGAATTACCCTAATGCTAAGACGGGTTCACTACACTGCTAGTCACGCTAAATAGCATACACACCATAGCGCACCAGGGCGCCCGGCACCAACTGGCGCCCCTATAGGCGACGCATCAATCGGTCACGTTGCCACGCTTCACAACTAATTGCGATGCATTTTACACAAACAACCAATGAAATGCAGTCCTTAAACAATTTTTTTTTTTTTTAAAGCACAATGTAATCGGTGGCTTTTCCCTTTTTAAATTATTTATCCCTATCTAAAAGATCAGCAATTGTCAAATTGGAGTCGATTATTTTCTAGCAATATACCTACACTACTTCTAAATAACTCCTTCCTTAGAAAACTCGCATTTCAAATAAATACGTACGTGTTTGTTTTAGGGAATGACACTGTCTCAGAATCATTTCCTAAAACAAACATACGTACCGACACAATTTTTCGACATCGAAGTTTCACGCGCCCTATCGGGGACTGGAGTAATCGCTTGAAGCCTTTGAAAATAAATATCGCTGGCATTTTACCGGAGAACGTAGTGAGAAATAAAAATACATCCGAAAGTAACAGGCGTTCTGGGATTTAAACTCGTGTTGAATAAAAAGTAGGTTCACTAAATGAAAGCCTTAAAGCTTTGAATTTGTTAACAAAATTGGAATACAGCACGCTTTGAGCACACAGTTTTCGCATTGCTTTGGCCGTATCTGGTACGCTGGTACGGCCATCGTATGCGATGCAAAATAGCTCGTTGGCCTTCCAAGACTCGGCTTGAAATATGTTTATAATTTGTTAATTAACTTTCTGCACGAGTAAATTTTTGCTGGAAATGTGATGAAACGATCAAAGCCAAAGAAATGTCACTGCGATTTTTAATAAAGCCATCCTTTAAATATCACAACGTGACAGAACTTATCGCATGATATATAATCGTTTATAGGTATTTACATTGCGTTGCGTTGGTAATTTTTAGAAATTTCGACCGTCTTGCTATGGCCCGTGTTGGAACATACCTACCTATGCTATATTTTTTTATTCGGAATATGAAACAGACAGCTCTAAATACTTTCAATCATTTATATTATAGTAAATTAAATTGATACAATATTGTTATGCATTTTAGCTTAAAATACATTTAGAAAAGGGCCTTTACATTCTGAATATATTAAATACCAATTATAATAAATCAAAAGGTACAAACACGTACGAGATTACATTTCAGTATAAAAAGTAAAGTATGAGTCCTTCAAATAACAATTTTCGTTATATTTAATTATAAATAAATTTGTTATTGTTTCGTTTGTACCTTTAGGTATGTCTATGGATGGGCTCGTTGTCATGAACATAATATTTAGCTAAATTTAAAGTATGATAGCAAATACATATTGTATTGTAAGGAAACATTACACAAATAATACCTATCTTTAGCCTCAATATGTAAAATATACATTTCAATTGAGAATTTTAAATATCGACCCGAAGTACAACGAAATTTGTTTTTTTTCTAGTATCAATTCCAATAGGATTTCAAAGCATTTAAAGTAAGGGTCCACGGAAAGAACCCTGACGCTATCTACGAGGAGTATTCAAAGCTAATAATGCAAATTAAAGCGTGCTCAAGACGACGTGACTCGAATACGAGTATACAGCACTTGATCCAGACGCATCGGTGTTACTGCTCCATCGATCAGCCTTCAATTTAATTTGTTTGTTAATTTTATCAAACTTTAGAGAAATATTAGCTATATATTTGTCATTTATAGCAAACTAGCTGTGCACCGCGGTAATACCCGCTCATCCCACGGGAACACTACATTTATTCGGGATGAAAAGTATCCTATGTCCTTCCCCGGGACTAAAACTAAGTATTTACCAAATTTCATCTAAATCAGTTCAGCGGTTTAAGCGTGAAGAGGTAACAGACAGACAGACACACTTTCGCATTTATAATATTAAGTATGGATAATGCAAATCCATGCGTGCTCAAGACGACGTGATCCTTTGTTGTTAATTGTATCAAACTTTAGCGCAATAGATATTATCTAATAAATAATAATATTTATTGCACTAAAGTTTGATACAATTAACAACAAATGTAATATTTGCGTTTTAAAGCTGGCTAAGCAAATCAAAGCGTGCTCAAGATGACGTGACTCGCTTACTCTGAACTTGATCCTGATGCATCGGTGTTACAGCTCCAACGATCAGCCTCCGATCGGTCTTAGTTGTTAATTGTACCAAACTTTTGAGCAATATTAGCTATATATTTGCCATTTACAGCAAATAATGCAAATCAATGAATGCTCAAGACGACGTTACCCTTTGTTGTTAATTGTATCAAACTTTAGTGCAATAGATATAATATTATATAATACGAGTATACCGCACTTGATCCTGACGGTTTTATCATCATTTGCTAAACAACTTTTTACAAATAATCACTTAACAAACAACGATATACAAACTATTCATTTCACAAACCTATCATTCCTTAAAATGCTTATTTTACAAATAATTACTCGACAAATATACATTTAGTAACTTAGACGCTTTATTAAAATATTGAATGACAAAGTTTCATTTAAAAAAATTTCATTTCACGAATAAATCGTTTTAAAAATCAGTTATTTTGCAAAATATTAATTGATAAACTATTTTGTTTCATAAAAATATTCAAAAAACTTCTCTATGTAACAAAACGCAGGACGGTATGAAGTTTAATGCTCGAAACACTTGGGCCAAATATTAAACAAGCAAGTACTTATTTCGGTCAGATTGTACCAAAGAGGGGCCGTTTCTGGGATTGAATAATTTTTTACGCTTTTTTTTGCTGTTTTTGGACTTAAATTAGATTGAATCTTGTAGGTTACACTAAAATAAGCATGCTTTGTTCTCTAAACTTTTTCTCTCAGAGCGATATTTACCGAGATATTGGGGTACAAAAAATTTTTTTTTCAATATTTGCCATTTTTTGGCTAAATTAGATTGAGTGATGTTCCATTTTTTAAGCAAACATTTTGACGCTGCGCTCGCTCCGCTATACATGGTCATAAAACAAACCTAACCTAACCTACAGTTTTCGGTTTATGAGCCATGTTACCTAAAAAAACTCAATAACCTGAACACTAAGACGTCTGTATGCTCATCTGAGTAATTTAGTATGTTAATATTTTGTACTCGTAGAAAACTACACATATGAATGACGTTCACACCATGATGATTTATTAAACGAAATGTTTACCAAACAATGCATTTTATTAACGTTGTTTTATCATTCGTTATTTTGTTAATTGACTAGAATAATAAATGAATAATTTGCGAAATAATGTTTTGTGATATGATGTTTTGTCTCCAATAAATAATTTGTATCATGATCTATTTGTAAAACTATATTTTATGAAACGTCTAATTTGGGAATCGTTCATTTGTCTAACGTTGTTTGTAAAATGAATATTTATGAAACGTTGTTTAGCAAGTGATTGGCTACCGATCCTGACGCATCGGTGTTACAGCTCCATCGCTCAGCCTTCGATCTGACTTAGTTGTTAATTGTATCAAACTTTAGAACTATAGATATATATACGTAATATTTGGGATTTAAAGCTGGTAATACAATTAAAGTAAGTACACTAAGATTTCTTATTGTAAATTAAAACATAAGTTTTTAAATTGATACAATGTAACTGTATATTGTATCTACAAATAAACTTTAGCTACAATTACAATTAAAAAGTGCCAACATGTTTTGAATAAATTAAATAGTAATTATAATAAATAAAAAGGCATATTACACACATCTAAGAAAATGTAATTTCAATGAAATTCGAATGAAAGATAGAGTATACATTTTATTTTGAATTCATTGAACTCATACTCATTCGTCATATCGTTTACATGGCCTAATATAGATCCAAGGGAAACAAATGCGTTTTTTTTTTTAATTTTTGCTACGTAACATTAATACAACAATTAGAAAATGTATCTACATATACCTATAGTGGGAAAAAATCGGGAACAATTGTTATCGTTTCATACTGCGAATATTATAAAAATGGTCCTGACTCAAAGCTAATTACGCTTCCTTGAAGCCTTCAAAATTCAAAGAAAAGCAAAGCTTGACGTTATATGAGATTTTAAGTGGGTACCTAAGGTGGAAATGCGGTGAAGGAAAATAACCGAAGAGCTTTGATCGTTCACTGTAAACCGGCTGGAGGGCTCTTAATAAGGGCGTGACATGTCTTTGACGGGGTGACACGGGATATGAGGGAACTCCACTGTCGATTGCACTTGTAGTATGTCTCGAGTTATACATTTCGAGAACTGGGTATTGGAATTACTAGGGATGAGCGGGATGATGAAAAAGTCGCAGTGATTCGACTTCTAAAAGTGTCAGTGTGATTTGTTACGAAAGGACAACGTAACATAATTACATAGTCCGTTCTTCAAGCATAGAATAAAACACTAAGGTGCAGGAAATTCTCACTTTTAAGTATTGTAAAAGACACCTGAGAAATATCGATACTAGCACAATCGTGGTTGTGATTAGAAGTTGTAGTTAGTACGTCAGTGCACAACTCTACGAGGTTGATATTTCATAGGCGAAAAAATCGTAATTAGTATGAGTGTAAACTAGCTATCC
Organism: Apotomis capreana; assembly: GCA_947623375.1. Taxonomy (NCBI): domain Eukaryota; kingdom Metazoa; phylum Arthropoda; class Insecta; order Lepidoptera; family Tortricidae; genus Apotomis; species Apotomis capreana. Next base: position 15,437,412 of record OX392507.1, on the reverse strand, counting down.
ATGTATTTTATAAATAGGATGGTCGTGTAGAATGTGACTCAATTGTGACCCGACCGATATGTACGCGCCTCTAAGAGTAACTACGAACGCTCGCCGAATTTATACGAATACCTAAAGGCAGAAGCCGGACGCCCTGGGCCCCGCTGTGCGTTGGCGATTTTAGCTTGGCTCACACATTACAGTGAGCTTGTCTGGCGAGAAGTGATATTTGTAATGCCTATCGTGGTACTAACCAAAAGAACTACTGTCTCTGGAACAGCGGATGGTAGTTGGTCAGGTAGACGGGAAAAGACCGGGCAGTCGATCGCCTACCCGTTGGTCAGATCTTATAAAGATGCTCATTGGCCTGTCAATATGCTATTGAGATCTCCGAGGACATAAACAAGTGGAAAAGCATGGTGAATCAGGTGACGAATATTAATATTTCAAGTTAGACACGACCTTCCGTAGTTAAGATGCCGGCGACTAAAAAGGAGATCGCGATACTGCAATCACTAATATTTCGTATATTTTTAGGTAAAGGATCTGATCAGATTACAGTAAGTACAAGTTAACGTAACCTTAACGTCACGGCGATTTATTGGAAAATACTCTGCTTTCATAGTTTGATGATATAAGTCCCTATCAATTCACAATTCGAGAGTAAATCGTTATAAAGCCTTTTTCTAAAATAAATAGTTACCTCGTTTGTGATTTGTATCTCGAAATGTATGAAATAAATTAAGTAGACAGAAAAAGCGAAATTGAATAAATTTTCGTCAGTTGTCGCAGACATAACTCAATTTACTATTTAAATCTTTCGAAAATATTTCTTTGCTCCATCTAAATCAAATTTGTCAAACTAAGTACTTCGAATTCTTCAAAATAAATTAACGTACATTATTCTGATAAACATACTGTGACAATTGTATTTTTATTAGGGTTTTATACCTACTTGAACTCTAAGGTGCCCGCAAATTCATCCGCTTATTTTGTATTTAGGTAGTATATTAGTTGGGTTAAAATTATTCTGAGTATAACCGTCTTTGGATATCTTACTATCCCTGTACTAGTCCAGCCGTTTAGGCGTGATGAGAGGACAACAAAAATTTTGATAAGAGATGGCGCCGCGCTGCTGCCTAGCACTGTAAAGATTTTTTCCTGCAAAAATGACCCCCCAGAAAACATTTTTAATACAATTTTAGAATTTTCTAATAGTAGAGTAGCCAGTACAACAGCAAGACGATAAATCACTCTACGCGTAGAACAGAATAGCTTTTAGCGGGGTTCAAGTTTTTCTTTCGTCACTACATACGTATAGTTTTATTGTGTTAAGAGTGATGTATGTGGGTGTGTGACAGGACAAAATTGCGGGTTTGGTGTTAGTGCGGGCGGGTTACGTCGAATATATACGTAAAGTAAAGATATTTCTGCTGGCCCGATTAAACTTAAGGCCGGATAAACCATACAGAGGTCTCTACAGAGGCAATGGACTAAATACATAGGTAACTACATTGCCTTATAAAAATAATTTATAAGGCAATGTAGTAGGCCCTAATTGGACTTGACAGATTTCAGAACAATTTAGTACATCCTTTATCGCGCATTCGACGTTTGATATGATGTTGAAACGTTACGCTTCATATATAATTACACTGGGTCAAAAACGTATCAAACATCGGGCACCCCATTTATGATAACGTTTGATATACTTAAGCATTTTTTTTCCTTTATTTGTTCTCAACCAATGAACTGTTAATTGTTAATTGTTGTAAATTGTCAAGGAGTTAAGTTAGATTTCAATTAGGGAAAGTTTAAATGGTTTTATTAAACGTGTCAAAATTATCAAACGTTACATTATGTAAATTTTTGCATTAGATTTAAAATAACTTCAACTATAAAAAATTAAGGACCTACATAAATGTTATCCTCATGTTTCAAGATTCAAAATTAAAATACATTTTATAGTCTCACATCGTATAACAGCGTTTTGGTCCTATAATAGGAGGGTAGAAAGACATTTTATACGTGTAAATATATTTCAAATCCGCTTAAACTCAGGCGCACGTCAGCTTAAACGGATAAGCGAGGTCGCTGAAATCCATCCATTCACATTACGTGGCTGCTAAGTCTGAGTCCCTGTCAAGGGGGATTTAAAAACGTTAAAAACGTCAGCCTATGTATACCTACTGACGGATCAATCGATGAATGGCAAGGCTCGTTAAATGTTCCTCTATTGCCGGCAAGTGATGTAGGCATATAAAAAACATTGTATTGAAAATCGCTCTTTTCACTTTGTTTTATACTGTTTTGTTTTAAGTATTTGTTACTTTACGTTCTACTTATTTATTATGTCTAAGTAATTATGTGGGTATATCTGTATATTCTTATTTATATCTGTTTATTACGTTAGTTTTTTTGTATTGTTGACGATTATTTTGTCCCTATAAATAGTAATAGGCACCACCATTCAAAATGTTTAATTAGTAATATATATTTGTACTAAATTATATAAAACCCTTGTGCCCTGAACCTGAAACTAGAGACTCTCTCAAACTCAAACCATGAATATTAGTCTGATAGATTTCGAAAATCCAATGCGCAAGAAGCCTAAAAGGTCTTGTTTCTCGCAAAAGAAAATCTGGGTTAAAATACATACAAAATAAAGGTAGCTTTAGACACACGAAAGTGTCTCTTGAGTAACACCAAATAGACAGCATTTTCTAAAACATTATTTATTCCTAACTACGAGTAGCTGCGCCGAGCGGTGTCACCCACTTATCCCCGAGAACACTATGTGTTAATCCAGACTGTCAGCTACCTTCTGTTATCAAAATTGGTCTAGCCGTTTGAGCGTGAAGAACTAACCAACATTCTCATAAAAATACTAACAACCTTTCGCCTTTATAATATTAGTGTGATTATCTACTAGCATTAGCAGAATTATACTAACAAAAACAAAAGGCCCGATAACATTCTACCGTATGTGGGACTAGTAAAAAGGCCTTAGAAGCACTCAACCATAAAGGTGTCTATTACAGTCCAACGTAATACACATTCCGGGAGATAACGAGCGCGTGAGGATTTTATGAAACAGATGGATGTCCAGAACTTTAAATCACGTTTCGGACATAAACTACGGCGCGCCAAGTTCTGAAATTGATTTTCGCTCGTATTTGATTTTTCTTTTACTGTTATCTTTGTGCCAGCGCTGAGAATTTTAATGAACAACGGTTTACCAATGTTTACAATGAAGCAAAAAATTTAATGGTTTAGTGCCCTTACCATGACTTAACGTGACCGTACTCGCTAGCGAGAGCGTAAACAATTTGTATGGAAAATAATGCCGCGCCCCTGGCGGTTACTTTCGCAGCTATAATTCGCCATACAAATCGAGCCTGTGAACTGCGTCTCCAATGGCTCTCCGGGCCAATACGAGCGTCCTTAATTTTTTCAATTTTCCGCTTTACACATTTGGTTACGCTAGCAGTCGTTACTACTAGAAAATTACAATAGTTTATATTTTATAACCGATTTAAAAAAATTAGGACAACTTTTGTTTTGTTTTTGGATTTCGAGTTAATAACTGTGTAATTTAACCAACTTCAAAAATGGAGTAAATGACTTCAGTTTTTTTCTCATTGTTGGGTTGATGAATAAGGTTACATTTTGTTTTTCTTCCCGTTGGAAAGTTTATTTTTACTTGTCTAAAAAACCATTACATTATTATTACTGTACGAGGGACAAGTAAAAAGGCTCTCAGAGGTTGCCAACCATGACGGTGTCCATTACAGTCCGACAAAACATAATACCGACTCGCGCACATTCTGGGAGATACAGAGAGCGTAAGAATTTTATGAAACAGATGGATGTCCAGGGGATCTATGATGGTTACGTTTATCACGTGATAAATAAGTGACAACGCATCTGTCACTCACACTTGCATCTTGTCAAAAGGTGACGGACGCTTTGTCACTTATTCATCGCGTGATAAAATCAACCATCAGAGGCGCACAGAACTTTAAATCACGTTTCGGATATAAACTACAACGCGCCAAGTTCCAAAATGGGCTCAGAATCGATTCTCGTTGCGAGTGCTTGATCTCCTTCTTTGTGCTACAGCTGAAAATTATTATCTTTTTAATCTATAAGTATTTACTTTTTCTGTTTTTTTTTTCGTTTGTCTAATCTAATATGAATAAAAATAAATGTTGACACTCTCTGTTAATAATATAATATCCTTCATGTTGGATTATTAAAATGTCTATTTTTTTTAGGTAATTTCAGGGATCGATACCGTTATCCGAATACTGGTTAATATTGTTCGATAACTGTTAAAAATTTCGTTTGTTGAAATAACGTTTCCTTAGAGTAACGTTTAAAAAAGTAACAAAATAATTTCGATTATCGTTATTCAAGAAAAACGAATGTATAACGTTACGTTGAACAGTATTAACCGGTATTACTCAGTTTCGCTGCGCGTTTTCCTTTGTAGGCGCCGACGCATCGCTATCTTGTTTACGCATAAGGATATTTTGTATATTTGTCTCTGTTTGACTCGTGCCGGCCGGCTTTAAGGATTGTTTGTTTATTGTTATTGTGGTAGAGACTTTTGCATTACGATAATTCCGGCGCGATCACAAGGTGCTATTTCCCAGTAGACGCCGAACTCGCTCACTTTTTAATGAGTCGTAAACATATTAAACAGTGGTTAAAGATTATGAAAAAAATATATGTCATATTTAAGCATCTTGCAATTATAAAATCGCTTTCGACAACATGACTAGTAAAACCCTAAGTACCTAAGTTTTAAATTTTCCCATGTCATGCTAACGTAAACAAAATGGCGGATGTAAAAGCGTTACGCCTGCCAGTAAAATTCAAATACCGCAAAAATATCGCTATTATATTATATTAGGTATATAATTGTTTGTTTCTGTGTAAACAAAAAATATATCCGTGCATGGCGTGAAGAATTTGATAAGTCCAAAATGGCAATTGTTCAGGGCGTCGATTTTAAAGTTTGACATTTTCTCCAAAATCCATTTTCATCTTTAACTCGTGTTTAAAGCTTGATTTATGGATAATTTTCCGCGATCTTTTCATTTACCTTACGTATTCTAGTAAAATCCTCTTATTTTCTGTGATATAAGACTTATCAACATAGGTACCAACGACTTATCAAGTTATTCCCCATACATTAGTGCCCAAATTGGTGAATTTTTTTTTTTAATTTAATTCCTAAAAATCAGTTTTTCATAGTACCTGAAACGTCTAAATTGATTTATAGGTAGTTTTATGCAAACTTTTCAATTATTTTACTTATTTTGGTAGAAACATTGTATTTTGTGAGATATTAGACTTATCAACATATTCACCATCGACTTATCAAGTTATTCCCCATACATTAGTGCCCAAATTGGTGAAAATGTTTTTTAATTTAATCCCTAAAAATCAGTTTTTCTGTATAATTGAAATGTCTTAATTGATTTAAGGGTAATTTTATGCAAACATTTCAATTATCTTACTTATTTTGGTAGAATCATTGTATTTTGTGAGATATTAGACTTATCAACATATTCACCATAGAATATAGGGTATCAATGAAACAATTCTATCGTTTGTATACAACTGTTTTGTTTATATAAGGCGATTTAAATGGATTATATCGCGTGTGTTCGTTGTTTGAGTCTCCTGACGTTTCGGCAACTATTTTTGATGAGAAAAACACAAATTTTCGGTGCCAAATACGTCAGAAAGGTACAAACAATGAATAAATATGATACAATCCGTTTGAATTGTTTTATTGTAGTCACGAAACCCGAAGAAAATAAAATTAAAAGTTATAAAAATATTGAATAAATTGTAGTAAATGAATCGTCTTTAATTCAGTAATGCAAAAGCACTTATTCTACAGAAAAACTAGATGAATTTATCTTATTTTTAACTGGCAACATCTTTGTTTTTCTGATCCAATAAATAAAACTGGTCGATGGTTGACAAGGTACCTGTAATGTGAATGATACATTCGAAGACACTGTTATAAATACCTATACCCCTATACCCCATGGACCTTAACACGTTGTAGTAAGGTAACATTTCACCCCTCACCCTTAAAATAGGGGATGAAAGTTTGTATGGGCTTTCCATAATGGGGGATAAAAGTGTACATATATGGGGCTAAACGTAAGTATTTCTTAAATACACAATTATTATTGCTACTTAGAAACGCTTCAGCGCAAAAAAAATAAAAAACCTATAAATTAAAAATTACCTTAAAAAAGGAAATAAGAATCCCACCAAAAACATTTCGTGTAAAAGTGGCGGCCAAGACTCACAGGCTCATAACGCTTTCGCTGTAAAAAAAATTGTCAGATCCCTCGAAAAGCCAAGCCCATAAGCCCTGAGTTTACTAATCCTACATAAAATGTGTACTAATTTTACATATGGAATCCATTTTGGAAATAAAGATGGCGGACGTCACTTTTTTGAAAAAGTTGACATGAGTGTCGTTTTCTAGGTTTCAGGGGGTGTAAATTTCAAAGATGGCATCCATTTTGAAAGTAAAGATAGTGGACGTAATTTTTTTTTAAATCGTCATGGATGTCGTTTTCTGGGTTTTTCGGGGGTGTACATTTCAAAATAAAAAATTAGATTTAAAAGTGGCGGAGATATAATTTTGAGAAATGGCACCAATATCAGTTTTTAAGAAAAAATTATGGCCATCTTGGATTTCAAAATGGATGTCATTTTCGTAATCGTAACCCCGAGGAACCTTGGAGATGACACCCATATCGATTTTTAAGAAAAAATAATGTCCGCCATCTTGGATTTCAAAATGGATGTCATTTTCGTAATCGGAACCCCGAGGAACCTTGGAAATGACACCCATATCGATTTTTAAGAAAAATTTATGTCCGCCATTTTAGATTTCAAAGTGGACGTCATTTTCGTATCCGGAACCCCGAGGACCCTCGGAGATGACACCCATATCGATTTTTAAGAAAAAATAATGTCCGCCATCTTGGATTTCAAAATGGATGTCATTTTCGTAATCGGAACCCCGAGGAACCTTGGAAATGACACCCATATCGATTTTTAAGAAAAAATAATGTCCGCCATCTTGGATTTCAAAATGGATCTTTCTCGTAATCGGCATCCCGAGGACCCTTAAAAATAATTAAACAATCTGACTACAGGATTCAAATGTAATCTAATACACATGAATGCAGACAAACATATGGGTCAAACTGAGATCCTCTTTTTTAAGTCGAATTACGTTAATCTTCTCCTAAGTGTAACAAATTCTTTTCTGAAAACCGCATCAAAATCGGTTCAGCCAAACGCGAGATAATCGCGGACAAACATAAATACTTATATACTTAGATATACGAGTATACATACATTACTCCTTTTTTAACTTACAAGACAAAAACGCACACCAAACCACATGAACTGCGGAAAATCAAATCAAATCACTCTGCTGCGCTGCGACTACCGCGACGCGAGTCAAATGCGAGTGACATATAAACAAAATCGTACGTAATATCAAAATCGCAACACAGAACGACTCATTCTATCTCTGTCAAACTCAAATTAAACGGTTAATTTTGTTAAACAGAAACGGAATTTGCTAAATAACGGTATTATGTGAATAACGTTATAATACCGGTAAACGAAACCACTACCAATATTCATTTTGGTTTAGCGTCACGTGACCAATAACGGTAATACAAAAATAACGGTATCCGATCCCTGGGTAATTTAAATGCACTTTTGGTAGGTGTAACTATGTAAAACCTGTGTTTTCGGATAAACAAGGCTTCTTTTGTTATGAATTACATATTATAGTTACCTACACCAGACTCGATTATGATAAGATAGGTATATAGTCTATTACTCCTTACTTTTCATATTTGGTAAACAAGGTTTTAACCTTAAAATATGTTTTTTTTTGTCAAAAACTACACATATCTCATAAATAAAGTAAGTCATTGGTTTAGATGTTACCATGTAAATTTTATAAATGACATTGATTAGCTTACGGAAACTCATAGTGTCTCAAGATGGCCGGATGCGTTTAAGTTTTGTTGTTCATTATTTATTCATTTTAGTTGTTCAATGTGTAGTATTGATAGCGTATTGTGCAGTGATCTAACGTATGAGTGAATAGCTAATGAAGAATTCAACTTGAAGCGTTCATAGCCCTTCCTGGGTCAAGGCCCGATAGTCCGCGTGGTTTTTTGTAAATCGCTATCACTTTACAAAAAGCACGATTTGTTCAACTCACCGTACAACGTGGTATCAATCGTCTATCTAGTCGCCTAGTGCGATTGGCAACGAGACATTGGCAGTAATGGTCGCTTAACTGTGACCGGTTGCCATTTTTAAAAAAATAGAATAGAATAGTACTCTGCTAGTTTTGGCAAGAAATGTTAATTTTGAGGTTAGAATCTTATTTACTAAATAGTACTACAACTGAGTCTGAGACTGCAGTCTGTAGTAATCTGATACAGCCGTTAATGCAATGCCCATGTATGCTACAAGTTGTTAACTACTTCTATTCCTAAGTGGCTTGAAGTTCCAGTCCCATCCTCTCAGGTACCTCTTCCCCGACATGTCAGTCGCTAAGTTTATACATGTTAAAGCAAATCAAGTTGTCGAAGGACTTGGCCCATGTTCTACCCGGCGGATCTGAATAAATAACATTATGTTATTTCAGCCCGGGTATAATGAAGGTGCGGGAGTAATAATGTAAACTCATTTGACCCGTCTATTATTGTTTATTCAAATTTACAAACGAATTGATATTCAGTTGTATTATCCCCGTGAAAATAGTGATTTTGCAAGTCAAAGTGTCTTCACAAAGTTTGTGCAATATCAGTAATTAGTTTATTATGAAAATTATGAGTCTCAAAATGTATTTTGTTATTTATGTTTAGCTTGTATTTACACTTGTTCGATACGAAATAACTACATTCATAAACCGAAAAAGGTATTCATTGTCTATAAAAATAACTCAAATTTATCAGAACTTTGTGATTTCACAAAATTTACTAAGTACATTATTATTAGCAAATACCTAATCAGCCTAGAATTTGCTTAAGCATTCTAAGTCAATCGTCACTGTTAACATTGATAATTCCATTTTACTTTTAAATTATTTTTTTTTCTCTTTATTGTTTAGGGGCATTTAATCCTTAATGATTATGTCAGCCCCACCGAATACTTTTACATTTATAGGAGAACATTAATAAATGTAAGCATTGAAAATATTCTGTAAATAGATGAAATTCTTTTTTATTCTTTAACCCAAGGGAAGCTAACGCTTTAACAACCAGACGAAATTTCGTTAGATTTGCTTTATATATTTACTAGCTGTGCCCCGTGGTGTTACCCGGGATTTTTAAAATAAAACGTATTATATGTATGTAATTAATATAGGGTGTCAGTAACTTATCAAATTTGGGCAGCAGCCGTTTGAGCGCGAAGAAGTAACAAACATACAAACACACTCACAAACTCTCATCTTGATAATATCAGTGTGATAATGATGAAACACTGTGTCTATCCAATTTGCAAAAAAGGGATAATTTAATTGATAGCAAGCTAACCGACTATCATGGTATGGGCACGTGATGCGAAGAGAGGAAAGCCACGTAACCAGAAAAGCGTTAAGCATGAACGTGGACGGATATAGAAGAAGAGGAAGGCCAAAGAAAAGATGAATGTATTGTGTGAAAGATGATATGAATAAGCAGGAAGTAAATGACGAGGGGACGAATAATAGGGAAGAATGGAGGAAGAAAACATGCTGCGCCGACCCCAAATAAATGGGATAAAGGGCAAGCGAATGATAATGGATAATGTAATTGATAAAAGGAAACATTTATCACACTGTTCAGATTTTTCCTAAAATAGTGACACCTGGACCATTTTGGAATTTTATAATACTATACAGTTAAAGGAAGAAGGAACAAGAATAAGTTACATTAAACCAATAAATAAAAAAGAAGGTAGACGTCATGTTGTATAGGCAAGTCGACGAAGTGGCTATGGACAGAGTTATGTAGATGGAGAAAACTACTTAATTCATCAGCTACACTTACAAGAGTTTGAATCTTAATTTATGTTGATAGTCACAGAATAAACACACTAATACAGTTAAAGGTAGGTAACTATCGAATAGCGCATATGGCTAAAGTAGAAGTACACTGGCGAGATAACGCAGATATAGATAGCGCAGTTTGTAATGCACCTGTCCACTGAGCCGGCGATCTTGGGTTTGAATCCCGGCCGGGGGAAATATTTGTGTGATGAACTGGAATATTTTGTTCCTGGGTCATGGATCTTATCTTTATATTTATGTATGTATATCGTCGTCTAGTACCCATAGTACTACAAGCTTTGATAAGTTTGGGCCTAGGTCGATTTGTGTAAAATTGACCCTAAAAAAAGCATCAAGTAGAGGCCCTGAAGACTCTAGGTACAAGCTTCTTTTATAAACACTATTACCACTACTATCGCATTAGTTGTTCGAAAATTGCGCTCAGTTACTGCTGAACTCACGACCAAAAAGTCCCGTCTATATAGTATTATTATCAAGCTAACAGTATAGTATAAGTAACAGGATGTACATTGTACACTAACTTGCGCACTAACGGTCAATATAAAACATCAAGTAGGTAGAGTCCCTGAAGACTCTAAGTACAAGCTTGTTTTATACCACTATTATTACTATCGCATTAGTTGTTCGAAAATTGCGCCCGTAACCCTGTTAAAAAATCAATATTCCTGTAACTATCGTAATAATTACATTCCCAACTGCGCGATCAATTTGGCAACAGGGGCTGAACTCACGACCAAAAAGTCCCGGCTATAAATTCCACTTCGCCTCCGCAGTTACCAATATTTTGTTAAAGTTGAGCCAGTTATTGAATTTCTGTCCCCATATATTGCGCCGGCCGGATATTGTGCAATGGCGGCATATTGGGCGATATGGGGGCGTGCAGTTGCCAGCATGCAAATACTGGTTAAAAAGAAATAAAACTGGGGTAGTGTATCTTATTAGTTCAAATATGAAGTTAAATATTTCAATGCAATTCTTTATATCGCTTCTTTGCCACAGAACCGCGACAAGTATATATTTTTTTCATGAATATGTAAGAATAAAGAGGTTATCCTCTAAATACAAAATTCGGACCCACAACCTCTACTTATCCGGACTAATGCTGCACAGCTCTGGCGCCTGAGCTACTTCGACGTTTCGCAGAAATGTGATATAGATAATAGATATATAGATACATCAACTGCCAAGGCACCATTGGTTTCTTGTCAGTTGCCATTATGACTTGGACCCCCTTTTTGCTTATCATCAGGCAAAGTGGAGCCAACTATTTTTATTAAAGCAGTAACGTCTGCTAACGTAAGTTGAGACGATGGTCCAATAGGTAGGACGCCCGTGTTGGCCCGGAAAGCCGTTTGAGACGCAGGTCTCAAACGGCTTTCCGGCTTGAACCGTTAAATTTTTCTACTTTTCGCTTCATTGGAAACATAAAGTGGAGCCACTGTGTTGTGCTAATAATATAAAAAAAAATGTTGGCAACACATATTTACCATCATTCTTGAAGTTAAACCACATTTTAAATTGAACTATCCCGTAATAAAGTTTCTGAACTCCTATTAATTTACAACCACATTTAATCTAGAGTCAATAATTGGAGCGACATGCAAATGGAATATCCTGCAAAATCCTTTATCGCGTATCCTGAATCAATATTGACATCAAATTAATGACAACGTGTGTAGTTGCGATAGGTAAGATAATTGAATAATTAATTGTAATAGAAACGGCTAACGTTGCTGCTTTAGTTTGATTTCATACCAATGTTACGCTAAGCCTGTTTTGAATAAGCCAGCTATACAAATATACCCGTAGTTGATGTGCACTACTTTGAAATTACAATGGAATTCCACCTATTAACTAAAATATATCGAGTTAGATGATGTTGCATTACATCACAATGAAATAACTACTCGTCTCATACCTAAAAATGCCTTACAAAATAGAGTAAGAAGTTATTAAAGAGATAATAAGTTATGAAGACGACCAATCGACACATCGACTTAAAAAAAAATAAGCACGAGGTCGAAACAATCGTAACAGATGGTCAAGAATTACCTACTAGTTGGTCAGCCACACATTATGCTATTACCAAGTCTCACATTTATAAAATACTAGCGACCCGCCCCGGCTTTGCACGGGTGCAATGCTGATAAATTATGCATATAAACCTTCCTCTTGAATCACTTAAAAAAACCGCATCAAAATCCGTTGCGTAGTTTTAAAGATTTAAGCATACAAAGGGACATAGGGACAGAGAAATCGACTTTGTTTTATACTATGTAGTGATCGGTAGGCAGATAGTATTATTTTACGGACTAAAAGCGGCTATATTTAATTAGCGGATCAATTCCGATAGTCTAATTCAGGTGCTGCAATTTATTAACCAAAGGATTCTGTGACCAAATTCCCCTTTCAATGCCCTGCGTCAGTCAGGGCACCTATTTCCACAGTAATTTCAATTACTATGTTGCCACACCCCAGACCGTAGATTCTCTCGGGATGGCTAGGACGCTCAATGGCTTGGCAAATTTGTCATTGCCTCGACCACTCTCGGAAAATGCATAATCAAATAGCTCTCCCGTGTACAAATAACGTTTGCGTAATGAACCGTTACGTTGAGTAAAAAAACAATGGAGCTTAATTGATTGCTTTTAAAATGGTTCTGAATAAAATGTTGACTGTCGTATTAAAACTGCTACTGATTGGAAGGATAGCCAATCCGATAGTCAATAGCCAATACTAAATTTTATCTTCATTAAAACCGGGTGAATGATGTAGAGTTTCAACGGCGGTTTTTTTCAGTTTCTGCGTATTCCACTACAATCTATGCAATGCAAATTCAAACTAAGGTGATAAGGTTTTCCATCATTTACTTAATTAAGTTTGATAGCAGATTTTTCTACTGAGGTTCTTACTTGGTTGACCCCAAAGGTGATTTATTATCAATGCAGGTATTATGTATTATTTTATTAACTTACAACTATATAAACTGTATGTTACAGAAAGGCGATTCATTTTACTAAATAATATGATTAAGTTAGGTTAAGGAGACACTTGTTATACGTATATTAATATATTTATTAAAGTTGCTTATCGATTGAATAACATATTTATTTAAAATTTAAGTTATATTACTATCGAAACTCCAAGAAACTCTGATACATTCAGAAACACTCCTATCATGCAGGCTCAAAATTTCCAACTCGCATGTGTGTCGGTGCGCACTATTCTCAAGACTGCAAAGGCCTCAAAGACAACGCTTCCGTTGTGCTGTGACCGAGTTTCAGAACGTGCGATATAGGGTTGCCATATAATGTTGAGGACATTTAAGTGACTAATAAAGACAGTTAATGCGCTTCTATCTTCTATTATAAAATTCTAAAATGATATTGAAAGTCAGATAATATTCGCGATACATAATCTGCTTTTTTTAAAATATGACTTGTACTGTATCAGGGCTGTTTAGCCCTCACCACCTAGTCGGACGTTGTGTGGGAGTATAACTCGCTAATGAGATTATCTCCGCGCTACATGTGATAGAATAGTCTGTATGTGCGCGCGGCGCCTGCCGAGCAACCCCATCTGTGGGTAAACATTTTTGTCCGCCCATCATGCCGAAAAGCCTCAACGGGTTTTAACGGTAACCTATCGATGTTCCGAAACACACTTGTCCGATTTTCACTTGTCCGAAAACGGTTGATCGAATTCTTATGATCCATATACTTTGTTTACCATACTTTTGAAATGTCGCCGGTTTGTTTTCTCACATTAACGTTTTCCCGAAACTCGATAACCAGAAGAACGATTGCCAACTTTATTATTTGACAACTGCTGTTAACCAACTTTTCATAATTCTGATGCTAGGTAATTTTACCGTCTCGATTAAAAACCCATTAATTTAGTTCTAAGGCAGGTCCGACTTGGCTTAGGTTAGGTACGACGACGAGCAAAGCGAGGAGGAGTGTTAGGTTGAACTTCGACCCTAACGAGCGAGCGAAGCGAGCAAGCCGCGCAGGTCTATATTGAGTTTAAACATTAGACATTTGATAACGGTACGCTACCCATAATCTAGTTCTAAGGCAGGTCCGACTTGGCTTAGGTTAGGTACGACGACGAGCGAAGTGAGGAGGAGTGTTAGGTTGAACTGCGAGCCTAACGAGCGAGCGAAGCGAGCGAGCCGCGCACGTCTATATCGAGTTTGAACATTAGATATTTGATAACGATACGTAACCCATTAATCTAGTTCTAAAGCATGTCCGACTTGGCTTAGGTTAGGTACGACGACGAGCGAAGCGAGGAGGAGCGTTAGGTTGAACTGCGACCCTTACGAGCGAGCGAAGCGAGCGAGCCGCGCAGGTCTATCTATATCGAGTTTAAACATTAGATATTTGATAACGATACGTAACCCATTAATCTAGTTCTAAAGCATGTCCGACTTGGCTTAGGTTAGGTACGACGACGAGCGAAGCGAGGAGGAGTGTTAGGTTGGACTGCGACCCTAACGAGCGAGCGAAGCGAGCGAGCCGCGCAGGTCTATATCGAGTTTAAACATTAGATATTTGATAACGATACGTAACCCATTAATCTAGTTCTAAAGCATTTTATTTGGGGCAAGTCGTCCGACAAACAAAAAATAATACTTTTCGGCATAAAAAGTAGTTGACAAAATAAATGATACTTCAGAATTTTAATAAGTGTCGATTTGAATCATATGCGAAATAAAATTGCGACGAAATGATAATTGGGAAAATAATAATATGGGAAATGAAATTTCGGGCAAACAAAATTTCGGGCAAATGAAAAAAATCGAAATGTTTTCGGGATTTTAATATACGTAATTACAATTTTCGAGTTTATGATAGGTACCCGGTTTTAACTAATTTTGGTACAGCGATAACAGGATATCCAAAGATGATTAAAGGAATATTTAACCCGACTCCGGAAAAGAAAAACGTTTTATGCGGACAAAGTTACGGGTAACTTTCAAGTAACCTAATCAATCATCAAGGGTCAACCTCACCGGTGCTGGCGGTGCTCAAAACACGATGATGGTGCGTAACGTTGTTAACGCATGCTCTCCATATTGCTGCTCAAAACACGCCGACGCACCGTAAACGCAATCGAATGAAAATAATTGTAGCGTGACGTACGTATCACGTCTTTTTCATACTTTGACTGATGACTGACTAAACGGTACGTCAATTCAGTGCATAAACCTATCGTCGGCATATTTTGAAGTGCGGTTTGTACCCTTACCATGAGTTCACAGTGACTCCACTCGCTAGTGACTGCGTAAACGATTTGTATGGAGAATTGTAGTTCTACAAAGTGACCGCTCAGGGCGCTGTACTTGTACTTGTACTTGTACTTGTACTTGTACTTGTACTTGTACTTGTACTTGTACTTGTACTTGTACTTGTACTTGTACTTGTACTTGTACTTGTACTTGTACTTGTGCTTTATTCTCCATACGAATCGGTTACACTGTCGCTAGCAAGTAGTCACTTTAACTCATGGTATGGGCGGACGTACAAAATGTATGGTGGTTAACTAACTTAGCACCGTCAGGTTACCACATCTTTGTATTGGATACAACTACATAGCCGGCGACGTCGCGGCGTCCCAGTGAATCAGGCCTCTAAGGCAAATGAACTCAATTCTTCTTACTACGTATACATTTTAATTGAACCATTATTCGATTTCTAGATCGTTTTCAATAAATTTGTAGTCTAACTAACAAATAGATTTCAATTAGCGAACCAAAAATGGGCTTAATAGTAAAGCGGGGCTCGAAGATTAAACAGACAGTCCCGTATATATATATATATATACATAAAACGTGTGGTAACCCTAGCAATATACCTAGTTACCCAGTTTCTCAAACAAAACAAGACACAACATGATAGTTTCTTCTAGTTATTATGTTTCGAACAATCGTTCGTACGCTTTGGGAATTCAATTTTCACCTCGAATAATTTAACACTCTTGACGATCTAGTTCTTGAGTCCTTCTTTGTATTTTTTATAGGTACCTATTTCTCCCAAATTCAGATTGTTATTTTAACAATGTAAAAGGAATAATACCTGACCGTAAATTATTAAATGAAACGAACACTGCTCACAGCTTTCCACAGTAAAGGTCTCGATTAGGTCCACAGTCACGTAACCTCAATGGGGAAAAAATAATAAATTATCATACTACTTTTTATGTATTTAGTCATAAATAAAAGGGACTGCGATCGTATAAAACACCGAAATTGAATCTCACAAAAGAAAATTACGTTTTTGTTTTTATATTCGTTGTATTGGCTTAAAGCGAGGGGCAATAAAAGATATTTGCGTTTAAAAAAACACAGTTTGCCCTTAATGAAATTGGGGGAATTGGGAGGTTTTTATCTGATTTCCTGATAAATGAAAGGTGATATTTGCTTCCGATGTTGTGGAAAACGTTGTTGATAAATAAAACATTGTGAATTTTATTTCATAAAACTTCATGTAGGTACACGAATAAGAATTACCAAAATTTTACAAGATTAAGTACATTTGCAGTAAAATTACTTGTAAGTACCTATTAGGTCCTATTAGTATTTATATTTTTTATCAAAAAATAAACCTTAAAAAAGATTTCTATTTCAAGAACTCTAGTTTCCCAATATGTAACACCTTTGCTTCCGGACACGAATGCAAGGAGACTGCCAATGTCAATAAAAACCCGCGTCCCACAAAGCTGTTGAAAATGGCG
Source organism: Apotomis capreana (assembly GCA_947623375.1). Classification (NCBI taxonomy): domain Eukaryota; kingdom Metazoa; phylum Arthropoda; class Insecta; order Lepidoptera; family Tortricidae; genus Apotomis; species Apotomis capreana. The sequence goes on along the minus strand of OX392507.1, from coordinate 15,420,566 downwards.
ACACCTTAGCGCGGATGATGTGAGACGAGAATTGAAAGTTAATGGTAAATTTTCAATTCTCTCTTAGCGCATCTCTCTCGCATTCTCTAATAGAAATGGTAAGGATAAGCAAGGAAACACGAAAATTTATACACTTTTCGGTGTAATAATGAAAGGTATTGCTGGTATTACTGGCCTCTGTGAGTTGACTCAACCTTTGACAGCCGCGTTGTAAACCTTTGACAACCGCGTTGTCACCCTTTGACAACGGTAACTGGAAAGTTAACGAAACGTCAGCGAGGCTCAAATAATATATTACCTAAAATACGCGAAATCGTTTTATTTAAACGTAAAAAAATACACTTACCGTAGTCTGCGGTTCACAGAGGCTAGTAGTACCAGTCGCGGAAATCCCCATATCTCCTGAACGTGACTGAAAAAGTGCTTGAGAAATGCGAAATCGTTGCGACAGAAATCCGGAAATCCAATCATCCGAACAACCAAACAAACGAAAAAAATATTGGCCAAGCTGACCCAGAGACTCGCTCGCTCGGTCAGCTAACGTATATAGAGTGTGTGGCAAGAAAAAGATACTTTGTTGCCATAACAGGGGACAAAACGATAAAAGATTTAACTGCCGCTGTCTCTATCTAACTGCCGATTATTTTAATGAAATGTTTGGTGGAAATATGCTAGTGGGATTCCATTTCTGGACGTACGAATACCACGCCTCGCCTCGTCTTCAAGACCTTTATTGACCGAGCGCGCGAGCGTGTCTGTTTTAGCTTGGGCATAAATGCTTTCGCATGTACCTATGATTGGCTGGATGTTCAGTTTTAAGCTGTTCTCACCTGCAGGTCGTATTGGTTAGTTAGTTGCGCTGGGCATTTTCCGCAAGTCGACATCCAACGTGCCTATTTTGCGTGAAAGGGGGTTAACGTTACTCCAACCGAGTTGGGGAACTCCTCCACGATCTCAGCAAGGCCTTTATATTGCTTGTGGCTTCGTGTACGGTACTTGGAGATTCTTAGGTACTTCATCTTGTATGCCTCTACCTGTATGCGATCTAGTAGAATATGATTAACACAAATTATAACGGGTCTAACGCGATATTTCTTATTTACCTTCATAATCTAACGTTTCGGTGGGGTTGCACACGCCGTGGCCTCAGATGTACTTATGTAGTGGAATATGTCTGGTGGTTTCTTATGCCTGCATGCGCGCTCTGCATAATGGGCTGTTTGTTATACCTAAATTGAAAAGGTGTTTGTTCAGAGAATTATGTCCAGTTATTATTCCGACTATTTTGCGTAGTTGACCATAGTTATGCAGAAAGTGACCAAAGTTTTTTTTTTCATAATGCGAAAAGCGACCGAACTCATTAATTGATTAAGACTTAAGTCACTTTGACAAAAAATCTACGATGGTCGCTTTCTGCATAACTATGGTCAGTTGGTCCTGTGGATTCTCAGTAAGATGGTGGTGAGTTTGTGGTTTCGATTCGGTAGTATTTCTTTTGTTTGTCTACACGTTCCTATGCCTTCCCAGTATTTCTGATGTTCGTATGTTATATGTATGTTGGTACATAATGTTGTAATTGTCTCTTGACAATTACAACATTATGTACCAACAGTGGTAAGGGTATTATTGGCTTTGGTACGCATGGTGGTCTCTGATCCCTTGCGGGCCAATTCGTCCGCTGCATCATTTCCTCTCGAGCCACTGTGTCCCTTTATCCATTGTAATGTTACCGTATTTTTGTCATTGCATACTTCTGTGATGCTGCGATGACATTCGTTTATTAGAGCAGAGGTGCACTTTTCACCGTTTAGTGCTTGTGGTACGGATTTGCTGTCTGACAGTATATGTATGCTTTGTGTTCTGAACCTGGCGTCATTTTATGGCATTGCAGGCTTCTATTATTATTACTACGCATTCTGCTTGGAATATTATATACCTATATATACATATTCTTCACGTCCGCTTTCCGCCACGACGACTGCTGTTAACTCCGATTTTGTCGCTGGTGAACACGCACGTGGCTCATGTAGCCTACCTTATTGATGAAGCTACGCGAACACTGCGGACATGTGAGCACACCATTGACATAATTATACAATACTGCCACCGGTGGTCGGGATTTTACGTGGTCACGTTTAGTGTCCAGATCAATGCGCCGTTGGTTCTCAGTCAAAGACTTTAGAATTTACGACAGCTCTCTATTCTGGCAGTATGGTCGCCTGCTGCTCCCACCGCGACGGCTGTATGCCGCACTTCTTTAAGTGCCTCTTTAGCACATCTTTGTACCTGAGGAGCTGTCCGCTTTGTTTCCGCTTACCATCCTCAAGTTCGGAACAAAAGATGCGCTTAGCCACTCGCTGCTCCTCCATCCGTGGAACGTGGCCTGCTTGTAATACCGTGTTGTGTATACCTAGGGGTTTTGAGATGTGAATACTGAAGTCTTCCGAGGATACACCACAGCCCGTTCCTTTCTCAGTTTTTGACCCGTCTGTAAAGATTCTCAGGTCTTCTTGGTTAAGCCCCTCTTTCGGGTCTTCTGTTAGGAGTATGGCGTATTCTTTCTTAAACGTTATAGTCTTCGGTATCTTGTCGATTGGTACTTCCGTTATGCGGAATTTTTTGATCAATTCACAGTAGATCTTTGTGTGTTGGGTATTGCATTTCGTCCATAGGTTTAGGCTTTTTAGTCGTATCGCCGTAGCGGTCGCGTACAGGTCGTATTTCTAAACCGACACTCGTGACACTTTGTGAGCAGCCCATCTAGCACATTAACTATGCTAGGCATGCATTAACAACTCTTGTCACGCGACAAAGCGTCACCAGTCACTCTCAGAAAGAGATATTTATTATAGTATAAGCCGTTTCGAGACCGACTCAAAAGGTCAACAGTACACAGAGCCACTAAGAATTATAAGCAGTAGCCGGGGGTTTACGGTGCGCGAATGATTTAATACTAGGTCGACAGTAAAAGGCACTAGGCGTCAAATCTTTCATGCATCGAAAATCCCGGGGTATGATTATAAGAACAATAAGCTTGACAGCGTCGGTCAGTTTTGTAGCGCCTGTATTATCAATTTAATACCACTATACAGCCATTTGCATCGATTGCTGCAACCAAATTCAACGATTGAAATGCTAAATAATATCACTACCATACCTGTGCTATCGGGGCACAGATACTACTGTGACGTAGCAAAATATTTTAAAAATATATCGATGGTATCCTACTCCTAAACATTGTTTCCCATTTGTAACTTTTCGCCAAATTTTCATTTCTCCGAAAGAACTTTTTCTGTAACTCATAATTATTTGAGGATTTTATAATCACGGTTCCAAAGAACCGATTACGTTAGGTTAGGTTTGTTTTATAATTATTCTAAAAAATTAAGAGTTTTGAAAAAAAGGGTTATCTGCGTTATCAGACAAATTTAAATTTGGCTACACGTTACAGATGGGACGCAAACATTAGTGTATCAGATAGTAGGTAACCTAAACAAGTTAAAACGTGTAATATTTTAATAGCTTCAAATAGCTTTCATGGTATACAGTAAATATTTTAAACAATATCGCCTTATAGCATTTCAGTGAATTGCTATAAAGTGAAATGATTTCACTTTAGATCGTATATTAAATGGACAGGGAACGGGTTCCCGTTACATATACGCAATATTAATCAATTGGACATATCACAATACCCAGTTGAATTAGTCCTTGATATCCTGTGGGTGTAAATTGCCTATAATACAGGCGTAATTGTCAAACGGTAGTTCATTGTGTCATGCATAGCTAATGGGAATAATTATGTACTGGTTAATGTCACCACTGCACACTGATTACAATATCTATTAAAAGAGTTGTCACACCAATATGAGTTCATAATCATAATAATCACTTTTTCACAAAAAAGTCGGTTACTTATAACTTTAAAGAGAAAAAATCATATATACTTCCGAGAACAGCTGAATAAGTTACTATTAAAAAAACCGGCCAAGTGCGAGTCTGACTCGTGCACCGAGGGTTCCGTACAAACTTTCACGTATCCCATCTTAATTGGCCATGGCGCCGCATACAAACGAGGTGCAAACTTAACGCAACCGAGTTCACCAAATATGATGTTTGAAAAGAACTATATTTTTTATAATTTTATTACAAATGTATAGTTATCAGATTACTTGCCAAATTCCATAGTTCTAGGACTTCTAGGTCATCGGAAAGTACTCTATCATTTTGATTCCCAGTGTCGAAATGTACGTTTTTTGCGACATAAACGGCCGTATCTTTTTTTTCACGTTAACAAAGAAGTTTGATTTTTTTACAGCTTCAAGGGATTGTAGATTGTAGAGATTGTGAAGGGGTTGTTGTGTATATGGTGTTAATTTCAACTCGATACCTCCATGCGTTCTTGATAATAAAGGGTCTTGACGGACAGACGAACGGACAACAAAGTGATCCTTTAAGAGTTCCGTTTTTCCGATTGAGGTACGGAACCCTAAAAACACCGATTTTATCATATATGTGCCTAAAATATTTTAAGAGTTCCCTCTTGTCACTTCGGTAGGGGTATAAAGGGGGAAGGTGTGACATCATCAATTTTTGATTAGGATTATTTTAATGTTGTAGTTAAAATTTAGTATTCACTTTAAAGTTGTCATAGCTTTTTTAATGTTAGTTTTGGACTACTGTTTTCTTAAATATTGGATCCATAATATTTATCATTGCTTAACATAATTATTAAACAACACTTGTCTGAACTTTTAAGCTGTCAACTTTTTATACTACACTTTATGAACCTAAATTAGATTTTTTAGGCTTATAAACAAAAGTATAATGACGTAAAAAGCTTCCCGACCTCACTCATTAGAGTTGATAAAAATGCGGACCCATCTTGCTTTCATACTTACTTAATAAATAACAAAGAAGGTCTCTTCAAAGGGACTGCTTTAATGCCTAATTAATGAACAATATGTATAATGTGTGCAAAAAGGTGTACTTGGTGAAGAAATCATTATGACTGTATAATTATGTAGATGAAGAAACGCTGATAACTATGTAGATGAAAAACTAAATAGGCGCCATATAATAGGCTTTTGTGTCCTATTTTTTTTAAATGTTGCTCGACCCTATTATTTGTGGCTGTATGAGATCTTTGAGATGCCATGAGAGACAAAGTTCAGAAATTATAGTCAAATTTCACCATAAATTACTTATTGGATTTATTTTTATTTTAATGAAAGGAAAAGGCTTGGTACTTAGTGTAAAATTGTTTAGCAAGATATTTTCTTCGGTTTCCGTGACTGTCACACATTTCAATAAAGCAAGAAAGAAAAATAAAGTCAGGGAGGCTCATAATAAATATACGCAATGGATGTAATCTGTTTAAATGGTATTATTTGAATGTCGCTTAGCAAAACTTTTTTTTATACATTGTTAGTCCAGGCAAAAGCCTGGCACATGTGGTTAATCCATTTTAATTGCAGGTCGTACGTTAAAATGGTTTCCAATTTTATAGCAGTTCTGTTCGCCATTTGTCACTACGAAACAAGTTTTATGGCCTTTTGTACGATAAAAAGCGAACAACAGAAAAGCTGTTGATGAGCACTTGGACAAATTCAGTCTTTTTTGCTGACTATAAATACTTCAATAGTGACAACGTTGTTTCGAACATTGGTAGTTTCGGGACAAATGTTCGTCGTGTTTTTGTTGGGTTTTATGTTACGAAAAATACGCCTAACGAAGTGCTAGTTATTTGGTAAAATCTCGACCATTTGCTTGTGAATAATGGCTCTGTTGCTTTGCATTTATATGGACACTTTTAGATAGGTACGTTGGTTCATGGCCGTTGCAAAATACCAAGCCCAAAATATACGCCTGGCGCTCATATTACACTTTTTAAGTTTTTTTTTAATGTCGTCTTTTATACACACGCCAAATTTATACCTAACAGTTTTAAATTGTGTAAGATTAATTTTTCATTTCACTCTAATTTGACGGGATTAATACATTATTAGGTACATACATAAAAGCCTATAACTGAGTAATAGAGATAACTTTAGTGGTATACTAAATACGTTATTAACTTACAAAGGCCGCGACGACAAAGCCTAGTTCCAACAATAATAGGACCCTGCGTATTTATCTTCATTTGTATTAGGCAGGTACTTGAGTAAATAAGTTATTTAATGTATGTTATTTACAGAACGAATGTATTTGTTTTAAAATATACGTAGATACCTAAACGTGCGTATTACCGGTGATGACCTACGGAGCCGCGACGTGGTCTCTAACTATGGGCCTTTTAAGGAAGCTCAGAGTCACTCAGCGAGCTATGGAAAGAGCTATGCTCGGGATTTGTCTACGAGATCGAATCAGAAATGAGGAGATTCGTAGACGAACCAAGTGGCAATGGGTGGGGCACGTAGCTCGAAGGACCGATGGCCGTTGGGGCAGAAAGGTTCTCGAGTGGAGACCACGTACCGGCAAGCGCAGTGTAGGACTACCACCCGCAAGGTGGTCGGACGACCTGGTTAGAGTTGCGGGGACTCACTGGATGCGGGTCGCTGCTATCCGGCCCATGTGGAAGTCTATTGAGGAGGCCTGTGTCCAGCAGTGGACGTCCTATGGCTGAAATGATGATAATGATGAGATACCTAAATGCTGATTTAAGTTAGTTGCCAAAAATATTGTTCCTAAAAAAATTTAACAAATTAACGATTGTGTAGCTGCATGTGAAGAATTAAGGAGAAATGTTCTTTCCCTGCACCCTTTATATTTCTCAGCCTGTATGTGTGTCCATTACTGAGAAAAGGCCTGTCGCTTAGATTGACATGGCTCCCGATATGATGCCTCTTCTAACGAGCTGATGAAGGAGACTTCTAGATCATTCTACCATCTCTGTCTGCCTAAGTCTACGTCGTCTGCGGGGACTGTATTGTGACACACACATTTAGTGACCACACCAGCCCAATGCACACAGTTATGTTTGTGTAGTAAAGTGGCATTTATCACGTGTTAAATAAGTGATATATACGTCACTTATCATGTGAAATTGATGCATGCGTAATAACTGAATATTAGGCGGCATATTCGTCCGGCCCAAGTATAGTGTAGGAGGCTACAGCAACGACGTAGCTAATTCTACTGTGCGTCATACGACCACGACTTCAAATTAGACATAGTATGGTTTCGCGAACCATATTATATCGCGGCCCGCTTTCATCGATCACGACAAATATGAATTTATGAAACATGCACTGTTTCATTATTTTCGCGGTCTCTTCCGTCAGGTGACGCATTTAAATTTTTCATTGTGCTTTGATCTTTATATCAATGGCTTAATACGGCAAATATAAGTAGGTACTAGTTTATCAAGTTTATGAGGAAAAAGTCATTAAAAATGTTTTACTTACACAAATTCAACAAAATGCATCTTCATCTTAGAAATATAAATCTTATTTGTACGCCCATAAGAAACTTCACAAATGAGGTACTAGCGATAAAATCAGTTTAAAAGCATCTTGACAGTACCCAATCTATCATTAGAAAAGCCAATCTTTTATCAGGCTAACCTACTCGCTTTTATTAAGTTGAGTGCTGGCATTCCATCAGATGTATTTTTTCATTCGAGCTCCATACAGTTCGTTTACTCAGATATCTCCGTGTGCCGAGCTAAGCATATTTACCCTTTACTAAAAGCCGGCTGCATCCGCAATCTGCAAATATTAACTTAACACATTTTCGGATATTTTCCAGCTTTAATGTTATGAAAAGTTTTAAAACCGCGCATCGGAAAATATTACCTAAGGCAAATAGTAAGTTGTGTTGGCAGAGGGTATGAGTAGTTACAGAGAGAGTTATTTAGTTCATCTATTCTAGGTATTAAATAGTTTGATAAAAATAGACCGAGGGTCACTTTGGTATACAAATTTATTGGTTAACAAAACTAAATAAAATGTATTTATTTAGATAGGAAGCTCGACGTTTCCGATGAAATTTGACGTCCATGGTTTCTAATTCTCTTAAAATCACGTCCGGAACGTCGAGGTGATTAAATAAACATTATTTTGAACGCGATTAAGTCCCGTTTTGTTATAATGATGTGTGAAAATCGCGTGAGTTTTAATCAATATAATTCAAAGATACTATTGAAATGGTGCTATTGCATTTATACATACAATGATCTGCCTAGTGACACCATGTGGATGGATACATTAGTACACTGAAATGCAATTACTCAAACTGACATCAATTACACAGCACCCGAGTAAATACGAGTACAAATTGGCTACGATATTATATTGATTGATAGTGATCTAAAATCGCACGCGAACTCGGTTTTATTCAATTTACCTACGGCTATATTCGAAAAATGGGCACTATTCACAAAGTGCTCCGATCCTTGTTTGTTTTTACGGATTAAAAAAGATAGGTCATTCATAGTCAATCCGCTCGGCATAGAGTAAAGCGACGATCGACAATCGTTGGCTAACCTTTGTCAGCACACAAACGGAAAAACTGTTACTCTGGAAAAAATAAAAGAACCCAACAAGTTTAACTAGAAAGTTAAAAGTAATCATAATTATGCTAATGTACACAACTGATTTTGGTTACTAGTAACCCTTACTTTGTCAGTCCTCCGATTTATGTAGCTAGCAGCTAGCATTTGGGCTACTGTTAACAAATCTTCTCTCTTTCAGTGTAAGTACGAATACCAAACGCTACTTAGTTCTGTACAAATGTAAACGTACAGGTACAAAATATAAGGGTCAGAGTATAAAAAAGGGGGGCTGATTTTAGTACTTAGGTATTTATACGTACTGGTAAGAAGCATCCAAACGCGAGCATTGGCAGTGTGTAAAAAAAACCGAACGACTATCCTTTCCTGGTAGATACTTGAGAGGTACTTGATGATGTTTATAGTTCTCGCAACGTCTATTCCTTCGATCTCAACGCGGTCCATGGCATCCTGAGTATCTTTCTCCAGCACCACATCTCAAAAGCATCAATTCTGTTCCTATACAGGCTCTTTTAACTCCGAGTTTTTGCACAGGGCATAAAGATGGAGAAGACCAATGCTCGCACCAACCGTACCTTGATTGCACGACGGATACCTCGGTTTTTCCACAACATATCTAGTTGAGACATTGCACTTTCGGCCATTCCTGCACGTCTACTTATCTCCTGTATATTGCTACCATACTATCCTTAGTAACAAGGTACGTAAATGTATCCACTCGAGGAAAGACTTGAGCTCTGTCTACTACCATAATCTAGGTATAGTAAAATAATAATCACTCGAATTTCTATTAACTCCAAACTACCATTTCCTGACTGTAATGTAATGCTATCAACATGTGTGCTCGTGTCGGCCGCCAAATGTTGCGGTTTCAACTTTCAACGCAATTCCGGAGCTATTTTAATGCTCTCCTGTTGTTGGAACTAACTGTGTTGTTATGAGCACTGCTACAATGTTTATTGTTAGTGTTGTGTGGGTTGTTTAAAGAAAAATCAGGGTTGTGTATTTTTAAATGGGTAATTATTATTAGTATAAAAAGCTAATAGTAAAGTCTCAGGTGTTTATTGAAATAAAATATAGAAAATATAAAAAGATGGATGACGACGGCAATGGAGGAGAAAAACAAAAAAAAGGTGGGGGGGAGGGTAAAATCTTGCTTAGTATAGGATCCCTGCTCTAGCTGTCTTCGTAATCGAATTAATAGCTAATTAATCTAGATTAGTTGCTATATGACGATAAAATATACATAAGTATGCCAAATTGTGCCTACATTCATAATTTAATTAATTATTTAATTTAATAATAATTTAGATAAACTACATCAATATGTACTATCTTTTTGTGACAAATACTGTAACATTCATTTTATTCAACCTATTAGGGGCATGAACAGCAATGCTATTCGTAAAATATAACAATAAAATACTACGGCTAAAGCCAACCATATTTCTCCACAAAATACAATTAGTGGAACTAGCTACAAAAATGATACCAACAATAATTAATGAGAATAAATTAAACTTTTAAAGTGTATTTATTAAATTATGAGGACGTATTATCAACCACCTATGTCATAAATCCGGCATTACCAAAACTTTGGAACAACACTATTATCAAAATACTTACAGACTTATAAGCACCTATATTACTGTTAAACCAGCACACAGCAGAGCTACTTTAAACTGCAAGTATAGGGTCAGCTCAGCAATTTTGCAACGATCGCACAAAAGATAATGGCCGAAGTAAACTGTTATGAACTCCTCTTCCATTGTGGAAATACAATAATGGGGATGGCTCTAAGACGTTGAGCCCAGTAGGTACTCACCAGCTCAATAGAATGGGAAATATTTTTCAGATGCCGCATCGTCTAGATGATACGTATCTTAGTCGAGACCGGACTGATGTATTCTTTGATATAAATTTATATTGGAATGTCTTTTGTTGTGTTGTAGCTGTGGGATTGGCTGAACTCATGAATCCGTCTATTGTACGATATGTTTGACATGAAAGCTTATAAAAGAAGGAAGATTTTATAAAACGAAATCATACGAATATATGAGTCGGTGGGTTTATTTACTCCAGCTATGGAAATAATTCAAAGACAAATATCTCCTTTTGTTGAAAGTTCCCTTTGTTCTACGTTTAGAAACCTTCTGTTATGGCACATTTTACTTACGCGTCTTTAGTACCTACATAAATACTTATAAAGCGTATATGAATATCTAACAAATAAATAATGTATTTCAATGGCATATCATCATAATGGCTGAAATTGCTGGAAAAAGGCTGCCCCCAAGGATTTCCACAACGATCGACCACTGCCCTCACCCAAGGGCTTCTTGTTTCAAGGTCAACGGCTCGTATTATGAGATATATACATTGTCAAAGAATATATGTATATACTAACTTAAAGAGAAACGACAGCGACGCTTGTGTGCAGAAACAAAACTCGCGGCTATGTGCGTGTCGAAGGGCGAGCGAGGGCGAGTGCGGGACGCGCGCAGGGTTGAAGGGCATTCACGCGAATGCATCGTCGAAGGATTCGGCATTACAAGGTCACCGACGCCCGAGTTACACCGATAGGCCGCTGTCGCGCCTGTGACATTGTGTCAAATCAAAATGCGCGTGGTATGGCCGATACAGCACCTAGATAGCTATAGGTCAACTCAATCGAATTTGGTCCTAGGACATCATCTAATCACATCAACAACCTAATCTAATTCTCATCCATATTCACTTAACCACTTACATTTAATGTAATCCGTTAGTGAGTTACTTCAGCAAACCACGAGACGTATATCTGGGATACACAATTTGTTTATCTTTCAGGGTAAGCTTCTAAAAGATTACATAAAGGTTTCTTAAAGACCTCATCTTATTTCCAACTAAATCTGAATTTCGCGATAAAAAAGAACGGATTTGCGAGATAATCATAATGGAGTTTTTGATAAGTCCAGCTCTGTTCTCATGTAATATGCATGAAATATCTTTTCTATGTGAAGATAACGACCACCGTCATTAAAGTTTATGTATTATAAATATTACTACTGGGCCTGTGAGCAGAAAACCTCGCAAGTTTGTTTCTAAATGGCAGAAATTTGTAATTTTTTACGTTTGCAACTCCCTAATCTCCGCCATTTTGAAAAACTAAAACAAAACTGAAACCTAAAAAAAGTCTATACACTTACCAAACCTACTTACAAAATGTCATGAGAATCGGTTAAGAAGCGTGGCCTGGAGGCGAGAATAGCTGGAAATCCGAACATGCCAACATCCGGATAGGCGGACATACGAAAAAGAATTGGCGAAGCTGAAAGAGACACGCTTCGCTCGCTCGGTCGGGCAACGCACGATTTCTCGAGAATGCACGAGAATCGGAAACGCTTTCTGTTACCAATTTTCTTATTAAAAATACTACAAAGAGCCCGCTACTTCGTCTGCGTAGTCGGGTAAAAAGTATCCTATAACCATCTTTGGATGTCCAGCTATCCCTGTACTAAAGAAATTGATTAAAATATCGTTTGAGCGTGATGAGCGAACAAGACACATTTTTACCAATAGGTGGCGCTGTACGGCTGGCGCCCATATACCTACTCGTAAATCTGTATCGCACTGTTAAAATTTTCTCCTGTAATAGTGACCTTTCTCCATTAAAAAAATATTTTCAGTACAATTTTATAATTTTATAAGAGGTAAAATTAATGTATTATAGTTAAAATTACGAGAGACCTTGCTTCTTGCCAAATTTCATGATTCTAAATCAATGCGAAGTAAATAGGAAGACTTGAGTACCTATTTTCGACATACAGAAGGAGAGAATTCCATCGATTCCTATATTCCATTATCAGACCCTGATCTGATTACAATGGGAGTAACTACTTAGAGAGTATTCAAACGAAAAGGACTTTTCCAAATCAGTCAAGCCGTGTTCGAGTAATTGGAGACATACATAAAAATAACCATCATTTAGAGATTGGTTACAAAACCAGCCATGTGCAAGTGGGATTCGCACACGAATCGTCAAATAAAAAAACGGCAAACAAATCACTTTTAAACCCACTTTAATATTTATTTTATTCTGTTTTTAGTATTTGTTGTTATGGCGGCAACAGATATACATCATCTGGGAAAATATCCACTGTCTAGCTAGCACGGCTCATGAGATACAGCCTGGTGAAAGACAGACGGACAGTGGAGTCTTAGTACTGGGTCCCGTTTTTACCCTTTGGGTATGGAACCCTAAAAGGTTCAATATTCCATTCAGAGCTAGCTGCACTACGATTCCACAGAATCAAACAATAAAAATGCATCTTTATAACAGCCTGAGTATTGCTTCTAGGGTTGAAACTCTCCAACAATCATCGTATTATTGCAAATAACTTCACCACAATGCGGAAATATCATATTTGTCCAGCGAATGAAAACATTGAACAAATCGACGGCCAGAAGTAGAAACGTAGTAAACGCCAATGAATTCCCGTTACGTTACTACGTTTTCGTTTTTTGCCATAGAAATGAAACCGCTTCAGTATTGTTTACCAAGCACGTGCACCCTTACCATGAGTTAAGGTCCGCACTCGCTAGCGATAGCGTAAACGATTTGTATGGAGAATAACAGCGCGCCTAGTGGTTATTTACGCAGTCACTAGCAAGTACGGTCGTCGGTCACTGCCAACTCATCTCATGGTAAGGGTACAGTAAGCCTCCAATCATTTCGTGGACGGTCCTTTAATCTTTGTAATTATTGGATTTTAACCATTTTCCTTGTATATTGAAAGGCAACTAGTGATTAATTGCTTGGTTTGAGTTTTAATTAACATTATAAATGGAACGGAAACAATATTTTACGGGCGAAATTATTTTTTGTTTACTTTCTGTTTAATATTATGATGAAGGCAAAAAAAATGGTAATATTTAAATATGTATCTGCCATTTTCCCTGTCCAAAAACGACGAAAACCCAACACGAAGAACAAACAGACAGGTACTTGAAATACGTTATTTATCATTAACCGTATTTCGGTTATCTCGCACTGTGACAACAATAACGGAAATTTCAAATAGCCCATTAATCATGGGCAAAATGTAACGAATTTGTCAGTTCTGGCCGTGGGCTGACGTAGCGCGATAATAATTAATGAAGCTACCCCGAAACAAGTCATTAGGGACCCCGGGATGCTTATTATACGACGCGCGTTCGGGTCAACATTTTTGGAGGTACTTCGCACTTCCTTATACCGCGAAGCAGGGCAAAGAATCCGGAAAGAGGATTTCTTGTTTTTATGGGTTGAGAGTTTGGAGTAGGTACCTATTCGTAGCAAACTGGTAACTTTTTATATTTTTGGGAAACTGAAGAGTTGTATTGTGATTTGCATAGATTTTGCTGTCCGTCTTAATCAAATCAGATTTGTCGGCCTCACAAAGCCAACACGTCGTGTTGGCCACCATTACGAACGATATTTAATATGGTAGGTACTATGATTTTAATCAAAAGCTCATTATGTGATATTTTATTCAATTTCTAATTAATCGTTTTCAATGTTAACGCTTTTAGCTACTGACTAGTTTAATTATGATCTTCTATATATATAAAAGAAGAAGTCCTGACTGACTCATCAACGCACAGCCGAAACTACTAATGTTAGAGAGTTGATTTTTGCACTGTAGGTTACTTTTATAACGTGGGCTAGGGATAAGAAGCGATTTTGAAAAATTCAACCCCTAAGAGGGTTAAAAAGGGGATGAAAGGTTGTATGGGATACAAGTTTTTTTTAAAGCTAGGAACTTGAAACTTTGTTAGAAGATATTAAAATAAAATGAAAGAAAACTGATTTCAGCGTTTTTGAAAATTCATCCCCTAAGGTGGTAAAAAAGGGGTTGAAAGTTTGTATGGATATCAAGTATTTTTATGAGCGCGGGACTTGAATCTTTGTGTAAATGCATACTATTAGAATACAAGAAAAATGATTTCAGCGTTTTCAAAAATTCGAGCCCTAAAAAGGTAAAAAAGGGGTTGAAAGTGTGAATCCATTACAAATTCCTTGAAACTTCTTATTAAGGCATATACAATAATAACAAAATAACATTATTTTAACGTCATTAAAGATTCAACCTCTAACGGGGTTAAAAGGGGGATGAAAGTTCGTCTTAGGGTTCAAATTTAATTTTAAGCTAGGAACTTTAAACTTCGTAAAAAGTTATGCAAATAAAATGGAATAAAAGTGATTTCAGCGTTTTTGAAAACTCATCCTCTTAGGTGGTAAAAAGGGGATTGAAAGTTTGTATGGAGATCAAACCTTTTCTTGAGCGTGGGACTTTAAACTTTGTATAAAGTAAAGGCATATAATTAAAATACAAGAAACGTAATTTCAGCGTTTTCAATAATTCGTCCCCTAAAATAGTTAAAAAGGGTTGAAAGTTTGATTCCAATGACAAATTCTTTGACTAAGGCAATAATAATAACAAAATAACATTAATTTAACGTCATTATAAATTCAACCTCTAAGAGGGTTAAAAGGGGGATGAAAGTTTGTCTCGGGGTTCAATTTTAATTTTAAGCTAGGAACTTGGAACTTTGTAAATAGGTATTAAAATAAAATAAAAGAAAACTGATTTTAGTGTTTTTGAAAATTCATCCCTGAAACTGGTAAATAAGGGGTTGAAACTTTGAATGGAGATCAAACCTTTTTCTGAGCGCGGGACTTTAAACTTTGTATTAGTGCATATAATTAGAATACAAGAAAATAAATTTCAGCGTTTTTGAAAATTCAGCCCTGAAGGGTGGTGAAAGGGGGTTGAAAGTTTGTATGGAGATCAAACCTTTTTTTTGAGCGCCGGACTTAAAACTTTGTATAAAGGCATATAATTAGAATTCAAGAAAACTAATTTCAGCGTTTTTGAAAATTCACCCCTGAAGGTGGTGAAAAAAGGGTTGAAAGTTTGTACGAAGATTAAAAATTTTTTTTGAGTGTGGGACTTGAAACTTTAAGTAGAGGCGTATTATTAGAATACAAAAAAAAGTGATTCAGCATTTTTGAAAATATGAAGATGGTGAAAAAGGGGTTGAATGTTTGGAATGGAATGGAGATCAAACCTTTTTTTGAGCGCCGGACTTGAAACTTTGTATAAAGGCATATAATTAGAAATCAAAAAAAATAATTTCAGCGTTTTTGAAAAATCAACCCCTGAGGCGGTAAAAAGGAGGTTGATAGTGTGTATTGAGATCAAACATTTTTTTGAGCGCAGGACTTGAAACTTTGTATAAGGGCATATTATCAGAATACAAGAAAAAATAATTTTTAACAAAAAAAAGAACCGACTTCAGTAAAACTGAAAAACCAGAAATAACCCGTTCAAGTACAGATTACATTTGACTCACCCTTCGAAGTCGATCCCAAACATCAGTTCTTATATTTCAAATCAAAAAATCAAAAATAGTTTATTAACCAGAAATAATTATAGACACAGTAGGAACAGTGATTCCCACACTAGGCGATGCCTGTGTCGTGGGATTTATAGTTATATTATAGTTTATGCGAGGTTTGGCACCGACTTCGAAGGGTGAGTCAAATGTAATCTGTACTTGAACGGGTTATTTCTGGTTTTTTAGGTTTACTGAAGTCGGTTCTTTTTTTTGTTAAAAATTATTTATTTTTTTTGCTTTTTAGTGATTCATATAAAAGTTCTAGTGGCCAAATCCTATTTACTGAATGTAAATTCTTGACTTTATCAATAAATTACCGAAAGCGCCGTACATGTACCTATAACATTTGAAGAGTTCGCTCAATCAATCAATCAATCTTGGAGAAATCTCTCCAAGATTCCATCATCAGATCCCGACTTAGTGCCAACGGGACCAACTCGGAGGAAAAAAATTGAAAATCGGTTCACGGTTCTCGGAGATATCGAGTAACATACACACAAAAAAAAAAAAATTAGTTCGAATTGAGAACCTCCTCCTTTTTTGAAGTCGGTTAAAAAGTGAATTCGTTTTTGAAAATTCAGCCTAGAAGGTGGTGAAAAAGGGGTTGAAAATTTGTTTGAAGATCAAATATTTTGAGTGCGGGACTTGAAACCTGAGTTCATAATGATTCCGCGTAATTTGAGCAATTTAGCCGAAAAAAAAACTAAAAAGAGGCCAAGAGCGAGTCGAACTCGCGTACGAAGTTCGGTACCATTACGTATAAAATGGCAAAAAAAAAACACGTTTATTGTATGGGAGCAGCACTTCAATATTTATTATTATTTATTTTTTGTTGAATTACAGTAACCAACATCAAAAACATCAACTTGCAAAAAAAGAAAAGTAATTTCAACTTGCAAAAAAAGAAAAGTAATTTCAACATTGTTTAGATCTGAAAATAATATAATAAAGATGTAAACTGTTCAAGATAAGATTCCACGCGGACGAAGTCGCCGGCAACAGCTAGTTAGTAAATAATAATGATTTCATATCAGATTCCCGTTACATAAATAAATTATAGTTTCGTGTTAGGCATGATTAAAAGTGTAGTTGTTAAATGAATGGTTTGTTTATTTGTTTTGTTTTCACTTAATAATGGTAAGCTGTAATTTGTAATAATGAACATCTGAAAATAGCATTTTATTTAAAGTTGCTGAAATAATGTTGTTCAGTTTGAAGAGGACAATCTATTTATTTATTTATTCCTCCTATTAAAGGTATAAAATACTACGGTAGGTGAATCACAATAAAATAAATTCCTATTCTTAGAAGTCGAGCCGATGATTAACTTTTAAAATTTATCACTGAACTTTGAAAGTTAAAGGTCATTGATCGCTCGTGTTTAGCTTGTTTTTTACTTGTTTCGTAGTTTTACAAAGTTACTTTTATCGAAAAGTATCTAAAAAGCATAGACATTTTTTTCTCATTTAACAATTTGCAAAGCTCTGTTGATACTGGATATTATATCGTCTATTTATTATACACTCACACACATTCTATACCGAACCTTATTTTAACAAGTTCCTCTTTGACTGTAAGTTATTGTGTCGAAAATTTTGACATTTCGTTTAATTTATGAGCAGTTTTTCATTTCCTAAATGTGGGATACTCAGCAAGGCTTCATAGCACGGGAGTTATAACCACAATAACCATAAACGCACTTCAGAATGAAATATTTGTATAAGTATGAGTTTGGTA
This sequence comes from Apotomis capreana, assembly GCA_947623375.1. NCBI lineage: Eukaryota > Metazoa > Arthropoda > Insecta > Lepidoptera > Tortricidae > Apotomis > Apotomis capreana. The sequence goes on along the minus strand of OX392507.1, from coordinate 15,402,895 downwards.
CATTTTACTTTTAATATCGACTGCATAGCTTTCTAACGTCATGTCGTGCTATGAGAAGTCCGATGCCTACTGATAACCGAGATTACCTGAAAGGCCGGCAACGCACTTGTGACTCCTCTGGTGTTGCAGGTGTCTATTGGCGACGGTAATCGCTTTCCATCAGGCGATCCGTTTGCTCGTTTGCCCCCTATGACATAAAAAAAGGTGGTCGTAGGATGGTCTACTTAACCCAGATCAATGAAGTTTTGGCTCGTTCGACTGGTATCGATAATCAGATTAATTTTGTATTGTACAAAAAAAATCAATCAGCAACAAAAAATCTCACAATAATACATGCCGTTATCACAAATAGGTACGCAGACATTTTTTTTGTTGCTTTTTTTACATAAACTCTTTACGATTTCGTCTCAACACTATTTGTTTATGATTAGAAATAAACAGCGCTTTCATGGATTTCTTTATGAGGTTATTACTTCATAAGCAGTAAAGTGCCACTCAAGCCAATAAATACGCTGTTGGAAATAAATAAAGGACTTAGGGTAATTTTTTACGATTTAACAGAAACTGTTTTCAATGAGATTTAGATATATTACGCTTGAGGGTCATTCTTGAGAATTGAATTCTTCATGTGATTCCCTTGGCGATTTTTATTTTTATATTTTTTTACCTATTTGCTAGAAAATATTAAATTGTATTTAATTTTACGCAGATTTATCAAATAGGCACCGCTTTTGGTCAATTTGATACAGAAATATACCACTTTATGTTTTCGCCGCCAGGGGAATAAGAAAAGATGACATGGGAATAAGAAAAACGCCAAAGGAATCATAAAAAAAAGTACAGGGGAATAATATTCAGATCAGTTTTTCTTACATAAATAAAAAGTTTTACAAAGTGTAGGGATACAAAAATTCACAGTGTTTTATTCGAATTAATTGGCAATTGTCTTAATAATCGAACCACCGTCGAGGTATAAAAATTGCTGGGCATATGCATCTTCTCTTGAATTCAGCTCAAAATCATTTGAGACCTGCTGTACCTAAATGGAATAATCAATGATTCAGTCATCTGCAACGCGAATTAAAGGGAAATTTATTTTCTTTTCATGAAAACGCTAGAAAACTGTGATTCCCTTGTTCGAAATTAGAACCAGAGGAATAAGAAAAAAGTATGTTTCTTGTCGATTCTGCCGAAACTTAAATTATTATAAGAACAACTATTAAGTCAACACATGCAGGCATTCGTGTAGTTTTATTTTTACTAAACACTATGTACCTATTGCAGATATAAAATTTTCTATAAAAATTCAAGGGAATCAAAATCATAGTGAACCAAAGCCAAGTGAATCATATATTAGCCTTCATAGCTAAGAATTCCAGCAACTAGTCGCGACCATTCCCCGCATATCTGGAAGCGTTACTGACGTTTGCCAAGCCCGGCCATTGCAACTGGTCAGATGACGTTTAAGTAGGGATGTGCGCCGTGTTGGATGAGGCACCAGGGGAATCATAGCTTAGCTCTGGACAAACCTTTAACATAGTTTTTTTTTTAAATTACGATACACACAGCAATCATATTTTTTCTTATAAATAAATAACTTATATTCTAATAATTTAACTCAATTCTATACTTGATTTCAATTCACAACATGTACTTTTTGGGGTAGTTTGTTCAAAAAATGGCGAATGGACGCACCAAGGGAATAAAGTTTTATGTGTTTAATATATTTTTACAGTTAATTATACTTAACTTAAACAAAAAATATATCGTGCTCCAGTTAGATTAGGTGCTAATGTAATATATAAAAAATACTATGGTCAATTATTTTAATTGTGCGGGTACTTTATCCTTCTGGACGCTGTAAATTGACCCTTTCAAGAATCACCCTTGATCTGTTGTAAAACAAGGTGTTATTTGCAATGTAGAAATGCTTGAATATACACGGGAGGTGCGGATTTTTACGAGATCAGTATTTTGCCATTTTATGGTCCATGCTATAAATACCAAATTTAGGTATAGTTCATTTCATAAACTAAGGCCCGATTTCATTTGAGACTACAAAATTTAAAACCATAATGTTTATCTTTTGTTGACAAGTTGCTTTATAATAATAATAAATATAATAATAATAAACGTATTAATTTATCAACTCACTCGGGACAAACTTAAACTGTAATGACAATAAATTATGTTGTACATCCTTTGTGAGGGACCGGAGAAGCGGGTACCTGTAATAGACCAGGCTCTCGCCGGGGCGAAACAAGTAATTTTACTCAGTTAACAATTTTCTGCCTATAAATAAGTATACCGATAAATACTTAAGTTGAAAATAGTTACTATTCTTAGTATACCATTTAATAAAGCAATGTAAATGGTGATAATGAGTTGCGCTAACTACACGTTAGTGTGGGTGCTGTGTTGTGTGAGTGTAATGTGTGTATTCTTTGGAAATCCAATATATTCTCGATTTCTCTAATCTTAGCTTTTCAAATTGGCACGTGTAGTTACCACCTTATCCTTTATTCCATTGTTACTGCCTAACGAAATGACGGGCCTTGGTATATGAAATGAACTATATTTACTTATGCGCAAAGACCCAAAGCTACAGTAGGTATACACTACAGAAAGTTATCTTGTATCTCTTTATGAATGGTTTTCACAGTATTATTCAAGACAGTGGAAAGATACCCGACTTAATTTAGAAGTACAACAGTCTGCCATACCAACCGTCACTCTGCAGCCTAAAATTTCGAATTCGTACCCAAACAACACTCGTATCCCACCACATGTAAAGCGGATTGCAGCCGGTATTTCAGGAATTATGCCTATTTTAGCTGCACTAAAACTGTCTCCTGCTTGCAACTGCAATTACATACCAACACGAATTTGCATAAAGTACGGTGGAGCGTATCTGAGGCTTTATGCCGCGGTTGTGTAAATTCCTCATGATGCGACATAACGGGATAACCCTAATGAGCCACACGAATATTCTTGTATGGATACTGTAGTGTTGCTATCCTTATCTCGTGCGCATACGTCAGAACCAACGGAGTGGGGTCAGTATCTGGCCGACCGTTGGCGAGGGTGATGGTGTGTTGTCGAGCTAAGTTCTTGCGTAGTGACCTATATAAACAGCTGTACTGTGCCTGCCATAGGGTTTGGTATACTACAAGTGGCGACGAGGACAAAAGTGAGTAGAAATCTAATTACGCCTTCAAGAAAAAAAAAAGAATAGGCGGGAACGCGACAAAAGCAGTCTAACGTGTACTTGCACAGTAAATGTATAATAAATACAGGGCAAGCTCGATAGTGATATGATACATTGTCATTGAAGCTAATTTATCCAAGTTATAGTTTCACTAATAACTGTGGAACAAAAGAAATCTATCTAGTGGGTAGCGGTGCACTGCTCAACTATCCCAGTACAGGGATCGACTCGTAAACAAGTTTTAGTTCGTAATGGGTCATTCGTTAAAAAAAAAATAACGGTTATTGCACATTTGCAAATAACTCCTGGCGAATCATACAGTTTTACTTACTTATAGATATTATTTTGTCCGATATTTACTAACGGTATTAATTTCTAATATTTTTACTGGAAATGCGTCGATACCGCGACATATATAATGAAAGATGTGTAAACCATAATAATTGTGTTCCTACCAAGGCACAATAAGGAGGTATTGTTTAATAAGCGCAACGTATCTAAGTACCTATCTACTCGCGCCTACAACGTAAAATTAATGCGATTGTACAGTTCAAAACCATTGGAAAACATATAATAAAAATAGAGTGTGATAAAATGTTATATTAGTTATGAAATAACGATCTTACTTAGAAGTGCTAGTTTATAGTCATTTATAGTAACGGCTTGTAGGTAGATATATTTGAAAGTTTGCGATAGCGAAATTACTCAAGTAAACTAGCTTTAGTAAACAGTTCAGTTGCCAGAAACATTATCACTAATTGTAAATAGACTTCGGTTGCTTCTAACGGGATTTGAGGCAGATTAGATCGGGTGCAGTATAAATTGTTTACGGGGTTGATAAATAGGTAACTAAGTAACTACATTGTAATAATACCTTGCGCTGCGGGGTCAATAGGTATGAAAGTAAACATTGAAGTGTTTAATGTTTATTTCACTTAGTTATTTACGGGAACGTAATATGTATGATGAAATATCCGTGTAAGTATATGTGTTTAATATGAGTGGTTAAACTGTATGATTGGTGTTGGAAATACACTTGTAAGCAGAGTATATTGTACCTGGTCATTTAATTGGCAAGAATAAAATGTTTACTAGTCATTATGGTATACTGATCATTCAATTGATGAATTGAAGGTCTTGTACACCTAGCAACTGAAATCAAATATTTTGTGTCATTTAATTGACATATGGTTTTAACACTTTTAACATTGACCAAGGTCATGGTATAGCAGTAGTTAAGCGGTCGTTAAAACGATTAATGGTTAAAGGGCCAGTACGAACATTAAATTGTTTACCAAGCGGTTATTTGATTGATTGGTTCCGGGACGCCCCAAAAGTAGCCATGGCAGCCATAACTTTGGAAAAAAATCCATTGCGAAGGCGAGACCTCTTCGATCGGTCTGAGATAGGAGCGTTGGAAACGAGCACTCCATGTATATTTGGAGGTGTCAGCTATTACGGATAGCCAAAAGAAGAGAGCAAGCCTCTTGCATTGCGGAGGAATTGAGCTCCAAGAAATATATTACAATATCCCTGGAGCGGACGCGGAGCCAGGTGTCGGCATAGATGTATTTGCGATAGCCTTAGCAAAATTCGATGATTACTTTGCTCCTGCAAACAAAGTACGGTTTATGAACGCCACGTATTCCGTTTGATGAAACAGGAACAGGACGAAAAGTTCGAGAAAATCCTTGTACGGCTGCGACAAGCCGATAAATGCAATTATAAAGATGAATATGAACACTTCATTGATCAGATCACGGAAAAATGCCTAACAACAGTTACGAAAAAAATAACTATTAAAACACAAGTTTTCGGTTGCTAAAGATAAAGATATATTTATTTTGTTAAACATAGGTAAGTAACATGGAAAATATTACATGAGTTGTATCATTATGTTTTACCGGTAGGCGTTCAAAATTTTTAATCATAATTATAATGAGTTAAGCATTTATTTATTCTACACGACTTACTTTAACATAATTCCAATTATGAGTCGTATCAGTTAAATAATTAACATTTAAAATATATAATTATGTCTAATTGAGAACATTAATGGTCATTATTTTGATATCAATTTAATTAAATGTAATTTTAATTCTTATTCGTAGGTATACATTGGCAAACATAATCTAGGTATTCAAACCTTGGAGTCTGTGATTGATACATTGAAGGGTGCAGTGATAATACTCGGTGACTTGAATCTAAATCCAGTGTACACATCCCAAAATGTTCTTTATTATTATTGTTATTTTTTAGCTGTCTGTGGTTTGAAAGAGACGAATGAGGTCATTAATACACATGGAAGTAAGCTAGATGTCGTGCTGGTGTCGGAATGCATTGCCGGTTCCGTAGTTTTAGAGATGGTGGATGATGGACTAGTCCCAAGTCCAGATATGTACCATCCTCCGTTGGAAATTTCTATACCAGTGGATTGTTTCGCGCGCCTAGCTCGGGTTGAATGGTTAAATCCTAGCAATGTGGACAGGCAGCTAGACTGGAATTTCTCTAAAGGCAATTATGAGCTTCTTTATAAATTAATCTCAGAGGTGTGCTGGCAGGAAGTTCTTAGTGCTGAGGATGTCGACAACGCTGCTGATGGTATGTATAATGTTTTGTATGGGATATTTGACTTATGTATTCCGAAACGGGTTCGATCCAGGAAGCCTAGTAGACGTTACCCCATTTGGTATTCTGCAGATATTATTAATGACCTAAAACGGAAAAGTGAACTTCATCGGAAATGGAAAGCTACACAGAACAAAAAAGTGTATGATGAGTTTTCGAAACTGAGATCTGCGGTAAAGAAACGTATAGCGTCTGCTTACTCCAGCTACCTTGATCGAACTCAGAGTAAGATTAAAGACAATCCTCGAGAATTTTGGCAATACCTTGATAGTCTTAAGTCAAAGGGTGGGTTTGTCTCTAGTGTGACGTCTGACGGGAAGAAATTTAGAGGAGGCGAGGCAGCTAACGCATTTGCCGATTACTTCTCGGGGGTGTTCTTGTCTGATGTTCCGTGCCTAGATCCGAAGAAGCCAGGGACTGGAGATAGACGCCGTGATGCTAATGCTAATCACATCGATATTGAGTCAGTATCGATGTGTGAGGTTGAGGCAGCAATAAAGCTACTAAAGTCCAACTGCTCGGTAGGACCAGACAATATACCGGCATATATTGTAAAAGGATGTGCCGATAGTTTAAAAATCCCTATACATTATATTTTCAACTTGGCACTGAAATCTGGAGTTTACCCTCGTCGCTGGAAGGTGTCCAGAGTAAGGCCGATCCCAAAAGGAGGGGACACCTCTGCGGTAGAAAACTACAGACCCATAGCCGTTCTTCCCACGCTTGCCAAGTTGTTTGAATCCATACTCCACCGAACCCTATCAGCACAAGTAAGGCCGTTCTTAAGTGATGCTCAACATGGTTTTAGACCTAATCGCTCCGTAAGCACGAACCTTCTTATCTTGATAGATATTATCTCTGAGCATCTTGATAGGGGTGCCCAGGTTGATGTCATTTATTTTGACTTCAGGAAAGCTTTCGATCGCGTAGATAATGATTTGTTGCTGGAGAAACTGGACCAAATTGGCTTCTCTCCCAGGCTACTGTCCTTCTTCGCAAGCTATCTACGTGATCGGCAGCAATATGTCCGACATGGATGCTTCGTCTCGGCCCCCTATCATACTCGATCTGGTGTTAGTCAGGGCTCCATATTAGGACCTTTTTTGTTCGGAATTATGATAAATGACCTTCAGTCCGTTCTCAGGTCATCTCAATGCCTCCTCTACGCTGATGACTTAAAGTTAGTGCGCAGAGTGGAGACGAAAACGGATTCGGATTCATTACAGGATGATATCAACTTGGTCTTTCGGTGGAGTATGGATAACAAGCTTCTTTTCAACTCAGCCAAGTGTTGCGTTTGTAGTTTCAGTCGAGCGCGTACTCCAATACTTGCGCAATATGTTTTAGGGTCTGAGCTCATAAGCCGTGTGTCTTCAGTTAAGGATCTTGGTGTGGTCTTCGATACGCGTCTCACATTTCATGAGCACATATCGATACTTGCAGCTGACTGCTATCGAAGACTAGGCTTTGTCATTCGTAACTTGCGTGACTTTAATGACCCTTTAGCGATCAAGCTAGTCTATAACGCCCTGGTCAGAAGCAAGCTGGAAACTTCGTCGATTGTGTGGCTCCCATACGAATCAACATATGCTTTACTACTGGAAAAAGTACAAAAAGCCTTTCTCAGGTTTTTATATAAAAAAATGTATGGGTACTACCCGTTCATGTACCCAACCAAATATCTTCTGGGAACACTCGGCTACAACTCACTAGAGGCTAGGCGAAAGTTTTGTTTGCTGACTACCGCATGTCGAATCCTGCGCGGCAAGTCCGACTGTCCTGAGCTTGTAGGCCGCCTCGTGCGACTGTTTGTTCCTGACGTCCCTAGGATAGCTCTCAGACCGCGGCAGCGCGATCTCTTGATGGCGCCGGCGGCGCGTACTGTGTCTCGCAAAAATTCCCCACTTGTTCGTGCTCTTGTGCTACTCAATGCGTTCCTGACATCAGCACCGGAGTGTGATTTGTTTGCGTGGCGATGGGCGGTTGTGTGCACTGAATGTTTGAGATTTTGTGAGGAATTGGATGATCGATGATAATTGTTATTATTATTATTTGTTTGTGTTGCTGTTTTTTTTATGTTTATGTTGGTTTTTCTATGATAATGTTGTACTAATAATGTAAGTTTCATGGCGCATTAGTTAAGAAACTGTAATGTCATGTAAACGTGTTTTTAATAAAAAAAAAAATAAAAAAAAAAAAAAAAAATTAATATAATAATAAACTTTGAGTCCTATCATTGTCTTAGATTTACATCATTAAGATAATCTTTGACGGAATAATAACATTTAAGATAAATGTAAGATAATTTTATTTTGGGTAGTGTATATTAGTCACGGGGTTCGTGCTGAGGCCTACCCACGACATGAGACTGAGGCCTACCCACAATGCACCACTGGGTCGAAAGTTGCTTAAATAAATAAGAAAATGGGCAAAGTGTATTATTTTGAATATTAATTAGTAGTTGTACACTCGAGGAATATGAATATTTAACAGTTTAGCGTTATTCTCGAATGGGTCGTGTTACTAATTTCGACTGCGCAGTGGCGCAGTGGGTGACGGATCACAATATAATAATTATGAACAAATTGGGAAAACGATTGGACTGCTAGGCGTCTATTTAATTTACACGACTGTTCATTTGTGCGTGCGTAATTGAATACGCTACTTAATACTTTCCTATGGAGTGGGCTTGATTGTTCTGAATTCCAAAATATATTGACGGGTTAAATATTATAGTGTGATAAGCTTAATTTGTCTTTATGTTGAAAATTTATTTTTGGAATAATTATCTAGAGTATCTTGTATAGTTGATAAACCGTATGAACGTATAGGTGCATATGTCACATGTAGTCAATTTGGTATAACAAAATCAGTAATTAAATAACAGCAGATACGTCTTGTAAGGTATTGTATAATATAGGTATAGTATTTGATAGGTCAAATGGGTTTAAAAGTGATATGGAAGACTCATAAGTGCAAAGTCATTAGTCGATATGATAAGCTCTGACTGTATTGTTACTGGAAACTAATAGCTTTAGGTCAGGGGTCAATTTGATTTATTTATTTATTTCAAGTAATTACACAGCTTTACAGTTAGTACTAATGCACTGTGAATTACAAGAATAATTTAACATAACATGTTACATATTAGGTAGATTCAATTACTGGAAAATTACATCCATCCATCGCCTTACAGTACCTTAAACATTCACGACACACAATTATCCAGCTACTTCCAAAAAACGTCCAAATCCGATGCTGATGCGAGAAGCGCATTAAGTTCTCGTAAGGCTCGAACTAGAGGAGAGTTTTTCCGCGCTATGGTTCGCGCCTCAGGAGCAGCCAACAGTAGCGGCAGCGTGGACGAAAATTGAACCTCGATTTAGAAGGGACGAACAATCGGATATAACCTGACTGACCAGCTCTGGACAGTCAGAACATCCTCGCAAGATTTTACAAGCGCTAGTCAGCACATAATTTCGTCTAACCTCGAGGGAATAGATTGACAGACCACGCTGAATTTCCAATATGATAGGCTAAGACTTTATGAGAGGTCAATTTGATAGACCACGCTGGATTGCCAATATGATAGGCTAAGCGGATTGTTAAAGTAAGCGAAAGGCATTATGAAACGTCTATTTAATAGACCGCGGGAACCAAACTATTCATAAGAAAGATAGTAAGGCTTAACGGCTAAGCAAATACAATTGCATGGAAGGTCAATTTAAAATACCTTATGTATTAAACCTTCCTTTAAATTTATATTAAATAACTCAAAGCGTTCAAAAAACTGGAGTATGTGCTTTTGAGACTTCAATTAAAACTTGAATATCGATGGCTTCGACGCGTCGATTAAATTGAAATATACTGTGCTTTAAAGCTTTCATTTAATTGGAAAAGGCTATTGTTTTAAGACTTCCATTAAATTGGAATATCTGAGGTATCAGAGGGCCGGTAACATGGGAATATGACGTGTTCTTGACTCCCATTCAATTGGGATACTCGAGGTCTCAAAGCCTCCAGTGAATTGGAATTGACAATAGTTTGGGACTTCAAATGAATGCCTAGATAAAACTGTAATAGTTTGACATCATTTTTAAATTGACAAAAGTGGCATTTAAAATGAATGCCTATATTAGGTGGGATTGTTTAACAACCTCCATTATATTGACAAAAGTTTAGTTTTTCGAATAAGAGCTTCCATTAAGTTCCGTTTTGAAACATTAAATAAATAAAACAAAAAATAATAATAATAAAATCGTTTGAAAACATTAAGTAAATTGACAATAGTCCGGTATTTCAAACGAATGCCTCCATTAGATAAGAATTGTTTATCAACCTTCAATTGAGAATGGTCCGGTATTACAAATAAATGCCGGAATTAAATTGGAATTGGTATATCAATGTGATTTAAAACATTGATCCAATTAGAAATGTGGCGGTTTAAAAACCCCTATTCAATTGGATTTGAAATTTAGTTTAGTATTTCAAATAAGTGCCTTCATTAAAAAGGAATCGTTTCACAACATTAATTAAATTGGAAATGCAAGGCTCCATTAAATTGGAAATACAAGGCTCCATTAAATTGGAATGACAGGCTCCATTAAATTGGAAATGCAAGGCTCCATTAAATTGGAAATGCAAGGCTCCATTAAATTGGAATAACAGACGCCATTAAGTTGGCATGACGGACTCCATTCAATTGGAATGAGATAAGTACATATATACTTTCAGTTTCAGTAAAAAAAAAAAAAAAAAATTGAAGATGGTAAAAGGGGGAAAAGAGCAAGCAATAGTCCATAAGCGCTTGACAAAGTGGTTGTTGTAAAGTATTTGTCCAGATAAGGCTACATGTCACAATTCTTAAAAATTCTAGAATGAAGTGTATAACCCTTGTTTAGTATAATTCATTTATTTTTCAAATAAGTTACACATTTTACAGTAATATAACCTACATGCTTTGGAACTACAAAACTACATGCAGACCTAACTTAAAACTAGTTAGATTTAATTCAATAAGCGCCTTAATGGCTTAAGCGACATAATGGCGTGGCTCCTTTGCTTGGTTTGACCTCTGGCATAGCTGTCATGTGCGACTAATTCTCGCGCGAGATATTTGCCTGTCTCTTGCAGCTGTGCAGTGGTGTGAGGGAATGACGGCTAGCGCTGTCGCGCGACGGGAACCGCGAGGCGTGGTTGTGCTAGACAGGCTGGCGTAGGGTTAGGCAGATAGTAGCAGCCTGTAGCGGCTGGGACACGCGTAGCTCAAACGAACTGAATTGCCCGTAGTGACAGGTCTGAAGTGGTACACCTTCATGTCCTTGTTGGACACGGTGTCGCAATCCTAAGAACTGAATTAACCGGCTCGCCTGTGCCACTTAGTCTTGCGGGGCACCATGCGCACCTTGTTCTTCCTTTCCACCAGTGTGACTCCCTCCCTATCCACATTAGTGTGGGAGAACTTTTCCTTATCGCGAACCCGTACGGGGCCGGTCAGCTGCGACAGACTAACCGGCGACTACAGCATATTGCACGCTGAAGCGACTTCGAATCGGTATCCTTTGTGTATCCTCGAAGTATCCTCTATATTGTTGTGTCAACAAGGTTCGCGGCAAGTTTATATTGCAAAGCTAGTTCAAAATCAAATGAGATCACAAATTAAACTATTAACCGATCTAGGTAACATAAAACAAGACTGGTTAAATACTTTATGGATTTTGAGTGAAACAACCTTTTTATTTAAATAGATAAACATTCACATATTATGATTTATACGATCACCAATTAATCTAATTTTAATAAAAATAAAAAAGGGATGTAGTGTTGCTATCCTTATCTCGTGCGCATACGTCAGAACCAACGGAGTGGGGTCAGTATCTGGCCGACCGTTGGCGAGGGTGATGGTGTGTTGTCGAGCTAAGTTCTTGCGTAGTGACCTATATAAACAGCTGTACTGTGCCTGCCATAGGGTTTGGTATACTACAGATACGACCGGCAAATAGCCGTATTCGTGGGATTTAATGAATAAGTTAACTGATGCAGTGAATAAGCACTGCTATAATTCGCGCTACCAGCTTGGGCAATTGTGCATTCGCGACCCCAACGCGCCCGTGGAGGGTTACTACGGGGTTATTCAAACTGATGGCAGGGAGTAGCCCTTCTTAGGGCTTCACCTTCGTTTTGGGTCATTGTCAGATTTAGGTGCGTGTCTTTCCGGTGGACATTTGCAAAATTAAGGATTCCAAGACCTAATTTTCTGATGAAATGCCTGTGAGAATAAAGAACGTTCCCTCTTCTATAATCCGATGTATTAGCAACATAACCTAGATTCATACATGCTCTTAACTTTTGACCACCGAAGGGACGAATTTTGTTTTTTGAACTGACAATGACCCTTTTGAGCCACAAACACCTGCAATCTGGGACATCTACTAATTCATCACCCTATAGGTATGTAACCCCAAAAAAATACTCTGAGATCATAGCAATTTTGATTATTTCATAAAGCCTGATTCTTATGAAATACTTATCTTAAAATCTGGGTTAAGAATGTTGAGTACTCAAATTTATCTGCTTATCTGCTTTGCCCGATGTTTGACTGGTAGAGAATGCCTTTGTACGATCTGTTTTTCATTTGTGCAATAAAGATTAAATAAATAAATTTATGAAACTTGTAATGTGTCATTTTTTTTAATGTGGGTACAACACACCACAATTTTTATATTAAAATTGATACAAAAAAAAGAGTTGCCTGTTGGAAGAGACCGGGAATCAAACCCGGTACCTACCTCTGGATAGCTCTTATACACATTCTTCTGGTATACTTTTTTAATTTGAACTGATATTAAAATGGGTTTGAAAATGGCAGCAACACAAAAGCAGATGCCCAGTTAACGAGCAATAATGAACCAGATTTGCACTTTGTGCAGCATTATGAATCTGCATTGCTCATGATAACGATGATGTGTTGGGCCCGCCCGCCTGACACAAGCGGGCTGTTGATTGCCGTGTGTCCATTCAGCCCAATTTCCAATAATCGAAGCTGACAGCGCAGAATATTCTGTGATCACTCACCGGTTTATACCGGATTATCTAAGTTTCATCACCATATTGCTTTGTTTGTGCACTGTGTGTGTCAGATTTACATCAATACGTGCTTAAACTGACTCGACATCTATTTATTACCTTATATACCTACCTATATTACAGAAAGACTATTTTAAAGGAAATAGTTATAGTTAATTGAAATCGGTCGAGCCATTTAAGCGAGAAGACACACCAGGTGTGGGTGTCACACCTACATTTTATGCACATGTCTCAGCGATATCATTTGCTATTTTCTAAAATGTTTCTTCTTCTCTATCTTTTCGACAAATATTTACCTAAAGTAAAAACTATTTGGAATGTTATTAACAGAGAAACTGGTAAATCTAAAACTCGCAATTGCCAAGTCAACATTGTCAGTGAAAACGGGCAGACTATGTCAAATCATGATGTTGCCTCGGCATTCGAGGATTATTTTTCCAACATTGCAGTTAATACCACAAAATGTTTAAAATCATCTGCGTCCGAAGCCCATACCTTACTTTGTGCTAATTGTAAGAAATGTGATGTTGAGTTTCAATTTAGTCCAGTAAATACAGTAGATGTTATTAAAACATTTAAATCACTCAATTTAAATAAAACAGAGGATTTATGGGGAGCATCAGTAAAAATAATTAATCATATCATAGATTCAATTGCGCCTTACCTAGCTTTGATTTACAATAGTTGCGTAGCAGAGGGAGTTTTCCCAAATCTTATGAAAATTAGTAAAGTCATACCTCTTTTTAAATCGGGTGATTTGAGTGATCTGACTAATTTCCGTCCGATATCTATACTACCTGTTTTAAGTAAAGTTTTCGAAAAATTAATGTTGAAAGATCTACTAGGGCACTTCAATAGAAATAAATTACTCTCTAGTAAACAGTTCGGTTTCACAAGGGGAAGTTCCACGACTGATGCAGCATCTGTACTTATGAAACACATTTATGACAGCTGGGAGGAATCTTGTGATGCAATTGGGATCTTCTGCGACCTTTCTAAGGCATTCGACTGCGTTCATCCTGGAACACTCATTTTGAAATTAGAACATTATGGTCTGTCTTCAAATGCTTTAAGCCTTATGTCTTCATATCTCAGTGATAGAATGCAAACAGTGGATGTAAATGGAACCCAGTCCAATGGAGCTATAGTTGAGCTAGGAGTGCCACAGGGCTCTATTTTAGGTCCATTTCTATTTTTGGTTTATATAAATGACTTACCATCTATAGTAGATAATCTTTGTAATATAGTACTATTTGCTGACGATACATCATTAATTTTCAAGGTTCACCGGAAATCAACCGACTATGCGGAAATTAATGGCACACTAGAGAAAGTACTTAACTGGTTTACTACTAATAATCTTCTATTAAATGCCAAGAAGACTAAATGTGTTAGATTTGCTTTACCGAATGTTACGGCTGTAGATTCTACTATATTACTAAATGGTGAATGTTTAGAAATAGTGAATAAGGCATTATTCTTAGGTATAACATTGGACAGTAATTTGCAATGGGGTCCACATATAGCAGTGCTTGCAGGTAAATTAAATTCAGCGGCGTACGCCGTTAGGAAAATCAGACAATTGAGTAATGTTGATACAGCTCGCTTAGTTTATCATAGTTATTTTCATAGTGTCATGTCATATGGTATTCTGGTTTGGGGCAAAGCAGCTGACATTCAGACTATATTTGTGCTACAAAAAAGAGCCATTCGTTCTATATATAACCTAAATTCTCGTGACTCCTTAAGAGACATTTTCAAAGATATAAACATCTTAACTGTAGCGTCCCAATATATTTATGAGAATATTATGTATGTTATTAGAAACCTAGATACAGTTTTAACACTAGAAATAAAAATAAAATTGCTATTAGAAAGTTTCGTGTTCGTAAAGTAAGTAAATCATTTTTAGGCCAATGTATTCATTTTTATAACAAGTTACCTGATCATGTTTTAAAATTAGCCTTTCCATCTCTCAAAAATTATTTAAAAAAATCTCTAATGTCAAAAGCATATTATACAGTAGAGGACTATCTGACAGACAAAAATGCATGGCCTGAACCAGAAACCGCGTAGCTGACTCCTTCTTAGATTGTACCTAACTAGTTTAAGGGACACAGTTCTAATAAGAAAGCATATCAAACGTACATAAATTGTGATAAACCGTCAGGCTTTCTTGTAGTTTCTATTTTATTTTTACACTTTTCCTCACTTATGTCTTAAAATACACTTTTAATATGTTTTCTTGTAGAACTACGTATAGTTAAGTTCATATCATTGTAATAGTTAAGTACTTACTTATGCTTTCTGAAAAAATGACTGACTGTTGAGTTTCTTTCGGCGTTTCTTCTCAACAGTGGTCTCCTCTTGTGAAATGCCGGTAGACTCAGACATGTAAAAGTGCCCTTGTGGCCTACTTGCAGAATAAAGTTCATTATTTCATTATTATTTCATTATGCTTTCATTCAAGATGTGTAGGTATCATTATTTTGCTAGCGTGTGATCTCAGAGTAATAAGTGGAAAATTATTAGGTACACTTCTTTGTGGAACCCTTTTTATGACGAGGAGCGAAGACTGTGTGGGACCATTCAGAGGACCATTTGCTTGTCAGCCATAGGTATGTTGTTGCAGATGGCATGGAACGATATGGACGCTTATGCTCTTTAATGTACGGTACGCCTATCGAAATTAAGTATCTTAATAAGAGAGATAATCTCATGGTTTTGTTGTAATGGTCTTAATACGCTTGTACTCGTATATCGCTAAAATAGATAGAGGTAATTTAACGGCAAGAGTTGAGATAGGTCAAATGTCAGCGTCAAACACCGAATCGAGGCCATATCAGATGAAATTCTGCAACAGATCTATTATATCCAACCCTCATATATTTCTGGAGCGGTTTTATATTCAGCCTAGCCGGGTTAAGGTGGCAGGCTTGTAAAGCGTGTCAGAAGCACTGGGTCGCTGCCATTTATTGCGAGTGTCACACAAACGGCCAATTACGTCGTGCTCGACGGTCACTTGACATGGTTCCTACCGACCATCTTGCAGCCCGTAGGTCCAATATATGTTTATATATCATTATTAGAGTTAAAGAACTTTTGGCAGCATACCGTAGTTCATAATCCACGGCGACGCTAATTGTAAAAAAAGAAACAATTTCAAAGTATAAAAATACCTGTATGACGTAATATTAGAAAATCACAATTTAATGCTGTTACTTCGTTACAAGCTATTTTAATAGGGAGTTTTTAATTTTAAATCGTAAAAAATACCGTGAAATACGCCAACTTTGCCTCCACAGGGAACTTTGCCCAAAACGCTACTTAAAAAAAGAAACGTTACTGTAGACAATTTCAAGATGATTATGGCAACACTACTATTTTTAGTGGAAAATAGATTATATCTGTGGTATCACTGGGCATCACATTTGCGCGCAACTTCATTCCGTAACGTGTTGGGACTAGTCGAATAAGGTGCGTGATTTGGCGGGCCAATTCTAGGTGAAGTTCTGGTGTATTTTTTACAGAATGGGGAAGCCTCAGGTGAATGTATCTTATTGCTTGTTATAAAATAAGAACTGTAGATCATTTTTATTGTAGTTTGAACTAAAAATACTTATTAAAACCGGAGTTATGATGGTGGGCAATGTTATCCAGTAACTTGCTAACCTATGAATGCCAACATTGCCCAGACAAAAAAAAGGGTTAGGGTTGTCACCTTGTCGTAATTTTACCCGACTGCGTAAATAAAGGAGGGTTATGTATTTAAGGTAAGGTAAATTATATTTCTATTAAGCCGTTGTACTTTTAGCATTAGCTGCATGTCATGTCATGTCATGTCCATAAAACAAAAAAAAACATAGAATATTCAATTATGTCAATTTTTATTTAGATTATTCTAACGTGAAGTAAAAAAATAACCGCCAAACTATTAGTATCGAATATTAAGCATACATTTTTCATTTTTATAATGGTATTGGTAAAGATGGTTTACTCAACCAAAAGTGACAACCCTGACAATTTCAAACTGCTTGATTCGGCTTGTATGGAGAAAAACAAAATACCTATGTAACATTGCCCACCCATATTGCACACGTGTTTGTACAGTTAAGACCAAGATATTAAGTAGAACGCCATTATTACCGCAGATTTTATACTGATCCTTATCTTAACGTTGTAGGGGCTATAGTTACGAAAATAATCGATTTGGGCAATGTTTGCAAAAGTTTAGATAACTTTACCCGAGGTGAAAATTGACAAAAAAAATGGTTAAATGTGGATTTAAAAATTGTTTCTCGTAATAAACGCATGCATATGAATACGTTGGATGCGTTAGACAAAAAAAAACTTTATCCCGTCATAGAAAAAATGAGAGAAATTCGGGTTTTTACGAAAAAAGCGGGCAAAGTTGGCATGTTTCACGGTATATTTTAAGATCACCGGAAAGAGTACGACTTTTTAAACAAATAGCAAATACACACACACACACACACACACACACACACACACACACACATTACTCGTACGTAAAACATACAAAAATAACAAAAACGATTAAAAACAATAAAAACGATTTAGTAACTCAGCGTGTTTTTTTTGTAATGGCTTTTTTTTGTAATTTTGTAATATTACTTATGCCCTTCCCGTTTTTCATTCCTTACTTATAAGGATTGCTTGATATACCAACAATGAAAGTCGTTACATGAATTAAAATACTCGTGCACTTAAGGTAATTTAAAACCTTCCCAGTCTCTTTACGTTAGACGTTCACCAATTTACTTTGAAAAACTATCGTATTCAATACTTTAGTGTCTATAAATTACCCGAAGCACCCCTAAAATTGTCTTCTGGCTCGTAAAATTAGTCCCGTACAATTTTATGTTTGGCATCCATCCTTCCTGGGAATGGATCTGATGAAATGCTTTTCCTCCGCGAGCGTTCACGTTCGAGTCGACCTAGATTTTCGGTTTTATTTGTCTTAAAATAAGAGGTAGCTACGTGTGGAAAATACGTATACCTTTCTACGGACTAACAAATATTTTTCATAGGTAGTTGTTTGATTTATATTGTTGACGAAATATTGATTTATTATTAAAGCTAGATAATTAGGGCTAGAACAAATTTAACATACTATTCCTGTTTTTATTGCTACAACAATTTGAAACAAAATATTTCTTATTACCTTGAAATTATTAGGTAGAATGTCGTCTAAGATTAAACAAAAAAGTACCTAACTATATTAGAAGCGCGTTAATATTGTAATGATATAGGCATCCTAGTAAGGACATTATTCTGAGATTTCACATGACGTCATCGATAGCGATTATGTACATGTATTTCGTGTGCTCTGTCAACTGTCGGCGTAGCGCAGTGGTCTGACCGTCGGGTGCGGTGCACTAGTGCGCAGGTTCGTATCCTGCGACGCAATTATAATTTTGCATTTGGATTTCTAATATTATTTCGTTTGGTATTCCTTTGGTACGGGTGCAGCATGATTTGCATAATTCGACTGGAAAGGAATGTCGAACCACCGACACTAATTAAAAAGATTCTGTTCGTATACTTCACCGAGAGTGGAGTGTAGAAACTTATTTGAAAATGTAAATAGAAAGAAAGGGCCGTTAATAGTTGTGTGGCTAGACCAATGTTTTGGACATTTTGTGTATGTGAGGATTTTTCATAAAAGGGGTAAGTTTAGACTGTAACAAGTAGTTTAGGCTAGGTTGTTTAAGAATAAAACAGCGAATCTAGTTTTCATGTTATTTCATGTATGTATTGTGTTTGCTTTTAGCCTGAGGAAATGCCCTTTTAATATATATCTCACAGAATAGAGATAGGTCGTGCTACGGAACTGTACAATAATAAATAGTTGCTTACAAGCTAGCCGGTGGCAACTCAGGAAAGGCAGGGTTCCTAGGAAACAAAACACCTCCTGGCGCTCAACATTAGTTAAGATTAGTTTAGTTATTCAATACATAACTGTTTTAGTTTTATCTTGTTTTACTACTTTTCCTCGCAACCCGTGACAATATTTAATCCCGTTTAACTAATAAGGACTAACAACCTTTACAATGATTCTTCTGATGCGTGATCGCCACTCACGAACTCATCGGCTTCTTTTCTTCTTCTTCTCTTTTGGCTGGTTCTTTCTCGGCGTTGTTTCATAAACTAATAAACCCTACCAAGATTTACCACCCCCTTTTGACCTCTGTCATAACGCAAACACAGTTAGTGTAACCACAGTTTGAAATTGGAACGCTAAACGCGGAATTAACCGACGGCATGCGGCGGAAGCGTCCTAAATCATACGCAATCCCTATTATGCTTGACGAGAAACAAGCAATTAACCTAGCGTCCCATTGACTAATTGTATGGACGCGTTTTGTATGTTATCTTATTACAATATTATGTTTCACTACACGCTGTGAACCGCGCTAGTGACCTGCCCAACGGGGCGCACCATGGTGCTTGGTTCTGCCTACTTTTGTTTGCGTAAATCCAGGCGCGTTCATAGACACTCGTATTGATGCAGATACGTCGGCTGATCGTGTCGTCACACCCAGCGACTAATTACGTTTAATTTATGCTAAAAATCAATAAAAACAAACAATTTTCAGGTGGCTTTGGGTAACGAACGAAGAGAACCTTCTGTAGTGTTTTGTTAAAAAAAAAACACGATTTATTGTCCTACGCATGCGAAGTCACAAGCAAAAGATAGTAATTATATAAATGTACTTATTGTCATGGCACCATTTTATACAAATACTGCCAAATAACTGATTTGGTTATTTTATGGGGAACTCGTATTGTAAAATGACATTGTCTAGTCCAGTATAGTGATTGATGTCGTTGCCATTACGCTCACAATCCTCCCAACAAATTAATGGACACAGTTTGTGTTTACGTGCGGTCTGCAAGTTATTTTATTCCATTCGTTTTGTTTATCGCGACGTTCATTAGTACGAGAGGATTAACTGGAACTGTTTTGTTTACCCGCGTTGAATTATTTATAAGGACAAAAGCAACTAATATTGCCCCCTTTTTCTCACCGCGAGTTCTCCTGGAATGTGACAAAAAAATTAAATATGCATCCTAACACCTGCAGTAAAGAGACGCCAATCTGAAAGAAAATCAAGTTTCTCAATAAAATGAAGAGATTCATCCATGTAGTTAATAATATATTCAGCAATATTTATTGTTTTAGTATTTTTAGTAGGTATCAAAAAATGTATATGACTTTATAAAAATAATTAGGTAAATTACTCGTAAAGCCATTTCTTGGTCATAATGATAATGAGGTAATATACTAGGGTTGCACATCCATTATATATTTCAATAGAATATAAAACGTGCACTTATATACAAAATTAAGCTTCTGTTCTTCGATAACTTCGGCAAGTGCAGTACTTGCCCAGTCTTGCTGTTTTTTTGTTGTTTTGAAAAATAGCAGAGAAACTAAATAGAATCTCAGCTATTTTTCGATTGAGGAGCAACCATCAGACTAAGGCAGACTTCCTTGATGGATACCTCTAACAATTCGAATAAAGTCTGATCAAATAAACTACGTAATCTAGCATGTTTACGATATAATTTTGATATTTTGTTCTCAATTTTCGGGGTTGTCTGGATGTTTAGCATTAAATATCGAAGTCCTGGATGCCGAGGGGCGGGCGCGACTTGTGCACGCGCACGGGGGCCGGTGCGCGGGGCATGATCGACTGGCGGCGCCCGGTCGCAGGCGCAGTATCTTCTACGCGCCCGGTCGGCATCACTGAGAAACGTCTAGAACAAAACAAAAGTTAGTAAAACCAGAAACGGGTTACCCTCATCTGGCAGAATAATATTGGTCAGAAATACACTTTGCATAACACGTTTCGCAGAAACACTTTCGGTCGAATGGTAAGATGGCATAAAGGTATAGTTGGCATTACTACTACCTCGCATACGACACATTTTGCAGCACATTGTTTCGTAGAATATCTCTTTGGCCGACTTTGGTTTAGCATAATTTTATGTACCATAATAATCCTATAGCATACGATTACAATAGCATAATTATTTTCTACTAGCAGAAAAGTGCGTTAAGTAAACTTTACGTAGTAGAATGTAAGTACCGTTAGGTACGACGACGAGCGGTTCGAGGAGCAGAGTTAGGTATCTTGCCGCCACGGGGCAACTGCCACAAAATTTTTAATCACAACAATTGTAATGCATAAATTAGGTCCTGATTCCACCTTAGGGCAGGTCCGACTTGGATTAGGTTAGGTACGACGACGAGCGAAGCGAGGAGGAATGTTAGGTTGAACTGAGACCCTAACGAGCGAGCGAGCCGCGCGGCATCGGCCGGCTACCATACCACTCCATGGACAAAATGTGTAATCACAACAATTTGTAATACATAAATTAGGTACTAATTGCACCTTAGGGCAGGTCCGACTTGGATTAGGTTAGGTACGACGACGAGCGAAGCGAGGAGGAGTGTTAGGTTGAACTGAGACCCTAACGAGCGAGCGAAGCGAGCGAGCCGCGCGGCATCGGCCGGCTACCATACCACTCCATGGACAAAATGTGTAATCACAACAATTTGTAATGCATAAATTTGGTACTGATTGCACCTTAGGGCAGGTTCGACTTGGATTAGGTTAGGTGTTCCGCATATGTCCTGTACAACAAGATAAGACGGGTGTGTAATGTTTTGCATAACAACAATTGGCGAATTTTCATTTTGCATAAAACGAATTGCATAATTTCAACCTGCATAAGTGATCATATAGCATAAAAACAAAATGCATACAAACGAATTGCATAATTTCGAAAATTATAATAGTTTAATTGCATAATAGACTAATAGCATAATAGTCACTTTGTATACTATACCATTGTCATATCATACTTTTTTCATAATAACTTAAAGCATAAATGTTGCCTAAATAAATACATCCAAAAAATATAATATTTTTTTCTTATTCATTCTTCCCCATTGCCGAGCCAAATTAGGAGCAGTTACCTTTTAAGGGTCATAAAAAAAAACCCTAACCTACCTATCTCTTGGAGCAGTTTCATTTTTAGGGTCATAAAAAAAAATTACCCTAACCTACCTATTTCTCGGAGCAGTTTCGTTTTCAGGGCACAAAACCCTAACCTACCTATCTCTGGGAGCAGTTTCGTTTTAAGGGTCATGAAAAAAAAAACCCTAACCTACCTATCTCTTGGAGCAGTTTCCTTTTTAGGGTAAAAAAACCCTAACCTACCTATCTCTTGGAGCAAATTCGTTTTTAGGGTAAAAAAGCATAACCTACCAATTTCAGTGCTCACAACAACTTTTTATTCAGGACTTATTTGATAGGTATGATATTTATGCAACTTGATAGTTATTTTAAGTGTTTTTATGAGTTTTCATAATTATTCTGAATGAATGTTATACCAAGTAAAATTATGACTTATGAACATTATAACGAATGTTATAATGATTATTAATGGTTATGATGTTTAAATATTATGCTTGACAAAATTATGAATTTTGTTTTTATGCAATGTGTTTATTATGCATTTTGAAAGTAGTTAAATGAAAATATGCTAAAAGTTTTTATGCAAATTGAACCGCACCCAGATAAGACAATGAAGTCTATCTGGTATTCGGCTTGACAACTTTATGCCGCTTAAAATATTATGCAAAAAAAATATCTGCGAAAGTACTATTCGTTTAGAAGACTGTTATGCTCATCAACATTATGCCAATATAAGATTCGGTATTATAAAAATCTGCGAAATGATTTATGCCAAAGCATACTCTGCGTAAGATGTTTCTGCCAAACGTTACTTCTGCCAAGTATAGTTATGCAAAACCAATATATGTCAAAAAAGTTTCTACAAGATAATAGTGAACCACCAGAAACGCCTGCTAAATAATAAATCGAGGTTTCTTTTTGTCTGTTTTCTTAACCAACTCATAACTCAACCAATATTTACGAGTTTTTGGAACTGAATGGGAAAGAAATGTTCGGTGTCGGGCCGTTTTGATTAGAAAAAAAACAATCATGTAGGTTAGCTCGTTGGGTGAGTAGCGAAGGAAACAAGGGCTTGGCGACACACTATAGTTTATTATTAAGTTTACACTGTTTACAGGTTTCTCAACACAGTTTAAGTACATTTAACAGTTAACACGGTACACATATGCGCGACGAGCGAGCGAGACGCGGGGAGGATTCTCAAGTACATGTGATCGTCGCAATGATCGGACCCGACTAACTGAGCGCGCGCGCGATCGCTGCACCGCGGATAGCAACCGCAAGATGGCCGCCGCGCCCCACCTAACCCCTCGGCTGCGCGTGGACTACGCGCGTTAACCCATTGAATGCGGAGTGCGCCATAATCATCAAAATCGATTCATAATTAAACAAGAACAATACCTACACAGTCGAATTGAGAACGTCGTTGAATCGTTAAATGAAGCCAAAAATCGCCCAATATACAAATGTACTTACTGCCAATAAACAAGTAAGTAATAAAGACAAATATCTAATCGGATAACGCTTTCAGCGATTAAATTTAATGAATGGAAATTTTAAAATATTAAGGCTAACATTTTTAATATACTCGGAAATACAGTAAAGTTTCAAGTTGCAACTTAGCTATGTTGAAAGTAACTTTCAACATAGCGGAACAAACTTAGCTATGAAATAAAGTGAATTTCTTTCAAGTTCCTCGTAAATACTTGATTGTGAAGATATTGGTTTTGTTCGATAATTTATTGTAAAAGAGTTCCCGTAAAACTTAGATGCTATAACTTTTTGAGACTCACCAACCGGCCATTATGAACGAGAGCCGAGACTGCTAAAGATTTTTCCAAACTTTTACTACACCTAAGTTTGGAAGGAACGATTGAAATTAATCATGTGCTAACTATTGTTTTACCCATATTAAGGAAAATAATTGTCACGGTAAAGTTTGAGAATTAACATGATTTATGTTTTATTTTTAATCTTTTTAAATTGCTTTAAACTGTAAATATTACTTGAAAAAAAAAACTGATTGGATTACCGTTGGTTGTAAATAATATATTGTAGTGAGTAATTTGATGTTATTTGCTAATTGTTGTGACGTTTTTTTTTATTCATTGTTTTTTTACGAAACATAAAATTATAATTAGCAACGAGTCGACATTAGTTTTGGCACAGAGATACTTGAAATAGTATTTGGGTTGTCTTGAAACTTAGACTTTTACAGCTATAAGTACTAAAGCACCAGTGACATTGGCTTGAAACTGAAGTGAATTCACTTTTTACGACGTTATAGTAATGATAAGTACCATACTAACCTAGTACCTACTATACTACTACGAGTATAATAGGTTTAGGTCAACTGCTCGGCAATTTTATCAATACGCGTCGAACGACCGGGTACCCCTTATCTTGCACAATCTCTATTGTCCGAAATACTCTTCGCATAATCGTTTTCGCACAATCATTTTTAGCCGAATGATACTGTGGGATAGTTATAGGACTCGTTGTAGGTTGCGTTATGATTGAACGAAGTTATATAGCGGGTGAAACGAAGCGATGGAGATGACTAACAACAACGCGATAACTTACAAGCGTGTTTAATTTACGGAAGGAAATTTACAAACATTTAACAGCAAATTGAAAAAAAATAAACAGAAGTGAAAGGAAGAAATAGTTGATAGAATAAGAAATAGAAAACAAAGATTACTAAAGCTATAGAAATGAACTATTTACAAATGGATAATTGAACGTAAGTATTTTATATAAGGCAAAGCGCGCGCGAGCAAAGCAGAGCAGGGAATGGAATACGCCGGCTGATGCGTTGAGTTGAGACTCCAGGTTTCTTATCGGCAACGGGGCGCGGGCGGCGCGGCGCGCTCCGAACAAAAGATGCACCGGTGCTGTGGCATGTTTTGCGGTTGCCCAAGCTCATAAGCGGTAGCGTTTTCTTACGCGTGGTGTCCGCTACACTACTATCGCATAATTATATACTTACCACAATTGTTATGTCGCATAATATTCATTTGGCACAAATTTGAAATGCAGAATACTAATATCGCCAACTTTTATTTCGGAGAATTTTATGTAGTACAATATAAGTTCCGCCGAATTTATTGCATAATTCTACCATAGCATACTCACAGAACTATGACCCTAACGAGCAAACGAAGCGAGCAAGCCGCGCAGATCAGACTTGGCTTACGACTCCTAACATTACCAATTTCACCTTAAGGCAGATCCGACTTGGCTTAGGTTAGGTACGACGACGAGCGAAGCGAGGAGGAGTGTTAGGTTGAACTGCGACCCTAACGAGCGAGCGAAGCGACTTGGCTTACGATTCCTAACATTACCTATTTCACCTTAAGGCAGGTCCAACTTGGCTTAGGTTAGGTACGACGACAGGTAATTTTGTGCAACACATTAGTAACCCCGAACGACCATCGTTCTATTGTTTTAGTATTAGGTATACTATTTAAAGATCGCGCTGATTGAATAGTACAGGGTAGCCAGGAAGCCAAAATATTTTATTAGCGTCTTCCTAAGGTAATTAGAAATAAAAAATATTTTATAAAATTATAACAAGTAGCAGATAAAAATTTATTATGTTTTCCAGTTGTAAAGCGTTTTCTTCGAAAGAAATTACAATTGCACTGATATATAATATACTAGCGACCCGCTCCGGCTTCGCACGGGTGCAATGCTTATAAATTATGCATATAAACCTTCCTCTTAAATCACTCTATCCATTCAAAAAAACCGCATCAAAATCCGTTGCGTAGTTTTAAAGATTTAAGCATACAAAGGGACAGAGAAAGCGACTTGTTTTATACTATGTAGTGATGATGCACTGATTAATTATACCTACTTAATGTCATAAATATTCTAATTATCTCGGAAACTAGGCAAAATTGAGCCAATCAACTGAATACAGCATTTTTTACCGAAGTCAAGAAACGAAGCGGGATCCCCGATTACTCGAAGACCATAGCCGATAAAAAAAAATATTTTATCTTATCTTATTCTAAATATGAACACGTTGTCAAAATGGTCCGGGTTTCTCCCCTATACCTTATACGCATAAATTATGTAATTGTAATGTAACTAATCAATGTTGATGTATATTTACCTGGCTGCAGGAACCGTAGACATCCTTCTAAAAAGAAGTTCTGCGGCGGATTTCATCTCCTCATCTTGCATCAGGCCTACCATGTCTTTCTCGCGTTTGGTAAGCGCTTCTTCAGACATTATTATTTCCCCTTCAGTTGACACGTTAGCACACTGAAAACAAATAAGGAATATTCCTACATATTTTGCGCATCGACTTAACATTCTGTAATATTCCTGTTTTTGAGTCGATACGTGGGTGAAAATCAGGAGTGTTTCGTTAGATGACAAAACTGAGGTAGTAATTGAAACGCTCTGATTTTTACCCACGGCCACATAAATATGTCGGGGACGGGTTGGATGGCCGGTGCCGTGTGTGGCACATTAGATGAGCTATTCGACATAGTTGTGGACGAGGAGGTAGTTGTGAGCAACATGAAACACTTCAGACACAATCAACTTTATTTATTCCTTAAACAACGACACCTAAAATAACAGTTGCTGGCACAGAGGTCTGTAAGCTAGATTATCAAGTCTCGAACAGAATGGTCTTTATTAAATTAACACTGTATTGTTTAATTCACTGACTCTATTTAACTTGGCATAGCACAACGAAACGGGACAGTTCCAAGGCAGAAGTACACTCGATGGTGACCCAAAGTGAAGTGCCGTGGGCGTTTTGCTGAGTGAATCGCCAAGACTCTGTCTAGCGCGCCAAAACTGGTTCAAGGGGGCGCTACTGTCGCCTTCCAATGGCGCGCCGGTTTCGTTGAGCTTCCATACTCATGACCGTCTCCGACAAATACATATATTTATGTGGCCATGTATTAGGTATACATGGCCACATAAATATATACACTTTATTGTACACAACAACTGGTGTTTTTTTCTTCTTTTTTTGGATAATCTGCGATCAGTCAGAAGACTATACGAGTAAGTAGGTATAAGCTGATTTGTGGAGTGGTTAATGGCATGTAGGCGTAGAGGCCTGCACCTGCGCGTTAAAAATAAGGATTTTATTCCAGTTCAGCTTTCAGCAATAGACTTTAAGTACTTATGAGTAGTACCTATATGTTAACTAACATCTGCTCCAGTTACAACTAGTTAAATGCCTGCATATAAGTTACGCTAGAACTTTCCCAAACTTTGTAGACCATTCGTTTCCAATGCCGTCTGCAGTTTGCCTGCATAGTTCTAATTAGTTACTTCATCATCATTCCCTTGCCCTTATCCCATTTATTTGGAGTCCACGCAGCATATTTTCTTCCTGCCTTTTGCCCTATTACTCGTCATCTCGTCATTTATTTTCTTCTTATTCATGTCATCTTTCACACGATCCATCCATTTTGGCTAACACAAGTAATGTGCTGCTCGGTACATATATTAATCAAAATCAAGGGTGGTCACCAAAAAAGCATGATTTTATCATATAATTTCTTGTTATATTACAAGCGAATGCTGACGGTGACAGAACAACTTAGTGTAACGAAAAACTATGTAAATAATCAGACAAGGCTTTCAAAAAAAACGCATTCAAATCGGATCGAAAAGCACACAGATACACAAATACATAGATACAGATTTTAAAATACTCCCCATTTAAGCAACGTACCTAAGAACCATCTCGACAAACCAGGTTTTCTATTAAAAAAAACAGTCAAGTGCGAGTCGCACTCGCGCACCAAGGGTTCCGTACAAACACTCCATCCTTAAGTGGTTAAGTTTGCACCTGGTATGTATAGCGCCCCATACAAATGAGGTGCAAAGTAAACGCAACCAATCCCGTTTGTTGTATGGGAGCCCCCCTTAAATATTTATTTTATTTTATTTTTAATATTTGTTGTTATAGCGGCAATAGAAATACATCATCTGTGAAAATTTCAACTGTCTAGCTATCACCGTTCTGGAGATACAGCCTGGTGACAGACGGACGGACAGCGAAGTCTCAGTAATAGGGTCCCGTTTTTACCCTTTGGGTACGGAACCCTAAAAACCGCACTCAAATCGGTCCACCCGTATAGGCGCTAAGATGCCACAGACGCACACTGATACCCAGATACACAGATACACAAACAGACACATACCTACACATATTGAACTTATGACACCTCTTTTTTTGTCGGTGGTTAAAAACCCTTCTTCACATCGATTGGTACATTATGATCGCAACCAAGAGATTGAAACTTTTCATGCAGAAAAAAACAAAATTTAAATCCGTCCAGTCGTCTTCGAGTAATCGGGGAAATTAAAAAAATACAAACATAACGATGACGAATTGTGAATTTTTGCTCCGTTAATTGACGTCAGTTAAAAAAGATATTACCATTGACACGCGACATACATTCATACTCATACGGTGTATTAAGATATCTCCTAGCCGTTCTCGAGAACGCAGAAACATTGTATTACATATTAAATTACTAAGAAATATATCCCTTACAGCAAGAACTACACGACAAACGACGACGATGAGACGAGAACATTCCCGGGAACGGCACAATTCTAATTCTAAGCTCAAGTAAAGCTAACGTAAACTCTACCCACGTATAATCCTTGATCTGAATATAAAAAACTTATTTATAAATTGGATCTATAATAAATAAATTAAGGATTGAGTAGGCAGACATTTCAACACAAATTAAAAAGCCAAAAATAGTTCCTCCTTTTTTGTATTTACCGAACCAAATGATGTAGGACTGCGGCATTTAATCAACCCAACCACAAAATTAAAGCAGCAATCATGGCTTCTCCCAGCGCTCGGCATAATTATTTTTCCGTCTAAATCTAGGCTCGGTAAAGTAGGTATTTACCTAAAGCCACTTTGCGAATATTCTTTACGAAATGTCTTATTCCAGTAAGTAACTAACTAAGCGCTAAATAACCTACGCTCTAGCGCGCAACCAGGGCACGCGGCTCCGCCGTCCTCTTTGTTTGCGTTCTCTCAAAGCCGTGCAGATATTGCCGTACCTAAAGGCTTGGGGAATAAACACACCTTCCAGAAAGATTGCTTGGTCTTCCAATTAAAGTCCTGTAAGACTTAGCAAAACACGATAAGGACTGCGTGATGTGGTTTAATAAAATGCTACCACAGGGTCATATCATATACTTAGCTCTTCAAAGAACGCAGAAACATTGTGCTACCCTTAAGATCGAGCCATGGACGCGCTTTCTAGTATGGCTGATGCATACCTGACCTGAGACAGACCTGAGTGTTGTTCTGTTGGACGTAGCATCGCGCCAAAAACAATGTAGCTTTTAGCAGCCAGATGATATCGTCGGCCGTAGGTTCAATTGGGGTAAGGGACAAAATACGCAAAATGAGTTGAATATACAGTTTTGTTCAGAATTTTCCGCTCTATCGAATGGTGTATATAAAAAAAATCTAGCTTGAAAAAAATGTTCCTTACACTACTGATTTTTATGGGTTCAAAATCAAATCTGACCCACAAAAACCATGTATCTGTTTTTAATTTCAATAAAGCAACGTCAAATAGGGTAACTACTGCCACCAATCCACTTTGAATAAGGTAAAGGTCTTTCCAATTAAGGAATTACCTTTACATGACTTATTTTTGAAGACAATCTTATGAAACTGGCTTTTACACTAATGCTTTTTTCTGGCTCATGAATAAATAACACCCATACCTTAAAAAGATTGCACGAGCTTAGAAAATAATGCTCCTTACCCCAATTTGCCACCTTATTTTTTTAACAGTATGAACCTTACACCAATTTGGTTAAGACGATATTTAGGTTTGATCTGATTTATATTAAGATCCCGTGTCCGTTACGCTAATTTACTCGTGAGAATCAATGAATACTTATCCCTGTTACCTTTATATACAAACACATCTAACTTCATATTATTTTAATCTATTGTTATTAAAGAAAGTGTTATGTTGCAATAAAAGCAATCCAACACTGGAGATGTCGGAACAACGAGGCCACGCCGTTTCGCCGTTGAAATAAACATTGTTCGGTTCATGACGCATTGGTGTAAACTGTAATGTCATGTAATCTGTTTTTCAATAAATAAATAATAAATAAATAAATAAAAGTACCTTCATCAGTTTTATAATCTTTGTTGATACGGGTATCTGTGTAAACTGGATGTTAATTTCTGGCTTTACTAAGTCATTGAAACTACTAGCGTAGTTTGACTTATTTACATGCAAACTTTCACGATAAATGAAGGTATTCAAATAAATTTAAGTCGTAAGAAAATTTCACCGAGAAATGTAAGTGTCTATTTATGTTATTAGGTATAATTCGTCAGTTCGGCGTCTCTGAACGACGGTAAGTACTGAACTCTTTGTCGAAAGCTCGTGAATCTTATTCTACCCGTGAAGTGTTTTGTTAAGCGGATAGTTTAAAAAAGTGGGCTAAGATTGTTGAAAAAAACAATAACCAATGGAATACTGGAGGAGGTAATTACACGTTTTTTATTGAAAGTTTTTAATTAACTTTACACATTATATGTTTAAATATATCTCAACGAAGATTAGATTGACTTTCCAAGGACTAGCTGAGTTGAAATTAGGTACATGAGGCCGGATAGTCGACATGGGTAAAACTTTAAAGATAACTATGAGGTAATCCTACTGAGTTTGGACTCTTTAAAGTCGTCTCGGTACTTGATGAATTGTAAAGGAAAATTTTCACTGTCAAGTAAAAGGCATTCCTAGGTATGACACACTTTAATAGGCATTATCTGAAATTCCTCTACCGATAATTGTCGAGAAATCAAAGGATCTAACTAGAGCTCTTGCTATTCATTGACTGACATTGATGTTGATATTGATTATACAGCCTCATTTGACTCCTTAGGTAACAAGTTTCAAGTTTGAAAAGTAGTAATTAATTATAAAATACCATAATAAATAATAGAATAAGTCGTTTCGTTTCGTTTATGCATGTCGTTCACACAGGTACAAGTCGTATTCTTTTGTTTATGCACGTCGTTCATAAGGATAAAATTGGTGCAAATAAATTGAGTTATGTCTTTAAATACTCGCAAACAAAAGCTATAACTACAAAAAAACATATTTATAGGGCCAACACATTAGTTCTTTAATTATAAAATGAAAGCCTTACACTATAGCTTGTATAAAAATTCTTAAAAAAGTTCAAGTTCTAAATATCTACTATTGAAAAATAGTTTTTTGTCTCTTCTGAAAAGTGCCGTTTTTGAGTTATCCCTTATTAACTGGAGACACTGAATTGTGAGCAACTACTATGTTGTCTAACAGGACTCCTAAAAAGTACAAATGTAAAATGATTATTTCTGAATTGTATTTAATTCTGTAACTCTTATCGTTCAACACAAGCCCTAAACTTTTAATTTTTTTGCTGTATAAATTACATTGGTTGTTTATTTCAGTATTCGATCATAGAGGCTGAGAAATAATTCATGTGACTATAATAAAATAAAAAAAACATAAATTAAAATGTGGGTTATTCCACTCGATAGAAACTTTACGTGTAACGATACAAATATTGCATGTAACGGACACAAAAAAAATGCTCACACGGTTTCAATACATTTATATACCTCTTACATTAATGTTTTAAAGATTTCCGGTGTTAAAATACGCCTTACGTCAAAGGTATACGTATTTATTTTTACAACGATCCCTTTACGCCATTTTTTCTTTCACACATAATCTCAACTAGTCCCTTACGCCATTTCTTCTTCAATATAGTGGATACAATGAATAGGTAAATTTAAGGTAAGGGACGAGACTACAGAATACTTTGTCTGTAAGGGACATCTGCAGCGAAATAAGTTGGTGTAAGGGACATGTCATTTTCTATAATATCCAAATTATTAAAACGAGCACTACATAGATAAACAGAATACTAAAATACAAGATTATGTATGAAAGCAGGCCCAAAAAAGGTTCACTACAAAAAAAGTTATGAACGATTTAGTTAAAAAAAAAACTTTGTCAGCCTCTCCTGAAAAATCGTATTTTGTCCCTTACCCCAATTGAACCTACGGTCGACGATATTATATGTAATATATAGTATCCACTATCTTAGTCTTATAGTATACTAGCTTTTGCCCGCGACTACGTCCGCGTGGAACTTGGAAGTATGGAAGCAACCTCGTACAACACGATAGATATCCACCTAATCACCTTAATTAATAAAAGAACGCCTAAGCAAATGTAAGAGCAATTGTGCTTTTGGGTTTATCATTACATTTTCTACTGGGTCATCAATGTCATCATGAATTACTTACTCACTTTTCAATCTTTTTAGGGATAATTTCCAGGATGAAAACTATCCTATGTCCTTCCTCGGATCTTAAACTATCTCCATGCCAAATTTCATCAAAATCGATTAAGCAGTTTAAGCGTGAAGAGGTAACAGACAGACAGACAGACAGACAGACACACTTTCGTATTTATAATATAATATATAATATTATATATTATATTATAGTATATAGTACCTATATAGTATAGTATAGTATTAGTATGGATAATGTGGGTAGCCTCAATTTTTCTCACTTTAAAAATAGATTTTGATAGTTGGGACAGTTAAAAACAAGTGAAATTGAAAAAGGAACAGACAACTTCGTAGTGCGAAAAAAAGTATCATGGATAATCAGTGTTTTGAAGACATATTTTAATATGTAAACAACAATGTCAACCGTTACGAACTCGAGTGCAGTGTTGTGAATTTTAAAATGAAAAAGAACAATATTTATTCTAAATTTTAAAGAAGAAAGTATAAGAATGGAAATAGTGCGAAAGTAGAAGTTAAATGTGAAAGCTGTATTTAAAAGACAATTTATCAGTGATTAAAGCGGAGTAAACAATTGGATGAAAATCGAAGAATCGGTGGTAATGGACAAAGCGAACAAGAATTAATTATAACCCGGAACTGCTTACGAACGATTTGTATCGAAGTAAAAGTGAATTTATCAAATAATCGAAAGTGAACATATATAATACAAAAAAAAAAAAAAAAAACAATTTACAATCTTACCCACACATTGTACTTAAAACAGCGCCATCTATTGGAGAGTAGCGGTCAAACGGTCAAAGCTGGAACTTCC
Organism: Apotomis capreana; assembly: GCA_947623375.1. Classification (NCBI taxonomy): domain Eukaryota; kingdom Metazoa; phylum Arthropoda; class Insecta; order Lepidoptera; family Tortricidae; genus Apotomis; species Apotomis capreana. Next base: position 15,369,798 of record OX392507.1, on the reverse strand, counting down.
AATACCTATTAACAGAGGTCGCTATAAAGCGCCATCTATTGATGAATAGCGAAAAAGTAGAATAAATTGCATTTAAGCCTTGATCTCATCTTAAACTCTACCTATTCAAAATGGAAAAATTTGATGAATTCGCTGCCATGCTGCAAAACATTCAAAAATACATGGACGAACAGAAATATGAGTTTCAAACAATTAAAGAAAGTATAAATAACGTTTCAACAACCATTAATGAAAATATCGACAAAAAATTCGATTCAATGGGAACTCGTCTACAGACATTAGAGGAGAAAATAGAAAAGCAACAAAAGGAAATAAATTACATGAATAAATACAATCGAAGGAAAAATATTTTGCTGTTTGGCGTCGAGGAGACAAATAAAAAAGGCTACCATAATTTGGAAAACTCAGTCTTGAATATATTTAGCAACATAGGATTTAAATGCGGAAAAACGAACTAGAATCAGTCAAACGACTAGGAAAAGAGACTGGAAAACTAAGACCAATCCTTATCACCTTCGTAACTCTGGGGAAAAAAATTGAGTTACTAAAGACCAAAAAACGCTTCGAAACCACCTCCTACTATATCAAAGAGGATTTCCCACCCGACGTCTTGGAAAAAAGAAAACAACTTCAAGCTCAACTAAACGAGGAACATAAAAAAGGCAATAAGGCAATATTAAAGTATGATCGTTTAGTTATAATCAAGAACAGCGTTAAACAAGATAGCAGAAATGGAAATAAAAGAAACATGTCACTGTCACCTCAAGGACCCGAAACGTCTAACACAAACCGATTAAAGAAAACTAAAACCCATGATACAAAACTATCATTTAGCAACGAGAAGCATGTCGGCTCTCCACAGAACACCATAACGTCATACTTCTACAAAACTAATGATAACGAAGATAACCTGACAAGTGAAGAAAATGACGAACAATAGCAATCAGCATTGGCCCCTCCACCAAATACAGCTCTCCCAATACGGCAGGTCCCCGCGGGAGAACATGACCACAACCCTCCACGGAAGAAAGAAAGCCTATATCTATGTACGTTTAATACCAGATCTTTAGCTAATGAAACGAGATTAATAGAAGTAAAACATATGCTCAATAAAATAAAATGGGACATAATTGGCCTATCGGAAGTAAAAAAAACTGGAAGAGAGATAATAGAAAATGATTCTTTTATTTTTATTTACTATGGAAAAACAAAAGGCAAAAATGGAGTAGGATTTATCGTCAGGAAAGAGTTAAAACTTCATATAATTGATATCATATCTATCTCGGAAAGAGTGATACGCTTAGACATTAAACTCGGCGATAGAGCGACGACCATCATTCAATGCTACGCCCCAACAGGAAGTTATAGCAACGAAGCCGTAAATGACTTCTACCAAGAAATAAGACAAGCCCTAGAAAACTCAAAAAAAGACTTGATTGTAATGGGTGATTTTAACTCAAAAATTGGCCAAACTACTAGTGAAGACAAAACGATTACGGGGCAATGGGGATTTGGGGAAAGGAATGATAGAGGAAGAGAACTGTTACAATTTTGTTTCGAAAACCAACTGTACGTAATGAACACATTCTTTAAAAAAAAAAAAACGAAGATGGACCTGGGCCTCGCCAGACGGAAAAACAAAAAATGAAATTGACTTTATTCTAACAACAAAACGTAAGAAAATAACGAACATAGAAATACTAAACACTAGTTTTCCTTCCGACCACAGACTAGTCAGAGCGACAATCTCCATAGAAAAGGTAAAAAACTCAAGAACCCATATAAAAACCGGTACGAAGAACGACTTCAACTCTATCGAGCAGGAATCACTTAAAAATGTTTTTTCGCAGTTACAACAACACCATGAACACCTCGAATTGCAATCAAGCTACGACAATCTAGTTAAAAACATCCGTAAGCAAATTGCCCAGGAGAAAAAATAACAATCCCTCGCTTCTTACACCGTACATAGAGCACTTGATTGAGGAGAGAAATAAATTAAAATTTAAAGAAAATAAAACAAGGCCAGAAAAAAATAAATTAACTGCTCTATATCGGTTAATCAAAAAACAAATAAAACTAAATACGAAAGAACAGAGACATAAAGTCATCGAAGAAGAGCTGGAAAAAAGGGCCTCAACAAAGAGTGCTAAAAAGAAATTAGACACAACCAAAAATTGGATTACAAACTTAAAGACTCGAAATATACAAAAAACTAATAGAGTAGATATAATTACCATAGCCTCTGATTTCTACAAGAGTCTCTACGAAACACCGGAGCAAATAACTAAGTCTCTACCACACTTAGAGGCAACAAAGGAAGCTCCTGTCATTCCATCATTGCTTGAAAGTGAAATACGAAACGCTATATTACGTCTGAAAACGATGAAATCACCAGGCAGCGACGGAATATCGAACGACACTCTTAAAGCCATTATCGATCCCCTGACACCAGTATTGACACGAATATTCAACGACATACTTCTACGAGAAACAATACCAAAGGACTGGCAGACTTCTATAATTACCTTATTATATAAAAAAGGAGATCCTACGGACATTGAAAATTATCGCCCTATAAGTTTACTGCAAAGTATGTATAAACTATTCACGAGCATTATCTTAAAAAGGATTTCAAATCGCATAGATTTCAACCAACCACACAAACAAGCCGGCTTTAGACATGGCTACTCTACTATAGACCATATATTTACACTGAGACAAATAATTGAAAAATACAGTGAGTGGGGAAAGAAACTCTACATAGCGTTCATAGACTACTCGAAAGCCTTTGACTCTATATATCACGATGCATTATGGCGCGCACTAGATGAACAAGGCATAGAAGAGCAATACATTAAAGTTTTAAGAGTTATCTACGAAAACAGTCAAGCAGCCGTTAAGTTAGAGCGGAAAGGAAAACCTTTTAAAATAGGAAGGGGCGTCAGACAGGGAGACCCTATTTCTCCTAATCTTTTTATAACTCTACTGGAATACATCTTCCGAAAATTGGACTGGCAAGAAGTTGGCATTCGTATCAATGGAGAGTACCTAAACCACTTACGTTTCGCAGACGACATAGTATTGATTGCTGAAAACCACAAAGACTTAGAATTCATGGTAAACACCCTAGATCAGCAAAGCAAAAAATGTGGATTAAAGATGAACTCTCGAAAAACTTGTGCTATGACGAATAGTGAGAAAATGCCAATAGCCACCGATTTTGGAATGCTGGAATATGTGGACAATTATTTATATCTCGGACAAAATGTATCCTTCGAGAACGGAACATCTTACGAAGTCGAAAGACGCATTAAATCAGCCTGGGCAAAGTATTGGTCACTTAAGGAAGTGTTCAAATCGAATCTCCCTCTAAAACTCAAAAAGAAAGCAATGGATACGGTGGTGCTTCCTACACTACTCTACGGATGTCAGACCTGGTCGCTCACGAAGGACATAATACGTAAATTACAAATATTCCAAAGATCAGCAGAACGAAGCATGCTAGGACTAAGACTGAAAGATCGAAAAAGGAATAAAGAAATAAGGGGACAAACTAATCTAATAGATGCGGCTGAGCTAGCGTGTAAATTAAAATGGCGCTGGGCCGGGCACGTGGCGAGGACAACTGATGGGCGATGGAGCGAGAAAGTGCTTCACTGGCGGCCGCGCGAAGACACCCGCCCTGCCCACCGGCCGCGGCGGCGCTGGAGCGAAAAAAATGGAGGAGGCCTTTGCCTATAAATGGGCACCTAGCGATACAACGATTTTAATGCATGTTATTATTTATTACTATGTTGGATCATTAATTTCATTTCATACTAGGTACTATAGAATTACCATTCAATTAATAACTAATTCGATAATTTGTAATTGATGACGCTAGAAATAAAGGCTATTTTATTTATTTATTTTATTTATGGATAATGTAATTATTTTTAAATGTTTTGTAAATGTTTTCTGTATGTTACTAACAATCTATGGATCATAGACACGAAATAAATAATTTTAATTTGAATTTGATATCTTAGATTAATATCATGCCGTATCAAAGAACGCAGGCAAGTCTTGGTATCCAAAAGACCGAGCTATTGACGCACTTTCCTGTAAAGCCGCACGGGCCTCACTGTTGTTCTGTTGGACGAGGCGTCGCGGCAAAAGGAATGTGGCATTTAGCGGCCATACGTGATACGCTCTTTGTCAACGCCCTTGTCTATAGGAGAAAATCTGACGGAATCCTGAAATAGGTATCATACCGTATCAAAAAACGCAGACACGTCGGGATATCTAAAAGACCGAGCCATGGACGCGCCTTCCAGTAAGGCCGCACGGGCATCAGGTCTGTCATTTTGTTAAATGTGGCATTGCACCAAAAAGAACGTGACGGTAAGCAGACATACGCTCTGGCTCAACGCCCTTGCCTATAAGGACAATCCTGAGGGAATCCTGAAATATCATACCGTATCAAAGAACGCAGACACGTCGGGATATCCAAAAGACCGAGCCATGGACGCGCCTTCCAGTAAGGCCGCACGTGCATCAGGTCTGTTGTTCTGTTGGATGTGGCATCGCGCCAAAAGAAACGTGGCGTTAAGCAGCCATACAGTCTGGTTTGACGTCCTCGCAACTAAAAACCAAACGGTAGATTTGAATTTGTTTTATATAAATACAAGGAAGAAAAAAGGTGGTCTCTTGGCGCGTGGACAACCGTGGTTAGACGAGACAAATTTGAATTCTTATTATCATTTGTACAGATGCAAATCATTCGTAAACCATTCTTTTAGATACTGCAAGTAAAGATGAGACAAAACTCACTCAAATGTTTTTGTAACAATATCACGATTGATTACTAAACTACTAGGTACTACGAGTATGACACAATGACCTACCACTACCACTATTAGTACCTATCTAATCTTTAAGTTTAGTAACTGTCATGAAGTATTTTGGATCAGAACTCCCAAAAAAGTAACAACTACAATAAATTGTACTTGGAAATGTAAAATACCAAACCTGCTTGACATTTTAAGGAATAGTAACGGGCTTTTTGAGACTGTTTGGTATCAACGTATAGTCGGGACAGTTCGTGGAGTATATAGCAACGTTCAGCGGAGCGCTCAGCTAAAGCCAGAGAGCGTTCTAGTATGTGCAAGCGAGCTCTGGAAATGAAATAAATTATTGTGTTACTTGAAAATGAAGAATAAGTCTGCAGACATACTTTTTACCCGGGTAATAGAAGCAATAAGGGGGTTATTTTCTTTGTATCCGGGTAAAAAGTATCCAATAGTCATCGATGGATCTTCCGATTTATCAAAAATATATGAAAACGAGTCAGTGGCTTCGGTGTGATAAAGCCGGAAAGACAGTATATTGAAAACTAGGAGGTTCCGAAACATCGTCCGCGTAACCCTCTTTGTTGTTTAGTGTACTTGGGTACTCTAGTAAACCTGCATCGCAAATTGTGTTACCTTTATAAATTATAAATTTGTATAGTGCGGCTTCTTAATTTTATTATAAAACAATACGTGTTTATCGACGTTTCGTAGGTGGTGTTACGTTCATGGTCTTGAAGGGACCAACATGACTTCATTTTCTCAAACTTTCTTTAACGTTTATAATGCAAACAATTATATTTTACTAGCTGTGCCCCGCGGTGTTACCCGCTCATCCCACGGGAACACTAAATTTATTCGGGATGAAAAGTATCCTATGTCCTTTCCCGGGTCTCAAACTATCTGCATACCAAATTTCATCTAAGTCGGTTCAGCGGTTTAAGCGTGAAGAGGTAACAGACAGACAGACACACTTTCGCATTTATAATATTAGTATGGATTTACGAAGCATTAAGTAAGTACTACATAAATGTACATTATAACATATTCATGTGCAGTCATATACTTGCTATATTTATAAAACGGTAATAGCAATTAGTTACAAGCTAACCTAATTTCTCATGCTTTCAGAATTCAAGTGACAAAGTATAAATCACGTCTATACAATAGACAGATTACCCTACAATTATTGAAATACAGTATTATTACCTCAAACAACTCCTAACCTTGTCTTCAAATATCAACATAAATGTGCAAACATTTGGTCGTATTTCTAATAACACAACTGGGTAAAATACGAGTTTGCGTTAGTATTAGGGAAAGGTGACCTATTGTTTGGAGACAAACACTTCACCTTTTGACCTTGGCCATAATGTCGATATGTCGTGGCCAGCACTAAAAATAAATCACGATCTGTCATTCCCCAAGTTCAAGGACAATCGTGACAGTAATTTAGAGGTCAGAGGTCGTGACAGCCTGTAAGAAACTTGCAATTCGGTACTTTTATTTAGTGTTTTTCACGTCGCCCTAGGCCGTAAATGGAATTTTCTGGCCGCTACGTGGGGAGCAAGATGTAAAACTTTGGACAAACCACGGGCGGTTCGTAAAACCCCAGAAAGCAATAACCCTCGTTTTCGGTTCGGGCCTTAAAAACGTGAGATCTGGGGCATTCACGAATTCACCAGCTTAGGTATGTAATGTACTATGTCGTCACACTTGCCCGTAAATAGCAGGAAACGCGGGCGGTAACTATTGGTAAATATTGTTGAAGCCAGATTGTATTGATTTCATTAAGTAGACCGATTAATATTATATCTGACTGCTGCCATTTCATGAATATACTGTATAATATATGGATAATTAACCCTCTGCGATTAAGAGAGGTCGTCTGTCTTTCCATAGTATTGTCACAAAATAAAATACTACAATCTGTTAAATCTTTGCAAAAGCCACGAGAGAAACTGTATTTTATTGGTGGCACTACCGACCAACACATAAATAGTCAATACGAATACGACTGGCTACCAACGTATGGCTATTCTGACCGTACAAAGGAAGGCTAGTAGTGCGCTACCCGCAGAGCACTTTCACAGAGGTGAAAGATAATTCGACTATTTATAGTAATGCCGGTATTGAACATTCGTAAGTTTGCCTTAGATACCCTAAAGATTCGCGGTATTCCCTAGTGCCAATAGTGACCGGTTTCATTTACCGTGACCTCCCGCAATGCGAGGAATGTGCTTTGCAGGCTTCTTTTTCAATTCGCTCCGTCGCATGCCACCGAAGTCATGTGGTAAAAGTGGTATGTCCTTTAGGTTTTCTTTGATTTTCTAGCAGAAAATAATCCTTATGAATTGGAAACTATTATAACTTTAGTTATCTACAAAATCCAAATTTATATTTCTCTCAAAGAAGTTTACTCTAGATAAAACGTCTCCTGTCCTGGTATTTACTTTTTAAGTGCAAAACACTTAATCAGAAAGCCTAAGCTGTTATTAAATAAGTAAGGAGAAAAACCACAGAAAAACCTTCTTAAAGCCCGAATGTATTAAGATTCAACTGGAATATGTAAAAGGAAATATAATATAAAATAAACATCCTGATGATTTGAGAACTTCCTCTTTTTTATGTAGCAACCTGTGTAGCAAAATCTTTATAAAACGTAAATATCTTACAAGCAGTATCATGACATGATTTATTATTATCCAGGAATCTTTGTACTCTAAAAAAAATATAATTAATCGTTCCACTTTAGAAACTTTCAAAGTCTCGTGTTAAAAAAGTTTTCGTGGACATAAAAAACTTTAATATTATGGAGATAAATTTAATTATTCATCTTAAGTACGTCCTGTAGCTAAACAACTCCAGTTTAGAGTTGAATAAAAACGTTAAGCGGCGAGAGTTCTCAAGTTTTGAACAATTTCCTCGATTTTATGCGAGACACATTTTTTAACTAACTTTTACAACTTCTTTTATCTCAATGCTAAAGGCGACACTCGGGAACCCTTCTAAAAGTTGTATAAATATGACAAAGCCAAGCATACAAATGTATACAGACGGCCGAGTATATTTCTTTAATATCATTCTGGAAATAATTGAACTTGATACAAAATTTGCATCGGCATATTACGTTACGCCTTGATGTCGTATGACATACCTAACAAGAGTGATCGTATCGTGAAAGGGCACAATAAAATAGTGGCTCTAAGTGGTGGTAGTGGGTATAAGCTGAAGATCTTGCGAGTTTGTTTCAAAATTGCATATTTGTTTTTATGGTTTTAACCCCCATATTTACATTTCGAAAAAAAAAAATAGGTACTGTTAAAAAATGTAGAAGCCACGTCATTTTTGATATCGGTTTTAAACTCCTTAAATACAGCATGATCTTAAGATAAGCAGGGATTATTTTGGAATTTGAAATTACCTAGTTTTTCACTATTGTAATTTCACTGACGATTGTATATGAAAATGGCAATTTTTAAAGTATGTGCAGTTTAAGTGGCCGTTACTTTCTTTTGAACAGAAAATAATACTTATCGAACCTACTCAAAAATTAATGATAATCCTTTTTTTTTTTATTTACCTTTGTGTCGGATCATTATTTATAATGATAATCCGTTGAGAAATGTGACCTCTGAGCGAAAGAAGCAGAATATTTGCCCAAGCTGAAACGGAGATGCTTCGCTCGCTCAAATAATTACGAAACGCAACGCTTATTGCAACATTCGATGAAATGTCTGCTCCAATTGGTGATGGCGTTCACGCACAAATTAGGTACTTGAGTGTCGGTAAAATTTTCCTACTTGTTATAGTCTACCTAAATCTAGTTTAAGAAATTACTTGATATCTGTGTGCGGAACAATTGGCCGTGCCCGCCGCAGCGAATCTCGACTTGGCTCCCTCGATAGCGCAATGCCGAGGAGTAAGAACGCTTTCTTCTCACGATCGGCTTCGCTCATTGATTCTTTGACGCATTTCTGGAATTTATATGATGTGTAAGACTTAGACGTAAATAGTAAGTAAATAGAACCAGATTCCCATTATCTTGCTTATTGCGCCGGTTAGCCTATGGTAGGCGAAATTTTAGGGGTGAAGGTAAGTGTTAGTGGGGTGTGGGTTTACCTAGTTGACATTTTTATTGTGTCCGTAGGGATGTATTGAATCTTTAGAAAAAGTAAAGGATAAACAGAGAACACTAACTCTTTCTGCTTGACTTAAGTGCGTTTCTCTTAAGTAGGTACCTAAATTAAACACGGTTCCGATTTCAATTGGTAAGGCATGCTTTTGCAACTCATTATAAATTGTTCACTTTTAAGCTTATAAAAAATATGAAGTATAATTTCAAAGATAATAGCTAGAACATTTACCTTATTTTGCTTGGAAAATTATTCAAAAGGTCTGAGTCTGACGTTTACAGGCACTTACCTGATCAAGAAAAGCAAGAGCGACCGTGTTATATAATTCCTGAAGAAACTTTTCTTTATCGGGAAGTAGATGAGAAGGCTTCCGTGTAATTTGCTGCATTCCAAACTCAGCTAACTCCAAACATCTACAAGAAGAAATCGTTTATAGATCCGCCTTGAGGATCGTCTTAGCATTGTTTGATGTTGAGGGCTCTTTTATTCATAGTAGACGCCATTAGAATTAAATTATATAAAATCATTGCAAACAATGTTTTTTTTAGTTCTTTAGAACCATAGGATGGTTCCATAGAAACTTTAGCTAAAACCAAAATTAAATTAAATTAAAGATTCCAATTGTTATAGTCAGAGAGAAACTTTTTAGGGGCGCAACTATGGTTAATGGCAGCCTAATATATCAACTAAAACATACTTTATAGTGTCTTGTTTTTCTTTAACAGCTATAGCCGCATTTAAAGTAATTCGAGGTAATTGCGTCTATAGAGGCAAATGCGTCTTCTACTGATATCATAGGAGCGAAACATTTTAAGACAACCTTACATCCTAAATTTTGGCACTATTAATATAAAAAAGAGAGAGTGGTAGTTGTGAAGTGTTGCGTTTCCATGATATCACCAAAAGGCGCATTTGTCTCTTTACAAGCAATTTCCTCAGGTGACATTAGTACTTTTTTTTATTATTATTCTACGCTTATACGTTATTTATAATGTCGTGATTTAGTTCGCGTTTGCATCGATAACGTTCTGGCGCTGCGCCTTTTTGCGATGTTTCTACAGACTTTTTACAATCAGTAGGTCGCTGGTCGGGAGAACGCATTACAAAGTCACTTTAATTGTCATCTTGAATTATTAGTCTACGCTAATACGTACTTAATAGTGTCGTGCTTCTCTTACATAGCTATAGCCGCGTTTAGTAGTCGTGTTGCGTCGGTAACGTTCTGGCGCTGCGCCGTCTCGCGATGTTTCTTCAAAATACCTTCTATAATCATGTAGGTCGCTGGTCGGGGGAACGCATTACAAAGTCACTCTAACTGTCATCTTGAATTATTAGTCTACGCTAATACGTACTTAATAGTGTCGTGCTTCTCTTGTATAGCTATAGCCGTGTTTAGTAGTCGTGTTGCGTCGGTAACGTTCTGGCGCTGCGCCGTCTCGCGATGTTTCTTCAGAATACCTTCTATAATCATGTAGGTCGCTGGTCGGGGGAACGCATTACAAAGTCACTCTAACTGTCATCTTGAATTATTGGTCTACGCTAATACGTACTTAATAGTGTCGTGCTTCTCTTGTATAGCTATAGCCGTGTTTAGTAGTCGTGTTGCGTCGGTAACGTTCTGGCGCTGCGCTGTCTTGCGATGTTTCTTCAGAATACCTTCTATAATCATATAGGTCGCTGGTCGGGGGAACGCATTTACAAAGTCACTTTAACTGTCATCTTGAATTATTAGCCTACGCTAATACGTACTTAATAGTGTCGTGTTTCTCTTGCATAGCTATAGCCGCGTTTAGTAGTCGTGTTGCGTCGGTAACGTTCTGGCGCTGCGCCTTCTCGCGTTGTTCTTTACGCGCTCGGCGCAGACGCTTGCGCGCTGCGCTCATGGCAGGGGAGGTCGCGTACATGGGCTGCTGTTCCCGTAGGACGGCCTGGGTGGGAAGTCAAAGATTGGTATCTGATGGAAAGACCTGTTCTTATAAAATAATGATTACACGGCTGTATTTGATAAAGTGAAAAAAGAAGTCTAGAAACTGTTGATCTGCATGATAATAACTTTCTATGAATTTATATCGGTTACCTAAATACAAAACTGTAGTTGCGAAATTACGCTTCTACAAAGCCCAAACAGTGGGTTTTTTATACTTTAAAGTATAAATCTATTATTCGACCTAGATTGATTATCATCAAAATATCTTCAGTAAAAAAAAAATTAGATCAATTGAATGATGTTTTTTGATGATTGATGGCGTTGAAATCAACTCTAATTTGAAATTAAAGAAAACGTTCATTGCGCTTAATAAGATCTCCACATGAAATCTTGTTCAATATAATTGTTAAAATATATAATAATACGTTTCAGTAATAATAGCACAACAGTAAATACGTATTATAATACTTATTAGATTTACAGAATTTGAAGACATTTATTACGCGGGCATAAATAAGACGCCGGCTGCGTCCAAATAAAGCCAGTATTAAGCAAGCTCCGTCGGAACGGATGTCTTCTCTTGCCAAATGTTTTTGATTTTGCATCTATTGAGATAGCTTGGCTATGTGCCTGGGGATCTTTTAGGTTCCTCACAGAGCTGCCGTAATACTAGACTTTGGATTTTTACTGCATCATATCACCGTTCGGAATGGAGTATACAATTTGACAGCAGACACAAAATCGACGGAGATAAATTTTATGGATAGTTTTGTCATAGTGTACGTTGCTGAAACTACGAGTATGAAATGAACATGAAATATCTGATGAGCTGAGAGTATTTTGCAAAAAAAAAGTAAAATTGCCTACCTATTTGGACACGGAAACAAAAAGAAACTTACCTATGTTGGATGTTTAGATAATTGCAGTATCATCCTTTCTAAACTGCTGGATTGGTATATAATTAAAAACGATAAAGAACGAGCGGTTCTAATAAAAACACTACATAAAGTTTAACTCTTATCTTACACCACTGATCTACATAATAACCTTAAGGTTACTTCTACTTCCTTGCCACGAGGTTAATGAGGCAGGCAGATACCTCACGATAGTGCTAGGTAACCTAACTCAACCTAAATTGATGTTATCTGCAAAACTAGATAGTGAATCTATTCAATTTGGTTTAGATGTGTTTTCTGGGCTGCTTGGTAAAATGGGTTCAAGTTCGATTTTCAGTCTGGACTACGTAATTATGCCTATAACTTTTTTCATAGGGCCATATAAAAGTGACGGGTCTTAAAGTATGAAATTGCCGATTACTTTTTTCTGGATACCAGAAAAAAGTAATCGGCAATTTCATATGCCTCGTTTTCCTCCGGCTTCGTAAATGTTTTACAAAATACATATTTATTTTAAAGAAGACTACATAGAAATACATATGAAACGGGATAATTCACGTCTTTAAACTTGAAATCGGACAATATAGACCTACGAAATGTTTCGAATTGCGAACCAATTCGAAACATGTCGAGCAAAGAGTTCTCTATGTAAATAGAAACTATACCGGTTAAAGTTTTGTATGCAAAAAATATTTTCCTTGGAATTTTTCATAGTAATCGGCAATTTCATACCTTACGACCTAATATTTGTATCCATATATAGGTATTATTTATCAATGAATTACGCTAAGAATCATGAGTGTGTGGCAGATTCAGTACTCGTATAATTTATAAATATTTTTTTACATCATTTACCTAGAAGTTTTAGCTTTAGTAAGAAGTTTTACTTGTCTATTTTCCAGGTCCGTAAGTGCTTTCGTGGCTAATTCTTGTAGTTTCATAGATCCTTTCTTGTTAGCTGATGCCAAACGCTCGTCTTTGCACAAATCTGTGAGGAAGTATTTGTCATGAGCCATCCGTTCTAAGTATTTGGAAGCCATTAGACGTGTCAGTTGCATTTTCTTCTGCTGCTCAATACGCGTCATTTCTTGAACCTAAAAATGTCTCAAGATAATAATTAGTGCATATTGGATATATTTGAAAGTGGCGGTAGCCTAGTGGTTAGGGCATGCGACTTTCAATCCGGAGGTCGCGGGTTCGAACCCGGCCCGTACCAATGAGTTTTTCGGAACTTATGTACGGAATGTCATTTGATATTTCGCACTCGCTTTTCGGTGAAGGAAAACATCGTGAGGAAACCACCTAAGCCCAATAAGGCCTAGTTTCCCCTCTGGGTTGGAAAGTCAGATGGCAGACGCTTGCGTAAAAACTAGTGCCTACGCCACATCTTGGGATTTAGGTAGCCGACCCCGATTGAGAATTCATTCTCAAAAAAATGGGACAAAGGCTAGGAGGATGTTGGATATATTTGAAAGTAAAAAAATAGTGATTGTAATGTTTAAGCTGGAAATAACAGCTGGTACCTGATTTGCTGGCTTAATACACATGCGACTTTTATGTTCTATTACAATTGGAATCAATCCATCTATGGATGCCCTTTCCTGAGCATCTGAACGCAACTGATGACGAGCCAGCTTCAGTACTTTACCGGCACTTTTTGCAGTACATCTTCTGATCTAGATGAAAGAACATTTAAACATTATTAATAAATAAAAATAATTAAAAGAGTACACACTATTTTGACCTATTCAAAGTTTAAACCCATTTGAAAATGGGATTAGGTAAGAATAACTTTATAGATTTTTACTAAATGAGCTAGCGGTTATAACAATTCAAACAACACGATATAAAAGGTTGGTGATATTGACAACTGACGAGAATTTTCCAAAATTTTAGCTTGGAAAACATAATGGATAATTACACTTCATACACTTGCCCGAGAAAAATAGAGATGCTGGTTAATATTCGGTATGATGGCTCATTTTTTCTGTTTTTTTTTTTGTATCCAGTTACCTCATATTAATTGAAAAAAAAAAAAAAAACACTTGAAAATATATGCAAAAACACAAAATTTTATTATAAAATAAATATTCTAAATATTTTTTCAAGTACTAAAGCATATAGTTTGATACCTTACACGCATTAATATAATACAACTGTATTTCTTGCAAATGGTTACGAATGCATTGTCACTCTAATGCATCGCAAGTAAAAACAGGTGCCACGTAAAAACGCAGTAAGTTCTAATCACTGTAGACTATAAACACAGCTCGCAGCCTGAAAATGCTTAAAATAAAAAGCTAAAAGCATGCTTATATGGTATTATTACGCGAAATGTTAATGGAGGTCGTTACGAATGTTCGAGAAATATCGTTCATTCAGAAAGGAGCTAACAAACTTAATTTCAAATTCTCAGATTTATTCATTTTACTATGAAACATAAAATTGTAGCGCTTTTAGTTTTATCCAGCTTTAAGTTTCATTTAACTTCTTTAACATGTTTCATTCATAATAGTATTTAGTTAATTCCGAGCATTCGTTCAGCAGAACCGTCGAACATGAGGCGTTAATAAAGTTAATTGCTGATTCTACAATTATGCCGATAGGTAGCGCCGAGTTATTCCAAGTTGCAGCTGTAACAGTGAATTATCCAGTTAGATCACTGTTGCATCTAAAAAAATAAATGGCGTATAAATATGTAAAACCTAAACCTACAAATACAAGTAGGAAATCATAACGTTCCTCATTATTAGCATGAATTATTACACTCAAGCTTTGTTTATAATTATGCATTAATTATTCACTAATCACTTGAAAATCGCATTATATTCAACTTTATTAAGAATAATATACCAATGAATAGTATATAGTTCAGGGTTTAAGTTTTTGCTACTTATAGATATGATCTAACGGAACAGTTGAAATACTTTTCGTATACATGGAATGCATTTAAGTGCTCCATCTTAATTCTGTGTTGTTTACGACAACTGTAACAAACATAACTCCAGGCAACATAGGCTGGCAATCAGAGAGTTTGTGAAACTTGTAATAAAGTTAGAATGACAACAAATGTGAACTCGCGAACGAAGCCCCCGGGAGTACTACCCGAGTTTACGCATGGCATTTAAAAAGTAACATTTTCACCTTGAATACCCTTTTCGCGATAGAACGGGTTTTTGGATCCAAACAGGATTCACTTAAGCGTTGAGTTTTTATTGAAATGGAGTTCTTTTAACAACTATATGTTAAGGTCGAGACGGGGCCGATATCGAGTGGTATCAGCAATCTTTTAACCTTTTACTGGCCCTTTTGTTTAGAGCTGATAAAAATAAGCCAAATTTAGTTCACTGAGTATTTTTTATTGGGATCAGAATAGGAAAACTTTAAGGCACGAGAGTTACAACAAAAGAGACAAGCCTTAGTTATTTGTGAGGTACTGTTGTGAATTATAAATAAACATTTTAAAAGCCAACGTCGCGGAGTGGGCGATTTGAATTAAATGTCATACCATTTGGTCTTCGTGACGCCGCTCATGGATTTCGCGAAGGCTTGAATCAGTAATTTCAGTGGTTGGCGACAGAGGGAATGGGTAACAATACAATACAATACAATACAACAATACTTTATTGCACACCAACAAGAAAAATATTACATGAGAAATCATAAATTAAATAATGGTAGACAATAGGCGGTCTTATCGCTAAAGAGCGATCTCTTCCAGACAACCTTTGGGTGGCGGAGAAAACAAAATTAAACAGAAAATAATGGGTGGTGAGATAAGAACTTTAAGTAATTTGAGAAATAATAAATAAACGACAAACAACATATTAAAGGCACATAGGTCATACACATACACAAATAATATCTATATATATAAACTTACATAAACGTACATACATACAAAATGGAAGAATGAAAATAATATCACAGCTAACATTAGACTTATAATGAAAAACGACAGCATAGAATTATTAAAGGATTAGGCTACGGGGTAACCAATAATAATTAAGTATACTAAGTGCGCAAAATACAATAGAGGTGGGTTGAAGTGCTCAAATGGTCAAAAGTGTGTTAAACATCATAATCATATCTTTACGCGCATAAGTCTGGTATATTTGTGATAGTATGTGAAGTAGTAGATTTAAGAAATAGTATACTATATACTTACGGTTTCTTCAGCGGTTCTCACGCAATCCGCGAAGTTTGGAGGAAGTTTCCTCTGATATTGGCCGCGATACGCCAGCACTAGCGAGCGCTCGAAGGCGCACGTCTCGTATGCCGTCTTAGCCCGGATGTGCAAGGCCGTTAAATTTTCGGGTTCTATTTCTGTGTAATAAAGGAAACGCTATGAAATATTGGCAATTAAAACAGAGAACGTCCCCAATCTTCCTACTAACTAGTTTTTAACATGATTTATAAAAAAAAAACTTTGACCAAATACGAATTTTACAATTGGAATTTATGGGCATATTGGTAATAAAATTAAATTGATTGAATTAATTTAATTTATTTATTTCAGGCATCAAAGGCCGATAGATAAAAACCTTACAATCTAAAATACATATTAAAAATAACAACATAATAAACTTTACAAACTAGACAAAGCATTGTGTGAAAGTTAGTCTGATGCTTATATAAGTCTAGACACTGAGTGTTTTAATCAACATGTAGATGCAAGCACTCTCCACTGAGGAAGTTTGAGAGGCATAGGCTTGATTCTGGCAAAACTACTTGAAGCCAAAATAAGGTCAATATAATAAAAATAAAGGTTAAGAAATGCCATAATTGTGTAAGATTCGATCAAAACGTGCATATTATCATTACTGCTGAAACAAACTCAAAAAACTGAACTTTCATTATTTTTTCTTGCCTATTTGTTCATGTTTTTTATTAAATATTATTTTATTAATATATATCATTTATTTAATATAATCATTAAAAAAATTAACATACCAGTAGCTCGAACGGCATCTGCTAACGCGCTGTAGTAGTGCGTCGCCTTCGCTTTGGCCACACTCCGGCCGAGCAGGGACTGGACGTCATCCTTCTGTAATACATCAACATTTAGACTCTTTATTTATGGAGAACAAACAGGGATCCTAACCTTACCGTGTTTATATCTTCGAAGTGGCAAAACATGTAGGGCGTAATATAACACAGTTTCCTACTACTCTAGGCACAAATTCCAAAAGGCACGGTGAACTTTATCCACCTAAGACCCGACTTGCCAAATCCAAAAAGTGTATGCACACGGTAGAACCTAGGGCTTATAATAAAATCCCGCTAGAGCTAAAACAAGTCACTAGTGACGGAAGTTACAACAAAAAACTTAAAACGAAATTAACGTTTGATGTTTACCACTCAGTTGATGCCTTCTACGAGAACTAATACACTGTAGGTAGATTTCTACGTCTACTGTAGACCCCCCCCCCTATAGCGATTGTATAGTATTTTACAAAAACAGCCAATAAAATGCAGTACCTAGGCGGCTTTTGCGAAAATGTAAAGTGTAGGTCTGTAGTATTTTATTCTGTACGATTATTTTAGAAACGAAAAAAGCAATCGAAAAACACCGCAGGGATATTAATCGCAGGAATGACAATATAATTATTTTATCCTGAAAATTATGAGATGCAATTACTGTGAAGTCAAAGTTACGAGACAAACTAAATACGTAGTTACAAATAAATCCAGACTGAAATATAATTCAATAGCGCTGTGGCTTTGAGTGCACCGTGAATTGACTAGACTGTTGTTAAACTGATTAAAACAGAAAACGACGAATTAATGAGTTTCGATATCGTTACTGTATTTAACAGAAACGTGTAAGCCGACCTACAAACACGACGGATTTAGATAATTGTTTTCCATTACAATTTGTGCAGTTTTTATCTTAGTCACTAGGGTATTAATGTTCATAATATTAACACTGTAATATGAAAACTAAATGTGTAGTGCCTACAGCTGTTATCATTTCAAGGGGTAAAAGAAAGCCGGGCAGCTGAAATTATCTAAAGTAATTTTCTAAAATGTCATATTTATAATTATCTGAAATAAAATAATTTAATTAAGATTAAGTAAACAAGTACCTATAATATTGCATTTCCAACGTATTGTACCAAGAAAAAAAAGATTTATTGGTAGGTACGCAACTTTCTTTGTGTAGTGATTTACAATAAAATTATATCGAGATACCTAAAGTTGTTTTAACGTAGTTACTATTTATAGAGAAGAATAGTTTTATTACCTATCAGTATGCATATTTTAATACTTACATTCCATCTAAGTGCTTCATTGTACGCTTGTATCGCTTTGTCAAACAGCTCAAGACGTTGCAAGAAGTGTCTAAAAATCAAAAATAGTTCGACCTTAAACTAACTACAATAAATTTAACTTACTCTTTTTCTTATAGCCCATTGCTGGAAATAGACTATTAAATAGGTGTACCAGGAGTGGTTACTGTTGGCGTGACATGCTAGTTCGGTGAAACTATCACCCGCAAAAAATCACGAAGTAACCAAGCGTCAAAACCACGACGCGCGACGGCTGTACGCATTTGTGGACTGATTTTACTGATGATACATACATTCACAGTACCAATATTATTGAATTACAAAAACCATAGCCTAAAAACCCTCTATTGATTTAACGCTATACTGATTCCTCCTAAAAACAGCGAATTTAACACGTAATAAATTATTGAAGAAAACACGTTAATTTTAATCATTACTCATATTACATACCCTCTTGATCTGTAAACGCAGACCGCATTACATATTGGTCTCTCCTCAAATTCCAGTTTCTTACGAACCATGATGAAACTTCTTCAGTGATCTTATCCGTTTTCTTGCACAATTTCAGCTACACAATTGACGTGAAAAAATGTGTTACTAAACGATTTAATATTAACTTCGTAATCGCAACGTTTTCTCAATTTAGCAGTCGATAATTTTCCAAGGTAAAAACTATACTTTTACCATTGAAACCCACCACACTAGAAACGAACGGCTATTTTTATTACCTACAAGTAAGTAGGTATCCATACGGATTTTCTTAACAAATTTTTACTATTTTATTTGCTATCGGCTATATTTTTAACAGTGATGACTGTCTATTTTTCGTATGCATCTATTCTGTATATGATGTATAATGTCAAATCTATTCTACTTATATGTATGTTTCTGAAGTCTTATAAAAAGAGCGAGTCAAGTGAGATTTCAGATTACGTCACTGGTAGACTGAGAAAAACATATTTTTCTTGTCGGAGCGGAACTACGTATTTATTCAAATGGGTAATAATAGCGAATGCTAAAGAAAATACTGTGTCAGTTGTATTCTTAAAACTTATACAAACACATATGTTTACTACTTCATGATATCGGGCTTGATTCGAGCAATATTATATGCTTTTTTCATTCCCTATTTAATTAAATCCTGTTTGTTCAAGTAAACAGGGGGGGTATTCGACCAATTTTAGAGATATAATGGAGATCTCTCCTTTTCATCGCCATCCGTCACTTTTGACGTGTGCCTACTTGACAAGTGGCGATATCCCCAGAACATCGCAACTTCGTCAATTCGGACGCGCAAAATTTTCGTTTCCTTTGTATGTGACGGCATAAATAACAGGCGCATACTTTAAATTGACCGCGTATGACGTGAAATTAGTCCGTTACGTTTCGTTCAAAACAGAAATTTATATACATGAATAACATTTTTGACAATCATTATCGCCTTCGTATTTCCAAAATTGAGATGAGATATGTCACTTTTAAGCTCATCGCATTTAAATGACAGTTCAATGGCGATATAACTGTTATCTAATGGAGATTTGACGTTTGGCGATATCTCGAACGGCATTCTCGAATTGGGCCCCTGGTTATGGCTTTGTATTGTTTGATTGTTTGAGGTTTAAATATACGGACTACATTAATTTACAATTGCAACGTTATGGGAACTGCTAGGGAACTGCACGCCAACTGTGCAGTTTTTATTTCTTTTAATAATAAGATAATTATTAATCTCATTTGTCAATTTTTCTGGACCATTTTAAAATTATTATTTTTTTTGACACCGAATGGACATAAACAACAACATTATTTTGCAATGGCTCACGTAGGTTCTCTTAGGCACTTACCTATTAACGGGGTACAATTTTATGAACTCGTTAATCCATTGTAGGCATAAATAATCGATACAATCGACTCCAAATCAAGCCATGGCTCCTCTCTGGTGCTCCACATAATGAGTTTGTCAATCATCCGCTCATTTTGAAGCACAATCTAGTTGACCGCGATTTATTTGAATCCCGAATAAACGGAAATTTCAAAATTTGCTAAAGTTTTATAGAACTGGAATACGAAAACGCTGAAAGGCGCGGCTGAATCCAAGTTACATAAATCTTGAATGCTGACAAAGTTTGTAAACTGCTTCATGACTTAGTTACTGATAGAGGAAAATAAGTTCTTATTACGTCATCTAGAAAATATAGATAACTAACTCCTATCATAAATTAGCGATGTT
Source organism: Apotomis capreana (assembly GCA_947623375.1). NCBI lineage: Eukaryota > Metazoa > Arthropoda > Insecta > Lepidoptera > Tortricidae > Apotomis > Apotomis capreana. The sequence continues at coordinate 15,349,484 of OX392507.1, read as the reverse complement.
CTTATTATATTCATAGCATATATTAAGTGTTTACTAAACTTAACAAATTAAGTGCCTAGCGTGGTATGGGGACGTAATACAAAGATAGCTAAAAATGAGAGCCATGTTAAGAGAAAAGCGTTAAGTATGAATGTGAAGGGTTAAATTAATACAAATTGACAATTTGACACAAATCGACTTAGTCTCAAATTAAGCAATGCTTTTACTATGGCCACTACACGACGATATACATAACATATACCTAGATAACATCCATGACCCAGAAACAAATATTCGTTTTGTTCAGACAAATAATTGCCCTTGCCGGGATTCGAACTCAAAATCGCTGGCTCCGTAGGCCTGCGCCAACCGCGTTGTCAAATATGGTTAGAGTATCTTTTCTCTCTTGTGACGCAATGGAATAAGCATTGGTTTATTATCCCTGTCAATTTTTAAAAGCGTAGGTATCCATAAAGACAAGTAAGTAATACGTTAGAAGAAAAGACAAAATGCTGATAAGGTTTGAGTGGGGGATTGTCACACCGCAACGGTTTTTCAACACCTGTGTTGAAATCCCTAGGGAATCTAAGAGGAATTTCGGAAAGTACTTAAAACACTGCCAACGCGTAACTGGCTGAAAAGTTACATACAGTAGCATGAAATTAGGTGAACATCCACTGTCTTTCCCGTTCAATCACAAGCGGGACAGTATCTCATGAAACTAAGTCCCCGCTCCAAAGGCGAGCTCCTTTAAATTAGGTGTTGGAAGTTTCATTTTGACTAGTACTTGTTACCAACTTGGTTCGACGTGTTTGGGCATCTCCAAGTTTAGTTTACAGAGTTGAAACATCTATACATAGATTAATTAAATATCTGGGTCGCAAAACTAATATCGTCACATTCCAGGTATAGCGCTTTATTTATTAGACTTAATTTGATACGAAACTGATATAATTTTACCTTGTTTTGAAATGAATGAATGAATAAATACAACGTAATAAGTTCCCTTATGTTTTACGTATTTAATTGGGTACATATCTAACTTTTCTAGGACTGATATTGTACATTATGGAGATTTCAAACCAGTAGACGGTCCAGCCCGTCTAGCACAACTATGCTTCGCGACTCTTGTCGCACGACATAGCGCTACCCGTCACTCTCTCACATTACTGCGCACAGAAAGAGACATAATAATTATCTCGCGTGAGAAATAGTCGCATATGACAGTTATGCTATAGGTGCTGTACTACATTTGGATAATAATAAAGATCGGAGATGGTCACAACAGGTTGTACGACAATTTATCGATCTATAGGAAACAATAATAGCCTCTTACTGTGCACAAACGGGTGTGTAATGATAGATATAACAGCGTTATTATGTTTCATTTGATAATAACAACAATAAGTATAATTTCATAGGGTATTATTACAATTAACCACAGACAACCCCCACCAGACGGAGCATGTAAGGCGACCCGCGCGCACCAACGATATGGTACGGCAGAACATTAAAGTATCAACACGGCGGCCACCGTTTAGTTGCGTCCATGTTTATGATCCATGCGTACGTCAACGAAAAAAGATATTAAATAAATAACATGGTAAATTGTAGTGTTAAGTGGTGTAGAGAGACCTCATAAACATGGACGCAACTAAACGGTCGCCGCCGTGTTGATACTTTAATGTTTCGCCGTACCATATCGTTGGTGCGCGCGGGTTGCCTTACATGTGCCTTACATGCTCCGTCTAGTGGGGGTGGTCTGTGCAATTAACATTAAAAGACATTTGATATAACGTACAGTACTTTTTGTTTAATAGGGGATCATTAAGGATTCAATTTTATTATGGTTCCCTTAATAAATCCATATCGTATATCCAACTCCATAGTCCAGTCCACACAACTATGGTCCAAAATAAAGCCCATAATTTTACGGTAACGATAATTTTTTTTTAACATTTTCTTCTACTTTGGTACCACTTATGTAATTTGTGTGTTTCTTCAGAATTTTTAACAAAATGAGTCAACCAAAGGCACAAGAATGTGTATACTTATTAACATTTTAATTCTGAAGCAACTCAATCAAAGTTTTGCCTGTAAATAAATAAGATTGCCCTGTAAAGTTTCCTGTAAGTACTCTTTCAGCACACCCGGAAGGTAAAAAACCTTTTTAATTAAACTTGGAGAGGAAATAGTCAATTCTCGGCAAAGTTTGTTATGTTAGAAAGAAGGAAATGAGCAGTGAAGGCCCTTGGGAGAACACGGGAAGGGGGTACAATTCCATACGACGGCGGTCCCTGATTAGGTTTTCGTCCTTCGACCGTTATTCCGTGATAAAGGCGGCATAATGAGGCTCGGGTGCGAAATGGACCGCACGCTGCGAACACACTTATTTACGTTTTCCATTATGTTAACCTGTCTTCAATCACCTCAGTAGAAATAGCGCCTTACCGCGTAGTAACTAGATTTCGTATCCAATAGAAAGTCTCCAGACACCCCGTTTTATTGAATTTTGTATCATATTAGATCAACGAGGTCGTTACCCAACATTCATTAGGTTCTCATTTCAAGTGCGTGATAAACACTAGTTTACGCGGGAAATTCGTTTTTACATTAATATACCTAATATGGTTGAATATCGTACCTAAACATAATAAATGTACGGCACCGTCTCGTATGTACGTATCGTTTAGAAAATTGAACGCGTTTTAGCGCTTTGGTGAACAAAATAGGGTTATTTGTGTGTTTTTTGAGTCAGTTATTTGTGACAGGTATTTTTTTTTTTATAAGGCTTTCAGTTTTTGCTTATTTTAGCCAGAGGTATTTCGCCAAACGGGACATTAGGAAACGAGGATACTCCATAAATTTAACATTTAAAAATAATGCCTATGATGGTGACGTTTATCACGTGATAAATAAGTGTTAAAGCATCTGTCACTCACACTTGCAGTCAGTTGTCAAAACGTGACGGATGCTTTGTCACTTTTTTATCGCGTAATAAAGGCAACCACCATAGGCCCGCAGAATTGTCCATTTGGATAATTCTGAACTACTAAAATGTGGACATTTTGTAAGCACCTACTCATTGATAAGTGGTTAAATTGAGTTGAACTTCATTCATTAATATAGAGCCGGTGATAATATTATGTAATTGTAAAAGTGTCTCGAACTTAAATTCCATCTTACCTCATATTATTTGTTCACCTAATCTTTCCATAAAATCTCAATGTATTTTAGCTCAACATCTGACCGATCTCCAGGGCCACCCTGCACCCCTGTTCCCGCTCACAGCACATTTAACAACGGCTTTGCCCCACCTTACGCCTAAACTACTCCTTCACTTACACTAATGTAGCGTTTGCGGTCTCCGCGCACGATAAAATATGACCCACTTTGAGGTATTTCGTTACGTATAAATTTTCAAGAAGTAGCTTCACAGCTGGAACACCTGTGAAGCTGTTTGCCGTTGTTTCTGTGACTAATGGCTGTCAGTTTCAGAAAATATTGCACACATGTAGCATTTGAAATCGTGCAACTTTTCCAAGCCGACAGCGCGACAGCAATTAGTGAATATGTCTGTAGTGTTGTAAGCACTATTAAATATTTATAGTTGCCGGCAACTTTTAGAACAAAAATGGCAGATTTGCGCATGTACCTACATTTGTACGTAAATCGGCTACTGCGCAGTCAAGATTATGCTCTTAAAGTTTGCCGGCAGCTGTACTATGAGTGATATTAATATAAAGTGTGTATTTTGTGGTAAAACTACTTTACAAAAAACAATTAAGTAAATTTACATTAGAAACATAACAAAAATGTGTAAATATTTTAGAATATAGTCGGAGCGAACCGGTTCTCCGAAAATCCCGAACAACATACGATAATCTTGAACTTTCGAGAGAATCTTCATTAAATGAAGTAAATCACGCACAGTGCTATAAATTATTTATAGCAATAAAAATACCGCGAGTCTTTCAGTATTTACAACAGCGGCAACGTATAATGGAATATGACAGTGCATCGGAAGTTTCTGGGAATAGCTCCGAATCACATGCCCCTGCTTCTGGGGAGTGCTCCGAGTCACATTTTCCTGTTTCAGGAGAGTGCTCTGAGTCACAAGTTCCTGTTAATTTTTTTAATTGTCAGATTAGGCGAATCCCGCCAGATAATCGTCAGATTATGAGACAGCACGTCTAGGGCATAAAGATGAACCATATACGAGTATATCTTAATCTGACGCGCTTGAGTATTTCAAAATGGCGAATTTTTTTGCACATTCTAATAATAACTGCAAGTTTGCGTCACATCCAATTATTATATAAGAGCTTTTTCTTATGTTCACTTAACATCCCCTTAGAAAATCTGACGCGCCCGATGAAAAAATTTTTTTTTCATTTTCAACCATCAAGTACGACCACCCCCTTCATGGAAACAATCAGTTTAACATGCGTACATCTTTAAAAATGTGTAGGACATGGATGCTATCAATATCTGACGCGCTCAAGTATGTCCATGCAACAGTTTTTTTTTACATTTTTGAAAATCTGTAGCCGCTCCCCCCACCGATGAAAAGGTAATATCTTAAGGTGCGCCCAGACCGCCGCTTAAAATACGGTGACGGTACGGAATCGCAGTGACGCATCGTATCCGTACCGTTTTTATCGCATGCCCTCCACACCGCCGCTTAAAATACGGAGTCGGTACGGAATCGCAGTGGCGCATCGTATCCGTACCGTTTTTAACGCATGCCCTCCACACCGCTGCTTAAAATACGGAGACGGTACGGAATCGCAGTGACGCATTGTATCCATTGTATAATAATTCAGTGAATTAAGGAGTTTGACCTTACAAACGTTCCAGAAGTTTAGAATTTTTGATAATATGTTGTCTAGGATGGTTAGTGAGTGTTTAAAATACATTTTTTTTTGTAATAAAAAAAGAACCGACTTCAAAATAACTGAAAAGCCGAAAATAACCCGTTCATGTACAGATTACATTTGAATCACTTTTTGAAGTCGGTGCCAAACCACTCAACTTTTACTATGAAAAATGATGCCGCGTAAATTTTTGTTCGATATTATATATTATTATATTAATAAATAAATAATAATAAATAAATATTAAGGGACAATCTTACACAAATCGACCTAGTCCCAAACTAAGCAAAGCTTGTACTATGGGTACTAGACGACGATATACATAATATATAAATACATATATACATAACATCCATGACCCAAGAACAAATATTTTGCACAAATATTTGCCCCGGTCGGGATTCGAACCCAGGACCGCCGACTCAGTAGGCAGGTGTCTACCAACCGAGCCAAACGCGTCGTTTATATTATATATTGATATTCTAGTTTACGTGAGGTTTGGCACCGACTTCAAAAAGTGATTCAAATGTAATCTGTACATGAACGGGTTATTTTCGGCTTTTCAGTTATTTTGAAGTCGGTTCTTTTTTTATTAAAAAAAAATGTATTTTAAACACTCACTAACCATCCTAGACAATCAAAAATTCTAAACTTCTGGACCGTTTGTAAGGTCAAACTCCTTAATTCACTGAACTATTATACAATGGATACAATGCGTCACTGCGATTCCGTACCGTCTCCGTATTTTAAGCAGCGGTGTGGAGGGCATGCGTTAAAAACGGTACGGATACGATGCGTCACTGCGATTCCGTACCGACTCCGTATTTTAAGCGGCGGTGTGGAGGGCATGCGATAAAAACGGTACGGATACGATGCGTCACTGCGATTCCGTACCGTCACCGTATTTTAAGCGGCGGTCTGGGCGCACCTTATGACATTTTTTTTCTTTTTATCATCTAAGCTTCGCAACCCAATAGGTCTCTATGACGCTCGAGTGAATCCCGAGTTAGCATCGTGGCGTACCCTACTATTATAATTTGGAATGAGTTCATTTGTGTAAATCAATTCGTATTACCAGTCTATTAGACTACATTAATAAATTGCTATGTTTTGTTGCTAGAAAACATAATTTATCTCACACGAGAGGATTTTGAATAGCGTAGAAAACTGTGTCCAGCGATTGTCAGATATAATATCTATTTGGAGATATAACTCAACGCAAGACGCGATAAAATCTAAGTCCAACCACTGTAATCGTAATGAATAGAGTACACATTTAAGTATTAGGGTTATGATGTTGTGTATTAGGCCTGCTGGAGCTGGCATGTTCATTAAAATGATCAAAGATCCTTAATTAGGAGATTAAAAATAAAGTATTGATGTTAATTTTTTTTTTCATGCGTTTGCATTTATTTTAATGATAATAAAGGCGGAACAAATTATAATTAATTATACTTATGATTTTAATGAGTGAATGAATGAATTGCAAAGAATAGAGTTTTGTTCACTTGAACAAATAAATTCAACTAGAATTATTTGTTACTTGCAACCTAAATTGTTTGAACAAAAGTTTCCTACCAAAATCAATTCCAGGAGTACGATTGGACAAAATGGCGGTATCTCATACGATTGCACAAAGGATAGGATTGCTGTCTGGAACGCCAAAAACAAGCTCCACAACTCTTACTACTATCCAATGGCAAAGTGTGAAGTGTTACGACCATTACAGGCTCAAAGCTTGCCTAGATAGTAAAGTACACTTGCGTAGTATCTTTATTTTAGAGCTCGTTACTAACTGGCTAGAGGCTTTCAAACGCCGGACAGAATGGTCTATTTAGTGTCGGGCTTTCAGTCCCCTGATTGTGATACGTGTTGTATAGAAGGCTTTGATGGGTGTAAACGTTTTTCACACATACTCGTACAACCTATGTATTAAAAGGGTGTCTTACGAGATATTTTTTATGGTATGAGTGCCAAACGGGGCCATCTAGTGATACATGTACTTCGAGACCTAAGACAATATACCTAGAGATAAAAAAATGCATTCGGAATAATTAGAAAGTACAATGCAATACAATACAATACAAAATGCTTTATTGCACGCCAAAAAAGTTTACAAATTATACACAGAAACAATAATTTTGTACCAGTACAGTCTGTAGTAGTAAATAACTTAGGTATTAAGGCACTCTTAGCATTTTTAAAAGGGTAGGGGCAGGTTTAAAAAGTTGCGTTTCTATGGTATTTATCATCCAAATTTATATCGGTGACCGGCTTTCACAAAGTTTCTAAAAATATACCTATACTACTACCGGCTTGCTTAATTTTAGTAATGTGTATTTTTAAAAGAGCTTTGTTTAATTTTGTCTTGTGTTTCAACTTTCAAATATCTTATCTGACAACAAAGAGCATTTGAAGCTCGATGTAACGAAATTGGTTTATTACGAAAAATATCCGATTACGGTAAACTTTTAAGGCTCAATTTTCAATCCAGCAAGCTTATTTTTAAAAATGATTCTTCGGAATATTTGTATCGGAAGGTACACGTAATTTGATAAGATAATGAGACCCCGCAGAATTCTCTCTTCGGAATCTTTGTGGATAATAAGTTTTGGTGCGGAACTCGTAAATTATAAGTTACCCATTTTAGACGGAAACAAGGGAAACTTTGAGTTTACTAATCTTGTGTTTACTACGGAAGACACCCTTTTTACAACTTTGTAACCAAAGTCGTACATACTATAATACAATTTTTATACTCGCAGACTATAATCTGTCAATTATAATTTCACAGACAAAATCACAATAGCGCACTTTTTAATCCTGTAACAATATTCTATACTCTATGGTACCCGCTACAGAACTTTAATATTCATAAGACATCTCCCCACACAACTCTAATAATTTCAAAAAGAGAACATAAGCTTAGTTGATGCTCACTGATTGGTTGAAATAACTTGTCAAAAAAATTCACCAATCATGAGGCACCCGCCATGGCAATCGCGATCATGTTTTTTTTTTAATAGGTCAGTTTTAGTTGAACGAAAAAGGTTACATCAAAAATAAAAAATCATATTGGAGAATGACGATTAAAGTAAAAAATGATTTTCTGAGTTTTGCTCGTATAAAAAGTATTGTATGCAATAGTTACACAATTAGGTCTTAAAGTCTCGTACCTTACATAGGCCACTCGGCAAGCCTCGTGACCTAAACGCGGTACTCGACTTTAAGAACCTCCATTGTGCAACGATTGCATAAAATACTATTAGATTTGATAAATTAGAACAAATTAATTAGTAGGTACCTGCACGGCAATTTCATCGTTGGAGTGTTTAACATGGCGTCTTTGGGTTTAGGTGTTAGTTTGTTTGCACATCAACTCACACCAAAGACCAAAGGGTCGAACTAAGGATATACAAGAAAAGCGTAAAACTATCACCGGAAGAAGACTACGACAGTTCAACAATTCAAAATGCATAGCTTCCTTCTATAGTTTTCTAGTTTGCTATGTCAGTAAAGCAGCAAAATAAACAGTGCAAAGATCGATACACAAAGCATTAGAAAAAATCTAAAGGTTATTTGGCGTCAGGGTGGTAGAGAGGTTAACACGTTGGATTGGTAATCCAGGTGTACCGGGTTCGATTCCCGGTCTCTTCCGCCAGGTTATGCATTTCAATTTTTCTTTGTGCTTTGATCTTTGTTCCAATAGTTTAAAAATGTATGTTTGTTAAGATAAAATGCACTGCCAGTTTTACATGTGATTGCGATTATGATAGTAAATCTACTAAACAAGTTATAACCTCGTATAAAAAAATTTTAATAGATAGCCTTCCTGATTAGTAAGTTTATACATAGAATATTGCTTTGTCAACATATTCTTTTTTCTTCTGCATAGGTTCGATATAATCTTAAAAAATTAAGATTAGAATCTAAGCTGCAATGTAATGTCCGTTTATGGAAATAAACAATTCAATTTTTACCTCAATGGACAATGAACTAAGTTAGTCTTACCCCACCTTGCATCCATAAGTTTTTCTAAGAACTGATTTGACTATTAAAATATTAAACGTTTACAAAAATCCTGTCAACCTAGAGTAACTTTATTCATCTTACATTGCGACAAATGTTTGCTGCGCCTTAATTTCACAGAACAACAACGAAACATTGCCTCATTATTTACCCTAATTAACAATTAAAATTACACCTCCGACACTGATACTAATCCCATTCGAAATTAAGTAATGTTCGACGCCATTACCCCCCGTAACTCCGCCAAGAAGTCGGGGTTCTTGCCAAGTCTTCGAGTCGTAATTGCATAAATTAACTAAGATCAAAGGGAGTATTGGGGCGCAAGTTACATTATAATGGATGCAGTGTCATTAGGCTGCGAATGTATACCTACGAAAATATAGTTAGAATATGTAGATATCCCGATAATTATTTGACGATCGTCGATCATATTTATGTTTAGTGCGTCAAACACTTAGGTACAGAATATTAAGATTATGTATGTCTGCACTGAAAAAAAATTGCTCAACTAGTTTAACTACTTGAGATATAGCCAAATTGTACTTAGTTGTAACCAAAATCAAGCTAAAGTTTCTCAGTCCTCCGAATTATGTAACTAGCAGCTAATATTTGGGTTACTAGTAAGAATTTTTTTTTTTCAGTGAAATATTAGATCATTTTTCATCATTAATTTTTCTAAATGATGGAAAATATATTTTGAAATGCTTTGGTGTATCTTGGTGGATTAGGGTAGGATAGGTTAGGTTTGTTTTATAACTTTTTTAGTCAATGGTATCAGTATAATAACAATTTTGCGAAATGAGCATTGTGCGACACATTACACTCGGTAAAACAATATTCTCCAAAACATTAATAAACCCATTCCATGTTACTGAAGTGCTTTAGCAACATAAGGTTCTTCGCAAAGCGAGTACCTAGGGAATTAAGGTTGGGAACATAGGAACATTAAGTGTTGCTCATCATCAGATGACTCGTATGCCCGTTTGCCGCTTCCCACTAAAAAAATCATAGTGAGAAAGCTAAAAGAGAAATTAAAGCAACCGACAAATCATCGCGATTTGCTTCATATAAATTTTGGCTGCATAGAAGCAAAGTAAAAAAAAATCTAAGGGTCATATTGTAGCGGTGTCAAGCACGTCTGCACTGCCCTCGCCACGTCATTTAGCCTACGCAGCTTCTGAATTCAACATTTATTGACCTGCATTGAGTGACATTGAAAACGCGCACTTTAGCTATAGGTATGGCCAAAGAAAAAAATGGATTCTTTGGTCAACTCAGCCCACACCTCACTCAGGCCGCGGGCCGAAACGCCCACTACGAAATTTATTTATATTTTCTTATAGTCAGCTTAGCCCGCGGGCCGGAACGACCACTATGTCACTATAGATAAGATATTTTTTTTTTCTAGTTAGTCAGTGTGAGTGTCCCACTACTGAACGAAGGCCTTTCTCCTGGATTTCCTTGACTACCGATAGCATACAACTATCTAAATAGAGTAATTCATCTTAATAAGAAAGAAAATCAAAACGATTACTAAAAAGCACTTACTGGTGAACTATCGGATACATGTCACTAGTCACATTAAATTGAGCCTCACTTCACAAAATAGTATCCGCAAAATTTGAACGCCTGTTGACACTGCTCGCGAATATAGTTCAGAATACAGCGCTGACATTATATATTATATACCGTCATATAGAATACCAATACCGCCAATCCATCAAGGAGCTTTGAGTGATCGCATGCAATCAGTGCACGATTGTATATCAGGCAGGTGTTTCGCTGTTGACGCGCATAATGTGCGACGGCTGATATTACGCTAATTAATTGCTTTGTACATATATACAAACAAACAAATCCACTTTATTGCACACCTCAAATACACAGGGATACAAAACATGAGAGATATACAGTAAAAAAAATTGACAGAGGTTAACAACAGGCGGTCTTATCGCTAAATAGCGATCTCTTCCAGACAACCTTTAGGTAGCGGAGTAGATTAACAAGAGTTAGAATTGAGTAGGTGATGCAAAACAATATAATATATATTATATAGAGGTAACATAGATGTCCGTTTATTTATACAGCAATAGGTCAAGCGTAACGGTCATAAATTCGGTGACTTTTCGCATACTTACAGCATGCATACCTCTGAAGGTTACATAAATATACTTAATAACTGTGTGAAAATGTTAATTCCAGAATTTGGATAGGCAAGAATTATAATATCTTAATATCAAGTGTTGTTACAGGTCAGTTCTCTTGTGAAATGCCGGTGGACTCATATAGGTATGTAAAAGTGCCCATTTGGAATAATAGTACATTACTGCAGACGCCGGAAAAGAAGAGCTTGCCAGGTGAGTAGGTACGGATTGTGATACGAAGCCGGCGAGCCCTTTTCACAGCTCAAACATATTATGCAATGAAATAAAAATATACACCACAAAAAGAAAAAAAAAACATCTGTTAAGCCATGTCCACAGACACAGTCCATGCAGGACATGTTTAAAAAAAAATACTTCCCAACTTGGCTTCATTTCTTCTTGGCTTTTCTTTACAGTTCTTTCGAGTTGTCCCGCCTGTAACGTGATACTTCGAAGCCCGTTATAAAGCATGTTATGACATTTCATTGCATGTTTGAGAAAAGTTCATTATTTCATTATTTGTAAGGGTGGTCGATGTCGAGATTTCGCTCGTAATGTAACAAAAGACAAATGCGATATTCAAATATTTTTTGTTAGATTACATGTGATTGCGCGCGGTGAGAGAGAAACCTAATGCGTATACTATTCTTTGTAAGCTTCTGCATGCACGCTCGAATTTGAACGTTTAATGTTTCTTCATGTTCGTACAAAACCAGTGTATCAACGTTTATTGTGTACCTAACATCTTATAATCGCATTTAAGCTCGTAAAGGACTCGAGTTGCTCATTTGCGTGCATAAAACGAGCCTATACACGCTGCACAAACACCAACCTGCAAGCTTATTAGGTTGCTTTTCCACCTAAGGCATCTAAAGAGCATGCAAGCTAAAATCCCACCGATAGGATTAATTCATTTTCCCAGAATAATTCAGCTCAGTACCCTTACTATGAGTTTACGGTGAGCGGACTCGCTAGCGACTCCGTAAACAATATTTGGAGCTCTCGTAGAAATAATCTTAGCGAGGCGAGGTTTTTAAGTACAAGACAAGCAAGAATCGCGAGCGAGGGATGGGAGCGATGAATGGGCGCATGTTGTTTCTGAAAGGAGTCCGCTACGCATCCTCTGCACCAATATCCATACGACCAATTACGATCATTTTCACTAGTTTACCAATCCACTGGGTAAAACTTGGTTTTCTAGCACATCTTTGCAACTCACAGCTACGTCGCACAGCTAATATGCCCAAAGTGGTTCCTCACAGAAAGCATTTGTTTTTAACTATTGATAGAAAGGGTAGGTTTTGGCGTAGTGCTTCAACTGAGGTCCAAATCTTGCTTACATTTTATTTTATTACTAAATGAAAACGGGGTATTTCCATATTAAAAACAGAATCAATAAAAATAAATTCATAAAAACATAACCATTTGCTTTTTCTGTAACATTCCTACAGATCAGTGGGTATAAGCTCAAGAATTCATAATTCATAATTCTTTATTGCATTATCATGTAGTACATAAGATGTGACATTAAAAGGTTAAGTCCATAAGAAGTGGGTGTTAGCAGGTGCTTAATTAGGTACAGCGGAAGAGGTTTAAATACAATTGGTAACATTACATGTGTCAGTGCACATGGAAAGGTACCTAGTCACGACATTTAGTTACCGAGTTACATGAGTTTTTGTGGAAGCGGGTGAAAAAGTGCCAAAATGGGTTTGTGTTATAATTGGGTTATTTACGTCCTAAGGAACATACGAGTATGTGTACAAGAATACCAGTAAAATTATGTTTTCTTAGTATATTTCTCCGACCATAAAGTTTTAGTAGTCAGGGTACCTTGTCACGGCTTGTCTTAAAATCGTTTAAAATTGGAATAATTTTGTTAATATTTCCATTGCGGGTAGTATAGAATAGAATAGAATAGAATATGCCTCTTTCTACGAGTAAGATAAGGTATAGAATCGGCCCATAGCAAAATGATTTTTTGAGCCATGAAAATTTAATGTTTTTTATAAGAAAACATTGAACTTGCGTGACTTGTATGAACGTAGAAGCATAACTATTTAATTTAATACGTTTGCCATTACACCACATTGGTGGTAAATCTCACCAAGCCCATTTTATCGATATCGATACAGAATTGAACCTTCTTGTTGATCTCGAATTTAGTCAATGCAAAATTGAACTGTGATTTTAGTTGTTAGATGTTTCATACTGCGTAAATAATTAATATTATAATATAGATTGAAAGCTTTTTTGTTATTGTTAAAAAATGCGGTAACTAGTATTACATTTCTCTATGATTTTGGAGTTTTCTTTCATTACATTATCGCAAAATGCCATAGAATATGTAACTATGATAAGAAACTAACAGTTTTAATCTCATTTTTTTTATGAATTGGCTATAATTAACACTTTTGAGTTTCTTCCGCCCTTGCATATTCAACCTAGAAAATCAGAATAGTAATTTACATGTTTTTTTTAGACAATTAACCTTTATTATTTCTTTAATTTCCAAAAATTCGATTGATACCCTTCACTATATAACTTCGAAGTAGAAGTGTGTTTTTTGCCATTATAAACTTTAAATGCAATTTTCTCAACTTGTGCATTTTGGAAGTTGCAAATTCAAATATTTATATAAAAATAGCGGTTCCACCTAGAGTCATGATTCTTTTTTGTATAAATATAAAATTTTATCTTCTTTTTGGAACTATGCACAACTCAATACAAGGTACCTTTCCATGTGCACTGACACATTTTTTCTAGTTACTCCATTTATGTAAGATAATGACTTAGCGTGACAAGGTACCCAGTTGAGTAAAATGCTAAACTTGATGTCTTACCCGACTAAAACAGAAGTTTTTATAAATAAGAATACATTGATTTCCGCTATAATTATCCTAAATAACATTTTGTTACAGATATTTCTTGCATTATAGGTACTAAAATAGTGATCTTCGAGTTTAAGTTACTAAAGTTTAGTAAATGTCGTGACAAGGTACCCTAGTTACGTTTCCATACAAAAGTTTCGACCGAGTCACTAAATTTTATTGTTAAAAAAAACTGCTTTAACACCATTTCTATTATACCATTATGGTACACCACGCTAAATACCATTTGATCTTGTGATATCGCATGAATATACAAATTATTTTGTTGGTTTTTGATATTATAAGTGTTTTTTTTTTGTAACTGTTAAAAATGCGGTAATTATTAAATTTCTTTATGATTATGGAGTTTTCTTTCATTCAATTGTCCCAAAATGCCATAGAATATATAACTATGATGAGAAACTAACAGTTTTAATCTCGTTATTTTATGAATTGGGTATAATTAACACTTTCGTGTTTCTTCCACCCTGGCATGTTCAACCTAAGAAATCAGAATAATTAACATGTATTTTTAGACAATTCACCTTTATTATAATTCTTTAACATTCAAAGATTATGATTATACCCTTCACTATGTAACTTCGAAGTAGAAGTGTGTTTTTTGCCACTATAAACTTTAAATGCAATTTTCTCAACTTGTGCATTTCGGAAGTCGAAAATTCAAAAATTTATATAAAAATAGTGGTTTCATCTACAGTAATTATTCTTTTTTGTATTGACAGCAAATTCAATCTACTTTTTGGAACTATGCATAACTCAATACCTGAAACAAGGTACCTTTCCAGATGCACTGACACACATAATTAATATTGGAATATCATTAAATATTTTTTTACATCATTTCATAATAATTATTGTAACATAAATTATAATTTTACTTTTTAAATTTTAATATATTTGCAATTTAATCTATTAAATAAATAAATAAATAGGGAACACACGCGTTGAAATGTGCAAATCGGTGATGATACAATACAATGTATAACTTAACTACACATGTTTTAATATGTAATAAACTAAATACCAAATAGTATCAATAGGTTAGACAATAAATCAATTTGAATCCGATACAGCAGTCTGTAGAATTTGTTAACATTTGTATTTGGTTACATTTTTCCCCCTACCATGTATACATAGAGTTTTACACAAATCTCAGCATTCTTTCCCCCTTTATTGCATTGAAATTTATAGCCAATGTTACTCGGAAGCAAGTAAACCGTTCAACAATGTATGTATATCGCTCGTTCCCAAAATGATTATAGAAATGTGCTGGAATTTGTAAAGGAAATTCTATTTAAACTCCGCTTATTTGTTTCTATTGAATTTCATATTTATACAAATGATGTGATTAAACAGAATGGGTCGTAATAGGTCGAGCAAATTCAAATATCTAAATATTCATTATTGAAACCGTGGCTCTTGTCTTGTTGTTAATTTCATAATTTCAAAGTAAAATCCGATTATACCTATAAGTAAATTGCCTGTTAACTTGAAATAAAAAAATAGTATTGTACTTTCAATTTATTTTAAAGAAAATGAGTGAATTACTTAAATATATATTTTCCTGCTTTTCTGAGGCTTCATTTTATAACTAGAGCTATTATAGATTCCACAGAAAGAGCTGGACGAAGTTAATAGTATCAGATTATGGATTGTAGTAAAAATGGTATTGGGGATGTTGAATTGTTGATATTCAGCGGATCAGCGTTCTTGTGATGGTAGAGTATTCGTTATGCGATATTTGTAGGAAAGTGGCAGTTGTTTTGTCTTATTCTATCGCGTGATAAATGTGACTATCATGAGCCCACCCAACTAAGAGGAGACCGAGTGGATTTGAAACAGGTGAGTTGAAACTACGTTAATTTCTCGGTGTCTAAATCGATTAGGTAGCCAGCAGCAACGCTCCCACGGTCCGCAAGCCCCTCAATGTGCGTCCTTGCTTCGCTGACGGGTGTAGATCCGAGAAATTAACGTTGTTTCAACTCACCTCTATTTCAAAACTCCTCGGTCTCCCCTACAGTAAAGCAAAAATGCCTTGTACTCCCTCACATCGTCGTACCTTCTACCTTTATAATAGTTTCTCGTGAAATGGTTCCAGTTTCGGTCTATTACCCTTAGAAACGCGTAGCTGAATAAGGAAATTTTCCTTCAGAAGGAAGTTAACCGCAAGGGACCTGAGAGTCTAATCCCATCAAAAACATAAATGTTAAATTAGAGCCAAGTTCTCGCATGCAACGTTGTCGACTTCGCCGACAAAAGAATTGAGATCTATATGGGCGCCAAGTTCTTTGCCCTAAATTTTTTAGATACAAGGACATGCGACATACTCAATGCATTTATTTTACTTGGGGTGTAATTCAATATCAAGACTGGACTTGGCTAGTTTTTACATATAAATGTATATTACATTTGTCTAATCATTAACCTATTTTCGTAAAGGTATGTACGCAAGTTAGTGTACGTCCTGTTACTTATACTGTTAGCTTGATAATAATACTATGTTACTTTGATAAAATTAAGTCAGTTTGTGAAAACTAGCCAAGTCAAATCTTGATATTGAATTACACCCCAAGTAAAATAAATGCATTGAGTATGTCGCATGTCCTTGTATCTAAAAAA